>JADAXU010000142.1:1217500-3617500 GCA_018340775.1 Taxus wallichiana var. yunnanensis | reverse complement strand
ACAAGACACTCAAATTTTGCAAGGATTGGACTCCATCTGTTTCTGCTCACCGACCGCCATTGACTTCCATCCAACCTTATGCCTTCCCATTTACGCAACAGGAAAGGAAAAGGAATGCAGGTGATAACTACCTCGATTGATTGGCACTAAGGTCATAACAACCACAACTTAACAAAACTTTAATTCAGGAGAAAGAATAGACATCCCTGCAAGTTAAATGGAGGGAGAAGTAATCCTGTGTGCGTTTGTAGAATCACCTGGATTTATGTGTGGAAGAACAATAAATAGACAATGGGAAGAGAGCAGGCATAAGATCAAAGAATATCAAAGGCATGGAGGGGAGAAACAGTGCGCATCCCCTGTTAAGGGGTGGGAGGCCACCGTATCCGCACAGCTTCTCCTTTGCAGAAATGGAGTCCCTTGCAGCTTTATGCGACACCTTCATTCCTTCCAAGAACAATTGCAATGATTTTGAAAGCATTTCAGGATCTCAGTATGGAATGCCCGCCCATGTAAGTGCACTGTGAAAGAAATAGAATCATACGCATGTAAAAAGATCGAGTTTTTGAGGTTTAATTTGATTTGATTGCTGTGTGGTTTGCAGATGGCGGGGTTGATAGAGAAGCACTGCCCGAGAGCAGCGGTGATAATGGCGAGATGCGTCCTGTTATGCCTCTATACTCGCCTTGGCACCCTGCTCTTGTGCGGCACGCAGAGCCTTTCGAAAGCATCGCCATTTCCCTCCCTCCAAAACTTCGCTGCAATTCCACTCCATGTCAGAGAGAAAATATTGCTCCGGTGGTCGCTCGGCACGGCCTCCATTTTTGATCCGATCTTCCAGCTTATTTTCAAAACTTTTAAGACGTGCTGTGTCTTTTCCTTCTACTCCAGGGTAAATATCATTTTCAGTTCGATTAAATCTTTAGGGTTAAGCATAGTAATTTCAATTTTATTGACAATGGCGATACTGGATGGACACACAGGCGGATGAAAGCGGTTGGAATCCGTCGTGGAAAGCAATCGGTTACAGTCCGCCGTATATACCAAAACCAGAGACGGAGACGAGGGCGTTGGACGGGGGAATTATCGATGCATCTTCTGTAAACGATGCGGCTCTTCAGCGTTTCCTCGGCGACGCAGGGTTTGAAATAAGTAGAGAGATTGGTGAGCAGAATCTGTGGAAGGTGAAGTGCGACTGTGTGGTGGTAGGATCAGGGGCGGGAGGCGGCGTAGCCGCAGGAAAATTGGCAGGGGCAGGGTTTCGTGTTTTGGTGGTGGAAAAAGGAAAATACTTTGCAGGAGGAGATTTATCATTGATAGAAGGTCCTTCCATGGATCAAATGTACGCGCGAGGCGGACTCCTGGCCACCACGGATGCAAAGGTCAGCGTTCTGGCAGGCGCCACAGTGGGAGGCGGATCTGCCATTAATTGGTCTGCGTGTATTCGGACGCCGCCTCATGTTCTCAGAGAATGGGCAAATAACGAGGGTTTATCGCTCTTTCAGAGCCAGGAATACGAGTTAGCAATGAGCGAGGTGTGGGAGAGAGAGGGAGTGAACAATGGATGGGAAACAGAGAGCTTCCAGAACAGGGTTTTGAGAAAGGGATGTGGCGCGCTAGGGTTTGAGGTAACCGATGTTTGTATGAACGCCAAACCAGGCCATTTCTGCGGATCATGTAGCTTCGGTTGCAGGAGCGGAGAGAAAAAAGGGACGCCGGATACATGGTTGCTCGATGCGGTAGACGCGAATGCGCGGATTCTTGCAGGGTGTGAAGCCATTGAAGTCACCTGGACAAAAAATGCAGGTCTCAAGGAAAAGAGGGCCACCGGGGTTTTCTGTCGCGCGGGAGGCAGCCATTTTTTGGTAGAAGCGAAGGTGACTGTAGCGGCCTGCGGAGCACTCATGACGCCGTCGCTTCTTCTGGCGAGCGGGTTGAAGAACCCCCATATTGGGGCAAACCTGCACATTCATCCAGTGAAAATGGCATGGGGGTATTTTCCGCCGGAAGTGGAACCACAGGGGAAATGCTATCAGGGTTGCATAATCACCGCCATGAGCAAGGAAGGCTCCAGTTCTGGTTACGGGACGGTGATCCAGACGCCTGCGTTGGCGCCTGGTTGTTTCGCCTCACTCATGCCTTGGATTTCTGGGGCAGACATGAAGGAGAGAATGAAGAAATACCAGCGGACTGCACATTTGTTCACTTTGATCAGAGACAGGGGAGTGGGAGAGTGGAGCAATCGTTGGAAGTGAATTACAAAGTCACGGATTCGTGTGATAAGAAGAATTTAGAGGAGAGTTTGGAGAGGGCTCTGCGAATTCTTATCGCTGCGGGAGCAACAGAGGTTGGAACGCACCACAGCGATGGGCGCGTATTTAAGGTGGAGAAGGGGAAAGCATCCGACATTGAAATGTATCTCAAGGAAGTGCGAGAGAGTGAGGAGTGGTGTCCGGTGATATCCGCGCATCAGATGGGGAGCTGCCGGATGGGAGTCGACCCCGCGACCTCGTGCGTGGATGAAAATGGAGAGACTTGGGAAATGGAGGGGCTGTTTGTGAGAGATGCGAGTGTGTTGCCCACAGCGTTGGGCGTCAACCCAATGATAACCATACAATCCGTCGCGCTCTGCATTTCTCGCCGTGTGGCACAATTTCTCCAACAAGAATAAATTTTGATTGCTTCGACTAAAATTTATAATAAAAGGGTCAAGATAAGCAAAGATACCGAGAAAAATAATATCTGTTTTGGACCGGTTTTCTTTGGTGTATTTGGCTGGCTTGTTTTTGTTTTTAGTATCCCATAAGTTGTTTGGCCTTGTGGACGTCATTAGAATCTTTCATTCATTCATTGGGAAAAAAAAACATTTGATTACTTTTTGGGAAAAAATTTAATGGATTACTTCCAAAAAAAAAAAAAAGGAACATTTAATTACTTTTTGGGAAAAAAACATTTCGATAGAAAAACATGGAGTTTTGGTTATGGTATTGGTACTTAGTGTATTCCATTTATATTCCTCGGCAATTGCCTTCATGGGAAATGTAAGGGATAAAAAAATTGTTATTGGAAGGGTTTAATTAATAAATTTATTTGTTTATTTGTTATTTTCGAGTAAATATGGAAAGTGTTTTTCTTTTTTTCATAAGATTGATGTGGAATGTGGTTCTATGTACACACGTGTATTAAATAAATTATGTGTTTTAATAAGATTAAATTCAATATTTTTTATATAATGGTTAAGGGTTTTTGATCGGAGTTATGAACCAAAAACTATTTTGGTCACAAACTATGAACCAAATTTAGGACACAAATAGGGGCTTAATCCTAGAAATCTTAAAACTAGCACAAATTGTCACCATCGACCACGAAAACAACACATATAACCCCAAGAAAACAATAGTTAAAACAAGATGCCAATATTAGAGAATCCACACAACTAGTAAGAAAAAGAACAATATATACCTGCTCGCGAATTAATAACAAAAACACAAGAAATATTCTCCATAAGGACAACAAACTAATCGCTTACAAAATGGAAAGCCAATCCATGAGCAAACAAAACTCCCAAAGCGATAAAACCAAAAAAGCTAGTCGTGAGCAACGACCAACCTTCTCCTCTTCAAGATAGAAGGTGATGCAAGGCATCCTTTGTAGTCTGTAAATAGGGATCAATTTTGGTTGTGTTGAGGTCTTAGGCCTTGTTTTGGACAATAAGTCTTGTTCATGTCATTTCCCTTAATTGGTGCTCTTCAAATTGCCTTCTATTCAATTTTCTCGCCAAAATTGAAGTTTGAAAATTTGAATTGGAGGAGGTGGTTTCAAAGCGTTCTTGGGTATGAATCTTGTTGTTTGATTATGTACCTCCATTTGTACGCATGAGAAGACCACACAACACATTTGAAGAGGTAGATCATCTCATGTCACCCTCTTACTTAGGTCTAACTCAAGCAAACCACCACCTTAGTTTAACAAAGCAAGTGTGGTTACCTCTTTTAACGCATTTTTGAAGAATAGGGAGTGTGAGCATTCATTCATTTGAGTGCGAATGAGATTGTAATGTGAGAAAGAGAAAAAAAGAAAAGTCACTGGAGGGGGAAAAAGTGGAAAGAGAGTCTTTTAGAGGGCTAAATAGTTTAGGGAATCTTTGAAATTTTCTATGGACAAGTGAAAGCTCAAGAAACAAAGCTTGTATAGTTGTGAGTGGCATGGAATTCCTTTGTCAAGTTGTAAGGAGTGTTGAAATATTAATAAGATGGAAGTTATTCCTAAACCATGAATTCTTTTCATTTTCTCTAGATTTTATATTTGACAATGAATGATGACTATGTGTTTTATGAGATATGAGTTTGTGTTATATATCATTAATGTTTGATCTCATACATGTAGTTTCAAGATCATTCGATTAGAAAGACCGAGGGAAAGTTAAATAATCTCTAGGTACATTTGGTAATCCATTATCCAATTCATTGTTTGTCATAGAGTCTCCCGTGAATTGATCGATTGAACCGTCCTTTTCTTTACGTTATGAGTAAGGAACAAGGTCCCGACATGATGGAGACAACTAATAATATTGTAAGAGATAAGTTGCATAGAAGTTAGGTCTCAAGTGTGTGTTGATCATCTAGTTTCATAAAACCTCACTCAACCTTGTTACGGTGAATACATCTTCTAGCAATGTTGCTATTAATTAGGATATATTTGAATTTGATCATTGAAGAATTTGTTTCGTCCTCATATATGCTTGTATAGGAGCAATACAGACTTGTACTCGGGAGGAGTTCGGACATGATAGGATACATGCACCAAGCAAGACCATCATAGTTTGTTGCATTCTCATTGAGACATTTGTTTCATTTACCTCATTGTTAATCAATGAGAAGAGCATAAGGGTTATTAAATATTCACTAAGATGGAAAGGATGACTTATAAGTTGGGAAGCTAGAACTTGAATCAAACACTTTAAATCCCTATTTCAACAAAAGGTATTGTCTCGATCCTACAAACAACTCTATCATAAAAGAACCAAACCTAGATTCCCAAAGATTTTCAACACTTAATCCATATTTCAAGCTTTAAGGATTGATCTGAATATTCTCATCATTAGTGTAATCTTGAGAGGGATAGAGAGACTTAGATTCTATGAATACCTAGACTCAACCCTTGAAAACAACAGTTTAACCGTAATCATGATTGGACCCTTCTTTTTATGTTAAACTTTGTTAATCAATTGAAAGTGGCTTGGAGCTTCCTTCTAGGTCAATGTGGAAGGTAGAAGGAAGCAATAAACAAGTGTCCATATGCTTATAGTACTAAATTCCTTGAATACTATGAAATTTTCCTAGATACAGTCTTGGTTAGACTATAAGCACTCTAAATTTTGTCTTAACATTAAGAAGGTTGTTTTAAGACCTAGAAGGATATTTGAAGAATATATAAGCCATACCATCGATGTGAATTTATGAGCTAGTACATAGGTATATTGATCACCTTGAGAAAAGTCTTAATGTCCCGTAGAAGGAAGGCACTTGGAGAAAGTTTATTTTGGCGGTTAGATTATAGTTTGTAGCTCAAAGGAGTATATAAACTCTTAAACCTCGTTCTAGAGATAGAGTACACTCGGTTATAAGGCTATCTTCTTGGATGTACTTCTATCCAATTGGTGTCAATGTAAAGAACCCCTAAAGTTTCTACATCAAAAGATCATCCATCATCCATTGAAATCCATCTTTCACCATCTCCTTCACATCCGATCCTAATCTATTAACGTCTAATATTTATCCTTTTCATTTAGTCATAGAACACAGATTCACCTTGGGCTTCACTCCTTGGATATGGTGGGGGTAAATCCCAAATAGCATTCTTTAATGGCCAAAGGCACCTTAATTACATAGGATAAAGTCTCACAATATAAACCTTCCACAACCGATCACTAAGAACATAAACCACCACCCACAACATTCTCCTTAACCACTTGTTTAAGAGGGGTCACCAAATCCGCTATGGTAGGGGAAGGGGTGGGAGCTAGTTGACCAACAAAGAGTTTCCCATGGTTGCGCCACAAAAATATTCATCTTAAGACCCATTCCTTTTCCTCTAAACCAACTAAGAGGAGGATAAGGTGGGCGACCGAAACACAAGAATAAATATCGTTCAATTCCCAATAACATTACAACAATGGCACATGAACGGAAAGTCCTCATAGTTGAGAAATTGAATCATGGCCCTTGGGAAGAAACCGAATTGAACTTATGGAAGAGAGGTTTGGAAAGACCGATCAAAGCACAAAATCTCACAAATTTACTCCCTAAAGGAATATCGTCAATTTTAATAAAAGATCCCACCTTATTAGGCAACAATTTAATATAATATTCTCTGCATAAAACATGTGGGATATAAAGTACAATCTATCTAAGCCGATAAGTGCGCTTAAAAATCTCAACAATTTAGGATTGGAAAAAGGCGAACAAGATAAAATAAAATCCCAAAGCTACCAAATAAACCAAATGAACCATATATAAAAAAATATCTATAGCTACACCATGGAAAATGACATGGAAGAAACCAAAAGCGAGCTAGGCCTATCAATCGCGCATGAAATGTGTGATGGAAATGCCAAATGGGATGCATTGAAGAAGTAAAATAGGAAGGTGAAATAGCACGAGGTATAGGATAGATGAAGTAGGGGTTTGAGGGAGAAGTAAGAGGATGGGGAGAATTTTGTGGGGAACCAATGGGAAAGTCTTATTTCCTACAATGATGTACCATTTTTGTAAATTGTTAGAAGGAGAAAGGTGGTGTAGTGTGCAACTCATTGAGTTGACATATTTTGGAGATATCCCAGAATGCAAGCAGTGGTCGATTAATACTACCAATGACAATAGTTATTTGTAATTTCATCCCTTTAATAAATTTAATGGGAATTCGGTTACACATCTCATGAGACACTTTGCACTTGAAGGGTCCGAATAAAAATTGGGGAAAATCCAATAGGTGTCGGTTGGCTATGGTGGTTGGAGAAACATGAGGTGTACATTCTTGTCACATTACTTTTCACCATAGGATTACGTGTTTACTAATAAAACCATGAAAGTGTACATGTAATGTCTAGGTCTAAAAGAGATTATTTGATTTCTTAAATATAAGATATGATGTACTTACTATGAATGTGGTTTCATGGAGACACAACACGAGAAAAATAGTGACCATGAAAAATATGAAGACATGAAAAAATGAACTAAATAGAAATAATCTTTTTTGTTAATATGGGCAACTTGGTGGTGTTAGAGTTGGCTAATTTTGGTCCATATATGTTTCTACGTAATGTAGATGTAAACTACTCGACCATGTGCTCACAAAAGAAGGCATATCTATTGACATTAATAGGATTAGTATTATTTCAAAGATTGGCCCCCTTAATAATAAAAAGGAATTAAAACATTTCTTTGGTAAGATCAAGTTTGTAAGAAAATTCATCTCTAGTTTTGCGAAATTATCAAACCTTTAAACACCATGTCAAGAAGGATGCAAAAATTGAATGGAACACCAACACTAATAAATATTTTCTAGATATCAAATAATAAATATCCCAAGCACTAGTCCTTGTGAGCCCCGATTTTACTGAATACTTCTACTTATATTCTTGTGCTTCCGAGCACATCGTTGCGCACGTGCACACCTAAAAAGTAAGAGATAATGAACATCCAATTTCCTTCATGAGTAAGTAACTTGAAAGAGGCACAACTCAATTATTCTATGATGGATAAACAAGTTTTTTCCTTAATAAAAGTAATAAATAATTTCAGAATTACATAATCATGACTAAAGTACATGTCATTGTAATAGACCCATCCATAAAGCTAATGCTAGGTCAAAATGAGTTGGGTGAATGAAGAGGCAAATAGATGAAAAAGTTTTAGGAGTTTGATTTAGATATTAAGCAAGCCATGATGATCGGAGGTCAAGGCCTAATTAAACTAATAGCTGATTTAGACCCAAGTATTGACATATTGCAAATGGATTAAAAACATTCAAGGAGGTGAATGGTATGAACATATTATCCACTATCTCATTGCATGACATGTGTCCACTTGAATAAAAAAGAGAATAGAGGAGGGAATTTATATCAAAGCCTCTCATTTCATGATCAAAATGGGAATCCTATATAGAAATAATTATGAGGTTATTTACTTAAGATGTGTCTCTAAAGAAGAAGCTACTGACATAATGCATAACTTTCATGAAAAGTTGGGAAATGGTCATCCCTCGGGAAGATCGACTGCCCGCAAAATTTTGAAGGCTAGTTATTATTGGTCGATAATATTTAAAGATGCCCATGCCCATGTAAGAAGTTTCCACCAATGCCAAACATTTTCCAATAGAGAAATAAAACCATCCATGACACTCCAATTGGTGATTAAAAGTAGACCTTTTGTACAATGCAGTTTGGATTTCATTGGGGTAATTAACCCAAACTCCTAAATAGGATATAAGTTCATATTGACTACAACTGATTATTGTACAAGGTAGAATGAAGTGGCATCCACCAAGAATTATAGGAAAATTAATGTTATTTAATTCCTCGAAGAAAACATCATAACTAAATTTGGTTATTCGTTCTCTCTCATATGTGACAATGGAATAGCGGTTGTTTTGGCTAGATTAATAGAGTGGGTATATGAAAACAAAGTGATTGTCAAGTTTTCATCCAACTATTAACCATGATAAAAAGGTGTTGTTGAATCTACCAATAAGAATATCATCAATGCCATAAAAAATCAGCAGAGAAGAATCCAAGAGAATGACATTCATTTCTAAAATATGCTTTATGGGCTGATAGAACTAGATATAAGCAAGATTTAAAAGCTTCTCCTTTCTTATTAGTATATGGCCGTAAGCTAGTCTTCCCAATCACTCTCAAGATACCTACTTATAATTTTCTACAATAATACATGGAGGGAGGAAGCAAGACAAGCTCGAATCTTAGACATTCTCAAATTGGAGGATACAAGAGAGGAGATATTACAAAATTTTAGTAAGCACCAAGACATTGTCAAAATGTGGTTTTACAAAAGGGCCAAAGTAAAAACATTTAGGATTTCATATCTTTTACTATTATGGACAAAGCCCATGAAAATAAAGGACAACATGTAACAAATTACACAACTATAGATTGTGCCTTATCAAATTGTTGAGATCTTGTTGGTCCAAAAATATGTCTGGAGGGCAGATCTATGGATAGACGAGCCAACAGTGTGCAGGGCGTAGCCCCTCTTTGAGACAACAAAGCAAAATTGGTTTATTACTATTCTACCAAAGAGGAATATGCAAGTCCCACAATATTCTCGCCTTTAGGGGTCTGGGATCTCATCCTGGTAGGGGTATTTCCGACTGTGAACAGAAAGGAATGAAGGGAGGAATAGAGATAGGATAGATCCGAAGGGAGAAAAGAAATGAATTCCAAAGCGAGAAAGGTCGAGGGGTTTATGTTTTGGGTTAGTAGTAAATAGAGTCAAACCTACTTGCATAAACGAACAAAGCAATACTGATGAGAAAATGACAAAAAGTAGAGATAAATCTAATAGAAAAGCAACATAGATCTAACTTAAGAAAGATCTAATGCTCATAACACATCCATTGAGCACAAAGTCTTAATTTTTGTATTAATATTTTCTGTTACAAAAAGTACAAAGCCTTTTCTTCTCACTTCTATTTTTCATCTAAAAAATGTCCACCCCTTTAAAAACAACAAGTATCCAAGTATATATAGAAGGAGAAGGAGAAAGAAGGCAAAAAGGAACCAACAACTACTTACAAAATATCTAAAAGTCAACTGTTGACTTTGAGGCAATTTGGTGGATGACAACATCCCATGGTGCAACATGGATGATGTCATCGTTTGTGCCAACATACTTTTAAATACTTTACAAAAATGGGATAAATCCTAGGAGGAAGGAGCCTATTCGTCATCATCCCATGGTTGGAAAGGAGTATCCTACTTCTGCTCAGGAGAGGAAATGTGAAATTGAGCATGATACTCCATGAACTTGCTAATCATCGTTTGAAGTTGATCCTGAGCGGGACCCTTGGTATGATCTCCGATGACTTTGCAAGTCTCCCATTCATCTCTGAGTCTCTCTGGGAGCTTGAAGTATTCATTACCTACCTCCATCAGGTATCCAACAAAATCGCGGCAGGCCAGAAGGTTGTTGATAGATTCTGTATCAAAAGTGGCTTCTGACCCTAAACCTTGTGACGCGATCTCCTTGAAGAGCCAAATAGTGTCATCTGCCTTCCTCAAGGCGTATGATGGGGTGAGCAAGCCCGAGACATCCTTAGGACAATTTGCTCCATTTGATGCATTGCATCCAAGGCTTCCTCCTTGATTTTATCTATTTTCTCCAAGACAAATTCCATCTGGTCAACCCGATAGTCCAAAGCAGCAAGGACTTTGTTGGGTGCTCTTGGGTGATCAAAGACGCTGAATTTTACTAAGTCATCGACTAGGCAGTCGAGCATCTTCTGGAATGTCTCATGTTGTAACTTGGCATGGTCCAACTCTTCGAGAGATAGGTTCTGTAATCGTCTGGAGTTCCTTATTATCCTGATCAATATTTTGATATAGCTTTGTGAACTTTATAATTACTTCCTCACTATCTTTGAGGATCTAGTCTCTCCAGTGGATACTGACCATACCTTGCTCACCAATCTTGGCATACTCATTTATCTTTTCCTGACTAAGGGTTTCAGGAGTTTCGGTGGTAGCTATAGGGGTGCACTGCCCATTTTCTGTAGGGCTTGGAGAAGATGTTTGTTCTATTCTTTCAATATCCTCTTCTCTTCCTTTGCTTCCTGAAGCTTTTTACAAAGGGCATCCACTGCAGATAAGGCCTCTCCCTACAGGATTTCTGAGGATGTTCCCATTGTGACCTATGTCACTGTAAAATCTGTAGGAGACAGATATTTTTATCCTTTGTGGGATCAGGGTATGCGAACTCCATAACCCTTTCACCTGAGGCACTTTGAGAGAAGCGGGTTATAGCCTTTTGCTTCTTATCTCCTTTAGTCGAATCACAGAGAAGTCCATAGGTGCAATGGGGACTTTCCTCTTGTGTTGACTCAGGTGTTTGGAGATCCATTCTAGACTTAGGGGAGTGGGACTAGAGGGAGAAGGGGAAACGGAGGTGGAAGAAGGAGCAGCTACAATGGACATGGGGAAATGTGTCGAGACGCTGGGTGGTGGCATTGAAAAAGAAGCCAACCCTCCAACACTCACGGGGTAGGAGTCACTGTAGGAGAGGAAACCATGGGGGTGGAAGGGATCTGAGAGATGAGGGAAGAAATGCTGGGGGACAGATCCATGAGAGAAGAGAAGATGGAGGAAGAGGGAGGGGGAGCAGTAGAAGACGGGAGAAGACACAACCAAAGGAGTGGTTGGTTGAGCGACATGAGGAGGGGAAGGAGGAGCAGGAGATGGGATGGTGGGAACCTCAACAAGCATTATAGTAGTGGCAACATCCTGAGTGGATGTGCCCGTCGGAACAGTTACCACTTTTATTCTTCTCTGAGATCAGCTTACTACCTATTCTTGGGCGGTGGAAGGAGGACTCTCAGGAGCTTCCTCTTGAGTAGTACTTGTTTCTCCCTCTTTATCTTTCCCTTTGCCCTTTGGCAAGTGCTTCGGCTTGGCAAGTGCATTACCTAATGGAGACGTGGTGAAGTCTACCCCAAGGTAAATGAGACCGTTCTTCCTGCACCAATGCTCTGTGTGATTCAGAGTGCCCTTAACCCTTTCCTCAATAGTCTAAGGCACCTTTTTTCTATCAATCTCAAAAAATGGCCAATTGTCTCCATTCATGTCTATATAGACTTGATCTACCTCTTGATCAGCTACTTGGAAGCCCTTTGGGACAATGGCCACACCATACTGAATGATTTCTGCTAGGGCCACCGGGAGTGGTCCTTTCTTCTGAGCTCTACTCCATGATACAAATCAATGTAGATATCCTCGATCTAAGGGATATGAATCGATCGAGCTTTGCCCTTGGAAGGTAATTATGAGGATCAAGGTTGGCCTTGCTGGGAAATTATGCTTTAAGTTGAGCAACTCAAGCTCTGCAAACATCTCCCGGGATTTGCTTTGGGAAGCGCAGGTGTACCTACCCACCATGAGGGGGAATGGAGTTCCACCCTTCTTTCTTTTCAGACACTTCTCGTGGTATGTGATAAGCTGTCTAGATAGCTCCAATAGGATCAGCTTAGGTCCCACATACCTCGGTAACTTGGTGGGCTCCCCCAAGAAGTTGGCGGCTCTGAGATAGGTGAAAGTGGGGAATTGCGTAAATAACACTCCCCACTTCTCTGTGGTAGTTACCACGCTCTTGGTCATCCGACCATGAGTCATATTGGGCCTCAATAGGTAGATGACGCCGTAGAAGAAGGCATCATTGATTTTGTTGAATTGTGCGATCTGGTTTTCCAGTCAACTCTAGATAGTATTTGTATATTCTGACCTGGGGCCATACCCCGCATCGATTCAGTGCTGGGTAGTCTCTTTCAGAGGTAGCATCATATACCACGTAGGAGTTCATGTAGAACTTCCTAGTCATTGAAAGTTGTTGAAGCTGCTCGGAGATGGTGCTGTTGATAATCTCCACCCATTCAAAATGTTGATCAGGGATGTTTTTGCTCATTGTCTCTAAGTATCTGAGCATCCACTTGTGAAAATAATGGGCATCAGGAAGCCCAAACACCTTGCTTAGGAAAGTGACGGTGTCACTCAGCTCTTCTGAGAAGTCACTGCGATGAATGACTTGTGGCCACCTGGTTATCACCTTCTTGTTTTTCAGGTATACCTCATTCATCAGCTGCATGCATTTGTCTTCATTCTCGTTCCATGCCTTTATGCAGTCGTCTTGGCTTATTGCCACAAAATTTTGGTGGTGGGGATACCCAACATAATTTCAAAATGTTGGGTAGTGAGGTTGATTATTACCTCGCCCTTCTCATTCTCGACACATCTTGTGTCCTTATTGTAACAACGGCCACCACCATCATGAACTCGTTGTTAATTGCGCTCACGGGAATTCCTGCAGCAAAATGCAGACCACTGCCGACCAATTTGTCCATCCACGGGCTTCCCGTGACCTTCTTGGTTCTAGCCCAGAAGTCATCCATGTCGATGTGGCTGAGCTCTGAATCTCTGATGTCTAGGTCACACTCTGCAAGGGACTCGGGCATCCTGACCCTTTGGTATTTATACTTCATTTCTTCTTCATTAGTTTGGCCTTACCCTTAGACTTGGTTGGCTTCTTACTCGATGAAGACATGTGTGGATCTGAGTTCAACTGTTGATCTGCAAGAAGAAGTAGGGAAGTCCATCGTAGAAGAGCCATGTTAGCTGTTAAATCGTCCATCAAAGCTTACAAAATGAAAAGTTATCAATTTAGAAGCCTCTGGGCACAAGGCGTAATTATACTGCAGGCTGTAGGGTCAAAAAAGCAAGGCGCACTTTGGGAGAGTGTTGCATGGAAGAAAACAATGCCAAAAGGGGCGCAGGGTGCGGAAAGACTACACACAACATACAGATGTTGGTGTCAATGGATGTGCACCTGCGCCATATAAAGGGTTTAAATTGGGCGCAGATTTATTTGGTGTAGCAAGGCTTCAGGATGCGCCATTGGCACGTAGATATGGTACATGTTGCAAAACATTATGATGCGCCAAAGGGCACAGGTTCAAAGGGTGCATCATTGAGTTAAGGTGCGCCAAGGTTTGAGCTTTTGGCAGTGCATAGAAGGGTCTGCACAACATTCAAATGTAGGTGTAGGTGTGGTTGCGCTTGCGCCTGTGTTAGGTTTTAGGAATTTGGATAAGGCGTGGAAAGACCAATGTTGCATGCGGGACATAGTGTGCCCCTTTGGCGCGACTGTGTTTAGTGTAACAATAATGAAGTTTGCGCCAAAGGAAAACAGTGGTTTTGATTGCAATAACTTTAGATTTTTCACTTTTTTGGCAGGTTTGTGGTTTTGTGGCCTCTTTCAACTCAGATTTTGACAGTGAGGAAAATAGAGGAAAGAGGGACAAGGACCCATTTTGAGACAAGGCCTTCCAGGCTAGCAGATCTGGAAGGAGAGTAAAATCGGTTGAAGGCGGGTTGATTTGTAAAATAGGTAGGGGTTGTATTATCTTCTTAGGTTCATTTTTTGTTTTCAATAATACAAACCACCAAAACAAACAAAGAAACCACAACAAATCCATAAGAAGAGCAAGGACCACTTACCAGGAATATATATAAGATAGAGGAAACGGTAAGGGGTCCACGAATGCGATGAAAAGTGACACACAGGGCTGACAGGAACGCTGACAGGTGCAGAAGAATAACTTTTCACATTTTTTGAATTGTGAAAATGACAGGTCGGATGTGCCTATTTATAGCAAAAGGTGCAATAAATGTGCCACCAAATTTTCTATGGCGCAACCAGATAGATGTCAACATGAAAATATCTGCGCCATAGGCGCGGCTTTGGGATTGTCAACATTGTATTTTTAGCACTTTGGCGCACCATAAAGGGGCGCAACATTTTGAATGTCGACAAGCTGGCGCATGCGCCTTGGCACATCTTGGAAGGCACAACATGGGAAGGCTTAAGATCTGGAGTGTCAACACTCCAAGGATGCGCCAAAATAATAGAAGGGGTGCAGTTTTGGTTGATGTAACACGAATAAAAAATGCACCCAACCTAAAAAATACCAAATGACTAAGTTCAAAAAACTAGATTTTCCGGAAAGGGATTTTATGTCATTCCAAACGTTAAGAGACCTCAACGGGGAACCAATTTTTTTTTTTTTCGGCATCGTTACCTACAAAATTGCCCTTGTCAATTTTACAGGATAACAGATCTTAGGCCGAACATGTTTTGATTGAAAGATATGTAAGGAAAATAAATGATGTTTCTAGAAAATTGAAAGTTTCTAAAGAATTATTGCTCTGTTGTTCCATCTCAAGTCCCAACAAAAAAACTTTAACGGGGAAGTGGAGTAGATTTTTTTATGCAATTTCTAGGTTTCTTAGTTTAGGTTGTTTATTTCTTTATTATTCGCTTTGTCATTTTGTGTTTTGTTTGACCACCTTGCATTTAAGTTCAATATCGAAACAAATCAAGTGCTTATACAGAATAAGTATTGACATGTTTAAAATTTGAAATAACTAGTAGGAGACGCTAGTAAAGAATATGAAAGTAAAACATAGTATTTTTTATAAAGTCACCATTGAGATGTTGAATTACCCAAAGTACAAAGTGAATTTTATAAGGGTTCTAGTCAATTAGGAGGAATGAGTCATAATTGAAACATATACTAGGGAGGGATATATTTACTAAAATAAAGTATAAAGATTAATAAAAGAAAAATAATAAAGTATAAAGATTAATAAAAGAAAAACTTATACTTTAAATTTATTTTAGTAAATATAAGAAGTTAGGGTCACTCTACACCTTATGGAACTAGTCTCACAACTCCATCTGTCATGGTTTAGAAGATAGTTTTTCATATTCTAATCTGGTCAATACATAGGTATTTTTCAGATTTCAACATTCAACCTTCAAGCTTTTAGGGTTTAAATTATACAATCGATATCTATTTTGTGAAAGAATATAGTCATTTGTTTAGGTTTTGGGGCCTTTTGGATTGGTTATTGACATTTGTAGGAGTGTTAAATGTGTCAAAATTAGAATTTACAAACCTCACAACTCCCAAAGGTAGTGACAATTGATCAAATATATGGACTCATGCAATTCCTTATAACACATAATAAATCAAAACACATATGTAAGTTTTTATCGATTCAAATAATCAAGGGAATGGTCATCATGAGGTCTGTGAAGGATCTGAAACATCATGAGGTGATGTAAATCTCTAACACATTTGCATGCATTCATCAACTCATAACAACCAATTTCAATCATTCTCATTAGTATCTTGTTTTTAGAAGTCTTTCCAACAAGCTCTATAGGCTCAAATATGCAAAAATGGCACAATCAACCTAAAACTTACCCTTCCAACCCCCATATCCTACTCTCACATTTTGTACACAAGCCCAATCAACTGTTAAAATGAACCCTAAACCCTAAACCTAAGCCCTAAACTATAAACCCTTAAACCCTTAACCTTGAACCCTAAACCCTAAACCCTAAACCCTAAACCCTAAGCCTAAGCCTTAAGCCCGAAGCCCTAAAATCTCTTAATTTTCAAGGCCTCCACAATTAACCCTAGTGACCACAAATCAACTCCATGATGCTCAAACCATTTTTGATTATCTATCACTTACTTGAAATAGGTATTCACCATGTAGATGGAAGGATTTATCATTGAATGAGATTCTTGTCATGTGGCCACCTGTTAGACTGAAATGAGGTGGTTGTAATGTCCTTCCTCCTTTGAAGTGTGATCACACTACAAGGTTCAAATGAGTGTTTAAGAACACTACCAAGTGAGTGACATCAAGTGAAACTCAGATGATTTCTCATTCTTACATATATGGTGCTCTATATGAAGATCATCCTCTTACCCCTCTTGCTCCAAAAATTCTCCTCGGATGGAATCAACTTTAGGATACTCATACACCTCTTTTCTCATATGCCTCTCATGGAGATAGATGATGCCTTGATCCTTCACACATGATGGTCATGAATGCCTCGGTAGCTTGACTATCTCATCTTGGCTTGTTCCTTGAAGAGGTTTGAACATGATAGTAGAGTCAAGATATGATGATCCTCAAATTACTCTATGAGCTTCCCATTTCACCTTTGAACATGATGACACCCTTTTTAACTTCACAATTCACTTCCTAACCAAGATATCACATGAGTGGAAACATGCTTTTAGTATCTGGACACATATTCACTCAATTACTCCTCATGGAAATAGGTTTCCTCCTCTATATGGAAGGATTGATCCCTGAATGAGATTTGAAGGAATGTTTGAGGGTGAGATCCATCTTCTTGAACTCCAACTTGCATTGAATCACTGTGAAAGCCACTCTCTCAATTGAATCACCTTGTTTATGAGAGGTGGGACAAGTAACTAAATGGATATGGCATCTACCTTGTGCCTTGTAATGCATATTACACATCTTTGCCAAACTTGTTTCTCCCCACATATACTTGCACTCTTGAATGTCAATTTCTTCACACTCAAAACAAATTTCACATTTCTCATATTTCCATGTATGGTATTATGCAAGCTAGGATGACCCATTGGAAGATGGAAAAAATAACCACATGCTCATATTCACATTCATGATTCACTTTGATACATGTTCATATTCACAAGAACCTCTTCTTCCTTGAAAGTTCTTGGTTTGTCTCACTAACTTGGTAAGGATTACACATACTCCAAAAACTTCACATTTCTCATGACAGATATGGTCATTTCCACATAGATGTTCAACATTGGAGTCCAAACTATAAAAATGATCCTTGTATTTTATTGAAGAGAAAATATTCAAAGGATATCAAGAACGTTTGAGGTAATTATTTGGGATCATCACAATTGGCCAAGGAAAGAAGCTATTTAATTAAATTTGGACATATATATGAGCCTCTATATAAGTTATTTATGAGATCAAGTCTCAGGTGATCTTCAATACTAATAGATAAATTTGTAACTATAAATTGCATAGCTTAAAATTTCAAAGATCATCCTGTCCTAGAAACTATTAAGGCACAACATTGTTATGAATGCAAGAACCAACTAGTGGACTGACCTCTTTAGTTATCATTGGCAGGTTAGAGTCATCCTAATTAAATAGGTCCTTCAAGAGCTCCCTATATACATATTTTATGGCCACCATCGCAACACAAAAATTAATCTCAAAGGAAATGGAAGAAACATAAAGAATATACCAACACGAAGGTGTAGGATCAGAACCAAATTACCTACAGTATCCTCTCCTCTGGAGAAAGAGAAATCTTATTTACTTTGGAATGGATAGAAAATTTGACAAAACTTCTGAAGTGTTCAAAATAAGCATAACAATAGGGAATGGCTAAGAACACATAGGGGTTATCAATCACCTAGTAAATATTTCTTGTTTAGTTTTGAATGGGAGTCAACTGGCCTACGACTTAGTGACCTTCCATTCATTGATAATTCCTTCTATGATAAACCCATGGATGCTTTCAAAAGTGCCTTAAAAAAGATAGGGGTAGTCATCAAGCCTAGTGAAGGGTGTGATGTGATTTCCAAACAACTTGAAATGCATATAGATTTAGAGGTCATAACATGAATTTACAAATATCTCTATCATTATAAATGGAAGCCAAGTAATGGTGTCTCCTGTATCTAAGGATCGAGGACTACTAGGGGTTTGTGTAGGATTGGACATTCAAGAATCATCAGTGTTTGAATCAGAATGTCATTGCATATCTAGAGAAACATTTTCAAACATTGGAGTAATGCATCTTGGAAAATAAAATTGAACCTCAAAATCCTCTCAAATTTCTAACTTACACAAGCATTGACATATCATATCAAGCTTTGTTCTTTGAATGAAACCTTCATTCCCATAACTTGCAACTAAAATAATTATTCAAAAGAGCATAAAAATGATCAAATTTTCTTGGTATCCTAATCCTCAACCCAAAATACCACTAGACTTGTTATTCTCAATTTATAACACTCTTGAGCTCCAAATATTTCACAAGCTATAGAAAAAAAGAGATAGTTATTTGGTAACATTTCTTTGTACCAAATTGTTCTTGGATATTTGACATTTCCCTCCTTCAAAATATCAATAGATGAAAGGCATCAAATTGTGATGACTCTCTTTGAATGTTCTACCTATGAAGCAAAATGAACCCTTTTTAGTTGAATACTCTCTATCAATACTAATAAGAATGGGTAAGACATAAAACATTATAATGAGTGAATGGGTAAGCCTAAACCATGAGGTAAACCTAAGCCTTAAACCATGAGCCTTAAACCCCTAAACCCCCCCTAAACCCTAAACCCTAAACCCTACCTTGAGCCTTAAACCCTAAACCCTAAACCATGTGCCCTAAAACCCTAAACCCTAACCCTTAAACCTTAAACCCTAAACCCTAAACCCTAAACCCTAAACCCTAAACCTAAACCTAAACCTAAACCCTAAACCCTAAACCTAAACCTAAACCTAAACCTAAACCCTAAACCCTAAACCCTAAACCTAAACCCTAAACCCTAAACCTAAACCCTAAAACCCTAAACCCTAAACCCTAAACCTTAAACCCTAAACCTAAACCCTAAACCCTAAACCCTAAACCCTAAACCCTAAAAACCCTAAACCCTAAACCCTAAACCTAACCTAAACCCTAAACCCTAAACCCTAAAAACCTAAAACCCTAAACCTAAACCTAAAAACCCTAAACCCTAAACCCTAAACCTAAACCCTAAACCTAAACCCTAAACCCTAAAACCCTAAACCCTAAACCCTAAACCTAAACCCTAAACCTAAACCTAAACCCCCTAAACCCTAAACCTAAACCTAAACCTAAACCTAAACCCTAAACCCTAAACCCTAAACCCTAAACCTAAACCCTAAACCCTAAACCTAAGCCCTAAACCCTAACCTAAACCTAAACCCTAAAAAAAACCCTAAACCCTAAACCCTAAACCCTAAACCCTAAACCCTAAACCCTAAACCCTAAACCCTAAACCCCCTAAACCCTAAACCCTAAACCTAAACCCCTAAACCTAAACCCTAAACCTAAACCCTAAACTAAACCTAAACCCTAAACCCTAAACCCTAAACCCTAAACCCTAAAACCTAAACCCTAAACCCTAAACCCTAAACCCTAAACCCTAAACCCTAAACCCTAAACCCTAAACCCTAAACCCTAAACCCTAAACCCTAAACCCTAAACCCTAAACCTAAAACCCTAAACCCTAAACCCTAAACCCTAAACCCCTAAACCCTAAAACCCTAAACCCTAAACCCTAAACCTAAACCCTAAACCCTAAACCTAAACCTTAAACCCTAAACATAAACCCCTAAACCTAAAAAACCTAAACCTAAACCCTAAACCTAAACCTTAAACCCTAAACCTAAACCTAAACCTAAACCTAAACCTAAAACCCTAAACCCTAAACCTAAAAAAAAAACCATAAACCCTAAACCCTAAACCCCTAAACCCTAAACCTAAACCCTAAACCCTAAACCCTAAACCCTAAACCCTAAACCTTTAAACCCTAAACCCTAAACCCTAAACCACAAAACCCTAAACCCTAAACCCTAAACCCTAAACCCTAAACCCTAAACCCTAAACCCTAAACCCCCAAACCTAAGCCCTAAACCCTAAACCAAAACCTAAACCCTAAACCCTAAACCCTAAACCCTAAAAATATTCCTAAAATATTCCTAAATTTCCTCCAACACTTCCAAGATTCTCTTGACATCACCTCTCAGATACTTAATATATTTCTTGAACTCTCTCAGAGGGTGTTTGATTAGCTCAGAATGGCCTTTTTAGGCCTCAGAGGAAGTTATCTTCCATCAAGTCACACTAACTCATCAATCATCATATCCAATCATCCCTCGCACATTGAAAAAAAACTTAAAAAACCTTGTTAATAATTTCTTTTGATCCAGTTGAGAGTGGTACTGAGGCAGGTTGGCCAGAGGAAGGACACACCATTGACCAGAAGTGAAAGATGCATTCCCTAAGCTTGTAAAGTAGGTACTCATCCATAGTATGATTTTACCATATTCTAAGACAAAATTAGGGATTCAACTCCATGCTCATGGGAAAATTCATGAGTCCATATATTCGATCAGTTTTCGCTACCTTTGGGAGTTGTGAGGTTTGTAAATTCTAATTTTGACACATTTAACACTCCTACAAATGTCAATAACCAATCCAAAAGGCCCCAAAACCTAAACAATGACTATATTCTTTCCCAAAATAGACATCGATTGTATAATTTAAACCCTAAAAGCTTTAGGCTAAATGTTGAAATCTTGAAAAATACCTATGTACTTGACCATGTTAGAATATGAAAAACCATCTTCTAAACCATGACAGATGGAGTTGTGAGACTAGTTCCATAAGGTGCAAAGTGACCCTAACTTCTTATATTTACTAAAATAAATTTAAAGTATAAGAAATAATAAAGTATAAATATTAATAAAATAAAAAAAATATACTTTAACCATTTATTTTAGTAAATATATCCCTCCCATAAACACATATACCACATAAAAATAGAACACATAGCACATAACAACTCGTTATAACATTTAGCATTTTCATCTTCTTTGGGTTTGAAATTCCCAATCCATAGGCTTGGATTTTCCTTGGATATCCAAACCAAAGGTTTGGACTGTGTAATCCATGAATAAATCCATGTTTTACAAAAAAACATCAAAATCTCACGTGTACACCCCGATATCTCATGCATTATAACATAATATTCAAAAAAAATTATACTACGATGTCAAGCTCGGTTTTACCTTGGTGATGATATATATTTTCTAAAATCCGATTAGTTTAAGGCTTTCATCCATAATTTCTTTTACTAGTGCCTTCTTTTCTTGTCAAAAACCTATGCATACGTTTTGTGCACAATTTATGATTTTTTCATCCAAATTTTAAAAAACTCCTTTTTAAACTCCATTCTACACACTAAAAAAAAAAAAACTTTTTTTTTCTCAAAGTTATGGGGGTGTACACACAAATATTTCATTTTTGGGATGTGCACTTTGAAAATTAATAAAAAATTATATATTCATCCAAAAATTATGAAAAATTAGTGGGACCTCATACATGGAATTAGCTAACTTTCTACCAAGGGATTTGAAAAATAATTTATAAAACTCAAAAAATGGGGGGGGGGCACACACACATAGGTTCTTATCTTTTTGACACAAAAATAGACATACTTTGTGTGTGCACACCACATTTGACCCTCTTAATCTCCACCATTTTTTAAAAAAAAATTAGTAGTTTAGAAACTAGATTCCAAGCTCTACGGTACTTATTCTTATCACTTTGTCAAATTTTGAGCAATGAAGTATGAAAGAAAAAACAATCCAATGGACCATCAAATGAGCTTCTTACTTGGAAATAACACCATGTTTCAAAAAGGAACACAATTGATTAATACACAACACATGCACATCTCATTTTTCTTAATGTTTGAACTTAGTATGTCACTAAGAATGGGTAAGTATTTGGTTTCAAAATGTTTTCTTAATTTGGAATACTTAGTCTTAAATTCATAATATTTTGTGAAACCATAGATTTTAGGTTCTAAATACTTAGTAGTATTTTCCCCATTGACTCTCCATTTGTTATTGAATAACCCCCATTTTAAAATACTAATATTTAAAAATAGGGACCCAATTTGGTTTAAAATATATGGTAATACTTAGGTATTTACCTTTATTATCTTAATAATGTTCTCCTCATTTTTACTTAAGTCTTTTATTAAGTACTCACATTTTAAGGCACTCACACTTGGAATTTATTTGTACTCGCAATTTGGAATTTCTTTGGTACTTCTAATTCCTTGCATCTCACATTTATCTATAAATTTTTCCTTTCACTTTACATTTGTGATGATTTGTTATTCACAAAAATTGATAAATTAGACTAACTTTGAATTAAAATTTTCTTGTAGTTAATGAAGAAAAAACTCACCCATTTCAAATATGATAAATTACGCCAAATAGAAAATCTCACACTTTTAAGTACAAGAATTCAAACCTAATGTTTCTCAACCATGCGAGGACTCAATGTTCAAAAACCACAAAAACTCCAAATAAAGTATCACACTTCTCAAATGAAAGGATCCAAAATATTGCACCCAGAGGATGTGAGAATGAAAAGTTCAATTATTATTATCACACTTCACCCATGTGAAGGTTTTCATCTCACAAGTGTAAGAACCAAGACAAAGGTAAAATAAAAGGTCAACGAACACGTCATCATATAAAGTATTGGGCCAATCATACTAATACACGTGGCATCCTACATGGTATCCATGTGACATCTAGAGGTCAAAAGGGGGTAGTTAAATCTAACATCTATGATCAAATTTAGCTTTCACACAGTGCAAGGCCTACATTCGAAGGAAATATATTTCAAAAAGGAAATGTTCCTTAAGGAAAAGAAACATCAAGTCATGCATTATGTGTAATTAATGCATAACACACCAATTCAAGGTCAATATATTGTAAAATATAAAAAACAAATACACTAACCAAGGTAATCTACAAACCACCATTTTCGAAAAAATTTACTGATCCCAAATTTAGCATTTTTTCTAAAGAGATGAGCTTGAGAGCCTTAAGAGATCTCTTTACAAGTGATTATAGAGACTAAAACAACCAAATCCATGGTGGGAGAAGTAGGTCCTTAAAATGTGGATGCTTTCTTACATCCCTATGAGGATCAAAGGATGGCGAGGGATACAATTTTAAACCCCTAATCATTAGACCATGAGTACCCTCTTTACTTTGCTACTTTCTCAACAATTTAAAGGGAATGGACCTTAGTAGATTTTGTTGATGAAGCAAACATGCCCAAATACCAAGTTTAGAGAGTTGTGGATATTAGGGCACTAAAAGGGCTAGACTAAACTAACTTTTGGATAAACCAGAGGTATTTTGAAGCCTTGATTTGCTTTCTCCCATATTTTGAAGCCACCTTATTTTCAAAGGAAGAAAAGAACAAAGTGGATTTTATTTTTGGTTTTGATTTTAAAGAATTATATAAGCTACTTGAGGCTACCATTGTCTATAATTACACAACTATCAAATCACATCCTGGCCACCCATGATATTAAAACCATTCTCGCAGAATGGATCAAGGACCCAATTGATAAGCTTGATTATGAGAGTGTTAGTAATATCTCCATCCAAAGATTTAAGCTTGGTGTAAGGATTGGAATGGCCTTAATGAACATATTATATTGCAATCATTCCATCACAAAATTGGATGTCTCTTGGGCCCCCTAATTTATTTAATTATTAATGAAGATAAAATTCTAGCCCTTGGCCAAAGTTGTATCTTCAAACTTGTTCTCATGTAAAGACATTTATGTTGTTCAAAAGAAGGATTTCTAGATGCCTTCATATTTATTGGATGTTATCGTGGAATCCTAGTAAGCCTAGATTTTTATCCACCATAGAAACCAAAACGCACCTTTGAAGTGAATGAAGAGTACGTAAACCTCTATGCCCACATATTAAAGGTCATATAGAAGATATTTGAAATAATTTCAACCCCAGAGTATATAAATTGGTCATGGAGAAACTTATGCAAAGAATCATTGTATAGATATTGTAAGCTTATAGGAAAATTATGAATATATTTTCTATCTTGAATATACTTGTGATCATGATATATGGCTTGTTGGCTCCATAGTTGCATCTTCCTTATTATGTTCCGGATAAACTAGATGAACAAGAAATTACTTTCTAGATTAGCAATGGAATAACAAAAAAATACAAAGAGAATAAGATAAGGACCCATCCTTCTCCACCATTAAAATTTGGGTTTTGTTGTCATGTAAATTTTCAACAAGGAAATTTCTAATTATCAAGCATGACAACGATACCCCTGTGTCTAAATTTTCAAATTTTACCTTTCCAAGACACCCTAGGTCTACCCATCCTTAACACCAAACCTTACTCAGTCAGCATTGGTCCCTAATTGTATGTCCATCCAATTCCCTTAAGTGATTTAGGAAAGAAAATTCAGTCCCCTAGGTGATTTTAGGAGCTTTTGGAGAATGCCAATTTTTAGCAGTTTTGGGAAGGGCTACCACTAGCCTTCTTGGGACTAATGCAATCCTGAATGGAAAAAAGAAAAATAATTAACATGGAGATGAATTCAAGTGTCAATAACATCCATGAATTTTTTTGGGATATTTTGGAAAGATCCAGAGGTTTTGGCGCCGATTTAGCAAAAATGGGTTTTCGGCCTATAAGAGCAAACACCGTGAAGGAGTGTCTAAAATTCAAGAAAAACTCTGTGAGATTTGTGAAGATAAAATAACCCAAAAAGTACCTATGGAATTTATTTTCCATTCCCTAAATGGTGGAAAAAATGAGACATCATGAAACATCATGCACTTCCGTAGGCAACTCACTCTTCTGGCACACAATTGGCAGTCCCGAGAAAGAAGGGGAAATTTTGAGGTGATTAAGTCATAATTAAGGCTCAAAAACATAACCATTCAACTAATTTGGTGGTTTTCAATCAATTTCATATAAAATTTCACCTCCAACTCATCTGAATCTCGAGTTATCACCGTCACAAGTTGGCTCAAGGTAAGAGTTCGATACTTAGCCAATTTTTAAGAGGACACGTGTGTCGGCACTGGAGCATGGCGGGATTTCTTGTCCCTTTGGTCTCTTTATAAAAGGGACATGCAAATTTTCCCAGCCCTTTTTAGCCCCTAGAACACCAATATGACCTCCCGCATTGCTAGTTAAGTCCCTAAGAGCTTGTCAGAGCCTTTCCTCTCACTGCATGGATGATCGCCAAGTGTCGCAACCTAGCGTGATGTGGAAATTGATGTCCCTTTCATCCCTTTATAAAATAACATAAGGTACAAAAATAATCTCCCAGCTCCACCTATGCCTTTTTGTTCTCCATACGCTCAAAACTTAGCCCCTAGGTGCTTAACTTAAGCTCCCTTACTCAAACACACGTCTAGTCAAAACCCGCAAAGTGTCACATCCAGGGGTGATGGAGAATTTTGTGTCCCTTTCATCCATTTATAAAAGGACATAGTGGACATAAAAATGTGCCCATCCCCTTATGCTTGCTTCTTGGATGAACAAAAGCTAGACTTGGTCATTTTTCCATGCCACTTCATCCCCCCACACCTCCATACCTTGCTAGAACTCTGAAATTTTTTTCCCAGACATCCCAACCTCCATTGATGCACTTAAACATCTCCTAAATGTATTCCTCACACTAAAAATATAGGGATATCATAATAGAAATGGATCAAAATGACAAATAACGAAGATAAAACAAATAGTTTTCGCGATAACTACAAAGTCTCCCAATCGAAAAATATTCATATCTTGTAAAATAAAGTCAGATTGAGATGATTTTTTTGAAAACCTCCTCATTTTTGAATTCCATCACAATGCAACAAATGGGAGATTAAATGATTCCCTAAATCATTTGTTTCATAAAAACCCCATTTCATGCCCTAGCTCACATTTGTTGGATTTCCCATCAATCCGACAATGGAATTGAGCTAAAAATTTACACACAGACTCCAAATGAAAAACCTATCATGATGGAGTTATTTTCATCACAATTAGAGGTAAAAACTAGACCTACAAATTTTAAAGCTCCATTAATGCTCCATGCCCAAAAGTCACCGCTAAGTAAAAATTCATTTTTATTTTCAAGCATTCTAGTGGGAAAAATCAAGTGAGACTTGAGGATGAGATCATGATGATGAGATGAATCCAAAAATATGTGTTCTATCGCAAAACCAAGCATCGGAAATCCAATTTCCAAAAATAGTAAAATTTCCTCTCAGGCTTGCTATGTTTGGAAAACCAACATCAAAAGTGTCTATGGTGAAGGAAGTGTGCACTAAAGTTTAGCAGAAGTAAGAATGATTATCTAGAGTAGAAAGCAAGTAAAAATGAGCACTTACTAAAAATAGTAAGCTCTCTATATGGGTGTTTACAAAAAATAGTAAGTCACCCCAAGAAGTGGTTGAGGCGAAGGCAGTGTGCATAAGATTGAATGAAGAAGTTTATCACATCAGAATGGCTAAGAAGAGGTAAAAATCACCCCTTACCAAAAATAGTAATTATCTCATCCGGCACCTACTATTAATGGTAAGTCACACTTAAAGGGCAATTTTTGCACAATGTGATATAGAGGGATGATCATTCGGGTCAAAATCATCATTCAAGATCATCATCGACATTTCTCACAGGGAATTTGAGATCCATCTCAGGGAACTCGATAGTGTCTTTTGACACTCACTTCATGGTTCGGGCCTTAGGTATATCATGTGTAGGGTGGAAGTTGCAGTCATTAGCGAAACAATTCATTCAACTTGACAGATTGGTTATGAGCTCTTATCTCTTCGGAAAGGATATTTATGAGTCAGTGTTTGTGGTCATCAAGTGAAGTCATTTAACAAGTGTTTTTGAACACTTAACCCAAGGTGTCCTTGAACCATCCAAAGGAGCTTCTTGGGGTGTAAATAGTCTAGGATTCAAAGATCGTCACATTGGGACATTCCATCGAGTCATCTGGAAGGAGTTGTGGACTTCATTGGAGGTGGATCTTTCATCGTCAACATCATTCTTCCCCCTTCTTCTTCCTTCTCTCTCTCCTCTCTTCCTCCCCAACTTTCTCTCTCTTCAAATGTTCTAATTCTTCGTTGGGGTTTGCACTTTTTGATATGCCTTTAAGTTATTAAAAAAACTTTAGAAACATAATGTAAATTAAGTCACCTTGATTATATAAAAGGGACTTAATATTTTCTTAGGAATATCAAGAGTCTAAAGTTAGAAAAAGGCATATGAAGTGTCATTAGGAAGATGAAGAGGCATCTCTCTTCTATAAATTGTAATGAGCCCCTCATTTGGGCTTCTTCTTAGCTGGTTTTCAACTTGTAATCTCATGAGAGAGTAATTCTTGTGAAGGAACAAAGAGATAGCTGAAATTATTCTATTTTCCCACTCTTGCATTCCTCTATTCTTCTTTATGTACAATTTCTACTCGAGCATCAATACAAGAAGAAGGATTTTATAGCCTTTTTGACTAAGGGATTTACTGATTCTTTATGCTCATAATTCCTAATTGGTCTTGTTTCCATTTGCAGGGTTGTTTCTTCTTAAATTTAATGTGTGTTGGAACTTTCTGATTAATGGGTGTGGGACTCTAATTTTCTACCCATGGCATTAATCCCTTTCTCTCTTTTCTCTCTCTCCTTCCCCTTCTCTCGCAAAGTACTCCCTAGCAAGAAATTGCTAGCTTTTCCAGGGTCATTAGAGTTCCCTTGTTGGATCCCCGATCGAAAGACAACCATAGAAATAATTTTCATGTGCATGTAAACAAGGAAGCTACACTTTTTTAAGTAGAGGACTTAGATTCCCAGAGCGTTGGCAAGAAACCCACAAATTTTTCCACCCAAAAATTTTGTCACCAACAAGCTCATAGAATTCAAGAGATGACCATACCTCAAAGCTATAATAGACCACATGCATTCCTTTAATATTCTAGAGCACCCACCCAAAAGTATGATCCAAGGAAGAGGGTGGATAAGCACATAGAGTACCTTAGAGGGAAAATCAATCTCACATATGTCCACGAGGAATATGTGAACGACTCATGTGTGGATCGCCTAAGACGATGACAAGCTCATCCAAAATAACATGTAGATGATAGGAGAAATTCCTCCTCCAAGAGGGGGAATCGAAGAGAATCTATAAAGAGAAGAGCCCCCATGTATTTAGAACTATCAATGAAGTCTCAATGCCTTAGCTCTCCCACTCCTTCAAAGAGTCCAAAGTGAATAGAAAAAGGTCCAAGAAGTCACTCATGGACCAACCGCGGGTCTCCACTTTGGTAGCATATGTTATATCTTCACATGAGGAGGCACAAGAGACCACTCCAATAGAAAAAAATCCACTCAGTGGTGGAATCGATTCACGGGGCCCCGAATTAAGCCACCCTTTGCGCAGACATACCTTCACCTAGACTTGAAAAGGATGGATTGAGAAAACACTTGTTGTCAAAGAGAACAAGGTGATTAGATAGTACAAGAGGACCCCCATATCAAGATTTAATTCAATCAAAGAATGAGGAATTTGAGAAGAGTAACCAAGAAAAGGATGTCCACTAACCAAGCTCTCATATGGAAAAGACTTTTGAGGATTTTTACCCTCGGGAAGAAGAATAAAAAAGGGTCAAAAGTAGTTGAGTATCAAGAAGATATTATTTCATTTATTCAAGCCTCTACTTAGGCTACAATAGAAATGGTCCTAGGTATGAAAGCCAGAAATCAAGAACTTAAAACCCAAGGCAAGGCCACTATTTCTGAAAATATTTCCAATGATATCGAGCAACCCTTATTATCTCTCTTTGGGGTGGTAAAGGAAGGCATCAAAGCCAAGAAGAAAAGGAAAGATTTCTCAGGGAAGGCCAAAATAGTCACCAATAAGATAGATACCCTACATCTAATGGTCTAGGTCATCATTAAAGTCATTGACAAAGGAGCTTACAAGGACCCCACAATTCCCACATACGAAGATGTTGTCATATTCCAAGCATACTCCAATTATACAAAGAATGTTGTCAAATATTAGAGGGAACAATTAGATAGGCTACCCCCATAACTAGATGTTGTTATTTCAAGGGGTATCTAGATTTTCGCAATGATAACAATTCCCGGGATCTTGACAAAAACAAAGAGGTACTAACAAAATATGAATTTGTGGACCATCTAAAGCAATTCATGGTCCATTTTAATATAAACATTTTAGAGTTGAATGAGGCAAGCGCTTCCCAAGTCTTCGAAGTGGTATCTAATACCAAATAAAATATTTAGAAGGTGGTCAATCTTCAAGAATTTTTAGAAACAATGGTGGCATCTCAGAAATCTTTTTGGATAAGGATCCTAAGAATTTTAGGAAGCCTATAATTAACCTCAAAAATATAGAGAGGCATTATGGAATTTGCAAGGATGCCATCGAGCATCTCTTACTTTGGGACCTTTGAAACTTAAACAACTAAGTCTACACAGTCATCTTTGCCCCAAGTTGGGCCCAAGCAGTAACAAGAATGATAAGTAATCACATCCCATAATTTCAAATGTATTTCGTCAAAAGGAATAATTCATAAAATGAAGAGTGGCTTACAAGAGTAGGAAAATAAGCTCTGTTGCATAGTTGTATATGAAGCCACGTGTTCATATAATATCCTAAAAGTATATACACACTAATATGTAGTTGCATGTACAACCACACAACAACTCTTTTCGTGTAGTTCTCGTAATGCACTTAACATTTACGAAATATTCTTGTTTTTCTTTGATGTTTGTCTATACTTACCTTGCTGGATATGTTGATGTGGTGCATTGTTGAAATGTTGGTTACTGTAACTATCTTGGATGACTATGTTTTCTTACTGTTCATGATGATTTCACAATAGTGATAAATCAACTACATGAATGTACTTACCATGCTAAGTATGATGATTTTGATGATGGTCGATATAGCCAAAAATGATGTACCTATATTGGATGATGGAGTGCACAATGCTAGGTTTTGTTAGGTGTTACTTGGTGAAAGTGATGATTTTTGCATTAGTGTATTGCTTAGATGTTGCAGCTATTATTGATACTCCATTGCATCATGCTCAATGAGATTAATTATTTATGATACATGATGAGTCAATACACACTTGTAATTCATTACTTTAGTTATTATAAGTTATGCATAAAAATATTAAATCCTTGACAACATTATATGCGTTAAATGTTAATTATTGTTTTCTAAACTAACGTAATTAGTTGTTAATATCAACACGCAGGAAGTTGGTCACGAAAAATAAAAAGTACATAAGAGTTTGTTAATTGTTGTGAAGTTTGCTAAAATGGCGGGACATGTAGAAGGTGGTAAGGATAATTTAATTGATGATATGAAAAAGATTCAATTGATAGTTTTCTTTAGGACCATGATGGAGAGCATATAATATATACACTATTATGGTCTTAGACCATACTCGATATCAAACATTTAATAAATATTGGGCTTATTTATTAACAATATGGGTTAAACCATATTCAAATGACAATTGTTTAATTGATTAATTGGTCATTGTCGACCCATGAATAAAGCTTTAAGTTCGGTTGATATTTTAAAATTGTCGACCGCCATTTTGGTTATGGTTATTGTTGACCTAAGAAATAATTGTTTGTTTAAAATGGCAAGAATCTTTGACCATTTGAATAAACTCCATTGCATGGGAATTGGGTTCTTGTTTTTAAACTCCGCAAATTGGTTGGAGGTAACCTTGGTAGGAGATTTGGTAGGCGGTGGCAAGTGGGAATGCCATGTAACTATGTTTAGTTTTAAACACAAACACAACCACCAAAATGGAGAAAGTAATTGTAAGAATTTAAAGCAAAGACACCACATGGCAAAGGGAGATTGGAATGCATTCAATGCATGTACCAGATGTGGGGAAAATCAAAGGTTCTCCAAGAAGCTATCAACCCTGCATGTTTGTTATTGTTATTTTATTTGCGTGTTCTCATCTTAGAACTCTTTACCCCTTCAATATTATTTCCTGTGAAATATGCAAGCGGTTTTACTTTGGTTGATGGATAAATTAGGGGCTTTTGAGTTTAAATTTTATCTCAAGCTCTTCATTTATGGAGCTATGCATGCGGGATTTTTTTGGTGAAGTTCGGTTGAGCTATCATGGATCTCTTAAGATAAAATCAAGGTTGTTATTTTGTTGAATGACTCTGGGGATTTTTAAAGGAGAGCACAATTGAGAAGGGTCGGTTGCTTGAGTCCAACGGTGTGGAAGACTTGCAAATTTTAAAGGCATGAAATATGTAACTCTTTTTATATTGAATCCTTATGAGATTTAGATTATAGATTTTCTTATCTATTTCTCTCACGCATATGAAATGCATGTATGTCTATTGATACATTTTCTTGAGTATGGATATGGCAAACTTGATGGAAAGCTTGCCAACTGTGGTTATTCAGTTTACCCATAACGGGTTGAGTATATTTAGATATATGTTGATTTTCAAACTCCGCCTATAATCTGTGAGGTGAGATATCTTTGGTTTTTCACCAACATGAGAAATACCATCAGGGATAAGAAACAATTATAATGCCTTATTGTTTAGGTTGACCGTGAGTATGAATTGGATGAAAAATGACTATTGTAACTCCATCGATTTAACCTTATTTTGGTTAAGCTGATTGATTTTCCTTGTGGGGATTTCTAGATAGCTTGAGTCGAATTACTCGAACTATATGGAAGTCATTTAGATTTTACTTTAGGTATACCAAATAGGTTGGGGTACAAAACCTTGGTCCTTGTAAATAATTTTGGAGTTTATTAACTCCTTAGATTTGCTTAGGAAGAGTTCCAGATATCGTTGTCTCTTGTAGTTATATATTAGCCATATGGACAATAAATGTAATATGCATATTGTGGCCGTTGATCGCAATATTGGGTTTTGGGAATATATATTCAACGATGTGTATTACAAGTTATTTTTGGAAATTGTGGAGCTCTCTTTGGCTTGATTAAAATATTCACATGGTTTAAGGTATGCCTCCCGGGATTTCGCTTAACATATTTTACTAAGGTAAATTTGGGTGCTAACTCAAGTAGGAGTATACTCTAGGATATTTGAACTCGTTTGTAATATGTTCTTAGATAGCTCTAAAACTCTAAGCTTACTTAGAAATAAGTAGTTTGAGGAGGGCTTAGAATGAATATATACTCGTTTATTGACCCACCATTTGATGCTTAGTTTATTAATGGGTTATGGGGTTTATTGAACTTAGGAAGTTATTATTTTCTAGTTAAGGGTATGGCATCTTCACCTTATTAAACCGGAAGATGTAAAGTTATCATTTTTAGAAAGAATGATACTATGATTACTTATTATAATTTTTAGAATGGATGATAAAGTTTTTACTTTATTATCTTTTTGGAAAGAATGATACAATGAATACCTCATTATAATTGTTGGAAAGGATGATTCTCGTTATTACTTTATTATAACTATTAGATTAATAATGATGTGAATATCAGTATTACGATGTTTTACTTCCTTATGCAAGTTGTTTTAAGATTAACTGAATGAAGGAAGTAGATGGCCGCTTTATACTCTTGCTTTCATACGAATGCAACATATTAAGAATGGATGTTTCATGCCGCTTCTTTTGAGATGACCTTGTATATATATGTACAATTCTTCTATTTACAGTTTAAGGGGAACCTCAAGTTAATAAAAGAAAGGGATGACATGCATTTATTATTTTGTACCTATTTATGTCCTTAAAAAGAATGTACAAACTCTTACTACGAAGTGGAAGTTTTCCTTGTGATTGAAAGAAAATGTCTTTGGGCCTAATTTATAATTAACTATTTGTGATAGACTCTTTTCAGCTATGTAACACTTATTAAATCTTTAAATATCAAATGATTAAAGAATATTTAAGATCGTGTTTAAGATTTGTTTTGGTGTTGTTGTTAGCAGAGCCAAGTGATCCGTAGGATTTGATATTTAAGTTATATTATTATTGTTTAAAATATATTTTCAAATATTTAATTGTATTGAAAGAGTAAGTTACAATATATTATGGTACAAAAATGAAGATCAATATGTATAATCAATCCAACTCTTTTTCTAAGTATGAAATGAGTGTGACTCATGCCGTGCTATCTTTATGACCTCAACTTCCGTAAGGTTGATTAAGCATATTATTAAGGTAAAAAATATACATAAACAACAATGAAAGTAAGAGCTTATGGATGTATACTAAAGAGGTAATTATAAATGATGAACTTATATATGTTAACATTAGATAAGTAAAATGATATAAACAACTTTTATGATTGATTATTTTGAGAGTCTAACCGGTACCTCTTGTTGAAAAGAAAATTACACTCCAAAAGATTTAGATGTATTGTTGTATAAACAAACTTGATACCCCGACTGCAGTGTGAAGGAAGATACTCTGCAAAATAATCAAGTAAAAAAGTACATTGATATTTGTCATAAATAATTAAAAAAACCTAATACCTCGCTAATGGGAAATAAAAATGATCAAATGATGCTATGGAATGTTTTAAGCCTTGTACTATCCTAAACATACCTTTGTAATATCCCTTGTGGGATACTATTTAAAAATGCGTAAAATAATGAAAATTTGTAGCCACATAGAATACTGATTTTTGCAGAAAATGACCAGCTAGGACAACGAACTAAAGAAACTTAATATTTCCCAAAATGACCACCCAAATTACTTGAAAATTTAAAGAGGGCTTGATATTATTATAAATGACATAAGGAAACTGTTTTTGGAATTTTACAGAGATTAAAATGTCACAGAGAATTACAGAATGCCTTGGGCGGCTGGTAAACTTCTAAAATCTATAAATCACCAAATACAAGAGCAAAAATTAAGGGTCTTTGGAAATAACATTAATAGGTATAGGAAATGATGTTTCAACCTTTAGATCTGAAGGGGACCAACTGAAAACCCTCCAAATAAGGCTGCAAGTCGCCACACTTGGAAAGGGGTTAGAAAATGATGGAGGCGCCTTCAACAAGCCGCCACACCTTGCCCAAATGGTCATGGTGAATCTAATGAAGCCCACTGCTTATTTTCCTCAAATGCCCCAAAACCCTCAAAATCCATCCTCTGAAACCTCAGATAAGATCTCTATAACACACCTAGAAAGTGGCTCCAACATGATAGACCAACGTATATCTCTCACTACCGAAGAATGCCCCGATAGCTAGGGACGGGTCTCTCACCACCGAAGTTAGGTTCTCTCAGGATTTGACTCCACAAGTTGTAGAGGCGCAACAACATCTGCACGTGAAGGAGGATAAAATGTATGTAAAAATTCCCTCTCCTTTCTCTCCCAGCGCCTTATATACATTCCAAGGCAAAAGATTCCCAATAGACCTAGACGTGTTTCATTCCACAGAGGGGTCAATAAAATAAAAGTAACTCAAGTTATTTTTTCCTGTTTAAGTTGCCAAGGTCCAAAGTGACCCCCAAACACCAAAATTGAATATTAACACCATGTGGCCCCTTCCCAAAAAGCTCCCAATGTCCACAGCCCCATGGGTATGACCACGGCTTGGACTCGACTTGACCCTTAGGCCTTTGGCGTAAGAAAGGGGACATTACAGTCCTCCCTTCCCAAGAAATGCTTGACCCCAAGAATTATCCTGTCATGCTGCAGAAGTTGAATTCCACGCCGTAAGTTTCTCCACCTTACCCTGTAGTCAACTAATGATCGGTGTGATGTGAAGTAACCAAGACACCCCATGTAGTGATCATGCTCTCCATGCCATGTAGAGAACAATGTTGCTCCTAAAGTAGTATGATGCCCACACTCGACTCTCCACTGGTACCCACACCAAAATTTCCAATCTGTCCAATCCCTACCAATGCAAGGCTATCATCATGTGATCACTCACTACCTCTCCAATCAACTCCTGGGTATGAAAGTTCACTCTGAATCTTGTAGAATCCCCTGAATCAGACTATGAAACAACCTATTTACGCACAAATGGTGCTAACTCTCCCACATGACCTGCACTCATGTGAGAGCAAGGCTCCTCATATTGTATCTCAATGTGTCACGTGGAGGAAAAGTCCCAAGACTCCAGAGATAAATCAACCGGTAATATCAACTCAACATAGTCCATCTCCTGCACTGAATATGAACCTACTGAATAACCATGAGTCAATTCCATCTCTCCATTGACTAACATGTGGGTGAAGTGCTCACCGGGCATAGAAGCAACAAAATGCATAGGAGTGTTATCCCATGTCGATTCAAAAAATGATGAACCCGTAAGCTCTGACTTGTCATAGTGACAAACCGTATATGCTTGTATAAAGTTGAGGATATCCTCCCTCAACCTATGCCATATGAACCTCTCTAACATGAGCCTATAGGTCTCATCGAAGCTCAAGTGCCCAGTCACGGAAGAACAATGCACATGTCACAATATCTCCATCCTCAACCATGAATCTGACACAAGGCTCCATCTTCCCTGAGAGAAGATCATCTCATCCTCCAATCTGTAGCCATCATCCTATATGTGGCCATCCGAATCTCACAAGTGTGTTGGTTCTTGGAGTACTCAACAAGAAAATGAGATCTCCAGTCTACCAAATCTTCAGATGACCAACATAATGATAAACTCGAATGATCTGAACCTGTAGTCCCAATCTCTGTAACTGTCTCATGTGCAACGTTGCTTTGGTCACACCCACATCCATCATTCTCTCGCATCGTTCCGCAATAATAGAACTCCTCCCCATGCCAGAACGTCCTCTCCATCCCCTCAGTTGTAACCACCCTAGGTGCTCCTGCAGATAATCCCCTCAAAATCACATTCCTACACTCAGACTTAAAATTCAGCTCTATCGTCTGAAAGTTAGTCCAAAACTCACCAAGAGAGTGAAGCCACCGCACTCCCAAATTAGTGGCCTGAAATTGACAAGTCAGAGGCCGTTTTTGTGATTTTAACCTGTAAATTATAGGTGAAACTTTTTAAAACCGTAGACAATGACAGGCTGCAAATTTTGAAAACCGTAATTTTTTTTAGTCATTTGTATAAAAACATAATACCTATATATATATATGTGAACAGATTATAGATATATCTATAAAAATTACTGGGATTTACAGCCACCTGAAAGAGCTAAGCCGTCAGTGAATTTTGATTTGACAGGCACAAATAATTTGAAATTCTAGGCTTGCTCTCAAAGACTATGTTGGTCACTCCTCTACCAATAATGTAAAAATCATTAGTAACTATATAGTTACCCATCGTGATGCTCACTTGGGGGACCCACCGTGTGCACCTCACAGACTCTCCATTGGCTACAACCCCGTTGAAGCCTTGAAAATCCTCTATCCGTAATCCTCACATCTTAACCCCGTGAGGCATCAATACTGATCGTGGGTTGCCCAATATCAATGAGAACCCCAACTCGTTGACCCTGCATAACTCCTCCAATCCTAACTACCTTATACATAAGATTACTAGACAATATGGCTATAATCTCCCAAGGAAAAGTCTCCTCCTCCTGCCTCACATCAACATTATCCAACACAACCCCATCTCCATCATCCATCTCTCGAGTCTCTAACTCCTCACCTCGGCCACCCTTGCTCTCCTCGAAGACCTCAATGAATTGGGCCTTTCCTTTACCTCTGTAATCATGTCTTAGAATCCAAGGTGTGTGGCAATCGAAACATAGTTTTTTTCGCCTCAACTCATCTCTATCCTCTCGGGAAATGATTGACTTCTTAGTCATCTCTCCCTTGTGGAGGCTCCCTCTGCTGAAGTTTTTCTTTTCTAGATGGAGGTTCCCTTTGTTAAACGCGAGGTGGAACCATCTACTTTGGAGTGGATAACTCCAAGTCTCAAGCTCTCCTAATAGCCTCGTAAAGAAGAAGGTTTAAATGCCTTCACAAACCCAGCGAAAGCACCTATCAAACCTGCTACGAATAGTGAAATCAACCTCATCTCTATGACATCAGGTACCATGACTGATAATATCTAAAAATCTATGATGTACTGGTCCAGGGGACCGGTTTGTCTCCAATGAGTCCACTCCCTGAAATACCTGTCAAGGTCCCTCCTATCAAATTTGCTCACCAGCCTCTGCGTGAACTCTGCATAAGTAGTAATGTGTATGTGTCCCTATGTAATCAACCCATGATGCCACCAATCATGAGTGTCTCCCTCAAGATGTAAGATTGTAAACTTAATTGCATCTTCCTCACGTATAGGATTCAAGTCGGAGTATGTCTTCAACTTCTGAACCCAGGACGGTGCAGTACACTTCTTAGAACCATCAAAGTGTGGAATGGAGATCTATCCCAATCTCCTCTGTAACTCTGGTACCTGTTTCTGATGATCTCTCTTGGGTCTACTGCCAATATTCATTTTGCAATATTCCTGGAATGGCTTGTTGTTATGAAATCCCTCACTCAAGGTCTGGTTCCTCTCCTAACAAGACTCCTCATCCAAAATATCTACTGGTTGTTGTACCTGTGAAACTTCCGGATCCTTCAAGGAAGAAGGTTAGTGAAGCCCTAAAGGCCTGGTAGAAGAATGGGGAGGCCGCTGCCCTGAATGTCCACTCTCACCTCTTTGACCCTGTTGTCCCATATTGCTATTTTCTCCTCTCATTATGACTGCTGTTATACATAGTCCAACAGGCTGAAGATGATTAAAAAATATTCTCTTACCCTTTTTAGCAATCATAGAACCAATGCTAGTACCTTGAAAGGTACTCTCCCTTCTTGCATCGGAGTCTCCAATGAAGAAATCATGTTTCCAACACTTGTAATCCCACAAGACACATTTTAATTCCTTCTTTTGCTTATGAAATCAGTCACAAAGTTTTCAAAATCAGAATTGATAGTTTTGGATAATTGCCACATATTACCAGGATCCCATAGCTTATAATGCCCATGAGCCCTTGTATCTGTTAAGTGAGCTAAAACTTGCCACCATATATCATCCACAAGATGCTCATATACACATAGTTGGAGCAATGGTCCAACAAACTCCCTTTCAAGGCCATCAATGTCCTCTGTGTGTTCAAGATAGACATATGTTGAGCTGCCCCCAACATTGTTGCCTGAGTGCCTGTTGAAAGTATCTGAAAGCTGATCAAAAGTTGCTGGTTTGGAAATTACAGTAGGCTGCAATTTTACACCAGTGTCCATGTGAGGCTCCTCCTCATGTGCCAGCTGCTCCATAGAGTCTTCTTTCATGGGTGTAGACTTCCTTGCATCATTTGCCCACATATTTTCCTTGAACTCTTGTAGGTGTTGTCTTGCTTGGGTGGCTATCAATCTAGCAGCTCTAGCTCCGCTATTCCATTCCTCACACCATTTTAGAGTTTCCATTACATCCTCTTTGCTTGCATATACAAATTTCTTCTCCTGAGCTGGAATAATTTCTCCAACAAGCAAAGTTTCACTAATGCAATTATTTTTCTCAATGGAAATCATACCTTTTTCTCTAGAAGCTTCTTCTTCTTCAAATGAGTTCCTTTGTAATTCAGGTACCGGCATATGATGATCTTGCTTGGGCTTGCTACCAATCTTCATCACACAATAATTTGCAAATGACATATTATCTCTGAAACCCTTACTCAAAGATTGGTATTTCCTCCAACAAGAATCCTCATCAATCACCTCTATTGGGTGCCCTTTATTATTGTTCTCACCTTTTTCCTTATTGTCCCAAGATTTTCTTTGACTCAAATTCTAAGTGAGCTGACTCAAATAAAGGTTAGTGGCTTCCTGTTGTTTCACCATGTTGGTGAACATTTCCTTCATAAAACCCACATTGAGATCTTTCCAAACTTCCATATTTAACCCACACAGGCTAGAGGAACAACAACTCTGATACCACTGTAATATCCCTTGTGGGATACTATTTAAAAATGCGTAAAATAATGAAAATTTGCAGCCACATAGAATACTGATTTTTGCAGAAAATGACCAGCTAGGACAACGAACTAAAGAAACTTAATATTTCCCAAAATGACCACCCAAATTACTTAAAAATTTAAAGAGGGCTTGATATTATTATAAATGACATAAGGAAACTATTTTTGGAATTTTACAGAGATTAAAATTCTTCCAGAGAATTACATAATGCCTTAGGTAGTGGTAAACTTCTAAAATCCATAAATCACCAAATACAAGAGCAAAAATTAAGGGTCTTTGGAAATAACATTAATAGGTATAGGAAATGATGTTTCAACCTTTAGATCTCGAAGGGGACCAACTGGAAAACCCTCCAAATAAGGTTGCAATTCATCACGCTTGAAAGGGGTCGGAAAATGATGGAGGCACCTTCAATGAGTTGCCATGCCCTACCCAAATGGCTTATGTGAATCTGATCCGGAAGCCCACTGATTATCTTCCTCAAATTCCCGAAAACCCTCAAAATTCGTCTCTCAAACTTCGATAAGATCTCTCGTAATACGTGCCTAGAAAGTGGCCCCAAAATGACAGACTAGGGTAGATCTCTCACTACCAAAGAATGCATTGATAGCTAGGGACGGGTCTCACCATCAAGATAGGGTCCCTGTAGGATTTGAATCCTCAAGCTATAGAAGTGCAACAACAGTTGCACGTGAAGGAGGATAAAATGTATGTAAAAAGTCCCTCTCCTTTCTCTCCCAACTCCTTATATACATTCCAAGGCAAAAGAGCCCCAATAGACCTAGACGCGTTTCATTCCACAAAGGGGTCAATAAAATAAAAGTAACTAAAGTTACTTTTTCCTGTTTAAGTCACCAAGGTCCAAAGTGACCCCCAAATGCCAAACTTGAATATTAGCACCATGCGGCCCCTTCCCAAAAAGCTCCCAGCGTCCACAACCCCATGGGTATGACCATGACTTGGACTCGACTTGACCCTTAGGCCTTTGGCGTAAGAAAGGGGACATTACAAAATTTAGATTGTAAACCAATATAGTTGATTACCATGTTGTAAGAGGTACATACATTATATAGTGTCTTGAAGATACCAATACATACCTCTAACTTGAATTAGAAAACAAAATGATCATGAACCAACGACAAGAATCATGACACAAATTTTGTGTCTTGTATGTCATACCCGCATCAATTTGGGATGGCTACAGGGGAGAGGGACGGAATGTAATGACTAAGATCATTACATAAGCATACATTTTCCTATAGGTATCCCAAAGTGGTGTTGGCATGAGCCGAAAGACTAGGATGCCGAGTTATGATGACTCGTAGCTTGTGATCTTGAGCTAGTTGAACAATGTACATGACTACTTAGATGTTTAACAACAAAATTAATAACTTAAATAATATAAACAAATCCTGATGACTATGACTGGAACGATTGTTAGGTGAAGGGAAGAAAAATTTCATAGGCTTATGTGTAGTCTTGGAACCGACTTGCTAGCAGATGACACCAAATAACTATTGCCATATTGTAATAGTGCATGTAACTAGATGCATTATCTGCTCACTGGGTCTTTTGTCTATGGTGTCCAGATTCACATATGTGTTATAGTAGTAGCTTTCTGATGGACACTAAGAAGACTCACAAGTTCTCTCATTCTATAGTAAGGATTAACCAAATGATATACTGGGTATATTGGCTCGTAATGAATGTTTAAGGGGATTGGGAAGGATCACTAAACCATTACAGCTGATTTTTTTATCATAGATTGTCTTGATGGATTCTCGAACATTAATCAATGTTGAAATAGATTAGTGGACACCGTAAATGAAGTTACTCATTTCAAAGGTGTAAGTGATCTTTAGGGATCTATAACTCTTGCGTATGCTAGAATTTAATTACTATGTGTTAAATTCAATGAAGGCATTGAGTGTAATTAATGAGTTGATAACAAAAAAATTCTCTTAGTTTGATGAAGCGTAATTTTAGGTGTTACAAATTACCTAAGAATATTCTATATTTTAGAGAACATGTTGAGCCATAATTTCATTGTAATCATCCTAATAAAAATTAGTTAGGATATTTTTATAAAGGCTAACTATCTCCATTTTGTAATCTTAGGAATCTTTCTAAACAAAGGCGGTGAAAGGAGACCCCCACTTTTATATAAGTACGTGTAAATCCTCCATTGGAAAGGGGAGATGAAGTTTTGATCAATGAATGCAAGCTAGTTTACACTATCCCATGCAAGTTGAAATTGTCTATTCTCATCTCCATTCTTTGGAATGTTCTCTCAGTGAATTGCAATTAAAATTAACATATTTTATGTGTTTTGATTGAGATCCTTAAATTTTGCTTCGTAATTTTAATGAAAACGTGATAGTAGTCTTAATTTGGAAAATTACATGAATGTGTGTTTAATAAATTCGGTAATTTGTTTAAGGCATGATTCATTTATTGCCATCACGGTTAAAAATTCCATTGAATTCTTGCATCACCAACATGTTAATTTGTGTATGAACTAAGTTAAATGCTTTTGGTTATTTTAAAGCATAATGTATTCATTTAATGTTAATTTCATGAAACATAATATTTACTGAAATTTCTCTTTGCCCCCTTTTTCTCCTTTTTGATTTTCTTTTAATAACGTTCTTTAGTTAGATTTAACCTCAAAATAATGTGGAAGAAAATTTGGTGAAAGGGTGCAGGGATTTGCGCTTATAATAATTTTCAAATTCCAACAAAACATCCTCATTGATCTCAAAGGTAAATGCCTTGCAGCTCATGCACCGAGTCGTGTTTGGACTCTAAAATGAGAAGGGCAAAAGAGAATATCATTTCCCTTCTTTGGGTGTAATTATTACACATCAATAATATACTCTTTCTTCCCAACAAATCTTGGGGGCATTTATTTTCTTCTATTATTCACACCTCTTCTAATCTCGTTGTGATGAGTTCATTAAACAACTTTAACTATCACTTGATGAGCTCAATAGTGCAATTTCATGTTGTTTTGAGATTCTTTGGGGATATTTTTCCTTTGTTTATTTATTTATTTTTGTACCATCTAGGAATTTCTGGCAAGGTTATGTAGTGAAGTGGGTATGACCTAACAAGCTCTTTGTATGACTTTTTGTGATGCATAAAACCTTTTCCTAATGACAAAAGATGATCATATTTAGTGTGCACAATTTACTATTGTGTCAATAAATCCTTGTGTCTTCCATTAAGGGATTTTTATGTTATAAGTATGTTAATTTATTAAAAATCAACTCATCTTTAATTTTTGATACAATTGGCTATTGTCAAATTTTTATGACTTTTTACGAGAATGGCTCAATACACAAACTTCTCTACAACAATTCTATTTTCTCGCATTTATGTTCTTAGTATCTTTAGAAAAAACATATAAATGTAAAGAGTGAAATTCTTTTGTATATTCATTTCTTGAATTATCCTTAACTGAGCATGCCAATTTTTTTTATATGATTTAGTTCCATTCTTGTCAAGTTGCTTACCAAAAAATCATCTTTATAATTTGCGGCATTTAGAACAAGTATCCTATAGCATGGTCTATGAAGTGAATACCATGGGACGCAATAGGCATTGTGTAGACCAAGGTTTTTTTGTTTCATAATTTGATATCTTTCTTAATATACCAATGTTTCATCCTCTAACAAATGAATCTAAACCATATGGAATTTATAAACTTCCATTGGGATATAATATGGATGCCTCTTATTTATTTAAGTAAATTTGTTTCTAAAATTGAAATATGTAAATTGATTTTACTCTCTACATTTTCAAACTTTCAATTTTTTATCTTCTACTTTTTTATTATTGGTAAAAGGTTTTGGTGGGACCTTACCCAAGATTACAACAAAAGGCTCAACAACCAAGATAAGCAATGTAAAACAGTGTGGTTTTTTGATCTGTGGGGTCCACACCCCAACCAAAAGAGGAAAGAACAAGAAAAAACAAAGGCAGGGGCCATCTAGCCTACAACGATCCCAACACAAAACATCGACAACAAAATTACAACTAGAAAACAACACAAAAACAACTGCACCAAGAACAAGGAGCCAACAACACTACCCAACAGATTTACTAAAAACTTTAACAACCACCCTGAAAGCCTGATAGAGTTTTAGGGAAATGGCGATAGTGGGGTCCCAGTTTGAGGCTTTAAAATTTCTTGTAATCTTTTCATTCTTCCAAGTCGTGTCAGGAATGCCACTAGAGTCACAAATTTGGTGGATATGAACTTGCATAAGATCCATAATGGCACTTTGTGCATAGCCAAGTAATTGTTGTGTTTTTCCTCTAGAGATTTAATCTTAGTTTCCAGAGCAAAAATTTCTTCTTTGAGGTCGGTGTTAGGGTCCGAGGCTTGATCTTTAACAATAGACTTAAGCAGGAAGTCTACATTTTCCTCAAGGGTTTTAACCACATTAGCTTGCATGTTGAATTTATTTATTAAATTGGAACCATCTTCCATGACAAGGAGGACAAAGGGAGGGCTATCTTCCACCATAATTTCTTCGCCCTGTTGGCCAGAGCCCACAACTTCCTTGCCCTTCCTACTATCATGAGAACCCTTTTTGGGGGTGGCTCTGAGACAGAGTCCCGGTACATGGGGTTTTGGATTGAATGCGAGTTTGTTTGGGAAGGGGAGAAGCCACATCAAGGTAGGGGTTGTTGGCAACAACACTAGTCAAGTACTGATTAATGAGATAAATGACACCCTGGTGTAGAGGGATAGTCCTCTTATGACCCTGAACTTCAAGAATGTAGTAGGAGAGACTCACCTTCACCTCACGTATGAAGTATCTTCTACTTTTTTACAATGTTAAGTTTATTTATTTTTCCTAGTTTACAAGGATTTGAGTTTTGATAGGAGGACCTATAAATATATGTTAAAAAGGTCGGCCTAATTAAGATAAAGAAATGGATTAGATATAAGTAGCGAAGAAAAATGTGTCGAGGCTTCCTTTCCTTGTCGAGATCTCTAGGTATATATTATTTTTGGTTATAGATCCACAAAAACATATGCATAGGTATTAATTTTCTTTGTGTTGTTTATTTGTAGAGGAAAAATTTATGAAATAGTATGTGATTTTTTTGAATGTAGGTCAATTGATGTTTTCTAGTGTTTCTACGAGCACAACTACAACTTGTAGCTTGATTCATCAACCGCTTCATTAAGTATACAAATATGCAACTTGATTAATTCAACTTTCCTACATATGAAAAAAAAAAGTGGAACTAAAATCTTTTCTTGACCATCATCCCTCTTATCTAGATCTAGATATTTATTCATTTAATTTGTATATCTTCAATTTCAATAACTTGTTTATTGACTTTGACATGTTCATTATACTTTACCTTCATTTGTGCATTGAACCCATCTCTTATATCATCTAGTTGACCTTTTGTGGAGTTTTTAAAAGAAAAAAATTACCATCTTATCCATCGTCAATCTTTTGAGTTAGTGCTATGTTAGACATGATTGTCGGTGCATGTGTGGCAAGAGGCCATTACGAGAATGGTTGTAATAAGAGTCATAGTTCGGGCATGCCTTGGAGGTTGATTCAATGAAAATTTTAGTATAAGAACAATAGTTATGGTGGGTGCTATTGTTTTTGGCTTGGAACCCATTGTGATGGATTTTTGTACCAAACATCGTAATCCTTATGATAGATGTTTTGGTTTCACCAATGGCAAAGGAATTGGTTTGATTCAAAGGTATAACATGCACAACATATTTCAAGTAGAGACACCTAAAATATGGTGGCCATCACACCTTACCAAGATGTACACCATGATCACTAAGTATTTTTCATGAACAACCTTACGTATAATGTTGAGATTGTTTGTTCTCAACATTTTTTTTTGTAAATCACATCTTTCTCCTTTAATGTTGTGCATTATACTTAGTTGTTTCAATATTTTAGTAGGTTTTTTGATTTTCCATATTTGTAACCATCAACTAATTTAGTTATTTCTAGAAAATTGTCATATTTAGATTCATTTTCCACATGCATTTAATACAATTTTACTCTATCGAAAAACCCAAGTTTTGTACAAAAGCAAGGATTCCTTAAATTTGAAGTATTTGAGCTTAGTTCATTAAAATTCATGTGCATGGCTTGTATTGTTTAAGTTTTGTTGTGCTTTGATAGATTGTGGAGTAAATAAACACAACTGCATGTAACTTTGAAGTTTCATAATAGTGTAACTTTGAAGTTTCATAATACTTCTTTATTGTTTTTACATTTAAATCATACAAAGAAAGAAGCCTTTGGATCATTTTCCTCGTTATTTTCAATGTATTACATAAGCATTATGTATTGAAGGGACTAGTTGATGCATTTCAACACCAACACATTTTTAAAAAACAAAACACATACTAACATTTCCATTGCGCACTTATAATCCAACTCAAAATAAGAACCCCTACCTTAGTGTCGTATATGTATTACTTGCATTTGTCGTACACGCAACAAACACATTGCATGATTGACTCGTGATCAGCATTTGAATTTTTCTCACATATATTCAATACCCACGGAAACCCGTTTGTATTTCTCTTTGACTCGTTCCAACCATTTCCTTATACCTGTCTTCGCCAAATACGCCCTGTACATTGATAATCCCCGGCTTCTCATCGCAAAACGCTCCATGCCCCCCACCTCAGCCCCCTATAAATAACATCTCAGATTCTCTGCTCAACGGCGATCTTCCATATAAACAAGAAGAGTGTCTTTCTTGTTTTCATCACAAATCTTGTTATTTTTTCTCTACCATGGCTTCCATGGTGTCGGCACTCTCAGAAGAATGCGAACAAGTGCCTGTTATCGATCTTTCTTCGCTGAAGAAGGAAAATGATGAAGCAGAGGCAACATTGGCAAAAGTGAAAAAGGCTTGCCAAGAATGGGGATGTTTTCTGGTGGTGAATCATGGAATCGACCAGGAAACCATTGCCGAAATGGACTCGGCGACTCGAGAAACGTTTAAAGTCTCCAAAGAAAACAAAGAGAAAATCCAAGGGGAATTCGCGTATATCCCCTCCATGCCCGCGCTGCCATTTCTAGAGATTCTCCCCGTCAATGGAGCTCCCGATCCCCGCGCAATTCAGAAATTCGCTGAACAGATGTGGCCACAAGGAAACCCTAAAATCTGGTAAATATTTCCATCTTCGAGTTTTTATTTTTCTTCTTCAGAATCTCTCAGAACTCTGTTACATCAAACGGACAACACGAATCAATGAGATTGAAGGTTTTTTTGTAGATAAATTTGTGTCTGTGCTTATCTTATGGACGTTTCTGAATTATCAGAACGAGTAATGATCCGAAACGCAGATAAGAAAAGATCAAACACAGATTTATCTTTAAAAAAAATTCAATCTTGTGAAAGCATACGCAGATTAAACATAGATTTGTCAAAAAAACAATTGAATCTTGTAGATTTTTTCAAATAAAAAGTCACTCTTTAGATTTTTTCCAAAAAAATTCGATCTTTGTGGATTGTTTTTAAAAAAGTTTCAATCTTGTGAACGTATTAATGTTTTCACAGCAAAATTATAGAGAAATACAGCGTGGGCGTTGAAGAATTGACGAATGAGATTATCCAAGTAATATTCAAGAGCTTCGGGGTGAGCAAATATTACGAATCGCAATTCTGGGGCTCCTTCGCATGAACTACTGTGACGTGCCTCCGCAGGCAAGAGGAGGCCTGGGACCTCACACAGACCACAACTTGATTACTGTAATGTACCAGGATAACTCTGGCGGGCTCGAGCTGAAGAGCAAGGGCGGTAAGTGGGTGGAACTGAAACCCCTTCCCAATTCCTTCGTTGTTTTCACAGGCGATTGTCTCAAGGCGTGGAGCAATGCCGCTATTCACAGCGGTGTGCACAGAGTTGTTATGTCAAATAAATCTCCGCGGGTGTCGCTGCCATACTTTTTCTTCTTCCGAGATGACGCCGTCGTCGAGGCGCCTCCCGAGTTCGTGGACGATGAACATCCTCGCCTCTACGCTCCATTCCGATACGGGGATTACAAAGCTTACTGCAAAGAAATTAAGGCTTCGCGCTGCGAGCACAAGGAATTCTTCGAGCGTGAGAATGACGAGGCATTCCTCGAAAACTTTCTTCATATTCCAACAGCTGCTACTACTGTTCCTACTGTCTGTAACCTCTAAAAATTCTGGATATCATTTGTTATTTAAATTCGTTATTACCACTACGAACGAATAAAACAGTTCCTGCCATTACTAATACTTATATGTTATTTGTGCATTCGAATTTTATGCTTACTGGAATAATGTTATTGTTTTATTTAAACCATCTGTTGATTAAAACAGTACCATGAATATGATACTCATTTGTCTCTTTTATATGTATGTTTCTCTTGCATGTTCAAATGATCTATATTTCAACACTTGGGGACGGTATGTGGTTTTTACATTATTCACCCCTGATTAATACGTGAAATCTTAAAAAAAATCTCTATACATTATAGGGTGGTGAAACTTTTATGTCTAAACTTTTGAGCAATTTTGAAATTAAAATTTTATTTAATTGTATACATTCTATTTTCAAAATCTCAAATCTGACATCGGCGTAAGATTGATGTAATCTTTATTTAATGAGGATGATTATTAAATTATTTTAATCTTATTTATTGTGGCATTATGTCCATGAGCAATAGGAAGATATATATGTACGGTTAATTATGATGTATGATGCTAACCATGAAGGTCTCACCTATGTGTTATTGAAACAAAATGTTTATTGTATGCATTCACATTAGCAAAGAGAATGCTACACTGAACCCTAGTGGATATCCCGCTCATGACTCATTTGGGTGAATATAATTTGTATATTTTAAGTTGTAATAACAACTCATATTGTGAGTTGTTTAAGATATTGTTATTTAGGGTGTGCATTGTTACGTGAGTAACAATCACACTAATTTAGGAGTGAGTTGAGATATCATAGGGAGTAGTTGAGAGATATGTGTAATAAGGATTAGTTTTGACTCCTTCTATTAAGGAAGGTATACACCTATAAAATGTATTCTCTCAAGATGAATAAAATGTCCCAAATATATTGAATAGGGTTTCGTATGATTATATAAATTTTGAGTTTTATTGAATGTATATTCGTATCAATGTTTATTTGCATTAGTTAAAATTAAATTTTGATCCTCCAATTATTAACATTGTTATCGGGTAGGTATACAAACATGCAAATGGATTTTTCATGATTGAGCAAGAGTGTTTTTAAAAATAATTTGTTTAAAGAATAGATTGTATCTTTCATTTTAGGATTTGGGTTTCCGTACAATTTAGTGGGTTTCACAATCTATGGATGAGACAACTACAAAAAAATTTAGGTGAACCTAGTCAACATTTTTGGATAAAATTATGATTCATTGCATATGCATTATGCAAGATGGAGCTTCTATAAATGTTTTTGTTTGCTTCAAAATTTTGCAATATGGTTTAGGGTCACTCTGCACCTTATGGAATTAGTCTCATAGCTCCATGAGTCATGGTTTAGGAGATACTTTTTTATAGTATAATTTGGCCTCGAATATAGGTAATTTTCGGATTTCAAAGATTCAACCTAAAGCTTTTAGTGTTTAACTTCTACAATTGAAACTCTAGGCCATAAACCTAAACCCTAAGTAAACCTTGAGCCAAAAACCATAAACCTTGAACCATGATCTCTAGACCCTAAAACCTAAACCCTAAGCCCTCCTAAACCTTAAACATTCAACCCTTAAACGTGAGCCCTAAACCTTGAGCCTTAAGCCTTAAGCCCTAAAATTTGAACCCTAAGCCCTAAACCTCCGAACCCTAAGCCCTAAGCCCTAAACCCTAAACTATGAGCCTTAAATGCTAAACCCTAAACCTTGAACCATAAAAACTAAATCCTAAACCCTAAACCCCGACCCCTAAACCCTAAACCTTAAACATCGAATCCTAAACCCTAAGCCTTGAACCCTACACCCTTATCCCTGAGCTCTAAAATATAAACCCTAAACCCTAGACCATATACCCTAAGCCCGAACACTAAACCCTAAACCCAAGCCCTAAACCATAAACCCTAAACCTTAAGCCCTAAACGATAAATCCTAAACCCTAAACACTGAACACTAAACCATAAACCCTAAACCATAAATCATAAACCCTAATCCCTAAACACTAAATCCTTAACCCTAAACCCTAAACCCTAAACCTTAAACCCTAAACCCTTAACCCTAATCCGTAAACCCTAACCATAAACACTAAAACCTAAACCCTAAATCCTAAACCCTAAAACTAAACCCTAAATCCTAAACCATAACCCTAACCTTGAACCTTGAATCATGAACCCTAAAAATTAAACCCTGAACCATGAGCACTAAACCCTAAACCCTAAAACATATTTCATCAATATTTCCTAGTCTCGTGCCTAGAACCATCATTGAGCGTGCTTATAGAACTACCTTGTTTATGAGAGTTGAGATAGGTAACTAAATGGAAATGACATCTACCTTTTCCTAATGCATATTACACATCTCTTCCAAACTTGTTTCTTCCCACATATACTTGTGCTCTTGAATGTAAATTTCTTCATACTCTGAAACCAATTTCACATTTCTCATATTTCCATGTATGGTATTATGCAAGCCAGGATGACCCATTGGAAGCCGGAAAAAATAACCATCACAACACAAAAATTAATATTAAAGGAAACATAAGAAAAATAGAGAATATACCGATGCGGAGGTGTAGGATCATAACTAAATTTCTGAAATATCCTCTCCTCTCGAAAAAGAGAAAGTTCTTCTGCTATTGGAATGGATAATAAATTTGATAGAACTTTCTGAAGTGTTCAAAATAAGCATAGAAATAGGGGAATGACTAAGAACACAAAGGGGTTATCAATCGCTTAGTAAATATTTCTTGTTTAGTTCTAAATGGGAGTCACCTGGCCTATGACTTAGTGACCTTCCATTCATTGATAATTCCTTATATGATAAACCCATGGATGTTTTCAAAAGTGCCTTAAAAAAGATAGGGGTAGTCATCAATCCTAGTGAAGGGTGTGATGTGATTTCCAAAAACTTGAAATTCATATAGATTTAGAGGTCATAACATGAATTTAAAAATATCTCTATCATTATAAATGGAATCCAAGTAATGGTGTCTCCCTATATCCAAGGATCAAGGACTACTGGGGTCTGTGGAAGGATTGGACATTCAGGAATATGACATTTCCCTCCTCCAAAATATCAACAGATGAAAGACATCAAATTGTGATGACTCTCTTTGAATGTTCTACCTACAAAGTCGATGAACCCTTTTCAATTGAATACTCTTTGTCAATTACTAATAAGAATGGGTAAGACACGAACATTACAATGAGTGAAATATTTCCCATGCGATGGGAAAAAGAAGATAGTTGTATTGGGTAATATTTCTTTGTACTGAATTATTCTTGGATATATGGCATTTTCCTCCTTCAAAATATCAACAGATGAAAGGCATAAAATTGTGATGACTCCCTTTGAATTTTCTACCTACGAAGCAAATGAACCCTTTTTATTTGAATACTCTATCAATACTAATAAGAATGGGTAAGACACAAAACATTATAGTGAGTGAATAGGTGAGCCTAAACCTTGAGCCCTAAACCCCGAGCCTTAAACCCTGAGCCCTAAACCCTAACCCCTAAACCCTAAACACTAAAAACTAAACCTCGAGCCTTAAAACCTAAACCCCAAACCTTAGTGCCCTAAACCCGACCCTTAAACCGTAAACCATAATCCCTAAACCCTAAACCCTAAACCCTAAACCTTTAATCTTAAACCCTAAATGCTAAAACCTAAACCATAAACCTTGAGCCCTAAACCCTAAACCCTAAGCCCTAAACCATAAACACTAAACCCCTAACCCTAAATTATACACCCTAAACCCTAAATCCTAAACCCCGAACCCTTAACCCTAAAATCTAAACCCTAAATCCTAAACCCTATTTTTACTGCCCAGAACCCTAAGCTCTAAACCCTAAACCCTAAACCACAAGTGCTAAACCATAAACCCTAAACCTTAAACCTCTTAAACCCTAAACCATAAACCGTAAGACTCCGAACCCTAAGCCCTAAACCATAAGCCCTAAGCCCTAAGCCCTAAACCCTCAAACCTAATCCATGAGCCCTAAAACCCAACCTTGAGCCCTAAACCCTAAACCCTAAGCCATGAACTCTAAGCCCTTAGCCAAAACCCAAAACCCAAAACCCTCAAACCCTAACCCTCAACCCTAAACCCTAAACCATCAACCCTAAACCCTAAACCCTAACCACTAAACCCTTAACCATGAGCCATAAACCCTAAATCCTAAACCTTGAGCCCTAAACCCTAAATCTTGAACCATGAGCTATGAAACCTAAACCCTAAGCCCTAAGCCCCGAACCCCAAACCATGAGACCAAAAACCTAAACCCTAAACACTCAATCCTAAACCATAAACCCCTTAGCCCTAAACCCTAAACCGTAAAACTCAAACCCTAAAACTAAACCCTAAATACTGAGCCCTAAAACCTAAACCTTAAACCCTAAACCCTAAACATCGAATCCCTAAACCATAAACCCTAAACCCTAAACCTTGAACCCTAAACATTAAATTCTAAATACTAAACCCTAAACACTAAACTATGAAACCTAAACCTTGAACGCTAATCCCAAAACCCAAAACCCTAAATCCTAAACCCTCAACCCTTAACCCTGAGCCATAAACCCTAAACCATAAACCGTGTGAAACCTAAACCATGAGCTCTAAACCCTAAAACCTAAAACTTGAACCATGAGCCCTAAACACTAAACCCTAAACCCTAAAATTTGAGTCCTAAACCCTAAACCATAAAACCTAAATCATCATCCTTACCCAAATGAAAGTCCTAATAAGATCATTTAGCATGTTTCAGTGTGTAGGGAATAGTGTCTAAGGTGATCAATCAACTCATTTAGTTTTAATGAGAGACTACTTCCTCCGAAGGCCTAAAGTGAGGATCTCATTTTAGTAAGAAGTAGACAAGCATCATAGAGTTGATTCGTGGTCACTAAAGTGAATTATGGACCAAATTTCAAAATTAGTACCAATTCAAGCAGTGGTAGGGCCAAAATCCAATCTAGAAGGTCAAAAAACCTACAAATAGCTATATGTTTTCACAAAACAAAGACCGACTACAATATATATGGCTTGAAAGTTTTAGGTCATTGCTGAAATTCTGAAAATGAGTAAGTACTAACTAGATTAGATTTTGAAAAACTATCTTCTAGATTATAATTGTCAGAGCTACGGGACCACTTCCATCAGGTGCAAAGTGACCCTAACTTCTTATATTTACTAAAATAAATTTAAAGTATAAGATTTCTTTTATTATTTCTTTATACTAAATTCAAAGTTATTTTTGGTGTGTTGTCGCATCACCACCACTTTTTTATTTAATTAAATTAAATAATCTTATAAAAGTATATGCCTTACATTTAGTGATCACCTAAGCCATGAGGTAGGGTCATACTAGTTGTGAGTCAATAAACCTAGTCAATACTTCCAAAATGCATTTCTCAAATACCTCATGCAATGCTTTCATATGGGTTCTTGACCATTCCAAATACCCGACACTAGACCTAGGTTTACTTGAAATCATGTCTTGACTCTATGATGACTATTTTTCCTTCTAGGCCTAGCTAGACTTATATGATGATTTTTATGCCAATTTTCATAGTCATGACCATTAAAGGGTATGAGTTATTCTAGACCCGAATAGTCTTATATCATGACCATCGGGTTCTTTTAACCTTTGAAGTAGTTTAGAATGATCTCGAGTTCACAAATAGGTCATATGCCTATGACATCGAGTAAAAAAGAAAATAATATGGCTATATTGCATTTACATTGAATATTAAATATCCACAACATACTTTGGATTCCCATAAATGGATTTTCTATGATGACATGTTATATAGACATGAGAGGCAAAGTGTGTGTGCTGACCAAAGGCTTGTCAGGACACCTATGAGAGATAGAGCCATGAGGGCAGTGTGGAGTATCACGGTCCGAGGTAGAAACCTAGGAGGAATAAAACTGTGATGGACATTGTGTGAGACCATATAACTACCCATATATGCACTAGGTGTAGAAATATGATTTCTAGAAGAATGAATAGCCAAGCAAAAAGTATAAGTCAGTAAATGGGATACCTTGATGGGTGACAACTTGTTGGTTTTAAATAAGTTGAACACATTAGTGTATGATAGAAGGAATAGCTTGAAGATCACGTAGCCAGGAGAACCAAATGTAAGGTACCAAAACTAAGAGTATTAAGAACAAAAATAAGGTCACAATAGTGACAGTAACCAAAAGGGATGGGTAGAGTAATATGTCAATATCGAGAATTAGTATCAATTATAAGATTTTGTGTAAAAATTCCAAGAGAGTTAATTAGCATGAGAGTGAAGACATTATATTTGTTATGTGGGTCAACCAAACACCACATCTAGGTTCTTGATGAATAAAGACATGAATAGATATAGTATTGATACAAGTGTGTCATTTATAACGAGTCATCGAAAGTAATGAGTGGTGTAGGAGATGATGTATGAGTGATAGTTCTAATTATTACATCCAAGGGGTGATCATAAGAGGGTGGTGGTGACATCGCATAATAAGTATTATGCACTTCATATGGATATTTATCATTGTTATGCTTAAAAAGTGGATCATTGAAGATTTTGAGATTGGAATTATCATTGGTTGGCTTGGAAGATTTAACGGAGCATCACATTTAATAACATTGGAGTCTACGAGATCTTGGATAGTGTGACGAAACTTAAGACACCTATAAGTGAAGTGGTCAATACATCAATGATAATTGCATTATATTTGATAACTTTGAAATTCTTAAATTATATCCACCTATTAACACACTTATAATGCAATTGCTAGTTTATATAGTTGTCCAAAATTAGAACCCCTACCTTATCTTACTGTCTTATTATGTAATGTATTACTTAGCATTTGTCGTGCATGCATAGACATTGGATGATGACGAATGATCCACCATTCCTTTATACCTGTCGTTGCCTTCGTCGCCAAATACGCCCTGCACATTGATAAATGCCTGGCTTCTCATCGCAAAACACTCCATGCTTCCCACCTCAAGCTTTTATTATTGCCCACTGCCTCCTATAAATAGCATCTCAGATTCTCTGCTCAACGGCGATCTTCCATATAAACAAGAAGAGTGTCTTTCTTGTTTTCATCACAAATCTTGTTAATTTTTCTCTACCATGGCTTCCATGGTGTCGGCACTCTCAGAAGAATGCGAACAAGTGCCTGTTATCGATCTTTCTTCTCCGAAGAATGAAAATGATGAAGCAGAGGCAACATTGGCAAAAGTGAAAAAGGCTTGCCAAGAATGGGGATGTTTTCTGGTGGTGAATCATGGAATCGACCAGGAAACCATTGCCGAAATGGACTCGGGGACTCGAGAGACGTTTAAAGTCTCCAAAGAAAAGAAGGAGAAAATTCAAGGGGATTTCGGATATATCCCTTCCATGCCCGCGCTGCCATTTCTACAGATTCTCCCAGTCAATGGAGCCCCCGAAACCCGCGCAATTCAGAAATTCGCAGAACAGATTTGGCCACAAGGAAACCCTAAAATCTGGTAAATATTTCCGTCTTCAAAATTTGTTTTTTCTTCTTCAGAGTCTCTCAGAACTCTTTTACATCATAATGACAACATGCATTAATGAGATTGAAGGTTTTTTTGGGGATAAAATTGTGTCCGAGTTTTTCCTTATCACCAGGATGAGTAATGAGCCGAAACGCAGATAAGAAATGATCAAACATAGTAAAATTAATCTTGTGAAAATATACTCAGATCAAACATAGATTTATCCAAAAAAATTCAATCTTGTAGATTTTTCCAAAAAACTTTGTAGGTTTTTCCAAAAAAATGTAATCTGGATTTTTCCAAAAAAATTCAATCTTTAGAGATTTTTTCAGAAAAATTCAACCAATGGAGATTTTTTCAAAAAAAAAATTCAATCTTACGAATGCATTAATGTGTTTCATAGCAAAATTATAGAGAAAGACATAGATTTATCCCATTTAAAAAAAAAAAAACCAAAACAAAACAATCTTGTAGATTTTTCCAAAAAATATTCAATCTTCGTAGATTTTTTAGCGAATGGAATGCATTAATGTTTGTCACAGCAAAATTATAGAGAAATACACCGTCGACGTCGAAAAATTGACGAAGGAGATTATCCAAGTAATATTCAAGAGCTTCGGGGTAAGCAAATATTACGAATCGCAATTCTGGGGGCTCCTTCGCATGAACTACTGTGACGTGCCTCCGCAGGCAAGAGGGGGCCTGGGATCTCACACAGACCACAACTTGATTACCGTAATGTATCAGGATAACACTGGTGGGCTCGAGGTGAAGAGCAAGCGCGGCAAATGGGTGGAACTGAAACCCTTTGCCAATTCCTTGGTTGTTTTCACAGGCGACTCTCTCAAGGCGTGGAGCAACGCCGCCATTCACAGCGGTGTGCACAGAGTCGTGATGTCAAATAAATCTCCGCGGGTGTCGTTGCCTTATTTTTATTTCTTCCGAGATGACGCCGTCGTCGAGGCGCCTCCCGAGTTTGTGGACGATGAAAATCCTCGCATCTACACACCATTCCGATGTGGAGATTTCAAAGCTTACTGCAAAAAAATTAAGGCTTCGAACTGCGAGCGTAAGGAGTTCTTCGAGAGAGAGATTGAAGAAACCATTCTCGAAAACTTTCTTCGTATTCCAACTGCTGCTACTACTTTTTATAACCTCTAAAGAAGTGGTCCAATAAAGATTTTCAGTGTCTCTTCCAAATTTTTAGGAGATATATGTGATGTTATATTTTAATTAATAATAAAAAATTGAAACAAACTGGGTCTTTAAGTAATTGACATTTGGCAATATATCTTGCTAAAATAGAGAAAGAGGTGTGGCAAACTTCTAGCGCGTCTCCATAAATATCTCAGCGGGTACTACTGAGAAAATTTAGGAGTATTTTAGCAGTTTTAAGGTTCCATGATTTTTTATTAGTTTCCTTAATAATACCTACTGAGATATTATAGGATCCCATTGAATTTTTATGGTTATTTGTAAGTAAATAAAATCATATTTCCCTCTAAAATCACCAAAAAATAATGGCGGGAATGTATATTAGGTTGTATCATCCCTAAACTGTAGGGGGAAACTCCTAGCCCCCCTTCTCCAACTACCTCTTAAGTTTAGGGGGCTAAAAAAGTGGAGGTCCTATTTTTTAGGCCTATATTCTATTATTTCCTGTAGCTGGCTTAAAAAATAAGCATGAGACCTTCCGTTGTAAGAAAATAAGAGCCCAAGCCCCTCCATGGGACCATGCCCTTAAACTCTCATCCTAAAAAAATTCTGCTCCCTATTTTAAGGAAAAGATTCTAAATTTTCTTATTTTCTTAAATTTAATTTTTCATGGGGTCATCCGTTGAACAAAAATAGGAGCATTTCGCCTAAGTGAGCGGTCTCATGATGGGGGCAATCGCATGCAAACTATGGGGACAAAGGTCCCATAGCCAAAGTTTTTTTATTAACTGCAAAAAACTAAAATCTTTTCTGAAATATCTTAAGAACGCATCGCATAGGAAAACTTGTTCCAACGACTCAAATGGGTGGGGGCTGGAAATATTTGTTCATACATTCAATGTTTGAGGCCATTTGTCCATTGAACACCGGTCAGCGAGATATTTTTCTCTCCAAATACACTTCCTCCAACGAAATAATTAGAAACATGTGACCCCAACACTGCAAATTTCTCCTAAAAATACTATGCAACACACTGCTAATTTATTTTGCATTGCCCCCGAGCATGGGACCACAACATAAGAGTTCATGATATGGTCATGGAAATATGTTTGTTATATATTATTCTTATTAATTTTACGAATGAATAATAAAGTTTCTCCCATTACTATCACTTATTTTTTTATTGTGGAAAAATAAATGTGGTTAATAATGTTCTTGTGCTATATAAAACCATGCCGCAAATTTATTTGTATGTATTGTTCATGTCTATGGAATAAATAGTATCATTAATATGATATTTCTTTGCCTCTTTTATATATGACTTACGTGTGTTTCTCTTGCATGTTCAAATGATCTATATTTCAACAGGGTTGTATGTGCATTATTCACCCTATGATTAATACGTGAAATCCTTTAATTTGTAAACATTATAGGGTATTATAGGGTGATGAATATGTGTATATATGTTTAAAATTTTGAGCAAAATTGAGATTGAAATTTTATGTCATAATTTATTTTAGGAAGTTTAGATTTCATGTCCGTGTAGGTTTGGTATTATGCTCATGAGCAATATGAAGATATATATGTATAGTTGAATTTGGTGTATGAGGTGACCATGAAGGTCTCATCTATGTGTTAATGAAGCAAGATATTTATTGTATGCATCAAGTATGATAATCTCATTAGCAAAGAGATCATAGACTTGTAAACATTTATCTTACCTTTTAACAACTACATGTTATGAAAAATTATCTTTGACTACAAAAATTATTGTGCAGGATGGTAATTATGTTGTTAACCTTTTCTCTTATTATTACATGCATGAGATGCAACTGTATATCTTATTCTTCTAACATTGACACTAGCTAATAGTTAGACCACCTTGGAGTTTAATAAGGAAATATGGGAATTTGTTATAATGTACATTGCATAATTATTACTGTTTGGTTCACTTAGAACATCAAATGATTGAGACATATCAATGATATCAATTTTGGATGATAATGTGTCCGGTTATGGTACGAAATTATATATACTATAAGAGGCGTTATTAGTATGGTTGACTTATCAAAATATGATCACTATGGAGTATTTTTCTCATAATCATAGAAAGGGTATAATCTTATTTTGAATATAGCGTGTGTATAAAAAAAGAAAGTATGAAGAAACTAAAACGAAAATTGTTCTTAAAAAATTCGTGAAGGAAAAGACTTGGTATAAAGATAATCTTGTTAGAATTGTGATGTGATATTATAAGGTCTTTGGATAATGCTTAATCCTATGTACTTAATTGGGTAAGAAGCAAGAATTTTTGTTAGTTCACAAACCCGTACCAGACATGCCCCCCTTGCAGATGCATAATAAAATCTTCCTATAGCATGAATTATATGCTTACACTTGAATTTCAGAATGTGAAATTATAACCTAAAAGGTTGACATTATCTTTTGCATTACTTGTATGTTTAAAAATGTAAAATATTATTTAAAGCAATATGAATTCTTTAAGCAACGATGCTTGGTGTTAGGAAAATAGCGTTTACATTATTAATATTGTATATTATATTATCTTTGATAATATAAGAGTACCAAATTAGTTGTTAAACCAAACTCACGTATATAGGAGATTGTGAGATATTTATGGTAGAGTTGTTAAACAACCTCCTTTTTATAGGAATGCATATTCCTACATATTTGTAAGTTTTTCTATGATTAAATTCAACAAAATATTTTCTCTATAAATCTTTTGATCCAATTTCACTCATTACAGATTATTTTGAGTTAGTTGAACTTAGGTGGTCTAAATTAAGACTTCATAGCATGTGCATGATGAATGAACATTTAATAAAAACATAAGCATGATAATAAATTTTGTACTATGATATTATAGCAATCATGGTAGTCCCTCCCTTTGACAATAGTTCTAAAAGTTGAAGGAGCTCAATGTAAAACACCGACGGTTAATGAAATATCTTTTCTTGCCACAAATGTACTTTGTCTTGCTTTTAAATAAAAGGAATACACTCTTAATTAATAATTAATAACCCAAACTATTAATTAAAGATAAAAATAGAAATTTAAGTAAATATAACTAATATAAATTCTTAATTCAAGCAAAAGAAAATAATTTATAAATGATAATGGTTGAGAAATGTATGCAAAAAGATGGCTTTAGATATAACTTGCTTATTATCTTATCGATATGAAGTTATTGATGCGTAAAAATGAAGCTTATAATGGTTGAGTCAATATAACGTGAATACTACTTTTTAGTATCAACCGAATAAATACTCTTGGATTAATATCTGGGAAAATATTGATAAATCAGTAGGGAAAATTTAATAGGTGGATGAATAAAATTATGGGTAGTACCATAACTAATCATGACAAGATCTATCTTGGTGGTTAAAGAATGGGATGAAGCTTTTTCGGGTTATAATAAAATTAATAAGCAATTATATATCTCACCAAAGATGGTAAATGCTCATATCCTTTTATGAAGGTACAAACGGGACATGAACCTCAGATCAAAAACTAAAATGTGTGTTGATAACATGTAACCTCGAGTAATGAATTAAGAGGAAAAATAATCTTGATCTCTAAGCATATGGAGGATGCTAATATGGGCGGTGATTAAATGGGAATATGTTATGATTGTTATTGATAATTGAACCTCATATTTGAAGTATTTTGATTAAGGATATTAACATTGTTTCCTTTTGTAATGGAAATTGTAATTTGTGTTTTTATTGACATTAGACATATTGGTTGAATAGAATAACCTTCATTAATGGCCTAAAGCATAAATATCATTATATAAGACTTGATATGGGACACACTAGAGGAATGAAGTGGGTATTTATATATAATAAGACTTCCTTGAACATGTTTCTAATGAAATATCAATGTAAGCAATTTTAAGAGTGAGAAGTTAATGATTCATTTAGATAAAGCCTACAAATGGGTTCTTAGGCATAATTAAATATGCGTGTGAAAGGAAAGTAGTACTCCTCTTTTAGTAGGGAACAAAAACTTAGTCACATTTTTCTAGGAACTAGAAGACGGTTCGCTACATTTTGGTATTAGAGGCAAGCATTGCGGTGTTTGGCCTAATGATTATAATAACTACTTCTCTTGTATAACTCTTTGAGATTAATCGTATAAAAATAAGTTTAAGATTCTAGAAATCACTTCCAACACTTGAAAAAATGAAGGCTTGCTAAATCTATAACACCTCTTTTTACTTCATCAAAATTAGGAATTTTTTTCTATCAACTCATTAATTATAGTTTATAACTTCAACGAATTTAACACACAATATTTAAATTCAAGCATACATGAGTTATAAATCCCTTTAGTCCTTTTACGCTGAAATGAGTAATCAAATTTATAAAACCACCGAATTATTCCAGCATTAGTTAATTATCTTGATGCCTTTAATGATTAATAGCTTACATCAAATTAATCCAACATTAATTAATGTTTATAATCCTTCCGATAACATCATAACCATGTGTAGTCATGTATGGGTCAATTAGATCTCCCTGATCCCCCATAACTCACTCTCCACGAGTGTGTATAAAAAGTATACAGTTGGTTAACCTTTAACATGTATGGATGTTCAAGTGTAGTTCTTAAGTGTCTACCTGAAATTCAGTCCATCAAATTCCATCCAATATCTCACACCCCTAAGTGTTTACTTGAAATTCAGTCCATCGAATTCCATCCGGTATCCCACACCTTGGTATAGAACTTGGTGAATTTGACAGTGTAATCAAAAGCTTACACTACTTCAGCCAACATTTTACAGACATGTTTTCCATGCTTAGTTTCATGACGACACATTTGTTATTAGAAACTTGTCATTCACCATATAACTTAATACAATTATCTGTATTCTTTTCCTTTGTTCACTTATTAAGTCCATTGTTTATCAACTTATGTAAACACCAATGTCCACTATTAGTTACTAGGATGATTTAGTTTACTAGGAAAAATAAGTGCATCTATATCATATTCATGTGATTTCAAAGTACCTTTGTACCTCATTCCATTCCTTCATTATTTGATCATACAATGATGGTACTTAACCATGGGGTTACATGTAATCGTTGTTGAAGGAAAAAAACTTGTTTGTACCATATAAATTGATTATAACATCCTATTTAACTAGGTCAATAGATAAGTCTTACGCTAGCTATCAACACTAAGTATATCATTAACAATTATTCCCTTAAGTATACTTAGTTTATTTCATGTCATTGTTAATGACCAAAGTATAAAGAACGAGATATCAATAGTTATGATTATCTCTTTCACATTATTACAATATTAGGTTGGTTATATCGTTAATACAATTAATCATTAACATATGAATTAATCAATAATCATAAATCCTTTAAGGTTTAATGGAACATTTTGATATAATAAGTAATCAAAATGCATCATAGCAATATTGTGGTGATTGTTGTATTAATAATACCTAATCTTAACATATGACAATAATCAATCATAATGATAAAAATAATCATCAAATGTCATTAATCCATTGTTAATCTTTCGAGAATTCAACATTATAACACATAATTGAAACATAAGTATGTTGTAAAACAACAACATATATTTATATCACAGAGGTTAAAAATATTGTTAAAGGTACATATTGATATTTCAACAACAATAAAGTACAACAAGCTTATATTTGCCTTTCTTACATCATGCGAAGAAATTTCTTTCACTTTTAATAATACACGCACATATATGATATTCCTCAACAATCAAAGTCAATCAAACATAATACATTCATGATATTTCACATTTCAAACATCAACAATTATGTCATATCCATCCTTTAATTCTTTTCACATTGCTCATTAACCTACAATCTGAAAATGTTGAAGTATAAATAATATATGGTTAGTTCCAACCGAACTGACATGAAAGGTTATTCCTACATCTTATTAGTTTATATCACTATAATGCTTATGAATAAATACCGCAACATCGTGTTAAGAGTATCAATGCAACTAATAAGTAAATAACAACTTCATCCACATTTAAATTTATTATATACACCCAAGTAATTCCTTGCATTGATTCAAGATGGTCATAACTCTTTCAAACATGTAAACAAAGTTCCAATAATTGTCTACATCTTCCTTAGAATAATTTACATCACTCATCTTAAATTAAGCTATGTAAAGACAATAATCACATTATTCTACCAAAGTCAGATAATCTCATGCCATGATTCACTACAAGGATTCATATTAAGTTCTCAAATCTAGTTAGGAATTTATTTTTCCCTTTTAATAGAAATCAATAATATTTTTCCTAATCAAGTAATTACTTCAAAATAGAAATGAAAACCATTCATCAAGAGAAGAAGCACTAAACCCATTTGACCCAATTACCTTATTCTTATCAAAATGATTAATCCATTCCTTAACCAAATTGGACACATATTAAATCATTATGTTCCATAGTTCGGCATTAAAGGATTCAGATCGATAATTATCGTCATTAAATTTACTCCAACAAAGAGAAATCAACAAGGTTTCCACTAATAATCGTGCCTAAAAAAGGAGACCCATCGCTCAAGAGTTCTTACATTTTGCTAACACTTTACCCTCAAGAACCATGCTCGAGCTTTACCCTCAAAACCCATCAACACCAAAAATTAAAAACACCAATTCCTCGTAAGGGAGCTTAATGTTGAGATGAAAGACTCTAAGAAAAATGACTACAAAGACTTAATCTAGGGTTAACAACCCAAACCCAATTTATAAAGATGAACACCTCGCTACTCCATCCAAACTAATACATTTATAGGTTCATGGACCTTGGCTTAGACCCAATTTAAACAAAAAAACAAATACACAGTGCCCAAGTAAGGTGACTCAACATAGAGGCTCGAATGTAATAGAGCCGACTTTCCCTTAAAAAGAAGGTAAAATGATTAACCCGAAGGGTTTAAATATCTTGGTATATTACAATCGATATGCACCTTCTACCCAGAACGGTTTATCGTCCACATTTCCATTGTTGTCAAATTTTTTTATAACGTGATCCCTTAATGGGTATCCAATATTTAACACAGACCCAAAAGGATTCTAAAATAAATTTATGCAGCACCCTTATTGGGTATTTCCCCAATTAAACAAAGACAATAATTGTATAAAAATAGTTCAGTATAAATCTCAAGTCGGTTATTCATAATTCCTAACAACACCATTAAGATAAATTTTAATCCATTCATACAATCTCGAAAAACCATGTATTGCAAAAATTTGATTCATAGAAGCATTATAATGAAGTAAACTATAAGAAGAAGGTGAAGAGCATTTCATGCTTGGGAGGAAGGAGCTTGAAGCTTTCTGATTATTTCCTGTGGTTCGAACAAACTGAGATTCCTTTCTTACCTATTTCTCAACCAAAACCAATAAAACCATAAGCTTCTTTCCAATTCTACACCGAATCGAACCATCCCAATCACTTTTAATTTACATTATAAATAAATAATGTTGGAGATAAAAATATCAACTAATATTTTTGCTAAACTTGTTGCTACTAATTTTTATGCAATAATCAGGTCTATCTTAGCAGCGAATTCCAAAATAGCTCATCTAATATTTTCATTCACAGAAAACCGCATGCATTGCTTGAAGGCTTCCAATCAAAAGAGGAGCTCAAACTCAACATAACTAAAAATAAAAAAGAACTCGAATGCATGCAATAGTAGCTTCTCGGGGAAGCTTTGCTTCTTTTGAGAAACTGTCCCTCGTGCATTTACCCCATCTTTGCATGGTCAATCGACCAATGAAGTCATCATTAGTTTGTTTTATATTTTTGCATGGTTGGTTGACCATTTTAAACAAAACCATAATAATTATAACCTTAAGGCTTTCATGTTAATATGCAATTTTAACTATTACCAATTCAATGCACTTGATTAAAATCAACCCCCTTCTCCCCCTTAATACCATCCATTCGAATCCATGCAAAGGCGTACACTTTAGGCTCATATATCAATAAACATTATATCTCCCTTTTGCATTAAGGTCTTAGACCTATATCACTTTAATCCCTTTCCATGATCAATGACTCAAGGTATTGACATTGGCTTTTAATCTAAGTTGGTCAAGGTCCAATCAACAATTGCTTACTAAGCATGCCCTTGCAAATAAAATAATCACAGACCTTAACATAGATTCCCTCGAAACTTAGTGCAAAGTGCCACCATATTATTGGTTTCCCATGCAATGCATAACTATCGATACTCAAAACTAGATCATATTGATGATTAGTGCCGATAAGTGTAAATCGGGCCATGTCACAAATGGATAAACACAATATTGACCTCTTACCAAGAGTAACAACCGGTCAACAATTCAATCTAAAATGGAGTGCAATTATAAAATATATAAAAACATTTTATAACTATGCTCGAGTTATCAAAATAGTCAAGTACCTCACCATTGTCTATCTCACTTACCAATGTATATGGTTGGAGACCATAATATTAATCTTTTATTAACCCTTGCATATTGCCTTTAAGCCAAAACATTGTTAAACAAATCATTTACCATAATGGAGTATCGATCGGTCGAAGGTGGTTAATCCGCCAACGAATTCTAGATCAATCGCTACACGATCAATGATCATCATAGTGCAAAAGGAGTTAGTAACCTTTATCAATCAATATTATCTCACACATCAAGGAATGTATCGCAACTATGTATAAAATTTAATCATACTTGCAAATCTTTACTTTCAAAGAAGTAAGATAAATTAGGATATTAAAATTAGGTACAACAATCCAACAAAGATAATAATGCATCCAATCTTTACTTTCAACAAAGTAAGTATTTTCAACACACAACATAACAACATATCCCTTCAAGATGGTTACTGAAACTATCATCAACAGAAAACAAGGTAATGTAGATCCAAGACTACAAGTAGGCAAAATGAATTATCAATTTGCGACTATGTGACAACGGAGTTGTTGCGATGTCACACATACATCAGTACATGAGTATGAATACCCTTTCAACTATGCGTATGTGTGCAAAACGGTATATAGATCAAAGTAGTAGTAGTACAAGCTTCCACGTTACTCGCAAATCATTTAATGCTATAATTTATTTTACGATAACAAAAATGAAAAATTACAGGATGTGACAAAATCTCACAATAACACATTTATAATCATTAGGGAAAAAATATATACAGTCCAAAGCTTGTTACTAGGTCAAGGAGTCAACCCATATCACCTACAAGAACTCAAACATCTATTCTCCAAGTATTTTAGCAAGAGCTAAAATCAACTCAAACATTGTTAAAGAGAGTTTCCAAATCTAGTGACATTCAATCAAATATTACATGATAGGTGGAAAATGATGTGTGGTTTGAGATGTATTCATAGAAGTTATAACATCGAAAGTTCACGGGGGTTCCCACAAGCCAACAAATTCTTGTTTTGCAAGGTCTCCCACCCATGATTAGAGTTTTAGAGCTCTTTTAAGATGTTTAAAGAGATTCATTGCATGATTGTAAATTAGGGTTTGACAACAACAAATAGTTCCAAGTAGGTTACCATCCCAATAAGTTACGATCTTGAATCCAACTGTCCTAAAAGAAGTGTAAAATTTTATACTAGGCTAATTCTCAATCATAGTTCCATAAACGAAGCATCATTAGTACCAAATCTCTCTTTTCTAATAGTTTTGACACCTATAACTTCCCATAATCATCTATAATCAGCTAAGTGCACTCATCCCCTTATTTTTCAAGTTTTTATCTTGTTTAGTACATTAGTTAAAAGTATTAATGTGTTGTTATGATATTGGTAATTAATGGTGAAATTTAATTACATAGAATAGCCTCCTATAGCTAACCCTTACATCCTTTAGTGTACCTAATTCACTAATCTTATATTTCACATAATCTAACTAAGGTGTAAAGATTTTGGCGAGCCTGGATCGTGATTTGATCTTAGCCTCAACCCTACTTTCCCTAGGGTTTCTCTTTCCTTATATGTTATCGTTCCTTCTCATCTTTCTCATAGTATTTCAAATTACATATGCCTTATTCATATGCCCTTCTAGCATAATGCACATATTACCACTCAACCCATTAAAGATATTGAACTTTCTCCTCCTACTCGTAAGCATCGTAGCCTCATGGATTCTTTCCCATTATAAATTGCTATCAATATGTCTATGATTGACCATGCCAATGAGGTCCCATTACATAAAATTGAAACACATAGTGATCATTCTTATAATTACAACCATGATGGTGATAATGCCATGGATCATGAAGAAGTGGAACTTGTATTTCATTTCTTTGAACAACTTAGTAAGAATCCCCACCACATTGAGCCTATTATAAACATGCTTCTTGTTTCTAAGCTTGTTCATGATTAGAAATCTAGATAAGAGTCCTTTTTGGTAAGTCTCAAGCCTCTTTCACTTTATTGACATCTATTATTCCTACATATTTGGTGCCTACATACTTGGGAAAACCTAATATTTCAATACAAAATGTTTTTATGCCTCTTCCTACAATTACTATTCCTACTACACAACTATATATACTCCTAATGGTTTATAAACTACTTATTCTATCTAATTTAATAAAAAATTAATTAAATCTAATTGTAGAGTAACTATTAGAATAACTGATGTATAAATGATAAAGTACAATAGTGGCACAAAAACTAATATGTAAAGTATAAAAATCCCTAAGAAGGTAAGATAAAGATGACTTAGTTGATTTTGAATGGACATGAAGTGATTTGGGTAGGTGCGATGATGAATAGACTTTAAACAGGGGTCATTACTAGTTAATGTAAAATATAAAATGCGAGTGATTAAGAAAAATATTGACAAATGAATAAATTCCTAATCTAAATTATGTAATGTTGTTGAATATATGAAAAATAAGTATACAAATTGACCCAAGAAAATAAGCAATTTAAATCAGAACCTTAGTTACAAAGAAGAGATATAAGGAATTAGATGATTTGTAATTAAATCGGGACTGTGGCAAGTGATGAACTAATAAATAGAGAGGGAAAAGTGTCACACCAAAGCTCGAAAATTGTGTGACCATTGGATCTACTCAGTAATGGGGTGCTGGATTGGGTCGGGGGCACTTGTGGGCATTACAAACCCGCTCTAGGCACTGTGGATCGCTCGAAGTTTAGAAAACTAGTTTTTATGGTCACGAGATGTTTTTTTATCCGTCATTGTCTGTTGATAGTATGTCACACCAAGTTTTCCGATGTTTTTGTAACTTGCAAAGAAGATATGACACAAAACCCCAAAACACATCAAATCCCAAAAAATAATGCAAATGAGGGGTCGACTATCCTCGGTACACAAATTGTGAACTTATGACTAAGTGCTACACTAAATCTCAAACCCAATATAGTTCTATATATGTGTGTGAATAAATCGCTCCTGTGTGGCTCTTGTGCACATCACACGTGATAGTGAGCAATAACTAGATGTAGAGAATGTGCAGATAGACGTGTGCATGGAAAAATGAAATTCCCTTCCTATGAAGTGTACCTAGAATAATGCGATACCTTGCCCTTGTGTGGATGCTAAATAGATGCTTTAATGCTCTTGTAAATTCCTTTGGATGCAACCTTAGGTGGTGATAGCTAATGCTTAGTGCTCGGTCCTTTATTATGGTCACATAACTTTATATTTGTATGATTCCCTTGCTTAAATTTTGTAATTAACCATGAAAATGCCAACTACTATTAGAATAATATGCCCAAATGTATAGAAAAGACCCAAAAGATGTGAGAAAAATACAAACACATTGGGGCCCCTAGAGGGGATGTGGTGTTTGGCGTTGGCGTCTTGGCCGGGCGATGGTGTCCAAGATGTAAACTTATGAAGTATGAAAAGACAAATTGGGAAAGTAGAAGTGTAAGACCAAAAAGGAAACAAAAAGAAAGCAAAGAGGCCAAAGACATGGGTCAATTAGTACTTTTCTTACTTATGAATCATATGAATAGTAGTATGTGATCAAGACTAAATAGATACCCAAAGTGCATGATTTAGTGTCTACATTAATGCCCCCACTTTATGTTGTTGAGAAAATGCTTGATAACATAAAGGAGATAAGAGATGCATACATAATAACCATCTAGGTCAATGGAAAAAACACATCGAGAGAAAATAAAAAAGTGAAATGATTAAAATATGAAGCATGGATGTGAAAGAAGAGGAAGTGAAAAGTGATGATAATGATGACCTTAGGCGAGACCGTATGTGTGGATTTCATGTTTGTACCTATTTTTTATTTTTATTGTTGTGTGAATGATGTGACTAATGCTTCCCATAAGGACAAACCTGTAAAAGTGAAGAATGAACAAGTAGTCAAATACATGTATATGATAAAAAAGAGTAAAAAATATGTAAGAAAGTATGCAAAATACAAAAAGGAACATTTACAAATGATCCGTGATGAATAAGAGGGTGTAGAAAGGATCCCAAGATTTTGTATAAGAATGAGTTTTTGGGCAATCTCATGTCGGTTGCACTTTGAATGTGAGTTTTTGGGAAATCTCACGCGGATGCGCCAAGTATGGAAGAAGTGTAGGGAGAAAATTTTGGTGTTATTATCCAACCTTTAACTACTTCCCGAAGTGTAGAACAACACTGCAGATGGTGTGTAAAAATATGTTCCAGTTCAATCCAACGTGAAAGTAGAAAAGTAAGTGTAGTGCATGTATATTGAGTCTTTGAAGAACTATCTGTCCTATAAAATCCACTGTAAACTACCAAAAACTGTGTTGAACTGAAAAATTCAGTGTAACTTCCTCCTAGTCATAGGCATACATGAAGGGTCAGCGGTGCCAATGCGCCATCTGCTTGAGTATGGGCGCTAGTGTTTGTGTTGTGCTGAGGATCCAAGTCAAAATTTGGGTCATTAATGAGATCAAGACTCAAAGCTAAATGTGTACTAAAATGTGTTGAAGCTGTGACTATAGAATATTGTATGGGGTGAATGATTCACTCAATGATTCCCCCTTGTTTGGGGTTCATGTGACATTGTTAAGGAGTATGTGGCCCAAAGGAGGAACGACCGCTGAAATGAGACTAATGCCCTACAGGGGGAAGAATGTGCTTGGTAGAAACCAAGGAGCACACAAGCAAACTGGTTGAAAACAAGTGCTAGTGCAAGAAAGATAAATACACATATAGAAGATAAGATGTAAGATAATAAGAAAAATACTATGTGTAAGCTAACACGTAAGAAGACAATATAGACCAAAAAAGTGGGTTAAAAACATGGGACATCACTCACGATATTGCGATAAAATCAAGGATGATGTAGCCAAAAGTATATAGTGCAATTAGAAAATAAAAATACATAGGGAAAATCCTGCAAGCAATAATGACAATGACATGCAATAGTAAACAAAGTAATAGAAAACCATGGTAGCAAATAAACTTGTAAATAAAATGTTGCACATGAAGCACCCAGCATGTTATAAAGTTAAGAAATTATGTCAAAGCATGTGCAATACAATATAGTAATGTGCTATAAAAATGAAACAATAACACTGGAGTGTGTATCAAATTTGATGCCCTTAGGAGCTGTTATGGGATTGGTAAAAGGTACTGCGCCAAACATCCATGCTTCATGTAAAGATATTTATAAAGCATGTTATCACATATTGAAGAAAAGTGAACGTGCATGTGTATATACAGAGAGATAAATTACATACAAAGTATCTATCTAGCATTGTAAGCAAAGTGTACATGTGAGTATAAGTAAGAAAGAGTAAATGCAACCAAGATATGCGGTATGATGTGAATGAGTGAGATGGAATGATATGTAATGTGAATGTGATAGGAGAAGCGTGCCCCGAGTGGTTGTGAATGAGAATGAGTGAAATGAGTTTCATTTATAAAATACCCCTCCGCATTCAAGAATAAATCATAGAACAAGAGTGCATCATCGGGAAATGGTTTGAACATGTTCACTAGAGAGATAAATCAATGAAGCGTAGAGCATAAAGAGTGTGAAGGTGGTGAGGTTCATTTCAAATTTATACCCTCAAAGTAGTTGAGTATGAACCATGGAACCATAGTACACCATAGGGTAATGAGCACATCATGTAGAAGTAGGTGTGAGAAAGATATATCATGAATTTGTAGAGTGGATAATGCACATAATGTGGTATAGAACATGTGAGAAAGAGATGTCAAATGTGTGAAAAGTATGCAAAGGTGTAGTTTGTAGTGTGTGAGGTTCATGTATATAGTATGCCCTCAATAATCAAGTGTGAACTAAATCACAAAAGTGCATCATCGGGTAATGATGATACCAATGTATTAAGATGTGTAAGATGCGTGTGAGAGATTATATGTGTAGTGTAGAGTCAATAAGTAGAAAAATGAGAAAATTCATAATGTTAGAAGGGGGAGAATAATTATAAGGTCCACGAAGTGTGTAGTCGTGAGTACGCTATCCGATAAGAATAAAATATGAGGCTCCTCCACCCGATGCTTGTGGAGATAAAGGTATGTGACCATGCTCTAAGATCAATAGTGTATGAGATAGATGCCGTGTAGGTGAATGAATCCTATGTGTATGAGACCAATGAGGATAATGTGGAGGTTATGGAAAATTATGTGAGGTAAATCACAGAGGTGTTGGACACCTATGTGAATTAGAATGCAGAGGTGATAGACACCTATGTGAAGTAAGTTTGAGGTGGAAATGTAGATCGAAGTGAAGGATTTGTCTAAGTAATGAACATAGACTCAAGTGATGGACTAGCGGACTAATGACACCATGTAGGTAGACCGATGAGACCATGTAGGCCATGGGTGAATAGGAAAGCTAGGAGAAGATTGTGTTTTAGATTTTCGAGGTCCGGGGGACCTCAGTGCTCTAAAAAGTGCAATGGAAACCTCAAGAGGATGCTACAACCATGGTGTTGATGGTGGAACACCATTGATAGTGATAAATTTCCTATTGTGAAGGAACTTTAGACAAAAATGGTTCATGGAGATGATATCCCGAGTTGTACGAAACCAAGGGAGACCTAAGAGCATGTCACATCCTTCGATGGATGGTGCTAAAAGAAAGGGCACAAACATGGTAAGAGGACCGATAGTGACCGAAGCTTAACAAAACCATATGATTTAGGAATTAGATATGAGATTTGTGAGAGTATAAATCCGATAGTGACAAGAAGTGTAATAAAACATGTACTAACATGAAATGATATATCAATAATAGTGTTAATGATAGTAGTAGATCTAATAGAAGCAATGATGTGTAAAATATCAGAAGAGAATGTAGCATGATAGTCATGATTAAAGAAAGAAATGATCATGAAGATGCCTCAACGTGAGAAACTATAAAGTCAAGGGCCTCGATGTAGGATGAGGCACTACGTGATATGTATAATTGGTGAAGAGTAAGCCAATTGTTTTCATGTTTTGGAAGAGGATTGTTAAAGATCTTGAGATTTTGATTTTCATTGACTAGAGTAGAATCCATAGGCTCTGGAAGCTCAATTGCATTATTATCGATGAGATCTTAGATAAGATTGCAAATTTTGAAGCATCGATCTCGTAGAATGTCCTTCGCATTGATTATTATCGCATCTAAAGTCTTCATTGTAATTACGACCTCTAGGGCGAGATGGGTCCAAATTGAGTAGAGGAGGAAGCCTAAGAAGATTCCTCTCAATAAGTTGTGGTAAGAGAAGATGCAGAGAGATAGTCATTTTTGTATATGTACGCTTAGTCAACATTAGAGCTCTTTAGTATTAAAAACAACGTTGACAAGCACTTTAGATTCAATAGGTTTTACATATGGATTGAAAGTTGATTTATTGTGAAAGCCCACCAAAGATGAAGCTTACTCATGATACTTAATATTTCCTATAGATAAGATTTTTGTTTTGCATAGCTTAAGAGTGTGACACAAATGATTGAATGATGGAGAGGTCTCAAACATAAGACTCTTCTAAAAGGCAAAGCGATAATATGATTCTCGACAAATAAATCTTGAAGTTGAGAGTTCACAAGAACATTAGACAACTTAGCTAAGTTGTTTTTATATTGCAAGACATAATCTGCTAGATGTTTGTTAGAGCCTTACTTAAGTTGTGCAAGATGAGAATAGGATATATTTGAGCCGATATTGATAGATAAATGAGAAAAAAATCATTAGATTGATGTGAAAAATATGTTACCGAGTGGACAGGTAGATCATAGAACCAATGCATCACATAATCTTGAAAACTACAGAAAAGAGATTTGCTAGTAGAATATGATTGTCTTTAAAATCTAGACATGCCAAATGAAATGCTTGGAGATGCTCTTATGGGTCACCATTCCCATTAAAAATGGTAATCTTGGAAGTGACGAAATTAAGAGGAAGTGGGTAAGCAGAAATGGTGGGTGCGAATGGAGTATGAAGTAATAAAGTGGAATTCAGAGATGGAGATGCACAAGAAGCAACTTGCTACAATCGACATATTTAAACTTGAAGATCTTGATAAAGGGAGGCTAAGTCTAGAGTGCCAATAAAATATTCTTGATACGTGTGAGAAACAAGAGGCGTACTAAAATGATTGGTGGGATTAGGAACAAAAATGGGAATGGTGGAAATAGGTAGAAGAGTGGAAGTAGGTGGTTGAGTAGCAATGGACATGGAGGTGGGGATGGATGTAGGGACATTAAGCTCTGCAAGATTGGTGGCCTCCTCATGAGAAGTGAATAAAATAAAATATATATCCCGAGGATGCTCAATGAGATGATCACTAAGCTCTTTAAGGTGGGCCTTAGTGAATTCGTCGTAATATTGAACCATAGTGAGAAGATGAGAAAATCCCTAGAAAGAAGGTAGATTTGAATGTGGGGTTCACCAAAATGATTAATTAAAATATTGAAAAATGAATAAATGCCTAATCTAAATTATGTAACAACGTTGAATATATGCAAATGAAGTATAGAAATTGACCCAAGTAAATAAGGAATTTAAATTTGTAACCCTAGTTACAAATAATAGATAGAAGGAATTAGCTTACTTGAAATTAAATTTGGAATGTGCCAAAGTGAAAGAGTAATGAACAGAGAGGGGAAAGTGTCACACTAAAGCTCAAAAAATTGTGCGACAACAAGATATTCCTAGACTGGTCGGGGGCATCTATGGGTGCCGCAAACCTACTTTAGGCACTTGTGGCTGCTTTCGTAAGTTCTGAAAACCATCTTGTAGAGTCACGATATTTTCTCTGTCCTTTGTTGCATGTCACACCAAGTTCAGCGATGTCACCTATAACTTGCAATGAATAAATGATATGTAAAACCCCAAAATGCATCAAATCCCAAAAATAAAATAATGCAAATGAGGGGTTTTATTGTCCTCAACTGTCAAAAAAATGAACTTACGACCGAGCACTACACTACATCTCAGACCCAATGTAGTTCTATGTGTGTGTGTGTGTGTGTGTGTGTGAAGAAATCATACCCTAGGTGGTTCTCATGCGCGCCATACTTGGTAATGAGACATAGCTAGATGTAGATAATGTAGATAAATGTGTGCATGGAAAAATGAACTTATCCTCTTATGAAGTGTATGTAGAATAATGCAATCCCTTTCCCTTGTGTGGACGTTAGATGGATGTTTGAATGTTGTTGTAAATGCCTTTGGATGCAACCTTAGGCGGTGATAGCTAATAGTTAGTGCTTGGTCCTTTATTATAGTCAAATAACATTATATTTATATGCTTCCCTTGCTTGAATTTCATAATTAACCCCAAAAGGGCCAAGTACCAAGAAAATAAGATTACCAAATGGCTAGAAAGGACCCAAAATATGTGAGAAAAATAAAAAGAGTTTAGGTACACCCAAAAGGGATGGGGGCACCTCACGTTGATGTCTTGGCAGTAATCGGTGTCCAAAACTAAAAATGTCAAAGTATGAAAAGATAGACTGTGAAAACATGAGTGTAAGACCAAAAGAGGAAATAGAAAGAAAACAAAGAGGCCAAAGACATAATAGGACAAAATGTGGACACGGGCACCCATAACAGACAAAGGTGTTTGGGTTCCTAATGATTGATCCTAGGCACCGGTTCTATGGAAAAGATTATAATATACTTTTTGTTATGTCACAAGGTTGTCACAATTGTTCCCTGTTGATCGCCTGATGTTCGCTCTTGGATCACCAAAGGTACCTGAACTTATAAAACAAAAGTTCACTTACACAAGCCCATACACCGTATCAAAAATAAAAATAAAAATTCAAAATGTGGAGTTGAAACGAGCCTGGTGGTCACCCTAAGAGTGAACCTATGACTAAGTGATGCACTACATTTTAGACTCCATGTAGTTCTTGTGTGTGTGTGTAGAAATTGTGCCCTAGGATGCCCTTGTGCAAGTTGTACTTGATAGCGGGATGTAGCTAGAATGTGGAAATGTAGTAGAATATGTGGATGCAATAGAATGAAATTCCTCCTCCTATGTTGTGTATATGCGGAATTATGTAGCCCTTTTCCCTTGTGTTAGAATTATAGGATTAGTATTTGATTAATTTATAATCATTAATTCCAAGGATTATAGATTTATGTAAATGTGTAGATATACAATTTAATAAATTAAATACAATAATATAAAGTAGATTTATAGAGTAAAACATACACAACAAAATTAAATAACACATAACACTTGATTTATAGTGGGGAAACCCCAAAGGTAAAAAACCATAGTATAAAATAAAGCACTTTACTTTAATGATAAGTTTACATACAGATTTTACCCAACACTTCCACTTCCTCCTCTGTCCCACAATAATACTTGCACAACAATTTACCGCAATTTACAATTCACCGATCACAAAACTCAATATGATCTCTCATGTGCAATTCATGCAATAAATACATACAACCCCGTGAGGGATCACCCTATTAAATAGGTTGGGTGATTCGGTTGCACACGGGTGTACCATTACACTCTTTTAATTAAATCTAATGATTAATTAAATGTGGGGAACTGATATGATAAATTTTATAAATAAACTTTTAAATAAGAGGTGAAGTGGTGGCCCACCTAAATGATGTAGCCACTTAATCTTAACACCCCAACACCTTTAATGAATACTAGATGAATTTCTTTGGAGTGCTTTAGTGCCTTTGGAATGCAAGATTAGGTGATGATAGTAATGATTAGTGCTTGATCCTTGATTTTGAACACATAACTATGTATTTATATGATTCCCTTGTTTGAATTTTGTAATTGACAACTGGAAGACCGAACCATAAGTGAAAAGGATGTGTAAAAGATAAAATATACCCAAAAAGAGCAAGGTAAGAAAGGATAAGGGACTCCCAAAGGGTATATGGTCACCTAAGTGCTTCGTCTGGTTGGGTGCTAGTATCTCAAGCCAAAAATATAAATCGTTAAATTCCAATTGGGATGCGGGTGTGTAAGACCAAATAGAAAACAAGATACAAATAAAAGAGGCCAAAGATAGTTGTCAACCACTAGTTTTATTGCTTAGGAATCATGTAAATGCTAACATGCTTTTAGGATATAGAAATATAACCAAGTGCATGATTTAGTGTCTCGCATTTTCCCACACTTTATGTTATTCAGTGAATATTTGATAACATAAAGTAGACAAGAGATGTGTACCTTATGATCCTATAGAGTGTGTGGAAAAATACGTGTCGAGTGGACAAGTGAAGCATGAAATGATGCAAAGTGAAGCATGGAGACTAGGAAAGGAAAGTGGCCTTGGGGGTGAAGCGTGTAATGCCCGCTTCAAACTACCACTGAGACCAAGAAACAAACTAGGTTTAGCTAGGAAAAATTATGGAATAATTTTTTTTTGATTAAGAGTGTTAGCAAGGAGGGTTATGTTGGTCCCATTATTAAGCTTTCATAAAGTGCCTTAATTTTTCATGTCAAATTCTGCTCAGAAACGTTTTACTTCTCGATTTGGTGGTCTGCAACTCGATTTCTCCAAGTTGAATACTTTCAAGTGCCCGTAATATTATTGTTTTGCCCTAATTTGAAACAAAATCCATGTGTGCCCCTTTTTATGCCTTGGTTTTTTCAATTTTTTGGGCTGTGTTGTCTCTCCTTAGCCAAATCATGTAAAAACTCGAAATTAATCAAATCTAAAGTGATTGCAACAATTTTCTCAATCCCAAGGTTGAAAGCAATGTCGAAGATGATTCAATTGATTTAAAATTGTAAAAATCTGACTCCCTTGTCAAAAATCTCATTTCTAGGGCATCCTCTGTGTTCTTGATGATTTGATGGTCACACAGGCGTATTATACCATCAAATTCATCATCACAACATTATGGTAATGTGGCGGGTTTCTATTGGTTAGGGATATGTGGGAAAATGTTCCTAACTTGTCGTTTTTAAAATTTTGGCAAAAGGAAAATTTTGTTCCCTGGCTCCACTTGCTACAGTAAAGTGCCTACGTGGCACATTGTGATTGGTTAGAGGAATGGTGGGTGGCTGGCTTGCCTTAGAAATTTTGCTTCTATTTTGTAAAATTTTCTAAGTTAAATTTTTGCCCAAAGGCCCGCAGCGAATGGTAGGAGGACACGTGTCCTGGAGAAGTCAGCATGGAAGGGTGGAGGTTTTGATGAATTTGAAGTTTTTAACTTCAAAACTTTAAAGTTAAAATTTGAGCCGAAGCTCCACAACAAATCACAAGGCGACACGTGGCCAGAAGAAGTCAGTATGAGGGGTCGGCGGGTTTTGTGATGAATTTGAATTTTTAACTTCAAATGGTATAAAGTCAAGTTTTGGGCCGAAGGTCCCGGCCAATGAGAAGTGGACATGTGTCTGGAAATGTAAAAAGTCAAGCAGGAGGACCGATGGAAAATTTTATGAAATTTGTGCTGCTCCAACCCAGAGCCAACATGTGTCCCAAATGGAAAAATGGGGAAGCGCGGGCCCGGGAAAATTTTGAAATTTTGCAAATTTGGCAGGGAGGATTGAAGGCAAAATTTGAAAGGTTGAACCCGCAACAAATAGAGGATGGACACGTGGCAAAGAGGAAAACCGAGTGTGGGCCCACGGGGAAAAATGTAAATTTTTTCCAAAATCTAAAAAATGGAAAAATTCATAAAATCGGCCCATAGTTTTTAGTGGGGCCCATAGGTGGACACGTGGTGGGTCCAGGAGAAGCGGGGAATTTTTGCAAAATTTTCCAAAATTAAAAAGGGTCGCAAATGCATTTTAAAGGATGGGGGCTTGATCCAATGGTATTTTGACACATATAATGCCTTATCTAATGGTCAAAAAGGGTATATTCAGGGATCTCAGCTGCACATGGAGGGCTGGCATTAAAATTTGATCAAAATCGACGGCAACTATGCATTCTCCCTTTTGGCCACCATGGGAGCTCCAAGAAACTTGGAAATCAAGTTTTTGCACCAAATTGCATCGAATTTTATATGATTTTGTATCCTTTCGGCCTTTTGAGTGTAATGGAACTTTTTCATGAGATAATTTGATGATATATGATGTTTTTTGATGTAATTTTTACCTTAGCCCGTGAAAAAACATGAAAAGTGAAAATCAAGAGTTACAGAAAGGTAAAATTGAAAAGGTAAAAGGTGAAAAATGATTGCTAAAGCATGTTGGCATGCCTAAATGACAAAAATGTGACCCTAGGATGGATAAGGATCCAAATTTGTGTAATATTTTAAAAATCTTATGCATCCTCGTAACTCGCGAATCAAGTTTTCCGCTTTATGTCATTTTCATGGAATCATGAAGAGTTGTTGTAACAAATTTGATCCCTCAAGCATATTATTTTGCTTAGGAAGGAAGACTCCATGATGGCATGAGGTATATCATGCATTTTGGGAGAATTTTTTAGGGAGGAGAAAAAAGGGACGTAGGATTTTTCAAGGAAAAAAACGGGAAGAAGCCCATTTTCTATGAGAAAACTGCCTGAGAGCCATTCTCAATTCCATTTTTTGCATCAGATTTCATCATGTTGAGTTGGTTTCAGTTGTAAAGCCATCAATAGGCTCTGAGATTGTTCTTATAGCTCTCCCCTGCTGATGTATTTGATCAAAATTTTGGATTATTTGGTGTTATCTCTTGGCAAAATTTGCATATGCTTATGTTTCAGAATGATTTTAATTTGTGTTTCTTACTCATGTTGCAATCTTATGTCTAGGATCCCTTTGATTATACAGGATCTCATTTCTTGTTGATGGTTTAATGGCATTTGCAATCTTATATTCAGAAGAGCCTTCATCTGATAGAAGATAAACAAATTTAAAATCATTTTACTGTCCTTGAATATTGGGATTGTTTGTAAACCTTTGGGTGCACCTTAGGTCATGATCAAATAGGGATTTCTATATATTTTGTTGGTGTCTTGCTTCAAGATTTTGTGGTAGGTTATCAAAGGTTGTGTGGAAGACTGCAGATCTGGGCCTCCATTTGGTGCACATATCCTAGTTGAAGGAGTATTTTAAACCCATTGAAACATCTCTGTTGTTTAGGTGTTGCAAATATCTTGCAAAGGTTCTCAAAGAAGTTGGTAATTCCTAGCTGGTCTTGTGTAAAAATCTCCCAAAAAAAATTCATTCAAACTAACTCATCCTACCCATACTACCCCTGCATTGCATTGTGTGTCAACAAAAGAATACAATCCATTCACAAAAATGCACAAAGCATATCAGGATTTTATTATGTCTCTAGTAGCCTTAGCCTTGTCTTGAAAGAATTTCCATCATTTAGTAGTGACAAATATTTTGAGTTTGAATAATGGATAATTGATCATGTTTTCCCAAGGCCATCTCTATACAATGTGCAAAGCATAAGGATATCTCCACCTCCTTCATCAAACAAAGGCTAAAATACGAATCTCTTACCTTGGTTGAAAGGCACAACCTAGAATAGTGAGGATTAGATCAAAATCCTTTTGAGGTGCTACCCACTCCTTCAAATATTGATTGCTAACAAGTTAGATAGATGTGTTCCCCGGCTATAAATGACACACAAATCATTTATCTGCCTCTAAGTGTCTTGTGCAAATCCATGATGTTGCTTGAGTTGTGAAGGAGATTAAGTTTGGGTACCAACATGTTACAAGATCATAGTTATCACAAAATAGGTTTAGGTTAATAGTCAAGATGGACTTGTAGAAATGATCCTACAACATCTCAAAACAAGTTCAAGGTCAATACAAGGGATTAAATTCATCACTTAGGTTAGGAGAGTAAATTCTCACTCCTCCTGCCCTAACAGCTTACAGGATTCAACTTGATTTTTCACACACTTAGAGTCATCAAAACTTTCCTAAATCATGCTCATTGGATAGGAAATTTCCTCACCTTTCCAACCATATAAATAATTCCTTCTAACTCCTTGTAAAACTCAAGTTATGGGGTGGCGGAGTTTCAGGGAGAAATTTTCCCTTCCTTAGGCGCAAGGCGCAAAACACCTCCGCGCCCGCGGGGCCGACGAAGGGGACACGTGGCATGCTCCGGTTGGCTGGAAGGGTCGGTAGGCCGATGGAGTGGGTTGAGACTTTAAGTCTCAATCACCAAAAAGTGCTAAGAGGACAAAAAGGTCCGCGTGCATGCCGATGCCCTAGTGCCATGTGTCGAACGCCTATTGGCGGGGGAAAAATTGGGAATTTTTCCCTAAGTCCAAACCTAAAATTTTCTAAAGGAAATTTTTCTTTCCTCCTCCACCATTGCCAAAAATGCCACATGGCGTCCTATGATTGGACATGGGTCAGCGGAGCGATGGAGGGAATTAAAATTTTACGCCAAAAGGTTTAAAAAGCCAAAGAACTCACACGGGCCCGTGCGTCCACCAGGACACGTGTCAGCACCCCATTGGTTGTGGGTGTGCGGGGCCATGGGAAAATGATGAAATTTTTCCAATAGAATATATTTTTAAAGTTTTCAAATTTTCTTTCGCGCGCCCGCCAAGCCACGTGTCAGCATGTGATTGGTTGCGGGGCCGCGGGTTGCGGAGAAAATTGGGAAATTTTTCCAAAGGCAATTTTTTTAAAAGTTAAGTTTTCAATAAGATTTTCCCCTCCCAAGTGCCACGTGGTGACACCTGATTGGCTGAGAGTGTTGCAGGGGTCGCATAATTTTTGGGGAAAATTTTCCAAAGTTCAAATTTTGATTTTAATAAAGTTAGATTTATTTTTGGATGGCCATTTTGAAGTAAAAACTTCAAATGGCCATAACTTTTGATAGGAAACTCCATATTGGGAAAAAGAGGACTTTCTGGAAACGTCTCGAAGTCCTCTTTGCACAAAAATAATTAATTTAGGATTTTGATGAAGTTTTGAGGGTAAATTTTAAGAAATTGATCTGTAGGGTTTCACATTTAAAACTGGCAATTTTTCCAACTTATGAGATTTTGTCCAATTTTGATTTTTCTTCTTCTCAACATGTAAATTGAACATGGAGGAATGATATTGGATAAATTTTAGATTATTTTCAAGGTTCAATTTGTGGATTGAGTTGCCATTTATATATTTTGTAACTTTTGACAAGAACGGTTGGGCAAGTTCTAAAATTGATTTTTGTGAAGTTCTAAAATGTCTTTCTTAAATGTTGAGGTCAAATTGAGTTCAATAGGACTTATTACATCTGAATTATAATGTTTAATATCTGATTACAAGTTATAACTTTGAGCTGTACATTTATTTGATAAATTTAAGTGATAGATTTGTAGATAAAACATAGATCATTTACTAATAGTTTTAATTAGCAATTTTGCACTTCTTAAGCATGGAAACAATATCAAATATGACCTAAGGCATTCTATTCTTGTATAAAGCAATTAATTGAATTATCCACTAATTCCAAGAGCACAAACAACAATTGATATTTTAAATTTTAAATAAATGCGAGAAACAGAATCTTTGTCTCTTTCTCCCACACATATTTTCCTTTTTCAACAGAGATTTTAAAACACAACAACAGGTTAAATTGCAATGTAATGATACAATTTGAGAAAGAGATGTTTTACTTTCATTGATTTCAAACAACACATTACAACTTATTTCTTTCTTTAAATTTCAATATACAAATACAACATTTCTCATTCTTTCACACTATTTTCAAACAGTATGATATAATGACTCTTTACATTTCACAATGAATCTCTATCTTTTCCTTACAATACAAGACATCTTCTAATTAAAATAATAATACATTTCATCCACTACAAGGTGGGAATAGATACAATGACTTTCTCAAAGGAAGGGATTGTCAAAACTGTGTTTTCTCCAAGCTCCAAAACAACAACATGCTGATTTCTTCATCTTTTCATCTATTCACAACAAAGACGGGGGAAAGGAAACACTCTCGAACCAACCAAGACATCCAATGGGAAAGGAGAAGCCATCTTTCCCCATTGGCCCCCGAGCCCCAACCATATTGAAATGGAGCATGAATACAACACATGGCAACATAGGCTTCTTTCACAACAAACAACTTTCTTTTCACATGCATAGAACAACAAAATGCACAATTCAAAACAAGACAACAGTTCCCAACTACATTTAAACATTTCAAACAACACAAAGGCTTCTTCAAGCAAGCCAAACAAGAGCAAGAGCTATGGGGAGCTCCTTATACCTCCCAAGTTGGAATTGGGCATCCACCAAATGCATACCACCATAAAACATACCAAATCCCATAAACCTTATATCTCCCAACCCCTCCTTATGCCCCCCCCCCCAAATTTTTTTCTCCCTTATGCCCCCAAGAGTAAGAAATGCAAGCAATTTCTTTTCCTAGGTGGATCCCAAACCAACACTCCCTCCACAAAGAATAAGTGCCATTGGAAATCCCTTATGCCCCCATATGAAACCCCATAGTCTTCTCCTACACCTTTCCCTAAGCATTCTACCCATCCAACCAAGAATGCAAACACAAACACCATTCAAACATGCAAGAAAAGGAAAGAACAACATATAAAATGGGACAAGATCCTACCTCTCCATAATGGAGATTGTTTTCCCAACAACATTTCCTTCAATGCTCAAAATGCAGTCCAAAACAACAAGGTATAAGCATGCAAAATTATTCCCAACTCCTTCCACAAAGCAAGCTCCAACAACAATAAAAATTCGACCCAAGGATGAGAGAGCAAAGTTTCAACAACCATAAACAAAGGAAGAATTTGAATTTTAAAGGAGAGGGAGGGAGAGGATGATGTGGATTCCAAGTGGGATGCCACATCATTCTTACTCAACCCCAAAAGGAGAAAGTCAACTTCACAATTAATCATAATAAATGGAGATGACAAGCAACTTACACACTCAAAATTAACCCATACTTTAACAAGGACTGAATTAAAAATTTGTAAGTAAAGTGCAATAAAGACTTACACATAGTCATTTCAAATTTTAATTAAAAAGGATAAAATTTACTCCCAACCCATAGGCATGGTTGGTGTATGATTTTAAGAGGTGTGGGACAAGTTTAATTTGTCCCACAAGCCTCCAAACTTGGCCTCTAAGGTCAAATTTGAATTCCTTAGAGGATGAAATGTTCTACACTCCAAAATATGACTTACACAAACTTTCACATCACTTACACATCTCTTACATCCTCTTACACATTCTTACAACATGAATTAATCTCTATTACTTCATTTATTACACACTTTTGACATAATGATTTATTTATTTAACATACGGTTATACATGACATAAATCCAATTTAATTAATAACCAAGACAACACTTTATTACTTTCATTGCATATCCCAATTAAATTTAAATAAAGTTTAACTATATGACTATCTCATTAAAACTATCACATTTAAATTAAATAATAAAAAGAACACATTACAAATAAAAATACATACAACAATAATAAAAAGGAACACATAAATAAAACACACATATCCCATGGTCACATATAATGGAAATCCCCCATGGGAAATTCCTAACATAACACACACACACACACACACACACACACACACACACACACACACACACACACACACACACACACACACACACACACACACTCATAACACAGTTTCCATGGTGACCTTGTTGATTTCACACGGAATTCCAATATGGTTAGTCTCCAGTCCCCCGACATTGTTGTGATATTTTAACCTGCAAAATGAAAATACCTCCTTCGGCCTCATGGCCATATTAGAACATCCAAAATAATATAAACAACACATAAATATAAAATCCAAATCACAACAATATCAAGAACTCAACATTATCATTTTAAATACAATTTTGCCACTATATCATCATCCAATGAATCTCTATACTAGAGCTACTCATAATATTAAATGTCACATGTCTAAATTCAACATCAATAACTTTGTCCATATCGCGCGTATATCATCATCCATATATAATAATATCTCCAATAATCATCAAGCATATAATGGAATCCAGTCCATAATAAACCAAGATCTAACATATGCACATCATACTAAGTCAAAAATAATAATGTCCCAAAATGAGATCAATAGTAGTAAGATCAGTATCTAAACAGTGTCAAAGGAAAGTGGGCACTACATCCCCCTCCCCTTAGACTTGAATTCCTCTTGGAAGTCACTAGAAAAAATGTGGAAACTGTACTCATAACATAGTAGCATCCTCCCAAGTGGCTTTAGTCTCATCATATATGTCCCAATATACCCGTACCTAATCAATCTCTCTGCCTCGAAGGTCCAGGGTCTTGTGATCTATGATACGAATAGGCTCCACCTTCACCTACCCCTGGTCCTGCACTGTAATGATGTCCAGTCTAACACATGAGAAGGATATGTAATGTACCTCCTAAGGACAGAAACATGAAACACATCATGTACGCGAGACAAGCTAGGTGGTAATGCTAGATGGTAGGCCAAAGGGCCGATACGCTCCAAGATCTCAAAAGGACCAACGAGTCTAGGAGTTAACTTATAACCTTTTCCATAGTGGATAAGGGTCTTGTGTGGCATGACATGAAGGAACACCTTCATGCCCACCTCAAAACTACGATCAATCCTATGTTGATCTACATACTTCTTCTTCTTCATGTCCTGTGCCTCCTGCAATCTCTACCTAATCAACACTACCTGCTTTTGCTCCATGTCCTGCAAAAAGAGTGGTCCAAGAGTTACTCTATCCTCCAACCTATCCCAGCTAAGGGTTGTCCCGCACTCTCTACCATTTAAAGCCTGGAAAGGAGCCATGCCTATAGAACTATGAAATTTTTATTGTAGGCAAACTCCACTAAGTAAAGGTACTCCCACTTAGACTTCCGATCCATCACGTATGCATCCTAAGCATATCCTCTAAAATATCATTTACTCACTCAGTCTATCCATCTATCTCGGATGATATGTCTTTGTGCTAAAAATTAATCCGTGTTTCGAGGACATACTTTGTATGGTAGTCCGAGAAATGTGAAGTGTACAAGGGGTCGCGATCACAAATGATCTTCCACAGAATCCTATGCAACCTGACGATCTCATCCAAATATACTCGTGCCACTGCTCTAGCTGTATAAGTGGTCTTCACCGGAGAAAAGTGAGCTACTTTTGTCAATTTATCAACCGTGACCATAATGGCATCGTGGTGATATCTCGACATAGGTAGTCCAACATTGAAATCCATGGAAATGGTGTCCCACTTCCATTCTAGTATGGCATGAGGATAAATAAGACCTGCTGGATGCTGAAGCTCGGCCTTAACCCTCTAGCACTCTAAACACCATGACAAAAACTGAGCCACGTCTCGACAAGTCCTCTCCAGTGATAGAACTATCGCATAGTGGCATGCATCTTCTTCACCCTGGGATGGGCTGAATAGGGTGCACGATGTTCCTCGGTCAAGATGTCCTACCTCAAGCCTCCGTCCCTGAGAACATATATCCTCCCTCTGTGTTTGAGAAGACCATCTGCCTCCATGGTGAAACCATAAAACTTCCCTTCAAGGGGTCTCTGTGACTCTATCTATTCTCGTATTGTCATGTAGAAGTTGTCGAGAGGAAGTTGCTAAAGAATCCTACTCCGCAAATTTGTGCTCACCGTAGTGGTAATGTCACATGTCTCTGTCTGAGAGCATCTACTACCACATTATCTTTCCCCTTCACATGCTAGATCTCCATGTCATACTCATAAAGCAACTCCATCCAACACTGCGCCGACGAACGCGTTTAGATTGGGCTACGTGAAGAGGTGGTGAAGGCTCAAGTGATCTGTCCTAAGTGTGAATCTTCATCCAAGGAGAAAATGCCTCCATCTAACCAAATCATGCATAACTACCGCAAGCTCAAGGTAATGGGTAGGATAATTAATCTCGTTATCCTTGAGATTGCGAGACTTAAAATCGACAACCCTATCATCCTGCATCAACACACCACCAAGCCCTGCTAAAAGAAGCATCTGTGTAAACAAAGAATTCACCCTATGGATCCAACACTGCAAGAATGGGTGTTGTAGTGAGGCACTCCTTCAGTGTCCTGAAGGCTTGCTTGCATTTTTCTGTCTAAACAAACTTATTCCCTTTCCTCTGAAGGGAAGTGATAGGGTGCGCAATCCGAGAGAAGTCCTGAACAAATCTCTGGTAGTATCCTGCTAAACCCATGAAGCTACGCACCTTGGTCACTATAGTGGGTGCTGGCCAATCCATAATGGCTCTAATATTGGAAGGATTGACTGCGATACCCTCCCCAAAAATGATATGACCCAAATATTGCACCTTTATCTGGAAGAAAGCACACTTCTCCAAGTTCCCATAAAGCTTCGCTCATCACGAAGACACTGAAGAACTTGTCGAAGGTGACCCTCATGCTCCTCACATGTACGCGAGTATATCAAGATTTCATCGAGGAAGATGAGCATGAAGCGATCTAAAAAGGTTCTAAATACCCCATTCATCAAACTCATGAACACTGCAGGGGGCATTCGTCAAACCAAAAGGCACCACTATGAACTCATAGTGCCCATATCTCGTGCGAAAGGTAGTCTTATGAATTTCCACCTCTGAAATCCTCAATTGATGGTAGCCCGACTTGAGATCAATCTTAGAGAACACCGTGGCTCCCTTCATCTGATCAAACAAGTCATCAATACGAGGAAGAGGGTAACGATTCTTGATCGTCACTTTGTTCAACTGGCGGTAATCAATACACAACCGCAATGATCCATCCTTCTTCTTCACAAAATCACCGGTGCACCCTAAGGGGATACACTAGGATGGATAAGGCCTTTCTCTAGAAGGCCCTCAAGCTACAACTTGAGCTCACAGAGCTCCGGGGTGGTCATCCGATAAGGTGCCCGTGAGATAGGCTCTGCTCCAGAACTAGGTCTATATGGAAATCAATCTCACGTGGAGGTGGCATCCCCGGTAGCTCCCTTGGAAAAACATCAAAAACTCTCTCAAGATGGGATGATCATCTAGCGATGGTCCACTAGAACCATCCTCTAACCTATCACTGACTGTAACAACATACATATGAAAACCCCGTCACACACACTGCTTGAGTTGCATAGCAAAGATGGTGCGAATAGAAACGGGTCTCCTGACCCCTGTAATCACCGACTCAACTCCAAGATCATCTGCACAAGATATAGTCTTATGATAACAATCCATCCTGGCCCTATGTGCAGATAGCCAATCCATGCCTAATATGACTCCATACGAGCCCAAAGGAAGAATGCGGAGATCTGAGGTGGTGGTGAAAGGTCCCAAATCCACTACACACTCCTTAACTAAGGAGTCCACAGAGATCTTGGCCCTAGAAGCCATCTCAACATCCCAACTAAGACCTTTCCTAACTACCACCAGCCTGCATCGCTCTACTAAAGATGGTGCAATGAAAGAATCAGAAGAACCATAGTCAAACAATATAGAGGTAGGAACACCTCCAATACTACATGTAGTCTCAATAACTGTGCTCTGGTACTAAGCCCGGTGGTTCTCAACAACTACATAGATCATGTGGCTACATCCCATGTCACCAACTATCAGCTCAGAAACTAGTGCCTTACCCTTGTTAGGGTTCTGAGGGTAATATCTCCAGAAATGTCCAGCTACTCCACATCTAAAGCAACCACCTGATCCTCTCCAAGGGGCAACACCTCCAGATGGGTTCCTAGAATCCTGTGGTGTAGATCCCGATGATCTAGCCGTAGTCTACGGTGGCCTCTGCCGGTGAGCTCTAGTTGGTCGAGCTCTAGGTCCACCTTGTGTCCTGATGGGACCCCTAGGAGGAGGCCCCATGATCCAACCTCTCTGTGCATCAGCTCTCTGAGGATGTCTATATGATGGGTGAGACTACTGTTGCTGCTGCTGTGGCCTAAAGGATGACTGTGTTGAATGCTACCCACCACGAGGAGGAGGTATGGAACCTCTCAATCTACCATCCTACATCTGTTGAATGCGAATCCTGATTAGGTCTCAATCCTATTGGGTTTTACCCTGAGTCTCCTCTGTAATATAGGCCTTCTCGACGGCCTCTGCTAAAGTCTGTGGGTAGTAAATCCGTACTGCCCCTCTAATGTCCAAATTTAGGCCCCGGATGAACTTATGAATCTACACTTTCTCATCTTGCATATACTCCACATACCAAAGTAGATCTAGAAACCTACTCTCATACTCTTTCTGAGAAAGGGTAGCACAGTCGAGGTCATGAAACTCGTCAATCCTCTGTTGGATGAACCTTTGTGATAGGTACCTGCTCCTGAATCTCTCCTCAAATAGCTCCCAAGTCATTTTCTCTGAATCAACATGGAGCTTCTACTCCTCTATCCTCCACAACACTCCTGCTCCATCCCTCAGTAGATGGATCACAACACGAGCTTTTGTGTTGCTAGAACAAGGAAAAAGCTTGAAGCAACCACTCAAGATCACTAGCTAGGCCTCTACCTGAAATCCACCTGTATCACCTGAGTAATGTGAGGGCCTAAGCTTCAAGATCTCCCTGATGTGATCAATGGTGTGGTCTGTCGGCCTCTAGGCCTCTCTGCAAGCTCATCCCTAAGCCTAGGGCTTTGAGACCTCTCTCTATGCTTCAAACTCTATCACCCTGTCTCCTAGGTGGTGAGTCTACTCTAACTGACTCCACATGGGAGTTCTCTCCTCTATGCTCCTCACTAAGTGGAGGAGGTGCATGTCCCTCAATAGAAGCAACTCTGTCATGTCTACCTGAGTTCCCTCCTACTGATCCTCCGTGTAGAGCGGCATTAACATCCTAAAGGGTCTGTAGAATCTGAGGTAGAATGGTTGCTACACCCTGATCCGGTGGTGGTGGTGGTGAATCTGGGTCTCTATGAATGTTCCTCTCACTCCATCTAAGCCTCCTGCATAGACCAAAGTGAGAGTTAGTTCATTACTTTAAGTCTTCTTTAGTTTCTAAGTTTACTATCATGTTCAATTTTCAAACCTGTTTCTATTTTCTAGATTAACAGGTTTACTAGTTTTAAAGTTTCAAGTCTCAATTTTCTAGTGTGCCCAATGGTCCAAGCCTTTGAACCACTACTCTGATACCAAGTTTAATGCCCGCTTCAAACTACCACTTGAGACCAAGAAACAAACTAGGTTTAGCTAGGAAAAATTATGGAATAATTTTTTTTTGATTAAGAGTGTTATCAAGGAGGGTTACAAGATCATAGTTATCACAAACCAGGTTTAGGTTAACAATCAATATGGACTTTTAGAAATGATCCTACAACATCTTAAAACAAAGTTCAAGGTCAATACAAGGGATTAAATTCATCACTTAGGTTAGGAGAGTAAATTCTCACTCCTCCCTGCCCTAACAAGTTTACATGATCTAACTTAATTTTTCACACACTTAGGTTCATCAAAACTTTCCTAAATCATGCTCATTGGATAGGAAATTTCTCACCTTTCCAACCATATAAAGAAGTTCTCTAACTCCTTGTAAAACTCAAGTTATGGGGTGGCGGAGTTTCAGGAGAAATTTTCCCTTCCTTAGGCGCAAGGCGCAAAACACCTCCACGTGCTGCGGGGCCGGCGAAGAAGGGGACATGTGGCATTCTTCGGTTGGCTGGAAGGGTCGGGGGCCAATGAAGTAGGTTGAGACTTTAATTCTCAATTTCAAAAAGTGCTAAGAGGACAAAAAGGTCCGCGCGCATGCTGATGCCCTAGTGCCACGTGTCGAACTCTTATTGGTGGCGGGGAAAAATTGGGAATTTTTCCCTAAGTCCAAACCTAAAATTTTCTAAAGGAAAATTTTCCTTTCCTCCTCTACCATCACCAAAAATGCCACATGCCATCCTATGATTAGACACGGGTCGGCAGAGCGATGGAGGGAATTAAAATTTTGTGCTAAAAGGTTTAAAAACCCAAATAACTCGCATGGGCCTGCATCCACTAGGACACATGTCAAAGACACCCCATTGGTTGCGGGTGTGCGGGGCCATGGGAAAAATGATGAAATTTTTTCAAAAGGAAAAAAATTTAAAGTTTTCAAATTTTCTTTTGCAGCGCCTGCCAAGCCACGTGTCAGCACGTGATTGGCTGCAGGGCCGCGGGGTTGCGAGAAAATTGGGAAAATTTTCCCAAGGAATTTTTTTAAAAGTTAAGTTTTCAATAATATTCACCCCTCCCAAGTGCCATGTGGCGACACATGATTGGCTGAGAGTGTTGCGGGGTCACGAATTTTTGGGAAATTTTTCCAAAGTTCAAATTTTGATTTTAATAAAGTTAGATTTATTTTTGGATGGCCATTTTGAAGTAAAAACTTCAAATGGCCATAACTTTTGATAGGAAACTCCATTTTGGGAAAAAAAGGACTTTCTAGAAATATCTCGGAGTCCTCTTTGCACAAAAATCATTAATTTAGGATTTTGATGAAGTTTTAGGGTCAATTTTAAGAAATCAATCTGCAGGGTTTCACATTTAAAACTGACAATTTTTTCAACTTATGAGATTTTGTCCAATTTTGATTTTTCTTCTTCTCAACATGTAAATTAAACATGGAGGAATGATATTGGATAAATTTTAGATTATTTTCAAGGTTCAATTTGTGTATTGAGTTACCATTTATATATTTTTCAACTTTAGACAGAGAAAAATTGATTGGGCAAGTTCTAAAATGTCTTTCTTAAATGTTGAGGTCAAATTGAGTTCAATAGGACTTATTACATCTAAATTATAATGTTTCATATCTGATTACAAGTTATAACTTTGAGCTGTACATTTATTTGATAAATTTAATTGACAGATTTGTAGATAAAACAGAGATCATTTACTAACAGTTTTAATTAGCAATTTTGCAACTCTTAAGCATGGAAATCATATCAAATCTGATCTAAGGCATTCTATTCTTGTCTAAAGCAATTAATTGACTTATCCACTCATTCCAAGAGCACAAACAACAATTGATATTTCAAATTTTAAATAAATGCAGAGAACAGAATGTTGTCTCTTTCTCCCACACGTATTTTCCTTTTTCAACAGAGATTTTAAAACACAACAGTTAAATTGCAATGCAATGATACAATTTGAGAAAGAGATGTTTTTCTTTCATTGATTTCAAACAACACATTACAACTTATTTCTTTCTTTAAATTTCAATATACAAATACAACATTTCTCGTTCTTTCACGTTATTTTCAAACAGAGTATGATATAATGACTCTTTACATTTCACAATGAATCTCTATCTTTTCCTTACAATACAAGACATCTTCTAATTACAATAATAATACACTTTATCCACTACAAGGTGGGAATAGATATAATGACTTTCTCAAAGGAAGGGATTGTCAAAACTGTGTTTTCTCCAAGCTCCAAAACAACAACATGCTGATTTCTTCATCTTTTCATCTATTCAGAACAAAGAAGGGGGAAAGGAAACGCTCTCCACCCAACCAAGACATCCAATGGGAAAGGAGAATCCATCTTTCCCCATTGGCCCCTGAGCCCCAACCATATTGAAATGGAGCATGAATACAACACATGGCAAATATAGCCTTCTTTCACAACAAACAAATTTATTTTCACATGCATAGAAACAACAAAATTCACAATTCAAAACAAGACAGCAATTTCCAACTACATTTAAACATTTCAAACAACACAAAGGCTTCTTCAAGCAAGCCAAACAAGAGCAAGAGCTATGGGGAGCTCCTTATACCTCCCAAGTTGGAATTGGGCATCCACCAAATGCATACCACCATAAAACATACCAAATCCCATAAACCTTATATCTCCCAACCCCTCCTTATGCCCCCAAAATTTCTCCCTTATGCCCCCCAAGAGTAAGAAATGCAAGCAATTTATTTTCCTAGGTGGATCCCAAACCAACACTCCCTCCACAAAGAATAAGTGCCATTGGAAATCCCTTATGCCCCCATATGAAACCCCATAGTCTTCTCCTACACCTTTCCCTAAGCATTCTACCCATCCAACCAAGAATGCAAACACAAACACCATTCAAACATGCAAGAAAAGGGAAAGAACAACATATAAAATGGGACAAGATCCTACCTCTCCATAATGGAGATTGTTTTCCCAACAAAAGTTCCTTTAGTGCTCAAAATGCAGTCCAACACAACAAGGTATAAGCATGCAAAATTATTTCCAACTCCTTCCACAAAGAAAGCTCCAACAACAATAAAAATTTGACCCAATGATGAGAGAGCAAAGTTTCAACAACCATAAAAAAGGAAGAATTTGAATTTTAAAGGAGGGAGGGAGGAGAGGATGATGCGGATTCCAAGGGGATGCCACATCATTCTTACTCCACTCCAAAAGGAGGAAGTCAACTTCACAATTAATCATAATAAATGGAGATGACAAGCAACTTACACACTCAAAATTAACCCATACTTTAACAAGGACTGAATTAAAAATTTGTAAGTAAAGTGCAATAAAGACTTACACATAGTCATTTCAAATTTTAATTAAAAAGGCTAAAATTTACTCCCAACCCATAGGCATGGTTGGTGTATGATTTTAAGAGGTGTGGGACAAGTTTAACTTGTCCCACAAGCCTCAAATTTGGCCTCCAAGGTCAAATTCGAATTCCTTAGAGGATGGAGTGTTCTACACTCCAAAATCTGACTTACACAAACTTTCACATCACTTACACATCTCTTACATCCTCTTACACATTCTTACAACATGAATTAATATCTATGACTTCATTTATTACACACTTTTGACATAATGATTTATTTATTTAACATATGGTTATACATGACATAAATCCAATTTAATTAATAACCAAGACAACACTTTATTACTTTCATTGCATATCCCAATTAAATTTAAATAAAGTTTAACTATATGACTATCTCATTAAAACTATCACATTTAAATTGAATAATAAAAAGAATACATTACAAATAAAAATACATACAATGATAATAAAAAGGAACACATAAATAAAACACACATATCCCATGGTCACATATAATGGAAATCCCCCCATGGGAAAATCCTAACATAACACACACACACACACAACTCATAACACAGTTGCCATGGTGACCTTTATGATTTCACACTAAATTCCAATACGGTTAGTCTCCAGTCCCCTGACATTGTTGTAATATTTGAACCTGTAAGATGACAATACCTCCTTCAGCCTCGTGGCCATATGAAAACATCCAAAATGATATAAACAACATATAAATATCAAATCCAAATCACAACAATATCAAGAACTCAACATTATCATTTTAAATACAATTTTTCCACTATATCATCATCCAATGAATCTCTATACTAGAGCTACTCATAATATCAAATGTCACATGTCTAAAATCAACATCAATAACCTGTCCATATCAAGCAATATATCATCATCCATATATAATAATGTCTCCAATAATCATCGAACATATAACGGAATCCAGGTCCATAATAATCCAAGATCTAACATATGCACATCATACTAAGTGAAAACATAATAATGTCCAAAAATGAGATCAACGTAGCAAGATCGGTAGCTAAACAAAGTTGTCAAAGGAAAGTGGGCACTACAAAGTGTATGCATTATGTTATACCTGTTGTTGTGTTTGTACTTGTTGTTTCAGGTTGATTCTTGTTGCATATTAAGGATAGACCTACAAAAGAAGAGAAAAAGAGTATTCAAAGTCCTGTATATGAAAAATTTGAGCAAAGTATGTAAAAGCATATAAAAGTAGTAGTAAACAAAATTGTGCACTTGAATGTAAAATAGTGTAAAGGATAGAAAAGTGTTCTAAAATATTGTGAAGAGCAAGTTTTTTGGGCGATCTTATGCCAATAGCGAGTTTTTGGGCGATCTCACACCAAGTGCGAGTTTTTTTGGGCGATATCATGCCAAAGAGCAAGTGTTGGGGAGAGAGGTCTATTTTTACTATCCATCTATAACTTTTCCTGATAAGCACCACTATAGATGGTGTGTCTTGATTTGTTCTTATTGTCCCAATTTTTCTGAATTAGTTTTGAATTATATTGATAGATTACACTCTGTGACCGGAGGAATGTGCTTATAACTGTAGAAATTCTTTGAAGACTTCTATGAACTATACCGATCGAGAAGGTGGATGTATGTTCCCCAGGACATTAATAGCCATGGGCATCTAGGTTCCAGTGTCCGAGTCCTGGGCACTAGTTTATGCATTGTGATTCGACCACCAAAGTATGATTTTGGGTCATTCTTTTACTATGTTCATGTTCCTTTTCTATATTATGCTGAATTGAACTATAGCTTTGAGCTAATGTAGGGGTTATTTGTGCACCTAATGTATGCCCCCCTCGTTTGGGGTGCATGCGATGTTAGTAGGATAATGTGGCCCAAAGGAGAGGACCCGATGATGAGTTGTACTATATACCTATAGGGGGAAGGTATGTGCATGGTAGAAACCAAGGCACATGCAAAAAGTGGATAGTAACATGTGTTAGTGCAAATAAAGGTTACATGAAAATAGAAGACAATGTAGCAATCAAGTGTGAAAACAAGATAGACTGCAAAAAGAGGGTTTCAAACATGGGACATCGCTCACAATGTCACAAGATAATCGGGGCGAAGTGACAAAAATCATATAATGTTCATATAAAACATAGGAAATATCCCACAAACATTAGCATGTAATAGCAAACAAGTGTGAAAACAAGATAGAATGGAAAAATAGGGTTTCTAACATGGGACATTTCTCACAATGTCATAAGATAATCGGGGATGAAGTGATAAAAATCATATAATGATCATATAAAACATAGGAATATCCCACAAACATTAGCATGTAATAGCAAACAATGTCAAGAAAAGTGTATCAGATAACCATGGTGGCATATAGTCATGTAAATAAAATTCTACACATGAAGCACCCATTAGTATGTTAGAAAGATAAATAGTATGTCAAGGCATGTATATATCAATGGTAAGTAATGTGCTAAAAAGTAGAAGAAGTAAATGATGAAATAATAACACATGTAATGTTTGAGAATAGTAAAGGTGCCCTAGGAGGCTCAATGGGATTGGAAAAGGATACGAGGTTTCAAGCATCATTGTAGTGTGTGAAAATCTGTAAGAGATCTACATTCACTTTAAAAGAACCAGTGAACATGCATGTGTGTATATAAAAAGCTAATGAAATAATGAGTATCTAACTAGCAGAGTAAGCAAAGTGCATCATCTAAGTAGTATAAGCAATCCATAGTAAGGGCAAACAAGATATGCAAATGCAATGTATGAGTGTGATGGACTGGTATGTAATGTGTGAATGTGATAGAAGACATGTGCCCCTAGCGAGATGTGTATGAGATGAGGTTCATTTATAAAAGACACCTCAACATTAAAAATGAACCATAGAACAAGAACTTGTCATCGGGAATGGTTCGAGAATGTGTGATAGAAAGATAGATCATGAAGCATAAAGTGTGAAAATTGAATGTGGTGAGGTTTATTTCAGATTTAGACCCTCAACAATTGAGTATGAACAATGGAACTAGAGTTTATCATAGGTAATGATGATACACGGTGTGTATGAAAGTGCTTATAAAGATTAGACATGATGCCCGAAGCATAAAGTGTGATAGTAGATGTTAGATATAATTGATATTTATAGAAGGGGGAGAAGTGCAATTCCCCAAGTGTTGGAGTGATGGAGATCTATGTGTGTGAGAAGGACCATGCCATGGTGGCAGAGTTTTAAATGTTTCCCAACCATAAATGTAAGAATTAACTTGTATGAAAAAAGAATTAGATGCTTAAGTGGAGGAGGCTGGAGAGCAATATTGAATGGTGGTGGCTTATTTGCAATTGATAACGCTATAGAAAACTTGATAGGTAGAGTGGATGGACTGATTTTTAGAGGAGGTTTATTATTTGGAGTTGGTAATGATGTAGAAGGCTTGAGAGGAGGAGGGGATGGACTGATTTTTAGATAAGGTTGTTTAGTTGGAATGGGTTGGACAGTAGGATATTGATTGACCAAAGGAGGAACATTAGTAACTATGGAATGACATTCATTAGACATAGAAGGAACATATTTAGGTGCCCATTAGGATTTAACAATTGAAGATGTAGCAGGATGTTGTGAAGGAAATGAAATAAAACCCTGATGCTCAAGGTTCTTGATTCTTCATTTTAAATCATAGCAATCATTTTCATGATGTCTATTAAGTCGGTGATAATTGAAAAATGGGAGAGCTTGGTATTTGGAAAGTCGATAAGGAGGGTAGCAATGAGTAGTTGATAAGTTGATCAATTGATGATTGAGGAGCTCGAAAGAATACCATGTTTCTTAGCATTTAGATTAAACATGAGAGGCACAAAGTGAGTGGTAAGATGTGGGCTTCACTTATATGAGCACATGTAGAAGACATATAAGTAGAATGAGATGTAGAAGGAGAACTAGCATGGGCTTGAGATGTTAGATTTTAGCTTTAAGAGATGTAATCATGGTTCCATAGCTTGAAATTTGTCTTGAAATAACCCATGTAAAGCTTGAATTGACTTGCAAATGGATTGATTGGGTGTGATATCAAGATCACTAGGGTCATTAGAGAGATGATCGAAGATGGCACTAACTTGAGTAGGTGGTGTATTGTGAGGGAGGTACATAGTGTCTAGGTATTTTTGGAGAACAACTTTGCAAGGTGGGTGCATTTGAAGAAATTCATACAAGGAAATTGACAATTTTAGGAGCCATGAAAGAAGAAAAATAAAGATAAAAGTGTATGATCATGAGTAGGGTTCACCAAATGATTTAATAAAAACTTAATTAAATCTAGTTACAAAGTAACTATTAAAATAACTCGATGTATAAATGATAAAGTACAATAGTGACATAAACAAACTAAGATGTAAAGTATAAAACCTAAAAAGGAAGTGATCTAAGTAGGTGAAACTAATGAACATATTGCAAACATGGTCATCACTTTGGTCACTTAAAATATGGAATATAGGAACAAAGTTGGACATGGGCACCCGTAGCAGGATAGAGGCACTTGGGCACTGATGACTACTCTTGGGTGTTGGTGACTAAAAAGAGGCTTGGGATATGCTTTTCGTTGTGTCGCAAGGGTGTCATAATTGTTCCATGATGATTGCTTAATGTTTGGTCTTGGATCACCGAAGGTACCTTTAACATGTAAAAGATAATTTCACTTGTACAAGCCCACAAACTGCATCAAAACTAAAAATAAAAATGTAGAATGGAGAGTCGATGACCCCCGACGGTCACCTTGAGAGTGAAATTACAGATGAGCACTAAACTACATCTCATACTCCATGTAGTTATTGTGTGTGTGTAGAAAGTTTTCCTAGGATGCCCTTGTGCAAGTTGCACTTGATAGTGGGTTGTAGTTAGAATGTAGCAATGTAGTAGAATGTATGGATGGAATAGAATGAACTTCCCCTCCTATGTTATATATGCGAAGTATGCATCCCTTGTCCCTTAAGTGAATTCTATATGGATTTCTTTGGAGTGATTTAGTTCCTTTAGAATGCATAGCAATGCTTAGTGCTTGGTCCTTGATTTTGAACACATAACTATGTATTTATATGATTCCCTTATTTGAATTTTGTAATTTACAATTGGAAGGCTGATCCATAAGTGAAAAAGATTCCCAAAAGATAAAATATACCCTAAAAGAGTGAGTAAGGTAAGAAAGGGTCAGGGGCGCCCAAAGGGAACATGAGCATCTAGGTGCTTCTATCTTGGATGGGCGCCGCGCATGAAACCATAAAATATAAATGAATTAAATTCCAATTGGGCTGTAGGGTGTGTAAGACCAAATAGAAAACAAAAGAAAGAAAAGAGGCCAAAAATAGTTTTCAACCACTAGTTTTATTGTTTAGGAATCATGTAAATGCTAACATGCTTTTAGGACCTAGAAATGTACCCAAGTGCATGATTTAGTGTCTACACTATCACACAGTGCCCTTTAAACCCCTTTTAATACATTACATGATAAAATATTACAATTACAATAAGGTGCATCCACTTCTACTCATGATATGGATTCTACCCATTTCCTTCACAATCCACCAATACGTGATGTGGTTTATTACCCTTTGACCATTAGTTTTTTTACTCCTAAACTCCTTGTTATAGATGGAAAAGGGTATCCCACCAAGAATATTCAATCCTTCTATGTGGATTTATTTTATTATTCCTCTCATGAAATCTTTCTCACCAAGATCTTTCCTAGGAGTCTTAAATATTTTACATTACAATGGTTCTATGATCTCCCCACACATTTTGCACGCTCTTTTACCGGTTTGGAAAATTAATTTTTGACGTAATTCTCTATCAACATTGGGAAAAAAATTTCTTACATGCACAACTATCTAAACTAAAATAATAAGCTAATGAACCTATCAATGATTATGTCATATGATACAATAGTACGCTTACCAAAATGAGCAATATATCACTTGACAATGAATTACAAGACCTCTTTACCTAACACCTATTTTCTCCTTTGTAAGAATCAATCCTATTTTTCAAATTATTATCCTTTGACCATCTATGTCATACACTCAAAGAGCAAAATCCTAAGTTATTACATATGAAAAAATAAAACACATTGCTAGTACTCCTACTACATGTATTGCCAAGTTTATAAGAAAATCCACATTCAAAGGAAAGACTAATGATGTTAAGGTTTCTTTTAAGGACATTATCAATGTTATTTCTCAACCAACTAAGTTATAGCTCTAACCCACACATTGGAAAATTACTTTCTTACCTTGTGCCCCACACATTATATTGAAATAATTACTTGAGTGTAATATTATGCCTCTCCCTCCACGTTTGAGTTTGACATAAAAATCATCAAAGTAATATTTTTCATGTCAATACTTACTATAATTATTATCGATGTATTGATCACCTCAAAAACCTGTGTTTCAACCTTTTCCACATCATCCAAGATATCATAGAATCCATTGTTATTGAATGGGATAAGCCCATGAAATATTCAAATCCATCCAAGGATAATGCGAAAAGTAAAAATATGCAATGGTACACTTCCCAAACATAATAATGAAAAATATACTTCTAAAGTAGATAATACTTATCATGTGGTGCCACTACCATCCTCTTATGACCACCCCTTATATGCAATTATTAACACTATCACTCATACATCATCTCCCGCATTGCTTATAACTTTCAATGAATCTGATATAGATGAAACATTTGTCTCTATTAATCAAGTACCTATCCGCAGTGTTTTGGTCGATGCACATAACAAAGATAATGTCTTCTCTCTCACACTACTTCAATCTCTTGGAATTTCTACACAGAATCTAAAATTTGACACTAATTCTAGATATAAATGCATTACTCTACCCATCATTGTTGGTTCTATCACTACTTCGACTTCATTCTTGGTTGTTGCTACTCTTAGTTATGGTGTATTACGTTTAGGAATCCTTTGGCTAGATGCTCTTAGGGATATTCCTTCTTTCATCCACCAATGTGTCAAGTTTATCCATAACCAATAGGTTGTTACCATTAAATGAATTCCCTTTTAGGTTTCTTCTCATAGTTTTCCTAGCAATTCCTTTATAGTTATTATTCATATACCTCACTTGCATCTATAGATAGGTCATTGGTTATACACAATGTCCCTCACAACTATAACACTCCTAGGTTTCTTCCTAGGTTTGTGGTTCTACCTACTACATCTCACAGATCTACATCTCCTACATCTCTTGATAGGCATTTAGTTGCACACACTACCTCTTATGGCTCTATCTCTCGTAGGTATTCTAATAGGCCTTTAGTTTCCCACATTGTTTCTCATGTCTCTTCCCATCGATGATCCTATATAGGTCCTTTAGTGAACACATTACCTCTACTATTTCATAAAAGACTTCTCATGCCCATGGTTTTTCTAGGAGTATTTTCTCTTCCAACCCTCCATGCATGTCTTCTACTTCACACACTCCTCATACATCTCCTTCATCCATTAGATGGTCCTCTTTTGCAAACATTACCACTATTGTGCCACTTGCATTTGATTAACCTCTTTCCACACAATTGAGACTGAGCCTCCATCCCATTTTTAAGTTACTCCACCTCCTCTGAAGGTTCTAGTTGGATAGGTCAATGCTACCCCTCTTTATTATACATAGCTAAGTATTTAAAAAAAAAAAAAAGTTAACATAGTTTTAAAATTGTAAAAAAATCATACCTTTTCACAAATACAAAATCAATACCGTATACTTCATTGGATTTGTTAACACTTTACATTATACATGTTTTTGTCACTTTGGTTTGATAGATAACATGTTTCTCTACTATTTAAACACATGCATTCATGTGGTATTTTAATAATGATGTTAGACACACATAGAACATTACATAATGGTATGTGTTAGTTAGGCCTTTAGCCATACTTCCTATACATTTGGGGATATCTATGTTATGCGATATCCATGTGTTATTGTTCTATTATAGTTCCTTTATAATTCCTCATCACACTTGATTACATATATTGTGTATATGTTATATTTTGAGCTAACATGACTAACACATGTGTCTTGTGCAACATTGACATCTCTTGTTTCACATATCTTCACCTATATTGACTACTATATCATATCATCATGGTTTGAAATCCTTATTTTTATTACATAATTACATGTGTTACTATTTTCTTGTTTCACTTCTTGTGGCCTATGACCTTGATTGTCTTGTGACACCATGGGTGTCCCATGTTTATGGATTTATGCATATCTTGTTTTCTCTTATTTTATCTTATTTTCATGCCTATGGTATTTGATTGTCTTATGACACCGTGGGTGTCCCATGTTTAGGGATCTATGCCTTTTGTGTGACATTGTTTACATACTTCTAGCATCTTAATTTACTATTATTTACTTGTTTTTTCCAACATGCATTAGTACTACTATTTATATTATCTCTATTGTTTCTATCATTTTTTTTATTGAGTGTCATAGTTACCATCGTGCACAAATACCTTCCTTTTTGCAGGTACATGTTCTTTAAGGTTTCCAGCTCTGCAACATGTTACACTCTTATATATTGATTCTAAGACATATTATTCATAAGAACATATCTTTTCTTTTGAGCCAAGTTCCCAACATCGTTTTCACACATGCCTCAAAACATGGGGTATTCATCTAAGTATATTCTACACCTACAATAGACACAAGTAGAATTATGTGGTAACATATAGGTATAGGTACTTAGAAACACAACCAAGAACATAAATCCAAAAAAAGGAATTTGTTCAAGAACATATAGTTTGGTCACGACTATATGGTATGGTCTTGGCCCTTTCATGTAGTTTTTCCAAGGGAGTAATTATACACAGTTTCTCAAAATATCATAATTTCAACAATATTTAAAATTTTCTTACATATTTTTTAGATCCTACCACTCACCCAAATCATTTATATGGGTTATGAATTACTTCACTCCTTCACCATGACATTTAGTTTCTACTACAATTTTAGGAATCCTTGGGGAATGATTCTTCTTACTTCATCTACATTTTAGTACATTATAGTTTCTATTTAGTTATGCAACACATGGGAAGGGCATGTGGGAACTCATTTTTCTACTGTATGTCCTTATTTACATAACCAATCCTATATACATCTACAATGGTGTGGTAATTTAGGTTACCACGAAAGGTATTGAAGTGGTTAATTTCTTTATATAAATTTTTTCCTTTCCTTTTTCACTTAAATGGGAAGATATTGGATTTTTTGAATAACTTTGATACTTCATCTTCTTCCTTAGTGGGTTATTTTGGTAGTTTGTTATTCTTATTCTCTCTTCTAAATTCTATGTTGGGTTACATGTACCTAACACTCTGGTTTCTCCTTGGCATAATTGGGGATTGATCACCCCAATCCTTTAGTGATCTCAACAAATGTAAATATACAAGTACAAGAAAAGAAAGGAAACTCAAGCCCTCTATAAAAAAAAAAAGGTGTATTCCTTCCTTCTTACATATTTTCATTTCATTTTTATTCAAATGCAAATCTCTCATGTTACACTTTGAATTGATTTAAAGTTCAATTTTTTATCATGGACATTGAGTGCACTCTATGTTGTAGGTTTCATCATGGAGTGTGCTAACACCAAACACAATAGGACTCACGTAAAATAAACTTTGAGAAAAAAAAGTGTGCCTACACACTTAGGTATATTTTCCTTTAAGCATGTAGCCTACACACTCGGGTATATTTTCCTTTAAGCGTGTATTATAATTTTATACTTAAAGGGATATAGAGATAAGGGCCATGCTCGGAGACTGGGGCATAAATTCCTTCCAGCCATAGAGGGAAAATGAGACACTCACATTTGGAAATTTACTCTTTGACACTGTTGGTTTTGATAATGCACCCTTTCTAAGATAAACGTAACTTTTCCATTCGCGCTTAACACATTTATAGGTCTCTTGTATATCTTTTTTTTATCATTACACATTGACATGTCATCAATTTTGAGCATACAATGCATAAGATCCATAGACAAACATCAATGGATAGATTGCATATTTTCCATCGTATGGAAAATCCATAAAATTTGGTTATGATGTTATATTCATGTTATCCAATTTGCGCACATGGTAAGATTGGACAACGGGTCCTATCATGTTCAAAATGAAATAATAGTCCCAGGAACCCACCTTCGGTTATTAACGAGATGCAATAATTAAAAATAATTCCTAAATTACATATGAAGAGATCACCTAGCATCGAAAGGCACCCAGTTGATCTCAACTCAGTGAAGAGTTCAGGTCGAGTTGATAAAGAACCCGGTGTCAAATTGATAATCATCTCGAAATCATCTCAGTAGAGACTCTCAGTTGTAAGAGCTAGACGATGGTCTTGTTAATGCAAAATATAGCTCATTGAAAATTGATGAATGAAAGGAACTCTACAAGGATCTCGGTGGAGATCGATGCAAAAAGATCTGAAGGCCAAGTCAGGGAGAGTCAAAGTCAACATGATGCTAGGTTTAATCCATTAAGACAATGCTCGACTAACCACTTGGGAGAATTATCTTGTTTGACCGAGATGATATGAAATTATGCAGATATGGGAGGTTCAACATCATTGAATCTCGGGTTTGTAATTACATAATGGAAGGACTTCTATCGACCCAGGAAGATAGTATAAGCACCATCGAATACCAATGTAAAATTGAGTCAAACCGACATCTTAAAAGAGCTCATGAATTATAATGGTGTTCAGACCTTCCTCGGCCGAGTATTCGGTGCACAGGCAGCAGGCATGTTGCAGTATAGTAAGAGTTCTTTTGAGCACTTCCAACAAGCAGGTTGTCCAACTATGTTGTTATCTGTTCAGCATCGAATGCATCCTCAAATTCAGGATTTTCCTTCAAGATATTTTTATCAAAATTGATTAAGTGACAGTGAGAGTGTTACCGGGAGACCTGAGGAAATTTATTACAAAGATTCTCTATCGAGACCTTACTGGTTTTACGATGTAACTCATAGAGAGAATCTCATAGAGGTGGAACTGTTTCATATCGTAATATATTCATGAGCACGATTTTCTTTGCAATTATATGAGCATCTTCAACGAGTCACTAAATTGGCGAGACATAAAGGATTATCTCGGAATTATCACACCTTACAAGCTACAGCTGAAATGTTTGCACCGAGAAAATGATGTCTCCTCACGCTGGGTGGAAAAGTGGAAATCGGTGGCCATCTGTCCAAAATGAAATATGGCCAAATGATAACGAAACCCCACACTCCAATCCCAGACGTGGAAAATAAGGTGAGCATTTCCAAGGGAAATGACATGATGTCAAGCCATTGAAAAGATTCTGGGCATGGGAGAAGTTTGAGTCTACTGCCAAAAATCGGGAGCACGATCATGGCAAGCCGCAGGTAATCTCGCGCATGGGAAATATTTTACTATCTTTCCAAGGTTGTGCGAAGAAGCTGAGGCCGGGGCCCATGGATTAATGTGGCCGAGCTGTTACATGCGGGATTTGGAGCTAGTATGCCAAGGTCGAGAGATTTGATGATGGCAGTCCAAGCTGTTAATCCCGCGTTGAGGTATGAATAGGGGAACTCAGGGAAAGCACCACCAAGTGGAAATATTGGTTTGGTAAACCATGATCAAACTTCCGTGAATGGGAGAAATCGGATCAAACTGCCAAGCGCGAAATATTACGATGGCTATCCAACATGATACTTCCACACGGGCCGTGTAAATAGGATCTCGAGTCTTTGTGCGAGTCGCCAGGAGGATTAATAAGACAGTTGTGAATTGGAGTGGGTCATGGAGAAAACAACGCGACGTGATACCAATTTCAGCGGAGGCTACAGCCGCTCGTCTCATTATGTAGATATTTGTCAAATGATACCGAGTAACATGGCGAGTGGGGGTCAGCGCTTGTAGTTCGAATGCGTGGGAAAAGGAGAAAATTTCAGAATTTAGCCTGAAGAATCACTCGGTTCACCACTGTGAGGAAAGAAAGTGGCTTCGTATCTCACCCAACGAAGGCGATGCGTTAATGGCTCAGTCATGGCTCATATGCAAAGAGTTTGACGGGAAAGCAATGCTGAAAACTCATCCAGATGGAAAGGATGCGTGTTGCATGGACTATGGATTGGGTTCCATAGATCATACAAAGAAAGTGTCTCCTTTCATACAGATCCGCCCTTGTTAGGATTCCACCGAACTGCTCAAACTTTGAATCGGCTTTAATAGCTGCCACGACCTTCTCCTCGTCCTTTGCACAATTCTCGAACTTGATGTGGTCGCGAGAAAACTCCGACACACGTGCAGCAGCATGTTGCAAGCATGAGAGGCCTTTCTTTTAAGCACTTCCATCAAGCAGGTTTTCTAACCGTGTTGTTATCTCTGCTCAAGATCAATGCATGCTTATCCTTATTCTGAACTCAGATTGAATAGCAGCTGCAAGAAACAAATATTCACTGCCATGTACGATGGATTGGAGTCACGCTATTCAAGGCTTCATAAAATTTCCCTGAATCAGGAGATGAAGGTTTATTACGGTGCAGAATGAAACGATTCATATTGCTCAACATTTCTTCTCCTAGAAATGAATTGAATGTGAAGGTCAACTCTGAAATACCTGGTCGGCCGTTTTGTATGCCACATCCTTGTCACTTGTAAATGGTCTCTTTGAGAAACTCTGTGGGTAGTAGGCAATATTTATACCCTTCCATTATGTACGTCCAATCAGACAATAAAAGTATTCTTTTACCAGGTTCAGAGAAGCTTGTTTTTTTACAATGGACGATTATACTGCAGTTTCAAGCTAATTTTATCTAGCTTATTTCTATTAGCTTTGATCCACGACTAAGGAAGAATTCATATGGTTGTTACCTATACATTTTTCCAAGGTCCTCTTGGTTGCCCCAGTTGTTCAATATATTTTTTGAAGGGCTTATTTTATGTGTTGCAAATTGTAACATAAAGGATCTTTTTAGTTTCTGGAAAAATGAGTATATTGTGTAGCTCACAGCTACCTATGCCATACTAAGATCCCAATAGTGGCATAATTGTTGATTGGAGCCGAGATTGCAGAGTGCACTGCCAAAATACCAAAGGACTCAATGCAAAAGAATCTGATTGCCAAAGCGAGGAAAGAGTTAGTGTGGGGTTCAAAATTGATTGCAACACCGAGTTAGAGGATTCGAAACTCACCGAGTTGAGATTTGTGCAGACTCTATCCACATGGACCCCCCTCCTCTTCAAGTCAAATGGGTCAACGGGGGGGTCCCGACATTATGTTAATTAAATTAATATTTTTATTTAAATATTTTATTTAAATATTCTTTTAATTAATTAAGAAGACTAGGTCATCAGGCAATTAATGCCCCATGATGGAACCTTCTCAAGTGGTTAAACTAACTGTAATAAATACATCATGGGCCTTCATTTTAGGAATGTAATTATGACCATTTCCTCTTCTTTCTCACATATTCTTCTATAAATGTAAGTTGGAAGCTCATTTCAAAGGGTTCCAACAGTTCAGACAAGTTGGATAGTTAGATATCTCAGGCGAGTGTATACTTTTCAAGAGTCCTCTCTCTCTACGCAAGTTGTTCTTGTGTGTTGAGAGAACTTTCAAGCCTCCTCTTCAAGACTGTAATGGAAACTATTGCCTCTTCTGAATGTATGATGCATTGTGCATGTTATTGAAGCAATAAAAGTGTGTGTTTTGTGACTAATCTTGGTCCTTTCATCCTTCTATGCTTCTTTTTGCCTTTTTCGTACTTTGCAAGTACACTGTGTGCAAGTTTAAGTTTCTATGCAGGTTCTTGGAGTTCTGTGCTTATCGAGTGGTGGAGTATTGCATGCAGTTGAGTTGTGGTGTCCATTCACCCTTCTTGAGTTCATCCTTCTTCACTAGGAAACTGGTATACTTCTCGGTCTGATAAGGTTTAACAAAGGGAACGCGTGTCTCTTAGTTTGTGGTATCATGTACCCTCTCTAAGTTGCAGTAGGTGAAGTTGACCTGTGGTGCACACACCCTCTTCAAATTAACCCTTCCTGAGTCTGGAAACACCCTTTATTTGGTGCATCACCATCCCTAGTATAGTTTCATTTCTGTAAATCTCTTTCCCTAAAACCCCATGAAAATGTTAGCATAGGACTAGATAATCATTTTTGTTACACTAGGAGTAGTACATCACTTAGTTTAGGAAGAGGAAGCCGGCCTTCTCTGGAGGTTCACCTCGAGCCCAAGTCCCACAGCTTGAGAGGTGATCCCATGTGTCCCAATCACACCGAATGTCCTATTCACATCTTGGCCATTCGGAGGGTGCAGTGATTTGCCGATAATAGTTTTTGGCACGCCGGTGGGACAGAGTTGGTACTTCTCTTCTCACTTACACAAGTTAAAGTACCTGTCGACTCTATATCTCTGGATTCCAAATCTCAGTGTAGTAACTTATGCGAAGAATTCAGACAAGAGCTTCTTCAAAGAAAGGAAATTATCAGCATATCGAACTTTCCTTATCTCCTCCAAAGAGAAGAAGAAGAGGCATTTCCACATCCCTAGTTGCAGATTTACCTAGTATGGGTCATTCAACTCCTCCTTACGGAAGATTTCCTCCACCTAGGAACAATCAACCTTTCGTTCTATGGTAAGGAACCAAGTTTTTCCCCTTTTAATGCAAGCAGTCCTCTTATGTTGGTTCAACGTGACTCGATACCTATTGCGACACTCAAAAGTTTACCCTTCTACACGGGGGAAACTCACGTTACTCCAGTGGAGCATATCTTTGATGTAGCCAAAGATCATCATGCAAGACATAATATCACCGAAGACAACGTTGTAGTTAGACTTCTTGCTACCTCTTTCAAGGGAAAAGCGCTTCAATGGTTTCGCGGGTTAGGTGTTGGCACTATAACCACTTGGGATAAGTTGGGAGAAAAGCTATGTAAACAATTTGAAGACAAAAGTGATCACCTATCACTTTTGGAACAACTTACTACCATAAAGAGAGCTTCCCAAGAATACATGAATGATTTCAACTTCCGATTCCACAGACTTGGAATAGGATTCCACACTCGTAAAGCCTTCTGCACATAATGCATTCTTGTACTATTTGTGAGCCTTGAATAGTGATGTAGCAGTTATGATCCAGTCCATGGGAGGGACTACACTTCCTGATGCTTACGAAGTTGCCATAAGTGCAGAGAATTCTTTGATTCAGGCTGGAAAGATAGCTCCACGACCACCAATGCCCTTTTCTCCAAATCTTACGAATCATCAGCCTATCATTGCTCCTATTCTAGTAGACTCCAAGAAACCATCTCAATCTTCCCCGCCTCTTCAAATGACCTATTTGAAGTCAAGTCACTACTGCAAAATTTTGGAAATGAGCTCGTTGCACTCAAAAGGCAACAATTTCAATACAATCGTCCGTATCAGCCACAAAATCAGCAGTATCAGGCTAACCGTCCTCCTTTTCAAGGAAACAATCAGCCTCAAAATCAAACTACAAGTCAAGTTGCAAATGTCAGGCCCTTGAACTTTCGGAACCCTCTTGCAGCTAGCTCATCTAGAGCTATAGTACCTGTTCAAAATAATCTAGTTCAAGACTACGAATGGTGTTATCCTTGCTCTCAACCTCACAATCAAAATCTTTGTCCCAATGGGGTTCTTAGCCAGGCCCTTATGGTTCAAAGTGTATCTGCCCCTTTAGAGTTAACAAACAATTCATCTACACAAGAAGTAGCAGATCAACCGCAGGCACCTGAAGAATCCACTTTGCTAAACTGGCAAGCAGAAGATTTTTGTGGATTGAATATAGATTCTTCATCAGTGGCAACAAACACTCGTTCCAAGAAAAGAGCAATGGAGCCTCAACCTCCCGAAGCTGATCTAGCATCCACTTCTCAACCTGGGTTACAAATGGCAGTTGATAAAAATGCAGGAAAGAAATCACCAGAAACACCGGCTAGCCACACCGCAGGGAAAGATGGTTCTCCAGGCATCACGGTACCCAACAAACATTTTCCAAAGGAGGACCCCAATGCCCAAAAAAGTGTCATCAAAGTTGGAGCAATTCCCTTCAACATAGTAGAACAAATGAAGAAAACCAATATGAGCGTTACCATGTGGGATGCACTCTCGATCCCTTCCCAAAGAAACCTATTGCGAGAAGCTCTGAACAGTTTTAGTACAACCAATGGATCACCAAGCCATGGAGTGACAAATGCTACAAGTTTGTGTCAACCGGAAGGGAAAATCATTCCTACGGCAAACAAACCACCGCCATTCTACATTTCCCTGATCATTGGCGACCACCTGGTACATAATTGCATGATTGATTCTGGTGCCAGTAGCTTTGTCATGCCTAAAAAATTATATGTACTAGGCATACAATATGCACCAGTTGCAAGAGGGGTTGTTCAACTTGGATGGCACAACTGTTAAGACTGTTGGGGTTATCAAAGGACTTCAACTTACCATTCATGCATGCCCAAGTTTGTCATTCACTCAAGACATATCGGTCATTGATCTCCCTCCTCTCTTTGCCATCTGCCTATCACGGGATTTCACTGCCAAGATGGGCGGTTACCTATCAGCCGATTGGTCGCATATGATTCTCAAGACTCGATACGGAACCAAAGTAACTATAAGGGCAAAACCAATCTACCATAATCATGTAGAACCCTACACTTCTAGTCCCATAAATGGAAATTGCACCATTGGCGATCCAGAAGAGGAAGATGCCGATCATGAACCAACCACCCTTGTTGAGGAAGTCCCTGATACTTTGCTAGATGAAGTAGAGATCTTAGTATGATCCCTACGCTGATGTATTGCAGAAGAAGAAGCTTTGGTTTGCTGGTCTTGGAAGAAACAGGATTAGGTACTTCTACTGTATCCATGAAGAAGATACGATCATACCACAACTTGTCAAAACACAAAGTGATTCTAAAGGACTGTGGCAATTGTTCTTCGATGGATCAAGAAGTAAGAATGGATCTGGTGCTAGTGTTATGTTAATTTCTCCAGAGGGAGATAAGTACTTCTCATCTTTCCAGTTGTAGTTCAGTTGCACCAACAATGTTGCTGAATACGAGGCTCTTGTGCAAGGAATTCAACTAGCCCAAAGGAAGGGAATCAAGGCCCTAACTATTTTTGGAGATAGTGAGTTAGTTGTTCATCAAGTTTCGCACGTAGTGCATCCAAAAATGATCTTTTAAGATCATACAAGAACCGAGTCTGGGACCTGATTGAAGATTTCAAAGCTTTTGGAATCCATGCAATCCCTAGAGATCAAAATCAAGATGCAGATAGGCTTGCTACAATTGGTTCACAATACAACATACCAGTTGATATCATGAAAGAAGGGCAGCAATTTGTTAAAATGGTGGTTTGACCAGCAGTCCCTGATAATGTGAGTAGTTGGCAAGTGTTTGATAGTGACAAACAAATTGTCCTCTTCCTACAAGAAGAGGCGGAGTTTGCTACAAAGAATCAAGATAAGTTACAGGAGTCATATGGTGAGCAAATTATTCAATTGAAAAGCAACAAGTTACCAAAAGTTTTAGTCACTTTGGAATCCATTTTCAATTCAGATGACCAAGCCACAAGACAAAACCCTAACATGGTGGTCAGAGAAGAATATTTTGAGGAAGTTGAAGTATCAAATAAAAAAAATTTCTTAAGATTGGAAAAGTGTGTACTTCTGAGGAGAAAGAAGCTTTCATCAAACTTTGTCAAGAGTATCATGACATCTTTGCATGGAGCTATAAAGATCTGCGTGGTTTTGATCCAGGTCTAGCACAACATACCATCGAACTGGATCCTAATGCTAAGCCAGTTCGTCAGAAACAGAGACCAATTAATCCCAAAATTGAGCCACTAATGAGAAAGGAGCTAACCAAGCTCATCGAGGCCTGTATAATTTTTCCCATCAAGCATTCCTCATGGGTAGCCAATTTGGTGCCCGTGAGGAAGAAGAACGGAGAGATCCGGTTATGCGTAGATTTCAGGGATTTGAATCGTGCATCATTAAAAGACCATTATCCTCTTCCATCGATGGAGCAGATCCTTCAAACGGTGGTAGGAGCTCAAAGATTTTCTTTGCTCAATGGATATTCAGGTTACAATCAAATCCTAGTCCAAGAATCCGACCAATTCAAAATGGCTTTCACTACCAAGTGGGGCACGTATGCCTACAATAAAATGCCATTCGGATTGTCCAATGCCGGGCTACTTTCCAAAGAGCCATGGACATGGAATTTAAGGGACTAATCAATGATATTATTTTGGTTTACCTTGATGATATAACTATATACTCTAAGCATGTAGAAGATCACATCACGCATCTAAGGAAATTTTTCCAAAGGTGTAGGGAATTTGGGGTTTCACTTAACCCCAAGAAATGTATTTTCACAGTACACGAGGGAAAATTGTTGGGGCATGTTGTTTCAGTGGAAGGATTATCAATCGATCTAGCTAGGATTCATTCAATTATGTCCTTATCTCTCCCAAGTCACAAGAAGGGCCTCCAGAGTTTTCTGGGAACCATAAATTTCATGCGGAGATTCATCCCTCAATTCGTGACATTGGCTAAACCACTGATAGCCATGCTAAAGAAAAACATGCCATTCTCATGGACAAAGGAAGGACGAGAAAGCTTTGAAGCCATCAAAACAGCCATTTCTCAAGCTCCCACGCTTGTGAACCCTAGGTTTGACAAAGATTTTATCCTTTATGCTTTTGCAGGTCAAGAGAGCATTTCAGGGATCCTCACCCAACAAAACAACAACCTGATGGAGCAACCAATCACTTTCTTCAGTCAATCCCTCAAAGACTATGAGTTCAAATACTCATTCATTGAAAAGCAAGTCTTTGCGGTTATTCGAGCTTTGAAGAAATTCAAGCACATGTTGTCCAACAACAAGATTCATCTGATGGTGTCTCATCCAGGTGTCAAGGAGTTTTTGCTGAACAAAGAAATGAATGAAAAGCGTGCTGGATGGATCACGAAGGTAATGGAGTATGACGTGCACATCAAAGTCACTAAACTTGTTAGAGGTAAGGGTTTATGTCAGAAACTTGCAACAGACATGGAATCAAAAAGTAATGAGGACGTGACACTCCTAAATACTGATGAGGATGTTGATCAAGCTGACTGGTTATCCAAAATGAAGAATTTCATCTTCTCAGGAGCATACCCGACAAACATGGATAAAAACCAAAGACGAACTTTCCGTCTTCAATCTATCCCATATGTTTTGGTAGATAGCATTCTCTTTCGAAAAGATTTGAACGGTGTCCTCCTTCGGTGCATAGGACCAGAATAGGTCAGTAAGATACTAGAAGAGTTTCATAATGGCCTATCTGGAGGACATTATTCTACACTGAACAACAGCTACCAAGATCATGCGAGCTGGCTACTATTGGCCAGATTTATTCAAGGATGCCCATCTCTGGGTAAGGAAATGTAAGGAATGTTCCTTTTTCATAGGTAAGCAGAAGTTGGCAGCTCTTTCCATCGCATCCAATTCAAGTGGATCAACCCTTTGTTCAATGGGGGTTGGACTTCATCGAATGATTAATCCTCCATCCAGTGACGGACATAAGTGGGTCCTTACCACAATAGACTATTTTACTCGATGGACAGAGGTGGTAGCATTAAAAGAGAGCAATGAAAAGGCAGTTCTAGATTTTTTGGAGGGTATAATGACAAGGTTCAGTGTTCCATTTACAGTTATTTCAGACAACGCGCTAGCTTTTCTTGGTATGAAATTGAGTGAATGGGCTGTTAAAAATGGGGTATACCTCAAAACTTCGTCCAATTACTATCCTCAAGGAAACGGATTGGCTGAGTCTAGCAACAAAAACCTCATAAGGATTATTAAGCGCATAATGGAGACTAACAAGAGGACTTGGCATACACAGCTTAAGACCGCCTTATGGGTAGATCGGATCACACCTAAAAGGGCCATCGGAAATTCTCCTTTCGTTTTGGTATATGGAAGAGAGGAAAAACTCCCGCTCTCATTGGAGTTACCTTCTTTGGAGTTAGCTCATCAACTTGAAGTTATAGAGAGTGATCCTTTGACAATAAGGTTTGCTGAACTCATGGAGTTAGAGGAAGTACGAGACAAGGCTATGAAAACTTTGGAGCAGCATCAAGCTCAAGTTAAGAAATATTTTGATAAGAAGGCATCCAACAGGTGTTTTCAAGAGGGAGATTTAGTTCTCAAATGGGATGAAGATAGGGCTAAACCGCATGAGACATGCCAAGTTTGACACTCTCGGAGTGGGCCATACATCATCACAAGTTGCAAAAGAGGCAAATTGCTCCATCTATCTAGGCTCAATGGAGAAGAACTGCCCATTCATGTGAATGGGATACATCTCAAAGCTTGTTTTTGAGAAGCGTTCCACCCCCTGTACAGTTAAATTAGGTGTTTTCCTCCAAGTGCTTATGCACATTGTTGCGTGTTGTTGTTTTGCTTTCCTTGTTGTTGTGTTTTGTGTTGTTCTGCACATTGTTTCATCATTGGAAGGTGTCAAGGAGAAGAAGGTTCAAGGTTTCCATAAGAGTTTCAAAATCTGCTTCATTCAAAATTTTGTAGTGTTCCATGGATGTCAAGCATTCAATAGATTCAGTATACTTCATGCTTAGCATTCTAGGGAGGTCCAGGATATCGGCAATGCTCAAGGAGATTCTCGGGATGTGTCAAAGAAAATCATACTACTATTAGGATTCCAACATAGACTCCATGCCCAATGGATGACTTAAGGCTACTGGAATCATGCTTAGTAGCAATCATCCCCAAGAGGTCGCCAAAAATGTTATCCAATTTTGCACACATGGCAAGATTGGACAACGGGTCCTATCACGTTCAAAATGAAATAATAGTCCCAGGAACCCACCTTTGGTTATTAACGAGATGCAATAATTAAAAATAATTCCTAAATTGCATATGAAGAGATCACCTAGCATCGAAAGGCACCTAGTTAATCTCAACTCAGTGAAGAGTTCAGGGTCGAGTTGATAAAGAACCCGGTGTCAAATTGATAATCATCTTAGAAATCATCTCAGTAGAGACTCTCAGTTGTAAGAGCTAGACGATGGTCTTGTTAATGCAAAATATAGCTCATTGAAAATTGACGAATGAAAGGAACTCTACAAGGATCTCGGTGGAGATCGATGCAAAAGATCTGAAGGCCAAGTCAGGGAGAGTCAAAGTCAACATGATGCTAGGTTTAATCCATTAAGGCAATGCTCGACTAACCACTTGGGAGAATTATCTTGTTTGACCAAGATGATATGAAATTATGCAGATATGGGAGGTTCAACATCATTGAATCTCAGGTTTGTAATTACATAATGGAAGGACTTCTATCGACCCAGGAAGATAGTATATAAGCACCATCGAATACCAATGTAAAATTAAGTCAAACCGACATCTTAAAAAGAGCTGTGAATTATAATGGTGTTCAGACCTTCCTCGGCCGAGTATTCGGTGCACAGCAAAGCAGACATGATGTAGTATAGTAAGAGTTCTTTTGAGCACTTCCAACAAGAAGGTTGTCCAACTATGTTGTTATCTGATCAACATCGAATGCATCCTCAAATTTGGGATTTTCCTTCAAGATATTTTTATCAAAATCGATTAAGTGACAGTGAGAGTGTTATTGGGAGACCTGAGGAAATTTATTACAAAGATTCTCTATCGAGACCTTACTGGTTTTACGATGTAACTCATAGAGGAGAATCTCATAGAGGTGGAACTATTTCATATCAGAATATTCATGAGGCACAATTTTCTTTGCAATTATATGAGCATCTTCAACGAGTCACTAAGTTGGCAGGCATAAAGGATTATGTCGGAATTATCACACCTTACAAGCTACAACTGAAATGTTTGCACCGAGAAAATGATGTCTCCTCATGCTGGGTGGAAAAGTGGAAATCGGTGGCCATCTGTCCAAAACGAAATATGGCCAAATGATAATGAAACCCCGCACTCCAATCCCGACGTGGAAAATAAGGTGAGCATTTCCAAGGGAAATGACATGATGTCAAGCCATTGAAAAGATTCTAGGGGCGTGGGAGAAGTTTGAGTCTATTGCCAAAAAATCGGGAGCACGATCATGGCAAGCCGCAGGTAATCCCGCGCATGGGAAACATTTTACTATCTTGCCAAGGTTGTGTGGTGAAGCTAAGGCCGGGGCCCATGAATTAATGTGGCCGAGCCGTTACGCGGGGATTTGGAGCTAGTATGCCAAGGTCAGAGATTTGACGATGGCAGTCCAAGTTGTTAATCCCGCGTTGAGGTATGAATAGGGGAACTCAGGGCAAGCACCGCCAAGTGGAAATATTGGTTTGGTAAACCATGATCAAACTTCCGTGAATGGGAGAAATCCGATCAAACTGCCAAGCGTGGAAATATTACGATGGCTATCCAACATGATACTTCCGCACGGGCCATGTAAACAGGATCCGAGTCTTTGTGTGAGTCGCCAGGAGGATTAATAAGACAGTTGTGAATTGGAGTGGGTCATGGAGAAAACAACACGACGTGATACCAATTTCAGTGGAGGCTACAGGCCGCTCATCTCATTATGCAGATATTTTTCAAATGATACCGAGTAACATGGTGAGTGGGGGTCAGCGCTTGCAGTTCGAATGCGTGGGAAAAGGAGAACATTTTGGAATTTAGCCTGAAGAATCACTCGGTTCACCACTGTGAGGAAAGAAAGTGGCTTCGTATCTCACCCAACGAAGGCGATGCGTTAATGGCTCAGTCGTGGCTCATATGCGAAGAGTTTGACGGGAAAGCAATGCTGAAAACTCATCCAGATGGAAAGGATGCGTGTTGCATGGACTGTGGATTGGGTTCCATAGATCATACGAAGAAAGTGTCTCCTTTCATACAGATCCACCCTTGTTAGGATTCCACTGAACTGTTCAGACTTTGAATCGGCTTTAATAGCTGCCACGACCTTCTCCTCGTCCTCTGTACAATTCTGAACTTGATGTGGTCGCGAGACAAGCTCCCACACATAGTAGCAGGCATGTTGTAGTACAGTAGAGGCCTTTCTTTTGAGCGCTTCCAGCAAGTAGGTTGTCCAACTGTGTTGTTATCTGTTCAGTATCGAATGCATGCTTATCCTTATTCTGAACTCAGATTGAATAGCAGCTGCAGGAAACAAATATTCACTGCCATGTATGATGGATTGGAGTCACGCTATTCAAGGCTTCATAAAATTTTCCTGAATCAGGAGATGAAGGTTTATTACGGTGCAGAATGAAACGATTCATATTGCTCAAAGATTTCTTCTCCTAGAAAGGAATTGAATGTGAAGGTCAACTCTACGAAATACCCGTCGACCCGCTTTGTATGCCACATCCTTGTCACTTGTAAATGGTCTCTTTGAGAAACTCGTAGTGGGTAGTAGGCAATATTTATACCCTTCCATTATGTACGTCCAATCGCACAATAAAAGTATTCTTTTACCAGTGTTCGAGAGAAGCTTGTTTTTTTACAATGGATGATTATACTGCAGTTTCAAGCTAATTTTATCTAGCTTATTTCTATTAGCTTTGATCCACGACTAAGGAAAAATTCATATGGTTGTTACCTATACATTTTTCCAAGGTCCTCTTGTTGCCCTTGATTGTTCAATATATTTTTTGAAGGGCTTATTTTATGTGTTGCAAATTGTAACATAAAGGATCTTTTTAGTTTCTGGAAAAATGAGTATATTGTGTAGCTCACAGCTACCTATGCCATACTAAGATCCCAATAGTGGCATAATTGTTGATTGGAGCCGAGATTGCAGAGTGCACTGCCAAAATACCGAAGGACTCAATGCAAAAGAATCCGATTGCCAAAGCGAGGAAAGAGTTAGTGTGGGGTTCAAAATTGATTGCAACACCGAGTTAGAGGATTCGAAACTCACCGAGTTGAGATTTGTGCAGACTCTATCCACATGGACCCCCCTCCTCTTCAAGTCAAACGGGTCAACGGGGGGGTCCCGACATTATGTTAATTAAATTAATATTTTTATTTAAATATTTTAATAATAATATTTATTATTATTATTTAAATATTTTATTTAAATATTCTTTTAATTAATTAAGAAGACTAGGTCATCAGGCAATTAATGACCCATGATGGAACCTTCTCAAGTGGTTCAACTAACTGTAATAAATACATCATGGGCCTTCATTTTAGGAATGTAATTATGACCATTTCCTCTTCTTTCTCACATATTCTTCTATAAATGTAAGTTGGAAGCTCATTTCAAAGGGTTCCAACAGTTGCATAAGTTGATAGTTAGATATCTCAAAGCGAGTGTATACTTTTCAAGAGTCCTCTCTCTTACGCAAGTTGTTCTTGTGTGTTGAGAGAACTTTCAAGCCTCCTCTTCAAGACTGTAATGGCAACTATTGCCTCTTCTAAATGTATGATGCATTGTGCATGTTATTAAAGCAATAAAAGTGTGTGTTTTGTGACTAATCTCGGTCCTTTCATCCTTTTATGCTTCTTTTTGCCTTTCTCGTACTTGCAGTACACCGTGCAAGTTTAAGTTTCTATTGCAGGTTCTTCTCGAGTTCTATGCTTATCGAGTGGTGGAGTATTACATGCGGTTGGGTGGAGTATTGTATGCGGTTGAGTTGTGGTGTCCATTCACCCTTCTCGAGTTCATCCTTCTTCACTAGGAAATTGGTATACTTCTCGGTCGATAAGGTTTAATAAAGGGAACGTGTGTCTCTTAGTTTGTGGTATCATGTACCCTCTCTAAGTCAGCAGAGTGAAGTTGACTGTGTGCACACACCCTCTTCAAATTAACCCTTCCCGAGTCCGAAACACCCTTTATTTGGTGCATCACCATCCCTAGTATAGTTTCATTTAAGTAAATCTCTTTCCTAAAACCCCATGAAAATGTTAGCATAGGACTAGATAACCATTTTTGTTACACTAGGAGTAGTACATCACTTAGTTTAGGAAGAGGAAGCTAGCCTTCTCCAGAGGTTCACCTCGAGCCCAAGTCCCACAGCTTGAGAGGTGATCCCATGTGTCCCAATCACACTGAACGTCTTATTCACATCCTGGCCATTCGGAGGGTGCGGTGATTTGGCGACAACAATTCATTCTTGGATGAATTATGTAGTGCCCACTTCCCTTCGACACTTTTGCTTTTGATTTTGATACTTGTTGACTATAGTTATGGACATTATTGTAGCATTTTGACTTAGCAGGATGGTAGATGATAGAGATACTTGGTCTATTGTTGGTTTCGATTCATAGTATGTTGTGTGTGGATTATTAGAGACATTTTATATTGATGATGATATGTTGTTGACATGGTTACATATTTCTGACATGTGATATTTCGTCTTTTTTAGTAGACCTTAACAATTGAACTAATCTTGTGATCCTATTGTTATTGATGAAATGTAAGATCGAGATGTTGTTAGAAATTGTAAATGATATCATTACTTGCCTAGATGATGATTTGATTCATATATAGATGATTGTGGATTTATATTGTATATTTTATTTTGGATGTTTTGATGCGGCCATGAGGCCGAAGGAGGTATTATGTGTTTTTCAGGTAAACCTATCACAATAAACAATCGGGGATTGGAGACCAACCACATTGGAATGCTAGATGAATTCAACAAGGGTCACCATGACAACATGTATTTTTGTGTGTGTGTGTGTGTGTGTGTGTGTGTGTGTGTTTGTATTGTTGTTAGGGGGTCCCCATGGGGGGATCACCTCCAATTGTGACCAAGGGGTTGTGTGTTATTCTTTTATTAGTTTCCTTTATTTGATTTTAGTATGTGATTTTATAGTGATGTATTCTCCTTTTATTAATTACTTGATTTGTGTCTAGATTAGTAAATTAATATTTTTACTAAACTAAATATTGGATGGGTCAAAAGAATTCATTTATTAGATTAGATGGCTCTTGGATTATGTGTTGTAAGTTGAGTGCTTGTGATCTTGAGTGTTGTACACTCTACCCTTCATGAAAATTCGGATTTGGCCTTAAGGGCCAATTTTGAGGCTTGTGGGACAAGTTAAACTTGTTCCACACCTCTTAAATTTATATACCAACCCTACCTATGGATTGGGGGTAAAAAATAGACCCCATTATGTGTTTTGGGAAGACAAAAAGGTAAAATTTTATTGCACTTTCTTTCATGTAATTAAAGTTGTCCTTAGGGGGTGTGGGCTTGGATTGTGTGTGTAAGTAATTTGTCATTCCTCTCACCCACCAATTTATTGTGCATTAGGGGTTGAGGTTTGAATTATGAGGTGGAGTTGAGGATGAGTGATGTGGCATCCTACATGGAGCCACCTCACCCTCCTCTCTCCCTTTTCTATTTATTCAAGTTCTTTTACTTGTTTGGGGTTACTTAATTTCTTTTTGTGTTCTTGCATTTTGGAGTTGGAGGATTTTGGAGTGCTTGTGGATCTTGTTGGAGCTTTTTGGTGATTGTTTGGGCTTGAAGAAGCTTGGTGTGTGACTCTTGGATCAATATCTACCATGGAAAGGTAGGAGCTATACTCTTGTTAAATGATTTCTTTTATATTGTGTATATGTGCATGTTTTTGTGTGTTTTGGTATGCTTGTTGGGTGCTTGGGTAGATTTCCTAAGTGTGGTGTAGGAGGGGACTATGGGGATCTTACATGTAGGGAGGCATAAGAGTTTATTTCATGTTTTGGAGGGAGTTGGGTTGGGTGCCCACCTTGGACAAGAAATTTCTTGCATTTCTTACTTTGTTTTTATGAGGGAGACATAAGAGATTGTAGGGAGGCATAAGAGAATGTGGGAGGCATAAGAGGTTCTTGAGGGAGGCATAAGAGTGTGTAGGGGTTTTGAGATGTATATTGGAGGGTTTTAAGGTGGGCACCTATTTCCCATTGGGAGGCATAAGTGACCTCCCCATAGATCTTTCTCCTTTGGATTTTGCATTTTGAAGCCTTGTATATTTTGTTAGTTTCTTCTTGTGATTGTAGTTGTGTTGATTGTATTTTGGTATGGTTGTAAAATATTTGTATTGTGATGTGGAAGCTTGTTTTTTTCCATGAGTTGGATCCATTTTTCATTGCAATGTGGTTGGGGCTCGGGGGCCAATGAGGAGGATAGCTTCTCCTCCTCATTGGATTATTGGTTGGGTGGAGAGTGTTGCCTCTCCCCCTTTTTTGTTGTTGATCAAATGAAGCATGGTGGAGCTCTCTTGTTGGTGATGTGAAACTTGGAGCATTTGTTGGTGTCCTTAAGAAATCCTTCCTTGTGAGAAAACCTTCTTGTTATTCCCACTTAGGGTGGAAGACTTGTAATATTGTATTTTTTAAAAAATTCATTCTTGTAAGTTTCCCATTTAAAGTTGGAAGATATTATTAATCTTGAAGAAAATTGATTCATTATATAATTCAAGTTTCTCCTCAAATCGTAGTATGTAAAAGAAAAATCAAATGGAAATTTGTTTAAAAGTTTAGTAAATTTTTATTTTTGTTGAAAAAGAAATGAGCTATGCTCAAGGAAAATATCTTAAAGTTCATTATTGTTGTTGAAGTTATAGTATTGTGTAAAGGAAAGAAAGACATTTTTAGTAAGGTTAGTTTTGTTATAGTGGAAATTTGAATGAAGAAAATATTAAATTGTAAGGTATTACTTGAAAGGAATTAATGGAAAATTTAGGCTATTTTGTTCATTTCCTTACATTGTTGAAAGAAAGTTTAAATTTCAAATGTAATTATGGAAGATTTTGAAATTTTCATTTCCTTGTTACTTGTCAAAGGGAATTTCCTTTCTATTTTCCTTTTAAACAAATGGAGTGAAGAGAAAAAAAGGAAATATGGTTACCTTTGAAACTTAGCCTCTTTTGATTGTATAAAGTGATGATCAAATTATTATAAATAATAAGGGGAAAAAGATTAGTTTCACTCCACAAACCATTACTACCAAATTTTTTAAAAAAGAGGCAAATTATAGAATAAGATTTTAGTTAGATGGTCATATTAGCAATGCAAATACTAATATTTAATACAATAGTATTAATATTAATATTATTATTAAAATAATTTTGATATATATTATATATATATATATATATATATATATATATATATAGTAGTCTAGTTTATAAGTATTACTTTTAAAAAGGAAAAGGGAAACGTACTAAAAAAATGTATATATAAAAATATTAATTATCAAACAAAGGAGAGTGTTTAATTATAGAACAAAATTAAAGGAAACTTGAATGTTGGGATTATACACCCCCAAAAGGGCTACGACCTATTTTATATTATAGTAATGGGGAATAGGGTTGGGGGAGGGTCACTGACCCCACCCCCCACCCCATTATCAATGGGATGGGGGATGGGGTCAGTGACCCTCCCCCAACACCCAAAAAACTTTGAAACCGTTGTTATATGCCTCCATAACAAAGTAAAAATCATGGCATTCTTTCTTCTATAGCGAAAAGTTTGAAAGTTAAGCCATGACTAAACCATTTTTCATCCTTATTGTTATATATATATATATATATATATATATATATATATATATATAAAAGCTAAATACTTTTAATCAATAATAATTGTATTTTTAAGGTTTACTCAATAAAGAAAACACACACACACACATGTACACATATACATATATATACATATATATTCACATACCCAAAAGAAAATATATATCAAACTTAACTAAATCAAAAAATGGGACAAACCCATTTGCCTACTTGGGCAAATATTATTGAAAATAAAATAAATAAATACATTTAAAAACCCTAAATGAGGGTATAAACAAAATAAGAAAAATAATGGAGCATGTATGCCTCCCCAAAAGCTTGAGATGGCCTCTAATGGCTTCCCCATCCTCCTCCAACAACCTGCAAAACACAAAGAGAAATAATAAGCAAAAGAAAAAGAAAAGTAGCTTTCTTAAGCATACTTTAGGGTTAGTTGTCTTTTCCCTCATCTAAGGGTCCTAAATGAATCCATCCAAGGGATGAGATTCATCCCTACAAAAAGTAGGTGGGGAGTGGGTGAGTGGAATTTGAATTTAAATTTAAATGTTTAAATCTAAATACATGGGTTGACTTTTTAAGGGGTCACTTTATGGGGTAGGGGTATGTTTATTATTCTAACCCCATGTCAAATGGGGACCTTGTTAATTGTTTTAACCTTGTGGAATTAAATAACTTTAGTATTTATTTATATTGGCCCCTTTACCCTTGAGATTTAAATGTGGGATATTTAACTATAGTGGAATTAAATTGTTTATTAAAATAATACTTAGGGAGAAATTAACCATGCTTGGTCTAATTAAGTTCATTAAAGTATAATGTGGGTTTTAACATTTTGTTATAATGGGGAAATTTTATTATTAAATATAATTGACTTAGAAACATTAATGTGACAACTATCATTTTTGAAACTTTTTGTGGGCATGTTTTTCAAAAAAAAAAATTTCCATAATTTTTCTAGCTTGTCCTAGGTTGTTTTTGGGTTTCGTGTGGGTAAATTTTGTGGGCGTTACACTTAGTATCGATCCGTGGGTTCAAAGCTTGGACCCTTATGTACACAGGAAAATGACATGAACATTACATGAATATTAAACCTAGAAAAAAACATTTTTGTTTGGAAATTATATATTTTAGTAAACATAGAAAACTAGAATAAAACCTAGAATGATGAACTAACTCTCACCTTGGTCTATGCAGGAGGCGCGGACTAGATGAGGGGTTCTTGCATGTAGATCTAGACTTGCCACCTCTATAGTAGGTCATAGCGACCATTCTACCTCATATTTTATAGATGCTTGAGGACGTCAATGCCACTATATGCATGGAGGGTCCTTAGGAGGATGGTCAGCCAGACATGATAGGGAGCCATCCATTGAGGCTCATGCATCTCCTCGACACAGTGAGGAGCATAGGGCAGAGAACTCCCATGTGGAGTCAACTACGGTAGAGTCACTACAGAGGGGATAGGGAGATAGGATTTCAAGACATAGGGATAGGTCTCGAGCCCTAGACCTAGAGAGGAGCATGCAGAGAGGCCTAGGGGTTGCCAATCGATAGCTACAGACCATATCAGGGAGATCCTGAAGCTATGACCATCTCACTATTTTGGAGATACAGTGGGTTTCATGTAGAGGCCTAGTTGGTGAGCTTGAGCGGGTGCTTCAAGCTCTACCCTTGTACTAGCAACATGAAAGCTCGTGTTGCGATCCATATTTTGAGGGATGGAGCAGGTGTCTGGTGGAGGACCAGGAGTAGAAGCTCCATGTTGATTTAGAGATGGTTACCTGGGAGCTCTTTGAGGAGCAGGTTCAGGAGTAGGTAATTATCTCGAAGGTTCATTCATGACCTCCATGATCGCAGCATCTATAGTAGTAGTATGAGTCGATTTCTAGACCTACTCCAGTATGTCGACTATATGTAGGATGAGTAGGTACGGATTCATAGGTTCATCAGGGGCTTGAATTTGGATTTGGGTGGTGTGGTGCACATTCACTACCCACAGACCTTAGCAGAGGCCATGGAGAAGGCCTATATTAGAGGAGACATGGGGGAAGATGCAACAGGCCAGGGATAGAGTGCGAGCCACATCCATAGATGATACGATGATAACAGTTGAGGGGTCAGCTCCTCCTCCTCGTGGTGGACATGGTTCTAGCATAGTCATCATTCAGCCACCATAATAGCCATCTCAGTAGTAGAATAAGCAGAGAGACTCATCCACCATTCAGACCTACTCAAAGATTTGACACTCAGAGGGGACGGAGTATGGGGCCTCCTCCTAAGGGTCCCATTAGGACACAGGGTGCACTAAGAGCTCATTCAACAGGATCTCATTAGTAGAGACCTCAATCAGTCCATAGCCGATCATCAGGATCCATAACACATACCTCTAGAGTACCAGATGGAGTTGCATCTCATTGGAGAGGACCGGGTAGTTGTTATGGTTGTGGTGTTGTTGGACATCATTGGAGAGAGTGCCCATAAAACCCTAGTAACAAGGGTAAGATGTAGATTTTAGAGCCTATTGTTGGCGACATGGGATGATCCATCGGATCTATGCGCAATGATCGAGAACCCTAGGCTGAGCACTAGAGTACTGTGATAGAGATGACATGTAGCATTAGTGGTATTCCTACCTCCATTATGTTTGATTCTAATTATTTTACTACACATTATTTAGTAGAGCATTGCAAGATGGTGGCAGTTAGGAAAGGTCTTAGTTGGGACATTGAGATGGCTTCTGGATCCAAAATATCTATAGACTCCTTAGTTAAGGAGTGTGTAGTGGATTTGGGACCATTCACCACTACCTCAAATCTTCGTATCCTTCCGTTGGGTTCGTATGGAGTCATCTTGGGTATGGATTGGTTGTCTGCACATAGAGCCAAAGTGGATTGTTACCATAAGACTATATCATATACAAATGATCTAGGAGTTGAGTTAGTGATAGCGGAGTTAGGAGGCCCATTTCCATTCACACCATCTCCACTATGCAGCTTAAGCGGTGTGTGCGATGAGGTTTCCAGATGTATGCTATTACGGTTAGTGACAGATCGAGGATGAGTTTAGTGGGCCATCCTTGATGACCATCACATCTTGAGAGAGTTTTCGATGTCTTTCCAGGGGAGCTACCGGGGTTACCACCCCCACGTGAGATAGATTTTCACATAGATTTGGTTCTGGGCGTAGAGCCTATCTCACGAGCACCTTATCAGGATGACTACCCCGAGATTTGTGAGCTCAAGTTGTAACTTGAGGGCCTTCTAGAGAAATTCCTAATCCATCCTAGTGTATCCCCTTGGGTGCATTGGTGATTTTTGTAAAGAAGAAGGATGGATCTCTTACGGTTGTGTATTGATTACTGCCAATTGAACAAATTAACAATCAAGAATCATTACCCCCTTCCATGCATTGATGATTTATTTGATCAGATGAAGGGGGCCACCATTTTCTCAAGATAGATCTTAAGTCAGGTATATCATCAACTGAGGATCACGAGAGGTAGATATTCATAAGACCCTTTTCCGTACGAGATATGGCCACTACGAGTTCATAGTAGTGCCTTTTGGTTTAATGAATGCCCCGTAGTGTTCATGAGATTGATGAATGGGGTGTTTAGGACATTTTTGGATTGCTTTGTGCTCATTTTCCTTGATGAAATTCTAATTTACTCACATACGCGTGAGGAGCACAAGGGGCACCTTCACTAATTTCTTCAATGTCTTCGTGAGTAACATCTTTATGGGAACTTGGAGAAGTGTGTGTTCTTTCAGACAGAGGTGCAGTATTTGGGCCACATCATTTTTGGGGAAGGTATCGTAGTAAATCCTTCCAAGATTCGAGCTATTATGGATTTGCCAACACCCACTAGTATGACATAGGTGCACAACTTTATAGGTTTGGCAGGATATTACATGAGATTTATGTAGGACTTTTCTCAGTTGCACACCCATCACTTCCCTTCAATGGAAGGGAATAAGTTCCTATGGTCGAGATAGATGTGAGCAGCCTTTAGGAAACTCAAGGAATGTCTCACGAAACACATATTCTTGCAATACTAGACCCTCAGGGTGAGTTTTTCATTTGCACAGATGCTTCTTTGGCAGGACTTGGAGGTGTGTTAATGCAAGAGGGTAGAGTAGTTATGTTTGAGTCTCACAAACTCAAATATTATGAGCTCAATTATCCAAATCATGATTTAGAGCTTGCATCAGTACACATGTCTTAGTGCGGTAGAGACACTTCCTTCTTGGCTGGAGATTCACACTCAGGACTGATCACTTGAGTCTTCACCACCTCTTCACGCAACCCAATCTCAATGCTCATCAACGGCGTTGGATGGAGTTGCTTTGTGAGTACGACATGGAAATAGAGCATGTGAAGGGGAAGTAGAACATGGTTGCAGATGCCCTAAGTAGACAGAGACATGTGGTTATGGTTACTTCAGTGGGTACAGATTTGCTAAGTAGTATTTTGTAGCAGCTTCCTCATGACATTTTCTACCTTGCAGCCAGAGTAGAGATTGAGTCTCGAGACCCCTCAAGGGGATATTTGATGGTTTTTCATTAGAGACAGATGGCCTTCTTCTGAACAGAGTCAGATATATGTTCCTAGAGATGGAGGCTTGAGACAAGACATTTTGACAGAGGCTCATCATGCACCTTATTCAACCCATCCCGGGGTGAAGAAGATGCACGCCACTTTGAGACAGTTGTACCATTGGAGGGGACTTCAGAGAGACATGGCTTAGTTTGTGTCACACTATTTAGAGTGTTAGAGGGTGAAGGTGAGCATCAACATCCAACTGGCCTTCTCTTTCCTCATGCTATACCGGAGTGGAAATGGGACACCATTTCCATGGACTTCATTGTTGGGTTATCGACGTCCAAGATACCACCACGATGCCATCATGGTCATGGTGGATAAATTGATGAAAGTGGCTCATTTTTCTCTGGTGAAGACCACCTATATAGCTAGTGTAGTGGCATGGGTATATCTTGATGAGATTTTCAAATTACACGGGATTCATGGAAGATCATTTATGACCGCAACCCTTTGTACACTTCCCACTTTTAGACTACCATGTAGTATTCCCTCGGGATGAAGATCAACTTCGGCACAACTTATCACCCTGAGAAAAATGGAAAAAATACTAAGTGGGTGAATCAATATTGAGGACATGCTTAGGATGTACGTTATGGATCATCAATTGAGATGGGAGGAGTATTTGTATTTGGTGGAGTTTTCCTACAATAATAGTTTTCAGAGTTCGATAGGCATGTCTCCTTTTAGGAACTATATGGCAGAGAGTGCAGGACACCTCTTAGTTGGGATAGGTTAGAGGACAAGGTTTCTCTTGGGCCAGCTTTACTACAGGACATGGAGTAGAAATTTGTAATGATCAGATAGAGACTGCAGGAGGAACATGATAGGCAGAAGAAGTATGCGGATCAACATAGGGAAAATTGTAGTTTTGAGGTGGGCATGAAGGTGTTCTTTGTGTCAGGCCACATAAGAGCCCTATCCATTACGAAAAGGTTCTAAGCTAGATCCTAAGTTTTGGTTCTCTTTGAGATCTTGGAGCGTATCGGTTCTTTGGCCTATCATCTAGCATTGCCACCCAACTTGTCTCGCATCCACGATGTATTTCATGTTTCATACTTAGGAGGTATATTGCAAATCTTTCTCATGTGTTAGATTGGACCTCATTACAGGTGCATGATCAGGGGTAGGTGATGGTGAAGCCCATCCATATCTTAGAGTGTAGGACCCTTGGCCTTTGAGGTAGAGATTGACCAGGTTCGAGTTCAGTGAGATAGGTATGATGAGACTTCTGCTACATGGGAGGATGCTACATTACTACGATTCTAGTTCCCACACCTATTCAGTGACTTCTAGGAGGAATTTGAGTCTAAGGGGAGGGGGATGTAGTGCCCATTTCCCTTTGACATACGTTTGCTTTTGATTTCGATACTGTTGACTATACTTATGGACATTATTTTAGCATTTTTGACTTAGCAAGATGGTAGATGATAGAGATACTCGGTCTATTATTGGTTTCGATTCATAGTATGTTGTGTGTGGATTATTAGAGACATTTTATATTGATGATGATATGTTGTTAACATGGTTACATATTTCTGACATGCGATATTTACATCTTTTTTAGTAGATCTTAATAATTGAACTAATCTTGTGATCCTATTGTTATTGATGAAATGTAAGATCAAGATGTTGTTAGAAATTGTAAATGATATCGTTACTTTCCTAGATGATGATTTGATTCATATATAGATGATTGTGGATTTATATTGTATATTTTATTTTGGATGTTTTGATGCGGCCACGAGGCCTGAAGGAGGTATTATGTGTTTTGTAGGTAAACCTATCACAACAAACAACAGGGGGGATTGAGACCAACCACATTGGAATGCTAGATGAATTCAACAAGGGTCACCATGGCAACATGTATTTTTGTTATGTGTGTGTGTTTGTATTGTTGTTAGGGGTCCCCATGGGGGATCACCTCCAATTATGACCAAGGGGTTGTGTGTTATTCTTTTATTAGTTTCCTTTATTTGATTTTAGTATGTGATTTTATAGTGATGTATTCTCCTTTTATTAATTACTTGATTTGTGTCTAGATTAGTAAATTAATTATTTTACTAAACTAAATATTGGATGGGTCAAAATAATCATTTATTAGATTAGATGGCTCTTGGATTATGTGTTGTAAGTTGAGTGCTTGTGATCTTGAGTGTTGTACACTCTACCCCTTCATGAAAATTCGGATTTGGCCTTAAGGGCCAATTTTGGAGGCTTGTGGGACAAGTTAAACTTGTCCCACACCTCTTAAATTTCTATACCAACCCTACATATGGATTAGAGGTAAAAAATAGACCCCATTATGTGTTTTGGGAAGATAAAAAGGTAAAATTTTACTACACTTTCTTTCATGTAATTAAAGTTGTCCTTAGGGGGTGTGGGCTTGGATTGTGTGTAAGTAATTTTCATTCCTCTCGCTCACAAATTTATTGTGCATTGGGGTTGATGTTTGAATTGTGAGGTGGAGTTGAGGATGAGTGATGTGACATCCTACATGGAGCCACCTCACCCTCCTCTCTCCCTTTTCTATTTATTCAAGTTCTTTTGATTGTTTGGGAGTTACTTAATCTCTCTTTGTGTCCTTGTATTTTGAAGCTGGAGGATTTTGGAGTGCTTGTGGATCTTGTTGGTGATTGTTTGGGCTTGAAGAAGCTTGGTGTGTAACACTTGGATCAAGATCTACCATGGAAAGGTAGGATATATACTCTTGTTAAATGCTTTCTTTTATATTGTGTATATGTGCATGTTTTGTGTGTGTTTTGGTATGTTTGTTGGGTGCTTGGGTAGATTTCCTAAGTGTAGTGTAGGAGGGGACTACGGGATCTTACATGTAGGGAGGCATAAGAGTTTATTTCATGTTTTTGAGGGAGTTGGGTTGGATTTCCCACCTTGGACAAGAAAGTTCTTGCATTTATTACTTTGTTTTTATGAGGGAGACATAAGATATTGTAGGGAGGCATAAGAGAATGTGGGAGGCATAAGAGTGTGTATGGGTTTTTAGATGTATATTGGAGGGTTTTAAGGTGGAAATATATTTTCCATTTGGGGGCATAAGTGACCTCCCCATATATCTTTCTCCTTTGGCTTTTGTATTTTGAAGCATTGTACATTTTGTTAGTTTCCTTCTTGTGATTGTAGTTGTGTTGATTGTGTTTTTGGTATGGTTGTAAAATATTTGTATTATGATGTGGAAGCTTGTTTTTTTGCCATGAGTTGGATCCATTTTCATTGAAATTTGGTTGGGGCTCGGGGGCCAATGAGGAGGATAGCTTCTCCTCCTCATTGGATTATTGGTTGGGTGGAGAGTGCTTCCTCTCCCCCTTTTTTTCTGTTGATCAAATGAAGCATGGTGGAGATCTCTTGTTGGTGATGTGAAACTTGGAGAATTTTTGATGTCCAAAGAAATCCTTCCTTATGAGAACACCTTCTTTTATTCCCACTTGAGGTGGAAGACTTGTAGCATTGTATTTTTTTTTTTTAAAGAAAATGTTGCATTGTAAGTTTCATTTACCAAGTTGTATTATTATTTTGAGAGAAGCTCATTGAGGAATTGTATAATTCCCTTTCTCCTCAAATTGTAGTATGTACAGAAATGAATCAAAATGGAAATCATGTTTGAAAGTTTAGTTATAATTTATATTGTGAGAAAGTAAGTTCTTGCATTAAAAGAAATGAGCTATGCTCAAGGAAAATAAAGTTCATTATTATTGTTGAAGTTATAGTATTGTTGTAAAGGAAAGAAAGACATTTTAGTAAGGTTAGTTTTGTTATAGTGGAAATTTGAATGAAGAAAATATTAAATTGTAAGGTATTACTTGAAAGGAATTCAATGGAAAAGTAAGGCTATTTTGTCCATTTCCTTACATTGTTGAAAGAAAGTTTAAATTTCACATGTAATTATGGAAGAGTTTTGAAAATTTCATTTCCTTGTTACCTTGTCAACAAATGGAATTTCCTTTCTATTTTCCTTTATAAAAAAATGGAGTGAAGGAAAAAAGGATTTATGGTTACCTTTGAACCAAAAAAAAAAAAAAAAAATTATTATTGATTAAATGTATTTAGCTTTTTAATAATTGTATTTTCGGGTTTACTCAATAAAGAAAAATACACACACACACACACATATGTATATGTATATCTCTGTGTGTGTGTGTGTGTGTGTGTGTGTGTACATGTACACATACATACATACATACATACATACATACATACATACATATACATACATACATACATACATACATACATACATACATACATATATATATATATATACATATACATACATACATACATACATACATACATAAACATGAAATACATACATACATACATCATACATACATATATATATATATATATATATATAATATATATATATATATATATATTCACTCACAAATGAAAACATATATCAAATTTAACTATATCACAAAATGGGAAAAACCCACCAAGCTCTATTTGAGTCTAAACTATAGTTAAATGGATCAATACTTGAAAAACCCTAAATGAGGGTATAAACAAAATAAGAAAATAATGAAGCATGTATGCCTCTCCAAAAGCTTGAGATGGCCTCTAATGGCTTCCCCATCCTCCTCCAACAACCTGCAAAATAAAAGAGAAATAATAAGTCAAAGAAAAGAGAAAGAAGCTTTCTTAAGCATACTTTAGGGTTAGTTGTATGTTTCCCCATCTAAGGGTCCTAAGTGAATCCATCCAAGGGATGAGATTCATCCCTACAAAAGTAGGTGGGGAGTGGGTGAGTGGAATTTGAATTTAAATTTAAATATTTAAATCTAAATACATGGGTTGACTTTTTTAAGGGGTCACTTTATGGGGTAGGGGTATGTTTATTATTCTAACCCCATGTCAAATGGGGACCTTGTTAATTACTTTAACCTTGTGGAATTAAATAACTCTAGTAAATTTATTTATATTGGCCCCTTTTACCCTTGACATTTAAATGGAGGATATTTAACTATAATGGAATTAAATTGTTTATTAAAATAACACTTAGGGAGAAATTAACCATGCTTGGTCTAATTAAGTTCATTAAAGTATAATGTGGGTTTTAACAATTTGTTATAATGGGAAAGATTTTATTATTAAATATAATTGACTTAGAAACATTAATGTGACAACTGTCGTTTTCGAAACTTTTTGGGGGCATGTTTTAAAAAAAAAATTATTCCATAATTTTATTAGCTTATCCTAGGTTGTTCTTGGGTTTTCGTGTGGGAAAATTTTGCAGGCGTTACAACTTATATGGTATTTCACCGACATATTCTCCCACTTCACTTTCAATTGTATATTATTTGTCAGGTTTTTTAATCCCTCTAGGTCATCCTTTCTTCGATTAATCACCTACAAAACCCCATATAAACAAGTAAACACCACCTCATTTGATAACCTTAAAATACTATGGCATTACATTGATACACTCGCTTCCAACACTTGTAAAATGCACCCAAGGCTCCCTAAATCTTACGCAATAACACATCTACAACCATCATGGTATAAATCACTATATGTTTGAACCTTATTACTAGGTGAATGCATCATCCCATCTTACCTAAAATCACTAAAAATCCACTCTCTAAGTATTTTAGCAAGATCCAAACTCAACTCAAGCATTTTCAAAGAGAGTTTCCAAATCAAGTTGCATTCATTCAGATATCACATGTTAGGTGGAGAATGACATGTGATTTAATGTCTCTTTAGAGTAGTGCCAATTTCAGGTGCACAAGGGTTCCCACAACCCAAATAATGTTTATTTCCTAGGGTCTCTCACCTTTGGTTAGGGTTTGAGATCTCATTCAGGATGTTCAAAGAGCTTCACTACATGATTATAAATTAGGGTTTGACAGTGAAAGAAATTTCTAGGTAGTTGACCATCCCGAAGTTGCGTAACATGAATCCAAGTAGGTCCAAGACCATAGAAAAGGGTCAATACTGTATAGAATAACCTTTGAAAAATTGTTATTCTGCACTAGGTCAATTTGCAATCACAGTTATAGAAATGAAGCATCATTAGTCTCATATCTTCTAATTTACATAGTATTCACACCTAGAAATTCCCGAGAACCATATGCAATTAGCTAAGTGCACTCATCCCATTTTGTTTTTTACATTTTTATATTGTTTATTACATCAATTATGAGTATTAATGTGTTGCTTTGGTATTGAAAATTAATTAATCAAAATAACCTCCCCGTAGTTAACCCTTGCATCCTTTAGTGTACATAATTCACTAATCTTAAATTTCACATAAGTATGACTAAGGTGTAAATAATACTTTTGTAAAATAATTTTCCACATCATCAAACTTTTTTTCTTAATTTTTGAAAGTTGTGAAACTCTATTCTTGAAAGATATATACAAGGAAAAACTCTAGACCTTTTGGATTAGTTGACGAAAGGATAATTACAAAGTTAGAATAATTCTTAAAATTAAACCAACTCCTTATGTCCACTCCTTGGAATATAATATATATAAAAATGATTATGTAAGCTATATATCTACTCTTTAATTTTCAATAATGGTTTTCATCATTTTATGAAATTTAAAATTTTTTATTTCGAAAGTTTATTTTCTTTCAAGTCATGGATTTTTTGTAGAACATTTAAATTGAGGATTTATCTTCTTCTAATTCCCGAACTAATGTAGAAAATGTTTTTAGATTTCATAATATACATGCATAAGAGAATAATAGTAATAATGTTTCCATTACTAGAAAAATATTTACTAGGATCAGTAAGAGATATAACCCTATATGATTTTAAAAAGTGTTTCTCAAGTATAAGAAAATAACAATAGTTTCTCTTTCCCAACAACCTTCCTGTATATGCAAAAAAATTCTTTTCTACTACAATTTTTCATCATTTACCCTTGCATGCAAATACTATACCACTATGTAGGGTGCACATGCTTCATTTAGATAATGACCCTATAACTATTATTAATATCATAAAACACTATTTTGTATTAAAAGATATAAATTAAGAAAAGTGAATAATATAAGGGGAAAAAATGATGCAAGATATATATCTACTCTTTTATTTTCAATCATGGTGTTTTTTCTTTTATGAAGATTAACAATTTTTATTTAGGAAACCTTATTTTATTTCAAGTCATGTATTTTGTATAGTATATACAAATTGAGGATTTGTCTTATTTTGATCTTGAACTAATGCGAGAAAATGTTACCAACTTTAAAAATTCACATGCACAAAAGAATACTTTTGTTACTAAAAATATATTTATTGGGAGTATGTATGGGATACAACCTTATGGTATATTCTTATCAATTTGTAAATTTCAGTCTACATAATTTTTTTATCATAGGTATTTAGCATGGGATAGGTTTCTCCTTTACTTCTTTGTTGCATTTTCCAAAGAAATGAAAATATTTTGGAATTTGATAAAATTTGGTCACTCTACCAATCGTGGCTTGATATTATATCCTTCATAATTTTAAAGCTAAATGTGATATGATGATATCTCTCCTAACCTTATTTTGCACAATTTTTTAGGCTTCTATTAATAATATGATTTTAAAAAGTTCTATTTTTTAAATTAAATTTAGATAAAATATGATTCTCATGAAAATTATGGATACTGACATATAGTCCTACTATATCAGGCATGTTGGAATTTGAGGGTTCGAATAAATACGATTTAATCAACTTACATATTATATAATGTTACAATAAGTATTCAAATAAATATTACATCATAACATAAGTAAATAAAGAAATATTTACAGAAATAAATAACACAGGTGACATAATATTTATAGTGGAAAACCCCAATAGGGTAAAAACCACTTTGAAAATAGCCTTTTACTTCGATAACTTATTTTACATCCATAATATCACCTCCTCCTTAAAACCATATTTACCAAGAGTAAAACCAAATCACTTTATTTTCACACCTTTGATATATTTCCCGAAATATATGAAATGAGGACCTAGAGTCCTTTTTATATAAGGTGATCGGGTATGTCTCCCGACCCACCTTTTAACCTAAAATGGTTGACACATATACCTAGGTGAGTGTATTTAATAAATATAAACATAAATGATTCACATTATTAAATATTTACTTAATGTATATTACCTAGGTATAAATATTTAATAATAGAAAAATATTTCATATTATTAAATATTTAACTTATATAATGGTTATGGACCCATATTAATTAAGGGTTAGATAGACCACTTAATCATTATGTTCCAACACTCCCCCTTAATGTTAAGTGGGATAACATATGCTAATAGATTACCTTCCCGTGGTACACTACATGATTTACAATCCTTAAACCATAAAGGTTTTAGGCTAGCATATCGGGTGAAGGAATTATAACACCTTTATCATACTCAAGTTACCTTTTGGTACAAAAGGATTTGGAATCCCAAAGATCATCCCATGATTAGTGGCTAAGTATGATTTGTGACTTTTACATATTCTCACAGGTTCTCATAAAAGGTTATTGAACCCAAGCATATAGGAGTATTTTATAACCAAGGACCTCCTTAATAATACCATCTTTAATATCTTTCTACATTTCTTTCTAAAAATAAGACGAGGAGGTATACATGGCAAAAGGTCTTTTTACACTTGCCCGAAGGTCTTTTTACAAATGCCTGAAGGTATTTTTACAAAAACCAAGTTCCATTAAGAGGTGACATTGTCATGCACACTCCCCCTCAATGGAAACTTTGAAAATCCAATATTTTCATGAAAGTGACAAAACTTTGCAGCACTCAGGGGATTTGTGAAGATATCAACAACTTGCTCTTCAGTTGGCACAAACTTGAGATCTATCTCACCACTTAGCACCTTCTCACGGATGAAGTGTATATGTATCTCAATGTGCTTTATTCTATGATGTTGTATTGGATTATGTGCAAGAGCTATGGTGTTTTGGTTGTCACAGAAAAAAGGAACACTACATGGATCCTTCATCTTTATCTCATCAAACAACCTCTTTAGCCATAGAGCCTCTTTTGCAGCTTCCATTGCACTTCTATACTCAGCTTCTATTGAAGAGATAGAAATAGTTGGCTGCTTTTTGCTACACCAAGTAATGACACTTGCACCAAATTTAAACACATAACTAGAAGTATATTTTCTATCCAATACATCACCAACATGATCAGAATCACAAAATCCATATAAGTTAGCATTTTCATTCTTAGTATAATGCAACCCATAATTGATTGTACCTTTAATATATCTAAGAATCTTTTTGCAAGATTCCAATGATCTCTATAAGGTTCTTGCATAAACCTAGAAGTAATTCCTACTGCATAGGAAATATCTGGTCTAGTGATAGTTAGATATATCAAACTACCAACTAACTTTCTATATAAAGTAGGATCAATTTTTTCACATGCAGGTTTAGGATCAATTTTTAGTCCAACTTCCATAGGAGTAGAAATTGGTTTACAATCAATCATGTTAAAAAAATTTAATACATTGGTTGTATACTCTGATTGAGAAACAACAATAGAATTTTTATCTTGAAATACAACCATGCCAAGAAAATGATGTAAGAAACCTAAATCAGTCATTTCAAAGTATTGTTTCAATTTTCCTTTAATTCTACAAATTAAAGTAGGATTATCACTAGTCATAAGAAAATCATCAACATATATACAAACAATGATAATATGTGATCCTTCTTACTTAATGAAGAACAATTAACAAATCCTAACTGTTTAAAGAAAGAATTAATTTTCGCATACCAAGCTCTAGGAGCTTGCTTTAAACCATACAAAGATTTTTTCAATTTACAAACATAGTTTTCTTTACCAGTTTCTTCAAATCCTTTAGGTTGAGACATGTAAAGTTCTTATTTTAAATCACCATTCAAAAAGGCATTTTTCACATCCATTTGGTGGATTTCCCACCCAAATTGAGTGGAAATTGCAAATAAGGTCCTAACAGTACTCATTTTAGCTACAAGGGAAAATGTCTCAACATAATCAATACCAAGTTTTTGAGTGAAACCTCTAGCAAAAAGTCTAGCTTTATGTTTTTCAATACTACCATCTACATTATATTTTACTTTGTATAACCACCTAGACCCTATAATAATTATTTTCTCTGGAGGTGGAACCAACTCCTAGGTTTGATTTTGAATTAGGGCATTATATTCATCTTGCATTGCATTAATCCACTTCTCATCATGAGAAGCTTCTTAAAAAATTTGCGGCTTAGGTTCATACAAGGTCATTAATGCATGGTACGTATGATGGCTTATGGTCATTTTCCTAAGATCAATAGGATTAGAAATTTCTAACACAGATTGAGCCCATTTTGGTTTCTTAACTAGGGAGTTAGGAGATTCAAAAGAATCTATAGTATCAACACAAGAAACATCATCATGACCATTTACTATATTCTCATTATCAGAATCATAACCATCATTAGAAATATTGACAGAGTTAGGAACATCTTTACCATTATTAGATGAATAAAAGCATTTTTCCAAAACCACCACATTGCGGTTTTCAGTTACTTCCCTTTTACAGGGTCATAAATCCTTAGACCTGCAGTGTTAATACCATATCCAATGAAAACACACGAGAAAGAATTCATATCAAGTTTCTTTCTTTTATTTTTAGGAATGTATAAAGAAGCAGGACTACCAAAACTTTTAGATGAGAAATATCAAGTTTTTGATTTGACCATTTTTCTAAAGGAGTTGAAAGATGAATAGCTTTGGTGGGAACCCTATTTAGAATGTAGACTACTGTGTTCATTGCTTCTGCCCACGAAATTTGGGAAGACTAGAAAAATGAAGCATAGTGTGAGCCATATCTAAAATAGTCATATTCTTACATTCTATAACACCATTAGATTGGGGAGAATGAGGAGAAGTTAATTCCCTTTTAATACCACAATCAATAAAAAAATTTCAAATGCTTTGCTAACATATTCACCCCCATTATCTTTTCTAAGTCTCTTAATTTTATAATTTGAAGATTTTTCAACAGATGCTTTAAATTCCTTAAATTTTCCAAGTACATCATATTTATTTTTAAGAAAATATGACCAAATCATCCTTGGTGAAATCATCAATGAAAGTCACAACATATAAATAACCATTTAATGAAGCTACTTCAAGAGGTCCTCTAACATCACTATGAATAAGTTCTAGTGGGGAAGAGGAACTCTCTTCAAGATGTGAGTGAAAGGGTTTAGCACTTTGTTTTGAGCGTAAACACCCTTCACACGCATCATGAGAAGAAGACAACATAGGAAAACCTTTCACAATATTATATCTAGCCATTTCATATAAACTTCGATAATTAACATGTCCTAATCTTTCATGCCATAGTTTTGAATTATTCAAACTTTGAGAAACAAAATAGGATGCAGAATAGAAATCATCAAAAATATACAGACCATTTCTTTGAATTCCTTCAACTATTATATTATCATTACTATCCTTGATATACCAAGTATCTTTCAAAATTTGAATAGCCAAACCATCATGAGTTAATTGAGAACATGATAAAAGGTTCTTTTTGAGCTTAGGAACAAATAAAACATTATTCAACACACCATTAGCAAATTTTACTTTCCCTTTCTCTATTGCTTCTAAAGATGAGTTATCACCAAGATACACACGTTCATTGATTTTCACAACATCAAATAAAGAATTTGAAACACCATTCATATGATTTGATGCACCTGAATCTAAAATCCATTCAATTAGAGGAAGAATACAACACAACATATAATGCAATAATTTTAGGAATATCATTAGAGCTATCCTTTTTCCTTAAATTGTATTTAGAAGAAACAATTTGTTTTTTATTTTTATGGATAGGTTTCTTAGTTTTGCAATCTTCCTTTTTATGTCCAAATTTACCACATTTGTGACATTTACCACTAAAGCTAACATGTAATTGATCAGAAGAAAAAAAATTCTTATCAACAAAAGAAGATTTAGATCTAAATTTTTGATCTGAGAAGGGCTTGCGAGGTTTGAACTTTGAATTTTGAGAAAGAAGTTCCTGAGAGGCATTCTCCTTAGAGTCAAAGTTCATCATCACTTGCTCTTCTTGTATCAGAAGTGAACTCAAGGTATTTAAATCAGGTAGATCATTTTTCATTCTGATATTTAGATTTCAAGATAGAAATAAAATTCCTAAATATTTCATGTATATTTAACTGAACAATAAAGTAGATTAATTTTTCACCAATTAAATCACAATTGCATCCATCTAATTGTGCTTTAATATTTTTAATTTTGGCTAAGAAATTAACTACTTTTTCATCTCCTTTTATAGGAGTTATAAGCAATTCTAAAACTAATTTAATAATTTTAGATAAATGCGTACCTTCATGCATGGATTCTAGTTGTGTCCATACCTCTTTCGAATGTTTGATATTACCAATGTGTAGAAGGTACTCATCGTTCACATTACGTAAAATCATGGAAAGAGCCTCTTGCATTCATTGCGAGAATACATTCATGTTATCTACAGTTACTTGATGACCGGTGGGAGAAACCTCAGATCCAAAAACAATTGTTTAGATTTTCCTCACCATAAGTTCTAATTTGACCCTGATCTTCCAAATGTTGTAGTTGGTTCCATTCAGGATTTGGGTTTTGTCAAGACAAAAATAGCTGGATGTCATTGTTTTCTTAAACCTGTAAAACACACCCCATTATAATATACAATGTACCACAGAGTTAGATACATATTTATAAAAAAATCAACACTTTTAATAGAAACAAATCTAAATTTAGATAACCATAGGAAAATTTCAGAAAAATCTCCTAAAATTCTCTTTGAAAGATATTTTTCGATTTCAGGTTTTCATTGCATGAAAACATGTTCCTTGCATGCAACATGTCACTTGTTTCCCGAAACCCAAAACCCATTTACCTAAGCATTGTGTCGGGTTTTCGAAACTTCCATCGGAACATGCTTTGCCCAATGCATGTTTTATGTCGCTTGTTTCCTGAAACTCAAAACCCAAATTGAATCAAATCCTTTGTATCAGATTTTTGGATGCTCCAAGCATGATGATATGTCATTAATGTCCAGTTGTCGGCAGGTGCACATGTGTCAAGTGAGGTGTAATTAATGCTAGGTTATTATAAATAGTCGGTTTTCCATGTCATTTGTTACCTTATTGTTTTTTTGCTACGTTGGATTTTCATTGATGCTTCTTCTACCTCCAAACCCGATTGATCTTCCCAATCGATTTCATCAGCCATTTTTATCATTTTTCAAGCTAGTTGAAGGTATTCTTCTCTTCTTTCTATTTAGAAGCTTTTTGGGTTATTTGTGAAGTGTTTTCTTGGGGTTTCCATTTCATTTCCTCCCCCATTTCTGGTTTAGGGTTTAGGGTTATTTTCCTTGTTTCTTGTCTTTTTCCCATGTGGGTTCTTGTTTGAAATTCACCCCTAGGTTATTTACTTATTTTTCATAGGTTGTAACTTGTAGATTTCAAAATGATTATGGAATTCCTAAGTGATCACGAGGCGGGAATTTTCATATTCTGACATGTCAGAAACCCGATATACTTGTTTCGAGGTTTTGTAGGGTGTTTAACATTTCAATTTTTCACCTTGCTTCGGGTTTTTCCAGTGCTCGACATCCATCAAGATCCACAGTGTGTCGGGAATTACTACCTGCTTGACATCCTCCATTTTTCGCCGTGTGTCGTCGTTTGTGCACTTGTCCGACACTTCCTCACTTCTGCGGTGCGTCGAGGCTTTCATTGATGCTCGAGAATGTCTTGACTTCCGACATACACTCCATTGTGTCGGGTTTAGAAGGTTTTGCAAGTTTCAAAATCTGAACAGTGTGGCGGGTCTGTGCACTTGTCCAACAAAATTTCAAGCCCAATTTCTCTTCCAGAAATCATCAAGGCATTTCTTCTTCGAGACTCCTCATGTTGGACCACTGACCAATCTAAGGATAAGTCAGATAGAGTAGGAAAGATGAAGTATAAGTATCAGAAGATGGATTCTTCTTCTTACATAAGCTGCAATTATGACATTTGGGATACAGAGCTTGATAATATAGATATGGAGGACTTCTGGAAGAGAATTGAGGATTCTTCTCGACTTCTGGATGAAGTCGATAGCAGGTAGCGGTCTCCCTCTTGCAACAGGATTTCCAATATCAGCTCAATGCCCTGAATTCATCCTGGCCTGCGCTTCCAACTATGACTCATCCTTCGATCAATAAGAAATCAAGCAAGAGAGTCTATAGTGAAATTGGATGGAGGTTACTTTGATCAACTCCTAAGGTTTCCTGACTTTGTGGAGTATGTTGATTTAAACCTTAAATCAACACAAAAGGCCTAGGACAAAGATCAAGAAGACTACATCAAGCATGTAAACAAGAAGTTCTTGATCAAGGCTAAGCCAACCGTTTCTAGGTTTCCCAAGTCAATCCTAAAAGTGATTTTATTCTCAAAATCAGTGATATCATCACCCTGCTGAGTCGATTATTTGGACTCCCATAGTTAAAAGATTTCCAAGGGTGGATGTACCAGTTCATTGTCATCATAAAGAAGAATGACTAAGGGATTGATTGGGGTAGCCTAATAAGTGACGAGATAGACTCCCAAATGAAAACAGTCTTGTCTATTGACAAGTTCTATATGATGTCATACGTCACCTATACAAAGCAGAGCTATATGAGAAACTACCCATGATTAGATGTAAAGGGACACTCGAGCAACGGAACACATATATCAGTACTTCCCTTAGCTAACAATAAAAGGGTCTGAAGACCAATATAGAAGAGTGAACAATGCCTTCTTCTATGAAAACATTTGCAAGTTGGATCTTGATTTGAGGAAAAGAAGGGTTTCTGATGAAGCATGGACCAAAGTGTTAAAATAGGGTTGCATCTTCTTGTAATTCAAGAAGTTTACTTATCTTCAGGTGGTAAGGTTCCATGGTAACCATTTCCATTTTCCCAAGTTCCTAAGTGACAAACTGATCCTTATGGAGTTAGTCAGATAATTGTTGGATTTTCATAAATTCCAAAAAAGCAGGCACAAAGCCGCCGTCTCCTTTCCTATTTCCTTTGGAAGGTATACATGTTCTATAGTGGTTAAGGCCAAGAACGTGGTGCATGAGATTTAGGAAAAATTGAAGAAACATATGAAGCTCAGGGAGGGATTCGACATCTAAGGAGTCCTCAAGTCATATGGAACCTTGTATCTGCATGTGCCCAATGTGGAAGACATCTGGGTTGATCTTTGAGATGAAGTTTCCATCCGAAGAAAGACAACAATAGAATGACGCTTGAAGAAATTAAGATTTTATATCTAGCTGATATCACAGAAGGAACCATGGACAATGAAAGTGTTTTAGACACTAGGTACGAATAGTCGATGGAGACCAACACGGATTCCCAACTATTGATTGGTCTGTTGCTGAAAAAGCTTCTATCACTGAAAGAGCTACTCAGACTCTTATTCATACCAAGGCATGGCTCATTTCTTGGGAATGAGTTATAAGGAAAAGATATTTTCAAAAATAGCCACTTTAGAAGTGGGACCCTCTAAGGGAGAGAGGGAAGAGGATAAAAGCCCTACCAAGAGGTAGATAAAATTTAAGTTTGTTAGAAGGGGAGAAAAGCAAGGAGCCACATCATCTGCCACTCCTTCACAAATAGTTGAGGTACTAGATTCACCTCCTCCACCAGAACAAGGAAAAATTCCTTTAGAAGATGAGGTTGGTCAACCTCTCATTTCTCCTTTTGTTGATTTCTCATTAGAAGTAAGTATCTCTCTTGCTTCTCAAGCTTTGACTTTAGAATCTTTACCTCCTCTCTCCTAATCTTCCTCACCTCATATTTCTACTCCACTTTCATCAGCCATGGCCAACATCTTCTCTGACCTCTCACCTCTTTCTGTTGGACCTAAGATGCCTATAGATATGCCTCCTCCTTCGTACCTTTATTCACTAAATCTATCGCCACAATCCACCACACTTATAGTCATCACTAATCTATAAGTAAACCTTCCTCCATCTACAGATGCAACCATAACACCTTCGATAGGAGTAATTTCTTCCATTATACCTCAATGGTTAGTTGATCAGACCCCAAGGAAGAGGAAGGTGATAGTTCCTCTACTAGCCTTTGACTTCAGTTTCCTCAAGGACTCTCCTGCCAAATCTGCTAAGAAACCCAAAATGGTTTCAAGGGTTTAAGTGAATGCCTCAAGGCATAAGTTTACAGAGACTGCCACTCCCACGGATAAAAAAACAAAGGAGGATATACTAGTTAGTGATTATCAGATCACAAGGGTTGATCTGGGAAAGGTAACAATAGAAGGAGCACAACAAGATGCCTAGGATGTCATGAACATGTTGTGCCAGAAGTTGAAGGAAACGAAGGTGAGTAGAGATGAGCTAAAGGAGAAAGTTGAACAGTTGACGGAGGTATTGCTCAAACTCTCAAAGCCTTCTCATTCAACACTGTCATCTTCTACCCCTACTCCTATCGGGTCAATTTCTTTATCGGTACCTATGATTGAGAAGATCAAAAAGGGGAGAATTGTTAATGAATGAATTCGGAGGCTACTCTTACAAAAAAAGCGAGGTCATTGATGACACAGTGGAGGTTTATAAATCCTTGGAGGAGATAAAGAAGGATGATGACAAAATGGATGATGAATTTTCACGAGGAATTCGGGAACACGGAGTTAATTTTTGAGGATATTAATGCGCTAAAGCAAGTTCCATCTCATATCTTGATGGAAGAAGGAATTATTCCGCATTGGGATAAGCATTTCTAGCTAACCAAAGCCTTCAGATTCAGGATAAAGATTCTTAGTGAAGCTTGCAGCAAGTTGGGGGAATCTAGAGATCAGTTGGTTGATGCCACCAACAACATAGAAGAGGAGTTTTCTAGGATATTTTCCAAGGTGTTGGATGAAGGCTTGAATATTCTACCTGCTAATGATTTCTATAAACAAATCCAAGAATCAATCCAGCACAAACTAGCTTCCGTCTTCGATCTGACAACCATTGATAAGTTCACAAGGATTGAGAATGTTTTTGGAATCACTAAGGAAACTCAATAAGAGATTGAAGAAAATTCCTGGCAACGCAAGCAACACTCAAGAAACTTGTGAGGTTTTGAGTGATTATTCAGTGTGCGGATGAGGCTTGATATGTAGGAAAAATCCGAAGTTCCAAATTTTTTGAGACAAGCCGGCTTTGTTGGAGGAAAACAAGGATGACAAAACAAAATAAGCATAATGTTTTGTTAGGGAATAAGGGATAAAATATGCGGAATAATCCCTCACGAGGTAATTGCAACAAGAGAAACTAATATGCGAAAAACATTATAGATCTCAAATAAAAATGTAGAATAAAATAACACAACACAAAGAGACAATATTTAACATTGTTCACCCAATTTTGGCTACGTCCACCAAGAATCACTTGCTTAGATTTTATTACAAGCCACCACTCTCTCAATACAATACCTAGATCTGTTTGGAGCTATGCTTAAAAAACTCTATAGAATTCACACCGAATTCAAAGCACATATGTAATATTTTTCATACTTTTATCATATGCATAAAATCATATAAATAAACAACTACTTAAGAAGTTTTACAAAACCATGGGTATCAAAATCATGGGAAAAAACCGTCCCATAAACCTATGGGTCAAAATCCCGCCCATATGAGAAAATCACGTTTCTTGATGTATCAGGCACGTTTTAAGGCCCAAAAAAATTTGGGGCTGCCCCCGAACCCTCGCTACCAAGGGCTACCACCCCAGGACCCTGCTGAGGCCCAACTCGGCCCCGAACCCCGATGAGTATACATGAAAAGTGTACAATACTCTTAGTGTACAATCTTCAACACTTTCACACATGAAAACAAACTCCACAACCTAACAATCTCCCACTTGGAGACTAGTTTTCCTATGAGCAAACTTCTCAACCCTTCACTAGTTTACGTGAAGACAAACCAAAGTCGAACAAAACTTTAGTTTTTCCCTTATGACCACCTTGGTCATCATTTCTGAGAATCTGACTGGTATGGATCTTCTCCAACTTCAACTTCTCTTCCTCCAAAGCTATCCTAATGAAATGGTACCTTAACTATATATGCTTCATCCTAGAGTGGAAAGTAGATTTCTTAGCTAGGTGTATAACACTCTGAATATCACTATGTAGCTTTCCTTCCCCTGCTTATGCCCCAACTCCTCAAACAATTGTTGTAACCAAATCATTTCTTTGCTTGCCTTTGTGGCAGCAACATACTCAGCCTCTATGGTTAATAAAGCCACCAACTTCTATAGTCATGAAATCCAACTCACTTTGTTGTCCCACCTATAATGTAAACATAACCTGTTGTGCTCCTCCTTCTATCTACATCTCCAGCCATATTTGAATCTACATAACCACACAAAGTGGTGTTTGATCCACTATAGAAAAAAACTATCCCCATGGTTCCTCTCAAATACCAAAGGATCCACTTTCTTGCCTACTAGTGATCTCTTCTGGATCACTCATAAATCTACTCACTTGCTCCCATTTGCATGCGCAATATCAGGCTGTACACACCATAGCATACATCAAACTACCAACTACCGATGAGTAAGGTACCTTGGACTTTTTTTTCTCTCTCTGCTCTGCTGTCTTGGACACTCCTTTGATAACTTGAAATGGCCTCGCCAAAGGAGTCCCAATTTAGGTTTAACATCTTGCATATTAAACCTCTCCAAGACTTTCTTAATGTAATCTTCCGAGATATCCTCATATCAAGGATTTTTTTGGCTGTCCCCAAATCCTTCATAGTAAATGATTCACTTAGCTACTTCTTGAGTACTTTTATTTCCTGCATGTTTTTACCTAAAATCAACATGTCATCCATATACAAACACATGATAATATAACTGCCATCCTCAAATTTATTTATATACGTGCGCAATGGTCAGAATGACATCTAATATAACCTTACTCCATCATGAAGCTATCAAATTTCTTATACCATTGACGTGGAGCTTGTTTCAAGCCATATAAGCTCTTCTTCAGTTTGCACACCATCTCCTCTTTACCTTTGACCTCATAGCCCTTTGGTTGCTGCATATATAGTTCCTCCTCCAAATCACCATGGAGAAATGCAGTCTTTACATCAAGATGTTCTAAGTGCAAGTCTTCTGCTGCAACTATTCCTAGAACAGTTCTAATAGAAGTCATTTTTACTACAGGAGAAAAAATCTCATCAAAATCTATACCTTTTTTCTATGCAAACCCCTTGACCACCAACCGGCCTTGTATCTTTTCTTTCCTCCTTCTTCCTCTTTGACTCTAAACACCCACTTGTTCTGTAATGCTCTTTTTCCTTCGGGTAGCTTCACCAAATCCCATGTTTGGTTCTCCATGAGAGCTTGATGCTCCTCATCCATGGCTTGCTCCCACTTCTTCCTGACATCTACTTGCATTGTTTAATCAAATTTATCTCGCTCTCCACTATCAATGAGTAATAAATAATAAAGAGAAGGAGAAAAACATTCAGGTTCTCTTCTTACCCTAGAAGACCTCCTCAATATAGGAGTTTGGGGTTCTATTGAGGAGGTTCCTGAACTGATTCATGTGTCACTTTTCCATCCGAAAGATCCTCTCTGCTACATATTACTTCTTGGATTCTTCCTGTTTTCCTGCAACTACTTTGCTTATACATGACTTTCTCATTAAAGACCACATCCCTAGATCGAATGATTTTCTTGTCCTTAATACTCCAACATTTATATCCAAATTCATCACCACCATAACCAATGAAAGTGTATTTTTTGACTTAGCCTCTAACTTGGTCCTATCATCCTTGTCTATATGAACAAACACCTCACATCCAAAGTCTCTAAGAAATGAATAATCAACTTTGTTACCATACCAATCCTCCTCAAGTATTCCTCCATCTAAGGCACTTAAGGGTCCACTGTTTATCAAGTACACACTTTGTGCTCACCGCTTCTTACGCCCAAAAAGAAATAGGTAGTCTTGTATGTAACCTCATGCTCCTAACACGTTCCATTATTGTCCTGTTCATCCTTTCGATGATACCCCATTCTCGCCGCGGAGTTCCTAGAACGTATTTTACCCGCAGATTCCATTCTTAGAACATTAATCATCAAATTCATTCTTTGTAATACTCCCCTCCATTATCTTACCTGAGACATTTTAGCTTAAGACCTGTTTCATTCTCTACTTTCCATTTAACAAAAGCATCAAATACATTAGATTTGTTTCTAATACAATAAACGTAACATAATAACTTGAACCCCTAAGAGATGATACTTGAGCCAGCCCCCACACATCAGAATGCACCAACTCTAACTTACTCTCTTTCTTTGTAGGTCCAACCTTGAGAAACCTTACTCACTTTTGTTTCCCATATATGCAGTCCTCACAGAACTCCAAACTTGTTTCTATATATCTAGGAAAATCCTTCTTTATGATCTTCATGCCCTTATGGCTCATATGACCGAGCCTATAGTGCCACAATGTTGTATCTACTTTTGAAGCCACAAGATTACAAACATTAGTGCTATAAGTGGTTAAATACAAGGTTCCAACCTTCTTACCTCTTGCCACCACAAGAGCACCCTTGGTAACCTTCCAAGAGTCCACTTTGTAAATATCACAGTATAACCATCACTTCCCAACTACCCTGCCGATATCAAATTTCATCTTAATGTAGGCACATGTCTGACATCCTTTAATAGCCAAGTATTCCCATTCTGCATCTTAACCTAAACATAACCTTTTCCAACTATGTTGTAAGGCTCATCATCACCAAGAAAAATATGCCCAAAATCTCCTTGAACATAATCAACAAAATAATGCCTATGTGGAGAAGCATGGAAAGAAGCCCTCGAATCTAAAACCCAAGATTCAGTAATATTGTGCAAAGAAAGAATCAAAGCATCCTGACATACATTACCCATTGCCACATTTTCCTCCTTGTTTTCTTCTTGTTGTTTCTTCTTGTCCCAAAGCTCCTAACAATCCTTTTTACATGCCCAAACTTTCCACAAGCAGCATACTATCTTGCTTTTGGATTTTGACCTTGCTTGATCCTTTGATTTTCCACAGTTTCCTCTATTCTTTTTGTCTCCCTCTAGTTTCCAATGCCAAAGTGTTCCTTGAAGTAGAAGATTCACCGGAGATTTTCTTCGCATTTCCTCGCTTAGAATCACCCCTACAACATCCTCAAACTTTACCTTTGAGTTAGTAGGAATCGAGTTGCTTACCGCCATTACCAGCTATTCCAACTCTCGGAGTAAGAGCACGAAACTAATAAAGCCCTAAATTCTTCATCAAATTCTATTGTAACCAAAGCTAGTATATTTATAACCATATTAAAATCATTTAGATGATTTGCTTTATTGAACCATTCTTAGAAATCTTCATAATAAATAACTTTTTCATTAAAAATATCTTATTAGAGGCGGAGGGTTTTTCATACAACTTCCTAATGCATCCATTAGTTTTTTTGTAGTCTTTTCCTTTGAAAAATTAAATAATACCAAAGATAGAAGACACAACCATATTGTCCCAAGTGCCTTCCTATCCAAATTAATCTCATTCTGCATCTATCATGCTCGAGGGTTTGTTCACCTTCTCGAGACAACGGAGTATAAAGATCCTTTTGATAAAGGTAATCTTCCATATGCATCTTCCAAATACTTTGAAATGCTACTGTTGAATTTATCAACCCTAGATCTTCCATCATCTCCGCCATAGCTCCCACTCAAGATAAAAATTTCCCTGTGATTCAACACATCAACAAAACAAACCAGGCTCTGATACCAATTGTTAGGGAATAAGGGATAAAATATGCAGAATAATCCCTCATAGAATCACAACAATAGAAACTAATATGCAGAAAATATTACAGATCTCAAATGAAAGTGTAAAATAAAATAACAAAACACAAAGAGATAGTATTTAACGTGGTTCACCCAATTTGGGCTATGTCCACCAAGAATCACTTGCTTAGATTTTATTACAAGCCACCACTCTCTCAATATAATACCCAGATCTATTTGGAGCTATGCTCAACAAACTCTATAGAATTCACACCCGAATTCAAAGCACATCTGCAATGTTTTTCATACTTCTATCATATGCATAAAACCATATAAATAGACAACTGCTTAAGCAGTTTTACAAAACCATGGGTATCAAAACCATGGGCAAAAACCGTCCCATAAACATATGGGTCAAAATCCCGCCCATATGAGAAAATCATGTTTCCCGATGTATTTGGCACATTTTAAGGCCCAAAAAAAAATTTTAGGGGCTGCCACCCGCTCTGGCCTCCAGCTCACTTACTGAACCCCAAAACCCCGAGGACACATGAAAAGTGTATAGTACTCTTAGTGTACGATCTTCAACACTTTCACACATGAAAACAGACTCTACAACCTAACATGTTTCATGTCATTTCCTTCCAGAGATTGACATTTCTTTTTCATTTTCATTTCGTCACAAAGGAAGCAAATTCTAACTTGTTCTCCTGTGTGAGAGTCAAGCAAAATAGGATTCTTGTTAAATGACTATTTTTCAGGATTTATCCTATTTTCTCTCTGCTCTTTCTATTATAAATAAGGTAAAGGGATGCTTGTGCATTCCAAAAGGGGGAGAGATATTTGTAGGATATCAAGAGCTATTGTCAAGAAGAAGAAAAACTTTGTATTTTCTTTTAATCATTAAGGAATAGAAATAGGTGTTATTTTACAAACTTTGTGTTTTGGGATTCATCTATCTTGAGAGATTATTCTTACATCTAAGATCTTAAGCTATTATTTGTTTAGTGTTCTTGATTATTTTAATCATTTCAAATATTACACTCATTATCTAAAACTCGTATAAGTATTTCTTGATTTGTGTTTGCTTGAAAGAAAATACATTCCTCTCATTCCCTTTCCGCTCTGTTTTGTCTATAATAGTTTCCTTTCTAATCCATTCTATTTCTAAAGTCTGTAACATCTCCATCTCGAGTTGATGTGGATTTCGGGATTGTATCCCTACCCCAATGGTTAGAATAGTGTGAATATTGCACATATTATTTCTGTTGTATTTTAGATCGGTGATAAACAGAAGCATCACCTCGTCTTTGAGGAGGGATTTGATCCCGTGTACTATCATTGAACCTCATATTTTGGCTTGACAAAATATCTAACCAACAAACTAATTTTGTCATTAAAATGCATATTAATTAACCTCCCATGATCAAAATAATAACCCACAATATAAAGGGCTTTGCATTATACCCCAGACTTATATATAAAAAAATTCTAACCATATAGAAGTGAAGAAGAAACCCCTAAGAATGCAAAACAACTTCAAATTTCTGGAAAAAAATAATGTAGACAAAGATCCGGCTAGCTTAAATTTGACGTCTAAATGACCGTCATATTGCCTTATGTTTGGTCTGTGTGACGGTCATTTGACCGTCAAATTTAATGGAGTCAAAACTTCTGTGTATTTCCAGAATTTCTTCTTCTATATAATATTAGGGAGGTTATATTTTAATACATTATATTAACCTTGTATATTTTAATACATTATATTAACCTATTATAATTTATAATGTAAAAATATATTCACTTTAAAAAAGAGGTATATAGTTTATATAATGTAAATAAAAAACAACATATAGTCTATAAAAATTATAAACTATAGTATATATACTTTTTAAAAACATAAATACATATAACACATTACTACGGGGCCCTCATGATTTTTTTTTAAAAACATTTACTAGGCCATGTAATTTTAAATTCTACATAAACCTTAGAATTTACAGAGGAGACAACATTTTTCACACTTCCAATGGAAAAAATTCAAATCCTATTTTGATGGAGCTTTGTCTCCTCCTTAATTTACCATTGAAAAAATTCAACCTACACATATTAAAACTATAGAAAAAAATATTTCAAATATTTTACCCTTACCTCTACACAAGTTTTCATGGAAGGTAAGAAGTTTCCAAATTTTCCACCATGAATTCACCTTGATTCTTCACAAAGAAAAACTTTTAGGTTGCACAATGGAAAGAAGGGGCCGGTTATTTTAAATACCCTTCCGGTTGGTTAAAAAAACCCGTACAAATTAAATAAATAAAATACAAAACATTTGATCTTAATTTATTTAATTTACCCTTCCTGCACAGTACGAAATAAATAACATAGGTGACACAAAATTTATAATGAAAAACCCCAATAGGGTAAAAACCACTTTGAAAATAACCTTTTACTTTAGAGAACTTATTTTACATCCAGTAAGATCTCATCCTCCTTAAAACCCTATTTACCAAGGGTAAAACCAAATCACTTGATTTCCACACCTTTGATATATTTCCCAAATATATCAAATGAGGACCTAGAGTCCTTTTTATATAATATGATCGGGTATGTCTCCCGACTCACCTTTTCAAACTAAAATGGTTGACACATATACCTAGGTGAGTGTATTTAATAAATATAAACATAAATGAATCACATTATTAAATACTTACCTAATGTATATTACATAGGTATACATATTTAATAATAGAAAAGTATTTCATATTATTAAATATTTAACTTATATAATAGTGATGGGCCCATATTAATTAAGGGTTGGCAGGACCACTTAATCATTATGTTCTAATGTACATTCACAAGATGCTACTTGTTGGGCTATTAATTTCAAGATACCATTTGGGTATAAGACTAGTTAATTTCTATGGTGTTAGTTTATTTGTGTGTTTATTTATCTTTAGTTCGCATTTAGATCTTATTGGTGTGTGATCCCCTATGTCATTTATTTCTTGTCTTGTAAAACTCAATTTTATAGGTTCTTTTTGTTACCAATATCACTTAACCACAACTTTATCCCTTTCTCTTAGTTTTCTCCCAACTCTGCTTTCTTACCTTTTCTTATGTCTTTTTCCATTTCTGCCTAGAATAGACCATTCGACGCCACATATAAATGATCATATTATGTCAAAAGTGGCCCCTTTATTTTTGTCCCTTTCACCTCTTACCTTATTTTGTCAAAAAATTACCTATTTTTCAACATTTCTTACCCATTGTGTGTAAAGTTGCAGTATATTAATAGAGCCCGCATTTAAATTTCTAGAAAATTTTGAATGCATATGTATTGTAGTGTACTTAAAGGATGCACATAAAGTATACATATGATCTATAATTTTATAAAAATGGCGTTGAATCAATATATATATATATATATATATATATATATATATATATATATATATATATATATATATATATATATATATATATCTATGTATATATATAATGTATGTATATATATAATATATACATACATTATATATCTATATATACCTATTTTTCAACATTTCTTACCCATTGTGTGTAAAGTTGCATATTAATAGAGCCCGCATTTAAATTTCTAGAAAATTTTGAATGCATATGTATTGTAGTGTACTTAAAGGATGCACATAAAGTATACATATGATCTATAATTTTATAAAAATGGCGTTGAATCAATATATATATATATATATATATATATATATATATATATATATATATATATATATATATATATATATATATATACATACATTATATATATACATATATATATGTATGTAGATATGTGTACACACACACACACACACACACACACATATGTATATGTATAATGTATAAATACATATATATGTGTGCGTGTGTAAATGATCATATTATGTCAAAAGTGGCCCCCTTTATTTTTGTCCCTTTCACCTCTTACCTTATTTTGTCAAAAAAATTACCTATTTTTCATCATTTCTTACCCATTGTGTGTAAAGTTGCATATTAATAGAGCCCGCATTTAAATTTCTAGAAAATTTTGAATGCATATGTATTGTAGGGTACTTAAAGGATGCACATAAAGCATACATATGATCTATAATTTTATAAAAATGGCGTTGAATCTATATATATATACGTATATATACATACATATATATATACATACATTATATATATATATATACATATCTACATATATATATACATATATATATATATATATATATATATATATATATATATATATATATATATGTATGTATATATGTATGTATGTATGTATATATATATATATATATGTATATATATATATATATATATATATATATGTATGTATATATATATATATATATATGTATACATATACATATATATATATATATATATATATATATATATAGATATGTATGATATATATATAGATATATATATATATATATATATATATATATATATATATATATATATATATATATACATACATATGTATGTATATGTATATATATATATATATATATATATGTATATATATATATATATATATATATATATATATATATGTATACACACACACACACACACACACACACACACATACATACATACATATATACATATGTATATGTATAATGTATAAATACATATATATGTGTGCGTGTGTAAATCTCATAGCAAAATTCCAGGAAAATTATATAGGAACATTCTATATTGTAATAGTTGGTATGTGCGCATGTAAAAGATAAGGCATGGGATGCATTATTTGTTAACTTGTGTAGGTGTTGATCTCAATTTTGTTTTAGAACTAGGGGCCTTATAATAATTTGGAGGATAAAACATGCCCCTTCAACATCCTTCATTTTAAAAAAAAATCCAAGAATGGAATAGAGTTTTTACACAAGAAGATGAACTTCTCATTTTTGGCAAGTGATCTAGACATTTTCATATAGGATTTCACATATTAGGGAATATCTAACATGTTAATCAATCCAAATTTATATCTAAAGAAAAAGTATGATGTTTGTATATGACATGAAAGTGGTTGTATTATGGTGGAAGTGGAAGACATATTTTTACAAGTTGATTTTGTTAGGGTGCATTTATTCTATTACTTGGACCTATTCTCTCAATCTTATTTTGACATTCACTCATATTTATATAAAATTAGGTATTATTATAAAATCCTAATATTCCCTTAGCACTTTATTATTTCATCTTTTTCAATTATTCAAGATGATTTCATATATGCTAGTTTAGCTTGCCTTTCCACATGAAAATAGGTATGGTTATTAATTTATTCTAAATTATATGATTTTGTAAACATTAATGTGATCAAAATAATGTAGTGTCTCATTTGTTGCACCCGATTAACAATTTTAATTCAAAGATCATTATCTTTAGTAACATTTTCAATTCAAACATTTTCCCGATTAATTGTAAAATCATTGTATTGTATTGAAACTTAAATAATGCTCTATCTTAAATTTTTTTTTGGTTTCATTTTTCTATTACTAGTTTGTGTTACACCGATAAAATGTAAGTTTGTTGGATTTGTAATTTGTCATGAAATGTATGTTATCTTAAATTGGTTTTAGTTTGTGTGATAAGGAGGAGCAAGCATTGTAGTACAACTATAAAAGTCATCAAAAAATACTTCCTATTATGCCTTGATGTTGTCCATATTTTTCATGATGAATGTCCATACCCTACTACAAAGCTCTTATTTTTCCATGCCTGCGAGTAAGTTGGAAAAGATGAGCTGGCTTGTTGAATATATGTTTGTTACATTTGGTGAAATAGTCTCAATGGCTCTTGAGGATGACCATGTCTAAATATTCCTAACACCATTTTTCACTAACAAGAAGCTTACAAAGAAAGTTACAAAAATAGTAATTATTTATAGTTAAAAACACAAACACATGTAAATGGTTGACAACGTTAAACATGGGTTGGATTCATGACCACAAAATTTCCCTCACCTTAGAGAATAAGCAATTAAAAATGTCACATTGTTTTGTGCATATTTTAGCATTTTGTCTAATAGTTCATATGCACACGATGGTAGCATGTATGGTCAATGGTTTCAAAAACATATTCATTTGAAGAAAAATAGAACCACTTCAAAAATTACCATATACAATACTATAGATCGAATAAACATTTGGAAAAACATACAGATTGATCACCGAGAAACGTACATGAATAATACGAAGCTATTGCAATTAAAAATTGGAACAATTTGGGCAAAAGTAACACCATTGTGAATTCTAGTAATGCATTTACACATTTTTAGAAACTCTTCTGCACATTAAAAGTGAGAACAAGAGAATTAGTAATTCTTGAATGATTACGAAACATAGCAGGTGTGAGAACCCTATGTGAAGGAAAACTTTAGGATTTTTCCTCTTAGATGTAGTCCTCCAAGCATAGTTCACGAGGCACCTACCACTACAACATATAACAAAAGTTCCTTCTCCATAATGCTTCAAAAATGTCCAACAACATCTTGATTCACAATTGGTTGTAGATGATCCAGATGAAACATAAGCTAGAGTAGCGGCGGGGATAAAAATATCATTGTGGGATCAATTATGTGGAAGGATTCATATTGTTCATTGGAGTTATGAATTGTAGGTGATTCATCAATTCACTAGATAAAAGGTGAAATCCTATAAAGGTGCCACATTAAAATAAGAATTTTGTATAGGTGGGAAGGTGGTATAGGGGACTAAGGAAAGACATTTACATTAAATAAAAATGACTGGTCATTCACATTCCATCTTGAAGGTTCTCATGGATTCGAAGGTTAAGTGGTTCTCATGTATTCGAAGGTTAAGTGTCCATGTTTTCCCATGACTCCACGTTGGCTTAGATTTGGATTTTTTTAAGAAATATATGGTAAACCTTTTTCTTACCCGTAAAAGTTATGGATTAGATATTGTAATGAGAAATGTATGACAATGTACCACCAAGAGTAGGAAGTAAAGGCTCGAGTTTTGTTTTTGTTTTTGGAAGAACTTAATGCAAACATATTTTAATAGAAATCGGTTGGTTATGGAAAGAAATCTTGATGCAATATTTGTTGCAAAACCGAAATTAATGTGGGAGGTGTCTAATGTAAAAGTGAAGGAAGCTTTTTGTCAATCAATGAAATGTCGTGAATGAATCGGAGTTGAATAATATGATATCAAGCCTTTCAAAAGAAGAAGAGGCCATGGAATCTCGACCAACCTAACACTCACATATGTTTGCAAGAGGTCAACATAGTCAAATTCTGATAAATTTGTAATAAAACTAGTGACGTGGCCTAGTGGTGGGGCATGTGGATGTTACGGCATACAGGTCTTGGGTTCCGTGAAATCTAAGCCAAATGGAAATACGTAGCTCCAACAAACAATGAAATCTGAGGAGTCCAAGACATTTTTTCCATTGAAAGGGAAACAAGGACCTTCGTATGGGAGATATATCTTCTAATTTCTACACAGGGATTATGGAGTTCTCTTCACTGATACAGATCCAACAAAGATCTAATGATAACACTCCTTTGTTAAACTAATGAATGTGGCCATAATAAAATAGGTGTGAAATCAAAAGCATACTAAAATCTTCAATCACCACGTATAACGTCAATAAAAATAATTAATAATTGAATGAATACTATCCTATAATTGTACAAACACTCTTCAAAACTGATGTGTCTGTCACTTTTCATGTACAACCATGAATCTATCAACAATAGAATAGTCAATATCATTTTTAAACATAAAATAACATATATTGTACTCCCATGTTTGCCAAATTTAAAGTCAATATGTATTTAATACAAGGATATATAATTGTATTTCATCCCTATACAAAATTGATAGCACATCATCATATCAACTTGATGTCAATTTTCATATAATTTAAGTTCCCATTTTACAGTATAAAAAGTCTTGTCATACACACACTTTGGGCCAGGTTCTCACAAGAAGAAGTCCAAAGTGCACCATTTTCAAATACAAGTTGTCTTTTAAGCATTAACTTTCTCACCCTTTTCTGTACCAGCTACTCCCATAAATGACATACCTGCATTTTTTTAACAAATGTGAGGCTCAAGAAACAAAGACTGAATTGAAATGAGAAATCAAATCAAATTGAACTTCAAATATGAGTATTAAAATAAAATATCATAAATCTTGATCCACCCCTATCAGTTTCACCCAATCAAAAACAATCACAAGGATCAACCAATTTTACCCAATAAAAAAAAAGCACAAGGATCACTCAACTACAACACTTTTCATATCTCCTATAAATCCAGTTCCTCAACTGCTCTAAAATTTTATTCAGTTAGAGTTATTTTGCTAGTACATGCCAATTACATTTCCAAGCTGCAGTAATCAACTGGTATTCCACATCATAGTGCTACATAGTAAGTTCTTACCTCTGTTGTTATATTGATGCACATTCAATTAATTTTAATTTTTTTTTGTCAATCTATATATGGGAGGGGAGCCTGTAAAAACTTGGTAATCCCAAAAATCTGTCAAAAGAAGCGCTTGAGAATTCTCTACAGCCCAATCTACTTTGCAAACAAATCTGACATGTAACCCACCGTGCATACTTTATGCAGCCTTTTCATGTAAGATGTATATTAACAAGTAATTCCAGACTATATTAATGAAATCTGTATTTCACATTTCCAAGTAGATGTATGTTCCCCTTGCTGGTTCATATTTTATGCTGCCTTTTCATGTAGATGTATATTAACAAGTAATTCCAGACTATATTAATGAAATCTGTATTTCATATTTACAAGTAACTGTATGCTCTGTACACGTATATTTACAAGAAATTCCAGGCTAAATTAAGGAATGGCTCTATATTTACAAATAGATATATACGAAATATACATCTACTTGTAAAAATACATCTACAGAATATACAACGAAAGGAAAAAGTAGCATTAAATATACAGTTACATGAAAATGAAGCATAAAATATACAACTACATGAAAAGGCAGCATAAACCATACATCTAACATGTAATTACTTGTAAGTATACATATACATATTTCTTCAATTTATCCTGGAATTACTTGTAAATATAAATCTACATGTACACATACATCTACAACTTTCATTAATTTAGCTCGGAATTACTTGTGAATATTCATCTACACTAAAAGGAAGCTTTCAACTATATTGCATGCTGCCTTTTCATGTAGATGTACATTTGGTCATAATTTCAAATTTGTATTTCTTTCTATAACATTGCCATCCTCTGTACTAGACACATTTTCACCTTTGATCTTTGAAGTTTCCATTGCTCAGAACATAGGCACTCATATCAAATGGCTGCACTTCTTTTACGTTAGTTGATTCAATATTCTAAAAATCTCATTGTAGTAAGTTACATCGGTTTGGTAAATTTATCTATCTTAGCAGGTTATTATTGACATCATGAGGAGAAGGCAGCTTCCCAAAAGAGTAAGACCAGCATGTGCCAAAATTAGGGGAGCAAGATTTCCGCCAAGTGAAGAGCATGAAGAAGAGGCTATCAATACCCCGCCTCAAGATGCCAATGACACACCACATGAAGAAGTAAATGTCCAAGCAATAAGCGTGAGCCCTTCAACACTAAAAGTGTCAAAGCCAAGATCTGATTGGAACAAGTCTGATATGAATAATGCCATGAAAGATGTTGAAGATTATGGATACTCTACACGTGCTGCTGCAAAAAAATGGGGTATACCAGCGACCACCCTTACTTCTTGGCTGATGGGCATTACCACCACTAAAAGAAAGGGTCCACCAACAATTCTAACAGATGAAGAAGAGATGGAGATAGTGAGTTGGTGTCATGAAATGGCTGACATGGGACACGGGTTAGAAATTATACAACTTAAGACATGTGTGGAAACAAACTTGCGAAACAAGGTCTAACCCATTCACGGATGGTTTTCCTGGTAAGTCATGGTGAGCAGTGTTTTAAAAAAGACACTGGATCTAAAATTAAGGACAAATTGAAGGGCTTGATAAGGATCGAGCAAAGCAGTGTTTGAGGCCATCAATTGTCACCTTCTACATTAATTTGTCTAAAGCTTATGAGGCCAACCCATATGGACCAAACCGAATATGGAATTGTGATGAAACTAGATTACAAGTCGGGAAGGAACTCATGTATGAGAGTGCTTACTAAAAGGGGTAGTAGGAGTGTGCCATATATCATCCCAAAAAGCAGAGAATGGATTACCATATTGTGTTGTGTAAATGCTGCTAGACAAAGCATTCTAGGATTCTATCTTTTTAAGGGGAAGAGCCATTTAGAAAATTATATTGCAGGTTGTGAGCCTGGAGCTTGCATGGCAACACAATCACATCCATGGATGACAAAGGATTTATTCATGAACTGGTTACATCACTTTGCATCATTTGTACCTGGCAGAGTTTCTCCTACCAATAGGCATTTACTAATTTTTGATGGCCATGGTTCACATGTTGCTTTGGGGACAATTCAAGAAGCCAGGAGTTTGGGGATTGATTTGTTAACATTTCCTGCACACACCTCTCATAAATTACAGCCATTGGATGTGAGTGTCTTTGCTCCATTCAAAACATACTTCAAGGAGGAGAGGCGCAAATGGATAGTTGCAAACCATGGGATAGATGTGAAAAGGGCTGAATTAGCCGAGTTAGGGAGCAAAGCATTCAAAAGGGCTCTTACACCTAGCAACATTAAAGCAGGTTTCAAGAGGACAGTATATGGCCTCTTAATCCACATGCCTTGGATGAGGACATGGCACCTAGCAGAACATTTGACACATCTAATCAAGATGATGCTGGTGTAGTAAAAATATGCTTCATCTATCTAGGGTTGATTTACAGCAAAGTGAAGATGTTCAGATGGTGCCTAACACACAATTGGAGAAAGAATCAGAACCTCAGCAGAAGGAGATAAATATAAATGAATGTGTTGCTCAACAATTGGAAACTCCAAACAAAATTAATCAAATCAATGAATCACTATCTCTGCCCACAGAAGATAGCCCTCCTGATTGGATGAAAGAAGCAACTCTTAATCTTGGTGTAAACTTGAACTTCAATAATGAAGAGGTCAGCCTCTCTTTACCCTCTCATCCAACACTACTTCATGACTCAGATTTGGTGCACTACTATGTTGGCAATCAAGCTGAAGACAATGATGCAGATTCACAGTTAGAGGCAGCAGGGGTATTAGGAGAAAATTCAAACCAAACTTGTGAGGCAAACCAAGGACAAAAAACTCTTGGTAGATTCTTGAAACTCCCTGTGGAAAAGGTTAGAGAATCATCAAGGTCAAATAGTGCTTCTGGTATAAGATTGAGTAGGGAATCTCTACTAATCACCGCAGATCAGTACATGGAGCTTCTGGTTGAGAAAGAGAAAAGAAAAAAAGAAATAGATGAATTGAAGCAAAGAAAAAAGGAACAAATCCAGGAGAAGAAGGTCAGACAAATTGTTGAAAGGGAAAGGAAGGAGCAGGAAAAGATTGAAAAGAATATAGAAGGAAAACAAAGGAGCACCAAAAGTTGATTGAAAGGAAAGAAAGGAAACAGAGAAAGGAACAGAAAGGATTCAAAGGGATCAAGAGATAAAGGAGAAGGAGTTCGAAAAGGCAAGAAGAGAGTTAGAAAGGAAAAGGAGATTGAGTAGTCCAATTAATCCTTTTCCTGATCAACACCCAATGTTAAGAGAATTAATGGGCATACATTGCCCTTTATCAGTTTCAACACATAATATTGCAGCTGGAGTGAATGCTTCTCCAAGTTCTGATCCATTCCCAACTACGCCTGTGAGGGATGTCAACATAGGGAGGCAATTGCAAAGTAACACCCCAGCTTCAACCTCGACTGTAGATTCAACACCGCCTTTCCTTGGATTTTGGAAATGATATTATCGAAAGTAAATATTTAATTTTGAGGGCTGAATTTTTGATGTAATCAATTGGCCTTTCGATTTAAAAACTACAATATAGTAATAGTAGTTATATGGCCCAAGTATATTGTATGGCCATGTTTTTGTAATGGACAATGGAAATGTTTACTGAATGAATATATGTCTTCCAAGTTATGTGATACCCTTTTTCAAAGATTTAAACTCCTATTGTTTCTGAAAATTACACTGAGTAACAGAAAATAGTAAATGACATTAATGTAACAGCCAGAAGCCAATATCACAATCTACCAGTAGAAAAGAGAAATATGCAATAGTTTCTATCACTGCCTCAATGAGGGTAAAAACCTCACCTATTAGAACTGTATGGACTGTAGATATTCAAAGAGAATCAAACAATTTCCAAACTAAAAAATGTGTTGATAACAACAAGCATCTGCACTTCCATTCTCAGTCACTCCAACAAGCATTACAACACCACTACGAGACATGTACAAATTATACTATCAGTTTTTAATTTGTAAAATCACCAAATTATACAAATCAGTTACTAATAATAGGGGTTACCATTGGTATTGACAAATCAGCCTCTTGGACTTTCTTGTAACATACTAAGGCTTTCATCAACTATCATTTATTGCTCAAGGAGCCTAAACCCTTGATTAGCTTCAAATATGAACAATTTTCCAAACTTCACGTTTAAACAACTAAGTTTTCGTTACCATAAAAGAACAAAATGAATAAGAACATAACAGTGTACAGAAGGAAGGAAGCAATCAATATTATTGCTGAAGAAAGAAATCAGAAGTACCTTCTACTCTCTGCATGTGCTGTTATAACGAATAGCCAGGTAATACACTGCTAAGTATCACTAGCTCCCAACGCAGAGGTGGTCAGTATAAATGACCGAGAACAAAATTATGAGGCCAAAACAGTAAGGTTAAGGACGTACTGAGATTCAAGGACTAGGTTAATTTTGTTGGCAAAGGAGATGGGGCTGTAGAGAGTTCTCACGCGCTTCTTTTGACAGATTTTTTGTGATTACCTGGTTTTTTTTAACGTTCAGTATAGTGTCCCAAAGTTTGGGTGCACCATGACTGGCTCCCCTCCCATGCAATGGACACTAACCTTATTCTCTGTGATGTTTAAACAGAAATATATATAAATACTCATATGGCCGGGCTGACGTTACTTTGGATCTCAGTACGTCCTTAACGTTACATAGATACAAGAATGGAAACGTCCATGTACAAGGAAATATCAAAAGAGATTTACAGAACAGAGTTCAACCTATCTTTAAATATAAATTAGTGTCCATACATTCTCAAATGCCCATCTTAAAATGTAGATAGTTCGTAAGGCATCATATGGATTATGACACACAGGGTTGTACACATAATCATCAAATTAGCTCAAATATCAGCACACGAAGAATGAAGGCGTTTGGGTAAAAGAATTTCCTTTGATAGAATAGAAATGGTATTTGCAGCAGAACGACAGGTACCTTCAGGTGAAAGTCGTGACCTGCTATAACTAAAAAGAGGTTCAATATACAAATATCTTGGTTCCTCCAAAAGGGTACACAGGTTACATAGCTCGCCGAAGATTAATGGAGTAAAGGACTATTTAAATCTGGCCAAGTAGCAAACCAAATAAACCAATTCTTAGAGAAGCAACAATCATACAAAATACCGAATCTTATTCACAATACATGCGCGTATAATGCAAAATAGATCAAATATTGTAAAGGACAGTGTTTACAAATTGTTGGTATTTTCCCTTTATGACTGAGATCTTATATTAATTCAACAAGTAAAATGATACAATTCTCACGAGCTTCTTTTGACAGATTTTTGGGAATACCTAGTTTTTTTTAATGTTCAGAGTAATGTAATTTTCAGAAACAGTAGGAGTAAAAAAATATGAAAAAAGGAATCACATAACTTGGAAGACATATAACACAATCTACCAGTAGAAAAGAGAAATATGCAATAGTTTCTATCACTGCCTCAGTGAGGGTAAAAACCTCACCTATTAGAACCCTAAGGACTGTAGATATTCAAAGAGAATCAAACAATTTCCAAACTTGTTTGATGTGTTGATAAACACAGTTGAAATCACGCTCCGCATCTGCACTTCCATACTGGGTCGATTGAACAAGCTCCTCCCCACCACTGCAAGACATGTTCACATAATACTATCAGTTCGTAATATATACAAGCACCAAATAATACAAATCAGTTTTTAAAGAACTAAACGACTTAGAACAGAACAGTGTACAGAACGTAGGAAGAAATCAATATTATTGCTGAAGAAAGAAATCATAAGTACCTTCCACAAGATGCATTTGCTGTTAACACGAATAGCCAGGAAATAAACTGAGAACAAATATACCAGCGATCTCGGTATCCAGGTCACGAAGTCGCAGTCGCAGCATTCGGCGGAGGGTTGAGCGGGAAACTGGAACCAGCGGTGGATGGTGGTGACGGATTGTAGAACCGTATGGGCACATCAACTTCGGAGTGGTTGGCGCATTGAACAGCATTAAACGGCCATGAATGCCACACAAATATCTACCGCTCTGCTGCCACGACATGGTCCTTCGGATTTGTATCGATACCATATCCTTTCTCGCCGATTTGGATGTCCTCATAAATAGCGGCATTTAAACCAACGGGTGGCAGCGAAAATAGTAATAGGTGGGGCTCAGCGTTAACATGTATTGGTCCGCACTCCGAAAACGTGCCAATTGTGACACCTCCCACTCCAGCTGGACTGTACGGTGGGTTACGTGTCAAGTTTGTTGGCAAAGGAAATGAGGATGTAGAGAATTCTCGCGCGCTTCTGTTGACAGATTTTGGTGATTACCCGGTTAAATTTCATGTTCGATATAGTGTCCCGAAGTTTGGGTGCACCATGACTGGCTCCCCTCCCCTACATGACTTTGGCTTTCTCATGCTCTCCCAAGTTTAAAAGCTTTGGTTTGTAAACCCTCACGCAAGTTGCAAAAGCTTTGGATAAAATATATTTTATTTTACAATAATAACTAAATTTTAAAACATTAATAAATAATATCTAAAGATCTAATCTATAAATTGTGTGTTAAACTTAACAATGTGCATAATTCAATCATGTGTTTTTGTGCCTTTCAATGGTGGGCCATATGAAGAAGACAAATAACAATCTGTACTGGACCTTTTCAAAGCTACTCCAAACAACTTGGGAGTCTCCTGGTGTTGTCGATGGGCTCCGTAGTACAACTCTAGCATAAGTTTTGGGTACATACGAGCGATGCCTTCCGATCATGATCGGAAAATTGGCTATGTCCATACGCAACTTAATTGATGACTTGGATGCATCGAGGATAGATTTTCATCGTGGGAGTAAGCAGCAAAAATTATCTCTAATGTTGCAGGGGCCGAGGAACTTTGACAAATAGAATATTGTCGCATTGTTGCTGGAATTACACTATCGAAAAGCCTACCGGAATTTGACGCTTTCAAAGCAGAGCTCTCTTCATGAGAACACCTCCGTGAACTAGTGACCATGTGTGTTGGTGATTTTCTTGTATCCTTTCGAGTGTTCCCACGCCGAATGTTAAGTTCATTTTTATTTTAAAGTGCTAAAATAGTAAATTTAAACATGATTAAATAATCTAATAAATAAATCAAGAGAATGTTGCGTGGTGTTGAAGAGGACTTAGGTAGTTGGTTGTAGTAGTGGTGTTGGTGAGGAAGAGTTTGAGTGTTAAAGGAGAAATATTCTTCAATCTACTTCGCAAATAAGAAAAGTACTATGCAAAGCTTTGTGATTTAATGAAAATAAAATATGAATCAAAGTACTAGACTGCTACTTCTAATCCCAAAAAGAGTAAAGCCATTACCACATAAAAATTATATTTGTATTACAATTTAAATATAGATACAAAATTTACTTTTTTATATATATTATTAGTTCTTTTATGGTAGGTTAATATACCTTTCACCCAAGTTTATTTTTGTAATAACTTTTAACCAATCATATTTCAGAATTATTTTTCTATAGTCAATATTTCTAATGTGTAGATGTTGAATATGTGAATTTGCAATATTATAATTATACAATAAATCATTTATATGTGTGTTTATTGGTGGCTTTATAATGATATGACTATTTTGAGGTATTATTCCAATATTTAATTTTTTATTTTTAAATAAATATTGACAACATGACATTTGACATCATATTTAATAATATTACATCTGAAAATGCATTTATTATTAAGATTTCATTAAATATATGAGAAGACAATTTTCAAACTTTTAACAAATTTTGATATTTTATAAACAAATTTTGAAGAAATTATATTCACTCTCACATAAATATATTTTATCTTTAATATGTAAAACTAATCAATCTTATCATTTGGTTGAAAAAGACAGATGTTAAAAATTTGCATAGAATTTGAACCCCGCTCCCAAAAAAATAGGTAACACGTATAAAAGAATGACACATTTATAGAAGAACAACGATGTTGCCATGTACTACCGCAACAAGAATTTTAATGTACAGGATATCGAATGTTCTGTAAAGGAGTATCAATCAGATGGACACCTACTACTTGTATTTGGTGAAACAATGTCAATGTCTCATGAGGAAACCCATGTTTTGGCTCATGATTACATTGCACAAGATGATATCTTGATCAGTCATTTTGTTAAACACTTTACGTGCACATATCTTATTTAGTCATTTTGTTAGTCTTACTCAAAGCCACGAGGGTTATGAAACATATATAATATTTTTGAAGATGAATGCATGGACCCCAAACACAACATAGTGAGCATAATCAAATGTTTTAAGCAATTAAAATTTAATATCCATTTCTTATTCGAGAAATAGATAGTTGTATTAACAAATCTTAGCCACTCGATGTTACGAATCGGCTAGCAAACACTTTGTTGGAGGGTCCCACTAAGTAATCCTGAAGTAAAAAATGTAGTAATTACAACTCTAAGTACCTACATGATGCGTTGGACCAAGGAATCGTGTAAAGATGTAACAAATGTATCCCTTGCCCATTCTCTGAAATGCCAGGATGCGAATGACCCATTTTGCTACCTAAGTGGTGTTAGTGAGACACATTCTATCATGGAACACGAGCAACAGTAATGAAAAAGCGCTAAGAAAATCTTAAAAACTACCCAAAACTTGTACGTTGCCAGGATGCTTACCCAACACTTGTATTCACAACAGCGAGACAAGACTTGAGATTGCATCCATTCTTATCACTACAAAAAAGCAATTTCAGTTGCCACACATTCAATTCAACAACTTTAGGCTCCTTCAAATATAGCCACCCCGCCTCATTCCTCCCTAGCTTGTCATCATTTAACATATCTGCAACTGCATCCAGATAAAGATTGGAAAGGATAGTTTCCAAGGCTCTTGTTCCTCTGCACCACCATTTTCCAGAGGTTTGGGTATCAGTTTAGTGTCAGTTGGGTTGTTACAACATTGTAGGAATTGAGAAAGAGGAAGGGAATATCATGGCTCGAGTAGTAGGAAAGACTGTTGCTGATTTTGAATTTCATAATGTATGTCATAGTGCTTGGTTTTGTTGGGTGGGCACTCAACAAGTTCATCAACCAGCAAAGTCGTCTCTGCAAATTCAATGATTTTTTTTTTTTTTGTTTTTCTTCCCCAAAATATATTAGTTGTGGAAGTATTTTTTTGTTCTTGGCAAAACTTTCTGGTTACTGTGTTATGTTCTTTAACATATTTTCAGCCCACGACTTTAAGAAGGTGAGGTTTTGTGTGAGGAGAGGCGCAGATTTTGTGACATTTGACACAAGCCAAAGGCATGGGCGATTGACGGCAATTGACGGGATTTGCATCCGCACTCGCATTTGCATTGGCATCGCATTGACAAAATCCATCATCTCTCACGTACTAACCGTTGTTGTATATCCCCAAAACGCCAATAATATCCCTCTCCTTTCCAGCAGCCATCGAAATGACATGGCACATCGATCGCAGGCGGGCGGGAAACAAATTTTCCGGCACGATGAACATCGTACTGTTGGGCCCAAACATTGAAAGGAAAAAATTCAGCGTATAAATCATGAGAAAATCATTCCGATGTTGTTTATTAAGTTAGAAAGATTCATAAGGAATGGCTATCCCGAATATACAGACAAACATGAAGAAAAAACCCATCAGTTAAATCGTGAACCTCCCAATTTGGTCTATTATTAGAATAGCGAAGAATTACCGCTTGCAATTTTTCTATATGAAAAACTTCATCCAATAGATTCGCATAATCCTCCGGGTTCTTCAACCAACCAACGACTCAATACACTTCTTTCTTAAACAATTTTTAACCGTAGAATGGAATGTCCAGAAATAACCAACACGACATGGTGCCCAACAGGTTTACCATTTGATTGTCAATTATGATTGTAGTGTTGGCTCTGGCTCTGTGCATAGTTATTATAGAGATTTTCTTACGTGCTTCTACCGTGTGTGGTTACTTCGTTCAGCTTCTACTGATCACAACCTACCTTCCGCATAACCAAATTTTGATGGATCTCCTCAACTTGTGACACAGTTTGTAACTAGTGGCTACTATTCCGATGAATGCATGAGGGTAGGGTGGAAATAGTTCCAGTTCGGAAATGTTGTATGATTTTTCAACTTTTGGCTTGTTGGGATATGCGATGGTAGAGGTGTGAACCAAGGCGGTAGAGGCTATCTTGGCGTCATGATCACATGACCTTGTATGTCTCCCATGCATATACACTATACATCCCACCCCCACATGCCAACCCCTCCCCTGCCCACAGTGGAAAAAAACTTCTCGGAACAAATTGTCACCACCAGAAATCGTCGTCGGGAAAGTGACACAGTTTGGGGTGAGCTGGCACATTGCTGACAAGTTGGACGAGATGTGATCGGATGGCTCCCAACCCTAGAGGAAGGCAAAGTATCGTCATTTCATTCCCCATTTCTATGATTTCCCTCCTTCCACCATCTCCTTCTGTCTCCATTACATTTTGACAGCATGTGGTTTGTATCCGCACAACTAGAGATTACAGAGATTATAGAGGTATAGCCATTGCATTTTGATAGCTCGGGTGAGGTTTGTTCGTAGTAGGTCTAGCAAGGTTCATAGAAGCTCGGGTGAGTTTCATTCGCAACATCTCAGTGAGGTTCATTCGTAGCATCTCGTGTGAGGTTCATTTGTAGCATCTCAAGTGAGGTTCACAACAACGCTCCCGCGTTTAGCTCAGTACATCTTTTACAAATGCCATTTCGCCATTAAAAATAAGGGTTTCCACGTGGGTACTTTTTTACATACTCCACCATTTTGACATAGTTCCTTTATTAAATGGTCTTACCCATTAGCCATCTAACTTGTGTTTGTTGTCCTCAAAGAGACTGCCATTAACATCTTCCTTGGAACTACTTATTTTGAGCTAAAACCTCAATAAACACTTACATCACACAGCGATGGACTTTTCTACAAAGTTTTACTCAATTCCATGGGTGTATTCGAGAGATAATGGATTTTTAACCTCCAAACCCTAGCTAGAGGGTTTCTAAGGCCTGTGTCTACCCGAGAGTCTAAATTTTGCTTTAACTCCCTATAATTATGGATTCAAGACCCAAAAATTTACCTAAGGGTCTATTTCACTATACTCCTCATTAGTTCTTTACCAGTCGACATAAATAACACATGAAACTTTGAAAGAACACTCATTTCTTCTTACCTAGACTGTGTAGGACAAAGATGTACACATGCATGAGTTTAAACCACTTTTATTTCACCCTTACAACTTATAGTAGAGCTTCCTCGCATCCCTATGAACTTGAATGATCATGATATCAAATCACAAGTGCATATCAACTCGTGCTTAGATTCTTTCATGATATAGATGACAATTACAGTCTTATAGTGCACCTTAAACAATAAAACAAAGCAATGTATCTATTTGTCTGGGTTGATATTCTTCATTTGTAATAAACCATTTTATCAAAATAAACTATATCTAAACTAATCAAATATTCCTCCATACTAAACATGGTAGCAATATGTGCATATTTAAAATCATTTTCCAATTTTTCCCATAGCTCTATAGGATTATCAACATCAACAAATCTTTTGTAGATATTCGAGCTCAAGGATTTACCAATAATACCTCTAGATTGTTCCAATTTGCATTTGCATAACTCCTTTTTTTTATCATTTTGTTGAGGCTCTTTCATTTCTTTATTTTCCATCCTCCATAGAGTTATTTCCCTTAGAGAATTCTTGACTACAATCTTCCAATCTTTCAAAACCTGCTTCCATCAAAGATTGGCAAACTTTCATTGGTAGAGCCCATGATGTTAAAAAAATTCATTCCTCAAGCTAATGTGTTAAAATAAATCTAAAAAATCACTTCCAATTAATATCTATTTTTACAAAATATTCTATCAACTCCTTAGCCCTACTAGTAGAAAGGTCTCTTTAATACTATGAAAGAATTTAAAAATTGCAACATGACAAAAATTAGAGCATAGAAAATTGAGAAAATTCTTGAATGAAAACTAATACAATATTGGGGGTCATGTGAGTGTTGTTTTCCATATACACAATGTGTGTATACCACATAAGAGAGATAAAACTGTCTATACTCTTGTCTTGGCTGGCTAGTCAATGAATGTGCTATGACACCTACTTATACATACACATGCATATCCATACATATACATGCATATATACATACATGTACATACATATGTGTGTGTGTATTATATACATTTATATATGCATGTTTATACATGCATATGCATATACATATATATGCAAGGAAAAGACAACCAAAGCGATGCATTATACCTCTTAAATGTAGCAACATTTTACTATCCTTTCTTCTGCCTTTCTTTTCCTTGGGATCTACCTTGGATCTAACATGTTTTTTCTAAGCGAGTCACTAACAAATGTAGATGTGACCAGGATGTGTTGACTAAATGCCATAGAAGTAGAACCAGGTCCCACACATGGGCGTTACATGTATGAAATCATGTATGGCATCTTATGGTGTTTCTTCCAAGGCGTCATGTGATCATATCTCTAGGATAGACGGATCCGACCGAGATGTGACACCTACAAATACATACATACATACATACATACATACATATATATATATATATATATATATATATATATATATATATATATATATACACACACACACACACACACACATATCTATACATATGTATGTATGTATTTGTATATGTATGTTTATACATGCATATGCATATACATATACTTATATATGTACATGTATGTACGAGTATACATATACATATGTATATGTAATTACATATGTAATGTTAGCACATACCTAGACATCTGTATTATTATAAAGTAGTGTTTCTTGTCATATACACACGGTGTGCATACCACATAAGAGAGATAAAACTGTATATAATATTGTCTTGGTTGGCTAGTTAATGAATGTGTTGTGATACCTACTTATACATACACATAAATATCCATATGTATACACATACATACATATGTATGGATTTGTATATGTATGTTTATACATGCATTTGCATATGCATATACATATATATGTACATTTATGTATGAGTATACATATACATATGTAATGGTCTCACATACTTGGATGTTTGTATTATCATATGATAGTGTTGTTTGTCATATACACAATATGTGTATACCACATAAGAGATAAAAAAATGTCTATACTCTTGTCTTTGCTGGCTAGTCAATGAATGTGTTGTGACACCTACATATACATACACATACATATCCATACGTATACATATACACATACATGCATGTGCATGCATATATGTATTTGTATATGTACGTTTATACATGTATATTGGTGGTGTAAATTAACTTACAGCAATTAATATGTTTTTCATTAATCCACAATCATTTAATCATCAAACCAGGGGACGTAAACTTTCAATAATGTCAGTGTTATATGCACGGTTACAAAGAATTTAGGAGTTATGGAAAGAAATTGTTGTCACTACAATATTTGAAATAACAATGCTTCAAAAGTAAAATTCTTGAAACAAAAATTATAACTGAAAGCAAATGGCTTCTAAACACTATGTCTAAAACAAAGCTTGTAAATTCAGAATGTAGATAAGGAGATAAATTTCTTCCTAGTCTAATCATGTAATAAAATAGAGAAACAAAAATATGGAAGGGTTTAGCCAATCAAAAGTGGGCCCTGTCTTGGATGTTGAACCCTCCTAAGTCTTGTAACTAAAAAATATTGAACATAACTCGATTCTTTATTAAATTGTCATGAAGATTACATTTAGGAACAAGGAAACTTCCTTATCTACGTATCCTCCCTTATTTAATTCTCCATATAGATTTATCTACATTCCCAAAGATTAATCCTTCCCTTTTTATATTCTTGAATTATAGTGAAACGTGAGAAGAAGATTGAGACTAGGATTTCAAATGCGAAGTAAAATATCTTCTACAGAACAAGTGAAAGATCTCAAATAGATCAACAAGATTTTCAACACATTAAACATAATTAATTAACAAGTGTTCAGATATCAAAAATGTAACTCAAGTAACTGTTAAGTTCCTTAGATCACATGTTTAACTGATCAATCAGTTCTTCAGTGAGTTGTAGTAAATAATTAGATCTATTGCTAAGTTATATTCTAGTTCTCATGTCCTAGTTGTAACTGCATCTTTAACGACACGTACAAAAATGTGTGTCATTTTCCACATTCAAAGATTTATTAATAATCATGACTTCTTTGTTGTAGATGATCTTCTTTGGCTACAGGTGAGTTGCAGCAGGCATATTCTTTAGTTGCGGACAAGTGGCTATAGGTGGTTCCTTAGTTGTAGTTGGACCCCTTTGGTTGTAGACGGGTTGCTGCAAGTAAAAATTTTCTTAAAAAAAAGAGCGGCATCTCAAAGCATCATTCAAACACTTATTGAAATCAAGAGAATTAATGCATGCTCAAAATACCACAAAATAAAGATAGCTAGTCATTATTAATTGGTATTCATGCCATAAGTTCATGTTATGATTGTAATGTTCAACAAAGATAAATGGGAAATACAAGTTCATGGCCTCAATGAATTAACAAAATACAGAAGATGAGGTGTGTATAAAGGGTATTTACACAACTCATCACACCCCCAGGCTTAACTCCTTAAATTTCCTCATTTAAGTGGTTCAATGTCCTGTTGTTGAAAGTAGCATATATGCCTAAAGTCAAATGGGGTCATTCTACCTTCCTCTTATGTGAAGAAGTAACCATTGTTCATCCTTAACCTCTGCATAAATCTGTTCTATATCACTTCATTTAGTGGTCTAGCACCTGTCCATGACAATATTGGAAAATGGAAGGTTGGAGGATGATAGCCATTTGGAAGGCATGCATGTGCATATTTGGAAGGTATGCATTCACTCTTCTTAGAGTTGGCATGATATTAGGATAAGAATTCATTTATTTATTCTGCATCTTTAAGAGACATCTCATTCCAGCACATCATGCATGCTTGTACCACTTGTATTCCATGATCCTTAGTCACGTCCCTGAATTTCTCTTGTACTTCTTTCCTCATCTTCCATACTCTTCTTCTGATCACCATGTTCTTCATATAATTTTCATATTGTTCCAAAACTTCTCCAGCTTTGGTATCCTCATCTCGACCATCGGTGGTTATACCTTCTAAAAATGCGTGTATTACTCCATTTGTCTCTCTCTGTCCAATTCATTCAAAAATAAGAACAAATTACTTTAACCAGGACATCTCCAATGTATAGGACTAGAATCCAATCCCTAACATACTCAAAAGCATAGTTGTACATGTAGAGTTCACATAGTAGGAGCTGAATTTCATGAGGGATGTTCAAATATAACCTAAAGAATCTCCTAGCTACACTTATATCAAATGGTATCTCATAATTTATACAAGTGAGTTTGAGTTACAACATCTTTTCCTTTAATAAAATAACATAAAAGTTGGAGGGAGGCCTGAATTTGAATATTTATGGGCCACTTGAAGGGTATCTTATTGCTTATTCTTTAGGTTTTTAATTTCTCTGTCTTTTTCCTCAAGTTCTTGATTGTGTTGTAAGATGAGTTCTTATTTTTCTATTTCCCACTTTCCTTTTAACCTATTAACATAGATTTCAAATTGATTCACTAAGTAATAAATGTCGGGAAGCATTGTTTGTGTCACCATCTCCCTTTAACCTAGTTTTACATGCTCTCTTATAACTTCTTGGATGATAATTTATGACCGTAATGGGGCTACATTCAATTCTTGCATGCTAGCATGTGGTAAACATGACGGTGTTAGCTCCAACACTTGCTCAATTACATCATCCATAACTACAAGAATATGTTCTTATACTTGTTAAATTTCCACATACATCTGCCCTTCCTTAATTTCATGTACTAGGTGCTCAATGAATTCCTCAATAGCTTAGTGCACGCATTCATGCTCAAGTTTTTCACCAATTTATTCTTATTTTTCTTCCTCATAACCTTCTACTGCATGCACCATTTGGTCAACTTGAGCTGCCTCTACATACTCCTCCATGGACTCTCTAGAGTATTCCTATCTCGTTTCTCCTCCAACTTATTCCTCATTTTCCACATGGTCCTCCATCGCACAGACTGTGCCTCCCTGCTCTTCTTCTTCCTCTTCTTCAATATCTCATGTAAGAAATTGGGCACGTTCACTTTTCTATTGTTCTTCAAGTGATTTAACAATTTAAAGTGAATCTGTTTTCAACCTAGAGTATATTCCCTCATAGGGAAAATAATAAATAACATAATTTGAAACCTCATCCCAGAAAGATTTAAGATAAGTTCTTTGTGTCCCTTGCATGTCCAAGACAAATTGGTCATCAAAATCTACATATTCTCTCCTAACTGCCTCAAGATTAGCCTTCTCTGGAAATGGTTCTCCCTGTGCAGGTAGGCCAATTATCTCTTCTAAGATGTCATCATTGATTCTTATTGATAAACCCTTTACTTTTGTTTCCCCATCTCTAAACTTGCTGGAAAAATATTCAACCATTGATTCATTTAAACCTTGGAATCAATTTATGTAATCTAGCCACCCATTATCTCAAAAATAATGTAAAATTTGAGGGTTACTAAGAAGTTGAGAGTACTTTGTGGGTTCATGGCATATCAAATCTCCTCCCATTTTGAATATGCAGCTTTCTTTGGTCTCAATATGCAATCACAAATTTTTTTTCAAAGAAACAATGCACAATTGGGTTGTGTGAAGTTTTTTTTGAACTTTGAGACCGAAGGACACAAAACACAGCTTATAGAAGAGATCATGGATAGATGTGACACATGAAATGTGTCAAGTGAAGTGATTTGACAATATGGGTTTATGTGTACGGACACATCATGACATAAAAGATGGAAGTGTTTTAAATGCAACAAATTCATGATGACTTGGCATAAATGCTAATTAATGATAATCATTCTAATTATACTTTAATAAAGTGGTAGTGGACTGTAATTATCTCGATGCTTGTTGAGAATGATTATTATGCATGCCCATTTTTGTTTTCACCTTTGTTGCATTCAAACTTGCTATAATGTTGCAGACATTTCTATGATTTTGTAAATGTGTGCCAAACTGAAATTGGGTGGTCCTTACTAAAAATAGATAATTCCCAGAGAGGGAATGTTGATCTGTTGGGGTATCAGTTGTCTCTTTTCCATCTCTCACACGTATAGATATCCTCTTCCTTCAGCAATCATGAGTTCTTTTGAACAAAAACAAAATAAGGGTTGTTGCATGTTGCTTTAAGTGGAACCTTCGCCATTTGAATTTTCTCCTTGTGATGGAGATCATGCACTCTTGAAAACATCTAGCATCAAAACCTTGAAAAAGAGAAACTATAAGATATAATATGTGTTAGCAGTGTTGTTGATCACCAACAAGGATGATCACAACAATGTTATTCAAGCTTGGATTATTCAACAAGCTAAATATACCAAGGCCACTGAAATCCCTCAATTATCTACAATCTTAGAAGATGAGCTAGTAGGATCAAATCTCTATCTTAACTCCAATGTCCTTACTTCCATCCTACTTTGACCTCTTTTGAACTCGCCGCATGAATTTATTTTTTTCGACTAGTTTCTTGTACAACCTCAACCTGTGACCATTCACCAATAATTTTAACCTCACAGATCTATGATGTGATTTTTAAAGCTCCATTGGGGGAGATCTTCTCTCTCTCATATGGACCTAGCCACATTGTCCTAAGTTTTCCTATATGGTCCTTGTATTTTGAATCAAACAAGAGTGCCCAATCACCTTCTTGAAAATGTCTTGTCTTTATGTATCGGTCATGCCATTTTATTCTTTTCTTATGCACTACCTATGTATTATTCACAACCTATCTTATCATTTCATCCAACTCATTAAGTTGGAGAATCCTTTACCTTTGAGCTTCGAGATAAATCTATACCTAGCTCAAGTGCAATCCTCAATGTTTTGTATTCAAATTAGATTTTAAAATAACAGCCTTACCATACAACAGCTTCAAATAGTGTGAAGCCCATTGTTGTCTTCCATGTTGTGTTGAATGCCCATACTGCCTCTAGAAGTTTTTCTTCCCAATATTTCCTATGGAGTGCAATGGTATTTGTCAAGATAACATCTATCTCTTTGTTTGTTACCTCTACTTAGCCATTAGATTGGGGATGATATGGTGTAAAATTCCTATGTCTAATTTTATATTCTTTAGCCGAGATCATAAATTACTTCAACAAGAAATGTGTACCTTGGTCAAGAACAATTTCCCTTGGAACTCCATATCTGCTTTGAGGATATGATCATAGAGAAATTTGGCTACTTTCTCACTTTTCTGATTTGGCAGTGCCTTCACCTCTGTCCACTTAGATAATTTGTGCATACTAAGATGTACTCTTTATTATGATATTTAGGATCTATGGGGCCAATGAAGTCTAAGCTCCACTTTTCAAAAGGTTGCAAGTACAGTTGATGTTGTAATGGCATTTCATTAGATCTGGTAGACTTACCCATTCTTTCACACCTATCACATCTCTTGGTGTATAGTGTTGTATCCTTAAGCAATGTTTTCCAATAATAACTAGTATTCAAAATCTTCTACACTATTCTTTTTACAACAAAATGTCCTCCACAAGGTTATGTTATTGATTTTTTTCACCTCTACAAAATGGAAAACTTAACAGAGTTAAAGCGTTGGCATTGATGGGAGAAGCAATACTTTACAATCTTCAGGGTAGCATTTTACATTCTACCGCTTAGTAGTAGGTATGGATGCTACTGACCAGTAGAATTTTACATGCTATAGGCCAGTATCATTTTAGGCACTATTGACTTGTAGTGGGAAAATATTAGACTTATGTCAAGTCACAGAGGCAAGGAAACCCCTAACATCATCTTAAATTCTAGTGGCCACTAGCAATTTTAGTGCTATCGATCAGTAGCATAAGGCGCTCATAAGGAGCAGTCGATCAACAACATGGTTTCCGGCAACATTTGTACAGATGCTACCGGCATAAAGAATCTTTTATGCTACCATCCGGTAGCAGGAAAGGAGGTTCCCATGCCATGATGAAGCAGGGCACTAGTAGCAGTGAAGCATACTTCCGGCCAGTTACATTTTATGCGACTGATTGATAACATGAGAACAAGATAAAGGAATGTAATCAAACAACAGGAGAAAATGCTACCATCCGGAGTAAAATTACATGCTACCAAATGTATGTAGGAACAAAATAGGCATTAATAGAAACAATAAAAAGTTTGTTCAACTACTATTTTAATGAGGTATGGTGCCCATGACTACCCGTGTAAGCAAAGGACCAATTTGTATGGCTTCCCATACCTCTTTAATGAAATTTATCACTTGGTGACATAATTTTGAGGTTATTCTTTCTATATATTGTAAAATTCACCTCATTTTGAGGGGAGACATTATGTAATGTAAAGGAACTCTATAAAAAATTTCAAGAGTTGTAAGTTGCAAGCATCAAATTTAGGCATTTTGTAAATGATTATTGCCTTGTGCCTATATTATAATGGATTATGCATCATTTTTTATGTGCCAAAATTAGCAAGAAGTTGACAAGGTCATAACTTGAGCTCCGAGTGTCCGTTGTTTTTTAAACCACATGTTTCGATGAGATGAACGCATAGCAAACCCGGCCTACTAATCGTGGGAAGTTTCGGCACATTTTTAGGCCCTAAATCCACCATCTTGAGGCTGAAAATTAGGATTTAAGTTGTAGTTCGGTTTTTTCCTATTTTTGGGCATTAGTTAATTTTAGTCTATTAGTTGCATTATGAGTTAGAAAGTTGGCAATTCCTCTAATTTAGGAATGTAGAAGATGCGTGGCAATTTCTGTGCCCGTACAAATAAGCATGCGAACTTACTAAGAATAACAAGTTCTAGTAAACTGCTAAAAATAGTAAATTCCGCCACCTAGAGTAGATTTAGTCAAAGTTAGTTAGGGTTTGCATGGAAACTCGAGTTGGGAGTTGTTTTCCTATTTAGGAAACATTGTAATTGATTATTGAATAATGAAGAAGGAGATCTATTTTCTTTTGGAGTTCATGTTATTTGTAGTATATCAAGTTTGTTTAGAATTTGGCTACATTAATTTTAAGGAATAAAATTGGTGTTTTGTGGATTTTTCCTACCCTAGCTCGAATTGTATTGCATTATTTTCCCTCTATTACACTTGTAGGTATCTTCTATATGTTTTTGTCTCTTTGAAGGACCCAAATTTATTGTGCCCCATGAAGATGGAGATAAAAATGTTTTTTCATACTATGGTACTTTTGTCTACCTTATCCCACTCTATTCACTCCCCATTTTCACTCACTAAGAATATATCCACCTCCTTGTTCTTAGTGTTATAACCTCCCTTGGTTTAGGACTTTGATTTTATGCATCTCTCTTTTCCCTAGTCACTTAAAATTCCAGGTTAGTGTAAGAATAATTTCATTTCCCTTTCTAGGAGTAGATTTTAGCATTAGGAATAGGTAGAGGAACCAACCTTGTTTGGATATTTTTCAATTTCAGGGTGCCACACTTTGAGACAATCCCAGGTTAGCAAATTACACCGATTTCTTACACAAATCACTTACAAACATTCGAGGGTGTCTTGTAATTTTACACTAACATTTTTGGCACACCTAGTGGGAACAAAAAGTAAATACTTCCATTTTTATAAAGATTGGGTGTGTGTCTTGATGATATTCTAGCCGTTTGAAGGCTTTGAAGTAACACATCTAATGAATCTAATCATAAAATCAACTAGTTTCAGCAAGTGTCGGTGGTTTAAGCTCATGAGAAGGATTCAAACAAGGTCTAGGACAATAGAAGAAGGGATATTTGAGTACTTGTAGCTATCTCTAGGAAGAGGAAGGAGAGGAAGACAAGTTCATATATCTCCATCTCCACCAAACATGAATCTTTCAACACCCCACCTGGTAGGCCATTTATTCAATCAACTAGAGTTTTGAGACCAATCAGAATGGCTCAACAACCACCAAATCCATTTGTCAATTTCATGGGAAGTATTCAACTTAATCTCAATGCACAAAATCTAATTCCAATGGCAAAGATTAAAAACATCCCATATTTCACTGGAGAGAATCACACAACTCCAATTGATCACATCCAAGACATTGCAAATGTCTATGCCATTCATGAGATTGTTGATATGGATGTGGTAGTCAAAATTATTACCTCTTCTCTCAAAGGAAAATCCTTGCAATGGTTTAGAAAGCTTAGCAATAGGGTCAATTCAGAACTAGAATGAACTATGCTCAGGACTTTATAACCAATTTGGGGAAAGGGTAGACAATTTATCCCTTTTGAGCAGCTAACTATAATCAAAGAGCACCAAATGAATAGATGGATTGAATTCAATTTCATATTCCAAAGAACATGGATAGGATTCCAATTTCCATAAGACCAACTACTGAAGGTGCATTTCTCTATTTCCTTAAAGCTCTAAATTCTAATATATCTATTATGATATAATATATGGGAGGGATAACCTTACCAGAGCTTATGCCATAGCCATTAGGGATGAGAATTTCCTAATTCAAGGAAAAAACTTGCACCTAGGCCACCTATGCCTATTTATCCAAAAATGGGAATCCTAGTTCTAGTAAGACACCTAAGTTAGCCCCTATTCCCCCCTAGAAATCAGAGTTCCAATGAGGCTTCTACCTCTTCTTCTAGTACCTCAATTGAACTCCAAGAGTTATGAAGAAATTGCATAACCTAGGGAATGAGTTGGTGACCCTTAAGAGGCAACAAGCTCAAAATTTTAGACCTTATCAACCTCAAGCTCAACCAAATAGGCCTCCATATTAGTCTAATAGACCCTCTATGTTCAAAATGTAAAAAAAATCAAGGAAAACCCCAAATTCTAGACCATTTCAACCATACAATCCTAATACACCTTCAACATCAAGAGCCTTGGTTCTCAATCCAGAATAATCTTGCATAGGAATATGAATGGTGTTTCCCTTGTGGTCAACCCCATAATCAAGAAACATGTTTCAATGGTATGCTAAACCAGGCCTTGATGGTACAAACTGTTGGTGTGTCTCAAGAAACAAATGAAGAAGAAAATCAGCAGCAAGTAAGCACTTAAAAGGCACCCCAGAATGATACTTCACTAGTGAATTGGTGGATAAAGATTTATGTGGTATAAATCAGCCTCCTTCTTCAAGGGTAGCATTCAACACAAGGTCTAAGAAAAGAAATATAGAGGGAGGAAAATCATCAAATATAGGTATTTCTCAACTTTCTATCACACCCCAAGGAGTTAGTATCTCAAGGAGTTAGTATCTCAAATCTAGTCCTAGGATAATAAAATCATCCTAGAGTACCTATTATATCAAATCATGTGTAAGAGAAGGTAGTGCCAAGAAAGGGAAGTAGAAAGACAACCCATATCCATTCAACATCATTGACCACATGAAGAAAAAAATGTAAGCATCTCTATGTGGGAATCTTTGACAATTCCAAGACAAAGGGACCTTTTTGCAAGCAACCATAGCTAACTTTCCCATCTCAAATGAGTCACCCAAGGATCAAGAGAAGGTCCTCACCAATGCAGTGCAACAAAAGTAGGTCAACCAAGAATAAATATGAAGCCTCCACCATTTTATGTGTCTTTAATTATTGGGAACAATTTGGTACAAAATTGCATGATCGACTCAGGGGTAAGCAATTCAGTGATGCCAAAGCAAATTACAGATTAGTTGGGCCTCAAGTATGAGCCCATTTTAAAGGAGTGGTAAAATTAGATGAAACAACAATGGGAACCATTGGGTTCATCAAGAATTTGAATCTAATGCTGCATGCATGCCCAAATGTCATAGTTTAGCAAGACATATTAGTGATTGATTTACCACCACTTTTGCTTTGTTATTGTCTAGAGGATTTCACTGCTAAAATTGGTAGGATACCTATCAGCTGATTGGTCCCACATGCTCTTTAGAACAAGGTATGGAGCTAAAGCTACAATATGATCTAAGACAATTTCCAACTACCACATTGAGCCTTACATGCCAAGTCCAATCAATGCCAATTGTTCAACCTTTGATCAAGAAGATTATCCCAAGCACTCAAAAAAAAATACTAAGGTTGGAGGCATTCCAAATTTAACACTTGATGAATGGGCTCAAAAAACATGGATTATGATCCTTACAAGGAGATGGAAAAGGTGAATTGGGAATCTATTTTCTACATGAAGGAGAATCCAACTCTTCCTAGCATTACCAAGCTAGATGATGAAGATGAGAATGAATTTTGGAAGTTGTTCTTTGATGGTTCAAGGAGAAAGAAAGGTGCAAAGGAGGAGGAGCGATGCTTATTATATCTCCCAAAGGTATGAAATATTACTCCACTTTCAGATTTCAGTTTGGTTGCTCAAATAACACAATGCTGAGTATGAAGCATTAATCCATGGATTACATTGGGCAAGGAAAAGAGGTATTAAGAACCTACAAGTTTTTGGGGATAGTGAACTTGGTTGTAAATCAGATTAGAGGGCTTAATGTTGTTAAAAATTATCTCCTCAAGAGTTATAAGAATTGGGTATGGGATATCATTGAAGAATTTGAATCTTTTAACATCATTTCCATACCGAGGAAGAAAAATGAGGTTGCGGATAGACTTGCAATTGGAGAAACATTTGATGTTCATTGAGAATATTAAGAAGGACCAAACTCAGCCTCATATCAAAGTGGTTGTGAGACCATTAGTTATGGACAACAACACAAGTTGGAAAGTGTTCAAAAGTGATCAAAAATCATCAATTTCTTACAGGAAGAAGTTGAGTTCTCCTCAAGAAATCAAGACAAATTGGACAATAGTATGGTGATTAAGTAGTTTAGCTAGAAGAAAACAAGCTTACCAAAAGTCTTGGTGACCTCAAATCCATATTTAATCCTAATGATCAATTCCAGAGGGAAAAGGAAAATATTCATGTCAAAGGTGAAGATTCAGATCCCATTTCAAAATGGAAAGGGTAAAGTACTCCAAATTGGAAAAGTAAGCACTCAACAAGAAAAATATGATTTCATACATCTTTTCCAAGAATTCCCATATGTCTTTGTTTGGAGCTACGAGGACTTAAGGGGGTTTAATCCAAGGTTGGCACAACACACTATTAAATTGGACCCAGAAGCCAAGCCCATCCAATAGAAAAAAGACCTTTCAACCCTCATATCAAGCCTCTCATGAAGAAGGAACTGAACAAGCTCATTGAGGCAAGCATCATCTTTCCGATCAAGAAATCTTCATGGGTTTCTAATTTGGTATCGCTCGGAAAAAAAATGGAGAAATCATATTGTGTGTGGACTTCCGAGACTTGAACATGGCCTCTCTCAAGGACCACTATCCACTTCCTTCCATGGAGAAAATATTGCAAGTAGTAGCTATTTTTCAGAGATATTTTCACTTCTAGATGGCTACTCGGGCTATAATCAAATCATGGTGAAAGAGGAAGACCAATTCAAGACAACCTTCACCACCAAATGGGGAACATACACTTATAATAAAATGCCATTTGGGTTGTCAAATGTCGGGGTAACATTCCAGAGGGATATGGACATGGCAGTTCAAGGGGTTGATAAACAAGATAGTTCTTGTGTACTTAGATGACATTACTATATTTTCCAAGAATGCAACAAGCCACCTCCATCACCTCAGGAAAGTGTTCCAAAGATGCAAGAGATTTGGAGTGTCTCTAAATCCGAAGAAGTGTATATTCCTAGCTCATGAAGGAAATATCTTAGGCCACATGGTGTCTAAGGAGGGGCTAAAATTGATCCAGAAAGATTCAAAGTTATCCATGCTCTACCATTTCCAAGTCACAAGAATGATCTCCAAATATTTTTGGGAGAATCAATTTTTTCCAAGGTTTGTTCCTAATTTTTCCACTCTTGTTAAGCCACTAACCATGATGTTGAAGAAGAGTATGGCATTTAAGTAGACAATGGAGGGAAAGGAGAGTTTCAAAGCTATCAAGCATGCCATATCTCAAGCTCCAACTCTCATCAATCCATACTTCTCCAAAGACTTCATTCTCTATGCCTTTGGTGGTTCAAACACCATCTCTGCAATCTTGGTACAACTAGAATAAGGAGGGATCTTGAGAGTCGATTTCCATTCTTCAGCCAAAGCCTGAATATTATGAGGTGAGGTATTCATTCATTGAAAAACATGTCCTTGTTGTGATAATAAGTTTAAAGAAATTCAAACATCTAGTGTCAAATAATAGAATTCATTTACTAGTTTCACATGTGGGTGTGAAATATTTTATTTTGAACAAGGACCTTAATGAGAAAGGGTTGGTTGGATAACCAAGGTCATGGAGTATGACATTGATATCAATGTGACCAAACAGTTAGAGGAAATTATTGTGTGAAAAACTAGTTTCCAATCAACATGCCGAGTCAAGGGGTAAGAAGGAGTTATTTTGGTGTTACAAGATGATCAAGAGAAATCAACCAATGCCTCACCCAATCCTTGTTGGACTCAGGATATAGTCCACTTCCTTCAAACAAGTCAATGTCCTCAAGGATTGAGTAAGGCCAAAATAAGGTATTTCAGGTTTCATTGTATTCCATTTGCATTGTTGATGGTTTTTTGTTAAAAGATGTGAATGGTATCCTCCTAAGATGCATCAAAATAGATCAAATAGAAAAGGTATTACATGAGTTTCATGATGGAGAAATAGGTGGCCATTTTTCCCAAGGGTGAAACTCTTAGAATTATGAAGGTAGGGTATTATTGGCCTAACCTCTTTAATGATTGTTATGCATGGATTAGAAAATGCAAAAAGTGTGCCTTCTTTACAAGTAAAGAGAAGCTAGCAGCCCTTCCACTCCATCCCATTTTTGTAAATGATCCATTCATGCAATGGGGGCTGGATTTTATTAGAGTGATTAATCCAAACTCTAGCTTAGGTCACAAATGGATCCTTACAACCACAGATTACTTCACCAAGTGGATGGAGGAAGTTACACTCAAGGAAGCAAATGAGGCCAACATCTTAGATTTTTATGAGGGTATTGTAGCTAGATTTGGAGTCCCTTCAACTATAATATCAAATAATGCCTTATCTTTCTTGGGAAAAAATATCTGAATGGCAGTGAAAATGGCATCTATTTGAGCACTTCCTCAAATTATTACCCTCGGGTAATGGGCAGGCTGAGTCCACCAAAAAAATATTTTTAAGATTATAAGGAGGACTCTAGATGAGAACCAAAGGACTGGCACACAAATTTGAAATCAACCTTATGGGCTGATAGAATTACTCCCAAAAGGTCAATAGGGAACTCTCCTTACAAGTTAGTCTATGGGAGGGAAGTAAGGCTTGCCCATATCTCTTGAGTTACCAGCACTAGGAACTTCTTAAACAATTGGAACTATCTGAGTTTGGGCCCATGGAAGCTAGATATAAAAGCTCATGGAGTTGGAGGAGATGTGAGACCAAGTGGTTCAAATCATGGAGAAGCATCAAGAGGTGCTTTGATAAGAAGGTGAGAAATATAACCTTCCAACAAAGAGAGACTTGGTCCTAAAATGGGATGCATACAAAGAAAAACTAGGAAGACACTCCAAGTTTGATGCAATATGGAGTGGCCCTTACTTGATTTCAGTTGTAAGAATAACAATGCTTTCCAATTATCTAAGTTGGATGGAGAAGAATTACATATTCCAATCAATGGAATCTATCTCAAGCATTGTTACTAAAGTGAAGTATCTTCCTTGTACATATTAGTTTAGAATTTATAATTCCTCCAAGTGCTTGTAGCACATTTATCTATTGTAGTTTAGGTTTTCTTTTGTAATAAGTGTTGTGTACTATGTGTATACCATTTGGGATGTGTATGAATTTTTATTTGTATATAGTTGTGCCCTTGTTATTCTTGCACTTTCTAGTTTTAGGTAGGGTCTTATGATGGAAAAATCATCCTCTAACCCAAGAATTTTTGAAATGACAGCCCAACAAAGTGTTTTCATAGGTTTAAGGGATGAATTCTCAAGTGTTAGACTAGTTTCAGAAATCAGAATGACTCCATTCCCAATGGATCCTCTAGGGTCACTGGTCTTTGAGATCTAGCAGGAAGATCATCCCGTGAGTCACCAATTGTTATCCATTTTTGTACCTCTACAAAATGGACAACTTAACAGGTTGGAGCATTGGTATTTGATGGGGGAAGAAATTATCTCGCAATATTGAGGGTAGCTCGTGTTTTTGGCTCTGCTTTGAGCTAGCGCCCATGGTGAATGAACGATATAGTTTTGATGGGCAAGCTATTTTTGGCAAACTCGGCGAGTCAGAAAAAGTGGCAAAGAAAAGTCGTTGGTGGAATCAAAGATACTACCGGCTAGTAGTATTTTACATGCTATTAGATGGTAGCAGGTATGGATGTTACCGGCTAGTAGAAGGTACAGATTCTACCAACCGATAGATTTTTAGGTGTTACCGACTGATAGCGGGAAAACAACAGACTTATGGCAGGTCACATAAATAAGGTGACCACTGACCGGTAGCAATTTAAGTGCTACCAGCTAGTAGCACAAGGCGTTGACAAGGAGAATTCAGTCAACAACATGACCACCAATAGTATTTATATAGATGCTACCTGCTGGTAGACAACGAGTTTCACACTATCATCTAGTAGTGGGAAATGAGGTGTTTGTGCCATGATGAAGCAGGGTGCCGGTAGCAGTGAAGCATACTACCTATTAATTACATGCTACTACGTGTATGTAGGAATGAACCAGGCACTAATGGAAGTAGTACGAAGTTTGTTCAACCACCGGTTTAATGAGGTATGAAATCCATGACTACCCGTGCAAGAAAAGAACCAATTTGTATGGCTTCCCATACCTCTTTAATGAAATATGTCAGTTTGTGAGGAAACTTCAAGGTCATTTTTTCTATATATTGTAAAATTTGACTCATTTTGAGGGAGAGACATTATATAAGGTAAAGGATCTCTGTCAAATTTTTCTAGAGTTGTTGTGAGTTGCAGGCCTCAAATTTGGGCATTTTGTAAGGGATTATTACCTTGTGCCTATATTATAATCGATTGTGCATCATTTTTAGCAATAAAATTTGTTTTTTGTGGATTTTTCTTGCATTAGCTCAAATTGTATTGCATTCTTCTCCCTCTATTACACTTACAGGTATAATGTGTATGTTTCTGTCTCTTAGCATGACTTGTTATCTATCGAAAGCCACCCCGTGGAGAGATGATTGTAGGTGTTCTAATCTTTCTCTGGATCTCTCACTTTCATAGATACAATGGAAAAACCTTAGGTCTATGGGTATACCTATTGTTGAGGTGAGTCTCCAATATCAAGGCCAATTCCTTTTTGATGTATCCTAAACTAATTTTTAGGGGTTTTGAGGGTAAAAAGATGACTGTAAATGAATTGAAAACTGGAGGTGATACACCAAACTTGTTGAGGTCTTTGATTGAGTATATGCACAATTAATTTGAGAATGAATCTTGGATGCACAAACCAATAGTTTTCAGTAGAATATTAAGGCAAAACACTTGTGTATTGAGGAATGAGTCACAATAATACAATAAGATAAACATGCACACTAATATTATGCAAAAATTACTAAATTTACAGCAAGGTAAGATGATTAATCAGGAATTTTACATTCACAAGAATTAATGAGATATACACACCACTGCAAATAATTGGAAAGGTAGAAATTAGTTCTCATTCAAGGGGCAAAACTGGAAAAATTTGCTTCAACACTCCTATGTCCAAAAATTTCTCCTTATGCCTTGTAATTGCACACAATATATAACAAGATTATTCACCCATCCCATCCTAAAAATAGGCTAAAATTTTTACTCACCCATGCATGCTAATTTTACCCTTATCATGAATAAATAAAGGAATAAAAATAGGCATGCTAATACAAGAGGTAATTAATAGCCTTGGTTACAAAAATACATTTCAGTCAAACTATAGTTGACTGATCTATTTTTAATAAAGTAGGATGAATAATTTGGCTAATAATATCCCTTTCTTACTTGTGTAAGTCTTCTCCAATGTGCATACAATCTCTTTCTTCTAGTGCTTGATGTGACACTTACAATTTGATCCACTTGTAATGATATTTTAGGCATTCTTTAATTCTTCCCCCTTGGATGCACATGCAAAAAATAACCTCTCTCTGTGAACAAAAATAATTATTTTATTTGCAATACTTTGCAAAATATTCACCCATGCATTCCATCTACTGTGGGGACCACCTGCAAGTTTTGATGTTGACATTTTTGCATATGCTCAAATTTTGTCTTATCTTAGGTACAAAAAGGTCAATTTTTCAAACAAATGAGGTAATTTTTACCTTTCTTTGGTATATTCTTCATAATGATGTGACTGTCTTCACAAGGTTTAAGGCATCATTAGTCACTTCATGATTAAAACCAAAATCATCTTTTTGATTTGTGTATGTGCAAAATAATATTCCTTCTTGCTAAGGTGGCAATAGTAAATTAGGGGTCAAATAATGTTGACCATGCACTTTTGCTATCTTTGGATGATTGGTATAGTTTTATCCTAACATAGACTCCTCCTTGACTCGACACATATTATGATTAAATAATCATTGAGCTTGTTTTACATGGCACAAATCATATGAGGCCTCCCTTTGAATTTGATTCAATCATTTCATATACTATGGTTTTGGACATAATCATAAGTGGGAAAAATAGACCCCTTCCCACCTTTCTTTGACCCTTAGTGATGTCGGTGGCACATTCAAACCATGGTTGAGCTATGGTTTCTAGATCTCGCATCCGAGATAGTGTCACGTATTGTACATTAACTCATTGAATGAACTCATAATGAGTTAATGGAGGAAAAAAGGGTTGAAACCATATCCTTTCACATTTCACTTTGGAGCTCCACTCGAGCTAAAGAAACTTTTTTGAAATTTTTCCCTGGATGGTGGCCATTGGAGATGATCATGAGCTCTATCTCGTTCCATTTTAAAGTGCTTGGAGAGTTTTGTGGAATATTTTATGCATTCTGAGTCATTATTTATCATGTTTCTATTCTTTTACTGCTCAAGCTCGTTTCCTAAGAGTTTTTACCTATGTAAGGTAATATCCTTCTGTATTTTCATCTTTCTAAACTTGGGATTATGTAATTTTTAGCCTTCAAGCTCTAGTTCTAGATCATAGTTGAGATGGGTATGGCTTGTTTTATCCCTTCGCATTTGATCTAAGGTTTAGCCTAGACATTGAAATTTTCAGACATTTTGGGCTCGGTTTCATGCCATTATGAGGTGCTTGAACCTGTTGGTTTCCTCCTATTTCCTTCTAATGCTTCATTGAGCTTCGAACAAAGGGTTGGAGTTTTATAAACTCGCCATCCTAGTTTTTGGCTAGTGATGCTTCTAATCCACTATGGAGAAGGTAAATATCTCTCATACTGTTAGTTGTCAACTCTTAAACTCTGCTCACTTCTTTTACTTTCCTAATTGAAAGCTTGGGGTCCTGTGTTTACCCGTAAACGAGCTTCATTTATTATCTTGATGAAAATGAGTCATGGTTGTATTATATCTTGACATCCATTTTTAATGGTGTGAAGCTCAATTTAAGCTCAGAAAACCCTTTTCCATTGGTGAGTTTGTCCTAACATAAACATTCTCTACCTCATAACTCTAGATCTGGGCATTTTTTTATCATGGATATCCATGATTCAAGTTCCATAAACTATCATTTTCACCGTTGCATTTCTGGGTACTTCACTTTTGCCTCAAGATAGGGTTTTATTTGAGACTCGGCCTGTTAGTTCTCGAATGACAACCATTTTGTGATTTTGATCTCTAGCCTTGGCATTTGTAGGTAATAATTTGAATTTCATACTCATTTCTCTATTCTTATGTCTGATCTGTGTGAATCTCCATTTGGGTGTAATATGGGCACCATTCAAAAGGTTATTGAGCTCCGATTTTCTTGTTTCCAAAAAAATCATGTTAATTGTAGCTTATTTAGAAGGTAAAGCTATATTTTCTATTGCATTAGTGTTTACCCTTTAGAGGTTTGAATCTAACCTGAGGTTTTGGATTTTATGAGCTGTTTGGTGGACTATAAGATTAGTCATTGATGATATTTTCAGCTCCATTTCATTGCGCTTTATTTGGTGGCCTGTGTATTTACCCACTATTTTATGGGTTTGAGAGCTTTGTCAAAGATTTTGTGCATTATGAGTCATTCTATACTTGAGTCTCTGACTTCTTTAGTAAGGCCACCATTTCCAGAGTTTTGAAGGTAAGGTTGTCTTGTTCTTTTCGAGCAATAAATTCTGAGCAATCTCTTCTCAACTGTAGACTCTAAAATATGAGGTATTTTTAGCTGCTAGGCCATTTCTATTGTATCACTTTGAATGGTATGTATGTTTATTTTAGGTGCAAATCAATTTGAGATGAGGGTTTTTGCTTCTTGCTTTGCTTATGGCTCATACCCTATTGTAAGTGTATGAAGAACAATTCAATTTGATATTGTGTCCTCATAATTTACCTTAGCACCTGAAGTTGCGATAGCAACTTTGTACATATTGATTTCCATTTGATAATGTATGTTGATGTTGGAAGTTACATCTTTATGTAATGAGTTTATAAGCTAAATTTCCTTATTGCATAACCTATATTCAATTGATGGTTGCAATATGAAACCTTGTGACTTTTCTTCTTATCTGAGATCTTCTGATTTTTACTTCATAATAATGTGGAAATGCTTTGGACTTTTAGCTTATTGTTATGGGGGAATCATATCTTCGTGAGACAAAATGTACCTTCTGAATGGTTTGCATTGTCTGTATCTACTTCACAACTCTATTGATTTATTTTAAGGTCTTGGAAATTTTATGCAACTTTCCTTTCATATATATAGTTGCAGATCTACGTAGATTTCACTTGCTTCTGATGAGTTCACTTTATGGGCTCGTTTGAATTTGATAGAATTTGTATTCATATGTCAATGTCAAAGATAAATTCATCTATTTGATTTCTCCATGCCATGAAAACCCTTGCAACAATGTTAAGTATGTCTACAAGAATGAATATCTCTAACTTTCTATATCAGATTTCTCATTAATTTTTGATATTCTCACTTTCATGCTCTATTCTGGATTTTGATGAGAAGTCAATATAGACATTGAAACTCTATGAGAATCTATTATTATTTGATTGAAAATGGTCACTTGTAGCTTGATGAAGCTTTCTGAGATGGCTTATTAGTTGAGGGTATATTGCAAAAATGTATCATGCATTCCTATGGTGATTTAAAAGACTGTCCCTCACTTTATTCGTTTCTTGCATGATCACTTTGAAAGCTGGAAATTATCTCATTGCATCTTAGACTAGACTTGTGATATTCCCAATTCAACCTGAACCTTTTTGATGATCATTGGATGACTAAAATTTATTTTGCACCCTATCCTTCAAACCTACAACCTATTTTAGCACAAATTTATTTTCGAACATCATGTCTGATACATGATTCCCTTCCTACCTTCCTCAAGGCCTTGTAATGGTATTTTACGGCTTCATTGCAAAGTTCTGACGAGGGTTTCAAATGGAATGGCTACATCTATGAGACATAACATTATGTAACTACTCCCGAGTTGTAGTTTTGATGCACATGTGACTTCCAAGACTGTCCAAAGACAAACAATAAAAATTGTGTCCCCTTTTGAGATGGTTGTTTCCAACATAGTCTAACCTCTGACCCATCAAATATGAGAAACATAAAAGTTTCAAGTTCACCTTTTTTCGAACGGGTGCAAAAATGTCAACATTTATTGTGATCTTGTGGGGAAAGCTTCCTGCTAGCTTATAGACTAGTTCCTTACTCTTGTCCATTGGACATGGAGTCAAAGCATATAACCAATAATACCTTTCCAAAAAAAAAAAAGCTTGGAAAGGATCTAGAAACTAGATCACGTGCACAATAGCAATTTATTGAGTTGAAAAACATTGCAATGTGCATGAAAGAACTTATTAAAAGGGAAATCCTAATCTACCCTATTCTAACCAACTACAAATCGAGGCTAAATAAAACCTGAAATAGGCAGTGAAAAATAGCTTCCTTTTCTCCAGAAATGAGGTAATGAATTCAGCTTGCAAAACAAGTAACATGACAGAACTGAAAATGAGATGTGTACCTTGAATTTGTTCCAAAACTCAGCCCAAAACATGAAGAATATTTCTAACTAATTTGCAAACTATTCTGAAGGGATTTAGAACTGATTCTTGTGAATTTGATGCTCATTTTAGGCTCTGATATAAGGATAAACTCTAGTATTGTTGTAGATTTTTGTGATCTAGAAAGATACCGAATCGGACATGGCCTCCGAATAGCTAAAAAGCTAATTTTCTTATTTTGTACTGAAACATGAACATCCCTTTCAATCATGGGCTCTTCTTGAAGATTTTTTTGAAGACTGTTCTGAAAGTTGATCTGCCCCTATAAATTGTTGTATATTCTCTTTGACAATCTGAAACTGATCTGGAAAGTATTCAACCTCCTCAAGTTGTTGTACTTCATCAATCATAACATCATGAAGATGATAAAATGGTTGTTCTAATTCTTTAAACTGTTTGAAATTTTTTTCAATATCTTCAAACCGTCGTTTATCTTTTTTAAGCTTCTGATCCATTATTACAATGACTGATACTATAGAAGTACTTTCAAATTATTTCATTCTATCCATATTTTCCATATTTCTTGAACATTCATTTTCCTCAATGAAAGATTGTTGCTCACGAATACTTGCAGTATCATCTGATAGTCCTTGTGAATCACTACAAGTCCCTAATAACGCAACTATCTCCATGCATGCAACAAAATAAGGGTATTCACACTCAATTGTTTGATCATGATTATTCTGAAACTAATTTGTCTCTTTTTGGTCATCAACCATGGAAACTGATAAGCTGCAAACATGATTCTCGTCCCTTAGATTAGGTGATTTGTCTTCGGAACTGATATACAGATTCTCTTCAGTTCTATCAACTGGGGTGAATTAGTAGTTTGTAGGAGTATGGTGACCTCATGCACACTAAGATCAAAATATGAAGACTGCTGATAATATTTAATTTGCTTTAGATCTTCTGAAAATCGACTTTCTTTTTGAATAGGTTGCTTCTCTAACTCTAGAATATGATCAAACTAAAATTTAGAAACCCATTGCTCTATGCTTTGTAAAAATTCCAACCTGTTATTTTCTTCAGTTAACTTCCCTCCTAAATGATATTATGATCCTCTCTTTCCTAGACTAGAAGTATGGGTAAAGGAGGAGGAGTGGGATTAATTTCAACCTTAATTGGAAAATTTTGAACAAGAGGCTGGGGTACAAACTCTATTTTTAGGACAACATCTGAATGCCAACTTGGAAACTTTAATTTGGGTTTAATACATGATTGTGGGGTAGGAAAAGTAGGAATTATAGTAGCTTGATAATTTAAAAACTGATGAATGGGTTGCTTTGGCTGACAAGGGGAATATATAGGCACTGAATTCTGACAAACTTGATGCCTATCATTTTTCACTGCTAATGATTTCTCATATAGTTCCTTGATAGCTAAAAATGATTGCTTAAGTTCATTAAGCTCAATTTCAAGATCTCTTCACCTTTCACAATCAGCATAACCCTCTGCATAAATTTGACCTTGAACAACGTAATGATCATCATATTGATAATCATATTGATTTCCAAGGTTTGGGTCATAAGGATATTCATTCTGATAGGGGTTATAGAACTGATCTAAAGGGAAAAATGGATAAAAGGGTTGTTGGTTTGGATGATAATATTAAAAATGAGGGTTCATGGTGAGACCTCATAAAATATTGAAACTATGAAAAATAGGTTTTCTTCTCATGAAAACAACTAATAACAAGAAATAACATATATGATTTTCTTGAAAAATACCTAAAAAAACTACAACTGAGAACTTAATGCTATTGAAAATTGTTGTACTGATCTGAAATCAAATTTACGGAGTCACCAAATGAGTTCTGCTTGGATCTTTAATCTTCAGAACACATCAATAGTAGTTCTCATCCTGGTCCCACCGAGTGTGCCAAAAACTGTTATCTCTCAAAGTGCACCCTGTTGAGAGATGACTGCAAGTGTTCTAAGCTTGCTCTGGATCTCTCACTTTCGTAGATACAATGGAAACACCTTAGGTATGTGGGTATACCTATTGTTGAGGTGAGTCTCCGTATCAAGGCCGGTTCCTTTTTTTGATGTATCCTAAACTAATTTTTAGGGTTTTGAGGGTAAAAAAATGATCAGTAACTAAATTGAAAATGGGGTGATACACCAAACTTGTTGAGGTATTTGAATGAGTATATGCACAATCAATTTGAGAATGAATTTTGGATGCACAAACCAATAGTTTTCAGAAGAATATTAAGGAAAAACATTTGTGTATTGAGGGAATGAGTCACAACAATATAGTAAGATAAACATGCACACTAATATTATGTAGAAATTACTAAATTTGCAGCAAGGTAAGATGATTAATCAGGGAATTTTACATTCACAAGAATTAATGAGATATACACACCACTAGTAAATAATTGGAAAGGCGAAATCAGTTCTCATTCAAAGGGAAAAATTGGCAAAATTTTCTTTAAGCACTCCTATGTCCAAAAAGTCCTCCTTGTGCCTTGCAATTACACACAATATATAACAAGATTATTCACCCATCCCATCCTAAAAATAGGCTAAAATTTGTACTCGCCCATGCATGCTAATTTTACCCTTTATCATGAATAAATAAAGGAATAAAAATAGACATGCTAATACAATGAGGCATTAATAACCCTAGTTATAAAAATACATTTCAGTCAAATTGCAATTGATTGATCTATTTTTAATAAAGTAGGATGAATAATCTATCTAATAATAGCCCTTGCTTGATGTGTAAGTCTTCTCCAATGTGCATGTAATCTATGTCTTCTAGTGTTTGATTTGACATTTACAATTTGATATAATTGCAATGATATTTTAGGCAATCTTTAATTCTTCCCTTGGATGCACATGCAAAAAAACCTCTCTCTGTGAGCAAAAATAATTATTTTATTTGCAATACTTTACAAAATATTCACCCATGCATTCCATCTACTGTGGGGACCACCTGCAAGTTCTGATGTTGACATCTTTGCATATGCTCAACTTTTGTCTTATCTTAGGTACAAAAGGTCATTTTTGTAAAAAAATGACGTAAGTTTACCTTTCTTTGGTATATTCTTCATAATGATGTGACCGTCTTCATAAGGTTTAAGGCATCATTAGTCACTTCATGATTAAAACCAAACTCATTGTATTTTTGACTTGTGTATGTGCAAAATAATATTCCTTTTTTTAAGGTTACAATAATAAATTAGGGGTCAAATAATGTTGACCATGCAGTTTTTCTAAATTTGGATGATTGGTATAGTTTTATCCTAACATAGACTCCTCCTTGACTTGACACATATTATGATTAAATAATCATTGAGCTTGTTTTACTTGGCACAAATCATATGATGCCTCCCTTTGAATTTGATTCAATCATTTCATATTCTATGGTTTTGGACATACATAAGTGGAAAAAATAGACCCCCTCCCCATGTTTCTTTGACCCTTAGTGATGTTGGTGGCACATTCAAACCATGATTGAGCTAGGGTTTCTAGATCTACATTTGAGATAGTGTCATGTATTGTACATTAACTCATATCAAGTTAATTAACTCATTGAATGAGTTAATGGAGGAAAAAAGGGTCGAAGCCCTATCCTTTCGCATTTCACTTTGGAGCTCCACTCGTGATAAGGAAACTTTGTTGAAATTTTTCCCTGGACAGTGGCCATTAAAGATGATCCTGAGCTTTGACGCATTCCATTTTGAAGTTCTTGGAGAGTTATGTAGAATATTTTATGCATTCTGAGTCATTGTTTATCATTCTCCATTATTTTCTTCTCTGAATCTCATTTCTTGAGATTTTTACCTACGTAAGGTAATATCCTTCTATATTTTCATCTTTCTAAACTTGGGATTCTTTATTTTTGATCCTTCGAGCTCTAGTTTTGATTCATAGTTGAGATGGGTATGGTTTGTTTTCTCCTTCGATTTAATCGAGGTTTAGCTTGACGTTGAAAGTTTCAGACATTGTGGGCTAAGTTTCATGCCATTATGAGGTGCTCAAACCTATTGGTTTCCTACTATTCCCTTCGATGCTTCATGATCTTGAATGAAGGGTTGGAGTTTTTAAAATCACCATCCTAGAGTTTTGGTTGGTGATGCTTATAAGCCATTGGAGAAGGTAAAGATCTCTCACATTGTTAGTTGACAACTCTTAAAATTTCCTCGTTACTTTTATTTTCCCAATTGAAAGCTCGGGGTTTGTGTTTACTTGTAAACAAGATTTTGTTTATTGTCTTGATGAAAATGAGCCATTGTTGTATTATATCTTGAAAACCATTGTTAATGGTGCAAAACTCCATTTAAGCTCTAAAAACCCTTTTCCACTGGTGAGTTTGTCCTAACATAAACATTCTCTTCCTCATAACTCTAGATCTGGGCATTTTGTATCATGGGTATCCATGATTCGAGTTCCATAAACTACCATTTTCACTTCTTCCATTCTGGGTACTTCACTTTTGCTTCAAGCTAGGGTTTTATTTGAGACTCAACCTGTTAGTTCTCGAATGACAACCATTTTGTGATTTTGATCTCTAGCCTTGGCATTTGTAGGTAATAATTTGAATTTTGTACTCATTGCTCTGTATTCTTATGCCTGATCTGTGTGAATCTCCATCTGGGTGCAATATGGGTGCCATTCGAACGCTTATTGAGCTCCAATTTTCTTGTTTCAAGAAAATTTTTGTTGACTATAGCTTATTTAGAAGGTAAAGCTATCTTTTCTTGTTGCATTGGTGTTTACCCTTTAGAGGTTTGAATTTGACCGAGTTTTGGATTTTATGAACTGTTTGGTGGACTATAAGATTAGCCATTGATGATCTTTTGAGCTCCATTTCATTCCGTTTTACTTGGTGGCCTATGTATTCACCCACTATTTTATGGGTTTGAGAGCTTTGTCTAAGATTTTGTGTAGTTTGAGTCATTATATACTTGATCCTCTGAATTATTTAGTAAAGTTGCCATTGTAAGGGTTTTGAAGGTAAGGTTGTGCCATTATTTTTGAGCAATAGATTCTAAAAAATCTCTTCTCAACTGTACACTCTGAAATATGAGGTATTTTTAGTTCTAGGCCATTTCTATTATGTCATTTTGAATGGTATGTATGTTTATTTTAGGTGCAACTTGATTTGAGATGAGGGTTTGTTGCTTCCTACTTTTATATGGCCCATACCCTATTGTAAGTGTATGAAGAAAAATTCAATTTGATATCGTGTCCTCATAATTTACCTTAGCACCTAAATTTGTGATAACAAATCTATACATATTGATTCCTTGTGACTTTTCTTCTTATTTGAGCTCTTCTATCTCGGTTTTTACTTCATAATAATGTGGAAATGCTAGAATTTTAGCTTATTGTTATGGTAGAATCATATCTTCGTGAAACAAAACTATACCTTCTGAATGGTTTGTATTGTCTGTATCTACTTCACAACTCTATTGATTTATTTTAAGGTCTTGGAAATTTTGTGAAACTTTCCTTTCATATATAGTTACAGATCTATGTGGATTTCACTTGCTTCTGATGAGTTCACTTTGTGGGCTCGTTTGAATTTGATAGAATTTGTATTCATATGTCAATGTCAAAGCTAACTTCATCTATTTTATTTCTCTATGCCATGAAAACCCTTGCAATAGTGTTAAGTATGTCTACAAGAATGAATATCTCTAACTTTCTATATCAGATTGCTCATTAATTTTTGATATTCTCACTTTCATGCTCTATTCTGGATTTTGATGAGAAGTCAATATAGACGTTGAAAATATCTGAGAATATGTTCTTCTTTGATTGAAAATGGTCACTTGCAGCTTGATGAAGCTTTCTGAGATGGCTAATCAGTTGAGGGTATATTGCAAAAATGGATCATGCATTCCTATGGTGATTTAAAAGATTGTCCTTCACTTTATTTATTTCTTGCATGATCACTTCAAAAGCTAGAAATTCTATGTTGCATCTTAGACTAGACTTTGTGATCTTCCAAATTCAACTCGTAACCTTTTTATTATTATTAGATGATTGAAACTTATTCTCGCACCCCCGTCCTTCAAACCCGCAACCTATTTATAGCCTCATAACATCATGTTTGATACATGTTTCCCTTCCTTCCTTCCTCCAGGCCTTGCAATGGTCTTTTACAATGACAAGGGTTTCAAATGGAATGGATGCATCTATGAGACATAACATTCTATAAATGCTCCCAAGTTGTAGTTTTGATGCACATGCGACTTCCAAGATTATCCAAAGCCAAACAATAAATTTTTTTCCCCCTTTTGAGATGGTTGTTTCCAACATATTCTAACCTCGACCCATCAAATTTGAGAAACATAAAAGTTTCAAGTTGAAATTTTTCGCACGGGTGCAAAAATGTCAACAAGACTCGAATTTATTGTGCCCCATGAAGATGGAGATGTAAATTTTTTTTTGGACTATGTCACTTTTGTCTTCCCTCTCCCACTCTATTCACTCCCCATTTTCACTCACTTATAATATCTCCACCCCTTTTTCTTGGTGTTATCACTTCCTTAGTTTATGACTTTGATTTTATGCATCTCTCTCTTCCTTGGTCCCTTAGAATTCTAGGTTAGTGTCGAATAGTTGCATTTCCTTTCTAGGAGTAGCTTTTAGCATTAGGAATAGGTAGAGGAACCAACCTTCTCTGGAGGTTTGTCTCAATTGCAAGGTCCCACACCTTGAGACAATCCCATGTTAGAAAATTACACTGATTTCCCAGACAACTCACTTGCAAGCATTCAAAGGGTGTTGTAATTTTACACTAACAGTTCACTATGGCAGCTCTCGAGGATATCATATATTTCCTCATCATCTATACATATTCTCATGACATGATATTTCCTTGTATGGAATAGAAATCCAGCTATCTAAGAAAAATGTACACTCTTTTCAACTATGTATTTATTTTTAGAGTATAAGTAATGTGGTGGTGTCTTACCTGAGACCAAGTAGTTGGCTATATCTGCATACCAAGGTGTTTTTGTAGATATAGCAAACAAGTGTTCATATTGGAAGGAGTCATCAACTACTTGTTCTTCATCTTTGGTATCCATTCTTGAGAGAAAATATGCTACAACGTTATCCTTTCTATGTTTTTCCACAATGGTGACATTAAAATCTTGCAAGAGGAGAAACCATATGATGATTATGTTGCATACTATAGGTTTATTTATCAAATATTTGATTACAACATGATCAATGTGAATGAACACTAGATAACATGTGATGTAGTGCCTAAATTTATTGATAGCATATACAACTTCCAAGAACTCCTTCTCTATTACTTTGTGTAGTTGAGTTCAACATGCTACAAGTTCTTGCTAACATAATAAATTGCATAATTCAAAACTCTATCCTTTTTTCCTCGACGGCTCTAATGACATAGTTTGATGCATCGGTGTGGATATAGAAAGGAAATTTCCAATCATGTCCTCTTAATATAGGAACAAAATTTAACATATGTTTCAAAGTTTGGAATGCATTTTCACATTTCTCAATCCATTCAAAACCAACATCCTTTATTAATAATACAAAAAGTGGTGCTATAATCTTGCTAAAATCTTGTATGAACCTCCTATAATATCCATCATGTCCTAAGCTCCTAACATCCTTTTGTTTATTTGGTGTTGGTAGGTTTATTATAACAAATACCTTTTCTGGATCAACTTGAATTCCATCAGAATAAATATAGTGTCCCAAAACTATACCTTCAAACATCATCATGTAGCATTTTTCATTACTTAAGGACAGATTGTGCTCCTTGCATCTCTTCAATAATTTTTCCATATTTTGCATAGCTTCCTAAAAATTGTTGCCATATACAGTGAAATCATCCATGTAGACCTCCATGCAGTCATTTGTTAGATCTGAAGAGATTCTCAAGATTGCCCTCTAAAATGTAGCAGGTTCATTACATAAGCCAAATGGAAGAAATGAATATGCAAATGTTCCCCATGGGCATTTGAAGGTAGTTTTTTCCTGGTCTTCTGGTGCAATTTGAATTTGATTGTAGCCACTATATCCATAAAGAAAAGATAAATATTTCTTACTAGCCAAATTGTCAAGTACTTGGTCAATGAAAGGAAATGAAAAATGATCTTTCTTTGTTCTGCATTCGATCTCTCGTAATCTACACATATCCTTCATTTTACATTCTTCTTAGGCATAATGACAAGATGTGACACCCACTGACTGTCTGATATGGGATATATAAAGCCAACATCTAGTAACTTTTTTAATTATCCTTTTAAAACATCCCTTACTACTAGATTCATTCTCCTATGTGGCCGCCTAATTGGTTTACAAATTTCCTTGATATAGATCTCGTGTGTATAGAGATTAGGATGAATCCCACACATATCACCATAATCCCATGCAAAATTTGCTCTATGATTTTAAAGAAGAGTTATTAATAATTTATCTTGTTGTATACTCAATATTTTATTTACATTAAGTGGTCTTCCTAGTGTTATTTCCATTTTCTTGGAAAGATCCATCATTGAACATACATTGGTGCTTGAAAAATTCAATATGCAAAGAATAGTAGAGAAGTTGGTGAAGAATATAGTTCTTACCTAGAATGTCCATGGTTCTTTGCTATAGTAGAACCTGGTTCAATGGATAACTTAAACATCTTAAATTATCATCAACTTATTCATTTCTTCCATAGTTATTTTGCAAGACATTGAGAGAAAAAAATTCTTCCTCTTAGTCATCAATTATGAAATACTTATCTAACATCATAAGTTGTTGTATAGAGCTTGGATATGCTTCTCGGTTCTTCAACCCAAATTGTTTGATCTTCATCGCTTCAATGGTTGGGAAAGAGGATAAAGCATCAACTTGTTAGTACCAATTCCATTAGAAATAATCATGTTGTCGAACCAAAACCTATGAATGCATAAATAATGGCCAACCATGGTCTTCCTAGAATGATAGGATATCCTCCTAAACTTTATTTTGGTTGAAGTAAAATAAAGTTAGAAGGGTATTCCCAAGATTCTACCACCACAACTATGTCCTAAAGGACTCCTTTAGGTCTCACTCGTTGATCTATCTCGCAGTTGTAAGACTATAGCTATTAGCCTTAGACCTTACAACTTCAGTCATCCATATTTTTGGTGATTACATTAATGGTTACCCCTAGGTCAATCGTGAGTATTCTTTATTGTAATTCCATTAATTGTAACGTCCACCAAAGGAATACTTGGATCTATATAATTTGGTAAAACTAAATTTCCAAGCATGAATCACCTAGTTGTCTAATGACTTACGAGTGGATGGATCCTTTCTCTTTCTACCTAGTTTTTATGCATAGATCCTTAAGAAACTTATTGTAGATGAGTACATCCTTGATAGATTGAATAAGAGGAATTTCGACACAAATATCCTTTAGTCGATTGACCAAATTAGAATCATAATTTAATTTGTGGTTAGTCTTTTTCATGTAATATTTCTAGAAATGGTGGTTTATTAGCTTGCATTTTACCCTTACTAGATTTCTATTTAGGTTGATGCAGATCATCATGTAGCGTGTTCTGGATTTGTTGTAAATCTATCTATAACAATTGTGTTTCCTTTGAAATTGATGTAATGGTGAGCTTACTTTGTGGAGGAAGTTATCTTCTGCGTAAAGATGAATGTCATTAACATTAACTAAATAGGAAGATTATTGATCCGATTGAGTAGTACAGATGGTTGAGTAGCTTTATTGTTAGGGTTAGGAATTGGTTGAGCTAGTAGATGAGTGGATTTTGGTTGAGATATAGGTTAGAGATTTGACATCAGAGCTTGTTGCTGCAGATAAGGAGGTTACTGGTAAGATTGTTGGTAATTAGGATGTGGGTTGTTCCATTGTTTCCCTCCTCTCAAAGGATATTGTCATGATTGAGGGGGTTGTTGCCATTATTTTTTGCCTAAGAATTGAGGTTTCCATTGTTACTAGTATTGGCTAGGGTATGGAGCCCAACCTTTCTTCGAGTTATCCCAAGGCGGGGGTTGCATATATGGATTACTATCCCGGTTATGAAAAGATGACATAGGGTCTTGTGATATACCTCCTTGTCTTGGTGGCCACGGTTTCCTTTGAGAAACATAGAATAATTTCCCATCCTTTGACTCCAACATCTTCAATTCAGTGAAGCCTCCCTTTCTTTTGCAATGTTGGCAAATCTTCTCGCATCTGCAAATCAACTTTCTTTCTTCTACATGCATGACAGAACTTTGTAAGTGTTGCCTCTACATCTTCTCTTTTCTTCTTGGTATGTAGAACATTTAGTTGAGTGGCCATGTCATTGACAATATCCTACTTCATGTTCTTGAACATGTTGACAATCTCTAACTTGGATATGTCCCTAATTCCTTTGGTAGTTGATCCACCCTTGATCTTACATTTATTATTCTCTTCATAGTGGATTTGGAGTAATTCCTATAGGCTTCAAAAATCTCATCAAATGTAGCTTTTGAAATGTCTCAAGCTCTTATCGATCTAGAGCATCCATGTCCTCCTCCCCAGAGTCCCTTTAAGAAGAGAAATTTGAGAGATTCATGCGGTAATCTTGTGTGCCTTGTCTTTTGAATGCGTAATAAGAATATTTCTAGATAGTCTTCCAAAGGCTCATCCTCCTTCTTTTCTATCTTGAAGATTTGATCACCTCCTCTCGCTACTAAGCCTGCAGTAGTCCCGATACTTAGTGAGAAACTTCTCCTTTATATGTTCCCAAGTTGTAATGCCATCTCTTCCTAAACCCATGCACCACCTCAAGGCTATGTATTTGAGTGTAGAAATAACATCTTCAATTTATATGCATTGGTGGTATAATCATATATCCCGTATAATACGTCAAACTCAAACAAAAAGGTGTTTGGGTCTTCGATTATGGATCCATGCAAGTTAGAAAGGGATGAGGGATTAATATTCTTCATTACAATAGGATTATTATTTTTGGAGACTGGGAACTTGAATGTAGTTACCCCTTCCTCAAAACATTTTGATCTACTTCTTTTACCATGTCTAGCTGATCAAGAGAAGATTCAGAACTTTCACTTGGAGGGGATATCCTAACATCAAACCTTGTACAGAGGAAAGTATGTCTTATTTAGAATCCTCATAATCATATGAAGAGATATGTGCTATTTGCGGATTGGGTAGGAATATACCATGGGCATCCCTTAGACGGTGCATTCATCAACTATCTTAACTCAATCAATGAAAATTAGTGGGGGGGTTGGAGGTGAAATTTCTAAAACCTAAACTATTCTAAGAAATGAAAAACCTCTCAAAAACCTTATAACTCGACAATATCCTTGGAAATGATGCTAAAAATGGTGGTACAAATTAACTTGTAGCAACTAATATGTTGTTCATTAATCCACAATCATTTAATCATCAAACCAATGGACATAAAATTTCAATAATGTTATTGTTATATGCACGATTCTGAAATAATTTAGGAGGTATTGACAGAAATTGTTGTCACTATAATACTTGAAATAATAATACTTCAAAAGTAAAATACTTGAAAAAAATTATAACTAAAAGCAAATGGATTCTAAAAATTATGTGTAAAAAAATATATAATAAATTCGGAATGCGAGAGAAGGAGATAAATTGATTCTTAATCTAATCATGTAATAAAACAGAAAAAAAACTATGGAGGGTTTTAGCAGACCACAAGTGGGCCTTGCCTTGTGTTAAACGCTCCTAAGGCTTATAACTAAAAATACTGAAAAAACTCATATTATTTATTGAATTGGAATGAATATTACACTTAGGAACAAATCAACTTCCTTATTCGTGTATCCAACCTTCTCTAATTCTCCTCTCTAGATCTATCTCGCATTCCCAACATTAATCATTCTCTTTTATATTCCTCAATTACAACAAAACATGAGAAGAAGATTTTGACTAGGAGTTCAAATAGACTGAGTAAAAGATATTCTACGTAACAAGTGGAAGATGTCAAATAGATAAACAATATTTTCAACACAAAAACAAAATTAATTAACAAATGTTCGGATATCAAACACTTAACTCAAGTAATTGTTAAGTTTCTTAGATCACGTGTTTAACTAATCAATTAGTTATTCAAAGTGAGTTGTAATAAATAATCAAATATATTGTTGAGTTATCTTCTAGTTTTCATGTACTAGTTGTAAATGCCTCTTCAACGATGTGTAAAAACATGTGTGTCATTATCCACATTCCAAGAGTTCTTAATAATCACAACTTCTTTGTTGTAGATAATCTTCTTTGGTTGCAGTGAGTTGTTGCGGGTGGGTCCTTTGGCTATGGATGATTGGTTGTAGGAAGATCCTTAGCTATATGTGGATCCGTTTGTCTTTGGACATGTTGTTCTAGGTAAAAATTTCTTGCAAACAAGATTGGAATCACAAAGCATCATTCAATCACATATTGAAATTAAGAGAATAAGTGCATACTAAAAATACCACAGAATAAAGATAACTATCCATAACTATATTAAGTAGTATTCATGTCATAAGTTCAGGTTATGATGGTAATGTTCAGCAAAGATAATTGGGAAATACAAGTTCATGGCCTTAATTGCTTAAAAAATATAGAAGATGAGGTTTGTATAAAGGGGATTCACATTACTCATAACATATGCATGTGCACATACATATATATGTATATTTATGTACGAGTATACATATACATATGCATGTAATGGCCTTACATACCGGACGTTTGTATTATCATATGATAGTGTTGTTTGTCATACAAACACTTTGTATACCACATAAGAGAGATAAAATTGTCTATACTCTTGTTTTTGCTGGCTATTAACTAAATGTGATGTGACGCCTAGTTATACATGCACATACATACATATGTATGCATTTATATATGTATGTATTTATATATGTTTTTAGTGCCACGGGAGAGCAGGACAACAATTTGGCATGTGGGGGTAAAATGTATGGTGTATATATGGTCTATCGCATGGGGGTCATTCGATCGTGTTTCCAAAACATCCTCTGACATGCATATGCATATACATATACATATATATGTACATGTATGTATGAATATACATATACATATGTATATGTACTGGTCTCACATACCTGGACATTTGTATTATCATATGATAGTGTTGTTTTTCATATACACATTGTGTGTATACCACATAAGAGAGATAAAACTGTCTATACTCTTGTCTTGGCTGGTGATGCAGAGGGTAATGTCAATCAACAACCTAAACATATATTGGAATCATATGTATACAATTTATTTATTACAATGACTTGAAATAATTTTTGACTACTTGGTCTTGTTGTTTTCCCACTCCTTCTAACTCTATTTTTACCTCTTCTTGAGACTTAGCTTTTGGGTTTAGACACTCACCCTTCCTTTACTACTTTCTCCCTGACCTTATACCTCTCCTTACTCCATCAATATCCTTCTTGGTTATGGTTAAGTCCTTGACATATATAGACTTCTGGTGCCACTCTTAGCTCAAAAAATTTAGTTCATATTCAAATCATGTTATGCTTCTCAATAAGAACTCACAGTCCTTCAATCTATGTTGGATCCTTGGATTATAATGAAGACTCTAGAATTTTCTATCTCTGTGATTTATCATGCATACTTTATATATTTGTTAAGGTGATAGATGGTGCCATTTCTGAATTCAAGTATCATTCTTATCTTTAGGACAGTGGTAGATTTCTTAAAGGAAGATCAATGCAAAGCTAGCTAACAAGAAATAATCTTGATATACCTTGATGGAGTCCACAATCTCAATTCTCATTCTATATGTTTTCCCATTCCTTATTTCCTTGATATGATGCAAGATCACCTTTCCTTATCATCATCTCTAGAACAATTATACACTGAGCTTGTCTAGATCTAATCTTATCACTCCTTTACTGTCATGTTTGATTCCTTTGGTACTTTTTACTTCTTAAGATTTGTACTGGACCCAAGACACTTAATCATATATCTAATTTCTCTATGTTTTTAAACCTGATTGAACTCCATGCTTGCATTCAAAGACTGTATTCTCCTCATATTTTGACAAATCAATATAATGAACTTGATCACTGTCTTTTTGTGTCTTATTCTGGGCATTAAAGGAAAAAATTTGTTCATATGGATTGATATAGTAAATCCTCCTAGGTTTGATTTCTTTTGCAAAATGACTCCTTGGATCTACTTATAAGTCTGTTCCTCCATGATGACTTATACCCAACAATGTACAGTCTAACAAGAATGGTTAGAACTCAGTCATGTCCTTGGAAAATGAATCCAAATTAGAAGTAAGGGAGAATTACTATGTTCCATACCTATTGATGATGAATTTATTATGTTCTAGCTCTAAACACCATTCCCTTTTCATTCTTGGCTAAATCCTTTATGTTCCTTCTATCCCCTGTTCTAGGAGTCTACTAGCTCAGTTTGTGGGGTTTTTCAGGTGTAACTTTTAATATTATTGTGATCTAGCTTGAAGGTAAATGTTTTCAACCACCCATTTTCCTTTTTTAGGTGTCTCTAAACTTTCAAGATCCAATTCCTTACCATTTTCACCCAGCTCACAAAATTTTCCCTTAATTAGGCTTCTTCACTGTATATTTCAGTCCTTAAACCTATTGTCAATTATATCTTCTAATAGAATTCACCAATTTCCTCAAACCAATTTTATTTTGAAAGTAAGTATCTATAGATGATTAGTTTAGAATTTTAGTTCTTAACTCTCCCGTACGTGCAAGTTGTGGAGGTTTTAGTTTCCAAACCCTATGCTAGGATATGACATAGTTCGAGAAGGGTTAATTGAGTTTTTCTTGTTTTATGCATTTTTCATGGTATATATCATGTGCATGGGTTCTCAAGGACATTGATTACATCTCAACATCATCTAAAACTTGTGATATAATGATTTATATGCTCCTTAGTGCACAATTTCATAGAAAACCTAGAGTTCCATGAGTTGACAGAACAATGACCTCTTAGATTCATATAATTTCACACAAACACACATATTTTTCATTCTTCATCACAAAGAGAATGCAAATTCATTCAAGGAAGACTTACTTTCATTCTTTACACATCTTTTTCATTCTTCAAGCACATTCATTGTGCCACTTTAACCTCTGCCCTTGTCCATCCTTGACTTCATCAATCACACACTTACAAGACTCTACTTATCTCCCTATGGATATTCTAGCTCGACTCTTTCTCATGAACACACCCTATTTTCTCTAATGAAGATCCTCATACTAAATTAGGATCTTGAATCTATCTTGACTACATACATACATATATGCAATTGTATATGCATGTTTACACATGCATATGCATATACATATATATGTACATATATGTACAAGTATACATATACATATGTAGATGTACGAATCCCGTTAATATGTGCTAGTTCCCAAGGTAGATCCCAAAGTAGATACCAAGGTAGAGAAAGGCAGAGGAAAGGATGAAAAAGGTGGTGATCATTTAAGATGCATTTCTTTAGTTTTTGTTGCCTTACGCAACTACCAAACTCATCATTCCATTGATTGAACACTAAAAATTTAAGTGTAAAAACACAAAAAAAATTTTGTGAAGCTCTAGATCCATTGCGGGAGAATTGACAGGTGGAGAGAACTAGATAAATAAATTTTTTTGCAGGTAAGTGTTGTTTTCTTCAAGATTCTCGTGATAGACTAGTTTTGTTTTTGAATTTGTATTTGGAAACTGATTTTTCAGGGAGCCTTAAGCTTATGATGAGTGATCGAGCATGGTACCCACAACAAGTGAATGTAGGAGATTTGAGAGTTTGTGTATTGTTGCGAGTTGTCTAGCCATGTCTACACATAATTTCTTGCTAGATTTTAGTGGTGTTACATCCGAATCATTTAATTTTTCATCCAAGATAGGATTGTATGACCCCATATGATACACCATAAGATGCCATACATGCATCATCCATTTTTGTCTTTTATGGTATACACATAGTGTCTATATAACAAACAACACTATCATATGATAATACAAATGTCCAGTATGTGAGACCATTACATATACATATGTATATGTATACTCGTACATACATGTACATATATATGTATATGTATATGTATACACATACATATACAAATCCATATTATATATATATATATATATATATATATATATATATATATATGTATGTATGTATGTATGTATGTATGTATGTATGTATGTATGTATATATGTATGTATGTATATGTATGTATGTATGTATGTATGTATGTATGTATGTATGTATGTTTGTATGTATGTATGTATGTATGTAAAAGTATACATGTGTATATGTATACATATGTGTATGAATATGTGCAAATGCAATGGTGGAGAAGAAGACGATGGATAAAGAGAGGACTGAAATGACAGGACCAAGTTTGCGTGTCCTCTTGGGTTGGTGAGCCGTCCGGCTTTGTCCAATGTGCCAACTCACCCAAACCTCGTCACTATTAGTACCCTATAGTGGTATTTACATTATTTTTCACATACACACAAAAATGACATCCATGTGCATACCAAATATTTTCACTACTATTATCCTATTACGATGTTTGCATTTTTGTCACATAAACTATAATCACAACATGTGTTACAACCTAGTCATTTACTTGTCATCCAAGATAGGTGTTTAAGAAAATATAGAATTTATAAATGTCTAATTTGATTGCAATACAACAAAGAAGTGAATAAACAACTAAGTATAAATATATCTAAGCAAACTAAGCTAAGAAATAATGAAAACCCTAAGTGCAAAGAGGAGATAAAATGACTTATATTTTTTGTAATTAGTCTTGGAATGTGCCACGGTGAAGTACTTGATGAACAACAGGTAGAAAAGTCACACATAATATTGAATAATTGTGTAACTACATAATCTATCTCGGAAAATTACACCCAAGATGGATCGGGGCCAGGCTTGTGGGCACCACAGACTGGATCGGGACGGTTATGCTTGCCAAAAACTTCCCTTGGAGGATCATGAGATGTTTTTATCCTTAAATCTGGTCTCTAGTATGTCACATGATTATAACCGATGTTGATGATAACTTGTAATAAATAATTCACCTACAAAACTCTCAAAATCACATCAAAACCCAAAAGAAAATAATGCAAATGAGGGGCCAGACTATCCTCAACTATCAAACAAGTGATCTTATGACTGAACACTACACTACATTTTAGACCTAATGTAGTTATCAGGTGTGTGCATGTGTGTGTGTAGAGTCGTGCCCTAGGTGACTCTTGTGTGTGTCGCACTTGATAGAAAATAATAACTAGATGTAGAAGATGTAAGTATATATGTGCATGGAATAGAATGAGCTTCCTTGTATAAAGTGTATGCAAAAGAATGAAGTCCCTTGCTCTTGTAAGGATGTTATATGGATGCTTGAATGCTCTTGATAATGTCATTTGGATATAACCTTAGATGGTGATAGCTAATTCTTATTGCTTAGTCTTTTATTATGATCACATAACTTTATATTTATGTGTTTCCCTTGCTTTAGTTTCGTAATTTACTCAAAAAGGATGACTAAAAAAATATAAGATGCCAAAATGGGTAGAAAGGACCCAAAATATGTAAGCCAAATACAAAGAGGTTGGGGGCACCCGGTGGGGACGGGGCATTTGGCACTCGGTGTCCTTACTAGGTGCTAGTGTTCGTGGATGAGAAATGTCGAGTATGAAAATTTGGACCGGAAAAGTAAGAGTGTAAGATAAAAAGAGGCAACAAAAAGAAAAGAAAGGTGGTGAAGACATGGGTTAGTTAGTACTTTTTTACTTAGGAATCATATAATAGTAGTATGTTATTAGAACTAGATAGATTCCCAAAGTGTGTGATTTTGTGTCTATATTTTCCCCACTTTATGTTGTTGAGCGAATGCTCAATAACATAAAGTAGATAAGAGATTCGTACATGATAACCATGTAGATCAATTGTGAAAAGTGTGCTTTGGAGACAAGAAAAATTGTGGAGTGATAAAAATGTGAAGCGTTGATGCTAAGGAGGAGAAAATGAAAATAAGTGATGATAATGACCCTAAGGCAAGATCATATGTTGTCGATGTCGTGATTATACACATTATTGTCTCTTGTTGTTGATGTGAGTACTTCTTTTCATAAGGACATACTTGCAAAAGAGAAGAATGAACAAGTAGTCAAATATGCATTTAGAAGATCGAAATGTATCAAAATCATGTAAGAAAGTATGTAAAATATGAAAAATGTGAAAAAGGGACATGTGCACCTGATTCGTGATGAGAAACGAGATAGAAAGGATCCTAAAGATTATGTAGAAGAATGAGTTTTTTGAGTGATCTCACGCTAGTTCATACCGATCAGTGAGTTATTTTGGGTGATCTCAAGCCAAGAATGGAAGAAGTGTAGGGAGAAAATTATGTGTTTATCCTCCAACCTTTTAATGATTCTTGTTATGTATAACACCACCGCATATGGTCTTGAAAAATCTAATCTGGTTCGAATAGTTCCGATTCAACACTAAAGAAGAAAATATTTTGTAGTACATGCATGTTGAGTGCTAAGGATTGTGTGCCCTGTAAAATCCACTATGTGAAGTGATGAAAACTATGCAGAAGTGGAAAATTATGTGTAATTATCCCTAGTCATAGGTGTCTAGGAAGCGTTAGGGCCCCCCAGTGCACTACTATCCCGGTTTGGGAGCCGATATCTATGATATTCTAAGGGACTAGGTTAGATTATGAGCCCTATCTCGAGATTGATGACCGCATTATACCAAAGTATTATGTTGCATTGAGCTATGGTAGAGTAGAGCGTTGTATGGGGTGACTGATTCACCCAAATGATGACCCCCTCTTTTGGGGTGCATGCGGCGTGTTGAGGATTATACGGCCCAAAGGAGGACCGATCGCTAAACTAAAATTGTACCCTACATGGGGAAGGGAGTGTGTTTGGTAAAAACCAAGGAACACACAAATAAAGTGGCTAGCAAACAAGTGTTAGTGCAATAAAAGATAAATATGAATGTAAAAACAATATGTAAGCTAAGTAGACAATGTGTAAGCTAATACACAAGAAGATAATATGCAAGTAGACAATGTAGACCATAAAAGGAGGGTTGCAAACATGTGACACCACTCACAATTTCACAAGACAATCAAGGCTTATGAATCCAAAAGTAGATAGTGTGCACACAAGAAAAAGGGCATAACATGCAAATAATTGAAAACAATCAAGATAAGAGAAAATAATGATATAAAATTTAACAGATAACCATGGAAGCAAATAGACCTATAAATAAAATCATGCACTTGAAGCACCCATTAACATGTTAGGCAAATAAAAATTATGTCAAAACATGTATGATATGATAAAGCAATGTGTTATGAAAAATGAAACAATAACACTTGTAGTGTATGAAAGTGAATGCCCCTAGAGCCCTTGTGGGATTGGTGATAGGTACTACGCCAAGCATCCATGATGCATTTATCGATCTGTGTAAAATACGAAGGTACAGGCACAAATTTGTACAAACAGATAAATGATCTTCTATTCAAATTTCAAAGTGTTACAACCCAGGATCCATTATAAATATATAGATAATGAGTTTCCTATAAAATAGCAAACTAATCTACCAATAAATATTATTCACGTAGTATTGTTGTAACTATTAACAATACCACTAACTAATTCTCATGATCTACACAAATATATCAACTATAAGTTACCCGACTAATACTCACATTATAATATAAAAAATATAACTTTGCTCACTCATTAACATAATGAATCGGTAATAGAATATTACTAACATTCCCCCTTAGTGAAAACATGGGGAAAAACTACCTTTGTACTAGCACATGCTTTCATGATTAGGCAATTTTTACTTTTGTAGGATGATCGAAACCCGTTGTATGGTTTTGAAATGGTTAACCATGAACCGAAAATGGTGGTTTTCAACTGGAGTACCACAAACCAAAAATGAAGGTTTTCAATTGGTTTACCTACAACATCATCATGATGTGCCAAGTACTATTTTCAGCCCTCATCACATTTCACTGCAAGGAATAACATAGGAAAATATGCTCACACATTAAAAATTGAAAACTAGAAATGGAACATTGGATATGTTCCCCCTAAATGTGAAAGTTTCACTTAATGAACTAGGAACACCGCAAACTTAAGTACACTGAAAAGCATATACTCACATTATATATATGCCACCACATCCGCTATACAACCTCATTGGTAGTGACTAACGAGACGTCGTTGATCAACCTCCAACCTCTAATGCCTCTCGAACTCCATTTTCATGATGTTAATTCAACAAATTTAGCTTTTGAGGATTAATAGTTGTCGGGACGTCAATGACACCGAAAATGCGTTTGTAAGGCAATTTTTTTATTTTTACAATTTTTGATAGCTTTGACTATACAATAAGAATGAATTTTGAATCTATACAATACAAATACTCTTTTGATGACAAGAATTTTGACGATACTTACAAGTAATGACAATAACTAAAACTTTTGACACAAAAATAAAAAGTCTTGAATAACAAATCCAATTAAAAATTGGATTGACAAAACTAAACTGAATTATAATCGAAACAATAAATTTTATGGACTATGACTATTAATAGTACTTTTAATAAAGACAAATACACATAATGGCACTTATTCATTCTATTTCAAAAACATTCTAACAAAACTATGAGTATCGTGAAACATAAAACAAACATTAAGCTTTTATGGTGACACAAGAACAAAATGGTATGACTTAACGGTGGTAAACACTACACGACAGACATTATTGTTTCAAATCCTACGAACCTGCATGCATTTTTGAAGTGATGTTGGAGGATCCCGAGATGTCAAATATGACACAATGATGGATAGCCACATGCACAAATATGAGGCTCATATACCAAGTATGCACAAACATAGGATTCTCACACTACAGAGCATAAATTCCATGTGACCAGTAGGTATGGAAAATAAAATACCTCACAGATATTGTAAAGTATAAAGGGAATTGGAAGATTTGAAAAAATGTGGACATATCACGTAAGGCATAATATAGAATGCTTTTGCTCCACGTTTAGCGTCTTTGAAAGATCTCAGATGGTCTGGTATAATCTACAGTAACGACTATTATAATTATAACCATACGATATGGATTGCTAATCTAAAAAATGTATAGACGTCAGTAATAGTAGGTGGCTGTGTATGGAAATGATAAAAAAGTGATAGGACTGGCATGGATACCAGTAACGGTGTATTAATTATTGGTCGATCAGTGTATGAATGTTCCTAATCTCTAGTTGCATGGATCTCCTTATCAAAACTACAACAGGTTTTGCAAAGTTGGAGATGGTAAATCCCAATATCCCTAGTGAGCAAGCACTATTCTCTAATCAAATAATGATTTCCATTATTTGGGTTAATGTTCCAGAGAGAATCCCCTTCACAAATTAAAATGACATTTTAATCCATCTCTGATACCAGATGAAGGTACATGTACAAATTTGCACAAATAGATAAATGATCTTCTATTCAGCTCATTCTTACAATTGGATCCATTACAAATATATAGATAGTGAGTTTCCTATAAAATAGGAAATTATTCTAATAATAAATACTATTCACGTAGTATTGTTGCAACTAGTAACAATAACACTAACTAATTCTTATGATCTCCACAAATATCTCGACTATAAGCTACGTGACTAATACTCACATTATAATATACAAAATATAACTTTGCTCACACATTAACATAATGGAGCACTAATAGAATTTTCCTAACATTCCCCCCTTAGTGTGAACATGGGGAAAACCTACCTTTGTACTTGTACATGCTTTCATGATTAGGTGATTTTTATTATAGGATGATCACAAACCCATTGTATGGTTTTGAAATGGTTAACCACGAACCGAAAATGGTGGTTTTCAATTAGAGTACCACAAACCAAAAATGAAGGTTTTCGAGTGGTTTACCTACAACCACATCATGATGTGCCAAGTATTATTTTCAACCCTCATCACATTTCACTACAAGGAATAACATAGGAAAATATGCTCACGCATTAAAAACTGAAAACTAGAAATGGAACATTGGATTATGTTCCCTCTCAATGTGAAAGTTCCACTTATTGAACCAGGAACACTGCAAACTTAAGCACATTGAAAAGCATATACTCACACTATATATATGCCACCACATCTGCTATGTAGCATCATTTTTGGTGATCGACGAGAGGTCGCTCATCGACCTCCAACCTCGGATACCTTCGTCCTCTAGTTTCATGCTGCTAATTCAGCAAATTTGGCTTTTGAGGATCAATAGTTGTCGGGATGTCGTAACCCCGAAAATGCATTTGTAAGGAATTTTTTTTTTTACAAATTTTGACACTTAAACTATACAATAAGAATTAATTTTGACTCTATACAATACAAATACTCTTTTGATGACAAGAATTTAAAAGATACTTACATGTAATGATAATAACTAAAAATACTTGAATAACAAATCCAATTAAAAATTGTATTGACAAAGCTAAACCGAATTATAATCGAAACAATAAAGTTTATGGACTATGACTATTAATAAGAATTTCAATAATGACAAATACACATAATGGCACTTATTCATTGAATCGACACTTGCTTTAGTCTCTGTTTTTGGTGACATAAATAAGTCCCTCCCTATGATTTATTAGTTAATAGCTCTTATCAAGAACGAGGTCTACTCGACATGAGTGTGGAACGTAAAGAATTCTAATATGCAAAACAAAACAATTTTATCCGAACATGTAAGCATCGGTAAGTACGAGTAAATGCGAACAAAATATGTAGTTTGTTGTGGATGAGATGAAATTCGAGTGAATGATAGGAACCACGTGCCCCTCGAGAGAGTGTGAATGAGTATTCATGTGATGAGTTTCATTTGTACATGCCCCCTCGGTAGTCGAGAATGAACCGTAGAACAAGAGTGCGTCATAGGGAAATGGTTTGAATTGTGTGCTAGAAAGATGTGATCATGAAAGCATAGAGTGTAGAGAGTGTGTGAGTGAGCGAGTGAGTGAGTGAGTGTGGTGAGGTTAATTTTAGATTGAACCCCTAGTAGTTGAGTATGAACCATGGAACTAGAGTGTGTCATAGGTTAATGAGTGCAACGTGTAGAAGTAGATGTGAGAAAGATATGTTGTGAATTTCTATAGTGAATAAGACACAAAGTGTATAGTAGAGGTTGCGAGAGAAAGATGTTGTGTTTGTATAACACATGTGTGCGAAGGATGTGATGTGTAGTATGTAGTGTATAGTGTATAGTGTTTAGTGTGTGAAGTTCATGTATATAGTATGCCCTCAACAGTCAAGTGTGAACCAAATCATGAGAGTGCATCATCGAGGAATGAAAATAAAAGAGTGTATCAAGATGTGTATGAATATGGAAGAATAGATGCAAAGTGTGTAAGATGTAAAACAACCGATAATGCTTAGAAGGCGGGGGATAAGTGTGGTATCCCCCTAAGTGTGTGCTAATGAGTGTATTGTTAGATGAATGACATTTGAAATAGATAGATAGGTGATGCATGAAGATGATGAAGGATAATAGATAGTGTATACTTGACTAAGTAATGTGATAAGTGATGAAAGGTTAAATTGTATGGGAATAACGATAGATGGTAATAGATGTATGTATGTATGAGTGTTTATGTAATAGATAGAGATTTCAATGAAGCATGTAATGTGGGGTTCTTATTGTAAGATATCCATCAACAGTTATGTAAGAACCATAAGAAAATGAGTGTGTTATAAGGAGGTGATGAGAGGAATGTATCATGATGTGTAAGATGCATATGAGAGATTAGATGTGGAATAAGTAATGTAGTAGTGGAGATACCATAAAACGACATCAGTAAGGGTGGGAAATAGGCACGATTCCCCAAGTGTATTTTAATGGTTAAATCGATCAAGTAACATCATCTAGGATATTTTCATTGTCATGGTCAAAGCCGAATGGAGATGTATCAAAGACCCGATAAGAAATGGTATGTGGTTGGTCAAGTAAATTGTACATGCCTATTGCATATTATTAGTCGGTGAAAGGTGGAAATGGGCATCCATCATCCATGTACATACCAGCAAGTGAAGTTGTATAATGATGTATTAGGTATGCTAGGACCATTATGAGTGTTTCATGATGTGTTTTGAGGTTGTTTCGCTTAACTCTAGCCTTTGCAGAACAAAACCTTAAGAGCTAGTTATGCAAGTCTCAAAGTGGCTAGAAATACTTGCGAGATATTTGTGACATGATGATGATTAGATATGGTTGTAGGTTGTGTCCTTGTGTTGTGGTGAAAATTCTAGGTTTCCATGATGAGTATTTTGCATGATATGATTTTTTTCTAAAACATGGTAAAAAATAAGGCAATTTCCAACTCGAGTTTGAACTTCTGATGCTCACTATGAATTGTGGGATTTTCATGACACCATGTGGCTTTTATGTATGGTTATAAAGTGATTCTATAATATTTCAAAAAAATGTTTAGTTCATTTCATCGTCACATTTTTATGAATGAAGGTTAAGAAGACAAAGTGCTCTAAAACCCTAGTTAAACCCTAGCTAGGACCAGTTTGCAAAAGAAGAGGTATAGTGAGCCAGTTTTGATTGTTTATGAAAAAGTGATGATTGGATGTTGTAGAGGAATCTTCCATATTTCCATAAATGTAGGATAGAGCATGTGATAGTATGTGGGCCCCACCTAAAAATGTTAGTTTCTAAAGAGTTCCAGTTTGTGGAAAAGTTTTCCAAATGAGGTATGAGATAAATTGATGTTATGAAATTTATTTGAATTTTTTTATTGATGTTTATAAAGTTTTTAGATCATTTTTGATTAAAAAGTGCAAGTTGAGCTCCATTCAGGTTGACTAGTCAAAGGGCAGTTTTGAGGCCATAAAAAGTAGTGTTCAGTAAAATGGCCATAACAGAGCTACATGTGGAATTTTTAGATGATTCAAAATGTTTTTAAAATATAATTCATAATTATATTGATATAAGTATTAAATCATGATGAGGTGTTTTGATGTGGTTTCGAGGCCATTCTTTGGAAAGGAATGTTTTTGCCACTACAAGACGTGATGTGCTTTTCTGAAAGTTTTCAGTTGTTTGAAGGTTTAGATGGATTAGGTGATGCTTTATATCACATATAATTTGAAGAGGGATTAATTTTCATCTAATGAATCCATTTATATTTCTTTATTATCTTGAAATTATTTTATTAGCATGATATTTGGAAACATTGTTTTGGGCAGGATGATTTGGTAAAGACAAAAGCTATTGTGGTTTGAGAAGGAGATTGTTTTAAGGATTATAACTTTCTTATAAGTGTTATAAATAATCTATAATTCCCATTAAGTGGATAAATGACATAGTTTTTCTTATTCTAAGTCATTTGGTGGCATAATAAATTTTCTAGGGCCATGAAGGGTGTAGGAAACAATAGTTTTTAGAAGTATAAAGAGTACTAGGCCCATAACACGAAATTTTTTGATTAGTTGAGATAAATTGAAACTATGTATGGATGTTAAATTTTATTTTAATCATGCATGTTAGTTATTAGGTCATGACTAAGCATGGTTTTTGAATGAGGGGATTTTCGTCATTCGAATGCAAGGTTTTTTGGGATGTTTTGTGCATGGATGAAGTATTTTCTGTTAGGCCGACCTATATGGGTCAATTGTTAATTTTATAGTGATTCTTATGGTATGTTTTTAGGCTAGTATGGTCATGAAAGTGGAGGGAAACTGACCTATTTTGAATTTGAATCAAGGAGAGGCTATAAAAATGAAGTTTTGGGTACAATGGTGCTAATATTTTGAAGCCCCTTTTATATTCTTTTGAAAAATCCTTTGATGTAAAGAAAAACCAATTTGGACCTAGCTCAAAACCCTTGGAATTCCATTCTAGGACAATATCTAGTTGTGTTTTCATGAAGAGGATTTGAAAAAGCAAATTTGGTGATGTTTCTTTGAGAATGAGTTGAAGAAAGAGGGTAGATTTTGGAGACTTGTGCTTGGATTCTATCTTCATATCATATTGATTTTATTTTCAGGTTTATAAATCATTTTCAGATCTAATATCAAGTTTAATATATTTCCAAAGTTGTATATCTTCATATGTATTCATGAGACATGGTTGATTTTCTTGAGAGCTCTTGATTGTATCTTGTTGATCATTGTTGAGACATTGTTCATTGTAATCTGATTTGAATATCAATAGAAGTGTGTTGATATGATTTGAGAATCAATATAAGTGACCTTGATTTTATCTTTCAATCCTTACATTGAGATTATTTCATTGTTAATATTATATTCTTTGATGTGTGTACTTAATGAGATTGTTTGATTAGGGTTTGAAGAATAAGTGTGAAAGTTTTATTGGGGACTGATTCTCCCCTCTCTCAATCCTTGTCACCTCCAACAATTAGTATCATAGAAGGACCTTGTAATTAACCTAAAAATCTAGAGGGATATCTTTGGTGATAAGATGAATCCTCCATCATTGGAGACAATTCAGTATAATAATCACATGATAATGAAATGGGTAGGTGAGCATGGTGACCATATTTACAAGATGTCTAGATCTCATGATGAAATAGTCAAAGTATTAAAGACTCAACTTGAGGAGTCCCAAGATGATTTGAATATCAAGAGGGAATATTGTCTCAAGCATGAGGTTGAGAAATAGGAACTAAAGAAGGAGCTATCCACCATGACAAGCAAGGTATTATCCTTTCAAGAGAGTTCAAAAATTTGACTAAGATGTTGGAAAAAGGCTTATAGTGATAGAAAAGGCCTGGATTTAATGAGGGTTCATCCAAATCAAAGAAGAATGAATAAGAGTCAATTCAAGGATCTAATAAAATAATACATCTAATCAAGGAGAGATTTCAAGGCTTCCATCTCATGTAAGATCATCTATCAGGAAGCCAAATGCATATAGGTATGGTGTTTTTATGGTAATTACTATAAGTGTGGTATTTATGGACATAGATCTAGCATGTGTAGTTATAAGGTTGAAAAGAAGGATGATTGCAAAGGAAATTAACATTGTGAAGGAAATAAGGAAAATGAATTTCAAGGCAAGAAAGAGCAAAAGGTAGTTCAAAGATATGAAGCTTTATGTTATCTTTTTCATGAAAAAGGTCATCTTGAAAAGTATTGCAAGAATGAACAACCAAACATAAGAAGGTATGTAAGAAAATACAATGGACATTGTTATTATTGCAATGGTTATGGACATAGGGATTTTAGTAAAAGAGTAGAAAATTTAATGCTTTAGGTGCCACAAGCTAGGGCACATTACAAGGTTTTGTGATGCAGGATAATTGAAGAAAGAGACTCAAGGATCTAAGCCACAAGCTTAGGTGTAAAAAAAGAAGGATGATATTAGTCAAAGTACTCAATAGGTTTCCAAGAGCGTGAGAAATAAAAAGGATGAATCTACTATGACAAATTTAGAATTAGAAAAGAAGGAATCAATCAAGGAGCAAGAAGAAGGGTTGAGACCTTCTTAGGTCTCTCATCTAGCCCCTCCATGGTGATCTATGCCTCTACTATGATTCTTAGAGGTGTATAGGTGAAAATTAAGCATTGGAGTAAGGGGGAGATGTATTGCTCTCGTGGTTGTCTTCTTCATGGTGTTGATGTGTGTCTCTTCAAGTCATTTAGTGCGATCATATGGTTTTTCAAGTTCTATTAGTCTAGTCTATGTCCTAGTGTCTCAAATTGAGTATGACCCTATTTACAAGTCAATATTTGCACTATTACGGTGTATTATTAGTTTGAGATGACTCAGTTTGTACTTGAGTCATGTTGTTGTCTCATTTGAGGTGTGATGTGTCATAAATTCATGAGGAGATTATTCTTGTAATTTGAGTGTATGTCTAGAAATGTTGTCTTGAACAAAGGTTGGTATAATTGTTAAGTGTCAATAGTATTAGCGAATTCTAAGTCAAGTGATTTGTCATGGGATTCAAGTAGTTATGTCTAAGTGTGTAAAATGTATGTGAAGGAATTAAGTGGTCTTAAATCATGTAAATTTGTGAGGATTTTCTCGAGCATTCAAATTCAATCTTTGGTCTTTCTTAGTCACATATGGAGTATTAAGTCAAATTTTTCATAGTCACTGTTAAGTATTGTTGGCATATCATCTTTTGAAGTATTCCAATATCTTGAGATGAATAAATAAAGATAGAAAGGGTCATCAAAGTGTTGATATGTTCAGACTATCCATCGAAAGTGATCAGTGACTATGATATGGCCAAAACAAGTGTTCTCAAGTGGAGTTTAAGGTGTTTCCAGGTATGTTATTGATGTTCAAGATTTCAAAAATCATATCAAAAGGTGTTGAGGAGGTTAAGAGATGTTATTACAGTGTTGATGGTCAATCTTGAGTTCTTAAAGTCAAAATGTACGCATTTTTGAGGTGTCGCTATCATAATTAGTTTTGAATGTGCTTATTGAGTGGTATAGAAAAGAGTTTGTTATTGAAGGAGTAAATGGTGGTTTCCAAAGCCAAAATTTGGAAAAAATGCATCTTGAAAAGATTTAATTTGAGTTTTAGGTAGTTTTAGACCTTTTTAATGTCCAAATTTCTTGCAATTCATGATGAGTCTTAAGATTTGACAAGGTATAATGATAGACACCTAATTGTCAAGAGGTAATGTTGCATATTGTGGAAGGATTACAGAGATTATAAAGAGGCATCATTGGTAAAAAAATATATGATTTTATAAATGGAATTATTGTATCAACTTTTTGATAGTGAGACAAATCTAAATGGTGCAAATATCAAGGTTGAAAGGCGCTTATTTAGGTTTGTTGGGTGTTTTTCTCTTACTACATTCTACTAATTTTTGACAAGGTTACAAAATTGGGTTTCTAAGTTGATGTTCAATCTATCTAGCCTACATATGAGTGCTCAGAGGTCTTATATGAAGCTTCTTCAAGTATGAGATGTCTTTTCATGATTTTTAATGATATGAATTGTCCAAATGATCTTGGAATTGAAAGTTTCCTCAATGAAGGTCATTGTTATAACTACATAGTCATCACTTGCATGAATTGGCTAAGAATAGTATGTACATAGTGAACTTAGAGCTTGAATAGTTAGATAAGAGGACTATTTTAGCACAATAATGATAGTCTTTAGGTATGTATGTGACTGGAAAAAGTTTGTGGGATTGTTTCAAGGAATCTTAAGCATCTTAAGTGTCAATGATCACAAAGTATGTGTACTCTCTGGGTTGTTAAGTCTCTATATGCTCTGAGATACCTGCTACAATATTGAAAAGATAATGTTGCATGTATAAGAAATTATGAGAGGTAGTGTATAATGGTTCTATAGGTGAAATATGTTTGTCAAATCTATATATGGTATAATAAGTTGCTCTCATATTTTTATTTATGATGAAGAAAGTTCATATCATCTCAAAAGATGAAATGGTATATCTAGTTGCCTCTGAATGATCATTTTACCTCAAATTGACAGTGAGAGGAAAAATGAGTAGCTACAGTGTCATATGGTTCTTTCATGATAGAGTGAGCATGGTTTTTTCCTCTCGAAGGTGATAGCGATGATCTCAAGGCATTAAAGGTATGTTTTAGTAATTTTCTCCAGTGAAAAGCAACCTATGGTTCATGTATGCATTTTCTTAACCAAATATTAATGCTAGGACTGAGGAAAAGCTTTAGGCATGTGACTAAGTGTTTATCTATCATTAAAGTCATGCATTCAAGGTGTGTAGGAAATTTTTTCATTTCTCCTAGAGAGAAGGATGTCTTAAGTCAAGGGAGTAATGTTTTATTGAATAAAGTTCTTTATGAAGCTTGGGAATCAAAATTGGTCTTAAATACTTTGAGAAGTCTGATAAGGGACTTGTGTTCTTGGTTAAACATGAAGTGTAAGAAAATGCATTGAAATGCTAAGTCTTTACCTAGACAAGTTGGTTTGTGGTCAAAAAAGTTGGTATGATAGTTTGATATGATTTTTTTTGACATTTTTGGCATGTTCAAGGTGTGAATAGCCCAAATTACAGTCAGCTATAGTGGTCACATGAAGGCAAAAACAAGGGATAAGGATAAAATGCTCATTTTTGCAGCACTAAAGGTTGAAATATGATGTTTTGGATCCTAAAAGTTATGATAATGATTATTCATGATTTATTGATGATGTTCAGATTGATGTAGATGCTCAGCCCAGGGGGAGCAAGGTGATTGCATGCTTGAAAGGAAGGCAGAATCATGTTTAAGTGCAAATTTCAAGGTTTTGAGCTTGAAAGAGATCTTTGGTTGATGTTTATATCCAAAAGATGATGTTATGAAGCTAAGGAAGGTGAAGAATAGGCTGCTAAAAGTATTCCTTTTCATTAATTAAAAAGGGGAGAATTTTAGGTAGTGTTCCATCAATGACAAAGGGGGATTGTTGGCATGTGGTCATATAAGTGTTGACATTGATGTAAAACCACATTAATGACAAATTAGATGATGGAATAGGGTCAGATGATGTTTTGGATGATGATGACATGGTGTTTTAGATTATTTCATGATGATATAATGAGATTTAGTGATAATCGTTCGCTCTTCCAAGACCATTTAGGTTCCTAGGTGATGTTACATGATGGTATGATATTCTTGGATGATTTATAAGCCCATTTAAGTTCATAGGTGATGTTGCATGATGGTATGAGCTTCTTGGATTCTTGGGAATAATTTTGGAATGATGGATAGTAGGTTTGGATAGTGATTTGGCACTCACATTAGTGGCATGGTGCGATACGCTTGATTGATTGCTATGGTACATGTGCTCATTTGGAGCAGGTATGGATGTTAGGACATGTGAGAGTGAACTTTAGAGCTATATGAGATCATGGATGTATATATTAACATTTATCATGAAGTATCGGTATGTTAGGACCATTTGGATTGTTTCTTTGATGTTTTTTGAGGTTGTTTCAGTTAACTCTAGCCTTTGCGGTCAAAACCTTAACAACTAGTTATGAAAGTCTCAATGGATGGAAATATTGAGAGACATTTGTGACATGATTATGATTGGATATGTTATCAAGGTGTGTACTTGTGTTGTGGGAAAATTTTCAGGCTTCCATGATAAGTATTTTACATGATATGAATTATTTGGTAAAATAAGGTAAAAAATAAGGCAATTTCCAGCTCGAGGTTGAACTTATTTTGCTCACCATGAATTTTGGGGTTTTCATGGGACCCTATGGATTTCAGGTATGGTTATATAGCAAGTTTATAATATTTCACAAAAATAATTAGGTCAATTCATTGTCACGTTTTTATGAACAAAGGTTAAGAAGACAAAGTACTCTAAAACCCTAGCTAGGACTAGTTTGCTAAAGAAGAGGTATAGTGAGCCATTTTTTATTTTTTATGAAAAAATTATGATTGGAAGTTGTAGAGTACTCTTTACCATAAATATAGTATAGAGCATGTGACAATATGTGGGCCCACCTAAAAATGCTATTTTCTTAAGAGTTTCAGTTTGTGGAAAAGTTATCCAAATGAGGTATGAGCTAAATTGATGTTATGGAATTTATGTGAGTTTTATTGATTTATATAAAGGTTTCAGATCATTTTTTTGATGAAAAAGTGCAAGTTGAGCTCCATTCAGGTTGACTAGTCAAAGGGGTAGTTTGAGGCCATAAAACACGTTGTTCAAGAAATGGCCATAACATGAGCTACATGTGGAATTCTGAGTTGATTAAAAATGTGTTTGAAATATAACTCATAGGTATTTCCAGTGATATAATTATTTTCTCATGATGAGGTGTTTTGATGAGGTTTAGAGTTCATTCTTTAGACATGAAGGTTTTTGTCGATGACATGACAAGATGTGATTTTCTAAAAGTTTTTAGTTGTTTTAAGGTTGAGATTGATTAGGTGATGATTTTTATCACCTATAATGTGAAGAGGGGTGATTTTTTCATCCAATGATTCCATTTATATGTTTACTATTCCTATAAATGATTTTATCAGCTGATATTTGGAAACAATTTTTTTGGGTAGGATGATTTGGTAAAGACAAAAGTTGATGTTGTTTGAGCAAGAGATTTATTCAAGGATTATAAATTTCTTAGAAGTGATTTAAAGTTTATGTAATTTCCATCAAGTGGTTACATGACATATTTTGTTTTATTTTAAGTCATTTGGTGGCATAATTAAGTTTCTAGGGTCTGAAGGGTGTAGGAAACAATTGTTTTGAGAAGTATAAAGAGTATTGGGCCCATTAAACAAAATAATTTGATTGGTTGAGATAAATTGAGACCATTTATGGATGTTAAATGTTATTTTAATCATGAATGGTGGTTTTTGGGTCATGAATAAGCATGGTTTTGGAATGAGGGTATTTTTGTCATTCCAATGGAAGGTTTTTTTTTGGTTTTTGGTGCATGGATGAAGTGTTTTTGCTAGGCCGACCTATATGGGTCAATTTTTAATGTTATATTGATTCTTATGGGATGTTTTTAGGATGGTATGGTTATGCAAGTGGAGGGAAACCAGCCTATTTTGAATTTGAATCAAGGAGAGGCTATAAAAATGAAGTTTTGGGTACAATGGTGTTAATCTTTTGGAACCCCTTTTATCTTATTTTTAAGAACCATTTGCTGAAAAATAAAAAACCCTTTTATCCTAGCCCAAAAACCCTGGAATTCCATTATAGGACAATATCTGGTTTTGTTTTCCTAAAGATGATTTGAGAAAACAAATTTGGTGTTGTTTCTTTGAGAGCGAGTTGAAGAAGGAGGGAAGATTTGGATACTTGTGCTTGGATGTTATATTCATATCATATTGATGTTATTTGTAGGTTTCTAAAGCATTTTCAGATCTTATATTGAGTTGAAGAAATTTCCAAAGTTTTATATCTTCATATGTATTCATGAGACATGGTTGATTGTCTTGAGAGCTCTTGATTGTATCTTGTTGATCATAGTTGAAGACATTGTTCATTGTAATCTGATTTGAATATCAATAGAAGTGTGTTGATTTGATTTGAATATAAATATAAGTTGTTTTGATTTTATCTTGTGATCCTTTTATTGAGTTTATTTCATTGTGAAGATTATATTCTTTGATGTGTGTGCTTCATGAGATTGTGTGATTAGGGTTTGAAGCATAAGTGTGAAAGTTTTATTGGGGACTGATTCACCCCCCCTTTTAGTCCTTGTTACCTACAACAGTTGGAACATATATCAAGAAGGGAATATTGAGCATCTACTACCCCTTTTAGCTCCAATAAGAGACCTTAAAACAAGGAAAAGGGATGATTATTATAAAAAGATTTACCTCTTTAAAAGTTTAAATAAGAGTGAAATTTATGGATATGGTATGATTGTTGTAACAAATATTTGCATCTTTAAATGTTTAAAAGTGTTATGATGAATATTTTTTGTTACATATTTATATGTTTTTTGTAACTCAGATTTACATTTAGTTCATTGACTGTAGGCATCTCTCGTGCCCGATGGGAGAGAGGAGAATGAGTAGATGAACATGAACGTTGGTTTATAGGTATGCAATTAAATTTCAGTTGATAACATTGTTCACATATCCATGAACATTTTATTATGATATTTTTTCTACTTACTACAACTAATTTAATGTGTAATGATTGCGGAGTATCTCTTAGGGGCCACAGGGAGAGAAGGGGAGGAGCATATTCCGTTACACAAGGATTTACAGTAACACTTACATGAAGTAAAATTGAGATTCTATATTGTGATTCATTTTATTATATAAATAGTGTTAAAAATAGGAATAAAGCTATACTATATAAATTTATTTTTGTTTGGACTAACTATTAATATTCTTTCAAAATACTAAAGTGTTCCTATAATGTAGGCCTCATCCACTCCTGCTACATCCGTAGCAATTCCCACTATGGTGCCATCTATTGGTGATGAGGTGGATGTCTCTATGGAGGGATGAGTGGTGGGACATGGAAAATTGCACAATGTTTGTGCCGATGCAATCTTCCATCGAAGAAAGTTCCACCAGATTGTGCAGTCATTAATATCCTTCATGTTATCAATCTTAATTTCCCTCTACCAGTTCCAAGTTCTTTCAAGGACATGTTGGTGGATGTTGTCAATGGATTTTCCATTTGGCCACTTTCGATGTGCATCATAGCCATCCACCTCAGGTATTATCTTGTTTGCAAATGTGTTACATGTAATATCAACTTTTCTTTATTCTTCATATATATTTATTATTGTAACACAAACTAATTTAATTTTTCAAGATGATGTGGTGCTTACCGAAAATCAAGGCAGGAACCAATGATGGGAGTGACACTGACTCAATTCATAGGAATCCAAAAGAAAAAAAAATTACGAAATAATTACATTTGTTGTGTGCACTAGGAAACGCAGGAAAACTGATTTCATAAGAATAACATTATTATAATGAAAAATTATTTTGAGATTTGGACAAAATATCCTTGATATGTGTTTTAATTCATGATTAGATTTAGACAACTTATCCTTCACATGTTTACTTAAATTATTATTCAGGCATGACATGTGTTTTCATTGCTGAGATATTTTTATTTAGTCATGATTATAGTTGTCATCATTTTTTTGTTTGAATGTGCCATGTGGCATCACAATGGTTTGATTAATCATGATTATAGCTATCATAATTGTTTTTTATTTTAATGTGCCATGTGGCATCACAATGACAACCACATGTAATCATTTCATCTTGTGCCCACTTTATTACAACCATCATGTGACTTTAAAAATACTAAACATGTGAACATATTCTTCCTCTATTTATTATAACATTTTACATTGTTAGTATTTGTATTGCAATTAAGGTTTGATTCCTTTGCCTCCCTTCAATTATAGGTAAGGTACATGCCTTCATGTTAATTTTTATTTCCTTAAAAATTGTTGATTTACTTGCTTCTATTTTTTATTTACTCACTACTATTTTAGATTTAAACAAAATGAGGATACACGAAAATAATACATATATAAATAAAATATATCCTATTATTTTTATTATATAACGTAATAAAATAGGGATTATGGCTCCCAGAATCCTTACATCCAAAGACACATCATGAAAGAAGCCAAAAAGAGATTAAAAGAGATAGGGCCACCAATAGAGTTAAAACAACTTAACCCAATGACACACCAGAGCCCACACAAAACCAAACACATCAAAACACTAGCAATCCATTACTAGAAATAAACACGCTTTGACAACAAGTCACTAAAAGGCCAAAAGAACTAATTTTTCTTAACACATTTGAGGGGGTCCTCCTTGGAGTTGGGTTGACCTTACATATTTTTTATTTTCATCCATGTCCATGTATAATTCCTCCTTCCCCTTGCATCATCATCGAGTTCATTAGATGGAGTTGAAACCTTTCCTATCACTATCCCTTTTCTAACTTTTCAATCCTCTCCTATAGTCCCTTAACAACATTACTAATTCCCCGCTAGGTCCTCTCTTGTGGTGCGTTGAGATACGTAGACTGTTTGGAATTCTAAATATAGTCATACATGTTATCCCTCGAGATCCTTATTAATCTTTACCATGGATTTCATATCTCCTTCCAGCTATTGAATCCTAAGATTGAGTTTCTCTACTATCTCCTTCCATCCCAAATGAACTTTTCCTTGCCTTTAAAAGCTTCACCCTTCATACTTTCCATAGGCATCGTCTCTTCCTAAAAATCCTATTATATCCTATTATTATTCTCCTTAATTTCTTTAGGTTTTTCATTGAGCACATTATAATCTATCCAAAATGAATCATTGTCGCCACTATGCTATTTTTTGGAAAGTATACTTAAGTTGTTTGTCAAAGAAAATTTAATATTTTACTTTGACAGGATTGTTTCAAGGAAAATAAAAATCACCATAAGGAAATTCAAGAGAGTGAATTTTGAAAGAGAAACATGAGTTGTTGGACAAGACTGTTGATTTCAATGATAAAATAATACAAATAGAAGAAGAGATGCCTTCTTAGAATACAAATAGGGAGCATAGCTGATTTTTAGATTTTGTTTAGTGGTATGCCTTCTTAGAATGCTTGTGAATTTTACTTGCATGCCTTCTTAGTTCGTGCATAGTTCTTATGTTGTTATATTCATGCGTATATTCTATCTTGATCTATTACTAGAAAAATTATGTTTGGGGTTCCTTGTGCAATCTTTGATTTACTTCTAAATGTGATAAACTAAAAGGTTCCATTTATGAACACGTGGTTATCTTTAGTTAACATTTGGTCATCTTTAGTTTTGTCGCATACAAATTGCTGATATATCTTACAAACAAGAAGCTATACCATTTACAATACGTAAGCTTGTTTTTCTGTTAAACATGAAATACCAGTGCACTCTTTATTCTATTCAATTATTGTGATAATTTTTCATTTCAAAGTTTCCCATTATTTTAAAATCCAAGCATTACAAGAGGCATAGATCTGTCTTGAATTTGGATGCAAAACATGTTAATTTTGTATTTCACATGCCACATGCTAAATATTCATGCCCTTGCAAATGCAATAAACAATGTACAAGTATTCAGCTCAATATAATTTTGATTTGATGTAGTATTTAGAGTTCTCTTTCATCACTGCATTTAAGGTTGTTTGAATGTATGCCATCTTTAGTAAGACCCTAGAAAAATGATTTAAAGTTGTTTCAAAGACATAATTTGCAAGAGAGCATATTTTTTCTTTCGAGGCCTGTCGATTACAAAAGAACTTGAGTTATTTGAAGCACTTTTCATGATTTAAAAAACTAACATGGAATTGCATTCTTTCATAAACTGTAGCATGTTTATCAGTAATATGGATTTAGCCAATTATGGTAAATTTTGTTCATCCCCGAAAAAGTAGTAGTTGGCATCTCTGAGGAAGATGGGAGGAGTGTCTCTTATTTAGACTTGGGAAATTTTTAAAAACAATAATAAATATAAATGGTAATTATGATGAGCACCTTGTTTTATTTACACATTTGCAAACCTCTCTTCTTGTACTTAGCATGGGAGATGCCAAAGGCTTATCTCTCAAACTCTACTTCAGAAGACCTCTAAAGGACCTTGGAATTGATTCAATAAAATATGAATTTATTTTATATGAACCTAAATGCACAGCTATGATATAAATTATATAAAATAAAATATGAATGCTAAATAATTTATTTAGTTCAATAATGAAAGGAAACAAGAGGGACTATGGTAGTTGTATTTTTCTTACCTCGCAGTGACTGGCTTAGGCAATATGATGAAATGCAATAACAAACCATCGTAACGAACCACAGAAAGATGCAACAGAGAAAAAATTGGATGGAATGGAGCACCTGGAGAGGGATATAGGCACCCATGGGTGTCGTGGTCTTGTTTCTCTAGGTGCTTTGGTTTGCATAAAAGGTTGAAACCAGTTCGATATGGTCGATATGTATTCACACTTGTTTTCCTTTTGTTGCATGTATGTCATTGACTTCCGCTAAATATCTTTATAAATGTAGAATGAATGAATCACCTATAAAACCCAAAACAAAACATCAAACCCTAAAAAATAAAGATGCAAATGAAGGGGTCAGATTGTCCTCAACTACCAAGATGATGGACTTATCACTAAGCACTACACTACATCTAAGACCCAATGTAGTTCTATGTGATTTTGTGTGCAATAATGCTCCTAGGTTTCCCTCCCACCAATGATGCCAAGATAATAGGTAATAACTAGATAAAAATTCAAATGTGTGGATGGAATAGAATAGACTTCCCTTCCTATGCATTATGTATGTAGAATAATGGCCCAAATGCAATCCCTTTCTCTATGTAGATAGCTAGCCCTTGATAAGAATAGGTGTCCATATAATGGTATATATGTTTTGTTTATATAGGGATATCTTGTTCAAATTTAAACATTAATGACTTGACATGCCGACTAGTAGCTCGGGAGATGAGTGGAAAAATTAAAAATACCGACCTCATATGTTCAAAATAGAACCAAATATAAAGAGTAATAGGGACCCATGATGGATAGGGCCTCCTAGTGCTATTTTCTAACCCTAGGCATTAGTGTCCAGAGACCAGTAATGATAGATGAGTGAGATTTGATAGACAGGGATCCCTGAGACCTGAGTAGAACTGTGTGTATGAGAGATAAGTGTGCAAGACAAACCATAATAAAGACAACAAGACAAAAGGATGGAATACGGAATGGTTCATCGGTGAATAATTTTGTATGCAAGATCCATTTATAAAACAACATACTTAGCAAGATAATAATAGTAGTAAGTGTGTGATTTTGTGTCTACATTTTCTCCCACTTTATGTTGGTGAGCAAAAGATCGGTAACATAAAGTAGATAGAGATACATACCTAAGAATTCTAGAGAAGCCCATATTGCTGAAGTACGTGAAGAGTGTAGTACAATTGCATGCCTAGTGAGAATATATAGCACATAGAATCATGGATTGGTGTGTCGATCCATGTGGTATGATGATAATAGTAGAACCAAAACAAGGAACATTAAACAAGATTGATGATTGTAATGTTGAATGATTGAATTTTTTTATTTTAGTTGATGGAGATATGATAGGGGAAGGGAGTGATCAATTCCCAACCCAATTGTGTGTGTACAAAAAATATGAGGATTTAGGCATCATGTCACCGCAGAGGAAGAGTCTAGGGAGACAAGTCTAGTGTCTCTCTAACTTTAACTACATCCTCAAAAGATCTAACTGTTGTAGACGATGTAAACTAATCGATTTTTTTTATTTTAGATCTAATTTTCAATCAAATGTGATAACCCATGTAGGAGAATTATAGGAAAGGAAATGACGTCTCATTGCACCCACTCCATGGGTGTTTTTGAAATGTATTACTTCCATGTTAGGTTATCTAGAAAGAGCCGCAAAAATGTAAGGTGATTGTGGTGATGTAACTCCCAAATTAGGTCATCTGTGAGGATGAATGTATTTAGTTCATGTTAGTTAATTGATGTGAATTTTATTTATATAGATTGGAGTTCATGTGTTTGATTTATTAGTTTATTACTCATGGAGAGATTTTACACTTATTGCCCCGAGTTAGGTTAGGTCATTAGTGGGAATAACTAGAAAGTGATGTGAAATGTCACATGGTGTATGAGAAAATGTTTGATAATTGTGAAAATTGATTGCATAATGATGTAAGGGGAATTATAGGATCAACCCAATAATCCCCACTTTTGGGAAAAGAGGAGTGATGATGAGAATGAATGATGAGCCGAAAGTAAGTGTGTAACGATGTGATAGTGGATGCATATTAGATACTAAAAATGTCAAGAAGATGTATAACATGTGTAAGATGTGTATGATATGGTAGTTAGAGAAATTTTGAAGAGAATGCCACAAATGGGAGAAAAATTAAAGGAATTATGCTATATATATGATATAAACTATAAAAGGTGTAATAGTGTGAATAATGACTATAGTGTTGTAGTAATGAAGATTTACTATAAATAGTAAATAGAAAAGGTGAGTAAAGCAAGTTCATTTGTCTTTTTGTGAGTGTGATAGTGAGCTCTGGGTGTGTAAGGATGTCACAACTGAAAAAAACATGATCGAGTTGAATTGAGATGGTGACGACAACAATAGTATCATGTACGATGATGGAGTTAGTAAGCGTGATATTTTTCAAAAAAATGTGTGGATATTAGTCATTTTTGATGAATTTTTGTGAAATTTTTATTTTTGAATTTCCTAGAATTATAAACCTACACAAGAGTAGTGAATGCGTTAATGGCCTTCAGACAAGAGCACCTGCAGACATAGGTGTTAGTGTCCTACTTCTAGATTCCCATTCCCGCTTATGGGCACCCATGTCCAAAGAGTATGAGTTGAGTTGAGACTAATGTAAATTAATAAGTTGATGTGTGTTGATGTTGTAGATGAGTATGTTTTTATATGGATGATGTTCTAATGATGTTTTTGGTGTTGTTTTGAGGTGTGTAAAGGGATATTTATTTGAGAGAATTTTGTGGTGACTGCCATTTGAGTACATTTCTCAGATTAGGGTTATTAGATGATGAGTGGGATGTCCTGAATCATTCTAGCCTATGAAACATAGTGAGGATGGGGGATGTGCCCCATAACATACCTATGCTTACAATGTTGTGTGAGAGGTGGTGTGCGGATACATATACCTTTTGGTTACCTGAAGGGAGATGAAATTCACATTACAGGATGTGTATCACATATTTTGATTACCTATTGTTGAAAATATGGTACATGTTATGGCGGTGGATATATGCAGAGGAAGATGAGTGTTGGTAGGTAGTATTTTGTGGGGACTCAAGTGCTTGTCAAGGCCCATATTAGCCTTGATGCTATTATGAGATTAGGGGTTCCACAATCGCAGAATTTTATTTCCATGGTGATTGCATCATCCATTGTAGTGGAGGGTGGTGGTGTAGGCATCTTATATAAGATGTATGATATCTGTAGCTAGATAGAGGTGGGGGCACTAGGTATACATGGGAATGATGTATACTAGCACACTTGTATAGGGATATATACATATTTACATAAGAGGATCATGGAGGTGGCATCGAGGCTATGAAATTTTTGCATCTAGAGGTGGGTTAGTGTGCGTGGGAGGAATATGGACACAAACACCTATAGAGCTATGTTGGATCGCATGGGACTAGAGGCCATTATATGCAGGCCATACCAAGACTATAGAGGATGGCCAGAGGATGCAATAGAGCTACGATGTGTACATCGGATGATGTGGTTAGAGGATTGATTTCCAAGGGTGGTTGAGTTATTTCAGGTTGAGAAGATTTCACAACACTTTGGTATGGCGCAGTCGTGCCCCCATAGACAAATCTATGGGTTAGAGCTATTAGGGCATCGAGGATGGTTGGGAATAGACCAGTCCCACAACAAATTAGCTATTACCTCTAAGGCCGACAAGGTAGACGTGGTGATAGAGCTAATAGATGCAGATGATTTGGGGTATACAGAGGCATATCGTGCATGGTGGGCCTCACATCAGTGGGTGTTCTTGTTTCTAGTGTTGGAAGATACAACAGAGTACCACCAGAGGAGGGGTAGAGGGCGGGACATACCCCCAATGATGTAGTGACAACAATAGTAGAGCATAAACATTTTTAAAGTGATGTGCTTTTTCACTATTGGGTTGCTTGAATTATTATTATTTTCTACTTGTGTGAATTTTTGCTATAGGCGATGTGTATTAGTCATTGATTGTGGACACATCAATCTGCACCTTGACATAGAATGTTCCCACTAATTTATTCACGGTTAATGTTACACTAGAGAGGGTTGATGCTATTGTGAGTGAGCATGCACACTTTGTTTGACCCAAGGGCGCTAGTAGCAGTGATGACATATACAATGCTTATTGAGTGAGCGATATGAGGCACGAGAGGAGACACCGAGAGCTAGAGAGGCTATTGGTGGAGGTCCTTTATCTCAAGATGTACTTGCATGGTTTGTGAAGTTGCAGAGTCATTTTACAGAGCAATCTAGGGAGAATACACTATTACGTAGGAAGGTAGAGAGATATAGGGGTTGCGATCAGCGATGTAGATTAGACCGTGAAGATTATAGCTCTAAGGATCCCACAATGATAGATAGTGATAACGATGATGAGATATGATCTATTTAGATGTATTTATGTAGGGGAGTTTCCCCCAACATTGTTTGTTTTGTAACTATGATTTTTATCGAGATTTATAGATGTTTACTAATGATGATTAGGACTCATATATCTATATATATGATGTGTTGATGATTATCATTATATTGGATTTTTTTATGTTATGAATATTGTTGTGTTAATTTGATTTTGTAACATATATTTGTTGATGATCATTAATGATGAGATAGTGTAGTTGATTATAGGTGATGTGTGTAGTGTATAGATAAATGATGAAAACGTGTATTATCCGAATTATGAAGTAAAAATGAAAAATGTGAAATAATATGTGAATAGGATGATCGTAATAGTGTATCGAATCATGTGTTAGTATGATGAATAGGGGGATAGTAGAAATTCCCCCTAGTGTGTAGATGATTAGGTTAATTTATATAAGACCCTTCAACAGTCAAGAATGAACCGTAAAGTAAGATTATGTCATCAAGAAGTGATATGATAGTGTATGTTGGATAGATATGTCAATATAATGTTTAACGTGAAGATATGGTGAGTTTATTATTGTAAGAGATCCCTCAATAGTCATGTAAGAGCTAGAAGAACATGAGTGTGTCGTTGGGGTGAAATGTGATAGAAATAACCTACCAAAGACAAAGCCTATGTGAAGCGGTTGAAGCGTGCGGAGAGAAAGAAACATGCATATATAAGCCAAACTATATGTTGTGTGGAGTAGTGTTAATGATGGGTGAAGCAGTGGTGGGCACTGCGAGTTGTAAGTGTTGAGGGCTATGGAAGCTAATGTGTGGTGGTAACATGACGCGTTGGATGAGATGATGCATAAATGGATGGATAAGATGGAGATCGTGCATGAGTAATAACCTATGGAAGTAGATAAACAATGACCTTAGAGCTAATTGAAGGAAATAACTCAACCGGAGTAACAAAAAGACCTACAATGGAGTGGATATATAGACCTCGACATGAGCAAGCGCCAAAGGAGATGATGCCCTTATCTTCTAATTTTTGTAAGTGATCATAAAGGGCATAAAAATCATTCTCTCTATGGCCATTGATATGGTGATAGTTGCATTAAGGTCTATCATGGTGGCATTGCAAGTAATGTGGTGGATGATATTGGTTATAAGGTAAGTGAATCAAAAACATGTCAAGTAATGTATGTAACACATCATGAGGTCGAGCATGATGAGAAAAATGTAATGGTTCATGTTAAACAAAGTAGGAGTTTGAGGTGTAGTCCTACATGGAGGAGGAGATGAAGGATGCTTATGCATTGGAGTAAACCGAGCTTGTTTATGGGGTGGAGGAGATGGAAATGATGTAGGACGCTCAAAAATGGGAAAGGAGAAGAACTAGATGATGTAGTAATAGTAGTAATAGGAGGATGATCTATAACATGTGTAGCAATGAGATCCTATTCTAAATCAATGACCCTATAACATAAAAGTGTGAATGATTCACATGTGTCATATTGCAATTGTTGTTTTAAGGGAGGAATCAAACTACAACAAAGATAAATTGCTTCTCTAATTCAATAGGCTGGAAGACTAGTTGGTGCATGCAAACATTGAATCATAAAATGTAATCAATGATAGGTTTTTTCCTTGATGTAAGCTAGGTAGATGATCATATGTGACTCTAGGGCCATTGTTGACTATGAATCGATGAAGAAAAACTTCTTCCATCTCACAATAAGTACTAATAGATCCAAAGGGTAGATGTGTGTACCATTGAGAGTGTCATCTCATGAGACTATGGAAAAAGGATTTAAGTAATAATCGATCATTGGAATATGAACCCATACCCATATGATAATGCTTGAGATGCATATGGATTTCACCATCAATGCATGAAAATGTAGGCATAAAAAGTCCTTAGGAAATTTTGAGTTGTGAATCTTTCAAGGAATAGGATTTCCATGTAATTAATTATTATCAATGGAAGCATAATATGAATTTATTTGTAATGTGAGATATTTTACCCGAGACTATAAGTGACCAACAACATGCATGAGGGATAAGATATCTTATGAAGGAATAGTGGAGGATGGAAATAATGTGTTAAGAAATTACAATTTTCCTTTATGAGTAATCATCGAAACATCAAGAGGAGACATAGGAGATTTGGATGCTAAGGGAACACTAGATGTTGGTGCCAAAGAATTAGTAAGTGATGCGGGACATGAGGCATCCATAGAATCGAGAAGACTAGTATCAAAAACATCCCTAGGAGCTGAAGTGATAGAAGGATATGTAATGATATGAGGAGATGATGTGATATATGGGATAGAGGGATGTGAATCAACATGAGGAGATGAAATAATAGAAAGAGATGAATCATGCATGTTATTAGATACAATCTCATAAGAAGATGATAGTGGAGTGGGGGATTCACACTCAACAATATGCAAAGAAGTAGAATCATGACTATCAAGTGTTTCATCGAAATCAAAAAGTAAAGATTCAAATAGAAAAATATCATTGAGCGCATCATGACATAAAATGAAGGAGTATGAGAACTAGTATGTGATGCATTATGAGAAGCATTTTCAAAAATAGGAGAAGCATGAGATGTAGCTAGAGTATCATCGTGACTAGTATGAGAATCATCATGCACATGTTTATTATCATCAAGACCAAGCATGAAACTAATAATATCATCATCTAAGTTTTCATTAGAAATTTTAGAAGGAGGGGTTTGGTTAATTGTATAACAAGGTGTGTAACAAGTAAATCTCATCGATAAAAAATAATGCCAATAGTAGAAGTATCAAAGCTAGTAGGCACATTTCATTCACCAACTAAGAGTTGTCTTTGAGTATCATCTAAAAGAGTGGCATTGTTATATAGGGCTGAAAACTCAGCTATGGTCACATCATCATAGATATGATTAACACTCACAAGAGGCATGGCTAGCTAAGGAGGAGAAGATCTATCCTTATCCATTAGGGTTTTAGTGGATATTAGGGAAAATAGTTCTAAGATACAAGCTCACCAAAATGATTCAATAAAATATAAATTTATTTTATATGAATCTAAATTCACAACTATGATATAAATGATATACAATAAAATATGAATGTTAAATAATTTATTTAAATCAATAATGAAAGGAAATAATAGGGACTACGATACTTACTTGTATTTTTCTTACCTTGTAGTGACTTGGGACCTGGGTAATATGATGAAACAGAATAACATACTATCGCAATGAACCATAGAAATATGTAGCATAGGTAGAATCGGATGGATTGGGGCACCTAGAGAGGGATATGCGAGCCCATGGGTTCCCCTGGTCTTTTTCTAGGTGCCTTGGTTTACAAAAAAGGTTAGAACTTGGTTTTGATATGGTCGTTAGAGCTTTACACTTGTTCACCTTTTGTCACATCTATGTCACCCGACTTCTACTTGAATATCTTTGTAAATGTAGAATGAATGAATCACCTGCAAAAAACCCCAAACAAAGCATGAAACCCTAAAAAATAAAGATGCAAATTAAGGGTTGGGATGTCCTTAGTTGCCAAAATGACAAAATTATCACCGAGCATTGTACCACATCTCATACCTAATGTAGTTCTATGTTATTTTATGTGCAATAGTTATCTTAGGTTTTCCTTAAGCCAATGAATCCAAGATAGCGGGTAATAGCTAGATAAAAATGCAAATGTGTGGATGGAATAGAATATAATCCCCTTCCTATGCAATGTGTATAGAGAATAATGGCCCAAATTCAATCCCTTACTCTATGTAGATAGCTAGCCCTTGATAATAATAGTCTTCCCATATAATGGTATGTATGTTATGTTTATATAGGGATCTCTTGTTCAAATTTCAACACTAATGACCCGACATGTTGACTAGTACCTCGAAGATGAGAGGGAAAAATGAAAATACTGACCTCAATGTCAAAAATAAAACCAAATACAAAGAGGACAAGGGCACCCAAGATGGATAGGGGTACATGACACTACCGTGTCTAACCCTAGGCACTAATTTCTAGAGACCAAAGGTGACGACGGATGAGTGAAAACTTATAGACGGGGATCCTTAAGACCCGAGTAGAACTATGTGTATGAGTGATAAGTGTGCAAGAAAAACCACATTAAAATCCAACAAGAAAAATAAATGAACTATGGAATGGGTCATCGGTGAATAGTTTTCTTACGCAATATCCACATATTAAAAAACATATTTAGTAGTATAATAATAGTAGTAAGAATGTGATTTTATGTCTATAAGAATACTCTAGACTCAACATCAATCATTTCAATCCATTTGGTAGGGATTTGATTGAAGGATCTTGGGGTAAAATAGTTGTTTTCAATTAATAACTTATATTGTGATGAGGATTTAACAACTCAAGGTTGAAGAGCTTAGAAAAGGAAAACCTGATGTGGTAGCTTCTTGAAGAAGATAAATGAGGAGTTTTCTACAATCCTTGATCCTAGGTCTAAGATTCCTTTCATCCTGGCTTGTCTTAACCATAAAATTCTAAATGAGGCTAGACTTGGAATTCATAGTTAGGGATGGTATATCTCTCTTGATGAAATTATAGCATTCTAAATGAGGCTAGACATGGAATTCATATGCAGGGTTGGTATATCTCTCTTGATGAAATTCTAGCGATAAAGCACGACATGTTCTAGGTAAGATTTGTTTTAACTGATCAATTACATCAAAGAGTTATTCGGTACTTAATTAGGTTCACAACTATTGTTATGGTAAAAATATTGTTTTCTTTATGTATTTTTCATTGCATATTAATAAGTCAAGTCATTATTCTACATCTTTTGTATGTTCACAATGCAATGATCAATCTATAGATTGTCTCTAAATCTTTTGTATGCGAGAAAATGCAATGGTAAATCTTTTTATGTTGGCAAGAAAATGATCAATCTATAGAATATCTCTAAATATTTTGTATGTATACAATGCAATGGTAAATATTTTGTATGTTGACAATGCAATGATTAATCTATGATCATGTTGTCATGTAAATCTGCAACATGGAAATCGACAATTTCCAAGCATGACAATGATACCCTTGTAGCAAATTTTTCATGTTTTATCATTCTAAGGTACCTTGGGTATTCCCAGTAAGTCTAGAAATATCCCAATTAGTGTTGATTAATTCCCCTAGGTGATTTAGGAAATTAAAATCAACCCCCCTAGGTGATTTTAGGAGTTCTTGAAAAATGTTATCTCTGGGCAGTTGTGGGAAGGGCTATCACTGGCCTTCCTAGGATGAAGAAACCCCTGGAGTAGAACGGAGGATCCAAATCCAACATGGAGGTGAATTAAAGGCCTAGAAACATCATGGAAGTAATTTTGGAATATTCAAGGAATATTTGGGGAGTTTGGAGCAGTTTGATCAAAATCAGGGTTCACAGGCCTAGGCAGTGCACATGCCAAAACAACTGCTAAGCTTCCAAAGGTGATTCCAAGAGCTCCAGATGGAGTTATAAGAAAAGTAAAAATCTTCAGAAAGGGAATTCAAATATCTACAATATGGTGAAATTTTTTTTTTCACAACACTTTGGAGAAATGGTTTTGTAATCATTTTTTTCTCATGTATAGGTGGAGTACTGGATCAAAACTCCATTTTTAGGGAAAATGGATGAATCAAGACATGAGACCTTGACCATTGGATTAATAAGGCCATTTACAAATCAAGATCATATTAAATTCCATCAAAAATTCCATCAAGAGCTCAAGATATTGTCGTTGCAAGTTGTCCTCAAGGTTTGGGAGTTAATCAAATTTTTAGGTACATGAGCATGGTAGGATTTTGTGTTCTGACGTCCCTCAAGGTAAGGGACACAAATTTTTGGATCGCCAAGATCTCCAGTTCAGCCCTCAAGTGATTGTGGGAGCTCAAAGCCTTAGCCTTCCGATCACTCTCAAGTGTCATCACTAGGAGGTTGTGGAATTTTATGGCCCTCACATGTCAGGCACATCAGACCTTCAAAAATGTGCCCAGCCCTTAATGAGGACTTCTAGTCACCCATATGACCAACTTTCATCCCTTCAGTGCTTTAAAGTTGATTTTGTAGCTTTCATTTCCTATTTTCGGATATCCAACCATGTGTCATCACCTTTCTCAACATGGAATTTGATGTCCCTCACAGTCAGGGACATCAAACCTTGAAAAATGTGCCCATCTCCCTTCTCAACTAAATTTTAAAATTTTAAATACTCACCTACTTCCCACTTCTAACATCTAACTCCTCCGTGCACATGCTCTGTAACTCCCTCTGTAACTTCTCACCACCACTCCACCATTGCCAAAGCTCAAACCAAATTTACTATAGAAAGGAACTCCTCTACTCCATGATAATATGTAGGTCTTAGAAGAAAGATTGACTAAACCAAGAAGAAAAAAATAATAACAAAGAAGAAGAATAGTGGAAATCCCCATTGTCGTGAAATCAAATTTTGAAGAAATCTTGCAAACAGATGCATAGATTGATGAACCATATTTTTCTATTCATTCCTCTATCAAAACCATCAAAAAATTCCTTCAAACCCTCCTCTCACACCATTAAACATTCACAAGTGAATAAATCTTCTTTCTAGCCCAATGGAGAAAGAAGTTGGATTTCCCATCAAACTCGAGTCAAATTAAAACCCATATCAAAAATGTAAATTTCATCACGAATGGAGGAGAAAACTAGACCTACAATTTTTGAGGTCCATTAATGGCTTCCGTGTCTAGAGGCACTGCCAGGTCAAAAAATCAAAAATTTAAAATCTCCTAAATTGTTGATCGGGTAAGCACAAAATTTCAAAGGGGTAATATTGAGAAAAAACCATATCGAAAAAATTCATTCCACGTTAATCGACCTCAAATATCCTACTTTATAAAATAGTAGGTCTTCTACATAGAGGACTGCTATTTTGGGAAAATCATCAATAGAAGAACTTGCAAAGGAGACAAAGACATTGAAGATGCACTGCAACTGAGAATTCATCAGAACTGGCATTTTGATCCAATTTTGGCACTTACTAAAAATAGTAAGTGGTCCCATGAGCACCTACCAAAAATAGAAAATCAATCTAGAAGGTGGGGAGTGCAGGAAGAAAGGGTAATTCAAGCTACCATAATCATCTGAGGTCTAGCTAATTTGTGCACTTTCCAAAAATAGTAAGTTGTCCTGGGGCACTTACTAAAAATAGCATGGTTACTCCAAAAGGAGGATTTCCCAGAGAGAGCACACTGGGAGTTGAACATTCAAGTTGACATCACCAATTAGAGCCCAGAAAGGGAAAATTCTTGACACTTGCTAGAAATAGTTTCCTTTTCCAAACATAGTGGGTGTCAAGGAAGATTGAAGTTCATATTCGCAAGGGAAAGAACTGTACAAGTAAAATTACTTTCATGGATCTCAACAATGTCTTTCGACACTCATGTGTGAGGTGGAATCCACAATCAACACCATCATACTGCTCAATAGTATGTCTCATTAGGATCATGTCCAAATCAACTAAGAAGGATTTTTCGAAAGCATTCGATCTCTTTAGAAGAGATCTTCATAAGCGACACGTGTGGTCGCCAAGGGTTCCATTCAATAGTGTTTATAAACACTTAGTTTTTGGTGTCTCTGGGTCATTCAGGTTAGTCTATCACCTATAGCCAAAGAAATTTCCCGTAGCAACCCATCTCGCAACATAAAAAAATCATTCACCGTGAAGGATTCAAAGGTATCGGGTTTATTTGAACAAGATTTCCAAGAGTTGACAGGAGTATATTCTTCATTGGCATGATTCATCCCTCTTTCTTCCTCTCTCTCTCTCTCTCTCTCTCTCTCTCTCTCTCTCAACCCCAACTTACTCTCTTTAATGTTCTAATTACTCGTGTTGGGGTTGTAATTTTTCATATGTCTAAATATTTCTAATGTAATAAGTCACCCTTAAGTTATAAAATGGGACTTAAAAGTTTCCTAGGAAGTTGAAAATTTTTAAGTTGTGCGAGGACATATGAAAAGGCATTGGGGGTAAATGATGAGTCACCTCTCATTCTATAAATTGTAAATCCATTCCCATTTCAAAGGGTTGGTGATTGATTTTGTAAACTCAAGAGTGCATTGAGAGAACAAAGGAGATATCCAAATTCTTCCATTCCCCCTCATTCTCAAATTTCCTCCATTTCCCCACTATGTACAACTTTGGTTTGAGCAATCAATACAAGAAGAAGGAGTTTCTAGATTTCTTTGACTAAGGGATTTCTTGATACTTTGTGCTCATCAAATTCCATTTGGTCTTGTTGTTATTTATAGAGTTGTTTCTTCTCATAAATGCATGTGTTGAAATTTCTAACTAGTGTGTGTGCAAGAATCTAATTTTCTACCTGCAACATTAGTTCTCCTATCTCATTTCTCACTCCCCTTTCCCACTTTATAGACAAAGTCCTCTCTAGCAAGAAATTTCTAGCTTTTCCGCAGCTCAATGGAGTGCCCTTGTTGGATCCCCGGCCGCAAATCCACCAAGAAAATCCACATTTACTCGCGCATGCATATATGGAAACCGTACCGGTTAAGTAGAGGCACTTAGATTCCTAGAGCATTGGCAAGAAATCCACAAGTTTGTCCCCTAAAAATTTTATCGTAAACATATCAAATATATAGTTTAATGTCAATTACAAATAATGGTGACTTTTGACTGTTTTATTGTGTGATTAATTGAGCAATAACATAATGCATCTATCACATTTCCAGATTCACATAAGCAATCGTGATGGTTTGGAATAAAGTGCACAGTGGTGTGAAGATACCTATAAATATCAACTATCCGCTAGAAAATGTTGATTTATTTGACACTCGAATCGGGTGCATCTAAGAGGAGAAGGGATGACTTGAAGTCTACTATCTTTGGAGGTAAATATCATAACAAATTGTTTACTTTGTCATTTTTTACATTGATTTTTTATGTAAATACCATAACATAATGTTTTCACACATATTCGCATGTACCAAAGTTTTTGTCCTTGCTGAAAAGGTACGAAGACATGATGGAAGTTGAAAAAAAAACATATAAAGGTTTTGGAAGAGAAACTTGTGTTTTATGAAAAAGAGAACAAATAACTATGCGAAGAAATATAAGTTGTTAGGATGAAGATCATGAAACTGCACGAGTCAAAATTCAATATGGATATGGATATGTGTTAACTACAGATGGCACATAAAACCATGGAAACAATGAGTGCAACAAGGATGAAAATGTCAGAAGTTTCCATGGCAAAGGTTCAAGAGATGATGACCATTCGTGAGTGGGAACACAACCACTTGAAAGAAGTTCTCAAAAGCACATTGGGTTTTCCCAATCAATGTAATGAGAAAACATATTAAAATCATTCATTGACACATGTTTGTAAAACCGTTATTATCTAATTGTAACATATTGTTTGAAGTAATAGTTTGTATTGTCTATATTAGTATCTACATTAGAACATGGTATATTTACATTAATGCTACTAATTTTAATATAAGAAGAAATAACATTCTTTCATTTTGAACATGGATTGTATTTATGTTGTCATTCCACTTGATACCTTTCATGTCTTTATTTAAAGGAGTAATTCATTCTTTCCAATGATAAAATTGGATCTCACTTTCATGATTTTTAATAGTGTTTCCTTCTTTCCAATGATCAAATATTGTGAACACAAGTTCCAAAGATATTGTTGGACTAGTAGAAATGTAATAATTATGAATAGCATGCAAAAGATTGAGGAATGCAAGTGGGACGTGTATATGCACGCATTGACCAATAAAGAGGTGTGTGGAAGGTCATTGCCCGAAAGGTAGATTCAAGGACTTATCTGATTTTGTAGTTATGGGTTAAACATAGAAAAAGTGAGTTAGAGTGCGAGATCAAGAAAAGGAAAAAATAGGAATGAATTGACAGCTAAGCAAGGGATTTCTTTGATAAAGAACATGTAGGTACCACAAAATTATGCAATCTAATAATAAGATTAAAACAAATTTTATTTATAGGATTAATTTATTATTAGGATTGATAGAAGAACATGCACACTTTATGACTGTTTTTGGATGTACGCATGGTTATTTTAAGCATGCATGTAGTCTATTTTGAGAATGCATGGGTGGTGAAGAAAATTCACCAACCCCGTATATACTTGTTGTATTTCATTGCTAGGGTACCACTTCATAGTATATTACAGCTTATGTTGCTCTTCATGTGTGCATAGTTACGTATGATGTAATCACTTCTGTTATATTTTGATATAATGGATTATGGAGGATGGATTATGGAAATTGATGTGTTTGAATATGGTGAATTCATGGTGAAAATGGTATTAATTATGATATGATCTCTTATGTTTCCAATAAAAGATCATGGTATGATGTCTGTAATGATTTGTTCTTGAATGTATGCTTTGATATTTGTTATTATGAATGCATATGCTAACATCTTGACAAGATAATACAAATGATGGACTTGGTATCTTCACGTGAGCATTCAACCATGCTCGAATGAGGTGTCGCGTGCATGGTGGAAATAAAAAGACTACATTTCAGTTCCATTTCCGGAACCTATTTTCAAATTGGATACAAGGATGTTTCTTACAGATGACATATCAATTGACTCTGGAGAGCATTGAAATTTGGGTAGAGGATGGTTAGGATCATTTTGTGCAGAGATATAGTACTAGACCTAATTTCAATGCATGAAAGTGGGTGGAAGATAATATTTATCATGAGTTATATGAGACATTATTCAGTTTATTTATAGTATAATTACATGAGTGATTAGCGGTATATGTTGTAGGAAAGTGTTGGGGATATAGGTCAAAGCTTTGGATGCAAGAAGATTACTAGACTCTGGTTGATGTTGATGTGGAGTAGAATAGAGTTGTAGATCATTGGTGGGCTAGAGTGTTGTGTAATTATACTTTGGAGTACGTTATTTCTATGTATTGTGTCCTGAGGAGGCTGAGTTCAGATTCTTATGCAAGCCCATAGGATCTTACTTGCACATTATACCTTTATCGATCAAGATTTTGATAATAGAGATGGATTTAGAGTTCCTTCCTATGGCTAGCTAAACCCCCACCACACGTAGGGTTAGGAGTAGGTATGGAGAAAGATAGAGGACCCGATAGTAGAAATAAAGAGAGAGGAAATACAGATTAAGTTTAATGAAGTGCAAGAGAGGGACATGACACATGCATGAGAGATTTCATAGGCACTATAACTAAGGAGGATGATGGATTGTGAGGGTTTTAAGGCTCTCATAGAAGGTGAGGAGCTGAATCATCGGGATCTCCCAAATTTAGGAAAGCGTAGTAGAGAATCCCCTTTGGATTTAGATGAGAGCATGTCGAGGAAGTAATGAGGCTTGAAGGCATGCATCGAACCCACCTAACCACCTATACCTTGTTCTTTATGCTCCATATTTAGAGGTAGTTATTGAGAATTAGGTAAGTGGTATTAGACAATCATATATGAGTAGATATCATCTTGTTTTGAATTTAGGAGATCAAGTTAGTAACACACTTATGGAAACACAATTGGAACCATTGTTTGGAAGTGTTATGACAGGATTGTTCCCGAGCATGTCATCAATACATAATATCGGTGCACAAACTATTGGAAGTACTTCAAGAACAAATTTGACCACGCAGAGACCGTTGATGTCCAGTCTAGTACCACCACCACTAGGACACTAGGAGTTTGTAAACTAGACCGAAACTTATGGCAAGGGGTGCGGGGGGTTCAAGAGGATTGGGCCAATTGCATGGAGGAAATACTAGTGGAAGTTCTAGTTCTAGATCTAGTGGACAAGGCCCACATCCACAACAACCACCACCGTACCACCCACCACTCAAAGATCCTTGTAGTTGACACCGAAGTTTACTTTGAGATGTCTCTTTGCTTACTAGAGTATAGGGGCATCGACGATGCAACAGAGCATGTACACAAGTGTGAAATACTATGACACACTATGGGAATCATAGATTCAAATTGGAAGGCAAGTCAGTTCGCTACTACATTGCAAGGGTGCACACATAGTTGGTATAGGAAGTATTAACCACATCATATTGTGGTAGATTATGATGCTCACGTGCACGCGCGTTTTGGCTAAGCTTCACATTCCAAAATTTGAGAAACAAAGCATCAACGCACTCAAGGATATTAAGTAGGGTTTATTTGAAATCATGAGGGAGTATAATGCATGTTTCAAGACTTTGTTGTCTAATTTGTCTTATGATATTCATCCTAGTCAGCATGTGCAATGGTTTGTTGGAGGATTGTTGACTCCATTTCAAAGGGAACTTTCTTATAAGACATATGTGGATCTATGTGAGGCCTTGGAAGCTTCTCTACACATTGAGGTGATTGGAAGTGTTGACACTAGAGTGAGCCCATTATTAGAGGTGTAGATTACATCTATGATGAAGCAATTAGAGAATATTTCTATAAACTCAAAGCACGAGACACACAATGGTATATGGTGTACATGATTGTGAAGTTAAGGGACATACTAAAGAGAGTTGTCCGCACAAGTCGATGTGCACATTATTATTAGATTATGAAGTCTCTCACTTGAATCACGATGTTCAGGATTTTCCTCTTTTACAATGCGCAATTCATAAAAAGGTGTCTATGTACTATAATATTTACAAGTCCCGTATGTATGACACCGTTGTGATGGATTGATTGATCATATCCATGAATCCATTGAGTTATGAGTGTACCAAACCGGTGTGGTGAGTGGATCAAAGGAACAAGAAGGATAACATAATGAAGGGAGCAACAATGGAGATAATAGGAATGGAGGATTTCAAGGAGGATATCGAGGCCAAGGTCATGGTGGTGGTAGAGGCAGTTCATGCGAAGAAATTGTTACACTTGCGGTTAACTCCGATCATTATCAATGACATTTCCCTCATAATACCATTTACTCATGGTGTGGAAATAAGCATAAGTTGGAGGATTTCCCATACTTATATGAGAACATGAGTAAAAACAAGAAGAAGGATAAGGGTGTGGGAATGATCAAGGTATAATACGTGAATGTTGATTAATGGATGCCTAAGAAGATGCCTGATCTAGAATTACAACCCATGTTGGTTACAATGCGCATTGAGGGTACACCCATCTTTCAACCTCTAATGACCAAGCCTCTCATTACACGAGATGAAGTGAGACACACTAAGTATCCGGACACAGTGCCCCAAAAGGAAGTCTACCAAAAGACTATGGGAGTCATTAGAGAAATACAAGGTGAAATATAGTGTTTGAAATAATAGACACACATAAGAGAGTATGTGAAGCATTTCAAACTTCCTTAGAAGGATGTGGATGAATTGAAAGAGGTATGTAAGATGTTGTGCTAGAAAATATTATTCCTTTGCTAGAGGAATGGCTTTGTGAGAAGGTACCACATGTCGAGTGGAATGTGAAAGGAAAATAATTCATGCAAATATATTACCTCATGATCATTAGTTTGACAAGGAGATAACATTTGATACAATAATTGATGGCTAATTCTTTGCGTAATATTTAGATTGATATAGGCACTGAAGTAAATGTGTTGACTCTAAAAGCATGGAATCAGATGGGAAGACCTACATTGCAGCCATCTTTGAATGTGTTGTATATGGAAAATAAAAAATAATGAAATGCCTATTAGGGTACTCAAGGATGCATTGATTATCATTTGGGAGCCAAGTTCCCTGGGGACTTTGAGGCATTAGAGCTTGTTGAAGCGAAAAATTTCTAGCATTGCTTTGGTGACCACAGGTGCTATAAAAACAATGTTGATTTGCACTTTAATAAGAGATACATCAGTTTTGAGAACAAGTATGAGTGCATGATTATACATATGTTTGAAAAAGGTAAAATCCTTATGTTGATCCCTTGATTGGAGAATAACTTAATCATATTTATACATAACTTGTGCATGATCCAAACAATTTGGAACCATTAGAAGAGGGTGTGCTTCATTAGGAAGACGCATACAGTCTATAATTGACACTACTAGCGTTTCTTGTGATAATTAGGTGCATGAAATGTAAAAGATAGTTGGGAACAAAGTTAAGGAGTGAGTCATAAGGATGATTAAGCCATGCATGGTGAGATACTTAGGCTCATCTTAGGTGCCAAGATATATTGGTGAAGGAAATAGCGACACATTATTGCACGCCATGGAGACTTAGTGGTTGAATGAAGGGGATAGAAGAAACTTGCTGGTCTATATCTTGTGTATGATAGTAGTGCTCTATTGGGATACACATAGGGATAACCTCTTGGAGTGGAAAGAAGTGAGAATCACCTTTTACACCAAGTTTACTCAGATAAATGTACCTACGCACATATATGAGTTTCAAGGTAGGGATTTGGCTTCTCATCACATCCATACTTGTGAGAGAATATGGGCACAAGGTCCAGAGGCTTTACCACCATCATTATGGGTACATAAGTTCTATTGCACGTTGCACAGATGTACATGCGCTGGTATGTCCATGTTGAATTAAAAAGGGAGACTACGAACTATAAAGAGATGATTATAGGTATGCTTTGAAAACTTTTTATTACTTTTCTACTAAGCCTCCAGGTCTACGAAGAATTACAGATCATGAAGAAAATCACTTTGAAAGATAACACGAATCCTCAAGAGCTCATGTTGAAACTATTTAGGGAACATAATCTTGAGGTGTGCCTTGATGTTGAGGATACATAAGAGGTACAGATGGGTCACACATGTAAAGAAAAAGAGAAAGGAAAGATAATATACATGATTAATGATGAGGAAGTATACCACCTAGAGGTTAGCCACACTGAAGGTACATTTGAGGTAATGAATTTTACAAATGAGAAGGCACACACATATCATGCTCCCATGAAAATAAATAAGGTGAACATTGGCACAAAGGATGAGCCTAAGGAAGAAATCATTTGGTGATTACTAGTCGAAAAAATAAGTAGTAAAGATCATCAAACTTTTTGCGTGACTTACAAAACCTATTTCCAAGGGGTTACCATGAATTAAAATGTGTGCATCCTTCTTTGGGCGAGATGAAGATAAAATTGAAATAAGGTGTGCACTTGGTTAGGAAGAGGCCTTATAAAATGATTCTTAATTTGTGCGTGAAGGTGAAGGAGGAAATTGATAAGATGCTCAAGTATGGAATAATTGAGCCTATTGAAGAATCCGAATGGGTTATCCCCATGGTTATAAGTATAAAGAAGGATGTGAGGATTAGGATTTTTGTGAACTACAGAGAGTTGAATGTTGCATGTGTTATAGATACCTTTCCCACACCTTTCACTGAGAAAATTTTGGAAGGGGTAGTTGGGCACAAGATATATTCCTTTACGAGATGGTTTTTAGGATATCACCAAGTATGCATCGGGAAATAAAATAGGGAGAAGAAAACTTTTACCACCAAGTGGGGAAGTTTTGCATATACAATTATGCCCTTTGGATTGAAAAATTCAACGGTTGTATTCTCACATATTATTGTACATGCCTTTCAGGATTTCATTCATAAGTTTTTACAAGTATATCTGGATGATTAGACAATATATATGGCTTAGTAAAGGATCATTTTGAAAACTTAAGGCTCATGTTTGAGAGGTGTAGGAAATTTTGTATATCTCTCAACATTAAAAAGTGCATCTTTACTACACCTTTTGGCACTTTACTTAGAAATATCATTTTAAAAGAAGGATTGTTGGTAGACCCATCTAAGGTAACTATTCTTTTAGGTTTGGAATATCCTACCAATTAGAGTGAAGTTCACAGATTCTGGGTCATAATGATTATCACAAGAAATTTATCAAAGAATATGCAAAGATGGTCGTGCCCTTGGAAGAATTATTGAAATCTAAAGGAAAATTTTATTGGGGTGATGCGCAGTAAAAGGTGTTTGAGACTCGAAGTAAAATTTAACTACTTTGCACTTATTTTTCTCTTTCCTTCATGTGATAAGCCTTTTTATGTACATGTTGATGCTTCAAGCATAGCCATTGGTGTAGCCAAGACACAACATAGAGAAGGGAATGTGGATCATCCTATATTTTCTACAAGAAGGAAGTTAAGACCCATGGAGCAGAATTACACTACCATAGAGTGCGAGGATTTTTCCATGATTTACGCACTTCACAAGTTTAGATAGTACTTGTTGGCTACCTCGTTCATTTTCTATACAAATCATATAGCGTTGAAGTACTTAGTAAACAAACCTATTTTTCAAGGGTGCATTTATAGGTGGATCATTTTGTTTCAGGAGTTTGATTTCACAGTTGTCGCCAAACTAGGTAAGATCAATTTAGGGCTTGACCATCTATCAAGGATTAATTCTAGTGAGGACGTGTAGAGCATTGAATATATTGTGTCGGATGCACAGTTATTTAGACTAAACTATGTGCCCTCATATTTGGAGGATATTGCGGTGTTCTTATGAACTAGTATGACACCTAAAGGAATGAAGACATTAGAGAAGAAGAAACTTGTAATATACACGACACCTTGTCAATTTATTGGAGGTGACTTGTATAAAATAGATAGAGATGAGGTTTTGAACCGGTGTTTTTTGGAGCATGAACACAAAGCTATTATGGAATAGGCTCATAGTAAGATAGTAGGAGAACATTATGCAAGAGATTCTATAGCACAAAAATTATTATGGATAGCCTTTTTGGGAGACATTGTAAAAGGAAATCAAGGAATATGTGAAGGCATGTGATCATTGTCAATGCCTTGGAAATCCTAGACATAGAGATGAGATTCCACTCAGACCTATTACTAGCATGGAACCTTTTGAAAAGTGGGATATCAACTTTGTAGGACCTATTACACCACCCTAGCGTATGGCTGGCACATGCTACATTATAACCTCTATATATTATCTAACCATTACGTAGAGGAAATTCCTAAAAATTATTATAGTGGAGCTACAACACAGTAGGTTTCTTTTAGAGAATATTATTAGCATATATGGCTGCCCATTAAGCTTGAAAAGTGATAGAGGAACTCATTTATTGAATGAGACAATTAGAATTTTATTAGCATATTTTATGGTGGCACACCATAAAACTACCCCTTATCACCCATAAGCTAATGGTACTATAAAATATTTTAACAAGATTTTGGGATAGAAATTGACAAAAATATGTGATGTTGGAAGGAAATATTGGGATGATAAATTGTTAGTTGTACTTTGGGCATACAAGACCACTTATAAGAGATTGAATAAGGCCACACCTTTTCAGTTGGTGTTTGGTGTGAAGTTAATACTACTAGTTGAATTTATCTTACCATTCCTACATATTACACACACAGTGGACGGGAGGATGAACAAGCAATACAAGAGCACATTGATAAACTAATGCGAGTTAGATAAGTAGTGTTTCATTATGCATTGGAGCTAGAAAAATGAGAAGGCAAGATAGAAGGAATGACATGATAGGCACATCAAGAACAAGACATTTGTAGTTGGAAAGATGGTCCTTCTCTATGAATCTAAGTTTGTGCTCCACCTAGAGAAACGAAGGTGCATTGGTTGAGAAATTTTGTAGTAACCAATATACTTGAATCGAGCACATATTAGTTGCGGGCACTAGATGACACCATGTTTCTTGATTACTTTAATGTGAGTAGGTTTGAAGCCCTACTATAAATAAAGATTCTTGGTTTTTATAATAAGGCGATTGTCATTTAGTTTAGATTTCCTTTTCATGTGTTTCTTTCCAGTCATTGCTATGATTTTTTATTTTTGTTGTTGTAATAAGTGGGCTTGCACGTAGGAAGATAATCATTATCTATTGAGTTTATGCACAAAGGACCGTGGATAATATTAGTGTGGAGTGAACCGGGTGTAAGTGTGAAAAGGGACATTTTATTAGTACTTAAAGGCGATTTGAAATGGATAGAGATATGCATGAATTGGTATGATGTTCCACTTTGTGGAGTGTGAATGTATGGAAAAAAGTGTCATGAGAAATGAGAAAGACAGGTGATAATAAGGAAATTTCTCAGATGAAGACCACATGTGAGAAAAGGAGCATGCGGTGTAACGTGAGGTAGGTAGTTTCATGGTGAAATAATTGGTATGAGGTTCAGAGGAGTATGTACTTTGGTGCATAGAGGTACGTGTAAGGAGGATTGTAGCCTAGGAAGTAGTGGGGCGCTACAAGGTTATGATGGAAGTGTGAAAGAAAGCAATGAAAAGTGAAGAAAAAGAAAAATAACATATTTAAAGTTTGAGTATGTTGGTAGGTGGAGCAATTAATGTGGATATTTTTTGAAAAATCTATAAAAGGAGTGCAAGTGGTATGGTCTTCCTCCTACGATCCTTAATCAATTTGTTGATGATAACTTCTTATTGAGAAAATATATCATTTAAGAGGCCATCGAGTTTTTAAAAAGTGGTGCGGAGTTTATGAGACAACCTCCTGGACAATTTGGTAAACTTCCACAAGAGTTTTTTTATAAATATGGAGGAAAATTTCCAAATTAGATTATCTCACATTCTAGGGTGTAAAATAAAAACCTTCCTAGATTATTGTCTTGTAATTCCCCTCATTCTTAAAAAACCAGACATATCCATTTGGAATTCCCTCATTGAAAGAGTGAACAAGAAATTGGCTACGTGGAAGGGTTCTTTATTATCTCGGTAGGTAAGATTTAGCTTCTCCAAATCTCTTTGCAAGGAATCCCAATTTATGTCATGTCCCTTTTCAATATCCTAACCAAAATCATTACTTCCTTAGAAATGATTCAGAAACTGTTTCTTTGGGAATGCACAGAGGATCATTTTAAATATCCTTTGGTTGTTTGACACAAAGTTATCAAACCAAAAAATTGTGGGGGTCTAGGTATTAGATATATCAAATTAATGAATGAGGCTCTTTTGGCCAAATTGGGTGGAGGATTGTGAAAAAAGAATGCATGTGGGTTGATATTCTAAAAAGGAAATATTTATAAAATATTGACAAACCGGTAAACTTATTTCTACATGAGGACCTTTATATGGGTTCATTTTGTTGGAAATCCTTTCTATATTCTAAAGCTATCTTGGGGCAGGGTATTAAGTGGGTTATTGGGAAAGGCACCACAATTAATTTTTGGCAGGATTGTTGGCTTAAGGATAAACCATTGGCTTCGAAAGATCCTTGGAATTCTATTTACCAATATTATGAGGAGAATGGAAAAAAGATGATACAAGAATTTTGGACTAGAACTAGTGAAGGCTTCAAATGGATTTCTATTGATCCTCCTCTAAACTTAGAGGTTCCATACCAAAAATAATGGCGATTGAGATGGCATACCGAAATGAGGGCATGTGATGGATATCTCAAAGGTAATGGACCCTCTTATTAAGATTAAGGTGCATCTTTTAACCAAGTTAAATAACTATGAGAGATGGGGCCAAGTAAATAAGAAATGGCTCCACATCGTGAAGAAGATGATGGAGGGGGGGTATACTATCTTGCTACATTTATTGTAGAAAGTATTATAGAGGAAGCACACACATGTGACAAAATTACATGGGGCATGATCCTCTTATCTATCATCTTCATGGAGATTGGAGTACCAGATGGCTCTAAGGACAAGATGTGGAAATACCCTAAATAGAATAAGTCATTGGCTCAGAGGTTTTCAGCTTACATAGGTGATGGAATGATGGGATCCTACATGACCAAATTGGATATGTGGTAGAGGATAATACACAAGGCATTCGAGTATAAATCATGTATACCAAGAAACTTGTATGTGACGTTTGATGGGAATACATAATTTGTAGTATACCAACACTCTTGCATTGGGAGGTTCTTCATGAATAATGGAAAGAAGATCCCATGGGGTAAATCACCCTATGAATTCACAATGCACTACTTCCAAGCCTCGGTGAACATATTTTTAGATGTGGAGAAGTTGACATTTGATGTAAACAAGGTAGACCATGACTACCACATGCTTGAGAAGACTTACTTGTATCGTGGTAAGTTAACCTATATTAAGACTATGATATTAGATGATATCATCATTAAATCTATGAATTTAGCAATCATGAAGATAGATGTGGCTAAGGTATACATCTACCTTAAGCCTAAATTGGTAAATGGAAAGTACATTGAGGATGAATTCAGACTCCCAAAGCTACCTAAGGGAAACATACAATCGGGACATGGCAAGATTGTAAGGCGGCCCCTCAAAGGATAGAGGACGAAGAGTAACCAAAGGACGAAGAGGAAGAACAACATGATAGCGACGCTCTTGATCATGGTGCTAGAATGTAACCGACTATAGGTACTAAAAGGAATCACAAAGACAATCCACTTTGAGATAATAAGAAGAAGAGGTAATAATTGACTGTAGGATGAGGAGATGGAAAAGGGACCAAGAAGTGCGCACGATCGGGGTTACAAGAGAAAACGAGGAGGAAAAACAAGGAGTAGAGTGATGGCGTTGAGACATCATATATTTTTAGGAGGTCACTCGAGAACATCACCAATCAATTTGCTCTTGGTGAAGAATACTAAGAGAAGGAGAAACCTCATGTCATAGCATGACAATAAAGAAGAGGGGGTTATTAGATTAGATTGCACGTAATATAAAGCCATCACATGATTTCAATATAGGTGGAGAGGAACCCGGGAAGAAGAAACCCAGTGCGACATAGAATTTCTCGGTGAGCATGAAGATGAAAAAAAAACTAGAGGAGATGAGGAAAAGGAGATAATTATAGGTGAGCCATCTCGGGAACATGGAGAAGCTTATGGAGAAATGGGAAAATGTATGTTCTTAGGATTGGAAATGCATATACCCATAGGAAGGAGAATGGGTAGCCGAATGGGTGAAGAATTTGTGCATGTAATAGACCTTGGGTATGTTAATGACCCAACCACTATCATTCACATCGAGACTCCAAAGCACACTCGCTAATGAGAAGCTATATGGGTGGGAATTAACAGACCCCGAGGGCTTGAATATGCACGCAAGGAAGATGTTGAGCTAGAAAATTCAGATGCATATAGAAGAACTTAATTTCGATGTTAGCTAGGAAGCATGTATATGGTACAGGATGAAGAAGGTGCCTCAAGCATCCCATATAATAGTAAAACCAACCAAGTTCATAGATGAACATGTTGGAAAAGTATTGACAAAAATAGTGATAGAAGTGGCTCAAAGAAATTTGGATAAGGTGGTCGGGCTTAAGATGTTGTTGGAAGATAATAAAAGTAAGGAGAAAGATATTGAGCAATTGATTGAGGCGTAGGACAAGGTTGTGAAGTGTAAGAAGGCTCTTCTAGATTTTTTGCGATATCAAAAATGAGATTTTGGAAGCATGTCCAAGATTTGATGAGTGAACACAAAATATGTACCAAAGGTGGACAATACATTTTATGTAGGATTTATTTCACCTACTACTTACGGAGAATTTGACCATGCAAGGGTGACTCGGGTAGACAGGTGCGGCGAGAAAAAGAGAAGGATAAGAGAATTGTAGCACGCAGGATTTTGGAGTATGATGTCATGCTAAAAAGATTAAAGGATGAAATGAAGAAGGTAGGTTGGGCACTTGAACAAATGCCAATATCCGAACACATCCTTATGGCATACACAATCCAAGTAAGAAAATGAAGTTCTTGTGGTTAAGAAGGATGAGGTGTTTGGAAGGGAAGAGAAAATATCCATGATTGCGAAGAAGCACGACGTGCTTAAGGCAATAAGATAAGGAACCACATAAAGAAAGAATAGAGGATTTGGGGTTGTTGGTGGCATGGAAGATGAAATTTATGGAGGGAATGATTTCATGCACGGCTAGAGTGAACATGGAACTCAATCATAAAGGATAAGATATGACTCCATAGGAGATGGAGAAGATAGATGGGGAAATCCCAAAGACAAGTGAAAAGGGGTTGTGGAATGGAATGAACTAGAGAGCACGATTATCAAAGAGTTCCTTGAGTTTTTTCAACTGATTGAGGAGAAGGATACCAGCACACCTGAAGATACTTATATTATTTTTGTCTTGTTTTCATTCCATATTATTTTATTCTTTATTCATTGTGTCTTGCAGAGTTAGGTTGAGAGACCCCATTACGAGGACGGTAATGTAATTAGTGTGGGGTAATGTTGGACTGGTAGAAATTGACTAAGTATGAAGAGTGCGTGGAAGATTGGGGTGCAAAAGTGAGGTAGGTATATGCACACATGGACCGATAAAGAGGCACATGGAAGGTTTGCTTTGCCAGAAAGGAAGATTCTAGAACTTAGCCGATTTCACAATTACGAGCTAAAAATAGAAATAGTGAGTTGGAGTGTGGATCAAAAAAAGGACAAAAGAGGAATGACTTGGCAGCCAAGAAATGGCTATTTTTAGATAAAACACATGTGGGGACCACAAAATGAGGTGATATAATAATAGGATTAAAGTAGAGTTTATTTATAGGATTAATCTATTATTAGGATTGATAGAAAATCATGCATGTTTTATTTCTATTTTTGGATGTATGTATGGGTGTTTTGAGCATGCATGTAGTATATTTTGAGAATGCATGGGCGGTGAAGGGAAAGTCCCGACCCTATATATACTTTTTTATTTCATTGTTAGGGTACCCCTTCATAGTATATTACGGTTAAGTTCTTCTTCTTGTGGGCATAGTTCTTTATGACGTAATCACCTTTGTTATATTTTGATATAATAAATTATGGAGGATGGATTTTGGTAGTTGATGTGTCTGAATATGGTGAATTCATGGTGAAAATGCTATTAATTATGATTTGATCTATTATATTTCCTTATTACATTTGTTTCCAATAAAATCTCCCGGTATGATGTCTGTAATGATTTGTTTTTGAATGTATGTTTTGATATTGGTTATTATGAATGCACATGCTAAAATATTGACAAGATAATACAAAGGAGGGACCTCGTAGCTTTGCACGCTTTTGGTGAGCATTCAACCCTCTCGAATGAGGTGCCAATGCACATAACAATATATTGGAAATAAAAATACTATAGATATTGCAATGTGATGATGACCAAAATGGAAATGCGTTGGAGATGTAGCGTTATTAAACTTTATTAACACATCAAATTATATTTGAAAAACAAAACATGAAAATGGTAATAACATTTGTGTAGCATTATTCCTTGTCCTAATATAGTAAATTGTGTCGGTATTAGAAAATTATGTAATGATTGTGATATGCTAGAATGATTCTAACACATTGCATCAAGAATATATTTATGAAATATGTAGATACATGATATTTTAGTTATTGTTTTGGATTCACATGTTTTTATTATAATTGTATTGTATTTTTAGTTATTATATGGATTTATATGTCTTTGTTGTAACTGTATTGTATTTTGTATCCATTGATGACTTGTCACATTAAAATATAATTAATAGAAATGTTAATAAAATTAAATTTAATAAACAATTAAATTTTGAAATCAATTAATATATTGAATATGTTAGTTATACTTTATAAAAATAGAATATTAGTATAAAAATGATATTTAATTTAATAAAAATTTCACGAATCAAATAATAACATGCCTAAAACACTATTAATAAATGTAAATACTTGTCACATGACAAGATCTTGTATTTTTAATAAAATAATATGTCATTTCAATCCTTCCAATTCTTAAATGATATATAGTATTCATTCGCATGAACTAATATGTTTAAAGCACTTATGTCCTTCTATAAGACAATTATCTTAATTAATTATTGCATACATTTTTGCATTGTTACATATGGACATAAAGCATTTGGGATTTAATATCAATTAGAAGTGAATAAATATTTATAAGGATATGTTTATTTTTGTGTTTTAGCTTGCATAGCCATCTCCTACCTAAAATCCTTCAATTTTGATTCCATCATAGCTTAGCTCCACTTCCCTTATCATGTCATGTTGATTTTTAGAACCCATAATTATCTTAATAAACTGACATATCTTTGTTCATGACATATGAGCTATGGTAGACTAGACTCCCAAGAAAATAGACAAGAATCTGAAGCAAGTAGACTATACTTCGAAGCAAGTAGACTATAATCCAAAGCAAGTAGAATATACTCCAAAGCAAGTAGACTATACTCTGAAGCAAGATGACTATACTCCAAAGAAAGTTGTATTTTATCCTTCCATGATCTTAGTGATCTTAAGATTCTAAGAACCATTCAAGATAAATGTTATGGAAAAATCAAAGCACCCCTGATTGGTCGTAAGTGAATGGTTGAGGCAGTCAGTGTGATTCATCAAATATGGAGTTATCCCAAAGTGTGGGACTTTGCAATCGGATAACCCTCCGGATGAAGGTCGGTTCCTATTCCTCTATTCCGATGCACACATCTAAATTATATAGGATCTACTCCAAAATATACTCTATCTTGCCAAGGAGACATGGTTAAGAAGATTACAAGAAATTAAACCTAAACTAACGAGGTGATGCACTAAAAGGAATGTTGAACACCTGTTTTGCATGGAAATGGAAACCACAATTAGATTAAGAAGGATGAAAATACACCATAGATCAATCCATTGATGAGAATCCACTAACCATTAAACACAAACCATTAAACATGTAATACAATAACCATGCACAGATAACCAAGATTGCAATGAGAGATCAAAAGAAATAAATGAACATGAGAGAGGGTTGAAATTCATCCACAGACTTGTATTATTTCTCCAAATATTTGATATAGTGCATTACAATGGCCAAGAGGCACAAACTTGCATTACAACTTGAATGGGAGGTTTGAACTCCACAAATTCACTTATAGACAAGAGAAGAAGGGAGGGTGCAAAGAAAAATTATCCAACATTAGAACAATGCCCCTCCTTACAATATATAGGAAGAATGAGAGAAGGGAGAGAGGGAAGAAACTCGAAATATTGCTTCAACCACCCTAAAATGCATTGAATTCACCTGCAACAATGATGGGTGCCACTGCAAAACCCATACCTCCATGTACTATGCCTTGTTGGGAAAGAAAGGAAGCCCATACCTTCATCATTTGGGTAGGTGAGAAATCGGAAACACCCCCTAAAATGGTGGACTGTATTTCTTGCAAATTCGAGCTCCCAATCAAAATTTATGGCCATATGAAGATGAGGGTGCCATTTTACAATAAATGCGGGTGGTTGATCTTCTCTTTCAGACTCAAAATTGCCTTGCAACCTCCGAAGTTTAAATTTTTAGACTTTCAGCATTTTGACTTCAGAGGTTGATGTTACTGTTCATTTGGCTTGAGTCAAAAAAACCTCCAAAACTCTAAAACCCCAAAGTCTAAAATTCAAACTTCGGGTTTTAGACTTCGAGTTGTGATTTTTTCAAATTGGGGGTTGAAGGTTTTGAAATGCCGAAACCTTGAAGTCCAAAATTTGGACTTTGGGTTTCGAACCTTTCCATTTTCGGGGGTTTCGGGACTTTGGGGATCTCGACCTGCTCTCAACTCCGAACTTCCAAAATCTCAAAGTTTAAAATTCATACTTCAGGTTTTAGAAATTTGGGATTTTGGGGATTTTTTTACTATTCACCTACCCATGCTCACCGAAACCTCCAAACCTCGAAATCCCAAAGTCCAAAATTCGAGACTTGGGGTTTCACCTTTACCCGCTTCTTTCCACCCAATCCCCAAATTTGACCCTAGCCTACCTCCAAATGGCTCCACCTCCGAAATTTGAAATTTCAGACCTTTGGAGTTTCTTCATTTCCCAAATTCCTCTACAATTGCTTGACCTACTTCAACCTATTCGACCAACCTCGAAATGCAAGCTCCCATGACTGAATCAATCCCTCCATTTTCTTAGTGTGTAAGGTCATGTTTTTCCAATTTTTCCGAGGGAAAAATTGGATAACAATAACCTTTTCCCTCATCATGCAAAAATTTAGATCACGAATATTAGCTGATTTTATGAATACCCACAGTCTTTTCGTTAGATGCTAAAGTCAAAACATGATAAATATCCTACACTACTTGTGATCCATGTTCATGACCACTAACATGGTTTGCATCATTACAAAATTCATTCCTCCAACACCTGTTTTCTCATCTTCTATGAGATTCTTCACTCCATGCATGCTAACTCTACTCTACCTTCATAATATCCTTATTTCTATGGAGATATTTGACCCATTCCTCCTTGGATTTATCATGACCAAAAAAACTATCTATCTATATGATCTCCTATCTAACTTGAGACTTATCATATCTTCCTTATTGAGATATTCTCTCAACTTACAAACAAGAATAGAAATAGTTGTTTTCCAACTAAGACATAGCTAGGAAAGCTAAAACATGATCCTCCAATATCTTATAACATCCTAATTATCCTCCTCCCATGTAGGCTAAGCATAATAACAACTCATATATGCCTTTACTCTCATATAATGAGATTTTACATACAAATTCAAATATAAACAATAAACATGGTTTTGGAGGGAAACATATTCAAACACCTAGTGCATAGTGTCCATGCCTTGAGAAGGCTTATTCAAACTTGTTCATTTAATTTCAATCATCATGAGATTATCCTGCATCAAATTTTTGTAAGTTGATCAGAAAATTATTCTTCTTCGAAGTCACCTTACACCTTATTCTCCATAGAAATATCATTACACATGGCATAATCTATGTTGTATTAGTTTTAAGTTATCCATGATCATATAAGTGTCATATAAAATAGGACCATACCATAAATAAGGTGAAATGAAAATAAAATCAAATACATCATGCAACCAAGTTAAAAAAAATTAGTGGAAAATCTTAAAAAAGAGAAGTCTCTTCTCTCAAAAAATTTATATAAAGAGTTTGAAATTCAGATTTGGAAAAACTAGTTTTACTTTCTTAAACTTTCTAGAGAACTAGCTATGCCAATTTCTCTATTTTAGTAGTGGATCTCATGACTTTTCATATATAGTGACACCACCTTTACCTTCTTACTTTTGATTCCATGACACCACATCCTTTGTTCAAACTAGAGGATATGGTTGATGTGTGCCTCAATTTACCATACATCATTATTAACCTCATCCTCATTATTTAGTTCGTTATCAATAATCACTATAACTTATCATGGTATTTAGTCAATTTTGGGTTGTATTCACATGTTTGGTTTGTAGTAGGTTCATTAGGTGTGTTTATAATAAATCACCCCCTTTAATTTGAAATCATTGCATCAAATGGAGGAAATTTTTCACATGTGTGAAAGGACAAATGAAGTGACAAGTCCCATAGTTAAACTTAAGTTGGATTCCCATATAATAATTACTCACATGTCATGACTCAATTTATTAACTAATCAAGTACATAATTTGATGCAACATGAAACAAAAACCCTTGCATTCAAGCATCATTACTACCTTCACTTCAGATTGTTCCCAAAACACTCTTGTTTCAGACTATATTTATTTGTATCACTTTGGACTATTCCCTATCATTCTTTCTACGTTTATCCTTTTCTTTGGATTATAAGAATGGGGCATAAAAAGTACTCAGAACTAGAGTTTGCCTAAATTTTCTTGTGAGATTCACAAGTTGCAACACTATTTGAAAAGAAGGATGGTTGGAATTTATAAAGAAATTCCAAGGCTATAAGGAAGCAATAGTGGAAGAATTCATCAAAAAATTCAAGGAAGCTCTTCAAGGGTAAGAGGCACTAATATTCCTATTAATAGTAAGATCATAAGTCAAATTTCAAGGATTCCTTGTGAAGGGATGCAGATTATAGGAAGGTCTATTTACAAATACCTAATTCAAATTTTTCATGAGCATGGAGAGCCTAAACCAGAATTGGCCCTAAATAATGCAAAACATGTCAAAGGTATTAGGAGAGATACAATTCTTGAACCCTATGGGGCTGCCACATTTTGGATAGTGAAGTATTTCACCTGTGAAGGTGAATACAATCTCCTAGGAGGCGATACAATGCAGATTCTGATTCATTTGAAATATGGTTTGCACAAACTAGGGCATCGAGTAAATTTACCTCAATTTTTGTGTGACAACATCCACATTATGGCCAATAGATATAAGGAGAATAAAGGAGAAATCAAGCACCATGATCTCATTTACCTGATTTGTCAATATTCTATCATAGAGAAGAAGGGTAAAAAGGCTTGGAAAAATTTGATGCAGGAGATGGATAAAGTTCTGAAAAATAGAGACATACTCTCTTTGAATCTATTGCACCTAAATCAAATCCATCCCTCACTCAACTTGAAGGAGAAATTTTGGCACCTAGCATTGAACAAGGTGAGATATCTGGTGCCACATTTGCTAGAACAATTGTAAAAAGAACAAGAAAATTGAAAATTTGGGAGAAGAATATTTCATTGAACCCCCAAGTAGAAAAATAAAAAGAAAATTGATTCTTACACAGGTGAATGAATATGAAATTTTTGGAAGCATAAATTCATCTACGAGAGGACTCTGTAGAACAAGATAGGTGTGAAGAAATCAAGGAATTCACTGAACAAAGGGGTCTTGAAACTTTTGCACAACCTTCTTCCAAAGTAGGAAACAGAAAGGAAAGGCTCAAATTATAAAAGAACCTATGTCCCATACTTCATAGGGTATTGAAGAATAACAATTGTAGCATGTCCTTCTCCTCTCTAAGTAAGAAGTAATCATCAAGCAAAGTAGAAAGAAGAATTAGAGTTTCTGAAAATAAAGGTACAAACAAAAGAAACCCTTATCTCTTCTTTACAAGTGTAAATTGAAAAAATTGAAATGCAATGCAAGGAAAAGGAAGAAACAACCCTTTCCAACACTAAAGTAAAAGTTGATAAGGAATTTCAAACTTCCTTAAACATAGAGGAAGTCAGAAATGTCAGGGTATAATTTGTAACAATTATGAAAAATTACATTCTCAAAATGAGACATTGAAAAATCAATTGGAAGAAGAGAAGATTGAAAGAATAAAAATAGAAAAAGAAAAGGAAAATATCAAAAATGACTTACAAGATGCTTGTGTATTAGGGGAAAAATTTCTTACCTGCAAAAGACATTCTTCAGTATATAGTACTTTCTTACAAGAATAGTTCTACATGTGAAATTATTAAGAATAACATGTGACTTGCCCTTTGAAATAAATAATGACATAGAATTTTTGAAGGAATTTAAAAAAATCTCCCTTGACCATCAAAATATCATGTGTGAATTCCACTTGTGTAATCTTTTGTTGGGTCACATGTCATATTTTCAAATTAATCTCTTTGTAGGGGAGTCCCAATTAAGATCCTTCACTTCTACCATGCAAAATCAAATAGAATGAGAATAAATGATAAATGATTATTAATAGAAATTGAATACAAAATGTATGTGCATGAGGCCTCAATATCCCAAGCTATAATAATATCTTAGGACATTTAGGGATTTGGCCTATCATCCCAAGATTCATGACCATCATATTGCACAACTAAAACAAAGCATTGCAAGTGTTCACAAATTCCTTCCACAAATAAAGTTTGCAAAAGCATTGGTAGCCTGCGAGAAAAGATGGGAAACATTGAACATTCCCTTGAAAAGGAGGGAGGTACTTTCCCCAAAAATATAAGGTGGTCCATGAGAAGAGAAATGGAAATTACAAAGATGATTCCAAAAAAATTCAAACACAAGGACCAAAATGGATAGGAATGTGGTTTAGACCACCACTTATTCTTTGCCCCATGCCTTCATGGAAAAAATTAGCATTACAGAGCAATGAAGCATTTGAGAAATGACAAACAAATGTTGAAGAAAATGAAGGGTTTTGTGTCTCATTGGAAAATAACTTCATAAAAGTGATTTTGACTTGAGAAAATATTTGGAGGACAAGATTTTTGCTCCATAGTTTGGAGAATGATTTGCAATAGGACTTACAAACAAAGAAGTGTGGGGGAAGATGATGAGCTCACTAATTGAATAAATAATGACATTGTTTATATTTCCCCCTTGTTTGAATTTGAACACATTTTGTAACTTTTTCTTAATTTAAAGTAGATGTTGTGTGCGTTTTGCTAGATTAGTATGTATATCTACTCTAACATGAAATTCTAACTAAAAATCCTCAAAAAACACTCGATTTGTGTACAAATAAATGAAAGAATAAATTTTGACACGGATGTAAAGTCTTGGGAAAAAGTGCATCTCACTTTGGAGTACCTCAACTCACTTCATAGTAATCTTGTAGCTCACTTCAGAGTACCTTAACTCGCTTTGCAAAGTACATCAGCTCACTTCAAAGTACCTCGCTTTAAGGTTTCATGTCCCGACTTGATTGAGTATCTCAACTTGCTTCGGAGTAACTCAACTTGCTTCAGAGTGTTCTGTCTTAGTTTTCTCCTGAGTGTTCTTTTCTTAGCCTATAACTAAGATAAAAAAGGATTAATCTTTTCATCTCAAAGTATATGTATAGTTCATAGTTATCACAACTATGGGGAAGTATCTCATTTCCCTTGGGAGTATGATACAGAGCATCAACATTCAAATTGTACATATAGTTTGTGTTATAAATCGTGGCTGCCCAAACAAAATACTCATAATGTATGGTTTCCAAATAATGTAATTTATCCCCCTTACCCAAGTTGGACTTAAAAATGTAATAAAAATATTTCCTATTTTAGTTTCCTTTAATTATTATTCACTATAGGTTGTGTGCTTTTTCCTAAGTTTTTGTTTTCCATTCATTTTCCGGACCGAGTTAAACATAAGTTTGATCCCACATGAGCCATTTTTATATTGTAAAGCTGATTTTTCCTACCAAGTCACCTCAAACCAAGATTTCCCTCTTCTATGGTTCAAGATCGCTATTAAAAAATTCTTAATTTCCTTTGGTAAATATGAAGTCATATTAATGTTTTCAGTAACTTTAAGTTTATATAATATTTTCTTTTCTTTGATTGTTTATTTTAAAACCAGATTTTGGATTTAAGATCAATGTAGCATGGAAGTATCTCAATTTATTAGTATTTCACAATATATTATGAGTGATTGTATATATGATTATTAATTTTTCATATTTTTGTGTGTATCATAGCTTGAATGCATTGAAAAAGTCTTCTATAATAGTGAAGAGACATTGGGAGTTCTAGTTGTAGGTCTTGATACAAGGTTCTGGTTTGAAATTTGTAGACAATATCCATGGGATTGTCATAAACCTTCATACATCCTATATTTTTGCTTCAAAGTCTTATAAAGTGGCACTTTGTGAATACATTTTTGGGGATACCACTCTTCAAAGTTAGAGTACTCACATTACGAGAGGTAGAGCAAGGGAAATTAAATACTTATTGAAATGTGATAAGCATTTTAACCATTATTGGTATACTAAAAGCGTGTGGGATGTTACTATAAGAGTATGAGAGGAATATCAAGGTTGGAAGTTGAATCTTGTGCATTGGAGAGGAAATATACTTTCTCAAGTTCCTTTGAAAACCCATCTTAGGGTTTCAGAGCCACAAGTGTGTTTATGATGTTAGAGAGGGATCTAAGCCCTAAAAAGTGAAATAAAGCTCTATGGCCACTTAAGAAGAAGGAACATGATGGTTAGAATCTTAGGAAAACCTCATGATTGGAGAAAACCGTGATAGTCCTAACTAAGTCTTATAGGTTTGTAATAGTGGTCATAAAGTAACATGTACTAGCTATACAAGACCAAGGTTAATTTTAAGATACCTATGGGAAATTGAAGGTGGAATATCCTCGGAACCACTTTCGTGAGACAAGTTAATTTTCCGAGGTTTGTGTGTAAAATTTTCACTAGACAAAATATTTCATTTTCAAGTTGTGCACTGTGAACAAAGGTTTTAGTTGCACGACAACATTTTTTTCGTACTATATAGTAAGTTTGTTATCATACGACAATAATGTTATTGCCATGTAATAATAACCTTGTTGTTGTGCGTCGATAAGTTTCTTTGTGAAAATATCCTATTGTGCGTCTGCAACCTACTCTTTGTCATGTGTCAAAAACATTATTTTCATGTGTCAACAACCTCTTTTCATGTGTCAACAACTTCCCGTCGTGTGTTAAAAACTTCCCTGTCATACATCAACAAATTTACGTCATGCGTCAACAACCTCTTATTGTGCATCAATAACCTTCCCTAAAAGTTCACAATACTTGATATGTTGGTGCCTCGGTAAGCTAGTATTAAGTTACTAGTATACTACCCGATGAGTTACCTAGGTTTATATAGGAGTAATTTTCAATGGTAGGTGAAGCCAACCCCTAAAAAAAATTTACTAGAAATTTTAGGTGAATAAGAAACTAACCTATTCCTAAACATTTGCCATTTAGAATTTTCCTTAAATGGAATTTTTGCCAAATTACAAATATTGGCCAATAAAAATTCCCTATAAAAGACTTTGCAAATTATGACATGATTTGAGCCTCTTACTATAGGCCATGAATCTTATTTAATAAAATTCATTGAAGACTAGAGGGAAAAGGAATTATTATTTTTATTTGTATACATCACATTTTGGTTTGGGGACTTATTACAACATAGTGAGCCATAAATTGAAGGTTAAATAATCTAAACATAGGCATGGGAAGTAAGTGAAGGATTGAGATTAAAAACTATGGATTTCAAAAAAATCCCTCTTTGATTTTTTTAAGGTTTTAGGGCCTTAAGAGTCATACAAATTTTCTAGTTCATCACGGTTGTATGTGACATCCTATCACAGTCCCGAGACCTATTTAGCAAATAAAAATAGAGAACTTGGAGGAACATTTACAAAGAAAGGTATCTTGAGAAGAAGCAAGGATTTTAAACCAGTTAGTGGGTGTCCTAGAAGGTGATTTGTTTTCCCAAATAACCATCTTATCTAAATTTATACAAGAATAACTACATTGGAAGGGTTACTAGAAGAAGTGGCAAGTTAAGAGAGTGATAGTAGAGAAAAGGGACTTAGAGAAAGAGTTGATGAACTAAAATTTTACCCACACTATTGGAGCCCTAAAGGGTAGTGGAAAATGGTTTTAGTATGTGTAGGGCATCTATAAATCTCTCCAACCTTGAGTGTACCAGAAGTAATTTCTTAAGAAGCCATTCAAAGGTAGTTTTGCATAATAGAGGGAAACTAGACATTTTAATGATTTTAAATCACTCCAAAGGTGAAATTGGTTTAGGGGAAGGTTAAAAACATGGTACATAGGTTGGTGTAGAGGAATTAATATTGAAAATCAAGAATTTTCATAATTGTGGGTGATTGAGACCTTGTCAAGTAAGTTAGTTTTGAAGTCCTTAAGAAGCATTGTTTGAGTTTTACAATAATTTCTAACTATATTAGTGTTTGAGATTCATTTTTCTCTGCATCAAGTACTTATTAAATGTTTTAAGTTATTTTTATTTATTATTTTTATGTGTTTCAAACTGTAAGAACTTTCATTTCAAAACTTCATATTCCAACAAGTGAGCTTTTATTTCAAGCATTGTGTATTTACAATTCAACATTTCAAATTCTGTTAAAAGTGATGAGTTTCCAGTTATGTAAGATATATTAGATAAATTCTCTAATCATGTTTATGCATACATAATAGACTAATACCACATTAAACATGGAATTTGATGGAAAAACTTATGAGCTCATTTTGTGAAGAAAAAATGGCATGGTTGAATGTGTATACATATACTCGTAACTTTGAGATTCATATCCATAAAATTTAGAGATAAAATTGCCCCTATACAATGGGGTTAACAGTAATGATGTTACAGATTTTGATATGAAGATAAAATGTTTTGAATATGTAGGACCAAATAAATGTAGGACCAAATAAAGCATAAATTTAATGAATTGACAACAATGTTTGAGATGCCCCTGCAATAGGGTTATTCAAAGTTTTAATAATTTTACACACCCTCCATCATATAAGATGCAAAAAAATAGATACCACCATTATCGATACAAGATCACAAAATAAACCCATAATACAATAAAACCAGAATGTGTAAAACAAAAAACACACATAAAACAACATTAAGCATTATTTGTCATAAACACGATAAAGCACCATGAAGCATTATTTGTTGTAATCACACTAAAACCAGATTTTGTAAACCACATAACACATAGAAAACAACATTAAGAATTATTGGTCATAAAGACATAAATACCTTCAAGATGCATTCAATGTTCCAAAAGAGAGCCGAAGATGCGGAACTTGAATTTTGGTCAAGGGGGTTGTCTCTGTGATTCACAAAATACAAAATTAAGTGTTTTTAATTTGAATGAATACATCCTATAATCACATAACAATGATACTCACCCAAAATATTTTCTATAGATTGAAAACTTTTTCTTGATTGTTTTATTAGACCGTTTCCATGTTTGCTTGAGTATTTTTCTTCCACAAGTTGTGTCAAGCAATGTATACTCCTCATAGTCATGAGCATCATTGTTTAAATCCTCCACCATGACCTCCTTTTTCTTCCTTTTTGAGGTTTCCTTCTTGCACTGAACCATGGCCGTAAACAGGTGGTAGAAGTGTCGTTTCCACTACAATTTGGAATGAATTCAAATGGAAATGAACCAAAGTCGTGTAAAATCTTCTCAAATTTCTGCACACAATCTCCAAAAGAAAAATATTTTCATCAGTTTCCTGGCACCACATCCAACAATGCTTTCAAAAACTCTTTCAATTGGTTGAGCACTTGCAATGCATTCCCATGGTTTCTATCATGTTGCTCAAGGTTGAGGTATTGTTTTCCTGTTGTATTCTATCATCACCCTCAACTGTCACAAAAAATAAAATTGCATTAGTAATTGCAAAATAGTTGACATAACAAACACTATTTAGTAATAATAAAATACGTACTGTTAATGACAATGTGGGGCTGCTCTGATGCAGCTTCTTCAGGTGCATTTCATTCAATTGCTTCTGCAACATGAACATCAGGGTCACCTACAATGACAAAAATACTTTTATTAATGTACAATGAATTGTTTTCAAGATAACAATGATACAACATAGTTGAAATAATGAAACAAAAAAATACACCCTCACCATTGAAATTTGGATCCCTTGTAGATGGACTACCCTCGTGTGTCCTTTAAATTTGCAACACCTTCAAAACATGTTAGCAAGTATTTCCTCGAGTATCCCAGGACAGAAAAAACATGAACATCTAGGCTGAATCTCTCGAACCAAATACCATCGATCCCTAGATGTTTGACTTCTAACCATGTAAGACCCAGAATGGTATGGTTTGCACAAAAGTCACTACAAGTATTGCTATGGCCCTCTCAGTGGAAGTCAAAATTTCCTTTTCCTTCTTGTATTTATCAAGAAGATCGACATGTGCAACTTTATCTTATTTTGTAATGTGGTTCAACTTGAAACACCAATGTGTACAACAACCAATCCATTCTCCTTGTGCATTTTTTTCTTCGATCACACAAGTATCGGGTCTTCAAGAAATAATGATATGATTCTATGGATGCATTTGTATCCTGATTGGCATGGATGAAGTTGTGGAAATTTTTTGACCACATAGTTACACGTGGAAACATTACAACCATTAGAAACAAAAAAATTTGTTAACTCTACACATAGCTACAAATATAATCATATGTAGTTAACACTTACCAATATGTCCCTCTTGCAGCCATGTCTTTATGAAATACTCCATAAACATTGTCTCCTCCTTGAACTCCTCCATGAATTTATCGATGAGGAAAAATGTCATGTGCTCATTGTCACTGATGGTGCACATGATGTTACCTAGTCTCTAAAACATAATTGTCCCCACCTCCTTCTTTGTATATTTGTAAATAAAATTTTTGCATGATAATAAGTAATGTAAAAAAACAAAAACCAACCCAATCCTGTAAACATTGTATCACAAAATGAAGAAAAACAAACATGTAAATATTCTTTAGCCAAGCCCTGTGAACATGTCATATGCCATGTGAACACAATGGGCTAAGACATAAAGAACATTTTTAGGGTTGTAAATTGTGTGCATTAAATTTATAGAACAAAATATTAGTAGATTTGTACCTTATAGCTTGTATTTCAAAAGCTGCATCATCTATAATGAATGCATTGACATGTCAATCCATCCTTTTCCTTTTCCCCTTGCATAGAATTCAACAAGCCATACATATATGTCGTCCACTTTATTACGGGATGAAACTACCCATGCAATGGGAACCCCAACCTCTTTCTTGTAAAAATAAGAAGTGTGTACAATCATTACTAACACAAATGCATACACGAAAATATGGTTATAATGAGAATGACTTAAACAAGTATATCCAAATATCAATTATGCTTGTAAATGAGATAACAATGTCACTACCTAATATTTATTAGTTGAGAACATGGAATCTATTGCAATGATGGAGTTGTGGGAATGAAAAATTGTCATTTCAAGAATCCACAATGTTTAAAGGCCCATAATGAAAGGCGTATCACTTCGTAGACAAAAATCATGCAATTTGGGTAACTATCTAGTTTTGGTTGCTACTAATATTCATATGGTTCCTATATTAGAAAATTACCAATTAACCCATGCATTTGGCCAACTTTTTTCCTTTTAGTTGATGTTTTTAGTCTTACACTCTTGCTTGTTCAATTGTAATTTGACCCTTCTTTTTTGACACTTTGGACACCAATGCGTAGCCAAGACGCCAGCCGCCAGGGGCCCTTGTTCCCTATGGGTGCTCTTGACTCGTTTATACCTTGCTCTTATCTTTTTGGGTTCTTTCTAGATGTTTGAAGAATTTATCTTTTAGTAGTCAACCTTTTCATGGTTAATTGCGAAATTCAAAGCTAGGAACCATATAAATATAAAGTTATGTGACCCTAATGAAGGACCAAACATTAAGAATTACTATCTCCACCTAAGGTTGCATCCATCAAAGGCATCTATAGCTCCATTTGCATCCATCTAGTTCCATCACAAGGGATAAAGGATTGTTCATATACATCATACTTCATAAGAAGGGAGTTTATTCTATTCCAGAACATATTATTTACATTATACATTTAGCTATTACTCGCGACTCACAAAGTGTGACATGCACAAGATCTCCAGGGAACAATTCCACACAAAAATGGACACACACCTAGAACTCGCATTGGAGTCCGAGATGTAGTGCAACAACCAATGATAAGTCCATCCATTTATCACCGAGGATAGTCTAACCCCTTCATATGCATCAATAATTTTTATGGGTTTGATGCTTTGGTTGAGGTTTTGCAAGTGATTCTTCATTGCGGGTTAATGACAACATCTAGCGAAGTGCAGCGACATACATGATACAAGAAGAAAATAAATGCGACATCTTGCAACCCTAAAAATTTGGGTTTCCGACCATCTATATATACCAGGGTTCCCACGGGCACTGCTATCCCTCTCTAGGTTCCCCAATCTAGCTACATCGCTCGGATCTATATTTTTTGGAGATCATGAGTGACTATTTCCTATTCCTACTTAATCGGTCTCCACTGTGACACATTCTTATGACCTCTTTGAATCAACTAAGGCTCTCCTAACCCTCTTTGCACTTAGGGTTTATATATTTCATTGCTTAGATTACTTTGGTATTGTTTCATTTATTTAATTATTTACTACTCCTATAGAATCTAGATTAGACTAATATATTTCCATTTTAGTTTAATCATTTTGGTGAACCCGAATATTTGAACCCTTCTCTCTAGCTATGGCTTTGCCCTATCAAGTTTTGGATCATTCTCCTTATCCTAGTTTCTCTCCTAATAAGGTTTCGGAATAGTTACTACTCCTATTGAGTTTATGAAAGTTTGTACTCAACATCCTCCTCACTTTGTTGCACATATAGCTGAATCTTCTATCAATGTCATCACTACTTTCCATACTTGTCCTCCTACCACTCAACTTGTGTCCATCCCACCACCTGTCACTTCTAGGACACCTCCTCCTACTCCTAAGATCTATGATATTGTTGAACAACTTAATAATACACTAGCCAAGATCTCCCTCTATGACTTATTACGTAGTGTGCCTGATTTTCATCCATGTTAGTCATATAGAAAGTGATAATTCCGTGGTAGCTTTCAAACATCTCATTCAATCACTCAAAAAATTCCATGCACTATATCATTCACTAATGACAACATATTACCTTTTGTTAGAGACAATCCATGTGCACCCTTTCTCATTATACCTGTCATTATCACCACTTGCATCAAATGAGTACTTATCAATAACGTTCGATTCGTCAACCTATGTTCTCATTCTATTATAAAACAACTGGGTATTAACGATAATTTAATTTCTAATAATTCTACTCTCATTCAAGGTTATGACTCTACCACTCACACATGTCTAGGGACTATTTCATTACATATTTAGGTCGGGCCTAAGACCATTCTCACCGACTTCTACATTATAGATGCTTCATTTCAATTCAACCTATTGCTAGGAAGACGTTGGATCCATGTAATTGAAGTGGTCCCATATACTGTCCACCAATGTGTCAAGTTATTACATGATGGTTACAAACATACTATCACTACAAATACCAAACCATTCAAATATTGTCGCATAAAACCTTTTACTACTATGCCTATTCCACCCTCGCAACCTATTCTATATGGTAGTATTGACACACATAACATTGGTTAATCTAGCTCTTCGTAGTCTTCTTCTTCCACTCCATGTACTCCAGCTATTTCTACTCATACTATAATAATTATCTCACCCACCATACCTGCTCTGATGAGCACTTCTTCTCTACCTATCGAGACACCTTCCACTCCACCTAGTGCAACTCCTAGCAATATACTTGAAAAATATATACAACATGATAATGCTAACACAAATAATTTCAAGGATTCAGATGACAACATCAATGGTGTCAAACTCACTAATGAAGCATTAGGCCAACTGAATTTTACACCTATCAATGTAGATGACTCTTACTTCGAAGACACCTTTGTGGCTAATGGTCTAAGTGAATATAAATTCAAGACCCCTCCTTATACCAATGTTATGATACTTTATCAAGGATCTGTTAACAATTTAGACATTTTTTCATCTCCTCCTAAATAGTCTACATCCCCTCCACCTCCTTTCACATGCATGTTATTCATCAATAGTTCCTTTTGGCATAACATTCTGATCAATCATACTTTCTTAGCTATTATTTACACGCTTGAGGGATTAAATAGGCTTGGTTTGACACTTAATGAAATCTTACCACCAATTCACTCATGTCATATTTATCATGGGTATTGTCAAATTATGGCCACCTATGGCCTTGATGTGTTTCATTTGATGGTCTTCATTACACCCACCCCTCACACTTCTCCATTGACACTTGGGGAAATCTTGGCTTGACTATATTGGTGGTACTTTAGACACATACCACACTTCTCTCACATTTCTTATGTCATTTGGCAACGTTTCCATCGGTAATGAATCATCTCCCACTAATCCGAATATTTCTCATTGGTAGGTACATGACTATCCACCACCCTTCATTGATAAAGAGTATGCAATGAGAATTTACACACTACCTTATAATGGCTCTTTGTACAATCCACATCATTCTCTTGCTTATCACGTCTTTAATGCTTCTCCAATGGGTTTTGATCATGACAACGATGATCTTTTAGACAATTTCACATGATCATCTTCCCCTCACACTTGGGGGATATGACATCTCTATCCCCTTAACATCATGAAACATTCTTCATCACTTCTCCCACATATTTACATCTACATCTTAGCATATGCATCTACATCGTCATTACCCGATGACACACTCTTGTGCTTTGGTTCAAACTTGACCGCGTTGAGGAACCCTATACACATGAACCCCACACATTGCACTACTGTGCTATACAAATTTCATGTCTTCGTACATCCTACACTTTATACCTTATCCCGCATACATCGTACACATAATTCATATACTATACCATAGACAATTCATATTGCATGCTTTCACACATCATACACTTTACATCCTACACTTTGTCATTTATACATCATACGCATTGTATACATGCCTTGCATCTTACATCACATACTATACATTCTACTTCACACTACACATTTTGCACATTCACTTTTACGCATTGCACTCACTACCCTATGACACACTCTAGTCTCATGGTCCATACTGGACTATTGAGGGTATACATTTCAAATGGACCACATCACAATCACATATTCAAACATTCAAACCTTTTCTCATGCAACATTCCTATATTAGTGATATACACTTTAGACTATAAGGTCACTTTTTATAGCATCGTTTAGTGGTATACATCGTAGGCTACATCAACACTCTTTTGATCATCTTTTAGTAATGTATGATATAAGCTACATCATCACTTCCATCTACAACATCTAGTTATGATATACACTTTAGGTTAAATGATCACACATACTCACATATCTTTGTCGCATATCATCACTACACATTATTCAAAGTGCGTTACACACAACACATAGTTCAAATATTTTGCGATGATGCTCTCTCATTTGCGGTTCATTCTTGACTACCAATGGAGCATCCCAAATGAACCTCACTATATATAATTCCATTCACTTGGGGGATGTGGCTCCTATCATTCACACTACATTCCAATCCATCCATACACATCATATTGCATATCTTGGTTGCATTTACTCTTGCTTGTATTTACTTGTAGATGTTCTCTTTATTACACATGCTAGATAGTTATCTTGCATTTCATTATCTTTACCATACACACATACACATTCAATTGCTTTTCTAGTTGTGATCGCAGATCCTACAAGTACATTACACATAACATGGATGCTTAGAACTAGTACCGGTCTCACAATGGCTTTTGGGGGCATCCAAATTTGTACACCACAGGTGTTATTGTTTCATTTTTGTTCATAACACACTACTTTATTGGTTTACACATGCTTTGACATATGTTTTATCTTTCTAACATGCTAACGGGTGCTTCATCTACAACATTTTTTATGTAGGTATATTTACTTCCATACTTATTTTCTACTTTTTCTACTATTGTATTCTATTGTTCACGGGCCTTTCCCTTTATATTATGTGCACACTTGTTTTTTGTGGACTTGAGTGTCTTGTGACACCATGAGTGGTGTCCCATGTTTGTATCCTATTTTTGCGTGGTCCATGATTATCTTCTTGTGTGTTTACATTATCTTGGTATACATTGTCATCATAGCGTATAATTTTCTTCTACATGCATGCTTGTTTGCACTAACACTTGTCTTTCCTAGCCACTTCTTTTTGTGTGCCTTGGTTTTTAACAAACACATTCCCTTTCCCCACAGGAATAGTTACAACGGTTGGTCCTCTTTTGGGGCTGCATACTCTTACGACAACGTCACATGTGCCCCCAAAGAGGGGGCATCATTTGGGTTTACACACAATACCAATACAGCTTCACTTTTCGCTTTCATCCATGACAGAGAGGGTTACACAATGATTTGGTTCAACACACCCTACGAACTCATACATAGTGTCTTTTATAGAGCAGGTTGTCCTTAGCACATATGTGGGTATACACCAACCGCAATGGTGATTTATACTGATAGGAAATAGTTAAAGGCTAGAGGACAACACTAGGTAGTTTCTCCCTACAATTCTTCCATTACATTGGCATTAGATTTCCTAAAAACTAGGAAATAAAGAGATCTCTTTAGTGTCGGGAAGAAGTAGTTACAGTTGAAGGATAAATCCAACTTTCTTCCCTACATTTCTTTGGCCAGTGGCATGAGATTTCCCAAAAAACTCGTGCGCATCAACATCATCTACAAGATCCTTTCTACACCCTTTTTTTCATCAAAAATCAGGGTACATGTTTCTTTTTCATTTTTCATACTTTCATTACATAATTTTTATATACATACATGCGTATTTACACACATTTTTATACATATACATGTGTATTTGACTATTTGATCATCTTCTCTCTTGCATGTCAGTCTGTATGGGAGGCAAGCAGTCAACACCACACACATAATAGGTATAGCACACACATGATACTAACCATGAAGGTACACCAAACACATTGGCATATACACACGTGTTTACTCGCCCGCCTAGGTTCACTCTCATCACTTTTTAGACCTTTTGCATATTTAGTCTCCACACTTCATATTTTTATCACTCCACACTTTGTCTAGTCCCTTGGCACACTCTCTACATTGATCTACATGGATATCAAGTATACATCTCTATTTACTTTATGTTACCAAGCATTCTACTCACCAACATAAAGTGGGGGCAAATATAGACACAAAATCACGCACTTTAGGTAACTATCTAGTCCTAGTTACATACTACTATTCATATGGTTCCTATGTTAGAAAAGTACTAATTAACCCATGTCTTTGGCCACTTTTTTTTCCTTTCAGTTGATGTTTTCAGTCTTACACTTCTACTTTTTCAGTCTATACTTTAACCCTTTGTTTTTTGACATGTTGTACACCGAGCCTAGCCAAGACACCAACGTCACGTGCCCCGTCCCCTCTAGGTGCTCCTGTCCCCTTTATACTTTGCTCTTATCTTTTTGGGTCCTTTATAGCTGTTTGAAAAATTTATATTTTGGTAGTCATCCTTTTCGAGGTTAATTGCAAAATTCAAAGCAAGAAACCATATAAATATAAAAGTATGTGACCATAATGAAGGACCAAGCACTAAGCATTACTATCTCCACCTAAGGTTGCATCCATCAAAGGTATCTAGAACTCTATTTTCATCCATCCAAATCCATCACAAGGGAAAAATATTGGTTCATCTACATCACACTTCATAGGTGAGGAGTTTATTTTATTCCATGCACACATTATTTACATTCTACATCTATCTATCGCTCGATACTCACAAAGTGCAACACGAAGAAGAGAACCTATGGCATAATTCTGCATACACATACCTAAAACTATGTTGGAGTCCGAGATGTAGTGTAGCACTAAGTGATAATTCCATCCATTTGGCGGTTGAGTATAGTCCGAACCCTTTATATGCTCTTTATTTTTAGGGTTTTGATGCCTTGCTTGTGGTTTTGTAGGTGTTTCTTCATTTTAGGTTTACGGTGACATCTAGAAAAGTGCAACAACATACATGTGACAAGACATGATGGCATAAAGACATCTTGTGACCCTAAAAATTTGGGTTTTCGACCATTTTTGTAGACTAGGGCACCTAGAATTTAGACCAGGGTTCCCACGGGTGCCCCTATCCCTCTCCAGGCACTCTAGTCTAGCTAAATCACTCAGATCTACATTTTCTGGAGATCCTATGCAACATTTTCCCATTCTTGCTCAACCGGTCTCCACTACAACACAGTCTCATGACCTCTTCAAATCAGATAAGGATATCCTAACCCTCTTTGTACTTAGAGTTTACATATTTCATTATTTAGATTTCTTGGGTATTGTTTTAGTATTTTATTATTTCTTTTATTTAGTTATTTATTACTCATATAACATCTAGATTAGAATACTATATTTCCATTTTAATTTAAGCACGTCCCACATGAACTTTGATAATAGAAAATTGTATCCCTTTCTGTGACATGCCAAAAATTGATATTAGTGTTGTCGTGTTGGTGTTTTTGGGATCTAATGTACTTCACCTTCCTTTATGCATTCAAAAAATATTTCTTGGCTATGCACTCATCCCTTTTGATGACAATCCTCGCCAACACTATATCTGTGTAGTGCCTTTCAATAATGTTGTCAATAGATATACTAGTAAGAAAAATAGATTCAATGTATTGATTACATTCAACCGATAAGTTAATAGTGAAACTACTTCGTGTATCCAATCTTGTGTCCTTTGCACCATTGAAAAAATCACCATTCATATCACAATGATACATATAATTATATATGATATGTGCCACATTTGGTCTATCAAACATAACCTCACATTGAAATGGCACATACATCCATGTTTTTCTAAAACCTCCTTATTATTTCACTAGTAGGTGGTTTTTTTTTGTTGTCAATGGGGCCATAAGCACACCAGTAGTTGAAACAAAAGGAAATACATACTGATATTAGGTATGGAATATGAAAAACATGGCACTAACATATGTGAACACTATTCCTAAGGAAGACTAAACATAAAGTTAATATAAACAAACATGTAGTACATAATGGTAGCATGTGGTGCTTTGCATTCCCCTATATTCATGATATCCTTTTCTTCTTGCATATGAATTTCATCTCAGTGCTATCAAGAAGGCCTTCCCCTTTAATAAAGGCATCAATCAGTGTTAGAGGGATTAAAGATCCATATGATCATTATCTTCACCAATCAGTGTCCATTCAAGATCATCTTGTGAAAAATGAGATTTCCCATTTCCCACATCTTGAACATCTAGGGAAAGTAATTTTTTAACTTTTCTTTCACGACATCCTAAACAAAATAATGTAAATAAAAATGTATAATCAATAAGCATGGTATTGAACATATCAATATATGATGAAATATGACAAACAAAACATAAGTATTATGCTCTTAATATATTTGTAAACAAACTTGCATGAAATGATATACAGACTATGTTTTTGTAAACAAAAAGCACCGTAATATGATACAAGTAATGAAAATTTTCTAAACACGTATTTTGTGGTATACACAGTTGTCATTTTTGTGTGTATGTGACAAGTGATGTAAACACCGTAATAGGATACTAGTAGTGAAATTGTTTTGGTATACATAGGATTTCATTGTTGTGTGTATGTGAAAAATGATGTCAACACCGTAATAGAATGCTCTGAGTTAAATTCTATGGTATACACATGTTTTCATTTTTATGCATATTTGAAAAACAACGCAAACACCTTATTATGATACTAGCAATGAAATTTTGTGGTATACACAAGCTTTCATTTTTGTGTGTATGTGAAAAACAATGCAAACACCATAATATGATACTAATAGTAAAAATATGTGGTATACATAGGTTTTCATTTAATGTGCATATGTGAAAATGATGCCAACACCGTAATATGATACTCGGAGTGAAATTATGTGGTATACACATGATGTCATTTTTTTTACGTATTTGAAAAATGATGCAAACACCCTATTAGGATACTGGTAGTGAAATTATTTGGTGTACAAAAGCTATAATTTTTGTGTGTATGTGACAAATGACACAAACAATGTAATAGGATATTGGTAGTAAAAATATGTGATATACACAGGCTGTCATTTTTGTGCGTATTTGAAAAACGAAACAAACACCATAATATGATACTACTATTGAAGTTATATGGTATACACATGTTTTAATTTTTTGTGTGTATTTGAAAAACATTGGAAAGACCCTATAGGATACTAGCACATAAGGGTGCTTATATGACAAACAACGCAATCATCATAATAGGATACTAAAGTAGAAATTTTGTGGTATTGATATAGGAGCATCATTGAGAAGACCTTAAAATGTAAAACTTCTTGTTCATGGGATCAATTTGAGTTGTTGGAAAGCCTTAGAGGTCTTAATAGGACCATGTGAGTCATTTAAAGGAGGCTATTTCTCTAGGTATGGTGTGTAAAGAGTCACCATGAGTCCAAGAAAAGTCAGTTATGGATCCAACAAGGAGATATATAAAAGAAGGAATTTGAGTTAGAGAGGAGTTAGTTGGGGGAAAATAGTGAGAGGAGGACCTTGTGAGGAAAGTAGAGAGAGTGAGGAAGAAAGACTCCTCGAGACTGAGGAGGGGAAACTGATAAGAGTGTGAGTTTTGTATAAATAATGGCATTTTGTATGAAATTGCAGTTGAATAAGTTAAGGATTTGTTCTTGAATGTGAAGTTCAATGATTTTTGCATGCATGATTGTCTTGAAAGTTTTGAATTCTTCTAGTTAGTGAAGCATTGAATCATGAAATGACTTTGCATGTTAGTTGATTAGTTAATTCAATCCAATGTGACAAGGTGATGCCCTATTTTGGCTGGTTAGAAGAAAATTTCAATTAAGCATTGGTATATTGAGATTGTGGAAGCCTTGCAGAGGTGTAAAGAATGAGTTTTTGAGGATATTATGCATGAAGCTATTGTTAAGGATAATATCAACCCAGACAAACAGATACATTACTCTGTTTTATTGTTTAAGGTGAACTATAAGACTGTAATTTTCATATATAGCCTAAAAGAATCTAAGAACAATTTGATATGCACTTGTGATTAGATATCATGATAATTGAAGTTCACAGGATGTGAGGAATATCTACTACAAGTTTTAAGGGTGAAATAAAAGTGTTTTAAACTCATGCATGCGTACATATCTGTCCTGCACAGTCTAGGTAAGAAGAAATGGGTGGTCTTTCAAAGTTTCACATGTTATTTATGTTGAATGGTAAATAACTAACAAGGAGTATACTGAAATAGACCCTTGGGTAAATTTTTGGGTCTTGAATCCTTAATTAAAGGGAGTTAAAGACAAATTTAGACTCTCATGAAGATAGAGGCTTGAAAACCATCTAGCTAGGGCTTGGAAGTTAAAATCCACTATCTCCCGAATACACCGGTGGAATTGAGTAGAAATTTGTAGAAAAGTCCATCGCCATGTTATGTAATTGTTTATTGAGGTTTTATATTAAAATACTTAGTTCCAAGGAAGATGTTAATGGCAGTCTCTTTGAGGATAGTGAACATAGATTAGAAGGCTAATGGGTAAGACCATTTAACAAAGGAACTAGGTAAAAATGGTAGAGTCTTGATATGAAACTTGGTGCACAGAGGAAACTTGCAAATGGGATTCCAAGAATTCCATTCTTTTGTCTTGAAACCTCATGTACGGAAATTTATGATTGAATTTTCCTGATGATAATGCTAGTAGGAAGATAGTGAACTTGTAGAGGAAAAGAGGGATAACATGAATAAGAAATTGAGTTAGGGTATGAAATTTGGCATACATGTTTATGGTGGAAAAGGGTATGTGGATAATATTTGGGTTTGTGTTGGGTATTCTTGGGTAGCTTCAACTATGACTCATGCAAGAGCATTGTCTCAAGAACACTGTAGGGAAGTTTTGGATAAGTGAGGGGTTAATGGATAAGTTGATCTTTTGAATCAATATAGTGAGTGGTCTAACATTTTTTTGAGTGTTGAAATAGGGTAGGAAGTTGAAGAAGATCCATCAAATACTTCAAGAGAAAAATTTGTTTGATTTGGAGGTTAAGGACCAAGAAGGCTAGTGAAGAAAAGTATAAGAAAGGCAAGAGGAATTGAAGCTTTGTGAGTTGAGATATTTTGAAGGGATATAATGACATTTATTATAGGGAATTGCACATGGTGGAGTGATTAGTAGAGCCATTTAAGATGAGTTTGGTAAAAATAGAAAGAATAAGCCATTTTGGGCTTGGAATGATCCTCAATTGCAGAGGTTAAGGTGAAGTTATTGTATGAACCCTTCTTTATTGGATGAATGTATGAATGAATCTATTTTTCTCTGCATCATAAAAGGTCATAAAAGTCAGTTATAAGACAAGAAGTTACATGAGAAGAGGAAAATTTGAATATATGAAAAAGGGAGTTAGAAGACATTCCTCAAGGGAAGGAGAATGCATGTGAGAAGGCTCAGAGAGAAAGGGAGGAAGAGAGCCTTGTAGTATGAATATATTGAACAAAAGAGATAGAAACTCTAGTTTTTGTAAGGAATTATATGTTGTTTTCTTTATCATGAATTATATGTATGTGTTAAAGCTAGACATTCAGTGATCATTCTTCAAGAACTCATAGGAGTGGTTGGAATTCACTAAATAGTTATGGAAGCTTAAGATGGGAAAAACTTTATTTATTGTGTGTGCCATTTTGACTGTGTTTACATGACTCATAGTATCCTTGAATGGTGATGTATTGTTGAACTTATTCAGTGGTAGTCTCATTGTAGAAGAGATTTGGATGAGTTAATTTAACCTTTGAAGCTATTTAACCTATTCTCCAATTGTGAGTATGTTGTTCTTGATAATGCATGCAAACATGACTGAGACAAGTAGCTTGAAAGAGTTGAAATGGGAAAATATCATTGATAAAAGGATGAATGCATGTTATAAGGTCTTATATAAGGATTAAAAATGATATTTTTAAAGTTTCAATGCACACAGGTGAAGGAAATTGATTGACTTAGAAGAAAACCCCAAGTGAAAAAGGTAACTCTATTTTCTTGTAGCCTTACAGTCTTCCATAGTTGAAGAACATGTAAAATGCAAATGTTTGAAGGAAAGAAACCTTACTGGTAAAATATAAGTGAAGTGGGAAATGTCACATACTTGTGGACCAAATTTAGAAACTTGAATAGAAAATTAGTGAAAGATATACCAAAAGTTGTCTTCTAGGGCTAGACTCAGACCAACAAGGGTTTTAAGAAAAATATGTAATAAAATCACCTAAACGAAGAATTCTACCTTGAAATTTGGAGACAATAGCAATGAAATGGTCCTTCAATAGAATCAAAAATAAATTTATATTTATTTGGTGGAATTTCCAAATAATGTTGATAGTCTTTATCAAGGACAGTGATATAGTTTAGAAGCCTAATTGAGAAAGGCATGTTAACAAAGGAAGTGGGGCCTAGGAGTGGAGTTAGATCATGAAACTTTAGGGACAACTAGAAATCCTTAATGGGTGCCAAAATATGCATATATTATTCTTGAAAACTTCATACAAAGGAAGTTAGGAAGGGAAAAGGACTGTCCCAAGGCTAGTAGGCCTATAATAGCCTAGGAAGAGGAAAGTGTGATAGGGAGAACAAGAAGAGGAGTAGGGTTTTGAAATTTTGCACAAACCATGAGGATGATAAAGGGTCTTGGAAGGAGTTAATATATTTTTGTGGGTAGCTATAGATGTCTCCAACTATGGAGCATGCAAGAATGATTGTCTTAAGGGCATCTAGTAGGCAGTTTTGACAAGAAGGGAAGTTTGGAGTTTTTGAGTACTTTGAGTCAAGTTTAAGGTTGGTTGAGGTGATGTGATAAGGTTATAGGCATTGAAAGGAGATATTGAAGGTAAGAAGAAAGAATTTGCTTGTTGAAGCTAGAAAGTTAGTGAAGGGAATTGAAGGGGTTGTTTGACAAAAGGGTAAGAGTGATTTTTTATTTGACTTTGATTCATTAGGATGATTGATTCAATGGTGAATTTATGGTATTGTACATAGATTTCATTTTTAGCGTATGTGACAAACGACTCAAACACCATAATAGGATATTGGTATTGAAATTTTTGGTATAGATAGGATGTGATTTTTGTGTGTATGTGATAAGTGATACAAACACAATAATAGGATACTAGTAGTAAAAATACGTGGTATATAAAGTCTGGAATTTTTGTGCATATGTGACAAATGATGCCAACACCATAATAGGATACTCAGTGAAATTATGTGGTATACATATGTTGTTATTTTTGTGCGTATTGATGGATTTATAAAAGAGGTAGGGGTTTTGATGTTGATTTGGAGAAGATGGGGATTGAGGATCAAAGGCCATGGTATGATAGGATATGCGAGTGATTAGATTTTTATTAGGTTGGTTGATTAAATATTGTGATGGAATTTGGGTTGATATTTTTGATTAAGGATGGTATTTGATTTATTAAAATTTTAAGGTGATATGATGGTTAATGGTGTTCAAAAGTAAGAAACAAACATACAAGCACACCTTAACTAGTCAAGTGGATTTGCAATCAAGTTATAGCCTGATTTTAATACCACACACTAATAGTGGTGCCACAAACCGGATCTCCACCTATGTACTAGTGTGGGGTCAGTTAGCAAGGATATTAGAGAGTGTGGCATCCTTGCACTATATCTTGATATGTGACCAAAAGGGATACCTAGACTAGGATATAAGAGTTCGCTAGGGGAGTCCCTAATATACCTTACGTACATGGGATCCAAGTTCATGTTATAAGAATGTTTCCGAGGCTTGGGTATTGGGACGTGGAATCCCATCACTTCACATCAATCTTAAAATAAGGAAATTTCTAAGCTAATAATTATAGTTGTCCAATAATTTATATATTGTGTTAGAACACGAGGTGTTTCTACATGCGTGGAGATGAATCCCATGGTCACGATACCCTAGGACTATGGTAAGTGCGCTGATGTAACTTCCATGTCATGTTACCCCTAAAAATGAAAAAGGAGGAAGGCTAGTGACTTTTTATCCTCAATATCATCCTAGGACATGAGAGGAGAGCATACACGGTTTTTCCTTCAGGATAAACAAGTAACGATGCAAACTACACAAGAAAGATGATGCAATAAAATAGATACAAGATAATAAAATCAAATGATAAATATTTTTTGATTAGGTATTCAAGAGGAGGCCCTATAAAATAAATAATATTAATTTGATTTATAAACCCAAATGTCTTAGATCAATCATCCTACAAAACAAAGGGTTAGTAGTTTTAGACTGATTTTTATCTTTGGTAAGCATAGGAAGTCTGTAAACAAAGTGTTAGTAGTTTGGAGTGAGAAGAATATAACTCAATGTGTATTTAAAATGACAAGATTTAGGAAAATTAAAACCATGAATAAATTATCCTATAAAATGTTAAATTAATGCTTTCATTGCATAAGATACTAGGAGTGAAATTATGTGGTATACACAGATTTCATTTTTGTGCGTATGTGACAAATGATGCAAACATTGTAATAGGATACTTGGTATTAAAAAATTTTGGTATACACATGCTTTCATTTTTCTATGCATGTGACAAAATATGCAAACACCGTAATGGGATACTCGTAGTGAAAATTATGTGGTATACATAGGTTAACATTTTTGTGCGCATGTGATAAATGATGAAAAATACTATATTAAGATGTTAGTAGTGAAATTATGTGGTATACACAATTTTTCATTCTTGTGCCTATGTGACAAACGATGCAAACATTGTAATAGGATACTAGTACTACAAATCTATGGTATACATAGGCTGTCATTTTTGTGCATACGTGACAAATGACGCAAACACCCTATTAGGATACTAACAATGAAATTTTGTTGTACACACATCCTATTCATTTTTGTGTATTTGACAAATGATGCAAACACCCTATTAGGATACTAACACTGAAATTTTGTTGTACACACATCCTATCATTTTTTGTTTGTATTTGACAAATGACGCAAACAACCTATTAAGATACTAGTAGCGAAAATTTTTGGTATACATGCGCTGTCATTTTTGAATTTATGCACGACAAAATGACGCAAACACTGTAATAGGATACTAGTAGTGAAATTCTATGGTATACACAAGCTGTCATTTTGGTGTGTACATGTGACAAATGATGCAAACACCGTAATAGGATACTTGGTAGTGAAATTTTGTGGTATACACAGGCTGTCATTTTTTGTGCGTATGTGAAAATGACACAAACACCGTAATAGGATACTAGTAGTGAAATTTTGTGGTATACACATGTTGTCATTTTTGTGCATATGTGAAAATGATACAAATATCGTAATAGGATAATAGTAGTAAAAATATGTGGTATACACAAGTTGTCATTTTTGTGTGTATTTGACAAATGACATAAACACTATAATAACATACTCAAAGTGAAATTATGCGGTATATACACAATGTCTGCTTTTATCCATACTTGACTACACACACACACACACACACACTTACTCATAGCATATGTACATCTACTATATGTAATATTTATTCTATCGTGGATGATATTAATTCAAGAGAGCTATCTCTAAAAAAACTTCCAATAGAATCAATGAAGAGAGTCCATGAATCTAAAAATTATGAGTCTAGTAAAGAGCAATCTCTAACTTCAAGTGATTATCACTAGGTTCTCTTCCTAAGAATTGGATTGTAGTAAAAAGAAAGGTTAAAAGTAAGATTGAGGTGATTTGTCTATGATGGATTTGTTATTTTTCTTTAGTCTTTGTCCTACTTCTTTGAGGTGAGTTCAAGTCGAGTTTCTCTATCTCAAACAATTTTTTTGTAAGGGTGATTTTTTAATATTATTCTTCAAAATATTTAAAATAATAATATTAATATACTACTAACAAATATAAATTTATATATTTTAATAATTTATACTATATTATTAAAATTATTAATATAATTTGTATATAAAAATGACATCATTTTGTAAATATAAAAATTGAATGGTGAATGTTATTTTTACAATATATAAGCATTTTACAACTAAAACACTAAATACATGTAAAAGACTAAAAAATTGTATGTTTTCAGTCATGAGATAAATTATAGTTAGATTTTAATATCGGCATGATCATGCCATCATCATGATAAGAAAAATGATCTGAAACTCCAATATTAAAATCTAGAACATAATTTTATCTTTAAAAAAACAAAAAAAGATGCAATTCATGTAAATGAGTGCTAAACTTAAATCTAATTATTATTGGGAATTTGCAATTTGGTATGCATCCCTTTAGAATCCAAATTCATGGCACTATCGCAAACAACACATAATGTTTCACCATATCTTGAAACATAGTTGTTAAAAGGTGTTTTCTCCATTAATGGTGAGGCATTGAGTAGCAATATATTTACATGTACAAAGTAAGCTTTACCAGCTTTAAAAATACAAATTTCCAAATACATAATAAGATCAATCAGAATAAGTTTAAGACTCCCGAAAAATCAGTTTCCAAATACAAATTCAAAAAAAAAAAAAACTACTCTATGTAGTAGCTTAAAGCAAACACTAAATTTAAATGACTTTTATCTATCTACTTCTCTACGCCTTGCCAATTCTCTCGCAATGGATATAAAGCTTCACGTAAAAAAAAAAATTGTTTTGCGCTTAAATTTTTAGTGTTCAATCGATGGAATGGTGAGTCTCGTTGTTACGTAAGGCAACGAAAACCAAAGAAATGCATCTTAAATGCTCGCCACCTTTTTTCGTCCTTTCCTTTGCCTTGGTATCTACCTTGGGATTTTCATTAGCAACTGGCATCACTTTGTTGGCGAGTCACTGATGCATACTAGTGATTGGGTTGTGCTGACTAGATGCCACGAAAGTAAAAGCGGATCCCATAGATGGGTGTTCCATGTATGACATCTTATGGTGTTTTTTTATGGGGGTTATGCGATCTTGTCGCCAGGATAGATGGATCCCACTAAGGCAAGATCTTTATACAGTAAAGTAGCTGAAGCAAACCTTCGCACTAAATATGAGATTCATTGTCTAGGTTCCAAAACACAATTTTTGATATCTTCCTTGGATTTTGGTATTTATTTATTTGATTTTGGGATTTTAATGGGTTTTTATTCAACTTTTCATAGTGTTCAATGCTTTAAAAACCATTTCCATGTCTCAACTCCCTAATGCAAATGCTTCATAATTATTTACAATTATTATGATATATTTTTTCGTTAGTTCAAATCCTATTGAATTAGTGCTTCTTCGAACTATTCTTGTTTGTAAGAACCTCTGCATAGATTGATATTCTATGATATGTCAATTTTTATTTATTTTTCCTCTGTAAATAAATCCTTAAATATTTTCATTAAAGACAATATTAATTAAATTCAAATAAGGGATGTTTAACACATTCCATATTTTTAAATTTCAATTTATTTGATAGGAAAACAACATGCACATATTAACTTCCAATAAGATGCCCCAACCAAGGGGTATTGGCTACATAAAAATCATCCAAATCTAGATATAGTGTATCACGTGAATGGCATGTTTTCCAGCTTCCATGGATTTTAACTCGGGGCTTTTCCATGAAATGGCCACTAACTTACCACTTAAGAACAACATCATCCACATATATACTTATACTTAATACTTAAAGGGAACATACACACACCTCCTAAAAGGAACAATAAATAGATCATACCAAGACACAAAGAAATCGGATGCTAATTAAACACCACACTCAATAAGATCAAAGTAATTCACCATAGTAACTCTACATAAAAAATTTCAAACAAATGAGCAGCAATACCATATATTATTATGGAACTCAATGAAATACAATGAGAACATGCAAGAAATATAAATCTAAAAACCAATTAAGGTTGTAGATCAAGCCATAAATCAAGGAAAGAGCTATTCATCAAAGAACTAGTCAAGACCATAGATTTATGAAAGAACCAGTCATCAAAGATCTAGTCAATACCATTGATCAAGGAAAGAACTATACCTAACAACTAGATAATATCTCCCTAATTTCTAAATAAAATAAAAGAAATATCCACACACATAAGTGGATGAGGATAAATAAAATAAAGGTAAATAAAGTACCTAGGTGAACATGAGCTAAGGTAAATATCTACTTTAACAGCCCCCTCAAGTGAAGCTAGGGGCCCAAAATTAAAGTGGCATATCCACAATATGTGTTCCGAAAATGGGCACGATCGGTACTCATGTACAATATATCCATGAAGAAATATCGATCCGAAAGAAGGAAATAATCCTACTAGAAGGAGAGAGAAAGAAGAAGAAGAAGGAATATGTTCTCACAAACACCCCCCAAGAATAACTTCTAAAACCCCAAGCATGCCATGCAACTCAAGGTAGTGAGGTGATGCAAAAGGCTTCGTAAAGATTTCGTAACCTACTTCGAGTCGAATGTAATCCAAGAAAAGAAGAACGCCATCCTAAATGTGTTGATGAATGAAGTGTATGTGTATCTCAATATGCTTGGTCTACTAGTTCTCAAAAGGGTTAGAAATGTGAATTACACTTTGGTTGTCACACCAAAGTATAGTCATTGAATCTTATGGGAATCCAAACTCTATCAATAATTGTCGAAGCTAAAGAATTTGTTGACTCACTATAATTTTTCCCCGTACTTTTCCTCCGAAGATGAAATTGCAATATCCTCGTTGCTTTTTGCATGCCTAAGCAATGGATAAGAACCAAGATAAAAATATAACCGTAAGTGGAATTCCTTTCATCAATGTTGGGGTTAGCACAAGGTTGTATAGATAATAAATCAAATCTAAGCATACATGAAATAAAAATGGATATTCTACTAGAATAAATATACAAAACAAGAGATTTAAATCAACACCGCATTTAACATGGTTCACCCAAGATGGCCTACATCCACCAAGAAACAAGCCAATATATTATCCAAATCTTCCAGAAGATATACAATTGAAGATCTACATGGTTCACCCAAAGTGGGCTACATCTACCAAGAAACAAGCCAATATATTATCCAAAGCTTTTAGAAGATATACAATTGAAGATCTACAATCTTCCACACCTCTCATATGTACAATACTTTATTTCTCTCAAGCTTCTCCTTCTCCAAGAATTATATCTCTCACAATTATTCTCAATAATAATAATTAACACACAATCCTCTTACTTCTAAACCTCTTACTTCAAAACCCTGGATTTCATGCTTATATGAGACACATACAAACTTAGGGAACTTAGCCATGTAATTACAATTAGTAGATTTGCTTTAATTCTAAAATTAGATCTGATTCCTGAGAGTTAAATAAAATACTCCCACACAGGTAACTGACATCGGTTAGTCCTAACCGATGCCAGTTCCAACTTTCCTAACCGATGTCAGTCATAGGTGACCGATTTTGGTTTCTCCATAACCAATGTCGGTTACTTTGTTAATCCTACAAGTTTAATATTGCATGTTAATCTGAAGTAATTGAGCTCCATAGCTTGACAATATCCCTCTTGGAGATAAATTACTACACTATACATGTACAACGTCATTCTTGGATCCTTTCCTTAGCTTTGTTTCTTCCTCTTCAAGTCTCAAACTTGAAGACCAACATAAGTGGAGTGTAGCTCCAACTTCTCTTTTGTTAATGGATTCGTTAGCATATTCACAGGGTTTTCACTCATATGAATCTTCTCTAGTTTCAGCTTGTCCATCCTCCAATACCTACCGTATGAAGTGATACCTCAACTAAATGTGTTTCATTCTAGAATGAAACACTAAGTTCTTTTCCAAATGAATTGCACTCTGACTATCACTAAACAATTTGTAATCATCTTGCTCCTTTCCCAACTCTTCCATGAACCTACTCATCCATATCATCTCTTTTCTAGCCTCTGTATCTGCAACATACTTTTCCTCTATAGTAGACAAAGCCACAACCTTCTGTAATCTTGAAATCCAGCTAAATTTTGTCCCACCTACTATGAAAGTATATCCAGTAGTGCTCCTTTTACCATCTAGATCTCCACCATATCCAAATCAACATAGACACAAAGAAATATCTCGAACCTCCATAGCATAACTACATGTTATATGTCCCTCTCAAATACCCAAGAATCCGTTGGACTACTTTCCAAGGCTCTTTAACTAGATTAGACATAAATCTACTCACAACTCCCACTTTGCTGTGCAATGTCTGGTCTAGTACACACCATAACATACATGAGACTCCCAAATGCTGAAGTATATGGTACTTGTGTCATTTATTTGACCTCCTCATGTGATGAAGGGAATTGATATTTGCTCAATTTAAAGTGTCCTACCATAGGTGTACTCACTCATTTTGAATCTTGCATGTTAAACCTTTCCAACACCTTATTGATATAAGGTTCCTGAGACAAATACAATATCTTGTTCTTCCTGTCTCTATGTATTTACATGTTAAGGATTATTTTTGCAGCTCCTAAATCTTTCATAGAAAATGTGTGATATAGATTTCCTAAGCTCACCAATGTCCAACATACTAGATCCTGTAATAAGCATATCATCCACATACACTAACAAAATAATATAGCTCCCATTTTCAAGCTTCTTGAAATAAACACAATGGTCATATTCACATCTCAAATAACCATGTTTATGCATGAAATTATCAAACCTCATTTACCATTTCCTTGGAGCTTTCTTGAGCCCATATAGACTCTTTTTCAACCTACACACTAATTTCTCCTTACCCTTAATTTCATACCCAAGTGGTCACGTGCATACAAATATCTTCATCCAAATCAACATGAAGGAAAGTCATCTTCACATCTAGTTTTTCTAAATGCAAATCATGTACGCAACTAAACTTAATACAATACATATGGAAGTCATTTTAACAACATGTAAGAAAATATTTCACCAAATTAAATACCTGCTTTTCTCGTGTATATCCCTTTACTAAAATCCTTTCCTTGTATCTTCTTTATATCCACCCTCTTCTTCCTTGATCTTGTAAACCCATTTGTTCTCAGTAATGTCCTTTTTGTACTTGTGAACTTAACCAAATCCCAAGTTTGGTTTTATTCTAAGGATTCCATCTCCTCATGTCCATTCCATGTTCCCACCGCATGTGGATCTTATCCTACATTACTTCTTCAAAAAATTCTAGTTCACCATTATCGGTCAATAATAAATAAGATAGAGAAGGTGTAAATTTTTCTATAGGTTTACTTACCATTTTTGACCTTCTCATAGAAGTTTGGGGTACCATAGGCTCATCCTGGACCTCTGGTACATTTGTTTCTAATTCGACGATGAACAACACCAGGTCACCTTTAACCGACACTCGATTCTACTAACCAATGTCGCTTTAGATCTTCTCAGAACCGATATTGGTTCAAATTGACGATTCCAATCAAGGTCCAACCGACACCGCTTATTGTGTAACCCTCGTTGGTATTATTTTTAAATCTGATATTTCATTTTCATTCAAAACTTATCAATTGATTCATCCTTAGGTACCAAAATTTGATCCTCGTACATTCTCTTTTCATTTTATTCAATGTCATGACTCCTAATAATTTTAGAATTCTCTAAATCCCAAAAATAGAATCCAAAATCACCAGATCCATAACCAATGAAAGTCCATCTCTTGGATTTTGCATCCAACTTTTTCCTATTTTCCTTATCAATATGCACAAAAGATTCTGAACCAAAAAATTAAGAAAAGAAATATTTACCTCTTTTATGGTCTAAGCATCCTCTGGTATTCCTCCATCTAGTAAAATTAAAGGCCCACGGTTAATAAAATAAAATGTTGTATCAATTGCTTTTGCCTAACACTGCAAGGGAAATCCAACATGTATCCTCATACTTCTAGCACATTCCATGATTTTCCTGTTCATTCTTTCTGCAACACCATTCTCTTGTGATGTTCTTGGAAACTTCCTTTCTCTATGTATTCCATTCACTGAACAATAATCATTGAAATCCTTGCTACAATATTCACAACCATTATCAAATCAAAGGCACTTTAACTTTGAATTTGATTAATTATCAACAAGGATTTTTCATCTTTTAAAAGTCTAAAAACATCATATTTATGTTTAATACAATAAACCCATACCTTTCTTGTAGCATCATCAATGAAAGTAACATAATATTGGGATCCTCCATGAGAAGCTACATGGGCTAGTCCCCACACATTTGAGTGTACAAGATCCAATTTATTCTCCTTAGTTGCCCCAACTTTGAGAAATCTCACTCTCTTTTGCTTTCCAAAGATATAATGCTCACAAAAATCAAGATCTAAATATTTCAAATTTGATAACTTACCCTTAGCCTTTAAGATTTGCATTCCTTTTTTACTCATATGGCCTAACCGATTATGCCACATGCATGCATCTGAATCTGAAGTAGATAACACAAAAAAGGAATCAATAACACAGGTATATAAATATAATGTTCTTACCTTCTTATCTCTTGCCACAACAAAATCACCCTTGGTGACTTTCCAAGAGTTTGTTGTGAATGTAACCATACAACCAAATTCACCTAGTTTCCCTACAGAAATAAGATTCCTCTTGAGGCTTGGAACATGCCTCACATCTTTCAATACCCATGTATTTTTATTCGTAATTTAAGATGAACTTCCCCTTTACCAATAATACTGCAAGTTTCATCATCACCCAAATAAACATGCTCAAAGTTTCCTGGACATAATTTCTGAAATAACCTATATTAGGGGTTGTATGGAAAGAAGCTCCTAAATCTAAAACCCATAAAGAAAGAATAAGATAATCTTACATTACCTCTATTGCAATATTTTCCTCTTTATTTGACTATTTACCTTTTTTGGGTGTTGGTTATCTTTATCCTTTGACCAACAATCTTTCTTTGCATGTCATTTATTTCTACATTTCCAAGTAATTACCTTACCTATGGATTTAAATCTGCATCCCTTGACTTTGATTTCCCATTATTCTTACTCTTGGATCTCTCCTACCTGTCTCTAATTTATTTATTCAAAGCATTCCCAAATGATGATTCCTTTGTACTTTTCCCGTGAATTTTTTCATTCAATATTATACAAACCACATCATCAAACTTAAAAATATTATTACCGATGGTTTATTACTAACATCCATTACCAAGCTATCCCAACTTTCGTGCAAAGAACATAAGAATAAAAGTGATTTCACTTCATCATCAAATGGAATATCTACCATTTTAATTGATTTATAATAGATCAGAAATCATTCAAATGACTAGATGTAGATCCACCTTCATGCATCTTAGAACTAAATATTTTATTCATCAAATAAAATTTATTTGAAGCACTAGATTTTTCATATAAATTAGCAAGATATTTCATTAAATCTACCATAGAAGTCACTTCTGTAATATTGGAAGCCACAAATGCTACCAGGCTCAATCTTATAGATCCCAAAGCCTTTCTGTCAAGAATATTCCATTCTTCATCATTCATCTTCGTAGCTCTAGAATTTTCATCCAATTGTAACTACAAATCTCTTTGATACAGATAATCCTCAATCTGCATCTTCCATAATTGATAATTTTATTTGTCAAACTTCTCTACCTTGTATTTGTTTTCTTTTGCCATTGTTGTAGCTCTCACTCAATTAAAAACCCTCTCGTGATTAATTATGTCAACACACAAAACCCTCAAACAAATCTCTCGATACCAATTGTTGGGGTTAGCACAAGGTTGTCATGATGATAATATATCGATCTAAGTATACATGCAATAAAAATAGATATTCTAACATAAGAAATATATATAACAAGAGATATACATCAACACCAAATTTAACGTGGTTCATATAGTGTGGGATACATCCACAAAGAAACAATCTAATCTATTATGTAAAGATTTCAAAGATATACAATTGAATATCTATAATCTTTCACACTTCTCATATTTACAATACTTTCTTTGTCTCAAGCTTCTCCTTCTTCTCCAAGAATTCTCTCTCTCACATTAATCATTAACACATTATCCTCTTACTTCTAAACCATATCATTCATGCTTATATAGGCACATACAAACTTAGGGCACTTAACCTTGTAGTTACAATCAATAGATATTCTTTAATGCTAAAATTATATCTAATTCCCAAGAGTTAAATAAAACACTCCTACACAGTAACCGACGCGTCGGTTCCAACTTGCTCGATCGATGCTTTGGTCATAGGTGACCGATGTCGGTTCCGTGTGTTAATCCCGCAAGTTTAATGTTGTATGCTAATCTTAAGTAATTGAGCTCTATAACACAACAATCAATAGACCCGCCCAATCAATCTATATATCAAACCAACTGAGAAGAACCCCTAGTGTAGTGTAGGAAAAAGTTGGAAGTGCCCTGCAAATAACACAAAATCCTTTTAGCAACTTGTAGTGACTACTATGAGGAGAATGTGCAAACCAAGATACAATCCCTACTATAAATGAAATATCAGGGTGAGTATGGGTTGAGTACATGAGACTTCCAACCGAATGCATATATAATGTAGGATCAAAAAGTGAAGTGGTACATGTGGAAGTAAGAGTAACCCCAGACTGAAAAGGTGATGGACTTGGCTTGCAATCAACCATATCAAAGCACCGAAGAAGATCATGGGTGTATTTTTGCTGACTCAAATGAATCCCTAAATATGTATGAGAAATATGTAATCTAAGGAAATAATGTAATAACCCAAGATATGTCATGTCAAACTATGTAGAAAGAGCCCTCTGAATAGTCTAAATGTGGGAAGAAGAGATGTCAGTAAGTAACACATCATCAACATACAAGAAAAGTATCACAATAGCCTTGCCAACATGTTGGAGATACACTCGTATAATCGAGAATGGAAAAGAACAAAACTAGTAGATAGAAGAAAATAATACATCTTCTCATACCAAGCCCGAGGGGATTGTTTGAGACCATAGAGAGACCCTCAGATCCTACAAATAAGAGAAGAATCCTAAACAAATCCAATAGATTTCTCTATGTATATTTCCTTTTATAAATCTCCATGTAAGAATGCACTCTTCACGTCCATCTAGTATACGATCCACCCTTGTGATTCAGCAATAACAAGTACAAGGCATACAAAATCCATCTTGGCAATGGGTGCAAAAGTCTTAGAGTAATCAATACCTTCAACTTGTGAAAAACCATTTGCAACAAGACGAGCCTTATACTTGTCAATGGACCCATCAACTGCGTATTTGGTTTGGTATACCCACTTACACCTAGCCATATTTATTCCTTTAGGAATAAATACCAAATCCCAAGTATGATTATTCATCAAAGAAGAATACTCAGTTGTAATCACATCATCCCACTCATATATCCCATGAGCCTATAAAAAGATAGTGGATCCTTATAAACCGCCTAACACAAAATTCCGAACTAGAATGTGCATGATGATGCCTAGTGGGTGGAAGGTCATGTATGAAAGGTTTTTCCTCAAAAACTATAGTACAATCCTACTTAGGCATAACGAAAACATCAGTGGGAATAGGATCCTCGTTGGCATCTATAACCTCCTCATCAACCTCCTCAAAGAAAGGATCCTCAAGATGAGATAAAGAAGAAGTAGGCATGGAAGAAGATGAAGAATCATGAGGTGTGAAGCACTCATCAAATTGAACATGTGTTCAAAAATAACCTCATGAGTATCAGGATCTAAAATTTGATAAGCTCTCATGTCCTCACAATACCCTACAAAGATCAAGGGTTTACTCTTCTTATCCAAGGCTTTCCTTTTCTTCTTAGGCACAAAGGCCCAAGCATGGCTCCCAAAGACTCAAAAAATGAGACATCTGGCTTAGTGTTGGACCAAGCTTCCTCTGGATTCAAATGCTTAAGTGCTTTGTGTGGTGTGTGATTCTAAATGTAGTTAGCACAATTAACTACTTCGCTTAGTAGATAGGAGGTAAATCTCTAGAATGCATCATGCAGTTAGCCATTTCCTTCAAAGTTTGATTCTTTCATTCTGCTAATCCATTCTGTTATGGATTATGAGGAACATAATACTAGTGAATAATGCCATAAATTGTCAAAAATTTAGAAAACTCATTGCTGAAGTACTCCCCCACTATCGGTGTGAAGGTTCTTTATATAACTAGAAGATTGTATCTCAACCAAATCCTTGAAGAATTTGAAGTGTGAAAAAATATCAATTTTGTACTTGAGAAAATAAAACCAAGTACGCCTCAATAAATTATCAATAAAGGTAAGTGAATACTTAGCGCCATTGAAAAAGAGGGGGTAGGAAAAACCATCAAGTCACTATGCACAAGATCAAGTGGAAAAGAAGATATCTTGGACAAGTTCTTAGGAAATGGATCTTGGTGTTATTTTTTTAATGCACACCCATGAAAAAATCCCAAGACAAGAAACTCTAGGAAGACCATCAACCATACCATGCATGCTCAAATCTTTCAAATATCTTTAATTGAGATGTCTAAATCTCTCGTGCCAAAGCTTACTCTCTGAATCTACATGAGAAACAAATCATGTCCCTATAGAGGAAGTCTCATCAAATCCCTCAAAGTGATATATTATAGAACTATCATCAAAAATACCTTGAGAAATAAGTGAATGAGGCTCCAAAAAGTTCGTACTTTTGCCCCATGTGGTGTAAAAGTCATTGTTTTTCCTTAACCAGAATGAAAAATTTGATATATAGAAAGAAAATTTGTTGTGATGTTAGGAACAAATAGTGCATCTTAGATACTACATCAAGGTGTATATCACCTTTTCCCTTAACAAAAAGAAAGGAATAATCTCCAACCTCAATTTTGGAAGTAGAACTCAAACCTAGAGATACAAAATAATCCTTGGAAGAAGTCGTGTGATGAGAAGCACCAAAATCTATAACCCAACTATCTGTAAGTGGTGATAGAGATTCCATTTTGATTAGAAGGAGGTGGCATGGAGATATAAATTTTTTGTTTCTTTACTGTATCCTCTAAGGCTTTCATTCACTTATAACACATATGTTCTTCATGACCAATACCCCCACAAAAAGATCATGAAAGGCTAGACTTATTCTTGGATTTAGAAGACTCCTTGGGTTTAGAGTTGTTTTCTTTAGGTTTAGGAGAAATTTGAGATGGAGAAGGGGTGGATTTGGTTTTAATTTTTGGTTTTCCCTTGCCCTTATGATTAGAGGCAACTAATTCCTTTTGAGAGGTGGAAGACTCAAGGTTAAACAATTTGGATTCTTCCCTAGTAAGTCTTTCAGAAAATGTTTCCAAGTCGTGAATTTGCATGTGTCACCTAAGGCATCCATGCTAGAGAAAAAGGTAGAAGAAAATATTTAGAATGGCTCCTATCAGCTTAGATAGAATAAATTAAACACACTCTTAATCTTTCTTATCTCTTCCACTACCCTTCAATTGTGTCAACAAATTCTTGAACTTGGTAGGATAATCTATTATTGTTGGAAAATCTTCAGGATTAAGAGAGGTGATCTCAATTTCAATTTTCATGGCTCTCATATGATCCACCTTACTAAATAAACCCTCCAGCTTCTCTCATATTTTGAAATGAGAATCACATTTTTCCAAATGAAACAAAAGACTATCACTTACATAAGTTCCTATCAAACCCATACACTCATCAAATTTTCACCGGTATTGAAATTTCTCATATTCTCTAGTGAACATTGGTAATTATGTGTTGTTAATGTGTTGTTAATGTCTCAACATGATATAATGCAGAATTAGATAAAGAAGCCATTCAAAAATCACCAAAAAAATGCAAGAACCAAACAATGCAACAAGATCCCCCAACTTTTGGCACTAATTGATTAAGCATGAAAAAACAAGCACTTTTGCAAAAAAAGGCACTCAAATTTGAGTTACCAATCAAAAGATACAACCTAAATGCTCTTGCCTTCACCACACAAATAAAATCAAAAGGGGTTGAAGTTAAGCACCTACCAGTAGTAATCACAATCTTTAATCCCTCATATGACCATACCATATGACTAGGGGCTAAGGATTTCTATGGGTTTTTTATCTTATCTTAAAAAAATGGTCATTGATCTGGAACTAATGTTTAGGAGTTCGTATTCAATTTAATACTCGCCAAATATAGCATCATGTCTTCCACTTCAATCTTCCTAAAGTATATATGATTTTATGAAGTCAACAATATAGTCCTTTTAGTCAACCTTGAGGATTTTTAAATGAAACATTTTTTTAATTCCCTTTGTGAGAACAACCAACATTTGATAGTGTTTTGTGTTGTATTCTCCCTTTTCATTGGGGTAAATATTGCATCACATATTAGCTTACCTCAAACTACTCTTAAAATTATTGAACAATATTTTTGGATTCAATTGTCTTGCATATATCGGAGCTAGAACCAAGATAAGCTTTGTCACATTCTTTACAAGAAAATTACAAAAGTTTAAATCCTTCCAAAAATAATTTCAACAATTGTTTATGGTTGTGCAACTACACAATGGACACAATTATTATTCCACTTTAAAATAAAACAATGCTCATACCTTTGCTTCCAAATCCTACCTGCACATCTCCTATCCCAAAGGCAGAACTTATTGCTCATGGGTAAGGGTTAAATTTAATAGCCATCTATGTTTTTCGAAAAAAAAAAAAAAAATCTATGACTGTAATTTTGTAATATTATCCTTCAAAATACAAAAAAATGTTATTTATATTTAATTAATATATTATATAATAAAATATTATACATTTATTTTACTATATTTACCATATATTAATATAATTTACATATAATTATATATTGAAAATGATGGTTACATTTTTAATATGCAAGTTGCGTATGACAATTGTTTAAAAAATTGTAAGTATTTTACCGTTAAAATCACAAAAAAATGTTTAAACGATCGTCAAATTTAACCCTTGTCTTCGGCTTTGGTTAAAAATAACCTATAACACTTTGGTATTAGAGCCTAATTTTTCTGTCTCCTATAGCACTTCTAAAATTTTTAGATAAGAAAAGAAAATTTTCAAGCGATAAGAGAAGATTTACACACAAAAATAATTTCTTCTCTATTGAATTCATTCAGTGATATGGTTACATATTTATAGCTTAAGCTTCTCCTATAAACAAGGAGGTAGCTCTAACTATTCATCCCATAAATTTCTCCCACAACCTATCTATGTGGGTTGTTATAACCCCATAAACAACTTCACTAATAATATTATAATAATCACATGAGCACTAAACAAATGCATTCCTAACATTCCCCCTTAGTGCGAACATGGGGAAAACCTATCTTTGTACTTGCACCTACTTTCATGATTAGGTGATTTTTACTACAGGATGATCACAAACCCGTCGTATGGTTTTCAAATGGTTAACCACAAACCGAAAATGGTGGTTTTTAATTGGAGTACCAAAACCAAAAATGAAGGTTTTCAAGTGGTTTACCTACAACCACATCATGATGTGCCAAGTACTATTATTAGCCCTCATCACATTTCACCGTAGGGAATAATATAGGAAAATCTACTAAACTCTGTTGCTCATACACACAAACTAAAAAAATGGAAATGGAACATTGGATCATGTTCCCCCTCAATGTGAAATTTTTACTTATTGAAAAAGGAACACTGCAAAGTGAAGAATACTGAAACTGGAACTCTGAAAAACATGGTGGAAAGCATACTGCAAAAACTAAAAACAAATAATCATGCCATAAAAATGTCACAACAGCAAAATGCGGCCCTATCGTTGGTATGGAGAGAGGTCATTAATTGACCTCTAACCTTCGTTTTCCTTCATCCTTTGATACAATGTTTCTAACTCACCGGATCTCGATCATGGAGCTCAAATATATTTCAGACGTCGATATAACACTGAAAATGCATCGATGTAAGGATTTTCTTTTCTTTTGACCAGACAAATAAACAAATGTCCTAAAATCACCTATTTGATTAACTTGAAACTTTGATAGACACAAAAATGACTGGATGATATGAACAACAAAATAATTAATTTTAACAACTTTTGACAAAGACACGACAAACTTAATGAATTCCTTTATTAAATGACAATGACGAACATAAACGAATCTTTCAATAATGACTCAAGATTATTTTTGAAAGGATAAGGAATTTAAATATAGAATAAATACTACTACTCATGTGTTGACTCGATAATTTTTACACGTGAAAACTTTAATAAAAAATTCTAATGTAAAAAAAGATAATATTAAACATTGACCAATTAAAATGTTGGACTCAACTTTTGATTAAGACCGAAAAATACACAAATGAAATAATAATGAATTGAAAACTATGACAACAATAACCCTATTAAAACTTTTAATCTACAACCATACACTAATTGAAAAACTCCTAATAACAACCTGTGTAGATCAAGACAGCTTTAACACCTAAGACCTTTGCTGAGGAGGGTGAGCTTGGTTGTCAACATAAACAACCTTGAGAATGTCACCAAAATGTGTTGGTCCAAATTGATCTAACAAAAATAATGTCAGCGTTCTTTCTCGGTGGATCGGTTAAAGGCTAAGATATTGCTATGGAGGCTTGAGGTTGTGAGGCCTATGTAAATCTCTATATGCCTCCTTACCAATAAATAGAAAGTTTAGATCTTGTATGGAAAATAGCACACATTTAGAATAGATTTACTTAGACATGTATGAATGGTGCAAATTCTGACTTCTAAAATGCTCCACGCATGTGTGATGAGCCTAGATGGAGAAAAGAGCTATGACTTTGTTGCAGTAATCTACCACATAGGATTTTGGTAGACTGTCAAGAATTCTATGCAACTAATGAAAATGCGAGTGGGATAATTCCGTTGCAACCAAGATAACAATGAGTCTATATTTGACTAGGGGAGAGACACCAATAGTTGAGCGGGATCTAATCATGGATATAGTGTCTTGAATACACAACACCCAATAGTTGTCATAAAAGTACCTGGTGATTAGTCATTTTTGACATGACAACACCCAATGACATCATGCCATGTAAGATTTACCTTTTTAAAATTTTAAATGTTCAACCATTATCACCCATGATCAAATATGGGTCCCAATCAAAATGTAGTGTAACTAAAATTTACTATTTTAAATAAATTCAAAATATATCTTTCCCTCCAATTCAACACTCAAAAAAATATATGTAATTTAAAAATCTTGAACTACGTGCTAGTGAAAAAATCAAGTTCCCACATTTTATAGAATTTATTTTATGGCCCCCTAACTTAGGGTGCACCACTATTGGTGTCTCTCCCCTAATCTTCCTCCACACGGATTCAAAACTCATGATGCTTTGAGAGTGATTAAAAACACATCCATCTAATATGTTATCTACAAGCTCAATGGGATACAAATAAGTCAAATCCAATGAAGATTCGTGAAGATGTGTGTGTGTGTGTGTGTGTGTGAGGAAATCCGTCTCCTGGTATGGCTTGGATGTGGTAAAACCAAACGAATTGCATGTATAGGAGCAATAAACGAAGCACTGCCCCTCCACAATTATTTCAAACTTCCATCTAGCAAAAATTCACTCTGATACCAAATCAAGCGGTAAGAGCAGATTTACACACAAAAATAATTTCTTCTCTATTGAATTCATTTTATGATAGGATTACATATTTATAGCTTAAGCTTCTCCTATAAACAAGGAGGTAGCTCTAACTATTCATCTTGAATATTTCTCCCACAACCTATCTATGTGAGTTGTTATAACCCCATAAACAACTTCACTAATAATATTATAATAATGAGGAAGCACTAAACAAATGCATTCTAACAAATTTGAAGTACTACGAACAATAAAGTCAAAGTGGCTTAAGGGCATAAATTAACTTATAAAATTTTGGTGTTAGAGCCTATTTTTTTCTTTTGATTGAGTAAGTTGACAATAGATAAGAGTGTTGGTTTTCATATAATATCAAACCTAATTGCATAATATTTTCACCCGTAAATGATTATTGGGGCCATCCATTACAACACTCTTGCAAAAAGATTATAAAATTGAAATTGAAATTGATGCGTTGAGCTTTTGTTTGAGGAGGATTATGAAATTGATTTAATAATCATTTTAACATGTCATACTTGTGAATTGTGTAGTCAATTTCAAAGGTGTGTTAAGTAAGAGTCCCATTATGGCTAGTCGCTTACCATAGTTCGAAGAAAAGTTAGATTAACAAAAATAAAATGAATATATTTAAATATGGAAAATTTTAATTTATCAAATATTTTTAAAGATGAAATACTAAATTATAATTTTAGTTTAAGAAATAGTGTTACATTAAAAAAATAAATATAAATTTATATTATTAGAGACAATTTAATGAAAATTAATTAGTTGATTGATAAAAAATGAAAATATATTGAGAGCATAAGTTATTACTATTATTATTTTTAGTAACATTAAAACTAGTAAGATTAAGATGTTAATTAGTATTTTTTTCCCTTTCAAAATATAAGTTAATGTGTCTTATTGTATTAAAATGTTTAGTAAATCAATGGTGTATGCCATATCATAATTATTACTATAGGTTGAGATTATTTATGGTGGTATTAGATATATATAGGTATTTAAATGTTTGACATTACTATGCGATGATTAATTAAATAGGTTAAAGTGTCATTTGGTGGTTTATTTTAAACATATGTGTATATCATGTTGTACTATACTATTTAGTAGTTCAATTTTGTATTTTGCACGATATTTATTAATATAGATTGAGGTGTCTTTTGGTGGGTTGTTTAAATATAGGTTGATATGTCATATTATTTCATATTTATGTTTATAGGAGTTTCTACTATGAGCTTGAGCAAGATAATATTGTAGCTCTTTGAAACAAAAAAATTGAACGATTGGATTCTTGACACAACTAAATACAAATCAGATGCTTTTCATTTTTTGTAGGTGGATCAAAAAATAGAGAAGTTGCATATAAGTGAAGAGGTAATGTGCCCATGTGTCTTAGTGGCACATAATTTTTATCTTACTCAATAATTCACTTTTACATTTACATGTAGATTTACGCATCGTAATGATTTCATTTTACATCATTGTTGTTGTTGTTGTAATGTAGAGTTAACATGGTTATAAACGTTGATTTCCTTCAATATTAGGTCATAAGTCTTATTTTATATATATTTTTGTTTAAGTGTGGATGTGAAGGATACAAAATAAGTCCATGTTCATTAGGAAGAAGAAGATCAAAATTAGGAAAGGAAGTCTTAAGACACGTGGTGTTACATTTTATGGAGAAAACTATTAGGACTATATAGTTTGCATGGCATGGATATATGCAATATAATGAGAGAATGGCCAAATTTAGGAAATTTCAATTGTAAAACTTACAATGGGAAAAGTGAGGTGCACCGTGTTATTTCATCACATAAGCATATTTCAAAACTAATAGATGTATAAGTTGGGGTCTATTCTATAGAGTTGAAATCGTACCACAATCCCATATACGTAAATTTGACATGAACATAATAAATAAACAAGGAGAACAACCCCACCATGAAAAAATAATATTATTTCCCAATGTAAAATCCTCGTGACCCAAGAGAATAGATAAATCTTCCAATAATCCCTTTAAATAGACTTCCAGAAAGTAGAGAATGATATGACATAGTATATATGGGAATTTGCCCAACAAAAACAATATGTTAATTCCTTTTATTCAAATATTTATAATTTCATGCAAAATAAGTAGACCTAAGAGGGGAAAGAAAATTAGTTTTCTAACAAATCTATGGTAAGATAAATAGTGCAAGGTTGTAAAGAGAACTCTAAAGAAAATTTGGAAAATACAAAGAGAATAAGAAGGCTTACAAAAGAATTATATGGTCTAAAAACAAGGTTCTATAAATACAAGAATAAAAAATCTAATCTCTCTCAAAAAACAAAACCAAAAACATTTTAGATGGAACTGCAGAAAAGAGAATAAACAAAGAACAATATCAAAGATACCCAATGGTTATAATTTGAAAAGATACTTTATGAGCAAGTCACAACCCAAAAATTTGGTCCACAATTATTATTTTTAAACATTACATAATTTCACCAACTAATTCAAAATGGAAATAAGGAATTAAAACATATTACTTGTAAGGCATTCCTTAACTCATAAGTATATGAATACAAATTGATCATCAATATTAAAAAGTCATAAATAGATTTATAATGTTTATTGACATGTAGGTTGAAGAATAGTACATTCTTCTATAGGAGTTATAAATCAGAAGAAGAATATGTTCAATAGAAGAGATAATAAACACAAGTCTCAAACTATTACAACGATCTAATTAGCATGATTATATATTAATGGGTGTAGTAGTAGGAAAGGATATATACCCAATTGTGGTGATGCATGCTCGATCCTACCCATCCCACCTCAATGACGACTATGGATCATTCGGATCATGAAACCTAATGGAATGATATGCCATATGACCAAAAAATAATCACACGTATATAAAAACACATAACACTCACAAGCATAAAATCCCATATTATTTCAATTCAAGAGAACCCCAAATTATTACATACCCAAGATTAGGAACAACCACTTCTTATTACAAGCAACAATATAATTTCACAAATCTTACTTGATAAATAATCATTAGAATATCATGAAATTATGTGCATGTTTAAACAAAAATTAATCCATATTGTTGTGCTAAAATAATATTGTCAATTAGGTATATGATTATGCCTTGTTTAATAAACAAAAAGAAATATTCACATGTAGAATACATATTTCCTACCATTTTTAAGCAATTCAAAGTATGCCTTAAATTATCATTTTCTTGTAAGATGACCACTTTAGCCACTAATTTGATATGACCTAGGTGGTCTTTAGAATAGTTATAAGGTGTATTTTGCATATATTCATAGCTATTAATCATTACATACAAATACGAAGAAGCATACAAATCCTTGATGTATTCAACATAATTGACCATGTTCATTATTCTACAAACACAAAACTTAACATCATTGTGCGAACATTATATTTTACACGAACATGTCTTAGAAAGGTAGTTCACATTACTTGATTTCACAAACACATTCGGGGTGGTTTATTCATGAGCGAATCTTGAAGAAAAGGAAGATTAGATATCTCATGAGCTAGGATATTTTCCCATACATGCAACCTGAGTCACATGTTCTAAATTAGGGTCAATTCATACATTCATTACAAAATGAGATGATATAATGGTCTACCCACTATACAGGGGTATCCACATGTTTACTCTTAACATGTAAGCCAAATAGACATTCTATAAGAAATATTGGTTCCATGTAGTATTACCATTAACTCCACATATGATGTAGTTACATTTCCAAGGTGTAATTTATAGTTACATTTTACTAACCCCTCCGGTGGTTGTAAGAAATCATTCCAAGAGACTAAATCCACTAATTCTTTGATAGCCTAAAGGTTGGCCTTGACATTTTTTTCGTGAGTATCTCACGATGAAAAAATTACATAAACATTCCCTAGAATTATATCATCATAATAATAATAATATATATACATATCTCATATTTAGGTTATATTCCTTACATACAGTGATAACCTAAGACATGAGGCATGGTCCTACTAGTTGTGAGTCAATAAACCTAGTCAATACTTCCAACATTCATTTCTCAAATACCTAATGCAATGCTTTCATATGGGTTCTTGACCATTCCAAATACCTTGACACTAGACCTAGGTTTATTTGAAATCATGGCTTGACTCTAGGATGACAATTTTTCCTTCCAGCCTACCTAGACTTATATGATGAATGTTATGCCAAATTTTCATAGTCACGATTGTTTATAGGGTAGGAGTTCTTCTAGACCTAAATAGTCTTATATCATGACCATTGGGTTCTTTTAATATTTGAAGTATTTTAGAATGACCCAAATTTACAAATATATCATATTCTTATAACATCGGTAAAAAGAGAATAATATGGTGATATTACAATTACATTTAATATTGAATATCCACAATATAATGACTTCCCATAAATGGTGTTTTTCTATGATGGCATGTTATATAGGCATGAGAGGTAGTGGGGAGTATTACGGATGAGGGATAAACCTAGGAGGGATAAAACTATGATGGACATTATGTGAGACAAAATACCTACCCATATATGCACTAGGTGTAGGAATAGGATTTATAGAAGAATGACTAGCGAAGCAAGGAGTAGAACTTGTAAATGGGATACCTCGATGGGTGAAAAATTTCTGGTTTTAGATAATCTTAACACATTAGCATATGATAGAAGAATATCCTAAAGATCACGTAGCCAAGTAGACCCAAATGTAAGGTACAAAAATAAGAGTAGTAGAAACAGAAAATGAAGTTACGGTAGTGACAGAACCAAGAGTGATGGGTAGATTAATATGTCAATATCAAGAATTAGTATCAAATATAAGATTCTATGTAAAAATTCCAAGAGAATTAAGTAACATGAGACTGAAGACAATATATTTTTATGTGGGTCAACCAAACACCACATATAGGTTCTTGATGAATAGAGACAAGAATACATAGAGTATCGAGATACAAGTGTGTCATCTATATCAGAGTCACTAAAAGTAATGATTGGTGTAGGATATGATGTATGAGTGATAGTTCTAATTATTGTATCCAAGGGGTGATCATAAGAGGGCAGTGGTGGCACTACATAAAAAGCATTATGCACTTCATATGGATATTTATCATTCTTATTATGAAAAAGTGGATCATTGAATATTTTTAGATTGAAATTATCATCAAATGGATTGGAAGATTTAAGGGGCTCATCCCATACAATATCATTGGAGCATATGAGATCTTGGATAATGTGACGAAGCTTAAGACACATATAAATGAAGTGGTCAATACATCAATGGTAGTTGCGGTAAGAATTGGCTTGAAATTATCACTTTGAAGATTTCTTATATAAACCTCAAATGGTGGAGGGAGAGACACAAAACTACACTAAATTTTTTATTTCAATACAATGTGTGGTACATAGGGTAAGAAGGTACACCGTCGATGGGTAGGTTGGAGTTATAACTTTGTTGGTTGAGAGACAACATTGACAATGACCTTAGAAGTAATTTTAGCGTCATTAGGATTTCCTTTGAATGTGGATTTACTTTTAGATTTGGGGTCTTGTGTGGTATGAGCGCTAGAGACATACTTGAGATTATTCATATGTAATAACTTAGCTTCATGTTCCTTGAGTGTATGACATAGGTGGTCAAAAAGATCAAAAAATTTAAAACATGATTGATTCTTTTAAAGGTGACAAAAACCTTTAGGTGAATAGGTATTTTAGTTCATTATCAGCTAATATATTACTCATCTTAGTAATCATGGTCTTGTACCATAATAAATAATCATTGATAGGATCAATAGATCCTTATCATAACTTAGATAGTTTAACATAGGATACTTCGTCCTCAATGTTAATATAAAATTGTGCCAAAAATTGATTTTCCAAAGAGGTGAAAGAGTGCAAATAATGTGTGGAGATATCTTAGAACCATTATAAGGTAATTTCCTTAAAAATTATGGGAAATATCTTGGTGAGCAAGATATAATGAGAAGCACAATCAAAACAAGCCACATGGAAGGAGAAAATATTATCGTGGGGTATCCTCTTCCATCATAACTAGGTATTTTAGGAGAAACAAAACCAATTGGAAAAGAGTAAGAAAGCACTTTGGGGTGCATCGTAGATGTAAAAATAACATATATTTCAATAGGAGAGTGTGAAGCATGCTTAAGTTGATATCTTGTAGTATGGAGGATAAGATCAATATGAGAGGGATTCTCTTATAATAAGTGTGTAAGGAATTTTATTTCATCTTTAAGAATATTGTGAGAATGAGTAGCGGGGTTGTTATTGGAACCTTCTCCTTGGATAGAGTTAGCATTGATGGTAAAAAACATTAAAGTAGATATCAGTGGTAGAATAAGAGCTTAGAGTAGGATTCATGGTGCCATAATGCATACCGATATAAGGGGTGTAATATTACCTAGTGATTTAAAAAAATGGAATCATTGCTAAACCTAGATATTACAGTCACATATGATAAATAAAATCTAAAGCATATTTTTACGTAAGCAATAAGCTAATAAAAAAATTGAAACCCTAATTGTAAGAGAGGGAAAATAATTGACTTAGCTGATTTTGTAATAAATTTCAAAGTGTTGTGGACTGGAAAACCGGTAAACATGAAGAGAAGACAGGTTGCAATCGAACACAAAAAAATTATGGAATTTTTGGATGAGATAGGACTAGGGCATCTAGAAAAATACTAAGGTGTCAAGGACCTCTGCTGTGCACTGTGACTATGTAAGAGCTCAAAATATATTTTTTCTTGTATCATAAAGTGGTTGTTAACCTTCGTTGTTGGTCTCTTATATGTCACACTATGTCCACAAAATTCACTTGTAACTTGCAAAGAGAAAGATAACCTACAAAAACCCAAAACACATCAAATCCTAAAAATAAAATATGCAAATGGGGATTCGAACTGATCTCGATGGTCACCTAATCGAATGAAGTTATGATCGAGTGCTACACTACATCTCAAAATCCATGTAGTTCTTGTGCATGTGTGTAGAAATCATTCCTAGGAAGCTCTTGTGCAAGATGCACTTGATAGCGAGCGATAACTATATGTAGTAATGTAGATAGATGTGTGGATGGAAAAATGAACTTCCCCTCCTATACATGTATGCAGAAAATATAATCCCTTGTCCCATGAATGAAAGCTAATTGATGCCTTTGATGCTCTTAGAATGTCTTTAGATGCAACCTTAGGTGATGATAATAGATTCTTAGAGCTTGGTCCTTTGATGGTCACATAGATTTATATTTATATGATTCTCTTGTTTGTATTTTATAATTGATACTAAAATGTCGACCCATAAGAAAACAATATGCCCAAAAAATAAAAGAGGCCCAAAAGAGGTGAGTAAGATACAAATAGGTCGGGGTGCCAATAGGGACGAGGGAGCCTAGAAGATGGTGTCTAGCTAGGTTCCCATAGAAAAGAAAGATAAATAAATGAAGATCACACTAGGTTGTAGGGTGTGCAAAACCAAAGAGAAAGAAAGAAAAGTAAAGAGGCCAAAGACAGTGGTCAATTACTAGTTTTCTTGCTTAGGAATCATATGAATAGTAGTATGTTATTATGACCTATAAATGTACCCAAGTGCATGATTTTGTGTCTGCAGATTACCTCGAATTTATGTTATTGAGTGAATATTTGATAACATAAAGTAGATAAGAGATACATAACTGATAACCATGTATATCGATGGTGAAAGCGTTCTGAAGAGACAAGTGAAAGTTTGGAGTGATAAAAATGAAGTGTGGAAGATAAGAAAGAGGAAGTGACCCTAGGCGTAAAGCATATGCCCTGTACCATGTTGTTGTTGTAGCTCTATGAAGGGATTATTCTTGTGGCATATTAAAGATGAACTGGAAAATAAGAGTGAAAGAGTATTCAAATTCATGTCTTATGAAAACTCTGTAAAATCACGTGAAAGTATGAAAATTTGAGAAAAAGTACTAAAAGGAAAGTGTGCACCTGACCCATGACAAGTGAAAAGGGATAGAAAATGTCCTGAACTACTCTCAAATAATGGGTGTTTTGGGTGATCTCACACCAAGAATGAGTTATTTGGGTGATCTCACACCATGGCAGAAGAGTGTTGGGGAGAAAGGTATAGTGTTATTCTCCATCCGTGACTGCTTCCTGAATTTATACACCTCAGCAGATGGTGTGATCCTACTTTGTTTTGTGCTTTTTCTAGTTTGATTCAAGGAAGTAGAAAAAGAAGATATAATGTGTTACGCTTGCTAGAGGATTGTTCATGTCTTTGTGCAAACTAATCTATGAAATGTTGAAAATTATGTTGATATGAGAAAGTAACTATAACTACCCCTTGGTCATAGGAACTGAGGAAAGATTAGGAGTTCCCACACACTAGTGTCTGTATCTAGGTATTGATGTATGTGCTAAATTAATGACCCAAGTCAAATTATGGGTCATTTTTGTAACTAAATACTATTCCATTCTTATGTTGTGTAGACATGTACTAAAGCTATGAGTTGTTGTATGGGGTGACTGATTCACCCAATGTATGCCCCCTCATTTGGGGTGCATGTGACGTCGCTAGGAGGATGTGGCCCAAAGGAGAGGACCGGATGTTGATATGAAATTGATACCCTGCATGGGAGGGAATGTGCATGGTAGAAACCAAGGTACATGTAAACAAAGTGTCTAAATACATGTGTTAGTAAAAAAGTAGTAAACATGTAATAGAAAAATAGTGTAACAAGTAATAATATAGACAAAGTAGACTTTGAAAAGTGGGTTTCAAACATGGGACATTATTCTCAATGTTATAAGACAATTAGGGCCAAAATAACTAAAATCATGCAAGCAATGAACAAGCAAGACATAAGGAATAACCCACAAACAATGACATACAATGGAAAACAATGGAAAATAGTAACAAGCAAAGTAACAGACAACCATGGTGGAAACTAGTTCCTGTAAAGAAATTGTTGCACATGAAGCACTTGTTAGCATGTTAGAAAGATAAAAAGTATGTCAAAATGTGTATATATCGATAGAGTAGTGTGCTAGTAAGAATAGGAAGTGGTATAAATTGAAATAATAGTACCTATAATGTGTAAGACAATAGATTCCCCCACAAACCTCGGTGGGATTGGTAAGAGGTAGAATTCCAAGAATTCATGTTGCATGTAAGGATCTGTAAGAATTCTGCATTCACAACTCCAAAACAACCGAACGTGCACGTGTACATAGAAAATATAATGACATAAAAAATATCTAGCTAGCATAGTAAGAAAAGTGTTCATGGGAGTATACGAAAGCAAGAGTAATGTGTAACCAAGATATGCAATATGATGTGAATGAGTGAGATGGAATGATATTCAATATGAATTTGATAGGAGAAGCATGCCCCCATAGTAGATGTGTATGAATGTGTATGAGATGATGCTCATTTATAAAATACCCCTTGAAAGTTAAGAATTAACCATAGAAAAAAAGTGTGTCATTGGGAAATAGTTTGAACATGTGTGCTAAAAATATATGATCATGAGTCCTAGAGCATAAAGAGCATGAGTGATGAGGTTCATTTCAAATTTAGACCCTCGGTAGTCAAGTATGAACCAGGGAGCTGGAGTGTGTCATAGGGTAGTGTGATGTGTGTGCATACAATGTTGGAAAGATGTATCACAAAGCGTAGAGTGTGAACTATGTAGTGTGTGAGGTTCATAAATGTAGTATGTCCTTATAGACACAAATATTTCACATTAGACAATATTTAGCCCGGTCTTATACTACTATTTAGAAATTTCTCAAGTGTACAAAGTACTAATTAATCCCATCTTTGTGTTATGTTTTACTTTGTCTTTCCCTCGTATTTCTCGATACCTATCCACCCATTTTGCAACTTCCTCAAGATTCTAGCCATGATTACAAGCACCCTACCCTATACTGGGGTGCCCTAGTCCCACCCTTAGCATGCCTCTCTATGTTTAACCCATTTCACTCCTTTTGGGGTCACTTCCAGCTGTTGGTCTCCTTTATCTTTTCCTCATTCAGCATTGTCGGGATTAATTGCAAAATTAAACTTGAGAGCACTATAAATATAAAGCTTATAATACCATAATGAGGGTCTTAGGTCATTACATCCTATCACTACATCTAGGGCTGCATCCATTACACCATCTTACATCCACATAACACCATACATTCAAGCTAGGAAGTTTGCATCACACACATTCTTAGAGGAGGGATTATATACATTCTATTCTACTATCTACATCTTCTATAGCTACCATAGCTCACTATTTCACAAAGTGCAACTGACATGAGAGAACCTAGGGCACGACATACACACACTCACTAGAACTACATCAGGGTCCATAATGTAGTGAAATGCTCAACAATAAGTCCACCGGTTTTCAACTAAGGTCAATCCGACCCCTTCTTCTTCTTCATGTGCAAGGCATCATCCAGTTCATCCAAAAAATCCAGTGTGATAGATAGATAGGGTTTTAGACCTATTTGTGACACTTATGAACATATTTTTGACTCCTTACACGCTTCAAAATCCTGAAAAAATAGACCAAGGTGCCCTGGGCACCCATATACACTCCCGAGAACTGTGTCACTTCAGATAGTCCATATCTACCCTTCACAGGGTCCTTGAGTGATCATATGCACTTCTAGATTTTATTTTCAGATCTGCGACAACCTGTGAAAATCTATAGTAATCAACTAAGTCATATTCCCTCTCCTTCCTTTCCATTGGGGGTTTTATTTCCTTTTAAATAGTTTATTATTATTCATTGCGTATAGCTTTACTTTGTTTACTGCATTTTAGTCCTCCTATTTAGATTAACACTAAAACACTAAATCCTCCTTTTAGGTTTAGGAACTAATTTTTGTTAATCATTTTGGTGAACCCGACCTCTCTCTCTCCTTGCCCCTTTTAGGGTTTCAAATCTACACTTTCCACCATGGGTAAGCATTCTAGAAATTCCTCTTCTCTTAAGTCTTTAGTTACTTTGCAATTTGATAGTTGTGGTCACTTTCACCAATACTCCCACTACTTCTGGTTTTAACCCTTGTCCTTTGTTTATTGACCTTCCATCTTCTGGAATGGATCCTCAAGCTATTATAGATGTTGTTACCTCTTACTTATGCACTATTAATCCTACTACCTTATCCCAGCTCATGGTCGAAGTTCGATATCTTCCTCCTGATCCTCTCACTCTCTTCCCGCCTTGGGCATAACTGACTCTAACCCTACACCTCCTTCTCCACCCACCATCAAGTCTCCTCCCTCACCAAATCCACCTACCTTAGTCCCTCTGTTTGCATGATTGAGCTAGTCCCTTCCACTTCTATTGTTACTTCGACACCATCCACTAAACCCACCCCACACTACTTGGTTGCTTTCCATATTCCTCCCCTGTCACCCTTTCTTTACGAGATGCCATTTACAACTATTATTCACATAATTAGCACAATATATTCCTCACCATTTTATCTTACCACCACTATTGTACCGTACCGAGGCCCTTTTCCCTATCTGGATCTTATCTCAACCTCTCCACTACTATCATCTTTATCCACCCATTTTTCATTCAATTTCACCCTCTTCATCAATAATTCTTGTTGCGAGCACATACTACTTGACACATCTTGCACCACTATTGTATGTTCCCACAAGGGTATTTTTGACTCAGGTTTGACTCTAATGATCTCCATTCTCCTTTATGTGATCCACACCTATATCATGGTTTTTCCATCTTTACTGCTGCATATGGCCCACGTGTGTTCCATCTTATAGTTCACCTTGCACATACTCCCATTATTGCCCCACTCACTCTTGGACAATATTGGCTAGATTATATCGAAGGGGCACTTGATCTTGATCACGTTGATATCAATTTTCCCATGCCATTTGGTGATGTCTGCATTTATAGCAATTCCTTTCTTTGTTATTCACCTAACTACACTATTTGGTATGCCTTAGGATGCCCATTTCCTCCCTTCACCGACAAACAATATGTCATGGTGATGCATATTTTGCACATTCATGGTTATTTGGATGACCAACCACATACCCTTGCTTATCAAGTCTCTCATGTTGTCTATTAAATTTTTATACCTATCTTTTTGATTCTCTAGAATATCTCCCCTCACCTTTACCCTCTCGTACTAATACCCATTCACCTTCTCCTACCACCCGCTCTTCCTCCTCTGAGATAGTTATTGAATTTCACTCATGCAGTCCTTCTCCTAATGCACCCTTATGGGAGGCTATACATGTGCTACAAGTTTAGTTTCAGTCCATGGAAGCCACAATTGCATCCCTTCATGCTACAATTACGCAACTTTAGCATGCTCCTACTCCTCCTACAACTCGTACCCCACCCACCTCCCCTACTAGTCCCCTCCCTGATCTACCAATTACACCATTACCTTCACCTATTATTCTCCCCTCTAATGCTATGCTATGACACATTCTAGGTCATCTTATTCACCACCAAATTCTTACATTTCTACCTACTCATTGTTCCCCTCACTCACGCTTAACCCACATTCGTGACAAACTATTTTTCCATTATCACCGCCTTCTTACAGGACATCCTATAGATTATTTTCGCACACTCAAAAATTTTATTAGAGATTTCCAATGGTTAGTCCTCCTCTCATTTAGAACCCCACCTCCTCTTATCCTATGTACATCCCCTCAAGATAACCCAATTCATGTGCATCCAACTCGACCTATCCGTATACCCTCTCACCACCAATCTATAGTATCGTCTTTCCAATCTCCTCCTCGGATATTATTTTATTTGTCATCCTTCATGAGTATATTAATCTCACTTGCCAGCACTGACCCTCTCTATCATATCCCCATTGGTAGATCGCGGCCCTCCATTTGCATCATCTCAAGCTTCGGTCACAGGACCTTCCTCTTTAAACCTTATCGGTTGATTTTTCCTTTTGAAACACTTGGGGGCATAGACATTACACACCCCCTGTTATGATTCTACCATGCTTGTGTATCTCACTCCTTTGATCCCTCACATATCGACATTTCCATCATCTATCATCACACCCTCGATACCCGATGACACACCCTAGTGCTTCGGTTCACACTGGATTGTTGAGGGATCACTATTACACTGAACCCCACACACTGCACTACCGGACCCATACATATACATCCTCCATAATCCTATACATACCTCATCTCCTAGTCATTTCTACATCATCTATCTCATACACGCTACACTAGTCATCATCATCTATGAGTCTATTTTTCTATGTCATCCATACATCCTATACATTCTACATGCTACACTAGATTTCCTTATACTTGGGTCTAGTTTTATCTATTATCATTATGAATTCTATTCCTATCTACACACTTATTGCATTCCACCTTCCATACCCACATTTCCTACATACATCCTACCTACTCTACATCCTACACTAGATTCCCTTATACTTGGGTCTAGTTTCATCTCTCATCAGTACACATTCTATTTCTACCTACCCACAAATTACATTATATTTCATACCTACCGCACTGCACACACTATGCTACATTGCCTACACCACATATTTGTATACCTTGGTCATCTACACTACATTGTTCTACGCACTACACTCACCACCCTATGACGCACTCTAGTTCCTCGGTCCATACTTGATTGCCAAGGGTTTACCAATCAAATGGACCTTACCTACATGCAACATATCTTCATACCACATTCCTCGGACTAGTGACCAACACTCTAGGCTATATTGTCACCCACACCCATCATCACATAGTGGTATACACCTTAGGTTAAATCACCACTCCTTCCATCAATTCTACATCATTATATTACATTTTATCATCTCCTATCATATCATCCTATACTCTTCTCAATCCCAAACTATTCCATTACATCCTCACACCTTCAATTATCATGTAGTGGTATACACCTTAGGTTAAATCACCACTCCCTTCATCCAATTTACATTATCATCCTACATCGTATCATCACTTATTCTACTATCCTATCCTACGTCATTCTATTGCATCACCATTCCTCCTACTCATCACGTAGTGGTATACGCTTTAGGCTAAATCACCACCCTCGCCTTGTTCAACACGTAGTGACATATGTTATAGGCTAGATCATCACCTTCTTCCACCATCATGTAGTGATATACGCTTAGGGCTAAATCATCACTCCTATATTCAACCAAGTTATGGTATACGCTTAGGCTATAGGGTCCACACACATCTTTATATACATCTTATCACCATCCTCTCATCTTTTATAGTGATATACACTTAGGCATAAAGCATCACTCCTCCAATCAACAAATTCGTGATATACACTTTGGCTATAGCGTTCATGCACATCATCTCTCCACATGTCTCATTTCATCACCATTACATATATACACTCATCACAGTGTGCTAAACACAAACTACCCTACTAGACCATTTCCTGATGGCGCACTCTTGTTTACGGTTCATTCTTGATTATAGAGGGGGGAAACGAAATAAAACTCATTACATACACTTCCATACACTTGGGGGCATGTTGCCCCTATCATTCCATCTTGCATTTCATTCCATCTATCCACAACATACTACATTTTCTTAGTAGCATTTACTTTTGCTTACTAGTGTTTTTCATGTTCACTTTACTACACATGTTAGCTTGCTTTCCTATATGTCATTATCATACACACATGCATGTTCACGCCTTTGTCTAGTGTGATCACAGATACATGACTCTACACATGGCATGGATGCTTTCCTTCTACCCTTACTATACTGGTCACTGGGGGCATCCACTTTCGTCTCATACATGTGTTATTGTTTCATTGTATACTTAGCTTATTTTACTACTTCTACACGCTTTGACATATTGATTTTCACTCTAACATGCTAACAGGTGTTCCATGTGCAACACTTGTTTTGTAGGAATACATGTTCCCATGACTACTTGTATTTCTCCTTGTATGTTGTGTTTTTCATTATATGCGGGCTTTGCCCTTTTTTGTGTGCACACTTGACAGTTGTTTGTGGCCATGATGGCCTTTTGTTTCTTCAACATTGTGAGTGATGTCCCATGTTTGAAACTTGTTTTTTTCAGTCTTCTTCTTTTATCGCTTATTTACACTACTTTTCTTAGTATTTTTTCCATTGTCTACATATTTTACACTTATCTCGTGTTTATGTGTTTGAACTAAAACTTGTATTTTCTAGCCATCTCCTTTTGTGTGCTCCTTGGTATATACCAAGCGCTTTCCTTCCCCCTATAGGGCTGAGTTAGTTACAAGGTCGAGTGCGGTTGGTCCTCTTTTGGGGCTGAATTCTCCTTATAGGGTTATCGCACACACCCCTAAAGAGGGGGAGCATCATTGAGGGTTTCTACTAACATAGTGAATTCATTTGAAAAATAAGCATTAAATTGTAAAAACAACAAAAATGACAACTAAATATTTATACACAGTATGCCATATTATTTTCTAATGTTAATTTAAATGATGCAAGCACACTAAATTTTTAGATTTTATATGTAATGCACAACAAATATTTCAAGTCCAAATATACTTTTTTTTCAGGCAACAATTCTTCTAAATGAAGGCATTGAAAATAAAAAGTTCATGGTTTCATTATAAATTCAAATGACAATCTTACAAGATTCTTGCAACTATAAAATAGAAACTTTCTTAGTGATGACCAATGTTTTCAAGAAACAATAAGTACAAAATGGTTATATACAAGAATGTGAAACTTTACAAGCCACATTTATTTACAACATGAATGGTAATGCCCACAAAATATGAGGATGACCAAGATGGCAAGAGGCTTCAACTATCTCCAACTTGAGCTCCAACTCCAATACTCCTACAAGAATCCAACTCCAAGAGAACATGGCTTGTTTACCACCCAACCAATAGGCATCATCACATGCCTTTCCATGGTTGGAAGTCATGCTAGCCTCCCCCAAGCCCATGGGAGAGAGGAACTAGCTTCCACAATGTGCACAAGTATAATGGGGATTTAAACACACAACAAGAGAAAACATAAGACCATTCAACCATTTAGACCTACTATACAATGAAAACAACACCAAGAGGAGAACAAGGTCAACCTCACAAGGGGGAAGAGAGGAAGTAGGATGCCCAAATCAAGGTGTCCAACCATAGGAGCACCAACAAATACATATATACAATACTCCTTATACCTCCTAATCATTCATCCTCCTTATTCCTCCTTTATGCTATAGAAATCCTTCTTGGGAGGATTTTCAAACCCAAGAGGGTTTCCTCACCAAGAATGGGGAAAGGTTCAAGCCATGTGAACCTTTCTCCCACCTCAAACCATATGAGGGGATGAGAAGGGACCTTCATGGCTTGACCAACAACCATGAGGTTTGAGAGGGAAATCCCTCTCTCTTCCCTACATTCTCCAAAAACCATCATTCCAAATGATGGTGGAGAGAAAACAAAGAAAATAACAAGAACAAGCAAACAACCACATTCACCATACAACTTCACAACACATCATTTCACACACTATTTTATTGATCAAACATAGTTTACAAGATAAACAAAACTAAGAAGAAAAAGGTTAAGAACCCTACCTCTATAATGCTTTCCAAGACTCTAAGCTTTTCCCCTTTGTCCAAGCTCCCCTCCAAGCTCCCAAAATTCTCCAAGTGCTCCAAAAAAAAAAACCAAGAAGACCCATTCCTTCCACATGAGGAAGAATAAAAAGAGGAACCCAAAAGTTTCCTCACCAATGAGAAAGTGACAAGTGTCACCCCTCTCCTCTCAAGAGTCAAAGATTCCAAAAACCAAATAAGTAAGAGTAAACTCACCTTTTATCCCTTTTCACCCAAAATACTAAAAACTAAAATAAAACAAAGTGGAGCAACTTTTAACAATTTCACACAACCCAACCATCTTACATGGATGGTGACTAAAGAGGGAAAATGGGAGGAAACTCCTCCAAACCTTGAAATAGGCCCCCTACCTATTAGGTAGGGTCCAAGGGCCCATTTTCATGCTAAGGGAACCCCCAAACTCAAAAGGGGTCCCTAAAATTGCCCAAAATAACCCAATTTCGGGTTTGGCATGCTTGGGCACAAGGGTAGAGGGTGTGGGGTCCACCCAAGGTTCACATGTGGTCCCCAATCCCTTCTACCAACACACACACACTTTCCCAAAACCAACACTTAACTTAAGATAAGATCATTAAACCCCTAAGCTAGTTTACTTAATAAAACACACCCTAAACCTAATTAATTTTACAAAACAATATTACATTACAATTGAGGGGTTCACCCATGGTGCCCAATTAAATACATCTAATCTAAGGCCTCAAACATTTAGCATGGTTAGGACTCAGCCCATGGGCCGCTTGTGCACAATTGCGTAGCTGCCCTGAAACCCATGCTCTCCTATACCATCACCTGCACACTCATTGCACACATTAACCATCTCTCTGTCCAATATAATAAACATCATCTATACATCACAATATCAATCAAACTTATAATGTCCGAACATAATTTACAATTGATAGTGCAATGCATACAATTATCCACATAGTTTGCCATGAATCATCCACAAATAAAATTGCAACGACATACACTTAGGTTAGCATGAAAATTACCATCATTAAATCCAAAACACTATATCATTAATCAAATCAACCACAAGAGACTAACATCTAACCAATAAGTCTATCATATAACCCTGTTAGTGTCATCAACATCATAAGAAATATATCAGTATACGAATCTAATCCAATTGGCGCTACGCGCCCAAAATGCCATAATGTCCATGAGGATAAAATATCATAGTAAAATGTCCAAAGTCTATCAGAGTCTCAATCAAAACATGTCTAGGTATAAAGGAACCAACAGATAACTGAGCTATAAAAATGTGGGCACTACATCCCCCTCTCCTAGAATTAGACTTCCTCCTGGAAGTCATTGGAAGAGATAGGGATATCTAGCCCTCAGTGGTGTAGCATCCTCCCAGGTAGCTGATGACTCGTCATATCGGTCCCACTGCACTCTAACCTGGTCCAAATCTCGACCCCAAAGGGCCAACCTCCGGTGCTCCAGTATGCGTACGGGCTCCAATCTCCACTGCCCTCCATCCTCTACCTATAATGCCGACCAATCCAAAACATGAGAAACATCTGGTACATATCTACGTAGTACAGAAACATGAAAAATGTCATGGGCCCGTGCAAGGCGTGGTGGCAAAGCTAGGCGATAGGCAACTAGACCGATGACCTCAAGAATATCAAAAGGCCCCACAAAATGAGGCGATAGCTTAGAACCCTTTCCATAACGGATCGGACTCTTATGAGGATGAACCCTCAAGAAGACTTTGTCACCCACTGAGAAGTGACGATCGATCCTCTTGGTGTCCGCATACGCCTTCTGGCGTGCTCTAGCCTGCTCAAGACGCTGCCAAATCAGAACAACCTACTGCTCTAAATCCTGAAGGTAAGCTGGCCCCAAAATAATCCTGTCATCTAGTCTATCCCAGCTCAAAGGTGTCCTGCAAGGTCGTCCATACAAAGCCTGATAGGGAGCCATGCCAATGGAGCTATGATAACTGTTATTGTATGCAAACTCAACTAAATGCAAATAATCCTCCCACTTCTTCTGCTGGTCCATCACGTACATCCTCAACATGTCCTCAAGAACCTGATTAACCCTCTCTGTCTGCCCATCTGTCTCTGGATGATATGCCGAACTGAAATTAATCTGTGTACCCAAGGCCTCCTGAAAAGAAGTCCAGAAAACTGATGTGTAGATAGTGTCTCTGTCATTGATGATCATCTTCGAATCCCATGCAATCTAACAATGTCCTCCATGAACACTTTGGCGATGGCCTGTGCATTATAGGTGACCTTGGTTGGTGAGAAATGCGCAACCTTGGTCAACTTATCCACAGTGACCATAATGGCATCATGACGATAAGAGGACATAGGAAGTCCTACTATGAAATCCATGGAGATCACATCCCATTTCCACTCGGGAATATCATGAGGGTATAAGAGTCCTGCGGGATGAGAATGCTCTACCTTGACTCTCTGACACTCAAGACACTGTGCTACAAAATCTGCTATGTCTCGACGAAGACCCGGCCAATAATATAACTCTCTCAAATCGGCATGCATCTTCTTCACTCCTGGATGTGCTGCATATGGGGCTCGATGAGCCTCAGTAAGGATGAAACTACGCAGATCACCTACCTTAGGCACATAAATGCACCTATGGAACCGAAGCAAACCATCTGACTCTAGCATGCATCCTGAATATCTGCCCTCAAAAGAACCCTGAGAATCCAACATCTACCTAGCACCCTCATAAAACCTGTCCTCTGGAAGATGCTCAAGTATCCTGCCTCTCAAATCTGACTGCAGTGTCAAAGAAGCAAGCACATGCCGTCATCTACTAAGTGCATCTACAACAACATTTTCCTTTCCCTTGATATACTGGCACCTCCATGTCATACTCACAAAGGAACTCCATCCAACGCCATTGACGAGCGTTGAGGTTCGGCTGAGAGAAGATATGCTTATAAGCTACAATGATCTGTCCTCAAGATGAAAGGTCTACCCAAAAGGAAATGTCACCAACGCACAAGTGCATGAACAACTGCTACAAGCTCTAAGTCATGAGTAGGATAGTTAAGCTCATAGTCCTTGAGCTTACGAGACTCAAAAGCAATAACCCGACGCTCCTGCATAAGAACTACTCCCAAACCCTCTAGTGATGCATCAGTGCAAACAACAAAATCCTCTGTTGGGTCTGGAACTGCTAAGATGGGCGCCGTGGTTAACCTTTCCTTAAGCAACTGAAAGGCCTGCTCACATTTTTTTGACCAATCAAACTTCTTCCCTTTCCTCTGAAGAGAAGTAATAGGGTGAGCAATCCTAGAAAAGTCCTGCACAAACCTGCGGTAATACCCTGCTAAACCCATGAAGCTCCTCACCTCAGTGACTGATGTGGGTGCTGGCCAATCCAAGATAGCCTGAATCTTAGAGGGATCTACGGAGATACCCTCGCCTGATATGATATGACCCAAGTACTGAATCTTTGTCTGAAAGAAGCTACATTTTTCCAAGTTCCCATACAACTTCTGCTCTCTCAAAACCTGAAGTACCTGCCTCAAATGCTCCTCATGTTCCTCCTCGGAACGAGAATAAATCAATATGTCATCAAGGAACACTAAAACAAAGCGATCCAGAAATGTCCTGAATACTCCATTCATGAGGCTCATGAAGACAGCTGGGGCATTGGTCAAACCAAATGGAACCACTGTGAACTCATAATGCCCGTAACGTGTGCGAAACGTTGTCTTATGAATGTCTGCATCTGAAATGTGCAACTGATGATATCCTGACTTGAGATCGATTTTGGAGAACACTCTAGCTCCCCGCATCTGATCAAACAAGTCATCAATCCTAGGGAGTGGATAACGGTTCTTTATTGTGACCTTATTGAGCTATCTGAAGTCTACACAAAGCCTGAGAGAACCATCCTTCTTCTTCACAAATATGACTGGCGCTCCCCAAGGAGATACACTAGGGCGAATGAGACCCTTCTCTAACAACTCCTCTAACTGAATCTTGAGCTCATGAAGCTCTGAAGTCGTCATCCGATAGGGTGCCCTAGAAACTGGTGCGGATCCAGGCACTAAGTCAATGGTGAAATCCACCTCCCTACTAGGTGGTAAACCTGAAGCTCCCCAGAAACACATCTGCATACTCCCTCAAAACTGCGTGATCATCAAGGGGTGAATGCTCTGGAGTACTGTCCGAACGATCACTGATAGTGATAGCAAACAACTGACAACCCTTACATGCTCCGCTTGAGTTGCTTAGCCGAGATCATACGCAAGGAAATGGGTCTCTGCATCCCTGAAATCACAACTACACTACCCAAATCATCCTGACACTCAATGACCTTCTCTCTACAATCCACCTTGGCTCGATGAGCCTCGAGCCAATCCATACCCAACACTACCTGATAGGATCCTAAAGGAATAACTCGAGGTCAAGCGTAGTGGAGAAGACTCCCAAATCGAGTACACAACTCTCCACATACGAGTCCATGGTGAGTTTAGCCCCAGAGGCCAACTCAACCTGCCAACTATCTGGCTGCCTAGCCACCACTAGCCCACACTGGTCCACTATAGAAGGTGATATAAAAGAATCAGAAGCACCTGAATCAAAAAGTACTGAGACAGAAATACCCCTGATAGTACCTGTCGTCTCAATGACTGTGGCTTGATGCTCAGCCTGGCGGTTGTCAACCACTGCATACACACGATGGGTGCATCCCACGTCACCCACCGTCTGCTCGGATCTAGGAGCTCTCTGCATATCCGTAGTAGTGGGCTTGTGCGGACACATACACACATAATGGTCTGGAGCCCCACAAATAAAACATCCTCCTGTACCCCTCTGAGATGGGGTCCCTCCTGTGCTCTGGTGAACTAACCCTGTTGGTCCAACCCTAGCAGACTGCTGCGAGCGGCTGGGCTGTGAGTGATGAGTACCCGGCCTCCTGTCTCTAGACCCACCAAAACCACCTCTAGACCCACCTCACTGAAAACTCTGAGTCTGTCTACCCCTCTGATGCTGGTGTCCCTGATGTTGTGTCTACTGTGATGGGTGTGGAGGAGCTCTCGATGCTGCTGGAGAAGACCAGAATCCTCCTCTAGGGGGTGGTACTGCTCCCCGTGCTCTCTGACTCTGGAATGCCTGAATCCTATCCTAGAACTTGCTCTTGTTTCTATCTCTGTGCTCCTGAGCCTTGGTCCTATTCTCCTCAGCCAAGTAGGCCTTCTCAACGGCCTTCTCGAGCGTGGGAGGAGATAACATCCTAACAGCTCCTGCTATATCTGCATTCAGGCCCCGAATGAACCTGTTTACCTACAACTTCTCGTCTTGCAGGTAGTCTACATACTGCAAGAGATCCAAGAACCTACTCTCATACTGCGCCACTGAGCCAGAACCCTGTCGTAAGTCGTGAAACTCATCGATCCTCTTCTACACAAAATGCTCTGACATATACCGGGCCCTGAATCGCTCCTCGAACAACTCCCATGTCACTGTATCCCGAGTCAAATGGAGCTTCCACTCCTCATTCCTCCACCAAACACTGCTGCGTCTCGGAGGAGGTGTATGGCGAACCTGGCTTTGACGTTGCTCTCATGAGAGTGCAAGCCAAAGCAGCTATCCAAGCTAAGGAGCCAGGACTCTGCCCCAAAGCCATCTGTCAAACCAGTAAACGTAGGCGGCTGCAAGGCGAAGAAGGTCTCGAATCACACTGCCTGTGTCTCGATCCTGACGATGTGGTCTAACAGGTGAGAGGGGTCGCATATCTCCAAAAGGTCCCTCGAAGCTGTGTGAATGGCTGTGACGAAATGAGGCCACCCTCTCGCCAAGGATGGAAGGGCTGCGTGACCTCTCTCATCTCGAATGTCATGCTCAGGTGGCTCTGGATGTGCGTCCTCACCAATCAACTCCTCATCTCCTAACTGAATGTCCTCCTCTCTCGGCACCTGCGGTGGTGGAAGGTGCTCCTGTACGACACCAATCAGCTGCTGTAGGGTCTCCAATATCTGAGGCCCAAAATCGGGGCCGGCGGCTCTCGCGTAGGTGCACTACGTCCCGAACCTCGAGCCGATCATCCCCTCTTGGGTGCCATCCTGAACCCGAGATAAAAAAATGTTTTATAAACTTTCTAAATGTTTGTTGGAAGCGTTATATTAATTTTATTTTTTTTTTGAGGTGATCAATGATTATTGATACCTGCTTAAGTCTCTCCTGTTAATAATTAATTTATAATAATAATTAATTCTCCCGAATTAAATTAACACTATCCTAATAATAATTTAATTTATTTTACCCTATCAAACTTCCTAGGGTTATGATTAAAATTCCACACTCCTAGACAAGTAAATAATCTTCCCCCTTTTAAAATTTTCCTTACACACTCTTTAAATTTAATTTTGTTTTCCCCCTTTTAATTTAATCTACCCACACACCCCTCTTTAATTTTTTTATTTTTTTTTTCAATCCCATTAAAAGTCATGTTTTAAAGAAAAGTAGGGTTGAAGGAGGGCCCTTGGATCAAATCCAATCTTGGCCCTTGATTTCAAATCCACCCTAATGTTGCCCTAAATCTCTTTATATTTTCTTTTCTTTCTTTTAGCTTTCTTTCCCATGCCATTTTCTCTCATTTTGTTTTGTGTTTTCAATTGAATGTGCAGGTTAGAATGGAGGTTGGACTCATGGGTGCCCACTACTCCCTTTCATTATGTATGTTAGCATATGTTCTAATGAAGATCACACACACACACACACATTTTTTTTTTTTAGTCTTGTGTTTTTGATGCCCACCGGCCGTAGATTTTTTTTTTTGGCTGCGATTTTTTTTTTTTTTTTTTTTTTTTTGGTGTGTAGTGGAGGCGCCGGGGGTGGTGGCTGCGGGAGAGGCATCCGTTGTGGTGCGGTGCACAGGCGGGGCGAGTCATGCATGGGGGCGGGGTGGGGGACTGGCTGGGGGCGGGTTTCGGGGGGGGCGTGGGGGGGGGGGTCGGGTCGGGGTGGTGGGGGGTTGGGGGAGTCGCGGGGGGGTCGGGGTCGGGGGGGAGGGGGGGGGGGGCGGGGGGGGGGGGTCGGGGGGGGTTTGGGGGTTCGGCCCCAGGGGGCGTCTTTTTTTTTTTTTTTTTATTTTTTTTTTTTGTATTTTGGGGGCTGCGTGGGGGTTTGGGGGTTCGTCCCCCAAACACAAATCTTTTTTTTTTTTTTATTTTTATTTTTTTTTAATTTGTATTTGGGGCTACGTGGGGGTTTGGGGTTCGCCCCCAAACACAAATTCTTTTTTTTTTTTTTTTTTTTTTTTTTTTTTTTTTTTTTTTTTTTTTTATTTTATATATATATATATATATATATATATATATATATATATATATATATAACTATATATTATATATATTTATTTCTACATATTATAAAATATATATTGTATTCTCATATGTTATATAATAATATATTAATTTATTTTTATTATTATTATTTTCTACTTAACACTTTGTTATTTTTATATATATATACACACACATATATTAAATTTCTCCCCTTTTTATCACAAATAAAATTCATAACTAAACAATCTATATTAAAATGATTTTCTCATTTGTATAAGTAAGGGAAATATGATTTTGTATTTCAAATTAGTAAGAGGGAACTTGGAAAAATTTAAACTTAGTGAAGGAGGAGGTATAATCACATTAGTTCACTAATAAATCCCTCTTGCTAAGTTAACAAGGAAGAAAGTAAAACTGATTTTGTTGTGTTCCACTATGTTTCAAAACTTACAAGAAAGAATGTATTTCAAGAATGGAAAAAAAAAACATTTTCAATACCATAATGTTAAAAGATTTGACAAGAAGGAGATCAATACAAGAATAATAAGATAGATTCAATAAATCAACTTTCCTTCCAATGCTAATATCAACTCTATATAACAACTAAATTTCCTTCAAATGAAATGACTAACTAGTGTTTCAAATTTCTGCAACATTTATTATCATTATTTTTTTAAAAAACATTAAAAAAAACAAAACAGAAATTACCCAAAGAGTCCGTGTGTTTGAACCACGCTCTGATACCAAATGTGATGCCATATTTTTTTCTAATGATTTAAATGATGCAAGCACACTAAATTTTTAGATTTTATATGTAATGCACAACTAAATATTTCAAGTGTATATTTCATAACTATATACTTTTTTTTCATTTCTAAACAACAATTCTTCCAAATGAAGGCATTGAAAATAAAAAGTTCATGGTTTCATTATAAATTCAAATGACAATCTTACAAGATTCTTGCAACTATAAAATAGAAACTTTCTTAGTGATGACCAATGTTTTCAAGAAACAATAAGTACAAAATGGTTATATACAAGAATGAGAAACTTTACAAGCCACATTTATTTACAACATGAAGGTAATGCCCACAAAAGATGAGGATGACCAAGATGGCAAGAGGCTTCAACTATCTCCAACTTGAGCTCCAACTCCAATACTCCTACAAGAATCCAACTCCAAGAGAACATGGCTTGTTTACCACCCAACCAATAGGCATCATCACATGCCTTTCCATGGTTGGAAGTCATGCTAGCCTCCCCCAAGCCCATGGGAGAGAGGAACTAGCTTCCATAATGTGCACAAGTATAATGGGGATTTAAACACACAACAAGAGAAAACATAAGACCATTCAACCATTTAGACCTACTATACAATGAAAACAACACCAAGAGGAGAACAAGGTCAACCTCACAAGGGGGAAGAGAGGAAGTAGGATGCCCAAATCAAGGTGTCCAACCATAGGAGCACCAAAAAATACATATATACAATACTCCTTATACCTCCTAATCATTCATCCTCCTTATTCCTCCTTTATGCTATAGAAATCCTTCTTGGGAGGATTTTCAAACCCAAGAGGGTTTCCTCACCAAGAATGGGGAAAGGTTCAAGCCATGTGAACCTTTCTCCCACCTCAAACCATATGAGGGGATGAGAAGGGACCTTCATGGCTTGACCAACAACCATGAGGTTTGAGAGGGAAATCCCTCTCTCTTCCCCTACATTCTCCAAAAACCATCATTCCAAATGATGGTGGAGAGAAAACAAAGAAAATAACAAGAACAAGCAAACAACCACATTCACCATACAACTTCACAACACATCATTTCACACACTATTTTATTGATCAAACATAGTTTACAAGATAAACAAAAATAAGAAGAAAAAGGTTAAGAACCCTACCTCTATAATGCTTTCCAAGACTCTAAGCTTTTCCCCTTTGTCCAAGCTCCCTCCAAGCTCCCAAAATTCTCCAAGTGCTCCCAAAAAAAAATGAACCAAGAAGACCCATTCCTTCCACATGAGGAAGAATAAAAAGAGGAACCCAAAAGTTTCCTCACCAATGAGAAAGTGACAAGTGTCACCCCTCTCCTCTCAAGAGTCAAAGATTCCAAAAACCAAATAAGTAAGAGTAAACTCACCTTTTATCCCTTTTCACCCAAAATACTAAAAACTAAAATAAAACAAAGTGGAGCAACTTTTAACAATTTCACACAACCCAACCATCTTACATGGATGGTGACTAAAGAGGAAAAATGGGAGGGAAACTCCCTCCAAACCTTGGAAATAGGCCCCCTACCTATTAGGTAGGGTCCAAGGGCCCATTTTCATGCTAAGGGAACCCCCAAACTCAAAAGGGGTCCCTAAAATTGCCCAAAATAACCCAATTTCGGGTTTGGCATGCTTGGGCACAAGGGTAGAGGGTGTGGGGTCCACCCAAGGTTCACATGTGGTCCCCAATCCCTTCTACCAACACACACACACTTTCCCAAAACCAACACTTAACTTAAGATAAGATCATTAAACCCCTAAGCTAGTTTACTTAATAAAACACACCCTAAACCTAATTAATTTTACAAAACATAATTACATTACAATTGAGGGGTTCACCCATGGTGCCCAATTAAATACATCTAATCTAAGGCCTCAAACATTTAGCATGGTTAGGACTCAGCCCATGGGCCGCTTGTGCACAATTGCGTAGCTGCCCTGAAACCCATGCTCTCCTATACCTGTCACCTGCACACTCATTACACACATTAACCGCATCTGTCCAATATAATAAACATCATCTATACATCACAATATCAATCAAACTTATAATGTCCGAACATAATTTACAATTGATAGTGCAATGCATACAATTATCCACATAGTTTGCCATGAATCATCCACAAATAAAATTGCAACGACATACACTTAGGTTAGCATGAAAATTACCATCATTAAATCCAAAACACTATATCATTAATCAAATCAACCACAAGAGACTAACATCTAACCAATAAGTCTATCATATAACCCTATTAGTGTCATCAACATCATAAGAAATATATCAGTATATGAATCTAATCCAATTGGCGCTACGCGCCCAAAAATGCCATAATGTCCATGAGGATAAAATATCATAGTAAAATGTCGTTCACTCTCTTCACCTTTTCACATTTTTAATCTTTAGAATCCACACTCCTCCACATTTTATCTTTTGTCATTGGTCCATAGGGATTCATAAAACCACACCACTTCATCTGCTCCATTAGCATAAATAAGGAGAGTTGAAGAAAATGAAAAATATGAGGTAAACAGAGGTTCTGACAAAACCGCCGCTCTATGTAGAGTGGTGATTTCATAATTGCCTCCCTTTAGGGAAGCAATCTTACAACCACCACCCATGTAGGGAGGCAGTCCCAAACTGCGGTTTGCTAGTGTGGTGGTCCCGACACCTCGAACATAAAATAAGAATGGAGCATGAATGAAAGTGAATTTGAAGTGCCCAACGGTGTCTCTTCCCTTCCATTCCCTTTCACATCTCCAATTCATGAAATGACATTAAAAGGTCTATAAATGCATGAAAGGAGAAAGAGAATTTATCATTCGAGATCCAAAGAGATCAAAGAGAAAAGTTATAAGTTTAATGAGAGCAAGTGAGCAAGATCTTTAGTGCTGGAGTGGAATTATAGGAACAAGGTGTAGAAACAGAGAAAGAAAGTATAGGAAGGGAGAGGTTTACATTGGTGTGTCCATTTTCTACTTGTAATCTGTAATTGTCTATAATTGACCAATAAAAGTGGGAATAAAGAGCATATTTCCCCCCTCCGGGTTTTCCTCGATTTGGGGTTTCTGGATAAAATTGTTAATGTTTAGAGTTTGAAGTCTTTCCTATTCTCTACAATTTCCTTTCTATAGCACTAGATAATCAATCACTAAAGCTCTAATCTTCAATCAATATGTTATTTTCCAAAGTTAAAAGTAGAACAACATAATTGTGTGATTTCGTAGAGTTCCAAAGTAGAAGTTTAAGGATCGGTTGTTCAACTCTTTTCATGCATTGACACATTTTCTTCTACAATATGCACAAACATCAAGTACGCTTTTATATCTACTTTATGTTAGCAAGATGCTCGCTCACCAACATAAAGTTGGAGCAAATTTAGACACAAACATAGAACATTAGACAATATTCAGCCCGGTCTTATACTACTATTTATAAGGCTCTCAAGTGTACAAAGTACCAATTAATCCCATCTTATTTCCATCTTTGTGTTATATTTTACTTCATCTTTCCCACATATTTCCCAATACCTATCCACCCATTTAAAACCTCCCGATATTTTGGCCCTAATTCCAGGGCACCCTACCCTGTCTTGGGTCACCCCTATCTATGTTTAGCCTCTTTTGCTCCTTTTTGGGTCACTTCTAGCCATTGGTCTCCTTTATCTTTTCCTCAATTGGCATTATCGAGGATTAATTATGAAATTAAACTTGAGATCCCTATAAATATAAAGCTTATAAGACCATAATGAGGGTCCTAGGTCATTGCATCCTATCACTACTATCACTCCATCTAGGGCTGCATCCATTACACCATCTTGCAATCCACATAACACCATACATTCAAGATAGGAAGTTTGCATCACACACATTCTTAGAGGAAGATCTCTATACATGTTATTATACTATCTACATCTTTTATAGCTACCATAGCTCACTATTTCACAAAGTGCAACCGAACGAGAGCATATATGGAATGGTATACATACACTCACCGTAACTACATCGGGGTCTATAATATAGTGTAGCACTTAGCGATAAGTCCATCGGTTTGGCAATAGGTCAGTCCAACCCCTTCTTCTTTATGTGGAGGGTGTCATCCATTTCATCCTATAAATCTAGTGTGAAAAATAGGAAAGGTTACGGACCTAGTTACGAAACTACCAAACACAAATCTTTGAGTCCCTACATAGTTCACAGCGCCCTAGAATCTAGACTAGGGTGTCCCAGGGCACCCCAGTACACTCCCAAGAACCTATGTCACTTTAGATAGTCCAGATATACCCTTCACAAGGTCCCTGAGTGATCATCTGCACTTCCAAATTTTATTTTTAGATCTATGACAACCTGCGACAGTCTACAGTAATTAGCTAAGTCATCTTCCCTCTCCTTCCTTTCCATTAGGGTTTCTATTTCATTTAGCATAGTTTATTACTATTCATTGCATATAGCTTTACTTTGTTTACTATATTTTAGTCCTCCTATTTAGATTAACACTAGAACCCTAAATCCTCCCTTTAGGTTTAGGAAATTATTTTTGTTAATCAACCCTCAACAATCAAGTGTGAACCTTAGCACAAGTGTGCATCATAGGGTAGTGATGATACAAGTTGCGTGTATCAATGTTTGGATGATGGATGAGAATGACTAGATGCAAAGCACAAAGTGTATTATTATAAATATGAGATACCTAAGAATGCTAAGACGGGGAGTAAGAATGACACCCCCTAAGTGTATGATGTGAATAAGAATCAAGTAACATCGTATAATATATCATCATTGTCATGGTCAAATCTAAATGGAGATGCGTCGTAGACCCAGTAAGTAATAGTATGTGGTTCATCATATAGGGAGCCATTATGGCGTATATTGTACATGCCCATTGTGTATTCCTCATAAGTGAAAGGTGGTAGTGTACAACCATGTGCATACTAGCGATAAAGATTTTGTGTATAACTGAAAAATGAATCATTACAAATATAAACATGACCAAAAGGCATGGTAAATGTGATGTCAATATGATTAGGATCTAAAGTTCCTACAATGTAGTCAAGCCAAGACTACCCAAAAGTAATTGGAGAAGTGTGAGAAGTGTGTGCAAAAAAGACTAATAGATGGAAGACACGGAGACCATAAGCAACATTAATGTGAATATATCCATGATAGAGGGAAAGAGAATGAGGTGGAGGGAATATATCAATGATTGTGAATCCAAGCCGAGTTAATCCATCATGGTTTCAAACATTTTCAGCAAGTTGGATCAAATGGTATATGTCGCCATGTAAGCATTATTGATTAAAAGAGTTCATGTGAAAAAAGGAAGTGTAGATGCATGTTACTCATGAGAAGATGAGGAAGGTGAAATGACATCAAAAAAATTACCATAACATTAGTATAAGGGGATGGTTTCATGAATTAATATTCACTAGGGCCAACAACAATGAAAGTATCATTGAATTATTACTCATCTATCTCAATAGGATTAAAATTAAGATTACGAAATTTTTCATTAGTAATCTCAATGGTATCAACCTTGTTATCAAAATCATCAGTGCTAGCATTGTCATGCTAGATAGCAAGTATCAAGGATATTGGTAGGAAGTGAGCTAGATGTAAGAGTGAGAGGAGTCTCAGTAAGTGGAATGGTGGTAAGTACTAGAGTAGACACGGTGGATGAAATGATATCAATGGTGTGAGTGGAAATGGATGGTATGCTTGAGGTGGAAGAAGGTTGTGAAGTACTAGATTGACCAATATCATATGTACCAATATTGCTATATGGAATAGGTTGCAATGGAGGAATAGGCATAGCGATGTAATAAGTTCTATGCAGCAAGAACTTGAATGGGTCAAGATTGGAAGTAAAGGTATGTTCATAACCATCATGTAATAATTTAACACACCAATGAACAATAAATGGGACAACCCGCATTACACAAATCCAGAGCCTTCCCAATAAGAGATTAAACTGAAATGAGGCATCGATAATGAATAATACTATAGGAACAATCTTAGGCCCAACTTGTATAGGTAATGTGATAGTGCCTAGGCATGTGCGAGTAGTGGAATCATAGCCATGAATGAGAGTGGAATTTTTAGTAATTAGATTATCAATAATGTCGATTTTCCTTAAAAGGGAGTGAGCACATAGATTAATGGCGGATCCATTGTCAATGAGTACATGCTTGATACAAATGGTGCCAATGATAGCAATGATAAGAAAAGGCATACATGGATTATCAACAACAGATGGTGATATGTCCTCGCAATAAATTATATGACATGTGATATATTTTTGAGAGATTGAATGACATGTGTGAAGGCCATCGATGAATTATTTCTTTTAATATGGATAGAGAATGGTGACCTCTAATGTATAACAAAAATCGGGTGCATTGTGCAATAAGTCGTAAAGAGATGTTTTGGCCAAAGATGTATTATTAAGATGTTCTATAATGTCGTAACCCTTAGAAGTGGTGGAATGGAAATGGGTAGAGAAGTAGGAGGATGAGAATAACAAGTGGTGACTACATTGATAGATGAATCAACCATGGGCATAATACAACGAGGAGGATGCTCAAGATGAACTTATATGAAATAAAAAGTGGTAGTAACCATGCCCAAAACCTTAGTTGGGGTGAAATAAGGATAAGAAGATTGATCCATGAATTGAGAATAAAAAGAGAGATTTGGATACATTCTCATAAGGTATGGTTTGAAACCTCGGGTTCACCAAATGATTTTAAAAAATGGAATTATTGGTAAACCCTAGATATTGCAGTAGAGTCACATATAATAAATAAACATTAAAGCAAAAATTTGACACAAACAATAAGTTAATGAAATTTTGAAATGCTAAGTGAAAGAGAGGGAATAAAATACTTAGTTGATTTCATAATAAATCCCAAAGTGTTCTCAATTGGAAAATTGGTAAACAAGTGGAGTAGATCTGTCGTAATCAAACACATAAAATCCTCGTAACTTTCGGATGATTCGGGACTAGGGCTCCTAAAACAAGATTAGGGAACCTATGCATTAGAGACCTCTACTAGGTACACATGTGGACTGTGCAAAATCTCAAAATATGGTTTTTCTTATGTTGTAAGGTGGTCGCTAACCTTCACAATTGGTCATCTCGTATGTCACACTATATCTAGTGAATTCACTTGAATCGGCAAAGAGAAATATAACCTACAAAACCCCAAAACATATCAAATCCTAAAAATAAAAGATGTAAATGGGGATTTGGACTAACCTCGGTGGTCACCTGACCGAGTGAACATATGACCAAGCACTTGCACTAAATACCACACTCCATGTAGTTCTTATGCATGTGTGTAGAAATTGTGTCATAGAAATCTCTTGTGTAAGATGCACTTGATATCGAATGATAACTAGATGTAGCAATGTAGATAGATGTTTGGATGGAAAACTAAACTTACCCTCCTATGCATGTATGTAAAAAATACAATCCCTTATCCCTTGAATGAAATACGAGATGGATTCCTTTAATGATCTTAGAATTCCCGTGGATGTAATCTTAGGTGATGATAATAGATGATTAGATCTTGGCCATTTATTATGGTCACATAGATTTATATTTATATGATTCCATTGTTTGAATTTCATAATTGACAACTAAAGGATGACCCATAAGAAAAAAAAGGACCAAAAGAGGCGTGTAAGATACAAAGAGGCCGAGGGCGCCAAAAGGGGATGAGGGCACCTGGGCACTAGCATCCTGGCTAGGTGTTGGTGTTCGAGTCAAGAAAGATAAAGAAATGAAGATTAGACTAGTCTTTAGGGTGTGCAAGACCAAAGAGAAAGAAATAAAGATAAGAAAGATGCCAAATACAATGGTCAATTACTAGTTTTCTCGCTTAGGAATAATATAAATAGTAGTATGTGATTAGGACCTAGAAATGTACCCAAGTACGTGATTTTATGTCTACACCTAGTAGTGGAGGATAAATAGCCCTAGGTTGAAGGAACATAGTGTAGAAGAGATTAAGGTTAATCATGATGTTAACTAGGCATAAAACTATAGCATAAGGTAAAAAACAAATATCATAAGTATGCCTAGGGAAAATAATGAAGATGATAAGATCAAATCATGAGAGGGGTTCACCAAATTTTTACACCCTAATTATATTTAACATGAAACCTAATTTATTTTATTTATTTTAATGCACTATAGGATGAAAGGGTTAGCAAGAGGTGAATATTTTGATTAATTAACTTCCAACTTTAATTATCACGATTAGAATAATGCTTTATACAAGTACCGATATACTAAACAAGATATGAAATTGACAATACAAAGGAATGAGTACACTTATTTGATTACAAATGATTCTAGAATGTTATGGGAAGATGAACTATAGGAACAAGAAGATATGAATTGTAAAAATCTCCATTATAGATACTACTTTTGGAAAATGGACTAGGATAGGGTCGTACTATATAGTCCTGCACCTCCTCTATAGTATTAAAAATGCTAGGATATTGTCTCTCAGTAACTTTTACACACTATTAGTTTTCTAAAATCCTTTATTGTTTTCAAAATATAGTTTTTGATCATTAAGAGAAGATCTTTGAATTATTTAATCATCATCTCAAACCCTATCCATGGATGAGAAGTCCTGAAAAATAAAAATTAGTTGGGTTTGGGAACCCACGTGCCGACCAATGTTGGCACTACTCAAGAGGCTTCAAACCACACATCATTATCCACATAGGATTTGATATTTAAATGAATAAAACTAATTTAGACAACCATATTTGACCATGCTTGAATTAAGTTTTCTCTTACTAAGATACTTTAGGGAAAGGATGTTTGAGTTCTTGTAGATTAGGGATGTTATTGCCTTGACTTGGTAAGGAGATTCGGACTTAGAGATATGTCTTCCTAATGACTGTAGATTTCTATTACAATATTTAGGAGTCATGGGTTTTTTTACAAATGTAAGAAGTGAGTGTATCAGTCTTATGTCATAGGATTTCCCGAGGTTAGAAAAGGAGGTAGTGTAAATACTTGATTATATAGAGTTATGTAGATATTTATCAATGAAACACCAACCTAGAAATATTAGAAGACCCAAAAAAGATATGTATTTGAAATAAAATTTGAAGGACATGTCATTCCAAGACTGCATGTTATTCATGACCATATGTAATATCCCGATCAATCTTTATGACCTTGACCAAGGAAGGAGAACAAGCAACTAGTTTGGAATTTGTTTCTGATGTTTTTCTCGTGTATATTATACATTGTTTTCTTAGGATAAACACAAGACCTCAAAATGTAGCAAGAAGTATGGGAAATTTTTATTTATCTTAACAAGAGTGCATTGCCAAAGCTAGAAATGTCAAAGATTGAATTTCCAAATTTGAGTGTCTACATGAATGACCCACTACTAGTTGAATTTTTTTAGGTCTTGTCTTAAATTCACCCCAACAATGATATGTAATTAAATTAACTATACATGTTAGACCATCGTGATTTCAAGACATCTACCATAACTATATAAAAAAATTATAACTTTCGATAAAATACCTCATCTCTTATAGATTTCAGTTAAGGTAGCAACCTCATCATACAACTCCATCTTCCAACATTCCCTCTCTTGGTCTATGACCAAAACAACAACTTTCACTTGATATCATTTTTCACCACTTCTATCAACATGATATAGTGCCTCTATTGAAAATGATCATCCAAGAAACTATTGGTATAGGGAGTTTATACCTATCAACAAAATAAAGCTCATATTATCTTTAGTAATATGGCATAATAATGCATCTTCATTTTTACTCTCTCTAGAATTTATTTCCACCTTAAAAATTAATGCATCAACCATATGTAGATATATTTGTATACATGTCAAGGAAATGAAACCACTTGAGGGAAAATAACTTGAAACTTTTCAGGAATCTTTATTGCACTTACAATATATTCTTGTAGGTCCGAAATGAACTTCATAGGTCCAATGTTGTTGCGCCATCTTGATCATTAGCTATGTGAGTATTTACCCCATCACAATATTTTCCTTTTTTGTAAGATATAACTCATTCTAATTAGCGACCTTGGTCACATCCCTCCAAAAAAAGTACATTCACATATATGTCATAGGATTTTATGGTTTAACGATTTTGTGGAGCTTTACCTTAACCTTTACCTTTTATATAATTTTCTAGAAATAAGGACACATGTTAATTTATAGAATTTATTGCTCAATATAATAAATATGAAGGAAAGAATTGAGGATTTGGATATCCTCCTCGTTATTAAAAGATGCATTTTTGTCTCCTAAATAAATATCTTCTTTTTATTCCTCGACACATTTGTACACAACCTAATAGTTTGGCTAACCTCCACAATATAAAAATGCTAAAGTCATTAAATGTATTGATTCCATATTAATATAGAGTGTATAAGATGGAAAAGCTCAATAAAACCTAATGATAACTGGTTTCATTCCAAATTACTTCTTTATAAGGGAGAAAAATTTATGCTTACTACCAATTTTGGGTTGAAGCAAGAATTTTAAAAGGTGTAAATTGGAAAAGGTAATTTTTAATTTATTAAGTTAGCTCAAAATCCCCTAAATTGTTGTATTTTATGGTATTCAACTTCAAAAATATATATCGGCCCTACTTGGGATGTCACAAACCTATATCATGTACCAATATCACTTGTTTCACATGGGAATCACAAGGAACTTACCCATAAGATGGCTTGAGAACTAACAATCCACAAATTGCATAACTTGGCATTGTCAAAAGAAAAAATAGACATTGGATACATAGATTTTTAAAGTTAACTTCCATAACAATATATAGAGTTCACTCACTCCAAAAGTTCACATAGTGTTACCTTTCTCTTTCCAACACTCCAAAAAATGCAAGCCATTGTTTATGTTTAAATCCACACAAAAATAAGAGGAACAATTTGTCTCCATAATCTATCTTTCTTAGACATTTTCTTTACTATCCACTTCCACCTCTCATGTACTACATGTTTCGTAGTATTTTGTAATTTTTTTCTTCTTATAATTCCACAAATGGTACCATTATTTGTTACCTTTTCATCATTTTACCCTACTATTTTCCTTCTTTTTCCACATCATTTTTTATATTACGTTCATTTCCTTCCCTACCAAAGGTGTCTTCATAACACCATGAGGATAGAATTGTTAGCATTTAGTAATTCAATTTCGTATCTCCCATCATAATTAGTAACAGAGGTTGAAGTGACATTTGGTGGAATATTTTTTATACTATAGGTTAATATGTCATGTTTTATATTAATAATTCAATGTTGTTTGTCACATCATTATTATTAATAGAGGTTGTGGTGTCGATGTTGATGGGAGAAAAAAATTAAATGTGGTTTGATATGTCATGTTGTAAAAAGTATTTTTATGTCACATCATAATTATTAATGTGTATTGAGGTGTCTTTTGTTAGTAATAATAGGCTAATACAAAAATAATCAAACTAACATTAAAAATAATGAATGGATATTATATTTAATTGAAGGTAATATTTCGAATAAAATCTAAAGAAATATTCTACTTATTAACCAATAGACAGAAGATAAATGCACTATTAAGTATTTTAGATCAAAATATAAGCATCCAAGTTTTAAGACAAGAAATTCAACATATATAAATTGATATTAACTTTTGATTGATTGAAAATACGAAGTAATAATAAGAAATCAAGTGCAATCAAACAAAAAAATTGCTATAGTATACGCCTTTGGCAAGGAGTAATAATGATTATATGTTCGGTTGTAATTATAATTTGTAAATTTGTGGGTTATGTAATCAAACTTTCTTATCTAAGGGATCTTGTAATTGTTTACTTTCCTAATCACGAGATATTATATCATGCTATTTTAATTTATGCTAGTACTAACACCTTTACGGTGTCCAAGGGATTCACCAATAAGAAATACAAAAGAAGTTTCAATTTTAATATTTTTTTTCAAAAAAAACAATTTAAAAGATGATGTCTTTTTATTATATTTCTTAATTAACAACATTGAATCCTATATTTAAATTCATGCTACATAGATACAATTTGATATGGGAGAGACACAAATTTCAAACAAAATAAGATATGTACGTGTATTCATAAAATGTAATAGTTATGGTCTATATAAAAAGGCATCGTACCATAGATTTGGAAACATTAAAATATTGGATGGAGATTACGGAATTAATTACATGCTCAAAGGTGACCCAATTTCCAATATCAACTATTTAGAAACACATGACCATTTACAGGACTGTACATAAATAAATAAAATTATGCATCATATTTTAAAATCTAATGCCAAATCACAAGGAAAACCATCAACACCGGGGTTTTATCGGATGCCATATGCATAATGACTTCCTTCACGTCAAGAGTGAGAGGTCTATCACAAGTGATGCACTGAATTTCAGAGAGCTTGCAAGGAACAACTTCAATGCATTGGAGGAGAGTAGTGTCATGAGCAAGAGTAGCAGCAAAAAGCTTGCGAGAATGTTAGGTAAGAGCAAGACTTTGATTGCCTTGATTTCTTTGATCAACCAAGGAAACATAAAATTCATTCCCAAGTCTGGGGATCCCAAGCTTATCACTTGTTGGTAGCCAATAACTCTACTCAATGTCTTGTACAAAATTATTTCCAAAGCCCTTGCTATCAGGCTCACTAATTTACTACCCCTGATCATCAGGAGTGAGCAAACTGGCTTTATCAAGAATATATATAGTTTTGACAACATTATTGCAGTTTGGGAGGGCATGGAATATGCCCGTCAGACTTCTCAACCAACTCTGTTTGGTAAAATTGATTTTGAAAAATATTATGACAGAGTTGAGTGGCATTTCATTCTAGCCATGCTTCAGGCTATTGGTTTTGGACCCAAATTCATCTGCTCAGTCAATATGCTCTTTCAAAATGTGGGTTCTTGTATTAATATCAATGGTTAGTAGTCTGAGAGATTCTCTCTTCATCGTTCCATCTGAAAAGGTTGCCCTCTTGTTCCTTCTCTTTATGTCATTGCTGCTGAAGGTCTGAGCTACTTGCTTGCTAATGCTACCAATGTTGGTTTAGTTAAAGGTATTAAACTACCTTCCTCTCCTAAGAAGTTGATTAATGGTCACTTTGCATATGACTCTTTTCTCACTTTGGATGAAACTGAGGCCTCTTCCACTAATGCCATGAAATTTCTTGATATTTCTTATCTTGCTTCCAGTTCTGCTATCCAATTGAAGAAAACCCAATGTTACGACATAAGCGGTGGGTTCCAAACCTCCTTGGCTAGAGGGATTCCAATGGCTTTGGATTGAACCTGGTGTTCAATTCAAATTTTTAGGCATTCCCTTTGCCTTTATGGCATCCCCTGCTGACCTTTGGAACTATGTGATTCAGTGAGTTGAGAAAAAAATATCTTTTTGGATTACCAAGCATTTGTCTCTTGCTGGAAAATTCCAAGTCTGCTCCAAGGTTCTGGCCGCCACTCATGTCTATTACTCATCATGTTGGGCACCCTCTAAAGCCGCTTACCACAGGCTGGAGAAAATTCTGCATGATTTCCTATGGGCCAACTCCGAAGGGAACCATGGTTTTCACAGAGTTGCTTGGGACATATGTTGTACGCCCAAGGACATTGGTGGTCTTGGCCTAATCAACATTCATATGTAGGGGTTTTCTCTCACTACCAAATGGATTATTCGCAGCCTTGAAGGTGAGGAATCTTGGAAAATTCTTCTCAGAAATTGTATATCTCAAGGGTCTCTACTAAATCAAAAGGCATGGCATGGTTTGAACTATTACTCCTTACTTATACGCCCTGCTACTGTTAAAATAGGTGGCTCTTTTATTGCAAAAAGCATATGGAAATCTTGGGAACTTCTCAAACCCCATCTAATTTGGCAGGGTGATGGTTTCTAGAATGGGCTCTCTCTTAACTCTCTTAGTTTGTGGTGGAATCCGGTGCTTCAATTTCATGACAAACCCCTTGCTCTTTCCTTGCAGCTCAAGGGTTTGCATCTTTTCAAAAAAGGGATTCAATATATTTAGGACCTTTTTGTCCCATCACCAGGGATTGGCTTCCATGGGATAGCCTAAAAGCTAATTTTTCTCTAAATGACAATGAAAAACAAGCCATCTCTATCATTCAAGATCTCATACTTGGAAATTGTTTACATAAAATTGGTGTTACTACGTAGTGCCCGTGGTGGTTTGATTGGCATTGGCCCTCTACCACCCCCTTCAGAAACTATAAACCTCGGTTGGGCTACAAGCTTCTCACCCAGAAGCAGCTTCCTCTCAAAAATTTAAATGCTTGATGGAGCCTACATTCCACTCATTTTGGGTGGAAGCAGTGCTTCAATGTCATTTGGGCCATTCCTATAGAGCCCAAATTTGCGCACTTTCTTTGGAGCATTCTTCATCAAGGGCTTCCTGTGGGCAAACACCTTGTTCTTCTAGGAGCTCCCCGCCTCGTTGCCCGTTCTGCAACCACATTGATACTCTTCTTCATCTCTTTTAGTTTTTCCCTCATGCTTAGTCTGCCTGTGCTAGATTCATACCCTTTTCAACCTTTTTTCCCACCTTCTTCACATGGAAAATGGTTCTTCTAGGGGATCTCGGCCTTTATTCCTGCAAAATTTTACAACATTTGGCATTCTTTCAGAGTAGCTATTTTATATCACATTTGGAAATCTAGAAATGCTGCTATTTTTAATAAAGAGATAGTGGATAGAATTTTTGCTATTTCTAACAAGCTTGTTGTCATCTCCAATGTTTCGCTTCAGATCCAGTGTAGGTGGAGAAATTCCGCATAGAATTTGAACACTTGCAAACTCTGTTGGACCATTGGGGGAGTGCCCCTTGTGTTGTTAGTTGCGTCCCGCCTGATTCCCCTCGCCACCGCTCCCGCTCGCAAGGTCGCGCTCGTCCCATGGGTGGCACAACTTCGACCGGGGTCCGACTCATGGGTGGCGTAGCACCTCTCCTCACTAGAAGATCTCTCCACCCCCGTCTTGGACTTTGCCTGCTTCGGGGTTTTGGTCAGCTAAGCTCTGGCAGTGGTGGCTCCTGGAGGTAGGCGCCCGACCAGTCAAAGTTTTCACGGATTTCTCTTGCTATCTCACCCTCCCGGGGGAAATGAGGAGGAACAACAACAGACTGATGGCTGGGAGTAGCCTGATGATGCCCTCGATACTACTCTTGGTGGTTGGGGTGACCGTCTAAAGAGCTCTTTGCCACCCTTCCTCCATGTTTGCATGGTCACTTTGCCTAACTCCATGTTTGGAGTTTCTTTAGTTCTCTTCTTTTCTTTTTCTGTTTTAAGGTTTTTGATTGAAAATGTGTCTGTTGACATGACACTTTGCTACTCGTAGCCTTTATGGCTACTTTGATCTTGCTTATGGGGTGTGATCTTTTCCACCCAATTTTGTATGATTAGCATTGTACTTCATTATTAATATATGGTTATGCTTTTCAATCAAAAAAATCCAATGCCATATAACAATAAAAGGTTTCTTTCCCAATTTAGAAAGTTTTATTCTCTAGTGGCCATAGTTGTGTGAGAATGATTGTTACTTTGGAAACCATTGATTTAAACTTTCTCAAGGTGTTGATAATTTATTTTATTTGAGAATTTAATATGAACAAATTCCCTTTGGAAAGAATATGTTCTTGTTCACGTGTAAAAATCTAAATCTTAGCAGATTGAAATAAAATCATATAACTATTCTTTTTTAGTCACAATAAATAAAGAGAAAAGTATTGTTTGGAGAATGAGGCCAAATCTTGTGATGTATTTTTGAATGCCTTCTTTCAACCTCAAAACAAGAAAATGTTAATGAGTAATTATGTTTTTTATATTTTAAGATTTTAAGATAAGGGAAAAATAAAATATCAAAACATTTAGGAAATATAATTAATCGCATATATTTGTTTTTACAAAGATTGTGACTACAAGAATATTATTATTTTTAATTATTTTGTCTGATTTCATTTGACCTTGAAGTAGCTCTCAAAAGAGAATGTAGGTTATACACAAAGATTGTTTATGGATTTAATTTTAGAAATATCTATAAATGTTAGGCCTTATCTTTCAACTCTACTAATATTGATCGTGGTATTAAATGTAAGGCCTCACATTTGTGCATTGTGATTTTGTATGCCATGGTGAGTGGTATTTTTTAATGGTTTCCTTGTGGTATAGGTTGTATTGGTGATTTTTTTGGGTTTTTGGTCTCATTTTGTACCATTTTAGTTATTGTATCTTACCATGACATATGTAAGAAGTTTTAGAGATTTAGATCTAATGGAGTTTCTTGCATATGTAGCTATTGTGTCTTTTTAGTTATTTAATCTTATCCATTCTCAAGGCTAACTTGAATCCATATGTTTTTATTACACATGACTTGATATTTTCTTAGATAAATCACCAAGGTAATTTGTTCATGTTAGAATCAATGTTCAATTTTTTCGCATACTCATTGAAATATTGATTTCAGTAAGTTTCATCAATATCTTTATCATTTTTTTGGAACCTTTAGGTGGTGCAATGAATATGATGATAAGAAATTTAAAATTTTAGTTTTTAAGATGTTTTAAAAAATGTTTTAAGTGGATATTTTATGAAGATGAGATTTAATCTCATCTTTGAAAAATCTAGAACTCAATCATCATTACTTTCCTCATTAAGCTATAAAACCCAAATCCAAAATAGCCTTCTACTTCCATCTTTGAAAACTTTGATTGTGTTACTCCCACACATAATAATTCCATAGAGACTAGAGGTTGTTATCACACCTCGAGAAAAATAGGATGTCATGTATAAGAACAAGTAAAATTTATCCATGTCAATGACAATCAACTATTACAAAACCAAAACCCCTCTATAAACACACTTCTTTTAGATGGGATTCAATTTAGATTCCATTGAAGAATAACGTCTATAATAATTACATGATTCCAAGTTTGCATACAATAATTATAAACAAAAAACTTATTTTCATTAATGTAGGTATGTAGGTATGAAGAACCATTGTCATTTGCAACAATTTCAATGCATAAAAAAATAGAAGGTCAGTACTTTCTTGGGCTGGTTTCTGAATGGCATGATGACCACCAAATTCTTCCCCTACTTTAGAATCCCTTGTATTATTTTAATATTTGTCCTTTTGTTCTCCATTAATAAAATAAGATCCCTAAAATCAATGAGAATTTGGGGATTCAACATTGCAGGTATATTTTTGGCAGCCACGATTGTATTCCACTAGTGGGAGATTATGTCATAGATGTACAAGAGTAGGTGACTACATATGCACAAAAATAACTACAATAGCCGAGAGGTAGTTGGTGACTATATAATTGTTTGAATTTGTATGAGCTTAGAGAAATGGGAAAGGTGGTGGGTAGTGTAGTAAACATGAACAAAAAATAATAAATAGTGGACAACTCTATATTTTTTCACAAATGTTTCTGATGATATAAAGTATATTTTTTGGTAGTGCGATGATTTTCTCTGTATGAAAAATTATGAATTTTAAAGAATGCATTCCCATTTATAAATCTTATCATTGAACTATCAACTAATTTTTAAGATTTATTTATCTCACTTTTATTTTAATTCTACATGTGACTCACTTCACCGAGTCGATGAAAATATAGTATGTTAATTTAACACTCACTTACACACTTATGAAATTGTTTAATGACCATATAAGGAGGGCATCAAAACCTCGTAATAAATTATTTAGCTCAAAAATAACATTTCTTTAAAAAAGTGAAAATAAATTTTAAAAATTCTAATTTTTATGAAGGATCTCAATTATGTTGTAAGGATATTAATAAAAAATTTAATATTTACTATCTAAGGAAAACATAAGACTTTCTTTATTTATAGAAATAAAAAATTGTATGAATTTTCACAATTTGTATAAATAAAAAAATATATGGATTTTCAAAATTAATACAAATTTGAATAAATCAATTTTTATAAGACTATAGGAAGACTTGCAATTATTGTTCACGCTATTATTCTATTAATGTTTGAAGTTGTTCATAAATTTAAAGGTAATATGAATTTGTAATAAAAATAACTATGGGGTTTAGTTAGGCTTAAATATGTATATAAAAACTCTTAATTGTTAACTAGGAAAAGTTTAAGTGTAATTGAATTATAAGATTTAAAATTAAGAACTTAAACTCAACCTAAGATTAAGTAAAAGATGGAAATGAGCTATAATAATAGAGAAATATTGCATTAAAGATTCTCTGATAGTGTGTGACTATGATGGTGATTAATTAAAAGTTTGAGGTTAGAATGGATCCTTTCCAATAAGATTATGTTAATATTAAGACTTCAAAATTATTAGATGATGAAATTGAGAAAATGGTTAAAGAACGAGAGAATCAAATAATTTTGGAAACAAAGAGAGAAGAAAGTCAAGAAAAATTAATTCATGCTTAAAATGGGAAAATGACATTTGAGAAAATATTGTGTTTTTTTAAATGATAGCTCTCACTAATTTCAAAGAAAAATCAATTGATAGAATCATTTTGAATGAGGTTGTCCACAAGAAAAATGGAGATGTGCATTTGGTGATAGATTTTTTTAGATATTTAATTTTTATGCAAGCTAATAAGAAGAGTTAGTTTTGAAGATTAGTAGAATTGGACTAAGTTAAAGTTTATATATAATATCTTTTAGTGTGTCATTAACATTTATATTATATATTAAAATGAGGACATTTATGGTTTTAAAGGGGTAGAAATGACCCCTTTTAATTATAAAAATATTTTTCAATGTAATGAATTATTAGGAAGATTTGTAAAAATAATGTACAATGATAGTTCAAAATGTAATAATTTTATTTGTCAAATTAGATGTCAATAATAACTTTTTGGTATGCAAATTTGTTGGTATTTTCCCCACAAAATAAATGGATAGCTAAAAATAAGATATATTAAACAATGGTAAATACCTAAGAATGGTCACGAGGTTAAAAGTTTCTTCGGTTTTTCTATTTTTATCATCAATTTTTAGCAATTGTTCTATTGTTGTTCCACCTTTAACTGACTTAACTAAGAAATATCGCACTACAAATAGACTTCTAAGTTTAATAAGGCATTTAATCAACTCATAACACATGTTTTGTACATATATCTTGTGCAAATCGGCGTTAGTAAACCTATTGTAGTTTCCATTGATGTTTTTGATCCAAGTTTAGGAGCTATTCTAATGCAAGAAAACCAAGTTGTATGAGTTCTGTAAACTACCACTACTAAAATGAATTGCCCGATTCATGATTTATATTTAATTGGAATTTTTATGCTTAGTTTATGGAGGAATTATTTTCTAGCAAATAAGTTCATTCTAAAAATTGATCATATAAGTTTACAACACAATTTTACTCAACCTATATTAAATATTAGACAAATACATTGGATGGAATTGTTAATAAAATACAATTTCAATATTCAATATGTTTTTGGTAAGTGGACTATAGAATATTATATGCTTTAAGTATTCAAAATGTATTGATACGATTCCATTGCTCTCGAATGAAGTAACTTTCGGATAAGTATTACATTTAAATTATTTGTTGATAATTACTTCCATGATGAATTATAAGACTTTATTAAACTGGTTTACCACAAACCCATAAACAACATAATTTTATAATTTTTTTGGTTGATAGGTGTAATATCAATTATAGGGATGATCTAATTTAGATATTACAATGTTAAACTAAGATAATTTAGAATCTAGCAAATATAAAAATCATAGTCCTAAATTACTTAAGTATAATTATATCACTCCACTTATGAATGGGATAGTAAAATTACACTAGGGTTAAGATTCTAGAAAGTATTCACCTTAATATGGACTCATATCGTATTATAGTGGATTGAAATTAGATAAGAAGGTTGTGTAGAGTGTTGTCAATTTGTGTAGAAAATTTTAGGATCTAAAACTTAAGTGTAGAATAGGTTCATCGACGGGGGGACAAGTTCATGGCTAAATGTATCCTAGGATCGATGATCTAAAAATGTGATTTTGAACTAAATTAATCATTTTCTCCATTTTTCAAATATTTTAATATTTTTTCTCAATTATCCATCTTTTACATTAAAAATTGGCTTGATTGATACCAAAATTGATTTGAAATGGTTAGTTTAAGCAAACATCCACTATTTCGGTAGTTTCGGATACCAGTTGTTTTCTCAATTTCTGTAACTTTCAGGAAATACATAAAAATTAGGTTAAATATGGAAAAAATCCATATTATAATTGATTAAAAATAAAAGGTAACTACTTGAAAAGAGAGACAATACTCCAAAAATTGATTACGAATTTTTTCCAACTTGGACTACATCTATGGGTCTAAAAACACTCAAATCGGTCAATTTTATGCAAAATACCTTCTTACATCAATTTTCTTCGCCAATAATGGGGTATCTCTTCCAATAATGGACTAAAAATTCTCTGTACTATCTCTATAGGTCTCCACAATGGCTCTTGGCCTTCATTTTATACTACTACGATAAAAATACATATACTTACTCTGTTCTCCTTCACGAGGAAAAAAATTTGACCTTCAATTACAATATATGGCCTTCTATATTGTTTTTATAGCCTTTGGTCCAATGGCTAAGCCATTATCCATTGTGCATTGGAATAATTGTTCAAATCCCATTCTAAGTAGTTCATATGCTTATTTTTAGGAACTAAACCACAAAATTGACAAGATAAATACATTTTCTTTGACTATATTACCCAAAATAGGGTGTGACATAGTGGAAAAGTCTAAATTTTAGGAAATGGAGGCATTGGGGTCGAATCCCACCACCCACATTTAGCTTTTTATAAGATTTTAAGTGATTTCCTTTGGTGCATTCTATTTTTAGTCCCACATGCGTTGGGATAGGGAAAGTATGATTTTAATACAAAATTCCCCACCATGTCACTTTGTCAAGGGACCATCCTTGGCATAGATCTTAACCTTGCTTTATTGGGCACTTGATATGCCATGTTAGAGGTGGAGGTTGGAAATTTGGTGGCTTTGACTTCACCTTGGAACTTGCCTTAGTTTGTGCTTATTTTTGCATTGGATAAGTATTGGATAGGCCATGTGGTTGCTAGTGAGCGTTTGGAAGGTTTGAACACTTGGTGCTCTATGATGATGTCACGTCTCTCAAGTGTTTATCTTTCTAAATACATGAAGATTTAGTCCCACATGCTCTGTGGTGGGAAACATATATATGTTTATATGGAAAATTGAAAAATTAATATCATAATTGCATAAAGAAAATTCTAAATCTTACTCTTTATTCTTGCTCCATTCATAGGAAGTATTACTTCCATTTAAATAGGAGATGTTGTTCCTATATTTAAGGAGATATAATCTCCATAAATATCTCCACACATAACTCCTAAAACAACTCCATGTTATTTTACATGAGATTTTGTTTTCTCATAAAACTAATATTGTTAATGATTTGTTTACTCAACAACTCATAACAATATTTACTCACCCACTCATAATTACATTTACAATAATGTAATTAATTATTACAACACATATTATATTATCCTAGATAATATAATCACTTACATAATATTCTATGTTCACACTACAACATAGATATTCCTAACATTCGCCCCCTTAGTGTGAACATGGGGTAAGAGCTCCTGGAAACATCAAACTTGTCGGAGTAGCCATTGCTACTGGATCTTGCTGCTAATGATCATCCTTGTCGTATGAACATCTTCATCGACTGATCACCTTCCAACGAAGTACCTTCCATCAAGTATGGCAGTCAGAGGACCATATGATAGTCAGAGGACCGTACGTAGATGATTTGCCCCTGTAAGCTGAGTCAAGCAGTTTGCTTCTTCCACACCAAATAGACACTCAGGAACTGTTGTTAGTCTATGTGAACACATTAAAATCAAAACATGAAACTAGTTTCACCCCCTTGTGTATAAACACACCACATAACTGAAATAAAATATCACCACATCTGTCTGCGACCCCATCGTTGGTGAATGACGAGAGGACGCTGATTTTCCTCCTTCCTCCATTGCCTCCTTCCTCCAACAAGAAAAGAGTCTACCATAGGAAATCCTCATCACTAGGACATGAAAGTTCTTCATCAGTTGAGTAGACTTCCCAATCGGTTTCTACTTGGCTAGAAGGGATTTCGATCTATCTTGTCATCAAGAAGATCCTGAGCTCTCTTTTTACAGTTCGGTATTACATGCCCAATCTCATTACAATAAAAGCATTTTATTTTTCCATGTGAAGGAACCTTCTTTGGTTTATGTTTTTCCTTCTTAGATGAGGAGCTAGGTTTGTTTCCTACATATAGTGCTTCTTCATGTTCTTCATGATTCGCTTTGTTCTAACAATGTAGAAATCACTCCTTTTAGACTAATAGTAATTTTACTCAAAGTAAATACAATATTTGAGTAACTCGAGGCATGTTATTAAGAAGAATAGCTTTAGCATCATCATCTTTTACATGTTCTTTAATTCCACTAGTTGATTTAGTAAAGAACGAAACTTACTTATATGATCTGCCATTTTTGAGTTCTCTTCCATTTTCAACCCGTACAGTGTTACTTCATGTAGTCTTTGCCATTTCAGCTTCAGAACCAAACAATTTGTTAAGAGACTCCCAAATTTCTTTTGCAGATTTTGTGAAATCCACATGATGTAGATAGGCTTTTGATAAGCCCACCAATGGTACCCAATGCTCTCGATCTTTTGCATTCCACTTTTCCAATTCATTTCCTCCGGTGGGTGGAGTTGAATTAGACTTCACCACATCCCATAGATCCTTTTCTATTAAATGTAATTCCATCTATAGTTGCCATGTATGGAAATCTTGTCCTTTAAACTTTTCAATCGATTTAGTTTCTCCATTATTTTGTACAATATCGATAAAAAAATACAAAATTGAATCAAGTACTTTAAAATTTTATATTGAATACCTTTTAACCTCCAAGCAAGTCAAGAACTTGTATTAACAATTCAACATTATTGAAAATTGGAGAAAACTTTCAGTAGAAGAATTGATGTGCTTAATTTCATAGCTACATAGTAAAATCTGTATTTCTTCCAAACTACATACTGGGTTCTGCTGAAATTTCTTCTGTAGTTTTTGACCAGCACATGATTCTGCATGAAAAATTATAGAAAAACCCACATCCGGAAACAAAAACTATGATATATTATTTGAGACGGATTTGATCATGAAAGCACTGAAATTTCTTGCATCAAACCTGCTCTGTTACCAAATGAAAAATTAATATCATAATTGCATAAAGAAAATTCGAAATCTTACTCTTTATTCTTGCTCCATTCATAGGAAGTATTACATCCATTTAAATAGGAGATGTTGTTCCTATATTTAAGGAGATATAATCTCCATAAATATCTCCACACATAACTCCTAAAACAACTCCATGCTATTTTACATGAGATTTTGTTTTCTCACAAAACTAATATTGTTAATGATTTGTTTACTCAACAACTCATAACAATATTTACTCACCCACTCATAATTACATTTACAATAATGTAATTAATTATTACAACACATATTATATTATCCTAGATAATATAATCACTTACATAATATTCTATGTTCACACTACAACATAGATATTTCTAACAAAAATAACTTCCATGGAAATGTGAAGATAGGTGGTAGGGTCCCCCTCCTTACAAAAAGCAGACCCCACCGGTTGATGGGCCCCTAACTGGAAAATAATGTGGGCCCCACACTGATCATTGTTGAAAACCAAATGCCAAAAACAAACCAACCTATTTTACTTATCTCTCTACCACATTTCAGGCCCTAATTGGTCTACCTCTATAGGTCCAAATAAGCATGATAATCTCATCTATGTACATGTGCACATTTTTTACCTATTTGGATTTTGCTTGATGGGCCATAAATTTTACATAAAAAGTTGGTTTGACCTCGTTGAACATGCATTGGAAAGCTCTCAACAAGCTATTCGCTATGCAAGTAGTTTCATCATGATTGTAGACCATCCGACCTTTTGTATTTGGGTATCCTCTTGGATCACTCCTCCCACTAAAAATATTTTGGACCAGCAAAATTTGGTTTCACTCTAAAAATAAGTGAAAGTATAACTCCCTCATTTCTAAGTTTCTCTCTCTTATCAAGAATAACATCTTCTTACAACTTATCAAGATATTCAAGAGAAAAATCATCAACAAAAGGAACTTGAACATTCTCACCTTGATCCATGATCATAGGAGGCTCATATGGTTTCAAGTTTTCATGGAATACCTCTGCATGTATGGAAGTAATTTGTTTCTTAGCTCTTAAAGACTAATTGCCCCCAAAATGGAACACCGTAAACCCAGTGAAAAATAGAATTCATGACTCCCTCCTATCTCTACCAAATGACCTTCTTGCACTCTTGGTGTCTTGGTCTTATTCTTAGTGGGTTATCTTATCCATTGCATTTCTTGTAGACTAGAATGTATTTCTCCCATTAAGATATGTTGTTTACATTCTCCTTATTATTCAATCTTCTCAATAAGGAAAGAAAATTACATTGTATAATAAGTGGTGTTATAACAATTACCACTTGTAAATTTTTCTCTTCTTGGGGTCTTGCAATCAAATTCAACATACATTGATTGTAAACACAATTACATTTACAAACATTTCCCTAACTTGGATATTACAAAACTTTCGTACAAATAACTGCACATACATTGAAATAACTTATTTCAAAGAAATAAAATGGATGCCAATCATACGCCCATAAAACAATAGTGATATTATTGAGTTCTACTCACCATGGAAGCACCTCTCATGTTGATTCCATGCCACTTTGTCTTCCTATTATAAGAACACTTTGAATCATGTGCATGTTATAAATTTCCCATCGACATGTCTCTCTACTATTGTCATAACTTAGAGAACCTTTGTTTTAAGTATTTTCTCTCAATGGAGTGCCTCTTCACCCATATTTTCAAATGCTATAATAATTGGTGATAAAAACATGCTACCATTAACATGAACATGAGAATGAAAAATAGAAAATTATACAACTCCTTATAGTAGATTTCTCATAATTTGCTTCTTAACTTAGATGGTGAATCCATATTTCATCTTCATAAGTGATATACATCTACACTTGCTAATATGAATGGGGTTAGTTTCCTTCATGCATGTTCAACAATGGAAACCCAAAACTGATTTGGATGTGCTACTTAAGAATGATAAACAAAACTTAGCTATGAAAATATATTATCCATGAAATGAAATAGTTTCTTACTGACCCAATATGATGGATGCTCCTTCTATTTTGGTTTATACATCTTGATGGTGTTTTCTTTGGATAAGTGGGCTTCACATGGGGTTCATCAGAAAGACAATATCCTAGCAGGTGCATTCATATTGATGTAATTAAAATTGATAAAATAAAATTCAATATACCGGTAGACATTAGGGGTTGAAAGGTTTAATTTATTAATATTTTTAATTAGGTATTGGGGGTAGGCTAGAGAAGAGGTAGGGTTAATTTTAATATAAAACTAAAACATTTCAACCCTAGTTTTAAAAGCTAAATACCTTGAATTGTAAAAGGTTAGTGGTCATAAATTTATATTATAATCACTTTTTGAATAAAGAAATCTGAATTAGGAGATTCTTAAACAAGAAATAATAAGATGGTAGAAAACTAGGATTGAGTATGCTTTTCAACACAAATGATATTATTTCACCATATTAATTATTTGAAGAAATATTGATAAATGGTTAAAGATTAACATTAAGGTAATTGGTAATAGGTCTTAAATGGCTTCAAAATCTCTTTCTATAGAAAAGGCACATTAAGAAAATAATAATTGAGTGGGAAACATGATATATTTTCTATTTTATATATTAGGGTATAAATTAAAATGGGTAAATAAAATTGTAATGGAAAAATGGGTAAGGTACATGGAAAAAATAGGGGTATTTTTAATTTAATAATATAATAGGAGGGGGTATTATCAATTGAATAATTAGAGGTAAAAAATAACATTAAGGGTATTCTTTAATACCCTTTGAATGCATGTGCTATACAATACTTTTACTAAGTGAACCCACCGTGGTGGATTTTTCATGGGATACCTCTTATATTTTTGGAACTTTACCAACTCCTTCATATACTACATCTTTATTTGTAGGTATTTGAGCAACCTCCTTGTTTGTAGATGCTTGCACAATTTTCTTCTTATTAGTATTTGGACGAGTTGTAGATGAATATTCCAACACTTGTCAAATGATAGCCACTCATATTACAATTAGAGAAATAATTTTTTCCCTTACCCTTATTTACATTCTCCACATTTTGATTTCAAAAGTGTTATTTATAACTTTCCTCCTTAAAGGAGGTAGGCTTCCTTTGGATGGAATTTCTCTTCCAACACATGGCCACACAATGGTTATTCGTTCCACAAAAAGAACATGGATATGCATACCAAAATTTACGTTTTTATGGCTATTCTTCTTATGATCGAAGTAAAAATTAGAGTATTTGTAATTTCCACACCTTTTCGGAATGTCCTTTGTGCAAGTTTGATGAGGGTAAAATAGGTTACCTCCTCCTTTGGGATGTTCATATCTCTTTAGATATGCTTTACATTCTTTTTGGATTCTTTTCCCGTGATTAAAAGGTTTTCCCTTTATTTATTCTAAATTTCATTTACTCTCACCCACTATGAGAAGCCTTCCCATTTTTTAGAGAAATAATATCTTCATTAGTTTTGAAAAAACAATTATTTACATTACCTTGCATGGGCTTCTTTTACATAGTTAGTGGCTTGGGCCCTTTTCCTTTAGAATATTTTCTTGCTTCAATTTTCTTCAAGCATTCACTAATTTATCCTTTCCCACTAACATATCCCAAACTTGCATAACAAGGTATTTCCTCAAATTGTATGGGATTAGTCATTCCCTGGCCATTAATGCCAAGGAACTTTCCATCAAAACCCATCTTGGTTAGCAACTTAGAGCCAATACCCCAAGTATACTTCTCAAATTCACCAAAAGAAGCATCTACATCTTGATGGGAAGAAAGAGAACACAATAAATTACTTACAGTGTATACCTCAATCATGGTTTATGCATGTGTGGTAGAGGGTTGTATCCTTTATACATTAGACTCTTCTTTCTCCTCCACTCCTTCACCATCTTGGTACTTTTCCAAAATCTCTTCCTTGGCTTGCATGTAACACCCATGTTATGATTTAAAAACTAAGGGATTTTTTTATAAACCATTAATTAACTTGATGCCTTCAATGATTATCAACATGCAGCAAAAATAACCCAACATACTATCAAGTTTACAAAATCCCTTAAGTTATTATAATGTTGTAATGAATATTATCATTCTTAGCCACTGCTAAATTATTCCAACATTACTTAATATTCGAATCCATCTAGACAACCTACAATAACCATGTGCAACTACAAAGGGTTCCATATCATTATTGATCACCCTTCAACACTCTTTACGAGCCAATATACATTGTATACCATTTGGTTAAACCTTATTATAGGTTAAGAGAACATGTGAATCTTCTTAGTGTCAATCAGAAAGTCACTGAAGTAACCTCCATCCAAATCCAAACACCAATAAAAAGAAGACCTGGTGAACAGACAATGTAATCATTCATTTTCACTACCATGTCCATATTTATTTGGATTTGCATTAATAAGTTGGTTATAAGACTGCACACAAGCCTACGAAACTTGTCTTCCCTTCACCGCACAACCATCTCAACATAGTTATCTGGATGTATTTTCGGTTGACTAAGCATTAATTTTATAGTTAATAATTTTAAGTATTCATTTACAATAAGTAATTGAATTATGATATGAAGTTACTGAGATATCAAGACTTGATTTTCAGATCGCATGGTTCATGTAAGCACCACCTTGGGATCCCTACAAGAAAATATAAGTTCACGTAATGACCCAAGTCATTGCACATTTTATCCTCTCCCTGTAGCCATCCTGAGTGATGAGGTACGAGCATGACTCATATGGAAGGAAGGTCATCTCCTAATGCCCACCTTCATTTACTATTCGTTATGCTTTAATTATGAAAATAGGTTAACGGAGTTTTATTATGGTATCCAATTCACGATAAAGGTATACATTGAACTCTTTGAGTCACTAGCTAATACATTGTACCTCATACCACATATAAGTCAAATACATCATTTTATGATCATTGATTAGGTTCGATAAACTCATAACACTAAATTAATTATCATTCATGATCATTAATAAACTCTTGGACATTTCAATTTTTCAAGATCAATTGATTACATATGTGTTGTATCTTATGATCACAATGGACCTACGTACTTTTGTACATATCGTTGTGATTGTTTCCCACTAGGACTTAATAGAAGTTATATGATATTTTATAACGAATATAGTTTATCATAAACATGAAAGTTATTGATATTAAAATATAGTAGTATGTCTCTCATTATTTCATACTTATAACTAATATACATCACCTTGTTGCTTATGAAGAACAATTATATCTAATAGACATACTTATCTTCATTTTGTGTTATGTTATATTTCTTGTTATAACTTACTATTTTGTTATAACTTACTATTTCATTATACATTTAATATTTTTTAACGACATCTTAAACAATGGTTTTATTACTTAAATATCAATTTGCATTAAATGTTCTTGCTGCTAAACAATGATACAATATGTCCCTAATCACAATCACATAATCAACATCAATCATTAATTTAATAATTAATACATAGTCAAAAGTGACTATCAAAGATAATCAGATAAACATTAGGCCCAATGGCCTTATATAATGCAAAGTAATTATTTCTCATACAAATCAAGTACAAGTACTTTTTTACATTCATATGTATCAAGATCAATAACATCGATGCATGATGAGTCACGTATTATCCAGTTCTTTAACCAATTTGAAATACTTTTCAATCCTACAAGTTGAAAGATAATAATATGTGCATGGTCATTTCATAGAATTGGCATGAAATATCAACTCTAAATTATGTTCCATCATTACAAAACCAAGAGTATTTAAATTGGTTACCTAATTCCTTCCTTGAATAACATTTAATAAAATAGTGTACGGAAGTTCAACATTGCAATATTGTAGTCACCGTACTATGTTATATTTCTTGTTATGACTTACTATTTCATTATACATTTAATATTTTGTAACGAAATCTTAATAAATATTCTTGTTACTAAATAACAATACAATATGTCGCTAATCACAATCACATTTTTTGAAGATCATTCGTTAATTTAATAACTAATACATAGTCAAAAGTGACTATCAAATATAATTAGATAAACATTAGGCCCAATGGCCTTATACAATGCAAAGTAATTATTTCACATAAAATAAAGTGCAAGTACATTCTTTACATTCATATGTATCAATACAATAACAATCAATACATGATGAGTCACCATTATCCATTTCTTTAACCAATTTAAAATATTTTTCAATCCTACAAGCTGAAAGATAATCATATATGCATGGTCATTTGATAGAACGGCATAAAATATCAACTCTAAATCATGTTGCATCATTACGAAACCAAGAGTATAAATTGGTTACCTACTTCCTTCCTTGAAATAACATTTAATAAAATAGCATAAGGAAGTCAAACAATGAAATATTATAATCATCGTACTATTTTTTCCGTCAACAATAAAGTTCAAATCATATTGTCTTATAACATGAAGATATCGAAAGACAATTTCTCAAATTAAAAACCTCTAGGATCTAGTATCACCCCACCAATTATTTGTCCATAAGTCTCAAAACCTTTAATCAGTATTATAATAAAGGTTATAAAAACAAGATTTAATCAATCATTGCTTGCCCCTATAAATCAACTCCATTCAAATGTATGCTTGTGTCTATCACTACCAAGAAAATTAAAAATGGAAAAGTTTATAAAACCAAGGATTTATACCACAAATGATTCAAGTATACAAATTTAATAAGAAAAATATTTTTAACTTCCATCACGAGGGAGGGTTTATACAACATTGGGTGTTTACCATGTGCGCTTGTGAGATCTTTGTACTTCATTACCATGATTGGAATTGAACACAACTAATGTATTACTTATCTGAAATACAACCAATTGATGCATATATATTTATATATATTTATCTATATCTCATTAGAGAAAGTATATTACTACTCTATTTTGAGAGAGGGATAACAACATGTTATTCTTTTCTTGGTGAGTTTCAAGATTTTTATAATGTTTCCTACATTTCCTACATGCATACAAGACTCTATAAATTAGTATTGTTGGTATGCCTATTAAAGTACCTGAGTTGACCCCAAAAATAATTCCTACAACTTGACTCTATTGACTAAGGATCCTATGGGAAGTCAAATGTTTTCACTAATAGAAATAATACAAAAAGTGAAGTAACAGACATCAATCATGAACCATTTCTCTCATTCATATTATATTAAAAAAAGAGCAATATATTTGCATTATCCTTGATAGTATTGGTCACAGTTGGCCATTTTGAGCACAAATTTATATAATAATTTCAAAAACTTAGAGATTGATAGGCAACATTGAACAAACCAACACAATATTCCAAAATACCCAACCGCATTTCAAACAAATCGAATGACACCGGATAAAAATATTCATCAAACGAAAATGATTCAATCTAACTTTATCATTCAAAAAAGTCTCAATTTGTCACACACAAGAAGAAGATAAACAAATTATTTATTTTCTATCTCATAAGGATTCAACAGGTAAGAGTTAAGGTATTTCATGCCTAATATTATAAAGCATCTACAAATTTTATCCCACTTTCTTTGTGTAAAATCTCCCAAGATTTCCAAGAAAAATGAACCATATAAACCGAGAAAATGTCTAGAGTCTTAAACAAGGTAATTATTTTGATACCCACAATATTTACCTTCATATTTATAAAAATATACCTGTCTATCATAACTAGAAATAGCTTCAATTTAACTCACATTAAAACCTTCATGCCAACTCCTATTTTGGCATAAAAGTTCTATATTCAACCAATGGGAATAACATAAAAATCATCATGCATATCTCGCTAGCATAGATTCAACAAAACCAAAAAACAAAATGAAAACCTAATTGCATAATTTGTAGCTTCTCAAGGAAGCTTCACAAATCTCAAAAATTAAATGCATTTACTCTCGGGTGTGCCACGTGGTGGCTAGATTAAACTCTCCACCTTCCTCCAAAAATCCTTGTGGATTTTTTAAACAAGAGGTCCTAGATTAAACTCTAACTTCATTTGCATGGTGAGATAAATTTAATAATTTATCAAATAACTTTAACCAATAATTTCTTTCCCGAGTAAATGTTCCATCCGAAATTAAATCAAACAATAATTTCAAACCTTATTGTTTTGTATGATTCAATCTATGAACAATTGAATTATTAAACAATAAAATGCCACTTGAGTATGCTCAAAGACCATATCACTAACAAAAACAAAATTTCAATCCCCATAGTCATTTTCCAAAACTCAAATGCCAAAGGAGTGTAGTCAAGACCATAAAATTTCAAGCGTATAATTCCTATCAAGAAGACCATATTATTAACAACATGTCAATAAAATTCCTATCACTATGGTCTTAGACCAAACTAATAAAAAAATGACCATTTAGTTGGAGCCATGATCAGTCAAAGATGATATCAACCAAACAATTTTCATTCTAATGCATGGTGTGATCAATCCGATCATCAAATAAACATTATCTGAGCTAGGGTTGATAACCATTGGAATAGTTTTAAAATATGCCAAGTATGTAATTGAAGATCATTAAAATTGATATAATATTACCTTGCAATACTTTTCCAAAGTCCAGGTTGTATAAGCAATATACTTACATTACTGATAAAAATTTCATTACATCAACTTCTTAAACAATTACCTTGACAATCTCAAACTTTAACTCTCCCTTGCTGAAGATCATCATTATGCTTTACGGTCTACAAATGTCATGATAAAAAAGGAGGTTAATTTCATTAAACTATCATAATCATTTATTAATGACAAATAATATCATTTCATCCAAGTACAAATTTACTAATCATTAACAAACCATTAACTTCATAAATAAGATAAGAAAATATCATAAACAGGTATAATAACCAAATAACACACTGATGTTACAAAATCATTGCACACAACAAGGTAAAGTAATCTCATACAACATAACATAACAAGAATAAGTTATAAATGTCAAGTACTCCACGAATGTTTGGAAACAAGCATTGTTATGCGGTTAGGCTTACAACTACATGTAAGTACGTATATCCTTTTCAGGGTATACATAGGTACATATACTTGTAAAATCATTTACGTGACAACACTTTCCCCCACATTCATAAACCCCTTAACATATTACAACTTGTCCTTGTGACAAACATAATGAAAATGTTGGATGTGGCATACTTACCCCCTTAATGAATCATCTTCCTAATTATTTAACTCATTATTAGTAATAATAATAATAAAACACAAATTGATATCATACATAAAGAGAAACAGTCAAAATTTTCATCTAAAAACTTGTAATTTTTCTATATTTCAATTCATTTGAGTTCAAATTTGTTGGCTACAACAACCTTTTAATCATTCAATTTTTGTAAAACAATCGAAATATGATAAAAATAATTTCATTTCATCCTCCTCAATATAAATAATATCAAGTATGTTATAGTAAATTGACAAATATCGGTATTAAATATTTTATTGATAAAATTGTACTAACTATCCTATTTCCTATCATTTCCATTATAATTAGTGATTTCCCTAAATAACTAACATTTCCCTCTATTTTGGTCAATTAATAACACTTCGTTAATTAACTAGCCTTTATCACATCTCGATGCCAATTAACGACACTTCGTTAGTTATAATCCTCTTCAATCAATTAATTAACTATTATTAGTTAATTAATCCTTTTAACAATGTATTTAATCAATAAACCCTTTTATTGGCTAAATCCCTCTTTCAAATGCTTCAAATCATATCAAATTCCTCCTAAATCACCTCTAAATAGCCTAAAAATCTTATTCTAGCCTATTAATTAATCCTAGTTGATTAATTAAATCACCTCCAACTCCCATGAGTTGTTAATCACTTGTTAATTCTCTAATCAAGCTTAACAATTCTAAATCTACTTTATCCTTTATCCCACATTCATTGGGATTCAAGCTTCTCCCAAATAGGAAAGCTATATAAAGGACCCACCTACATCCTTCACACCTTACACCATACTTTTGCTAGTGATTTATACAAGCATATGATAAGATCCTTCTCCATTCTTTGGAATAGCTACTTCATCTTTACATCCATTCTACCATTGTTGAGAAGAAAGGAAGATCTAAACTTGGCCTTGTAGCCATTTCTTGGTGAGATCCTTCCCTCTCTTTGGAGATCAAACACACAAATTTGATTGCTCATGATCTAAAGAGGCTCATGTTTTTTAGAATAAATCATACATTAATAGAGTAGGAATGGTTAGCATTAGGTGATTTAATTCATGTTTATGCAAAATAGATAGTTTCCTTTAAGCTTTAATCATAATGTTAATGGTAGATTTAGATTTTCTTTGAGACTACTAGGTGTTAGTTTCTTTCAATTAGCATAACAATTTAACATGAACACATTTGGCACACCCGGTGGGACTTACTCCATTTCCTTTGCATTTGATTTTCAAGATTTTTAGATTAGTTTCAATTTTGGTTACTAACCCTCATTTTAGCATATTTTAGATAAATATGGTGTTTCTTAACTAGATTAGTTGAGTTTTCCTTGTTTTTTTTCTCTTTACAAGAATAAGGAGGTGAGGTGCTGCCAAATTTGGATCAAATTGACAAAGTTTTGAGACTTTTTACTTTCCTTTTATCAAATCCCGTATTTTGTGCTTACACAGGTGCCTTTCCTAGTGGAAATAACCCTTGCACTATTTCTTTGAAGCTTGTGCTAATGAAAAAACATGTGCACTACCATTATTAAGCTTGCACTACCTTTGACTTGCTTGTGCTAGCGCCTTCTTAGTATGTGTTTTTGATAAATTGGATTTTGGCTACTCTTGTGTGTATGGCTTGCACTACTCTTGCACTATAGCGCATGCTTGCTACTTAAATGGCTTGCCTTACTTGTTTACACTTCTAACTCTCTGCTGCTGCTAGAAAACACTTTTTGTGTTTTTGTCTCGCACCTGTGTTTCTACTATTATCCTTATTCTTGTGCTTTGCGTGAGGATTATCCTTGTGCTATTACTCGAATCCACGTGTTATTTACTACACAAGCTTGCGCTAGCTAACTCTTTGTTAAATTTTGGCTCTAATTTCAAGGTTTCAAATTCTGACTTTTGATGTTTCTACTATTTTACAAGTTTTCCTAACTGTTTTTTATAGGTTTTAACATTTTTAATCAAATTTCTAACATGTTGTTAAGCTTTAATGAGAATCATGTTTCCATGCTTTACTTAAGTTAGACTAAAGTTTTTGTATGCTCTTCTCTTGCACCTTAGGGTGATCTTGAGAATAAAAAGTAGCTTTAGTTTTCATTTTTCTAACATTTGGTTAATTGGAAACTTAATCTTTCATTTTTCTTAAGGAATGAACAATTTATCAAGCATTGGTATAATTCATTTGATTTAAATTTTTTTTTTCTTTATCTAGTTGGATCAAATTTTTGTATGCTCTTCTCTTGCATCCTTAGATGATCTTGAGAATCAAAAGCAAATTTGGTTCACTTTCTATTGGAAATTACTAATGTTTTGTGTGGACCATATACCACTTTTCAAAGATTTGGGATCTAAAAAAACTCTAATACACGTGTGTTGTAGGTTTCAATGTGTACTAAACCACATTTTAATCAAAAGATAAAAAAACACACCACTTTATTCAACACATTATATTTGTAGGTTTTGGTTAAGAGCTACGGCTCATCCACTTTAAATTGGGGGAAGTATCTTGGCATAAGCCATAAAACTCATTATGAGGATTACTCTAGAACCCCAAAGTAGTCCACACCTTGAGAGAACTGGTGGAAAAAATGAGAAGTTCCCCTACCCAATTGACTAGTTGAAAATTATGATAAAATATTCATGTTTCCCATATGGGGCCCCATTCATTAATTTGATTATGGGGTAATGGTATATTATCTAGAAGAAATTATAGAAATATGTACCTCCTTTAGGAAAGAATTGGTGATTTTGTGAAAAAAAACTAATAGGAAACCATTTGGCATTGGGGCCAACTTGACTTTATCCATCATGTGTTCTATTGAGATCTCACAAAGCAAGAACTTATTTTGGATTCAAAACCTTGTTATTTAAACAAGGGGAGAGTCCATTGAAGTTTGAGCCTATTTTTATTCATCACGAAACTTATAAAGCATCACTTTGTCTTAGTTTCTACCTTGTCCTAAGACAAGGTGAAACTCTGCCAAAGTTAGGCTAAGTATTTTTCATCACCACTTGGTCTACTCCTTTTTTTCTTGTTTCCCATTTGGGACAAAAGAAATCATATATACATGGATACCACTAGAAATAATTATGTCCACCATTTTTTTATTCTACTCACATGACTAGGTTATAATGTCGGAATGTGAGTGTTGAAAGTGTGAATGGTACGTCTTCATGTTCTAGTAGGCCCTTTGTCTCACATCCATATTGAGACTCATTATCATTGTAGCTAGGTTGTCTCATCATTGAATTCCTTTGAGTTGTTACGCTTCCCATTATATCAATACATTTTTGATACTTACATCTTGTTTCCTTTGTGAAAATTGATCTAAGTCTCTAAGTTGTATTGTTACATTGTTCTTCATAAATAAAAACTTCTTGATATACTTAGACTTAGTTTTGATCCCAACATTTCCTTGAGTTTTGGAAAGTGTTTTCATTACGTTGCTCGCATTGTGGTAACATCATTTTGATACTAAAATCTTGTTTGTTTACAAATCTTGATTAACGTGTCCAAATAGTGTTGTTGTGTTGCTCGCATTTGTAGCCTCCATTTTCAAGACTTGGAATTTGTTTATATCTAAACTTGTTTTAGTATACCTTGTTTGGAGATCACGTCAACACCTTCTTAATATTTAGGCCTTGTTTATTCTAAACTTGACCTAAGTTTTGATATTTTGTTGTCATTATTTACACCAAACCTATCTTTGAGAACGTAGGGAGTAGTTATTCTTGTGATTGGATCATAGTCTTGTACTTGATTGTTTTTTCCTAGATACTTCTTGCTATACGTACCTTTTCGTGTGTCATTCTTTATTCTTTGGTATTCTTGGTTCATATTTCCTTTGATCCTTTGGATTGGTTTTCATTCATTATTTGACATTATTTGTGATGATTTGACGTCATTATGTTGTTTGGTTTTACCTAGGGTCCATTTTAAATCAACCTTAGTGAAACCTTTCTTATTATGCCTCCTATCACAAGGATGGAGCATCAAAATTAGGGTTAAATCCATTTGTAAATGAAAAAATAAATCCAAGTTTTGAAGAAAATGCCATGGTTAATCATAGTGGTGGTGAGGAGAATTCTCCCTCAAGCGAAATTCAAATTTAGTCCCACCCAAATAGACAACTTATTGTTTCTTAGACATGAGGTTCTTATGTGTGTTGCAGTAGAGTTAGGGAAAGTTTTCACCTACATTTGATCCTCTTCTCTCCTTACCAACATGGTTTATGGAGAGGAAGAAGTAGAGCGTCCTCCACGTAACATTGATGAAATCCTAAACCCAAACATGCTTTTACTTCCCATCATGTGACAAGAATGATGAAGAAGTACCTTTTCAAAATGATGGAGGATATCACATCCCCATCGTCAAAATTTATTGTGAGGATCATGAAGAACATGCTAATGTAAACAACCTCCTCCTCAGAGAATCACGATGAGAGATACCCATCCAAGAGGTTACCTTAGAAAAAAAATTAAGAAATTACTTTACATGATTGGAAAAAGACTTCACATTTAATAAGGAACAAAAGTTGACTCCTAAAAAAATGTAAAGCCCCTCATATCGGGATAAAAGTATAAAAGTCGTATGAGGAGTTATACATAGTTCAATAATTTTGTGAGGTGAAATAACTAGACTTAACATTTATATAGGCCAATGCCACCTACATGGGTGCAAATTTTGACCAAGAGTTATTGGTTATCCATGAAGAATTCCTTATTACATTTCTTGCAAGAAGGAATATGTAGGTGTAGTATATAAAATTTGATGCGGGGCTTAAATCCCTATGCTCCACGAGATCCAAGAGGTTTAGAATGTGTTTTGGGATTTTCATGGCATTTTATCTTCCTCTTATCCCCATTAAATCCTTATCATAAGTCTTATTTCTCCCCATTATATTTAATCCTGACAAATGTCATTCTTGACTTTTAAATCCTCTCTTACCCCCTTTTAAAACTTTAATTTAAGAAAATCAAATAAAACAAAAAAAACCAACACCCTCTCAACCATTTAACAACATCCCTAGCCTGTATAACCTCTTTCCAACACACATCCTTCGACAAATAAAAACAAATTACTCTATTTGAGAAGTTGTTTTAACCATTTTCCTATATTTCATATGATTTAGGTCTCATAACAATCATAGTCGAATCAATTCTCCTTTGTTCTGATGCGAAACCTAGAAGTTCCAAGACTTTTCGGGTTTAGCTAGCACCATCTAGAATTTGCTTTTGTAGATTTGGATTATTTTCAAGTCATTCACATTTATAATCTTATTATATCATATTCCTCCTCATCACAAAAATATTTAACATGATCTCTTTTCCCCTACAACACCATGGTTGATTCATAATGGTGGTAGGAATTCTCCTTAGCATTTGAATCTTCTAAAATCTATAGTCTTCTTCCCTTTAGTAATGTCATCCTCTCTTTTATGTGTGTTCATCATCTTTTAAGTTAAGTTCCTTCCCTTTTATCCCTCATCTCCCTTATCTATCATTTGATATCTTGAATTAGAGAATTTTCCTCATTTATTATCAACATGCACACTTTCTTTAGCAATCATGGATCGATCGGCCTCAATCGTTCCAACCCTATCCCTTTAGACCATTTAACACATCATTTTCAAAATACATTTTGATCATATAGATCTCAATCATTGATCACTACTCTTCTTTTTAATCATCCCCACATACCCAATGAAGTTCCTTTGAGTCATCTCCAACATTTTATCGGTTTGCCTTGGATCAAATGTTATCATCTTGCTCACCTTTGACAGTATAAAATATCTTCATATCATCCTTTCTCCTAAGAATCATTTTGTGATTCCTAGATTCCTAGGGCTTTGGATTACTAGGTAATCAACATCGAAAATCATATATCCTTGTAACCACATCATTCCCCTTTACCAAAACCTTTATATTGTTGGATATATCGTTAAATCATTTTATCTCAATAGTATTAGATTGACTTCTTCAACATGTTGAAATCCTTGCAAGGAATTCCATTGAATTCTAGGGACTAACATATAGCTTACATATCCACCATATATCTTATCTAATCCCAATTTAAATAAGAAAAACTTATTAACATGTTTTCTCAAATGAAGACTCCTATCTACTAAGTTCCTTCAAATCGATGAAAGAAGGAAGGAAAAACGTACATCCATTATCTCCAACATCCATCTCTATGGGTAAATAATTAATATATCTTATAGGCAAACATCACATTTTTTTTTAGGTTTCTCTTTGACCAGTTAAAGTGGTTATCCATAAGAACACCCTCTTAATAAATTACAGTAAGGCAATGGTAAAGTAAAAGTATCAGTTTGAGGAGCTATGCCCATATCCCTTCAATAGGGATATGTTGCAAGTACCTTTCCCTCGTCACTTTGATTGTCCCAAGTTTGAAAAATACAAGGGAAAAGGTGATCCAAGAGACCACATTAAATAATTTTACATGGCATGTCAAGAGGTAACTTTTAGTGATAATTATCTCATTCGCTTTTCCCACGAGTCTAGGGGGGGTCAAGAACTCAAATGGTTTTTACATATACCTAAAGGGTCCATTTCTACATGGCCAAAATTAGTAAGAACACTTTTGTGTCACTTCTCCTTTAACATGGAAAATGACGTTACCATGATAGATTTTTGCAATGTGAAACAACAAAACAATGAAAACTTTGCTAGTTTCTTACAAATGGTGAGGGCTAGCTAGTCACTTTCCTTGCTCCATACTAGAGAAATAGTTGGTTAGCATATTTGTACCTAAATTACACCTCAGATTAATTTCCACTTGCAAATGCATTGTGGAAACACATTTGAAGAGGTCATAGAAAAAGGTAGTCAAATTGAAAAATCATTGTTAGCAAAAGGGAATTTAAAACCCTTCTCACGCGATAATCACGATTCAAATCCTAACAAAAAATCAAAAGTTCATTCCAAAAAGAACAAGAACATCGTAGGTGATGGTATAACAAACTCTAAATGAGTACATGCTGTTCAAAACCATGCTCCTTTGAAACTTACTAAGGCCTCTGGCCCCTGAGTACAAATGTCATGCTTTCACCCCTTTATCTAACTCTATGTCATCAATATTAAAACAATTAGAGGTAGTTAACATGGTTAAATACCTAGAAACTATACCTTATGGAGATGATGCACCTAAGCCATCATGGTTTAGAGAAAATGAATATTACAGTGTTTCATCATGTTAAGGGTCACAAAATTGATAAGTGTTTGAAGTTGAAACACTTCATCCAGACTTAATTGATAGTGGTGATGTGGAAATGGATTCTTCTACCCCTAGTAAATCTTCCAACACAAACTTGGGAATTTACAAAGAACCTTTCCCCAAGCATAATAAAGGAAAGGAAAATTTGGATCAAGGACAGTCATCCCAAACCAAAAATGCCAACTATGTTGTAAAAAAAATAATCCTTTTGATGCCCTAATTGGTTGTGTTAACCCACCTTTTGAGCATATCAACACCATTAATATTAAAATGAAGGAGTGTGTCATGGAAACGTGACGTGCTCACCTTGTTATCTCAAACCTCCTCTATCTACCCCTCAAGATAGTCATTATGATGTTTTAGAGAAACTTGAGAAAACTACTGCTAAGATTTTGATCTTAGATCTTCTCAAAATATCTAATGTTCACAAGGACATCCTTTGTAAAACATTACAGGGGTTAGGAGTGTCAGTTGATATTGACCCTACATGCTTCCAAGCCATGGTCACGTAGATTGCTCCAATGGAGCACATAACCTTTAGTCATGAAGAGATTCTTGAAGAGGATCCTACCCATAACTTACCCTTACACATTGAGGTCATTATCAATCATAAGAAGATAAAAAGGGTGCTTGTGGATGATGATCGGGTTTGAATATTTGTACTCTGAAATTGGTTTGACAACTAGGTTGCATTGAGGTTGATCTAGAAACTAAGGTCATTACCATCAAGGCATATGACAATGAAGAATGAAATCAGCCGGCATGATCACTTTCTCACTAGGAGTAGGGCCTACTACTCATGATACTAAGTTCCATGTTTTAGACTTGGAGCTTCCTTACAACATACTTCTCTAGTCACCCATGGATTCATGCCATGTAAGTCATACCTTCTACGTATCATCAATGTTTGAAGTTATATCATGAAGGAAAACTATCACTATTCAGGGGGATCTCAACCCTTTTCTCATTATAGAGCATTGTTGGGTTATTTTCCCACCACTTATGAATTCCCTTCTATAGATATGGTCATTTTCCAATTCAATCAAAGGCTCTCACCTCACAAGTTGATCTGGATACCTTGTCTACTAATGATAATGGTGCTTCTACATCGATTCTCCTTTTTCTTCATGGGAGATGAAAGTTTTTTACAAATGGTTGTGGAGAATATGATCTCCAACATGCCCTTTTAGTTTCCAACTCCCCTTATCACCCAAAGACATGGGGTAGGCCTAGCCACAAATATCAATGGTCCTAGAGAAATTGTAACATAGACACTTTTACTCCTGGTGGTTTATTAGTAGATGAAAATATTCTTAACAATATTATATCCCAACCTTTAGATGATGAGATGGCTCCATGTTATCAATCACCCAAGTATGTTATCCCAAATAAAATGATGTATGCTATGGGATACAAAGGATATGGTTGCGACATAAATGAACAAGGTATGTAGGAAGCTCTTCGATACCACATCACAAGGTTTGTAAATATGGTATTGGCATTCATTTGGCCATATGGGTCTCATCCCCGAGGTCGAGGCTTCCTCTTCTAAATGAAAGATAGTTCATTTGAATACAAAGTGAAACAAATTCTGGTGTAGTCTTTATGAATACCTTGCCTCCACAAACCTATTTTCTGACATGGATATCTTAACTATAACCCCTATCATATCCCCTACCATTCCAACATTAAACCTTTTCTACCCATCACTTGTTAATTAGGACCAACAACAACATGTACAATCAACATTTTTGAAAATGATGAAGCTATTGGTGAGTTTATGGGTCTCCGTGATGGAATTCTAGTTGGTGATCATAAGAAAGGATTCTCCATCAATCTTAATGCATGTGCATATTTCAGGGGAGGAGGTTGAGTTCATGGTCATCAAAAGTAAAAAATTAAGAAAGGGAAATATTTCCACAGAGAAGCCTTGCAAAAATAATAATTCCAAGTCCTATAGTGAAAACCTCTTTGAGGCACTTGCAGACAAACAAAAGAAAAATCAGTGGACAAAAAAGTGACCATGTTAAGGGTGAAAATATCATTAAGATGCCCTTATAAATAAGAATATATCAATCTCCCCCTGATCCTAATGCATGGAGGAAGAATCCAAGTTGTTTGTGGAGGAGACCATAGATGTAAACATTGGTATAGAGGAATTTCCTAGAATGGTCAAGTTGGGGCTTTTCTCTCAACCCAAGAACAAAAACCTTTGTGTTTCTTTTACGTGAATTTTAGATATATTTTTTTGGTCTACACAAGAAATCCCAGGTTAGATATTTGGAATTAGTAGTGCATAACCTAGTTGTGCACAAAGAGGAAAATCTATAAAACAAAATCTCAGAAAGATGCATCCTCGCATCACCTTATTGGTAAAAGAAGAGATAGGAGAAATTATTGGTAGTAGGCTTCATCAGGCCTATTGATTATTTAAGTGGATTTCAAACATAGTCCCTGTATAGAAGAAACCCATCGGTATTAGAATCATACATATTTTAGAGATATATAAATAAATCTTGTCCTAAGGATGACTTCCCTCTTCCTAACATCAACATGATTTTCAACTCAACAACTGGTTATGAAATGTTATCACTCATGGATGGATTTTTCAGGGTATAATCAGATTAAAATTTTTGAGGAAGATCAACATAAGAAAAATTTTATAACCCCATGGGGGACATTTTACTATCAATTCATGCCCTTTGGCCTCAAGAATGTAGGCAACATATCAACGGGCTATGACTTGTCATCTTTCACGATATGCTCAATGACATAATGGAAGACTATGTGGATGAAATATTGGGTAAATCCAAGACTAAAAAAGATCACCCAACTATCTTATGATGCATCTTTCAAACTTAGAGATTATAAGGTCAAACTCAACCCAAGAAATGTGTCTTCAGCATGCTATCGAAAAACTATTTTTAGGGTTTATTGTTTCAAGGAGAGGAATTGAAGTAGATCTTACAAAGGTTACTACCATAACAAAATGCCTCCTCCTAAAAACATCAAACAACTACACAACTTACAAGGGAAGATTCAAGCAATCAAAAGATTCATCTCCTAGCTCATAGACAAGTGTCCACTCATTCACACATCTTCTAAAGAAATATGTTGACTTTCATTGGGGTCCGAACAACAATAAAAATTTCTTTTCTTAAGGAATATATGTTCCAAACCCTCTATGTTCTAATGTCCCTACCTACAAAGGTGAACCACTACTACTGTACATTTATGCTACTCAATTTAAAATTGGCTGCACTATTGGCCCAATATGATATAGAGTAGAAAGAAAATTTTGTTTACTACCTTATTCATATGTTGATTTCACTTACGAGATCAACTATCCACAGATTGAGAAGGCTTTCTTGGCCATTTTTTCTTTTCAACTTCATCATTATTTGTTGAATAATAAGACCAATCTCATATCAAAATTGGACCCATTGAAATACTTGTTATCAAAACCTACACTTATAGGAAGGATGGCCAATTGGATCATCCTACTTAGTGAATTTGATATTGAGTATGTCCATCAGAAATCAGTTAAAGGGAAGGTGCTGGAAGATCAACTAGTAAAGCCCCTTTTCAAGTATTGAACCATTAAGTCTGAAATTCCATATGCTTCTATAATGTACCTTGAGGAATCTATTACATGGCAACATATACTTTTATGGCTCCTTTACATTTCATGGTTTAGGTGCAGGAGTTGTGTTGATCACTCCTTCAGATATTTGATCCCTCAAGAATTCTAGACTCGAGTTCCCATGTACAAATAATATATCGAATATGAAGCCCTTATTGTAGGGATGAAATTGGCTATCAAGTGGGATATTAGACAAGTGAATATAATAGGTGATTCCATGTTAATCATCAAATAGGTAACTGATAAGTACAAAGTTAAGGATGAAAAACTTCTTCCTTACAAAAAAATGGTTGACACTCTGAAGGAGTTCTTTGAGAAAATTACATTTGAGTAGATCCCTAGAGGGAAGAATCATGTGATAGATGTTATGGATACAATTGGGTCTATGTTACGCATCCCACTTATAAATAATGATATCTCATTCTTCTTGAGACATTTACGAACACTAACAATATGACATGTCAAAGTCTTTTTTGGTATGTGAAGTTGTTGGTCCCTTTTCCCCTTGGTATAATGACATATTCAACTACCTTCATGATGGAACCTTCCTCTAGACATTTCCCATTTTGAAAAAAGAAACCTTATCCATGCATATCCCACTACACCTTACTTGGGGTACTCTCTATCATAGAGGCTATGATGGGAATCTATTTCTTTGTCTTAAGTGAACGAATCTATCTTAGAGGTTAAGGAGGTGCACAAAGGCATCTACAGGCCCATATAAGTGGGATAGTTTTAACTAAAAATATATTAAGAGTAGGCTATTATTGGCCTACCATGGAGATTGATTATTGCAAGTACGTAAAGAAATGTTTTTGTGTCAGAAATATGGAAAATTTGATACATGCCCCGACACAATCACTATAACCTATTATGACACCATGTCATTTTTCAAAGTGGGGACTCAATCTCATCGATAAGCTTACCCCTACATCCTCTAATGGCCATATGTTCATTATTACTACCACTTGAGTACTTCACAAAGTGGGTAGAGGCTGTTCCTCTCACCTATGTCACTGGTGTGCAGATATCCAAGTTTATAATGAACCATATCATTTTTCAAATGGCATCCCCTGCCATTTAGAGCTGACAATGGTAAGTCATTTAAGAACAAAATGGTGAAGGCATTGTTTCAACACTTTCAAATCCACTCAAGTATTCAACCCCTATTACCCTCAAGGTAATGGACAGGCTGAAGCCTCAAATAAAACCAATTTTCATATTATGGAGAAGATGGTGAACAAAATTGGCTGCAATTGGCATTTACAAATTCATCCCACCCTCTGGGCATACAAAACATCCATTCGCACCCCAAATGAGGCTACTCCATATCCCCTAGTTTTTGGCACATAAACCATACTACCCCTTGAGATCGAGATCCCCTCTTTGTGCATAGAGCTAAGATATTACTTGGATAAAGAGGAGGACTACAAAGTGGATCGACTAGTAGAGCTAGAGATATTGGATGAGAAGTGCCTTCACGCCTTGATCACCTCAAAGTGTATCAAATCAAGTGCGTTGAGGTTATAACAAAAGAATGATACCTTACTACTTTGAGGTAGGAGACCTTGTTTTAAAAAAATCAGTTCAATACCACCAAGGATCATGAAAATAAAGGTAAGTTTGAGCCTAATTGGTTAGGGCCATATGTTGTGGTCACTAAATTTGGTTTAGGTGCATACAAGCTTGCTTGACTCTGATGGTGATGAACTTAGGAACCCATGAATGACATGCATCTCAAGAATTTCTATGTTTAAGTATGGGGTCCCTCAAATATCGAAAATCAATTTTAAAATATTAAATATATAAAATCAGAAAAAGTAAAGAGAAATCAATGTGTCTAAGTGTGAAAACCATGCAATTGTGGAACTTTGGACAAGTCCTTTGGTGAAAATTATTTTCCGATGCCTTTGGAGGATATGTTGTTCATAAGCATCTCATATCCAATATTACGATGGCTTTATCCTAAGCTAGTATTTTCCTGTGTTTGAGATACTTTTGAATTTATCCTTCTTTGCCTTGATCCGGTTGATCCTTTTTCTCTATGCGTAGATTTTTCCTTTGTACATTCCATCTAACACTAGGGGAAAATTTACATCATCACTTCTTGCACATATACGCATGAAATTTTTCCCTTGTACATCCCATCTATCACTTTGGGGGCATCCACGTTTCTTCATTTTCTTGCACATAGCTTGAAAACTTCTAGAAAATCAAAAACATTCGTATAACTTTTGAAAATCTCAAAACATTAAAATATGTTTTGTTGGAAAAATCAAAACATTCAAATACATCTTATGGAAAACTCAAAAACAATATAACATTGTCTCGAGATAATACCAAAAACAATGCAAAACATTTCAAAATTGTCTCAAAAACAAAGTAGTAGTTTTCTTACTTTAGTTATTTATTTGTACATAGTTTTATTAGTTTTCCTTTTCGTATTATATGATTTAAATTAGATTCATTTGATTGTTTGGATTAAGTGTTACTTTAATCTTTTTTATAGTTCATTGGGTTCATTTTTATCTTTCATGCTTGTATATAGTTGTGTTGTTTTGATTAGATTTGATTAACTTGTGATTGTCTTTTTTTTTGTACAGTTTTTTATCATTTCATCATCAATATCATCTATCATCACATCTAAACATCATCACATATCAATAAATGCTAAGCTACATCATCATACAAATGAAAATTAAACATGTATGCTAAGCTAACATCATATAATATCATCAAATGGGGCAAGAGGGATTATCTTTATCCCCCCACATCATAGACCATAATAAAAACATGGGCTAAACATGTTATCTCATATAACACAGAATGTGATAAATAAACACAGTCCATCATCATCATATATCCATGTAAATACAAATTTCCATGTATAAAACAATGTGTCTTGATATACATCAGATACAATAAGCCATCATGGGCATGGATCAAAAATGTGCCTTCATCTCAAGGCATAATAAAAAACAATACATATACATACAATCAAAATTATGCCTTCATCACGAGGCATACATCAAAAAGAGTACATCAGTATAATAAAGAGTCATGGATAACTCTTGCCAACGCTTTGGACTCCTTGGCACTCCTCTTCTTGGAGGTGGTAGCATGTACTTGATCTTGTGGACCTATACGGCCTATGTGATCTCGATCAGGACCTACTATCTATAATATGGCTGTAGGGGGTACCCTCTCTCCCTCTAGAATAGTCACATGATATAGATTCCTAATGTGTAGCCTCATATGAAGTTCTTACAAAGTCATTTACTAGATCTCCAACTCCATCTATCTCAATTGCACAAGTAAATAACATCACGCTCTCTCGTAATAAGGGTTGTCTACCCCAATATGTGTCCTGTAATGCCCAACCTGGGACACAGGAAAAAAAAACACTCTGAAAGCCACTCAAGAGAAAAAAATGGTTAATAATTTTTTATTTATTTTTCTCTTTGAAAGGACTAAAAAATACTAATTCTTCGCTTAACCATTTCCCATTAAAATAATTAATTTTATTGATAAACGTTATTATACTACATCGTAATATAGTTTAAATACAAAATTTTATCCCCTACTACGAAAGGAGATTATACTAACCAATTTTAGAAGTTATTTTAATTAAAGGAGTAATATATGAAAACATAAACCCGTGATATAAAGGACATAATCCTAGGTTATATTAGCACCATCACTGGTCTCCAGAAGAGTAACAAGTTTCAAACAAGAAAGACCATATGATTTATAAAGAACAAAACTATTTGTTTATTTATTCTACTTATCTTTTTCAAAAATCCTTTAATGCAACCTAAAGATCAAGCTTTCTACTTAATTTCCCATAATTCCCAAGTAGAATTAATACAAAAAAAAACTTTCCACTTATCTTTATTTTTAAAACAAAATTCCTCCTTTACCTAAATGAAGAAAAGGAGAGATAAGTTCTATCTCATATCTTATTTAAAAGCTACATGAACCTAAAAGTCTCACCCTAAGTATAATATGAGCCGTAAGATCAAATTTTCCTACTCCTTGGATTTGGGGATAACCCTAAATTTATTTTTTTTAAGAGTTTTCTCACAAATAATTTTCTTTGTATCTTATGGCAAAAGGGCAATAACCCCAAAATATCTCTCTTTTATTTTGTGTTATCTTTTGCTGGCAGGTTGAAGGAGGCGGCGCCCATGGTAGAGGAAGTAAATGGGACTACGTGGGGGAGAGGCGCGTCGAGGATGGAGCAGTGGAGAGAGGGCGGTGGTGTGGGGAGCGACCAGGGTCTGCGCGCAGGGCTGGAGGATGGCAGGGAAGGAGTTGGGGGCTCGCAGCCTTTGCAAGAGGACAGATGCGTGGGGAGGGCAGGCGGTGGTGCCTCTGGTAGGTGCGCAGGGGGGTGGGGAGGGGTTCGACCCTCCCCAATCTCTTTGTATTTATTTTATTTTTGTTTTAATTTTTTTTTATTTCTTTATTATTATTTATTTATATATATTTTAACAGTTTCATACTAAAATATATATATGTGTGTAACTGCACTAGTTCTATATAATAAGGGTTATTTATATAATCCAATACATTTATATTATTTTATATTATATATACTAATTTCATCTAGACTAAAATCTACAAGTTATAATACATTTTATGATGAAAACACAATTGAAAACAAGTAACTGCTGCTGTAATAATGAACAGAACAACATGTTTATATTCTAATTTTGTCATGGTCAGATTTATATAAGTCAACTCTATTTTATACACATGTAATTTTTTTCTATTAATCTAGATGTAAATGGTTCACATACATGATAACAAAAACTATCCCAAGTTGCATTCACTTAAGATAAGATTAGGCATTGATATGTGGTATGAAAACACCAACTTCTTTCCAATGTATACATTTTATTTGCAGAACAACCTAGATGTATTTTATTCACTAAATTGCAAAATATATAAAGAGTGATGTATTTCAAAATGGTACTTTACTTTTAAATAAAATAAATTTACAATTTGAACAAGAAGGAGATCAACAATATTCTTGATTTATCAACTTTCCTTCAAGGAAATTACAACAAGTTCATATTATATAAAAAGAACATTTATTACTACATTTCATTTTCACGAAGCTTAACTAACTATGCAATATATTTCCAAGGAATAATTCAACTCAAGGAATCCCATTACAAGTTTCTTTACCAGGTAAGATCTACTTCATGAAGGAAAACTTTTCATTTTATCAAAGAATTACTAATCACCCATTTCACATTTAAAAGGCTGAAATCTAAAACTATATTTTCTTTTCAAACAACCATGACGGCATCACTTCTTAATCCAACAAGACTCATCCGCTTATGGAAAGTAACAAGTTTTACAAAGACATTCAACTTTCAACCATATTCAAGAGTGGAATAAATACAACTTTGAGAACACACATGCTTCCACGAACTATACATATATTCCACATGGAAGACTTGCAAAAGAGCTCACTGCAATATTTTACAAGGAACATAAGTTTATCAAGAGCTACAAATTTCTAAACAAGAGAGGGTCATAAAGGACCATGCCACCAAAGATACTCCAACACACCTCAAGGACAAGGCTCCAACTTTGAATGCTTCACAAGGATTCAACTTCAAGAGAACAAGGCTTGTTTAACCTCCCAACCTTCAGGCATCATTACATGCCTTTCCAAGGGTTGGAAGACATGCTAGCCTCCCCCAAGCCCATGGGAGAGAGAGCTAGCTTCCACAACTTTGTGCACAAGATCTTTAGGGAGAAAAACACCACAATACACTCACAAACAAGACCAAATCATGCACAAAGGAAAAATACAACATTGGGCAATAAAAGGAAAGAGGAGAAACCATATTCATCCTCTAAATTTGGGGAAGAGTAGATGAGATACCTGAAAGTGTCATAAGGTGTGATCTAACAAAAGAATGCACACAACAAATTTTTCCGAAGTCAAAAAATCCTCCTTATTACTCCACCATTCACCAAAAATCCTTCTTGGGAGGATTTTCAAACCCACTGGTTTCCTCTCCAAGAATGGGAAAGGGGTTCAAACCAAATGAACCCCTTTACCCACCTCAAACCATATGAGGGGAGTAAAGAAACCTACATGGCTTGCCCATCAAGCCATGAGGTTTGAAAGGAAAATCCCTCTCTCTTCCCCCAAATGACTCAAATATCCATCAAACCATATGATGGATGGAGTAAAAAGTAATACAACGATCATACTCAAGCAACAAACCATACAAGCAACTAAACAAATAAATCAACTATGAGCAAGCTAAGATCTAGTAAGAACATTTCTCATACATGAGCTCAAGAGATTACCTCTAATAGCTCTCCAAAACAAGATTTTTCAACTTTCTTCCTCCAACAATCCTCAAGCTCCAAATTTTTCAAGCACCAAGCCAAATCTCCCAAAAAAAAAGAACCCGAAAAAAGTCCCTCTCTTTTCCCATGAATGGGAATTTGAAGAGGAGCAAGCAAGCATCCTCACAAATGAGGGGGTGACATGTGTCACCCCTCCTTCTTCAAGGTCAAATATGCCAAAACAAAAGAGAGAAAGGGTAAAATTGTCTTTTTCCCTCTTCTCCCAAATTCCCTAAATGTTAGCAAGACAAAATTAGTGAAACTTTTAATAAGCAATCCCCATCCACACCCCTTACAAGGATGTGACCAATCAAGAGGTAAAAAGGAGGAAAAACTCCTCTAGCCTTGAAAATAAGCCCCCTACACATTAGGTAGGGTCCAAGGGCTCATTTTTATGTTAGGAAACTCCCAAGCTAAAAAGGGTCCCCAAAAATGCCCAAAATAACCTAATTTCGGGTTTTGCAATTTAGGCATAAGGGTAGAGGGTGTGGGGACCACCCAAGGGTCTCACATGTGACCCTAAACCCTTGAGATTAAGTGTAAAATTAAAAAAAATAAAAAATTTAATGAAAGTGGGATTATTAACTCCCAAAACCAGTTTACAACATAACTAATTACCCAAAACAAAATTAATAAATCAAGGCACAATACATTACAAAAATTGGGGTCACTCATGGTGCCCAAAATAATAATCTCCTACACTAAGGCTTCACACAATGAACATGGCTAGGACTCAGCCCGTGGGCTACTTGTGCAAGATTGTGTAGCTGGCCTGAATCCCACGTTCTCCTATGACTTGTCACCTACACACTCATTGCACACATTAACCGCACGTATCCAATACAAGAGTAAACTATCTGCTCACCAAGCGAATAGATTCAAACAAGTAAATTAATGATATCACCATCATTAATGTGGAATGCACAATCTCACACAATTCGTCGTATGTTAGGTATTACAATACATATAATGTCATATCACCATGTCATCATGTATCCTTATCAACAAAACAAATACGTTACAAAATCAAGGTATGTGACTAAACTAATTATCCAACATGTATCAATTTGACCTAAATCACATAGAAAAGTGTTAGTGTCCACAATATCAAATAAAAGGTGTCAACCTACTAATCTAGTTAAATTAGTGCTACGCGCTCCAAATCACCATACATGTTCATGAAGGCAAACCAACATATCCAAAATCCATAACTGTGGTTTAAGAATTCAGCAGATCATAGAGGCTAGAAAAAGTGGGCACTACATCCCCCTCTCCTAAAATTAGACTTCCTCCGGGAAGTCACTAGAAGAGCTAGGGATAAGATTTTACTAGATATCACATCATAGTGTAAGTACTACATTAAGGTCATTTTTAAAGGAACTAACATATTTTGTTCTTTGTCTTAACAACATGTCTTTTTAATTGTAACAAGGTCCAAGAACAAGTATTTCTCAAATAAGAGAATGTTAACCAAGGAGAATCTGTATAAACCGAATTCATTTTCCTCATCATCTATCTTTCCTATAAGGGTCCAAATAAGAGGATATACAACATAAGGTCCAAAATGATGGATGAGCGAAGGAAACATAAATGTTGTTTCAAAATGAATTTAAAAGTTTTTTGAATATTAATTGTGTACTAGAACACTTAAGGAAACTATCCAAGGTGTCACAAATACCACACAATGAGAGAGAAAAAGTTTCCAAGTTCCGTGTGGTTTCATCTCCTAACTCATCATTACTCTAACTTTTGAAAAAGGAAGGTTCACGAGTCCTTTTAAAATGGTTCAATAATCGACATTATTCACTAAGATCAAGGAAGAATATTCACATACTACCAAACATAGTTAAAGGAGTTGTCTTAATTTGGTCTTTATTTATTAATTATTTTTATTAATTTATTTATTTTTTTTGCTAAATGATTGTAAAAAAAAAAAATTGTGGGTGGAATATATATAGTCCACTACTAGGTTAGGATTAGCTTTCTAATTTGTTTTCCAAAGTTTCATAGCATGTACCATTTTATAAAACATTTCTATTCCGAGCCAAGATTGCTTTAGAAGTCTCATAAACGAAAATTGAATTTATTATTGTTTGTAAATTGGTTTATATGAGTTCTCATTATGACAAAGCAATTTTAGAACTTTCTATGCCCCAAACAAGCCATAACTTCTTAATGAAACAACAAACCAAAAATTTCTAGTTCAATATGATATAAGAAAAGTTTTACTTAAATTTTATCATTTCTTAATTACTATAATCACAAGAAAACATGAATGAGTTACGCAAAAAAAAAATCCATTTAAAGAGAATGTTTCCCAATCTTATCAACATATTCATCAAAGTTTACAATATACCAGCATGATGGAAAGCAAAACTTTTCCGTTTATACTTTCCTCAAGCGTACAAGAGATCAACACTCATCTTCTTTAATGAAAGGTAAGGTCTAAATCTTTTCAAGATATCCGACTTACGTTAACTTTTACTTAACAATTATTTGGTCGAAATTTGGCCCATTAGGTCGCAAGAGATATAAGTATAAAATAACTACACTTATTAACAAGGGTGGAATTCATATTACACAAAGAAATTTGAATTACGCCACCCTATTTGAGTGGTAAAAGAAAATAGAACCATGTTTTAAAGAGGACCCCAAAATAATTTCAATTTATTTGTATATATATATATATATTTTTTTAAAACTTATGCTTATATTGATTACAAAGGACGTCTCTACCTACGGTAGGTGGAAAGACTAGTTAGTCATTATTGTTAGTCCTTGCAATAAGGGCTTCATCATTTATCTTAAAATAAGATACTTAAGAGTTTTCAAATGTGAATGACATCTTGTAAAAGAGTTTCCTATGAGTCCAATAGCCAAAGGCATATCTGATTTGTGAGATCATTGCGATAATTCTATCATTCGTATTAACTTTCTCACCTAAACATTTAAGAAGCAAAACAATACCTAAGTTACCTACAGAATTCCCAACATTAAATGTGTGAACCATATGAACATCACAAGACAAAGATTAGTAACCAACACCTATCACATTCAAGCAATAGTTTTAGGATCGCCCCAATTTTAGCTTTTTAAGGGGGTAACAATGATTAACATTGTTTATCCAACCAACATTGTTTAATTATATATATAATGAGTTTTCCAAGATATAAATAATTACAATATTCCATTATTGTTTACAAGGTAAGTGTACACAATTGTGCTTTTAGGTTTATAAATAAATATATATTTTTGTGGATTTTGAAACATTCCTTTCACCCCTATTGACCACATTAGTAGTTCTTTCACAGTCAACACCATCCTCGAAACAACATAATGCCTAACCAAGAGATTGTTCACACTAATTCATTTCATTTTATTTTCTTTCCAAGAGAGAGACAAAATATCTTTGTTTATATATATTTATTATATATAAAAAAATTTTGCATGACCATTGTTCTTCTAAGTCCACGAATTGAGGTTAGAAGGAGGGTGATTCCCTTATTTCTACACATAAGTACAAGCATTATAAACATGATTAACTCATAACATTTTAAATCAACTTGAGGAGAGTTGAAATCACATGTGTAATTACTAAAGTAAGAAGGTTTTAACCAAGTTACCATGCAAAAAAACTTAATAAGTGGTTATGGTATGAAAATAGGTTTATCGAGCTCCAAAAGGATTAAGAAAAAATTACTAGATCATTTCCGAAGTTAACTCTAAAATTTATACCAATAGCTTCGATGATAATTTTAAGTTGTGAAACTAGATTTGTTTTATAATAGCACAATGTGTTCTTACGTTGCACAAAGAGGATAAACTAGCCATGAAATATTATTTCGAGCAACACCATCAAAAAAGGAGAGGCACTAACTTTCTTTCCCTTTATCATTTACGTTTTAGAGAGGAGTTAGCAATTATTTTCATCCAATTATAATTAATTTTAAACCACAATTTTGAAGCGAAAACAACAAGGTCATAAGATCATTTGCTAAATTTCCTTATAAAAGGGTTATAAAACTAAGATTAGAAACATATATCATAGGAGTACAAATTATTTCCAATTTCATAGTAGTGAAATATCAAAATGTGGAAGATTATTTTATCATATTGATTTTTATTTTATTTTACAAGATACAGACATTTAATGTACACCCATACCGAAAGGGTTTCATTAGATCTAAAGTGGCACCTCTAACACGATAGTTGATATTCCCAAGAAACAAAGGATCACTTAGACAAGAAACAACCAATCAAACGTCATAACAAATTTCCTATAACAAGGTAACAATTTCACATTCTTATCTTGACCTACTTATTATTTTCGAAACCAACAACTAGACCTTTGATGACTAGAAAGACATATCTAACCAAGGTCGCTAGCAATCAAAGATGACTCGTTGCACAAAATTTATTTTGGGTCTTAGCATTCAACCGAGAAACACGTAGCTTAAAACAATAAACATTATATAACATGATTCGCCCTCCAAAGGTGTCCTAAGAAATCTATTTACTTATTAAGACCAAATTTTCTTGTTACACGATCTAGAAAAAATGGCTACAAAAGGAGCCTACCAAAGAAGTATCCAACACTCAAATGGTGAAACAAAGCTCCCAGTCAATTCTCTATTAAACAAAGAGTCAAACAAAACGTACATTTCTAAAAAATAGAATAGATTTCAAATTGGAAGCACTATCTCGAAGCCAACTATTACAGTTTTACTATTGTATATCAGCAGATTTATAGTGACAAATGGCTACAAAAAGGGTCTTGAAAATAAATAATCCCAATTCAAAAATGAGTTTTAACACTTGAATCTATTCTCCTATATATAGAGAACCCGACGCAACTCACAAAATGAAAAACTGATGACCAAAACTCTAGATATGGCATACTTTCCGAGGCTAAATAATGTTATTTACAAGTTTGTGTTTTGAACAAATCATCTAGAGACCTCCTAAACACACTCGGAAAACTAATTCTCTATTCCTTTTTCTCGAATCTAAACATTGCAAACACTTGACATGGAGAAATACTACAAGTTAGAAGCAATAATTTTTAATTTCCTACTAATGCTCTCCACTTTACAAGTCCAAATCGAAATGATTTTACTCTAAATTTTAAGTTGTTGTCCCAACAATATGTGATTAAAAGAGCTCAAAAATGATTTTATCTATATGATCAAATGATTTTAAAAGTTTATTTTAAAAGTTGATGCGGCTTCCCATGTCACTAGGGAACAAGATTATCCAAATCCATCACTACTATGGAGACCAAGAAGCCATTTTGCATGTTATCTAAACACAACATTCTCTTAAGTTTTACTAATTGTTTTAAACAAATTAGGTGATCAAAATGTGTCTACCATCTATTGTCTTAGCAAACATTTTTCTCCAAGCGGTTACTCGAGAGATAACCTTACCCATGGAATGTTTAGTGGAAACAATTTTAATTGTTTTACTTTTAATATTATGAAAACATTAATAACCAGTTAAAATTTCTACCCAGAGCATCCATGTGTGCAAACCATCACTCTGATACCAAATGTAATGCCCAACCTAGGACACGGAAAAAAACACTCCGAAAGCCACTCAAGAGAAAAAAATGGTTAATAATTTTTTTCTTTGAAAGAACTAAATAATACTAATTCTTCGCTTAACCATTTCCCATTAAAATAATTAATTTGATCGACTGAAGGTTATTATACTACATCGTAATATAGTTTAAATACAAAATTTTATCCCCTACTAAGAAAGGAGGTTATACTAACCAAGTTTAGAAGTTATTTTAATTAAAGGAGTAATACATGAAAACATAAACCCGTGATATAAAGGACATAATCCTAGGTTATATTAGCACCATCGCTAGTCTCCAGAAGAGTAACAAGTTTCAAACAAGAAAGACCATATGATTTATAAAGAACAAAACTATTTGTTTATTTATTCTACTTATCTTTTTCAAAATCCTTTAATGCAACCTAAAGATCAAGCTTTCTACTTAATTTCCCATAATTCCCAAGTAGACTTAATACAAAAAAACTTTCCACTTATCTTTATTTTTAAAACAAAATTCCTCCTTTACCTAAATGAAGAAAAGGAGAGATAAGTTCTATCTCATATCTTATTTAAAAGCTACATGAACCGAAAAGTCTCACCTAAGTATAATATGAGCCGTAAGATCAAATTTTCCTACTCCTTGGATTTGGGGATAACCCTAAATTTATTTTAAAGAGTTTTCTCACAAATAATTTTCTTTGTATCTTATGGCAAAAGGGAAATAACCCTAAAATCTCTCTTTTTATTTTGTGTTATCTTTTCTTTGGGGAGTTGAAGGAGGCGGCGCCCATGGTAGAGGAAGTAAATGGGACTACGTGGGGAGGGCGCGTCGAGGATGGAGCGGGGAGAGAGGGCGGTGGTGTGGGGAGCGACTAGGAGTGCTGCGCGTAGGGCTAGGAGGATGGCAGGGGAAGGAGTTGGGGGGCACGCAGTGTGAGCATGCAGAGAGGATAGATGGCGTGGGGGAGGGGGTGGTGGTGCCTCCGGGTGGGTGTGCGGGGGTGGGGAGGGGTTCGACCCTCCCCAAACAAGCTTGTATTTATTTTATTTTTGTTTTAATTTTTTTATTTCTTTATTATTATTTATTTATATATATTTTAGCGATTTATACTAAAATATATATATGTGTGTGTAACAACCGCAAAAGTTCTATTCTATAGTAAGGGTTATTTATATAATCCAATACATTTATATTATTTTATATTATATATACTAAATTCATCTAGACTAAAATCTACAAGCTATAATACATTTTATGATGAAAACACAAATGAAAACAAGTATATGCTGCTATAATAATGAATGTAACAACATGTTTATATTCTAATTTTGTCATGGTCAGATTTATATAAGTCAACTCTATTTTATACACATGTAATTTTTTTCTATTAATCTAGATGTAAATGGTTCACATACATGATAACAAAAACTATCCCAAGTTGCATTCACTTAAGATAAGATTAGGCATTGATATGTGGTATGAAAACACCAACTTCTTTCCAATGTATACATTTTATTTGAAGAACAACCTAGATGTATTTTATTCACTAAATTGCAAAATATATAAAGAGTGATGTATTTCAAAATGGTACTTTATTTTTAAATAAAATAAATTTACAATTTGAACAAGAAGGAGATCAACAATATTCCTAATTTATCAGCTTTCCTTCAAGGAAATTACAACAAGTTCATATTATATAAAAAAACATTTATTACTACATTTCATTTTCACGAAGCTTAACTAACTATGCAATATATTTCCAAGGAATAATTCAACTCAAGGAATCCCAATACAAGTTTCTTTACTAGGTAAGATCTACTTCATGAAGGAAAACTTTTCATTTTATCAAAGAATTACTACTCACCCATTTCACATTTAAAAGGCTGAAATCTAAAAATATATTTTCTTTTCAAACAACAATGACGACATCACTTCTTAATCCAAAAAGACTCGTCCGCTTATGGAAAGTAACAAGTTTTACAAAGGCATTCAACTTTCAACCATATTCAAGAGTGGAATAAATACAACTTTGAGAACATAATTGCTTCCACGAACTATACATATATCCCACATGGAAGACTTGCAAAAGAGCTCACTGCAATATTTTACAAGGAACATAAGTTTATCGAGAAGCTACAAATTTCTAAACAAGAGATGGTCATAAAAGACCATGCCACCAATATACTCCAGCACACGTCAAGGTCAAGGCTCCAACTTTGAATACTTCACAAGGATTCAACTTCAAGAGAACAAGGCTTGTCTAAGCTCCCAACCTTCGCATCATTACATGCCTTTCTAAGGGTTGGAAGACATGCTAGCCTCCCCCAAGCCCATGGGAGAGAGAGCTAGCTTCCACAGACTTTGAGCACAAGATCTTTAGGGAGACAAACACCACAATACACTCACAAATAAGACCAAATCATGCACAAAGGAAAAATACAACATTGAGCAATAAAAGGAAAGAGGAGAAACCATATTCATCCTCTAAATTTGGGGAAGAGTAGATGAGATACCCGAAAGTGTCATAAAGTGTGATCTAACAAAAGAATGCACACACAAATTTTTCCACCTTATTTCTTGTCAAAAAATCCTCCTTATTACTCCACCATTCACCAAAAATCCTTCTTGGGAGGATTTTCAAACCCATTGGGTTTCCTCTCCAAGAATGGGAAAGGGGTTCAAACCAAATGAACCCCTTTACCCACCTCAAACCATATGAGGGGAGTAAAGAAACCTACATGGCTTGCCCATCAAGCCATGAGGTTTGAGAGGGAAAATCCCTCTCTCTTCCCCCAAATAACTCAAACATCCATCAAACCATATGATGGATGGAGTAAAAAGTAATACAACGATCATACTCAAGCAACAAACCATACAAGCAACTAAACAAATAAATCAACTATGAGCAAGCTAAGATCTAGTAAGAACATACCTCATAAATGAGCTCAAGAGGTTACCTCCAATAGCTCTCCAAAACAAGATTTTGCAACTTTCTTCCTCCAACAATCCTCAAGCTCCAAATTTTTCAAGCACCAAGCCAAATCTCCCAAAAAAAGAACCCAAAAAAAGTCCCTCTCTTTTCCCATGAATGGGAATTTGAAGAGGAGCAAGCAAGCATCCTCACAAATGAGGGGGTGACATGTGTCACCCCTCTCCTTCTTCAAGGTCAAATATGCCAAAACAAAAGAGAGAAAGGGTAAAATTGTCTTTTTGCCCTCTTCTCCCAAATTCCCCTAAATGTTAGCAAGACAAAATTAGTGAAACTTTTAATAAGCACTCCAATCCACACCCCTTACAAGGATGTGACCAATCAAGAGGTAAAAAGGGAGGGAAAACTCCCTCTAGCCTTGAAAATAAGCCCCGCTAACCATTAGGTAGGGTCCAGGGCTCATTTTTATGTTAGGGGAACTCCCAAGCTAAAAAGGGGTCCCCAAAAATGCCCAAAATAACCTAATTTCGGGTTTTGCATTTTAGGCACAAGGGTAGAGGGTGTGGGGACCACCCAAGGGTCTCACATGTGACCCTAAACCCTTGAGATTAAGTGTCTCATTAAACAAAATAAAAAATTTAATGAAAGTGGGATTATTAACTCCCAAAACTAGTTTTACAACATAACTAATTACCCAAAACAAAATTAATAAATCAAGGCACAATACATTACAAAAATTGGGGTCACTCATGGTGCCCAAAATAATAATCTCCTACACTAGGGCTTCACACAATGAACATGGCTAGGACTCAGCCCGTGGGCTGCTTGTGCAAGATTGTGTAGCTAGCCTGAATCCCACGTTCTCCTATGACCTGTCACCTACACACTCATTGCACACATTAACCGCACCTGTCCAATACAAGAGTAAACTAGCTGCTCACTAAGCGAACAGATTCAAACATGTAAATTAATGATATCACCATCATCAATGTGGAATGCACAATCTCACACAATTCATCGTATGTTAGGTATTACAATACATATAATGTCATATCACCATGTCATCATGTATCCTTATCAGCAAAACGAATACGTTACAAAATCAAGGTATGTGACTAAACTAATTATCCAACATGTATCAATTTGACCTAAATCACATAGAAAAGTGTTAGTGTCCACAATATCAAATAAAAGGTGTCAACCTACTAATCTATTTAAATTAGCACTACACGCTCCAAATCACCATATATGTTCATGAAGGAAAACCAACATATCCAAAATCCATAACTGTGGTTTAAGAATTCAGCAGATCATAGAGGCTAGAAAAAATGGGCACTACATGTCCTAAGTTGTTCTCTTTTACCTATGGCTTGTTCTCTCTTAGATCTAGCCTAGTCCCGCTATGTGGTCACCTTCTCTAACTACCTATGAAGGGACTATACCATAATGCATGATATCTCTCCCTACCTCACGATCATGGCCCTCTCGTACTATAACGTGACCACTAATGGCTCATCTACCCTTGGAATGATCCTATGACTAGACACCGTTCTAGGGGTGATCTATGTGGTGATTTATATAGTAAACTCCATCCTCCACCCATTGGACTATGTGGTGGAGACCCCTGTCTATCTCCTCCATCCCATCCATCCCTACTTGATGCAATATGAGGACTAGCTACTTTGGGTGACAAGTCTAGAATTTGTACCACATGCACCTTTGTGTTTACACATGTGCACCATGTATAGGAACATGTTGTGTATGTGCATGTGCCTATTGTTGTAATGGATATATTGGGAGAGGACCTTGTGGAGGCATATGTACCTATGGGGGAGCATGTGTAGTGGGCACCTATAATCGTGGGACCTTGCAATGGGCTTGTAAATTTTCCTTGGCCTCCGAATATCCTAATCTAGCCTTATCTCTGAGAGCCTATCCCTGTAAACCCTTTACTACCACAAATACACCTGCATCTATTGTGGCCTAAGAGATTATAATGTGCAGAGGAAGTATTGTGGCATACTAGGCCCCATAATTTGTTGTAGTTCTGGGGTCTACCACCTGTGGCTGTGCAATCCATCATTGTGGTATGACATAATTGTAGCTATCATAAGCTTGCCATAGTCTAATCCATGGCCTAAAATAAAATATCCCACGTGTCCTACGTGCATACCACATCTCATCTTCGGGTATGCCTTGGATATGGCCAATATATCATTATACCTTTTCAACATGGTACCACTCTCTGATGTGACTCTGTCTACCAATAATAAAGTGATCAACCTCTGTAATGTTGAGCTCTATGCCATAATCACACCACTAATACAATCGATAGGGCCATCAAGTAATCATATGCAGCAAATGCAGGCCATCAAATGCTCACCTATAATATAAAGCATCCCCCATATACGAGTGAACATCCTCGCTCACTTGCTCCCATACCATACAAGAGGGATCATTGGGAGCGCTGACTTGTAGTACTCATAGTGGGTGCCTTATCGTAATATGATCCCATGCCCATATCTACGGTAGTGTGGCTGGTCCTAAGTTCTTCTAAACTCGGTAGGCAATCAAATGTAGATCCTAATACAAGTGGGAAAAGATACACCGACCCAACAAAAGACATCTTTTTCTATCACGGCTACTGCACTACTCCCATCAAACTAAGTGGGAAGTATATGCCATTATTGTCGTGCAATAAGTAGTTACTAACAAGATCCATCAAGTAAACTGGTATCTATGTAATCTTTTGATCCTCGAAGCAATCATAAATAAGTATGGCCATACCCTTATTGGTATGTCCCGGCATAAAAACATGTCCCAAATGCTAGTTAGGATCTGGCAACGATCCTCATCATACTCAACCAATCTTCCCTAAATCGGCACTTTGAGGATCAACCAAACATCCTCTAGGGTCACATTCATCTCGTCGCTGGCATTCTAAAATTTTTGCTCTCATTTTGTCATCTCTCTACTAAGGAAGTCAAGAGGGTGTGGTCTGGTGTAATGTGAGGCATATGTGCAATATAAGTCAAACCCATAGCATACAAAATAAAAATCAATCCTCGCTTGCTCCCACTTTGTGTGAATGTATGCTCATAAGATCTAAGGCATCATGGTCACTTGCACACATCCACATGACATAATCTCACCTGTAAGATTACAAAAAGACATTTAATTAACATCATTTCTTCTGATAAACATCTTCCTAAGGTGTTCTACTTGATTCTACATTCTTCTATTCATTCCTAAGTTTTTCACAAACTTTGAATTTTCTTATACAAAAATTCCTAAGGCAAAAAAGTTTCACCGGTGTAATCCTGTTTACGCTAGCACGCCCATTTTCCCACTAACTTATCCATTTTCATGTCAGCACACACCTAACCTAGCCTAAGCTCTATTTTTGCACCAATGCATAACCCCTCATCGCCAATGCATAACCTTTGTCTGTACAGCGCACACTCTCACGCTAGCATGCCCTAAGGCTTGTGTTAGCATGAACCCGCATTTTTACCCTAGCTCAAAAATGTAATAAATGCACTCAAAACTTAAAATTTTGGTTTACGTATCGATGTTAGATTTTTAGGAGGCCTTCAATTCTCATACTCAATCGATGTGGTGTTTCCACTTCGAATCTGATTCATTTCTCTCCGTGGTTAGAGTAAAAACCTCTCTAAATTTCAAAAGGGTCGGTCAAGAATAATAACTCATTGTAATGGATTTTTGCCCTCCCAACTTGTTATTTATAGATGTTTTGACCTAATTCTTCATTTTTCTCCTTTGAAGCGCTAGATGACTAACGTGATTCTTCTATATTCATTTATAAGTGGTTGAGATTATTATTTTTATTGAATACTCATTTTTCACCCATTTTTGCTACGTTGAGGCATGTTTTTACTTCTCGAAATGACCCTTTTTGCTACCTAGGGCATATTTTTGTTTCCCAGTGCTTGTTAGCAATGCCCACACACATTTTTATTCTTCTAGATCATTTTTCTTCCTAAAAATTCAAAAAATCCAAAAAAATGGTAAACATTTAAAAAATCCAAAATATTAGTAAAAATCCAAAAAATTGGTAAAATTTATATATAATTGAAAAAATTGGTAAAAATTAAAAAAATCCAAAAAAATTGGGTAAAAATTGTAAAATTCCAAAAATAAAAAATTGGTTAAAAGCATGCATGCAAATTGAATCTCGTATCAAACACATCATCCTCAAACATTGAAATTTTTCATACAAAACATCTTTCTTTGTTCCTTAATTGTTCTTATTACAACGAATCATGGGTCATCTAGATCTATCTTCATTAACAAAGCTAGTTTGCTTATTATGTGTTGTACTCCCTTACACAAATGAGTTGTTTGGTACTATTTCATAAGTATACGATTACTTTTATATAAGACCCCTGTGTCCTCCATGTATTCCCCTTGAATGTATCCTTTCTTGAGGCACCATTTTTAACCCTTGTTAAATCAAACATTTGGGAACTAGAGCTTGATAAAAAAACATTGGTGCAACTATCTCTGAACGTTGTTTGTTTAAGTATGTGTGTTTGTACTTGTTTTCCTTGTCAGGTTAGCTTGTTTACTTTCTTGTATTGCATTACTTTATATATGTTGCATTGATTTAGTGTCTTGAAATGAACAAATATTAGAATTAGAATTTTTCATGTTATTTTACACTTTTTTTGCATGTGTATATTTTAATAAGATTTGATGATTTAGATCATATGAATAACGTGATGAAACAAAGTTGTTTATTAAACGAGATGAATGCAAAATCTATTTCCATATTCTTCACTATCATGTCTTATCACTATCATTTTTTTACACATGGGGAAATAGGGATCATTTTTATCCCTCCCTCCCTCACCTTGTTTTTTCTATGAGTTTCCTTCATTCTTTCGATCATCGATCGACCTCTTCTATGACCCCATCAAAATTGAGGGGGCATCTTTCATTCTACTGATTTCTCTTCAAAATTTATTTGTTTGTAATTGTTTAGTATCTTTGAATTGGCGTCACTTATGCCACCCCAAAGAGGGGCAATTGTAGAAACCTAAAATCTTCTTACATAATTTTATTGGTAAAATTGTACTAACTATACTCTTTCCTATCATTTCCATTATAATTAGTGATTTCATGCTAATTAACTAATGTTTCCTTTATTTTGGTCAATTAATGACACTTCATTAATTAACTAGCCTTTATCACATTCTAAGTGTCAATTAATGACACTTCATTAGTTATAATCCTATTCAAATCAATTAATTAACTATTATGAGTTAATTAAGCCTTTTTAACAATGTATTTAATCAATAAACCCTTTTATTGGATAAATCCCTCTTTCAAATGCTTCAAATCATATCAAATTCCTCCTAAATCACCTCCAAATAGCCTAAAAAGCTTATTCTAGCCTATTAATTAATCCTAGTTGATTAATTAAATCATCTCCAACTCCCATGAGTTTCTAATCACTTGTTAATTCCTCTAATCAAGCTTAATAAGTCTAAATCTACTTTATCATTTATCCCACATTCATTAGGATTCAAGCTTCTTTCGAATATGAAAGCTATTTAAAGGACCATACTACATCCTTTCACACCTACACCACACTTTTTCTAGTGATTTATACAATCATATGATAAGATCATTTTGCCTTATTTGGAATAGCTACTTCATCTTTCCATCCATTCTACCATTGTTAAGTAGAAAAGAAGATCCAAGCTTGGCCTTGTAGCCATTTCTTGGTGAGATCCTTCCCTCTCTTTGAAGATCAAACACACAAATTTTATTGCTCATGATATAAAGAGGCTCATGTTTTAGACGCAATCATACATTAATAGAGTAGGAATGGTTAGCATTAGGTGATTTAATTCATGTTATGGAAGATAGCTAGTTTCCTTTAAGTTTTAATCATGATGTTAATGGTAGACTTGTTGAGTTATGAAGCTTAATTACTTCATTTTAGCATGCAATTGGAACTTTCTGAAAAATACAGTAATCGGCATCGGTTAAAGACTGACCGGCATCGGTCAGGTATGACCGACATCGGTCAAGCAAGTAAGGAACCGGCCACAATTAGGTAGAACCAGCGTTGGCTACCTGTGTGATGAAGTTTTAATTAACTCTCAGGAATTATATCTATTTTAGCATTAAAATAGATTTATTGATTATAATTGCATGGCTAAGTACCCTAAGTCTATAAACGACTATATAAGCATAAAAGCTAGGGTTTAGAAGGATGGATGTATCATAATTACAAGATAATTATGTGAAAGAATTCTTGGTGAAGAAACAAAAAAATCTTGAAGGAAGAAAGCACTGAACATCTTAGAAGTGTAGAAGATTGTAAATTTTCATTGTATATCTTGTCAAAGCTTTGGATAATAGATTGGCTTGTTTCTTGGTGGACGAAGCCCACACTTTGGGGAACCACGTTAAATCTGGTGTTGATTTATATCTCTTGTTTTGTATAATTCTTCTGGTAGAATATCCACTTTTATTTGCATGTATGCTTATCTCGATATATTGTTTGTACAACCGGTGTGCTAACCCCAACAACTGGTATCAAAGCTTTTTTTAGGGTTTTGTGTGTTGATAGATTTACTCGTAGAGGTTTTTCTCGATTGAGTGGGAGCTACAAAGCAATGACAGAAGATAATAAATACAAGGTAGAGAAGTTTGACGACCGAAATTATCAATTATGGAAGATGCAGATTGAGGATCATCTGTATCAAAGATATTTGTACTTACCGTTGGATGAGAAGTCTAGACCTATGAAGATGATTGATGAAGAATGGAAGATTCTTGACAGAAAGGCTTTGGGATCTATAATATTGAGCCTGACAACATCCGTGGCTTCCAATATTACAGAAGTGGCTTCTACGGTAGACTTAATGAAATCTCTTGCTAATTTATATGAAAAACCTAGTGCTTCAAATAAATTTTATTTGATGAAGAAACTATTTATTTCTAAGATGCATGAAGGTGAATCTGCCTCTAGTCATTTGAATGATTTCCAATCTATTGTAAATCAGTTAAAATCAGTTTCAATACCGTTTGATGATGAAGTAAAAACACTTTTATTCTTATGTTCTTTTCCTGATAGTTGGGACAACTTGGTAATGGTTGTTAGTAATACAACATCTGCTAATAATATTTTGAAGTTTGATGATGTGGTTAGTATAATCTTGAATGAAAAATTTGCAGGAAAAGTATAAAGGAAACATCATCTAGAAATTCTTTGAATGTAGAAAGCAGGGTAGGTAGAAGGAGATATCCAAGAGTAAGAGTAATGGGAAATCAAAGTCAAGGGATAGCATATCTAAATCCATAAGTAAGGGAATTACTTGTTGGAAATGTGGAAAGAAAGGACATGCAAAGAAAGATTGTTGGTCAAAGGATAAAGAGAACCAACAACCAGACAAAGGTAAAGAGGTAAATCTTGCTGCATCAAAGGTAATGCAAGATGATCTTATTCTTTCTTTAGATAGTAGAATTGAATCATGGGTTTTAGATTCAGAGCTTCTTTCCATGCAACCCCTAATAAGGGTTATTTCAGAAATTATGTCCAAGGAAATTTTGGGCATGTTTATTTGGGTGATGATGAACCTTGCAGTATTACTGGTAAATGGGAAGTTCATCTAAAATTACAAAATGGAAATACATGGGTATTGAAAGATGTGAGGCATGTGCCAAGCCTCAGGAGGAATCTTATTTCTGCAGGGCAAACTAGGTGAATCTAGTTACATGGTTACTTTTATAGGAGACTCTTGGAAAGTCACCAAGGGTGATTTTGTTGTGGTAAGAGGTAAGAAGGTAGGAACATTATATTTATCTACCTATATTACTGATTCCTTTTCTACATTATCTACTTTACATTTAGATGCAAGCATGTGGAATAATCGGTTGGGTCATATGGTTCAAAAAGGAATGTAGATCTTAAAGGCTAAGGGTAAGTTATCAGATTTTAAAGATTTAGATCTTGATTTCTGTGAGCATTGTATCTTTGGAAAGCAAAAGTGAGTGAGATTTCTCAAAGTTGGGGAAACTAAGAAGAAGTAGAAATTAGAGCTTGTACACTCAGATGTGTGGGGACCAACTCGGGTAGCTTCTCATGGTGGATCCCAGTATTATGTTACTTTCATTGATGATGCTACAAGAAAGATATGGGTTTATTCTTTTAAACGCAAATTTGATGTTTTGTAAACTTTTAAAAATGGAAAGTCCTTGTTGAGAATGAATCAAATTCTAAGTTAAAGTGCCTTATATCTGACAATGGTGGTGAATACTATAGCAAGGCTTTCAATGATTATTGTTCAGTGAATGGGATACGTAGAGAAAGAATGATTCCAAGAACACCACAAGAGAATGGTGTTGCAGAGAGAATGAACAAGACAATCATGGAATGTGCTAGAAGTATGAGGATACATTTTGGATTGCCCTTGTAGTTTTGGGTAGAAGCAGTTGATACAGTGATTTATTTGATTAACCTTGGCCCTTTAATTTCACTACATGGACGAATACCAGAGGAAGCATGGACCGGAAAAGAGGTAGATCTTTATTTTCTTAAAGTTTTTGGTTCAAAATATTTTGTGCATGTTGATAGAGAAAATAGAAAAAGTTGGATGCAAAATCCAAGAGGTGCACTTTCATTGGTTATGGATCTAGTGATTTCAGTTTTTGTTTTTGGGATTTAGAGAATTATAAAAATTTAAGAGTTATGATGTTGAATGGAATGAAAAGAGAATGTACAGGGATCAAATTTTGGTACCCAAGGATGAGAAAATTGAGAATTTTATTGATGAAAATGAACTCTCGGGTTTTAAAGAAACACCTTTAGAAATACACAGTAATCGTGGTCGGTTAGGCCCTGACCGGCATTGGTCAGATGAACCGCCAACAGATTCAGAGAGGATCGAATCGAAGTCGGTTATAGGTGACCGGTGTCGGTCACTGTCAAAAGTTGATACTAATGTCCAAGAGGTCCAGATTGAGCCTCTCGGTACCCCAAACTCCTATGAGAAGGTCACAAAGGGTAAGTAAACTTCCAGAAAGATTTTCACCTTCTCTATTTTATCTATTATTGACTAATAGTGGTGAACCAGAAAGCTTTGAAGAAGCAATGCAGGATAAAACTCACGTTCAGTGGGAGCATGGCATGGATGAGGAGATGAACTCCTTGGAACAGAACCAAACTTGGAATTTGGTTAAATTTCCGAGAAAAAGAGAACATTGCAAAACAAGTGGGTTTACGCAGAATTAAGGAAGAAGAGGTGGATGAGAAAAGGTACAAGGTAAGGCTTGTAGTAAAGGGATTTACACAAAAGTCGGTATTGACTTTGGTGAAATATTTTCTCTGTTGTTAAGATGAATTCTATTCGTATTGTATTGAGTTTAGTTGTAGTAGAAGATTTGCATTTAGAGAAACTAGATGTGAAGATGGCTTTCCTTCATGGTGATTTGGATGAAGAAATTTATATGTAGCAGCCGCTTGGGTATGAAGTCAAGGGTAAGGATAAATTAGTGTGTAGGTTGAAAAAGAGCCTATATGGGTTCAAGCAAGCTCCAAGACAATGGTACATGAGGTTTGATAGTTTTATGCATGAGCATGGTTACTTGAGATGTGAATCTGACCATTGTGTTTATTTCAAGAAGCTTGAAAATGGGAGCTATATTATTTTGTTACTGTATGTGGATGATATGCTTATTACAAGATCTAGTATGCAGGACATTAGTGAGCTTAAGAGAAAGCTAGCTCACACATTTGTAATGAAGGATTTGGGAGCTGCAAAAAGAATCCTTGGCATGCAAATACATAGAGACAGGAAAAACAAGAAATTGTATTTGTCTCAAGAGGATTATATCTATAAGGTGTTAGAAAGGTTCAACATGCAGAATGCAAAACCTGTTAGCACACCTATGGCTGGACACTTTAAATTGAGTAAATATCAGTGTCCTTCATCACATGAGGAGGTCAAATACATGACACAAGTGCCATATGCTTCAGCAATTGGAAGTCTCATGTATGCTATGGTTTGTACAAGACCAGACATTACACAGAAGTGGGAGTTGTGAGTAGATATATGGATAATCTAGGTAAAGAGCATTGGAAAGCAATCCAATGGATACTTAGGTATTTGAAAGGGACATCTAACATGTAGTTATGCTATGGAGGTTTAGATATTTCATTATGTGCCTATGTTGATTCGGATATGGCTGGAGATTTAGATGGTAGGAGGAGCACTATATTTTCACAGTAGGTGGATCAGAAGTTAGCTAGATTTTGAGATTATAGAAGGTTGTGGCTTTGTCTACTATAGAGGCAGAGTATGTTGCAGCTATAGAGGCTAGCAAGGAGATGATATGGATGAGTAGGTTCATGGAAGAGTTGGGAAAGGAGAAAAGTAATTGTAAACTGTTCAAAGGACAATCGTGAGTGTAATTCATTTGGCAAAGAACTCAGTGTTTTCATTCAAGAATGAAACACATTTAGTTGAGATATCACTTCATATGGAAAGTATTGAGGATGGACAATTGAATCTGGAAAATATTCATACGAGCAAGAACCCTGCGGATATGCTAACGAAGCCATTAGCAAAGGAGAAGTTGGAGCTACACTCCACTTCTATTGGTCTTCGAGTTTGAGACTTGAAGAGGAAGAAACAAAGCTAAGGAAGGATCCAAGAATGATGTTGTACATGTATGGTGCAGTAATTAAACTCCAAGTGGGAGATTGTTGAGTTGTGAAGCTTAATTACTTCATTTTAGCATGCAATTGGAACTTGCTGGAAAATACAGTAATCGGCATCGGTTAAAGACTGACTGGCATCGGTCAGGGTAGATCAGCATCGGTCAGGGTAGACCGGCATCGGTCAGGTGTGACCGGCATCGGTCAAGCAATTAAGGAACCGGCCATAGTTAGGCTGAACTGGTGTCAGTTACCTGTGTGATGAAGTTTTAATTAACTCTCGGAATTATATCTATTTTTAGCATTAAAATAGATTTATTGATTGTAATTACATGGCTAAGTGCCCTAAGTCTATAAATGACTATATAAGCATAAAATCTAGGGTTTAGAAGGATGGATGTATCATAATTACAAGATAATTATGTGAGAGAAAATTCTTGGTGAAGAATCAAAAAATACTAAAGGAAGAAAGTACTGAACATCTGAGAAGTGTAGAAGATTGTAAATCTTCATTGTATATCTTGTCAAAGCTTTGGATAATAGATTGGCTTGTTTCTTGGTAGACGTAGCCCACACTGGATGAACCACGTTAAATCTAGTGTTGATTTATGTCTCTTGTTTTGTAAAATTCTTCTGGTAGAATATCCACTTTTATTTGCATGTATGCTAGATCTGATATATTGTCCTGACAACCGGTTTGCTAACCCTAACAGACTTATATTTTCTTTGAGACTACTAGGTGCTAGTTTCTTTCAATTTTCATAAAGTTTATTATGTACAAAATCACCACCACACTTGAAACACCCACTAAAAGGTCTTTTACTTTCAAACTTATTGTCATCACTAGTAGAGTTATCTTGTCCATTCCTTTTACATTTTCAGTTGTGTCATTTTCACCATTCTCGAGCCTTATTGCCAACCTTCTTCCACCATGTCTTTCCAAGTGACAATGGTGAAGGTGATTTGTAGCTCATCTTCCACTTCTCATCCCTATGAGAAGCTATGGCTTGGATTTTCTACTCTTGCCTAATGGCCTTTTCAAAAATAGCTTCCATGGTAGGAGGACCATGGACATCAAATTCACCCCCAATGATTGGGTTAAGTCCCATGATAAATTTGTGTATCCGGAATTTTTCATCCATCTAATACTAGTGAACATATTTAAGTAACTTTGTAAATTTTTCCTAATATTTTGTTAAGATCATCTTTACTTGTACCAAGGTTTAAAACTAAGAAATTTTTGTCCTTAATACAGCTTGTGGTAACCAACATTTTTTGAAATAAAATTTGAACCGATCCGAAGTTATGTCAGCTATAATAACTCCCGATTCTACTTTTGGATTATCCCACTAAGAGGAATCCTCATTTGAGAGTTGATAGATACCCCAAACAACTTTTGTTTCTTCATAAAATCCCTTATCTCAAAGTACTTTTCCATTTCGCTAAGCTAATTCTCATCTCCGTCACCTAGATTTTTCTCAAACTTAGGTGGAATAATATGATTAATGTCCTTTGACAACTCAAGTGTTAAGTGGGATTTTATGTTGATTGGTTAGTTTGGATTAGCAACATTATGATATGCTACATTACCATTTTTAGAATTTACATTATGATTAGTAGCATTTGGATTAGGATGCTCAAAATTTTGTACTTAAACTTTGATTTAAATATCCTAAGCATTTAACTATTGTTCAAGAACAACAATACGCTTATGAGTTTCATGCATGATAGCAAGTATCTTGTCCAGTTTCTACGAATTGTTATTGCTTCATCTCATGTATCCTGATTGTTCACATTGTTTCCTCTTGTTCTAACCATTTTTTATGTTGTTAAACAATAATTAAACCTTTTTTTGGCGTAGGGATCCATTATTTTCAAGAGTTGTAACCTTTAGCTCACGATACCAAAATGTAATAGCCATGTTATGCTTTAAAAACTAAGTGAAATTTTTTTATAAACCATTAATTATCTTGACCCCTTCAATGATTATCATAAAGCAATAGAAATAACCCAACATACTATATAGTTTACAAAATCCCTTAAGCTCTTATAATTTTATAATGAGTATTATCATTGTTATCCACTACTAAATTATTCCAGCATTATTTAATATTCATAATCTATCTAGACAACCTATGATAACCATGTGCAACTACAAAGGGATCCAGATCATTATTGATCACCTTTCAACACTCTTTACGAGCCAGTATACATTGTATACCATTTGGTTAAGCCTTATTATAGGTTAAGAGAAAATGTGAATATTCTTAGTGTCAATCATAAAGTCATTGAAGTAACCTCCATCTCGACTCTATAAACAAATTAATAAGAAGACCTAGTGAACAGACAATGCAATAAGTTATTTGCACTACTATGGCCATAGTTATCCGGCTTTTTTAGCAATCCAATTTTGAGACTGCACACAAGCCTATGAAACCCATCTTCCCTTCACCGCACAAATCTGTCTCAACATAGTTATCTAGGAATTATTTTTGTTGATTAAGTATTAAGTTTATAGTTAATCATTTTAAGTATTCATGTATAATAAGTAATTGAATTAGGATCTGAAGCTATATATATTAGGACTCGATATTTGGGTCATATGGTTCATGTCAGCACCACCTTGGGATCCCTACAGGAAAATATATGTTCACATAATGACCCAAGTCATTGCACATTTGTTCCTCTCCCCGTAGCCATCCCGAGCTGGTATGGGCATGACTCATATAACACGAAGGTTGTCTCATGATGCCTACCTTTATTTACCATTTGTTATATGATTTTTTTTCAAAAATAGGTTAATTTTTTTCATTATGTTATCCAATTCATGATAGAGTTATAAAGTGAACTATTCGAGTCACTAAATAATGTATGTACCTCATACCGCATGTAAGTCAACTACATCATTTTATGATCATTTTTAAGGTTTACTCAACTCATAACACAAAATTAATTATCATTTGTGATCATTAATAAACTCTTAGAAATTTCAATTTGTCAAGATCAATTGATTACATATGTGTTATAACTTATGATCACAATGTACCTTCATTCTCTTATACATATCGTTGTGATTGTTTCCCACTATGAATTAATAGAAACAATATGATATTTTATAAAGAATATAATTTATCATAAACATGAAAGTTTTTTATCTTAAAATATAGTAGTATCTCTCACATTATTTCATACTTATAACTAATATACATCATCTTGTTTCTTATGAAGAACAATTCTATCTAATAAACATTTATCTTCATTTTGTACTATGTTATATTTCTTGTTATAACTTATTGTTTCATTATACATTTAATAGTTTGTAATGACATCTTAAATAGTGGTGTTATTACTTAAATATCAATTCACAATAAATGTTCTTATTGCTAAACAATGATACAATATGTCACTAATCACAATCACATAATCCGAACATCAATCGTTACTTTAATAATTAATACATTAATACATAGTCAAAAGTGACTATCAAAGATAATCAAATAAACACTAGGCTCAAAGTCCATATACAATGCGAATTAATTCTTTATCATAAAAATCAAGTAGAAGTACATTTTTACATTCATATGTATATGTATAATAACATTCAATGAATGATGAGTCACGCATTATCTGGTTTAACCATTTCAAAATACTTTTCAATCCTACAAGCTAAAAGATAATAATATATGCATGGCCATTTCATATAAGCGGCATGAAATATCAACCCCTAAATCATTTTGCGTCATTAAGAAACCAAGAGTATAAATTGGTTACCTACTTCCTTCCTTGAATAACATTTCATAAAATAGTGTAAGGAAGTTCAACATTGCAATATTTTAGTCATCTTATTGTTCTTTATATCAACAATAAACTTCAAATCATATTGTCTTATAACATGAAGATATCATAAAGACAAAGCCTCAAATTAAAAATATCTATGATAAAGTTTCACGCCACTAATTATTTTTCCATAATTCTCATAACCTTTAATCATTATTATAATAAAAGGTTATAAAAACAATATTTAATCAATCATTTCTTGCCCCTATAAATCAACTCCATTCAAATGTATGCCTAGGTCTATAACTACCAAGCAAGATAAAAATGGAAAAGTTTATAAAACCAAGGATTTATACCACAATTGATTCAAGTATACAAATTCAATAAGAAAAATATGTTTAACTCCCTACCCGAGGGAGGGTTTATACAACACCAAGTGTTTCCTTTACAAGCTTGTGAGAGCTTTGTACTTCATTACCATATTTGGAATTGAACACAACTAATGTATTCCTTATCCTAAAATACCATCAATTGATATATATATATATATATATATATATATATATATATATATATATATATATATATATATATATATATATATATCATTATAAAAATATATTACTATTGTGTTTCGAGAGAGGGCTAACAACTTGTTATTATTTTCTTGGTGAGCGTTAACTTTTTTAATACATTGCCTACATGCATGCAAGACTTATACATCATTATTTTTGGTATACCTATTAAAGTACCCACGTCGACCCCAAAGATAATTCCTACAACTCAACTCCGTCGACCAAGGAGCCTATGGGAAGTCAAATGTTTCCACTAATAGAAATAATACAAAAAATAATGAAGTAATAAACATCAATCACTAACCATTTCTATCATTCACATTCTATTAAAACAAGATAGCAATATATTCTCATTATACTTGATAGTATCGGTCACAATTGGCCATTTTGAGCAAAAATTTATACAAGAATTTCACAAACTCGTAGATTGATAAGAAACATTAAATAAACCAACCCAAAATACCCAAGCCCATTCGAATAAAGTCAAATGACACCAGATAAAAACTACCCATTAAACTTCAATGCTTCAATCTAAGTTTATCATTCAAAAAAGTATCGATTTGCCACACACATATTTATATTTCAAACAAAGAAGAGAACAAAAAATTATATATTCTCTATCTCATAAGGATTCAATAGATAAGAGTTAAGGTATTTAAGGCTTGATACTATAAAGCATCTATAGTTCTTTTCCCACTTTATTTATGTAAAATATCCCAATATTTCCAAGAAAAACGAACCATATGAACCATAAAAACATCCACAATATTAGACAACGTAATGATTTTGATACCCACAATATATACCTTTATCTTTATCACGATATAATTGTTTATCATAACTGAAAATAACTTCAATTGAACTCACATTGAAACCCTCATTGCGGCTCCTATTTTAGCATAAAATCTCTATATTCATCCAACTAGGAATAACATCGAAATCTTCATGCATAGTTGTTGACTGGACAAAAGAGTACCTATGTATCATAGGTACATGGAAAGAGGGTGCGCATGAAGAGGGTGCATAAGTATGCGCAAAATTTTAACACAAGAAGGGCATGGCAGGAAAGTCATAATTTGAAACTTAGTCATTTTGTATGCACAAGCTAAGAATATAATTCAAGACAAAGCATGTATTGGATAAGAACAAGAATACTTGAAGGATACGCAAAGCTATTTTGGGAATGAAAATAAGATCAAATGTCATACGAAGTTTGAGTTAATAATAGGATTAAATCTAGAGTTAATTATAGGTAATTTATTATTAGGTCAAGATTGCATGCTTCTTTAGTTACTTTTGTAGCGGTGCATGGCTATTTTAAGCATGCATCCTATTTTGAGAGTGTATGGGCAGTGGAAGGCAAGTCCTTACTCCTTGTGTGTGTGTGTGTGTGTGTGTGTGTGTATTGATTTTCACGGATGAGAGGTGGTCATTGTATTTTGGAATGTTACAGAGTTATGTTGTTGGTATGATTTTGCGCGCATGACTTTGTGATGGTAATTATGATGTATTCAGCTATGGGTTTTGTTATGACTTAATATAATGGACCTTTGTGTATGGATATTGATTGTTAATGTCTCTGCTATGGTTTATTGTATGGTAAATCTGATCTTGATCCTTGTTTGATTCATTATGCATTATGGTTGTGAACTGATTATTGTTATGCTTTATGTTTTACTACTTACTTCTGGTTATGGAATATATGAATGATCATGCTAACATCTTGACAAAGCTGGTATAAAAGAGAGGTACTGTACCTTTGTGTGCTTTGGGTGAGAACTTATAATTGTCTAAGTGATGAGATAATGTGTCTATGGTTTGAGTGACAAAAATAAACTACATTTTGGTTCCTTTGTTGGGACCTCTTTTCAAGTTGTTATAAGGATGTTGTATGATGAAGACACATCGGTTGACTTTAGACAACATTGAGAGTTGGGTTATGGACTTAGAAGACTAGTTTTCTCATAGATATAATACTAGACCCAATTTCAATGCTCGCGTGTGGGTTGAAGAACATTTATATCATGAGCTCTATGAGACATTATTTTGTTGTTTTCCTATAGAGTTGTACGAGTGGATGGTAGCATATGCATCAAAGCAGAATTGGAGGTATAGAACAATTGTTTGGACACAAGAAGATTACCAGACTCTGTATGATGCTGATGTAACTTGGACATGTGTTGTAGATCATTGGTGGAGTGATTCTTGCATAGTTACACATTGGACTATGCTATTTCTACTTATTCCTATCCATAGGTTATTGATTTTTCAGTTCTTGCACGAACCCAGAAGATCTTATTTGGGCGTTATCCCTTTACCAATTAATATCTTGTTCATGAATTTGGATTTGGTATAAGTACCTATGGTTAGCTAAACCTCCACCTCATGCGCAGGTCGGGAGTAGGTGTGGTGAAAGATGGCAGACCTTACGGAAAAAAGGTAGAGAGAAGAAAAGTGACTTAAGTATAATGAGGTGTGGGAGAGGAAATTGATGAAGAAGCGAGATATTGAGGAGTATTTGGAGTTACATAGAATGATGCCTCGTGAAGGATTTGAGACTCACGTAGAATACGTGGAGTTAGAGCATCAAGATATCCCCCATTTAGGAAAGCATAATAGAGAATCCCCTTGAATTCTGATGAGAGCATGTCAAATGAAGAAATATTAAGGACTATGGGCATACATCTGATCCCACTTGGTGACCTAGCCCTTGCGCTTGGTGTTCCAATTCCTAAAATAGTTATTGAGAAACAAGATAGTGTTGGTGATAGAGTAGTGACATGTAGATTTCATTTTCTATTGAGTACATAATTTCATCAGAAAAAAATTCATATATGGTTGGGTAGACATATTTATTTAGTGGTCCAATTGGTGGTATATTTTTTGGTGTGAAGTAGTACAACTTTACGGAACGTTACAATTCAATTTAGTACAATAGTTGGAAAATAGAGTATCTCCTCCTCTAGTCCAAAGTGCTCTCTACAAGAGGTGGATTAGGAGGATTAGGAGGTTCAGGATCTATTGGATATGGTGATTCGGAGGTGGATGGAATTCAAGAGGTAATACAGGTTCTAGGTCTGGTGGGCATGGTCCACACCGGCCACAACAATTCTATTATGATATGTCTCTTTATCTACTGAGTACATATGCATTAAAAATGCAGCAGAGCATGTGCGTATATGTGAGATAGTATGGTGTGCTAAGGGAATCATAGCTCTTGAGCGTAAGGCAAGTTAGTTTGCTGATACTTTGCAAGGGCGGGCACATAGCTAGTATAGGAAGTATGATCCAAACTAGATTGATGTAGATTACAACACACCGCATGATTTTTTCTTGGAAATTTTTCATATACCTGAGTTTGAATAGAAAAGCATCAAAGCATTTTGAAGGAAATTAATAAGGGCATGACTGAGAGTGTAAGGGATTATTCTCGTACACTTTAAAACTTTGTTATCAAATTTGTCTTATGATATTCACCCTAGCCAACATGCATAGTGGTTTTTTGGTGGTTTGATCACACCTTTCAAAAGGGTGCTCTCTCATAAGACATTTACGATCTATGTGAGGCTTTAGAGGAATCTCAACATGATAAGGCGTTATAAGCATAGACATTGGAGTTAACCTATTCTCGGAGGAACATATTGCATCTATGGCGAAGCGATTGGAGAAACTATCGGCCAATTCAAGTAAATGAGATGCATAGTGGGATATGGTGTATGGATAGTAAAGTTGAAGGAAACACTAAGGATAACTTCCTTCATAAATCGTGCCCACCATGTTGCTAGATTATGAAATCCATCACTTAGATCACGATTTGAGTAGGTTTCTATTGTTACAAAGACGCAATCTAGAAGAATGTGTCATGTTATTATAAGATTTTTAAGTCTCATACTCATAATACAAAGAATTGTAGATTGATCAATCAAATTCATGAAGCTATTGAAACTAGCGTGTCAAACTAGCATTATAAATAATTCAAAGGAGAAGAAAGTATTACATCATGAAGGGTGCTCTGATAGAGGTGGTAGAGGTAGAGGTTAACAAGGTGGATATAGAGGTTGTAGTCACGACATTGGAAGAATTGATTTCCCTCGTGGAATCTATTTTACCTATAGATCCCCTAATCATTATAGGTGTGAATGCCCTCATAATGTAGTCTTCTCATGGCGCGGAAACAACATAAGTTTGAATAATGTCCTGATTTATATGAGTACATGAGTAATAAATATAAGAATAAGTATAAGGGATTGAGGATGATTAAAGTAAAACATACCATAGAAGACCAGTGGATGCCTAAGATTGTGCCTGATCTTGAGATGTTTCCTATGTTAGTGACTACACACGTTGAGGTTTTCCATGCTCGTGAGATCCTAAAGTAGATAAATTTTATTACAAAGTAAGAGGTGATAAATGTGAAATATCCAGATCCTTCCCATCAGAAGGAAGTTTATCAGGAGACTATGGAGGTTATTATAAACTTGCAGGGTGAAATATAGTGCTTGAAGGAGCAGCATATAGAAGCTAGAGCAGGTGAATAAAGTTAAGCTTCCTCATAAATATTTTGATGAATTGAAGGAGGTTTATAAGATATTTCTCCAGGAAAATATCATTCCTTTTTTAGGGGAATGGCTGAGGGAGAAGATATTGTGTGTTGGATCTGAGCATGAGAGACAGATATTGCATCCAAAATTACCTCCTCATAGTCTTGATTATGATAAAGATATCACTTTGAATGATGTTTTTGATGGGTGGTTGTTGAGTAATATACTGATTGATATAAGTGCAAAAGTGAATGTACTCACTTTGGATGCATGGAATCAAATGGGAGACCACCATTACATCCCTCTTCAAATTTGATGTATATGGTGAATATGACTAGAGCCATGCCCATTGGATTATTGAAGGATGCCACTATTACTATATAAGGGGCCAATTTTATAGGGGAATTTGAAGTCTTAGCACTTACAGTAGATAGTTATCCAACATTCATTGGGCTCCTTGGTGTTACGTGAATAATGTTGATATGTGCTTCAATAAAGGTTATATCAGTTTTGAGAACAAAGAAGAACACGTAATTATTCCTTTGATAGATGGGAAGGATGCACCGTATGTAGAACCCTTGAGTGAAGAGGATCCGAACAGGATATATGTGTCCACAAGTTAGGGATGTCAAGTGCTTGAGCTATATAAAGAAGGTATTATTCAGTAGGATGATGATCATTCTATGAGTGATACAACTAATGTTTATGTGACAATTGGGCACATGGAACTTATGAAATGTTCAAGCAACATCAAGAATATAGTTAATCATGTGATCGGGTCATGCATTGTTTGTACCTTGATTCATACAAAGGTACCTCGGTACACTAGTGAAGGAAACCCCGATGTATTTTTGTGCTCCGTGGAATCCCAGTGGAAGGATGAGGGTGACAGAAGAAATATATTGGTTTATACCCTACGTGGAACAACAATGCGTTGGTGGACTACACACAAAGATAACCTTTTGGAGTGGAGAGAGGTGAGAATCACCTTCTCTACTAGGTTTCTAAATAAAAATGTACCTTTACAGATATGAGAACACTATGGGAAGGATTCTACTTTACATCACGTTTAGAAGTGTGAGAGACTCTAGACAGAGGGGTAAGAGGCCTTGCTTCCCTCACTATGGGTACATACTTTCTATACTACCCTAAGCGGTTGCACACGTGCATGGTATGTTCATGCAGAGGTTACAAGAGAAACAATTAATTAGCAGGAGATGGCCTCGAAAGATTCAAACTTTTGACTATTTATCTATTAAGCCATCGATGAATGAAGCATTACAGATTATGAAGTGCCTTATGAAGGGGATAATGCAAAGGCTGAGGAACTCATGTTAGATATGTTTGGAGAATTAGATATGGAGGTGTGCTTTAAAGAAGAAGAAACATATGAGAAGTAGCTTGGGCACGCCTGTCTGCAGACAAAGAGAAGCATAAGATGGTTTACATGATTGATGATGAAGAAGTAGAGAATCGGATGTTGATCACACTACAAGTAGATGTGATTTCGTAAATAGTTCCAATGAGAAGGAGCACACTTATCATGAGCCTATGAAAATGAAGGTCAACATTGGGACAAATACAAAACCTAAATAGGCCATTATTGGTTACTATTGGTGTATACAATAGGTGGAAAATATTATTGAGCTATTACACAAATTCAAGGACTTATTTATGCAAGGATATCATGATTTGAATGGAGTGCATCACTATTTTAAAAATATGAGGATCAAGTTAAAGGAAATTACAGAATCGGTTAGGAAGAAATATTATAAGATGAATCCTAATCTCCGCATCAAATTTAAGAAAGAGATTGATAAAATGTTGAATTTTGAATCATTGAGACCATTGAGGAGTCGAAGTGGGTTAGCCCCTTAGTAATAAGCATAAATAACTATAGTAAGATAAGAATCTATGTGGATTACAAAGAGTTGAATGTTTCTTGTGTCCTAAACCCTTTTGCCACTCCTTTTCTTCAAGAGATTTTGGAAGGCGTTGCAGGGCATAAAATTTATTCTTTTACAAATGGATTTTTGGTTACCATCAAGTGTGGATTGTTAAAAATTCCAAGAAAATAAAAATTCACCACCGAGTGGGGAATTTTTACATATGTATTTATTCCATTTCGGTTGAAGAATATGCCTGTCATATTTTTGCACACTCGTTGTGTAAGCATTTTAGGACTTTATAAACAAGTTTTTATAATTTTATTTGGATGATCGGACTTCTATATGGGATGGTAAAGATCACTTGTGACAAATTGAGACTTATGTTTGAGAGGTGCCGACAATTGAGTATCTCTCTCAATATTAAGAAGTGTATCTTTGCAACACCCTTTGGAACTTTTTTGGGACATATTATATGTAAAGAAGGTTTGTTGGTAGATCCTGCTAATGTCACGCTTATCCCGGCTTAGAGGATCCTACCACTCGAGTGAGGTGCGTGGTTTTTTAGGGAACATAGGTTATTACAAGAAGTTAATTAAGGGATATGTTAAGAGTACCGCACCCTTATAAGAATTGTTGAAAAGTAAAGGAAAGTTCCATTAGAATGAGGCACAATAGCTAGTGTTTGAGACATTGAAGAAAATAATTACTTCTGCACCCATTCTATGCTTTCCTTCTTGGGATAAACCATTTCATTTCCATGTTGATTACTCTAGCATGGCCATTGGCACAGTGTTAGAACAACCTAGTGATGGGATTTGTTGGAAATCAGAAGCACTGAGAGGGGGGTGAATCAATGCAGGTCAATTTTTCAACCTTTGAATTTTCTTAGTTATAACCAAAATCAAACCATGAATAAATCAAAGTGCATGCAAGAATAAAAGTACATGAGACACCAATTTTATGATGGAAAACCCTTAAAATGATAAACCCCACTAAAATAAAAATATCTATTTAGGAACACATATTCCAAAGTCTTACAATCATCTCACCTTTTTTGAGTACTCACTCAAACTATGAAGCACCCACTTCTATTTTCTACCTAGCACCCACTAGAATTGTTTAGCAAGCTACAACTTACAAGGATCTCCTTCCCCCATAACCCAAGTACCAACTTAGAAAACACACACAATGACAATATTACAACTTGATCACTTAGTTTCACGTTGCTAACTCAACCGATCATGATCTCTTTCGCTTAATGTACCTATTTCACCGATGTTGCACCACCTGTAAACCTCACTATATATACCCTTGTATACTAATCTCAGTCCTCTCTCTTCTATCTCAGTCCACTACTTTTGTATATCAATCCTCTTCTAACTCAATCAATGATCTTCATAAAACTACAGACCTCCATTTACATGTATGTGTGTTTTACCATTTACTATTCTTCCTCTTAAATTGTCTATAATGGTCTTTATTCAGTCAAGACAATACATACCTTATGTTTTCTAAATTTCCTATTGTCTATGGTCATCGACCCTTTATTTTCTTGATTTCATGGTCTATATTCTTATTTGACTTAATTTCATACTTATATATGTCTTCAATCTACCTCTTTCACTCTTCTATCTTGATTCTGTCATTTTGAATATTACATCATCAGTATATATTTTTTTAACACCGCCCACTTCATGTACACCAACCAAACACCTTCAGTTTTACAAGGCATTCCTATATATGCTCTTAAACTTCTAAACTCATGGAATTCTAACTTCCAAACTTCTTGGTTTCTTGAAAACTACTTAACATAAACTCTTTAACTATTCTCACTAGCAAATGGCTCGAGCTACATAACTTTTCAACTTCTTTTCACATAATTTATTTCTTCGCAAGACCAAAAAAATTCACCTACCCTTATACGAGCTTAAGAGATGAATGGTGACAAAAAGTGACTCTTTGACTTCTTCTATGGAGTGGAAGAGTATTGCAAATGTATAAAATTGTTGAATGTCTCTTAACCTTCCTTGGAGAACCCTCAACTTGACCAAGGTATTTGAGAAGACTTTACTCTTTACCTTTTACAAATAGTACCGTGGTCATAACGAATATTTCATTTTCATTACTTGATGTAGAATGATAAATCCTACTCCATGGGATCTGTTCAAGGCTGCTTCAAATCTCCAAGACCTTCATCCATCCTGTAACAACTTGTATCAACAATTACTTGACAACAACTTGCAACCTTTAAATTACCTCTTGCATATAAAATCAATGTTTCATTCGATGTCTTAGAAGATGCGTGCATTAAGGGCATAGTCACAAATTTTTAAAATCCACTAAAAGGTCTTCAATGACTTGACCCACACTTGACATCCTAAACCAATAAGAAATATAGTCTTGAATTGATCAAGGATTAAGAAACATGGAAAGCTTGTCTTTCTCGGTCATAATGTGCACACAATCGGGATAACTCTTTTTTTGAGATGATTCAAACTCAATAATTGTTCTTTAACTATTTAATACCTTATACAAACCTTTCTCACCAATATATTCAAGGATATCTGATTACAGTCTAAGGGATTCAAAAGAAAAAGCACGTTTAATAAATCGGGCACATTTTTCAAACTTTCTGTCAAGGAAATCTCAGCCACCGCTCCATCAATCAATCCCATTTATTTTGCAACAATTTCTAAATACCTTTATAGAGCTATAGTCAAAATTTCAAGGGAATTGTTTGGTTAAAATGTTCTATTCAAGAAAAAGTGCATTCAAGAAACACTAGTTCTATGATTTGAGCCTATGAAAGCCCGAGACAACTAAAAGAGTTATTTATCTTTTTCTAATAAATGAAATTCAAAAATTATAAATTTTGTGAGTGTGTAGAAATGGTCTCCAACTCTATCAAGTGATTTACTATCTTTAATTTCCTCCATTTATTCCCAAAGATTGAATTTTGTAGTCACAATACCCTGAAGTGTGTTAATGAGAGGATTTTCACTTAGAAACTTGTCAAATGAACTTGAAATCCACCCCAATCACTTATTTGAGGATGAATGGATCAAGACCATACCCTTTTCCATCATTTTCTTTGCATGAAAACACAAAGTATACTAACAAATATTCAAACAATTCGAGAGACAGTGGTATGTACATTTTGAAGAGGTTTGATGACTTCATTTTGTTTAGGTTGAGGTAGTAGGATGACTTGAGAAGTCATGAATAATATAGAAACCCTTTCCAAAATATTTGTAGTAGATGACTGGAGACTGTACTTTTACATTCTTATGGAGAATACCATAATTGCCTTCCCCGTGAGTGAGAAAAATATGTCTGTAAGAACTTTTTCAATCAAGAAAGTGGAACAAAAATATTTCAATATAAAAAAACCTTGAAAATTAATTATAAGTAAGATTTGAAATTTTTCTATGACCATTTAACCAATATTGTGTTCTTGTACAAAATCAAACTTGAGAAGGCAAACTTGCCAATTCAAGATCACTGAAGAGATTACCCGAGAAGCTCACCTGAGACACCTTATGATGGTAAAAATATGAGCTTGAAGGTATTCTTAGAGGTTAAAAATATCTTTCAGCACTCACAATACTAATTAAGCATCATAAGAATTCAATTTAGCCTTGACTACTTAGAACACATGATAGGAAGAAGGAAAACCACCTTTGAAGAATGCTAATATCATTTTAAATACACCTCCTTTTGACTTGAAATTTTTTGAAAATGATTTCTAGGAAATTTTACTCCAAAAATTCCTTCTATGATTTATCTGAAGATTACACAATATTTTTGCATGATTGCTAAGACACCAGTGCAAGTCAAAATGAGCTTTTCAATAGCCCACTTTTACAAAAACTTACACAACTTTCTCAAATGACCTCATTAAGACCTGAAATTTCGTATGAAGCACAAGGACGCATTCCTTCATCATCTCCCATGATTTTTTTGAAAGTAATAGGTCTAAAATTTTCTAACCCATTTCATTTGAATGTAAGAACAGCTGGGTTCCCAACAGGCTATTTTGGCTAACTTTTGAATTTTACCTTTACGACCTAGAATAAGATTTATTTTTTCTCAAATATTCCCTGGAAAACATTACTAGGCTACTTCCATGTTCTCATGGTATTTTCATGACCTATACCATCCTTTCATACCTTTCAAGGCTCAAGAAATAGGCCTAAATGGGCTAGTTTGAACTGATACTTTCATCAATTGACCTAATATTCACTGTAGAATCTTGTTATCATGTTTACACCATCATACCATACCTATACCGCATCCGAGCCAACCATACCTATCATTTCTATGCTTCCACTGAACTCCTGTCTCACCAACCAAACCCGCAAACCATCATGATCTCTTTCTTATGAGCTCCAAACATCTTCATCTTTCCCTCCTTTACCATCAATGCCACTTTGACATCAATGAAAACACAACCGATAGTGATTGGGGTCCAACAAAATCCCCTTTTTCATTGATGGAAACACCTTGCAAACCTACAAATTATGATGGAAAAAGCATTTGCATACTTGGTTTCCGATCGCAAGCTTTGTATCTCTCCCCATTTGACATCATTGAAAAGTGATCTTGACCACTTGACATGAACCAATGACAATTGATGACAAGAAAACATGATTAATTAAACTTACTTGTCCCACAAGCTCCCCCTTGGATGGTGTTTCTCTTTTCTGAGCTCTTTTTCTTGTCTTGAACTCCTTTTGAGTAAAAGCACTTTTCCTTTGCAAAAACCTATCCTATCTCAAGTATGAGAAACATTTTTTCTTACAATAGAAACATGCCAACACTTTGTTAGAGGACTGATAATAACATGTTACTACCAAAATCATCATTTCTTTCCTGACTATGGAGAAAATTATGCTTCCCTCTGCCTCTACTGAGCTAATCAGGCCTATAGCTCTTCATGAGCATCATTTATGAGGCTTAAATGGTCTTAGGGAACTTCTAACATGTCTTCAAGAACTCAAAAATTTATGCCACCTATTCTATACATATGAAGCTCTCCCTTTGTCTCTACAACAAACAACAAGTTCTAACATCTCTAATAACTCTTTCATCATGCACACTCTTCACCTAGACAACATATACTTTGCAACATCTCAATTTCTTTTCCAAATGGGTCAATGAAGTCATAAATATACCTAGTTCAGTTTTTAGATCATTACCACTATGCTCCCTTGTCTCACATTAAACTCATATAGACTGTAAACTCTAAAGTTTAGAAATTAAATCCTTCCCTTTAACTTCGTGACAAACGGCTGTGCCCTCATCCACATATTTATGTTTGAATTCTAGACAACAACTCTTTCATGAATGAATTTGCAATATTTGAAGCTTTATTCACTATCACAGTTATCCATATACTCTGTAATTTGATCATTATACCTTGAATTTAGAGCAACTTGGGCCTTTGAATGATACCTCAAAAATATATTCCAAACACTTTGAAGGCATGTCAACATTATAGACATCTCAATAACCTTGTCAAGAATGAGGAGAACCATCTTTCATACCTGAGTCACCAAACCTATTGATCAAAAGCAAACAATCCAAATCTATCAAGTATAACTGAAAAATATAAACTTACTTGAAGCCTCATACCTTTTCCATCCTCTAGTCTTATTATTGTAGATGATTTTTCCAAAAATTTAGCTTCATCTTCCTTCATTTGATCATTCAAGACCAATTTTCCATATTTTTCACTTAAATGGACTATGCAAACCCAGTCAAGATAGTGAGGTAGCATTTTGTCTTGATTTTTATCTTATCTCCTCTAAGATAGTGTTCACACCTTGTAAAAACATTAGTAACATGGTATATTACCTTTTAAAATGAATATCAATTAAGTTCAACCAAAACTCATACCTGTAGCATCTCAATATGCATGGAAAATCATGATAATGTGTTTTTGATTGATCATTGTCTTATTCAAGAACTCTTGAGATCAAACTAATCAAGTAGGACTTGGTCTCATTAAACCACCTTCAAAGGGACCTTTTAGGACTATACACCAAAGTGAAATTTATGATACGACCAAAACTCATGTCCAAACTATTCATGATAATAATTCTTATGCATTATGATACTTGACAACTTCTGTGACATCTACATAAAACTATACAAGTGATGGACACATGAACACATTAAATGCAAGCTCCAATAACACATGGTGACTTCATGAAACTCCACAGAACATACACTTGGCAACTATAAGTTTCTATCCTCATGGATCTACTTATTCCTCGTGGGAGTAGGCTCATTATGAATTTTGAGCTTTGACAAAAAAATAATGATGACAAGGAATTCATGAATGGTAATAGGAATTGGACACATTTGATGTTGTATTTAATCACATGGCAGACTTCTTGATAGTGACACCACTCTTTTCAACACCTAGTGATGACAATATGCACCTTCCTATCTTCAAATGTTCAACAATAATTTCAAAATTCATAAGACAAAGGTCATTAGAATTATGAACATACACAACTATCTTAGATAAGAAGTTTTGACCATGATTAGACCAATAGTGCTTCATACCACCATTCAACTAATTTCAATACTCTTACACAAGAGAATCCAAACAAAACTTTTTCAAATCATAGAATTACATACCTTATGCATCATGGAGAAGACTCATTCTGACTCCAATGCTTCATTCAAGTGAATATGCCTCCTAGAAGCTTAGAGAAGGCATATTGTGAGCCTTGAATCATTTTAGAACAACATAAAGTCATCATAACAACATGATGAATCCATTTTCCCTTTCCTTGTCCTCACAATCTTGATGACTTTCTTAGTTGTATCTCTAGGAGTAATAACCTCATTACTTGACCTCTCATCATATGTTTGTGTGCCTGATAGACATAAATGTTGCACTTCATACACCTTCTCTACCACTACTTGAGGAAGAAATTCCTCATCCTTGGTACTAGAGTTGTTTTCCTATTTCTTGCCTTTTTCATCCTTTGTTAATACAATATTAGCTTGTTGTGGTACCTTCTTTTCAGTCTTTGATTTCTCTACTTCTGACTTTTCTTCCTTGATTCTGTATACCCATTTCATTTTCTTCTTTTCAGGAGCTGCTTGAGGCTTGGGTTGTCTATAGTTATAGCAATGCTTTGAGAAATTCCCAACTTCATGACATGTATAACATATGACCTAATTTATCCTTTTTCTTGAGTAATGACTATCATTTCTAAATTGGCTTAGAGGTTCTTCTAAGAAATACTTGGCTATATGACCTTTATTTCTATAATTGAAACACATTATATTCCATTCATATTTAGTAGCACAAGATCTCCATGGGTTCTCTTTTTCATATTTTTTCATACACTCTCTAGCTCTATGTCCAAATTCAGAACATGAGAAACAATAACCATTAAATTTCCTCTCATACATGGATGCATTTGGCTATCTAATTGACTTGGATCTTCTTATATTTGTTGTATTCTTGTTTGTGTGTTTGCTGGGATTAGCCTCTTCATTTTCCTTGTTCTCTGAATGGCTTGATTCAAGCTTTAAATCTATTTTCTTTACTTTTGTCACTTATTCTCTGATAATATTCAAATTTTCCCTCAATTTCTCACACTCTTCAGTCTTTTCTTGGATAGATGCTTGACAATACTTATGCTTTATTTCATTGGAAAATCTTTGTAACTTATTTTTGACTTGACTCAGTTCATTTTTCAGGTCTTTACTTCCTCTTCTAGTTTCAAGAAATCATGCTCTTTTCCTTTTAGAGATCTAGAAACATTTTCCACAAGATTAGCTACTTCATTTAATTCTTGACAGTGGTGATATTCCATGTTCTTAATCTCATTATTCTAGCCTTCTATCAAGGATTGAGCAATGCCATCTATTCTCTTCATGATTAATTCATCCAAAGAACCCATGCTTATGTTATCAAGACCACTTTCAAGTTGTTAGGCTTAACTCAGAAGAACCATTCTTTGATACCAATTGTTGGAAATATCAAGCACTAAGAGGGGGGTGAATAAATGTAGATCAATTTTTCAACCTTCAAATTTTCTTAGTTATAACCAAAATCAAACCATGAATAAATCATAGTGCATGCAAGAAGACAAGTACACAAGACACAAAGTTTATGGTTGGAAACCCTTAAAGGAGAAAACCCATTGAAATCAAAATCTCTATTTAGGAACACCTATTGCAAAGTCTTACAATGATCTCACCTTGTTTGAGCACCCACTCAAACTATGAAGCACCCACTTCTATGTTTTTCCTAGCACCCACTAGACTGGTTTAGCAAGCTACAACTTGCAAGGAGATCCTACCCTTGTAACCCAAACACCAACTTAGGAAACAAACACAATAAAAATATTACAACTTGATCATTTAGTTTCATGTTGCTATCTCAATTGATCATGATCCCCTTCTGGCTCAATGTAACTATTTCACTAATGTTGCACCTTGTAAACCTCACTATATATACCCCTATATATCAATCTCAATCCTTTCTCTTCTATCTCAATCCACTACTATTTATATCAATCCTCTTTTGAATCAATCAATGATCTTCATAAAATTACAAAGCTCTGTGTTCATTTGTGTGTTTTTACCATTTTTAATGTTCTTCCTCTTAAGTTGTCTATAATGGTATTTATTCAGTAAAGATAGTGCATACCTTATGTTTTCATCATTTCCTATTTTCTCGTGGTCATCCACCCTTTATTTTATTGACTTCACAGTCTATATTCTTCTTTGACTTAATTCCATACTTATAGATGTCTTCAATCTACCTCTTTTAGTCTTATATCTTTAGTTCATCTCATTGTCATTTTGAATAATACAATCACTGTATATTTTGTTTAACATTGACCATTTCATGTACACCAACCACACACCTTTAGTTTTATAAGGCATACCTATATATGCTCTTCAACCGCTCAACTCATGGAATTTTAACTTCCCAACTTCTTGGTTTCTTGAAAACTACGTAACATAAACTCTTCAAATGTCCTCATGAATAAATGGCTTGACATACATAACTTTTAAACTTCTTATCACATCATTTATTTCTTCTCAAGAACCAAAAAAACATTCACCTACCCTTCTAAGAGCTTAAGAGATGAATGATAAAAAACAAGTGCCTCTTTGAATTCTTCATATGGAGTGGAAGAGTATTGCAAGTGCATGTAATTTTTGAATGTATCTTAACCTTCTTTGGAGAACCCTCAACTCAACCAAGGAATTTTAGAAGACTTTGCTCTTGAGACTTTACAAATAGTGACGGGTCATGACAAAGATTTCATTTTCATTACTTGATGTAGAATGATAAATCCTACTCCATTAGATATGTTCAAGGCTTCTTCGACTCTCTAATACCTTCATCTATCCTGTAACAACTTGTGTCAAAAATTACTTGACAACCAATTGCAACCTTTAAATTACCTCTTGCATATAATATCAATGTTTCAATCCACTATCTTGGAAGATGCATGCATTAAGGGCATAGTCACACATTTTTAAAACCCATTGAAAGTTTTTCAATGACTTGACCCACACTTGACATCCTAAACCAATAAGAAATACAATCTTGAATTGATCAAGGATTAAGAAACATGGAAAACTTGTCTTTATCAGTCATAGTGTGCACACAGTCAGGATAACTCTAGTTTTTGAGCTTATTCAAACTCAAGGATTGTTCTTCAACTATTTAAGACCTTATACAAACCTTTCTCACCAATATATTTAAGGACATTTAATAAATTGAGTGCATTTTTCAAAATTTATGTCAAGGAGATATCGACCACCACTCCATCAATCGATCCCATTTCTTTTGCAATAGTTTCTAAACAACATCACAAAGCTACAGTCAAAAATTTGAGGGAATTAATTTCTTGAAATGTTCTATTTAAGTAAAAATGCATTCTAGAAACCCTAGTTCTGTGATTTGAGCTTATGAAAACCTAAGAGGGCTAAAAGAGTGATTTGACCTTCTCAGAATAAATGAAATTAAAAATTTGAATTTTTTTGAGTGTGTAGAAAAGGTCTCCAACTCGTTAATTGATTTACTACTTGAAGTTCCTCCATTTATTCTCAAAGATTGAATTTTGCAGTCAAAGTACCTAAAGTGTGTTAATGAGAGGATTGTCACTTAGCAACTTGTCAAATGAGCTTTAAATCCACCCCAATCACCTTTTGGAGGATGAATGGATCAACAAAAAACCCTTTTCCATCATTTTCTTCTCATGAAAACACCAAGTATACTAACAAATCTTCAAAAAAGGCCCGAGATAGGCCGAGGAAGTAGATGACTTGAGAATTCATGAAGAATAAAGAAACCCTTTCCAAAATATTTTCACACCAATATAGAAATCGTTTACAAAATATTTGCACTAGATGACTGGAGACTGTACTTTTACATTCCTATGGAGAATCCACAATTTCCTTCCCGTGAGTGAGCAAAATATGTCTACAAGAAATTTTTCAATCAAGAAAGTGGAAAATAAAATATTCAATAGAAAAATCACCTTGAAAATGACTTGTAAGGAATATTTTAACTCTTTTTTTGACCATTTAACCAATATTAGGTTCTTGTACAAGATCAAACTTCAGAAGGAAAACTTGTCGATTCAAGATCACTAAAGAGATTACTTGAGATGCTCATCGAGACACCTTATGATGGTTAAAATATGAGCTTGAAGGGATTCTTAGAGGTTCCAAATAGCTTTTAGCACTCACAAGACTTATTAAAAAACAGAAGAACTCAATTTAGCCTTGATTGCACGAGAACACGTGTTAGGAAGAAGGAAAACCACCTTTCAAAAATGCTCATATATTTTTAAATACACCTCCTTTTGACAACAAAATTTTTGCACATAATTTCTAGGAAACTTTACTCCAAAAATTCCTTCTATGATTTATCCGAAGAGGACACTATATTTTTCATGACTACTAAGACACCAGGAAGCTCAAAATGAGCTTTTCAATAGACCATTTTTGTAAAAAAACTTACACAACTTTCTCAAATGACCTCATAATGACCTGAAATTTTTCATGAAGCACAAGGACACATTCCTTAATCATATACCATAATTTTTTTGAAAGGAATAGGTCTGAAATTTTCTAACCCATCTCATTTGCATGCAAGAATAGTTGGGTTCCCAACATGTTGTTTTGGCTAACTTTTGAATTTTACCTTCATGACCTAGAATAAGCTTTATTTTTACTCAAATATGCCCTAAAAAAAATATTCTTCTTATATTCTCTCATGGTATTATCATGGATTTTACCATCCTTTCATACCTCATCATGTTTAAGAAATAGGCCTAAATGGGCTAGTTTGAATTGAGACTTTCATCAACTGACCTAATATTCACTTTGTAGAAGCTTGTTGCCATGTTTAAACCATCATACCTGACCTGTAACACATCTAAGATAGTCATACCTACCATGTCCATGCTTCCAATAAACTTCTACCACACCAACCAAGCCTGCGAACCATCCTAAACTATTTCTTGTGAGCTCCAAACATCTTCACCTTTCCCTTTTTGCCATCAATGCCACTTGACATCAATGAAAAAACCATTGATAGTGATCGGGTCCAATAGTATTTTTATCATTCTATCTATTTTTTGAGAAAGAATTTGACACCAAATGAGCATACTTATACAAATATAGAGCATGAAGCATTGTCCATGATTTAGTCATTGTTTAAACAATACTTGTTGGAAAATTTCTTTAGATTTTATACATATCACATGGAACTTAAGTACTTAGTTAATAAGCCTATTTTATAGGGGCACATATATCGGTGGATTCTCTTGTCTTAAAATTTTGACTTTACCGTGTTGGTAAAGCCGAGAAAGAGAAATTTCAAACCGAATCATTTATCAAGGATTAACTCAGGAGAGGAAATGCAGAGCATTGAGGACACAATTCCGATGCGTAGATTTTCATATTTAATCGAGCACCCTCGACTTAGAATATATTTATGTGTTTTTGCGTCTTGGGTGTGCACCCAAGGGATGAAGAGATTAGAGAAAAAACAGCTTGCCATACACGTCGCACCTTACATGTTAATTAGTGGAGATGTATACAAGTTAGGCCATGATGATATTTTACACCGGTGTGTACTTAAACATGAGTGTGAAGCTGTAATGGAAGAAACTCATGGTGGGATTGTAGGAGGACATTATACAGGTAATGCTACCACACGTAAAAAAATTTGGTTAGCCTTTGGTGGGAAACACTCTATAAGGATTAGAAAGAGTATACTAGGGTGTGTGATCATTGTCACCACCTTGGGAAGCCTAGGAATAGGTATGAGACCAATTGCGAGTGTAAAACCTTTTGAGAAATGGGAAATTAACTTTTTAGGTCTTATTTCCCCACTTGCACATAGGACTGGATCACACTATATCATTACATGTATAGATTATCTCGATTAGTTTGATAGAAGTAGTGATTGCAAAGGATTACATAGTAGCTACATCAACAAGGTTCTTATAGGAGAACATTATCAGTAGGTATGGATGTCTATTGAGCTTGACAAGTGATAGGGAACACACTTTTTGAATGATACTATCAAAATATTATTGGCTGAGTTTATGGTGGCACATCACAAGATAATGCCCTATCACCCATGGGCCAATGGTACTCCTGAGGCTTTCAACAAGATATTAGGACATACATTGATAAATATCTATGATGTTGGAAGAAAAGACTGGGATGATAAAGTCTCTGTTGTACTTTGGGCATATAAAACAACTTACAAAATATTGAACAAAGCCACACCCTTTCAGTTGGTGTTTGGCGTGGAGGCTATTTTACTGGTGGAATTTATGTTACCTTCCCTACATATTATGCACACATGTAGACTAGATGATGAAAAGAACTTAAAGATCATATAGATAAATTGATGTAATTGGATGAGAGGCACCCATCATATGTTGGAGCCAGAAGACAAAGAAGGCTAGGAAGAAGGCATGACATGATAGGCATATTAAGAATAAGTAGTTTGAAGTTGGATAGATGGTTCTTCTTTATGAATCCAAGTTTACGCGCCACCCTGGGAAATTTAAGGTGCATTGGTTTGGACCATACGTAGTGACATATATACTTGATTCAGGCACTTTCAAGTTATAGATACTAGATGGAACTTTATTTTAAGTTACTTCAACAAGAGTATGTTGAAGCCCTACTATAAATAATTCTTCTTGGTGTTTTTAATAAGGCATTAGTGTTATTTAGATTATATTTCCCTTTAATGTATTTTCTTTATATGTGTTTCCTTTCATCTTTGTTATGCTTTGTCAATTTACTTCAATGTTTTTTCTAATAAGTGTGTTTGCATGCATTGATGTCGATTACTATCTAGTGTATTCATGCATATAGGACTGTACATACTTTTAGTGTGGGGTGGAGTAGGTACATGATAAATGAGCCAATAATGAATATCCTCTAGAAGATGGGTATGCATAGAAGAAATATGGTGTAGGTGCTTGAAGTAAAGGTGCGGATCAAGAAAAATTACTCATAAATGAAGACCACACGTAGATGGATGGATGCACAATGTAACGTGAGGTAGGTAGTAGCATGGGAAACTACTTGGTATTAGGCATAGAGGTTTTGTAATTTGGCACATGAAGGCATGCAAGAGGAGGTTTGTGGCTAAGAAGTAGTGGGCACTCCATAAGGTTATGATTGGGGCATGGAAAATTTATTTACAAAGCACAAAAAAAGGAACAAAATGCCATTTAATGTTGAGTATAGTGGTAGATGGAGAGCAATAAATGTAGGGAAAATTAAAAACGTTATAAAAGGCGGTGTGATGTCTATAATATCTCTCTTACGCAGCTTTCCCATATAACTCGTTTCTTCATCTCGCTCTTGGGAACTCAATCAAACACTTCACAATATATAACAGAGAGATTTGTGCACGGAATGTTTCACAACTCCATTAGAGAGGATGTTTGAGCAAAGTGAAGGTGTGTGGGGAGAAAATTTGTGAGCTAGGGTTCGAGGTGAAGCTAGGGCACACAAGTTTTAAGTTGCAGAGCTCAAATCTAGTGCAAGAACACATTTTTATCATCACAATGGCACCAAAATGAGCACCTGGAGAAACCACAAGGGGCAGGAAGAAAAATAAGTAGAGGTAGAGGTGGAGGATACCCCAAAAGTAGATTTTCGGAGATGCAGTACCTAGAAGGTGTCATAATGGGATTGGATTGGGATTCACATATCGAAAAAGCAAAATAAGTGACTACAATCATCGTACTAAGGATAATAAGTATGAGTTAAAAAAATAATTGATGGTAAATATAGATTTGTGATGAAAAAAACTACATGGCCATTTATGATTATGCAAGACATAAGTTGTTAGTGAATGTTGGAGTTATGCAGCTATATGAGCTGCCATATTTTGGAAAACCAAAGAATTTGTATCAATGGATGATGTCCCAGAGTCCATGAGGACTTATTTTATTTTGTAGGGCGGTGAATGTGACTTATTGCACCCTTGATTAGAAGTTTTAGGGTTTATAATCTCGAGCACTTTGAGATTAATAGTGACCTTACTGATGATGAGGGTGTAGAGGTAACAAGGACTACACTAGCTTATGTGAAGGGAGGGCGTGTGATGGATATTGTCAAGTTAGAAAAGTACCCTGTGATTCAAGCAATCATATGCACCTCCTCACCAAGTTGAATAACTAGGAAAATTAGAGCTAGGTAAATAAAATATGGCTCCATATTACAAAGAAAATGATAGAGGGAGTAGTATACAACTTATATTCATTCATTGCTTTAGACTATTATTGAAGAAGCACACCATGGAGACAAGATAAGTTTTGGTGCTATTTTATTGTCTATTGTGTTTGTGGAAATTGGGGTGCTGATGGGCCAAAGGAGAATATTTGGCAATATCCCGAGGAGAAAAGTCCCTTGTAGACAAATTTGTAAAATATACATGTGATGGATCTATGAGTGGACCTTATAAGCAAAGGCTAGAACTTTGGTATAAGTGCTTGCATGAAGCCTTTGAGTATGAATGGAGAATACCCAAGGACCTTCCTTCAGTATTGGATAAGTAGGCCCAATTCATTGTATATCAACACTTTTACATAGGAATATTTGGAATGAAGGATGGAAATTGGATCCCTTGGTGTAAGCTCCCATATGCCTTCATCACGTGTTACTTCCAGACCTTGGTACCCAAATTTTAAAATGTGCACATATTAGATTTTGATGCACATGAAGGTAGATTATGGAAGACATACGTATATCCGAGTATGTCTACTTATATAGAAAAATTGATTTCATAAGATATTAGTATTAGTTCAATGAGCGTGGAAGTTGGGAAATTTGGCACGCACGCTTAAGGTATACATCTACCTTAAGCCCAAATTGGAAAAAGGTAAATACATTGAGAATGAGTTTAGGCTTCCTGAACTTCCCAAAGGAAATCATACGGTGGGCACATTACAGGATGAAGAGCCCAATCCTCCCCACATAGAAGAAGAAAAGGAGGAACTAAAGGAAGAAAGTGGTGGCATGGATCATGGCTCGTAGAGGTAACCTACAATTGGGTAAAAAGAATGCATGAGGTAAGTCCTCATGCATGTACAAAAGAAGAAGTAGGAAAGGAGACAAGTGCTTTGAGGAGATAGGAACATGGATGTTAGGGAACTAAAGAGAAATAATTCAAGAAGGGTGGATAAGGATAAGGCCACAAATCACAAGTGCACGGGGCCCCCATCTTAAAAGAAGAGGTGAAAGTATATTCCCACTAAGGATAGTGAGGGGGAAAAATTAGATGACATCACACATGTCATTAGGGAGACTCGTTATAAATATGGATGCAGAGGCGCATTAGGATGAAGAAATGCAACATGATACAGAGGTGTTTAGAGAGTGCAAAGTGGTGAGTGGTTATAGAGGAACAATAACAAAAATATTCGTGGAATAGGTACATGGCTAGAAATAGATAAGGGTGAACCATCCGGTGAGCCTATTAGTACACATGTTGGTGAGACATGGGAAGGACCGACACTTGATGTTGGAGTGCACATTCTCAAGGCTCATCATTCCTAAGGAGGAATAAGGATTGATATATGTATAAGACTCCTACTATTGATTATATTAATGACCCCACAAAAATCCTTCGTGTCGCTAGTTTTAAAGCACTTTGGATCCTGAGGAGATTTATGGATGGGAATGGATGGAGCCTAAGGAAGCCAACTTGTGCACACCAAAAGTAACTCTCTTAGAGCATGCAGACTCATATTGATGAGCTTGAGTTTGATGTAAAAGAATATTCATGCATTAAGAGGAAAATTACAAAGAAATTCCAAGCCACGCACTGGATGGTGAAGCCTCATGAGATTTTACCGATGAGCACGAAAGTAATTCCTTGAACAAGATGGAAGCTGAAGTAGTGTGTAAAATATAGATAAATCAAACGTGTTAAGAAATTTTTGGAGGAGAATAAGAGCATGAAACAACAAGTGAAATAGTTGTCTGGGGCGGAAAGAAGGATAAAGAGAAACAAAAGAATATTCTAGATTTTGTGGTAGAGTTGGGAAAGGATATTATTGATGCACATCTAGATATTGATGAATGCAGACCAAGAAAACCTATCAGTCATCCTTGCACTTTTTACAGGATTGTGTTCACTTGTTGATTAAGAAGTAGTTAGGAGAGTACAAAAAGAGGCTAAGGAGGATGAAGTAGCTAAGAAGGAGAGAACAAAGGCTACAATAATGTATTGAATAGTTGGGTATGACTCTTTACTATAAACATTAAAGGATGAAATGAAGAAGGAAGACTCGGCGTTGAATTTTGTGCAGACCTACAAAGCCATTTGTTAAAATAAGGACCTTGGCATAAGAAAATGAGGTCCTTACTACAAAGAAGAATGAGACTCTTGGGCTGCAGGAGAGAGGTGGCATTACTGGCATAAAATCATAATGTGCTTACAGAAGCTCGGGACCCTCATATGGAAAAGATAAAGGAACTTGTAAAACTGATAGCTTGGTGTATGGATGTAATGGTCAGGATGGTTTCCATTTTGGCTAATGTTCTTAGGGTATTACAGAATGAGGGAAAAATATGACCTTGGATGAGATGGATGGAGTACTTACGAACATCCCCGAAAAGACAAAGAAGGCACTCGATGACTCAAATAAGTTAGGGTGGAAATCAAAAATGAATACCTTGAGTTACTTCTTCCTTTAGAGGAATAGAGTGCCCATATTCTTTTTGGTATATTTTCATTCATTGTGTATAATCATTATTTTATTCATTATTCTTTATTCTTGGAGAGATAAGGCATGATTACCCATTTTGGGGGTGGAAATGAAGCTAGTGTGGGGTAATGTTGATAGATAAAATATTTCCTAAGTGTCATAGATGCATGGAAAGAGGGCATGTAGTTATGTGAGAAAGTTAAGTAGAAGAAGGGTATGCCGAGGAAAGTTAGAGTTTGGAACTTATTCATTTTGTATGCACGGGATAAGAATAGGATTGAGTGTAGAGAACTCATTGGATAAGAACAAGAAGACTTGAAGGATAAGAAAATATATTTTGGGAACAAGAAGAAGATAAAGCATCATGCAAAGCTCGAGCTAATAATAGGATTAGATCTAGAGTCAATTATAGGTAATCTATTATTAGGTGAAGTTTACATGTTTCTTTAGTTACTTTTGTAGTGGTGCATGGCTTTTTTGAGCATGCAACCTATTTTGAGAGTACATGGGCGGTGAAGGGAAAGCCTCCACCCCTTATATATATGTATTGATTTTCACGGATGAGAGATGGTCATTGTATTCTAGAATGTTACGAGAGTTATGTTGTTGGTATGATTTTGTGCCCATGACTTTATGATGGTAATTATGATGAATTTAGATATGGGTTTTTTTATGACTTAATATAATGGATCTTTATGGATGGATATTGATTTTTGATTTCTCTATTACTAGTTATTGTATGTTAAATCTAATCTTGATCCTTTTTTCAATCATTATGCACTATGGTTGTGAACTGATTAGTGTTATGCTTTATTCTTTTCTACTTACTTCTAGTTATGGAATATATGAATGATCATGCTAACATCTTGATAAATATGGTACAAAAAGAGGGACCTGGTACTTTATGCACTTCAGGTGAGTGCTCATGTCTATCCGAGTGATGGGCCAATGCATCTTGGGTTTGAGTAAGAAAATCGGACTACAAGAGCTCGCTAGCAGAGCTTCAACAAAACCAAAACAATAAAAAGAAAACCTAGTTACATGATTCATATCTTCTCAATGAATATGCATGAATCTATAAAAATTAAATGCATTTACTCTTATTCGTGCCATGTAGTGGCTAGACTAAAGTCTCCTTCACCATCTCTAGCTTCCCTCCCAAAATATACTAGTGGAGTGTTAAACGAGTGGTCCCATATTAAACTCTAACTCCATTTGCATGGTGATATAAATTTAATAATTTGTCAAATACCTTTAATAAATAATTTATTTCCTAAAGTAAACATTTGGTCCAAGACTTAAATCAAATAAAAATTAAAACCTTATTCTTTTACATGGGTCAATCGACGATCAATTGAATTATTAAACAATCAAATTCCACTCGAGTATGGTCAAAGATCATATCACCAAAAATAACAAAATTCCAATCCTCGTAGTCATTTTCCAATAATCAAATTCAGTGTGTAGTCAAAACAATATAATTTCAAGCACTATAATGCCTATCATGAAGAACATACTATTAATAATTAGTCTATAAAATTCATATCACTATGGTCTTAGACCAGCACAACCAATCACAAACAATAACCACTTAGCATGGAGCCATGATCGGGCAAAGACAATATCAACCAAACAAGTTTCATTCTAATGCATGGTGTGATCAATATGATCATCAAATGAACATTATCTGAGCTAGGGTTAATAACCATTGGAATAGTTTTAAAATATGCCAAGTATGTAATCGAAGATCACTAAAATTGATAGAATATTACCTTGCAATACTTTACTAAATTTTAGGTTGTATAAAGCAATATACTTACATTATTGATAAAAAGTTAATTATGTCAACTCCTTAACAATTACCTTGATGATCTCAAACTTTACCCATCCCTTGTTAAAGATCATCATTATGCTTTATGGTCTATGACCGTCATGATAAAAAAAATGAGGTTAATGTCATTAAACCATCATAATCATTTATTAATGAAAAATAATATCATTACATCCAAGTACATATTTACTAATCATTAGCAAACCATTAAATTCAAAAATAAGATAAGAAAATTTCATAAATAGGTACAACAACCAAATAACACACCGATGTTACGAAATCATTGCACACATCAAGGTAAAGTAATCTCATAAAACATATCATAATAAGAATAAGTTATAAATTTCAAGTACTCCATGAATGTTTGGTCACAAACATTGTTACGCATTGGGCTTACAACTACGTGTAAGTGCATATATCCTTTTCATGGTATACATACGTACGTATAGTTGTAAACTCGGTTGTGTGACAACATTTCCCCCTACATTTGTAAACCCCTTAGCATATTACAAATTGTCTTTGTGACAAACAAAATGAAAATGTGGCATGTGACATTGCAACTTAAGTTACAATTCTTGTAGCTCTTGCTTATTATCCTCTAATAGCTGCCACATTTTTCTTAATTCATATTTTTCTTCCGAATCTATCAATTTATGCTTTCAATCTCTTGAATCCTTTCTCTCTTTAAATATTTGACCATGGTTGTACTTTTAAACCATAAACCTATACTATAAAACTTCAAATTAAACTATTGTAAGAATATAACATAAAGTAGAAAAGGTGTTAGCAAACCCTTTCAAAAAAACTAGCTCGATACCAAAATTGATTTTAAAATGGGCATTTTAAAAGAATTAATCATTTTCGAATATTTTTGTAGACACTAAATCACGCACTTTGGGTATCTATCTAGTCTTGATCACATACTACTATTCATGTGATTCTTAAGTAAGAACAATACTAATTAAGCCATGTCTTTGGCCATCTTTTCTTGTTTTTTGTTGCCGCTTTGATCTTACTCTCATGATTACCTATCCCGTCTTTGTATACTTCGGGTATTTCTCATCCTAGACACCGCTTAGCTAGGACACTAACGCCAAGCACCCCCAACCTCTTTGTACTTTTTTCACATCTTTTGGGTCCTTTCTATTTTTTTGGGAATCTTATCTTCTTGGTTACAAAATTCAAGCAAGGGAATCATATAAATATAAATTTATGTGACCATAATAAAGGACCAAGCACTAAGAATTATCTATCACCACCTAAGGTTGCATCCAAAGGCTATCCAAGAGCATTCAAGCATCCATTCTAACATCCATTCAAGAGAAAAGTATTGCATTCTTCTGCATACACTTCATAGGAGGAAAATTTCATCCTATTCCATGCACACATCTACTTACATTTTCTACATCTAGTTATTTCTCACTATCAAGTACGACATGCACAAAATCCACCTAGGGCATGATTCTTAACACACACAGATAGAACTACATTGGGTTTGAAATTTAGTGTAGTGCTTAGTCATAAGATCATTTATTTGATAACTAAGGATAGTCCGACCCCTCATTTGCATTATTTTCTTTTTGGGATTTGATGCACTTTAAAGGGTTTTACATGTGAAATATTTATTACAGGTTATCAACGACATCGGAAATCATTGGGCAACTTACTAGCGACAAGAAGTGAAGGACAACGAACACCTTGTGACCAGTAAAAGATGGTGTTTTGATATTTTTAGTAGTCACAGTGCCCATTACTTGGTCCGTGGCACCCATAGGTGCCCTTGACCCATTCCAAGTGCCTCATTCTAGCATATTCCTTGATCTCTCAAACTTTCTAGGTTTTATTGCAAAATTTTGCACTTCAATTTGTCAATTTCTCAATTTGTTACTTCGGCACAACCAAGGATTAATTGTGATATAACTAAGTCATTTTATCTCCTCTTTACATTTATGGTTTTAAATCTTAATTTCTTATTTTCTTGGGTCTATTCTATACTTAGTTGCATACTCATTTACTACTACATTGCATTAGATTTAAGAATCAGAAATTCTATATTTTCTTAATCATTTGGTGAACTCGACACATTTGAATATGCTTGGTTCCTCATATTTATTCTATCATGGCTCATAAGGTATCTCAAGTCTCCTTGCATCAATTTCTTCAAAAGCACCCATCTTACAAAGATGTTATTCTAAAAACCTAAACACCCCATGTCTTCCTAGTGATGCATTGCCTGCTCAAATTGATGTTATCTTCAATCATCTTTTTATGACTCTCTTAATTATTCTTTCCATCAATCTATGTTGGCATCACTACAAGTTGTGCATTTTGTATTTCAAGACCAATTTTAGGCTATGGAATCCATGATTACATCTCTAAAATCTGAAATCCAACAACTTAAATATGTTTCTCAAGCTCATGTTTGTTATCCTTCTACATATCATCCTTCTTCTATGTCTTCTACGTGTTCTCATATCAGTGAGCCTCAAATAATACCATTACTAGAGCCTCTCACATTTGATCGCAATACTAACCAACATGATATTCTTACTGAGATCCTTAGTCATCAATTGATCACTTTTCCATATACTCATGGTTATCCTCCTATCATCTTGAAAATATCAAGGTCATCCATATTACAATTATCATTGAATCAATGACCATAATGACAATGAATGCTATGCTTTATAATGAAGAATCAAGAATCTTAAGCATCAAGTATTTATCTCATTCATTGCACAACATTTAGTTATATGCCCATATACAAATGCTACATCCAAATGGGATCCTAAATTTGCTTCTTCTATGTCTAATGAGCATCATGCTTCTACTTCTAATGTTCCTTCTTCACTTACTCAAGTGCCACCTATGTAATATACTCAAATCAAGCAACCTCCTCTAAAAATCAATTCAACGCCTCCTCCTATTGACTCATCTGTAGCATTACCAAGTGAAACAAAGCAACCAACATCTCCTCCTCTTAATTCTTCTAAGGCATTACCAAACAAGCAACCACTCACTATGCAAGACGAGAAAACAGTAATCGGCCTCTTTCAATTTCTCGCAGCTCAAGGCTTCTATCCCATCACCACTTCAGCATCTAATCACTTTTTTAAGGCAATAACTCCTTCTAATGATGGCTAGGACATAATTCAAACTCCATCATCGCATGGTCCTAATATTACTTCTACCTACCATTGTGTTGCCTCTCTCTCTTATCAGACCACAAATAACACTCTCCCACAATGGCATGGTACCTCTCATGCCGGTGCATAGATCTCCATCATTGGCACACTTGGGGGCATCACACTTATTTCTTCCCCCTTCTAACATCCTAGCTGGTTATAATTTATATTCTTACGCTCCATGTTTCATGTTGTATTTCTCTTAGCATCATTGAACATCTAGATACATTTGTATCATCATTACCCAATGATGAAATCTTGTGTTACGATTCACACTTGACTGTTGATGGCATCCTATATACATGAACCTCACATACCAAAAAATACACTACATGTTACATACTACACACTTTTCACATACTCGACATCCTCTTATCACAACATCTACCACACACTATACGCATTATTTATTTTACACATTCATGTTACCTCTTTCTTACATCTATGTGTTGCACTCATTACCCTATGACGCACTCTAGTCCCATAGTCCATACTCAACTACTGAGGGTCTACATATAAAATGGGCCTCACCACACTCACATTTTCACTTACATATTCACTCACTCACGTGCTCATTACACTCTATGATTTATTGATCACATCTTTCCAAAGACACTATCAAACCATTTTCCAATGCCACATTCTTGTTCTACAGTTCATTCTTGATTGCTAAGGGGGCATGTATAAATGAACCTCATTCATACATACACATCCACTTGGGGGCTCATGGATTCTATCGCATTCACTTTGTATTCCATTCCATCTCATCCACAACATATTACATATCTTTTTGCACTTAGTCTTGCTTACATTTAATCATTACGTGTACACTCTTTATCCATGTTAGTCATATACTTTTAATTTCATAATCTATTTCTATATACACATGTGTGTTCACTTGCCTTCTAGTTGTGATTTTAGGATTTACAAAAATCGATACATGCAGCATGGATGTTTGGCACAGTACCTATTACCAGTCCCACATCGGCTCCTAGGGGCATCCACTTTTGTACACTACATGTGTTATTGTTTCATTTTTAGAGCACAATACTATATTGGATCATACATGTTTTGACATACTATCTATCTTTCTAAAATTCTAATAGGTGCTTCATGTGTGGCATTTGCTTTGCATGTATATTTACTTCCATGGTTTTATGTTACATTTCTTGACATTATTTGATCTTGTCTTCCATTGTGTGCCATTGTTTGAGGTATTTTCCCTTTGTCTTGTGTGCACACTGTCTACTTTCAGCCATCTTGGCCTTGATTGTATTGTGACATCGTGAGTGGTGTCCCATGTTTAAAACCCACTTTTCACATTCTACATTGTCTTCTTGTATATTATCTTACTATGTCTTAGCTTACACATTATCTATTTTCTTGTTTTCTTACACTTTGTCTTCTACATTATGTTTGTCTTTACTTGTACTAACACTTTTCTCCTAGCCACTTTGTTTGTGTGTGCCTTTGTTTTTACCAAATACACTCCCTCCCCTGCAGGGCATAACTTTAACACAAAGGTCATTTCTCCTTTGGGCTACATACTCCTCAATGACATCGCATGCACCCCAAATGAGGGGGTCATCATTTGGGTGAATCATTCACTCTATACAATAGTCTATAGTCATCACATAGCATAACAAAGTATCGTTACAATAAAGTCATCGATATCGAGATAGGGCACAAAATCTGACTTAGGTCCTTAACACACATGAACTAGCGCTTGACCAGACAATATCACCCAGGCACCCCTAGCCCTTCTTAGATGCCTATGACCAGGGAAATTACATATCATTTTTCAGTTCAACATAGTTTTCAGCACTTTACACAACATATTTTACAGGGCACATAGTCCTTAGCACTCAACATGCATATACTACACAACATTTTCTACTTTCATGTTGGATTAGAACTATTCAAAACGGATCATGTTTTTACAAACCATATGCAAAGTGGTGTTCACATTTTGGGAAGTAGTTAAAGGTTGGAGTATGGCACTTTACTTTTCTCCCTACACTTCTTATGTTCTTAGTGTGATATTACCCAAAAACTTACAATCAAAGACAACTAGCATGATATCGCCGAAAACTTGTTCTTTTACATCATCTTTAGGATCCTTTCTACACTATTTTCTCATCACGTATCAGGTGCACATGTTCCTTTTTAACATTTTACATATTTTGATCATATACATGCGTATTTGATGACTATTTTTCCTTCTCTTTTGCAGGTTTGTCCGTATGGGAAACAATAGCCACATCACATCATCATCACATCAAGCACATCACATTAACAAAAACATCATTCAACACATTAAAAAATTTGACATCAACAAGTAAAATCACGACATATACACATGTGCTCTCACCCTAGGGTCATCATCATCATCACTTTTTGCACTTCCTCTTCTTTATTTTCCATGCTTCACATTTTTATCACTCCATGCTTTTCCTTGTCTCTCGACACATTTTTCAACATCAATATACATGATTATCAGGTACACATCTTCTATCTACTTTATGTTATTGAACTTTCACTCAACAACATAAAGTGGGGGAAAATATAGACACTAAATCATGCACTTTGGGTATCTATCTAGTCCTGATCGCATACTACTATTCATATGATTCCTAAGTAAGAAAAGTACTAATTAACCCATGTCTTTGGCCATTTTTACTCTCTTTATGACACCACTTTCGATCTTACACTCATGATTTCCAAGTCTGTCTTTTTATACTTTGGCATTTCTCATCTTAGACACCAACACCTAGCCAAGCTTAGGGGGTTTAGGGTTTAGGGTTTAGGGTTTAGGGTTTCTAGCATCAAGTGCCCAATCCTCCGAGAACCCCCATCCTCTTTATACTTTGTTCACATATTTTGGGTCATTTCTAGCCCTTTGGGCATCTTATCTTTTTGGTATTCATGATTTTCATGGTTAATTACAAAATTCAAGAAAGGGGATCATATAAATATGAAATTATGTCCATAATAAAGGACCAAGAACTAAGCATTAGCTATCACCACCTAAGGTTGCATCCAAAGGATATTCAAGAGAATTCAAGAATACATTCTAGCATCCATTTAAGAGCAAGGGATTGCATTCTTTTTCATACACTTCATATAAAGGGAATTCCATTCTAGTACATACACACATCTACTTACATCTTATACATCTAGATATTTCACGCTATCAAGTGTGACACTCAAAAGAGACGCCTAGGTCACGATTATTCACACAAAAAATAGAACTCTATTAAATTTAAAATGTAGTACAACACTCAGTCATAATATCACTTGTTTGACAACTAAGGATAATCTGAACCCTCATTCGCATTATTTTATTTTTGGGATTTGATGCACTTTAAAGGTTTTGCAGTGAAATCTTTATTACTAGTTATGAGTGACATCGGCAATCATTGTGCAACTTACTAGTGATAAGAAGCGAAGGACAACAAACACCTTGCGACTAGTCAAAGATGGTTTTCTGAGATTTTTGTAGTCACAGGTGCCCAATACTAGTCTATAGCACCTACAGTGCCCCCGACCCATTCCAGTGCCCCAATCCAACATATTCCTCCATCTCTATAACTTTCTAGGTTTTATTGCGATAATCTGCACTTCATATTTCTCAATTCGTCACTTCGGCATAGCCCAGGATTAATTATAAAACATCTAAGTCATTTTATCTCCTCTTTGCACTTAGGGTTTTAAATCTTAATTGTGTATTTTCTTGGGTATATTCTGTACTTATTTGCATATTCATTTACTGCTACATTGCATTAGATTTAGGCATCTATAAATTCTATATTTTCTTAATCAATTTTAGTAATTATTCTCAATTTTCTATCTTTTACATTAAAATTAGCTTGATTGATGCCAAACTTGATCTGAAATGGATAGTTTATACAAACACACATTGATTCACTAGTTTCAAATACTAAACTTATTTTTCTCAATTTCTTGTAATTTCCTGTAAATATGTAAAAATTGGATTAAATATGAAAAAAAAAACATATTATAAATGATTAAAAATAACAAGTAACTAATAAAAATACAGAATAATTCTCCAAAAATTGATAATAGAATTTTCGAACTTGGACTACGTCTTTGAGACTGAAAGCATGTGAACCGATTGATTAAAATGATAAAAATACCTTCTTACATCAATTTTCTTCTTTAATAATGGACTATCTCTCTCAATAAGGGAATAAAAATTCTCTATACTATCTCTAGGACGTCTTTGCAACGATCGATGGCCTTTAATTTTCTACTCCTATGATAAAGAATACATATATTTGTTTTTCTCCTTTCGAGGGAAAAAATTTGACCTTCGAATTCAATATTTTGTCTTGTATATTGTTTCCACAATCTATGGTTGAATGGATAATACATTATCAATTTTACATTGGAATAAGGGTTTGAATCCCACTCTAATCACTTCATATGCTTAGTTTTAGCAACTAAACCTCAAATTTGACAAGATAAATACATTATCTTTGATTTTATTACAAAAAATATGGTGCAACATATTGGCAAAGTATAAAATTTAGGTGTGGGAGGTTTTGGGGTCGAACCCCACCACCCATATTTATATTTTTGATAAACTTCTAAGTGTTTTCTGGTACATTCTATGTTTTTAATCCCATGTGCATTGGTATAAGGAGAAGTATGGTTTAAATGTAAACTTCCCCACCATGTCAATCAATCAAAGGACCATCCATGGCATATATCTCATCCTTACTTTTTTGGCCGCTTGATATGCCATGTTAGAGGTGGAGGTTGGATATGTGTTGGATTTGACTTTTCCTTGAAACTTGTCTTAGCTTATGCTTGGTTGTTGTGTTGGATAAGCCACGTGGTGGATTATGGGTGATTGGAAGGTTTGAACACTTGGTTTTTGTGAGGATGTCATGTCTCTCAAGTGCTTATCTTTGTAAATACACAAAGGTTTAGTCCCACATGCTCTGTCTTAGGAAACATATAGATTTTTATATGTAAAATCACTTCCATATCAATGTGAAGATAAGTGGAAGAGTCGCCCTCCTTACAAAAATTAGACCGAAATGGTTAATGGCCCCCCAACTTGAAAATAGCATGGGCCCCACACTTGACCATTGAAGAATGGAGGCCAAAAACCAAACCAACCCATTTTCCTTCTCTGTCTATCATATGTCACTACCTTATTTCTCCATGTGTTAGGACCTAATTATTCCACCTCTATAGGTCCAATCATCATGATGATGGCATCTTTGTAACTGTGCACATTTTTACCTATTTAAATTTTACTTTTGTGGGCCATAATTTTTTCATATGAAGTCAGTTTGACCCTGTTCAAAATGCATAAGAAATATCTTGACAATGTATTAGCCATGAAATAAGTTTCTTCATGATTTCAAACTGTCTATTCAGGTTTATATGCGGGTATACTCTTGGATTAATCGATAAAATTTTCCTTTGGTGTTTTGATTTGTAACTATAAACACTCAAATTTGGAAATATATCCTTTGACATTATTGATCTTGACATTGCACACTTATATGGAAAAATGTACTCTCCTCACTTTTGTTTATCACACCCTAATAGCACTTTATATACTTTATTGTCTTTACACACCCCTTTATCGACAGTTTGTAAATCATAATTGCACAAAATACATCTAGAAACATCCATGCTTATTCCCATAAATTCAAAATGTTTTTCTTCTCTCCTTTCCAAAACCACCATTCTCGGTTGAGTTGAGAAAATCTACATACCAACCCTACTCTTGTATGGTTTTAGATCAACATGTTGTGCATTAGATATTTCAATTATATCACCTTCATATGAATAAATACACCCCTTTGGTTATCATGTCATGTCATAACACCCTTCGAAAGTATATATAAGCAAGTAAATCATACCTCATTTAGGGACCTGGCACTTTATGAACTCCTCATGTAAAATCTAGCACTAAATGCACTAAAATCCCCCTAAATAATGAAATAACTCATACACATCCATTATGGAAGCTGTAATGCCCACACTTTTTATAGCTCAAGTAGCTTGTTGTTTCTTTGCTCGAGACATGTTTTGACAGAATTTTGTTTTATCGTGGACATTATATCGAGATTTGATATTTTTATACATTTGTGGACATTCAGGCGTATAACGCTAATTTAGCTTAATTTCTATGTTGTCGCACTTTCTTATGATGTCATGGATACTGATGGATATGATGTTGTGTTTGGAACATAATTATATTGATGGATAGTTGTTGCATGTGGAATTCCATGGTAATATGTCACTTTATCATCTTGTCTAACTCATTTGGAATATTGAGTATAATTGTGCACGTTGTCGCATTTTGATTTCAGTAGGATGTTAGGCTAGTTTAGAACTTATTGATATCTTACTATGTCATTGTTTTATATTTTATCGATAAGTATGGTTAATGTGTGTAATGAGTGTGCAGGTGATAGGTTTACAGAGAACGTGGGAATTCAGGCCAGCTACATAATCTTGCACAAGCAGCCCACGGGCTGAGTCCTAGCCATGTTCATTGTGTGAAGCCTTAGTATAGGAGATTATTATTTTGGGCACTATGAGTGACCCCAATTTTTGTAATGTATTGTGCCTTGAATTATTAATTTTGTTTAGGGTAGTTAATTATGATGTAAACTTGTTTTGGGAGTTAATAATCCCACTTTCATTTAAACTTTTGATTTTTTTTAATGAGTCACTTAATCACAAGGGTTTAGGGTCACATGTGAGACCCTTGGGTGGTCCCCACACTCTCTACCCTTGTGCCAAAATTCAAAACCCGAAATTAGGTTATTTTGGGCATTTTTGGGGACCCCTTTTTAGCTTGGGAGTTCCCCTAACATAAAAATGAGCCCTTGGACCCTACCTAATGGGTAGGGGGCTTATTTTCAAGGCTAGAGGGAGTTTTCCCTCCCTTTTTACCTCTTGTTTGGTCACATCCATGTAAGGGGTGTGGATTGGAGTGCTTATTAAAAGTTTCACTAATTTTGTCTTGCTAACATTTAGGGGAATTTGGGAGAAGAGGGAAAAAAGACAATTTTACCCTTTCTCTCTTTTGTTTTGGCATCTTTGACCTTGTAGAAGGAGAGGGGTGACACATGTCACCCCCTCATTTGTGAGGATGCTTGCTTGCTCCTCTTCAAATTCCCATTCATGGGAAAAGAGAGGGACTTTTTGGAACTTCTTGCTTGGATGCTTGGGTGATTTGGAGCTTGTGATTTTCTTGAGTCAAGAGTGGAGAAACTTGAAGTTGGAAAGCTTTTTGGAGAGCTTTCCTTGAGGTAGGCTCTTATGTCTTATTGTTGTGTTGCTTTCTTTTTAGTTGTTAGATTGGTTGCTTGAAATTGTTATTTGTTGTATGTAGATTTTGGTTGCTTGCTTGTTTTTACTCCCTCCATCATATGGCATGATGGAGTTTTGGAGTGTGGGGGAAGAGAGAGGGAATTTTCCTCTCAATCCTCAAGGCTTGATGGACAAGCCTTGTAGGGTCTTAGTGTTTCCCCTCAATGGTTGAGGTGGGGAAGTTGATTCATTTGGCTTGAATCTCCTTCCCCATTCTTGGTAAGGAAACCCCTTTGGGGTTTGAAAATCCTTCCAAGAAGGACTTGGAGAAAGGGTGGAGGAATAAGGAGGATTTTGATTGAATTTAGGAGCAATAAGGAGGGTAGGGAGATTTTTTCTTTGTGCAAGCATTTTGGAATATAATTTTTGGAGAACTTTCTCCTCTCTTCCCCACTTTTGAGGAAGAACATGGGTTCTCCTCCTTGTAATTTTTGGAGTTTTGTTTTGTGTTGTCCTATTTTTGTGTGCTTGTATCATGATTAGTTCAACCTCCATCTTGTGCAAGTTTTGTGTTAGTTGACCTCTTTCCCATGGGCTTGGGGGAGGCTAGCATGCATCCCAACCTTGGGAGAGGCATGTAATGATGCCTATGGTTGGGTGGTTATCAAGCTCTTTCTCCTTGTATGGATTTTTGAAGGCATGGAAGTTGGATGTTGGTTTGGAGTTGGTGGCATCATGGTCTCTCATTGAAACATTACCTCATTGTATCTTGAAAAGTATGGCTTATGGAAACTTCCTCTTTATTGTAATTCCTCTTCCATGTTGTATTTGAACATCATTTACAAGATTGGTTTATCCTTTGGTATTTAAAAATTTTCTTTCAACCTTGGGAAGGAGTTTGTTGGATTGTCATCTTGTGTATTGCTGCATGTTTGGTTTATGATGTATTGAGAAATTGTGCAAGAGAAGTCTTGTAAATATATATTATTTGAATATGGTTATATTCCATTAACATACATTGATTTGAATATTATTTGAAATGGAAGATTGTTTAAAGAAAGTAGGTTCTCCTATAAGAATGGTGTTAATCTTGTTGAGTATCCCTCATGTAAAACAAAATCTGAAATAATCTTTTAGAATTGCATTTGGACAAAAAGTCTTCCCTCTTGTATTGTTTTGTTTGTAATATTAATGCTTGGAGTAAGATTAGTCTTGATTCTTTCCATGAGAAGTTTTAATGTTTTGTTCTTAGTAAGCAACCTTATTTGATTAAGTAATTTTCTTTGAAGATTTTTCTTTTAGAAATAAGTCTTTTATTTTATTGGAAAATACTGGTTTACCTTCCTTTTAACACAAAATATAGAGTAATTTATATTAATCAGTTTATCTTGGTAAAATAAAGAAAATAAGTATTGCTGGTTTTTATATTTAAAACTGTACTTTTTGTTTTAAAAGTGCATTACCTTTAGATGGAATATAATCTTATTTTAATATATAGATATATACTTTTATAAAGGGGTATATTTATATATATGATCTCATATTAATCTTTAAAAAAATTATATATATATATATATATATATATATATATATATATATATATGTATGTATATACATATATATTAAAATACGTTTTATTAATAAATAAATTAATAAATTAATTAAAATAAATAAATAAATAAACTTTGGTGGGGGGTCGAACCCCCCACCCTAACGCTTTAAAACAAAAAACAAATAATGGCGGGGGGCCAAAATCCCCCATACCCCCTCAGTAATTACCCCATGGGGCACTGCCCCCACAAACCTCCGCTACCCTTTGGGCCTCGCTCCACCCCCGACCTCCATCCCCACGCCCTGCCACGCCCTGCGCCCCTTCCTCCACGCCACCTCCCCTCCACGCCTCCACCGCGACACGCACCCCGCCGCGGCCACGCTCCCCGACCCCCTTTCGCACAATCCACCTTCGCCATCACCGCCACCCCCTTCTCACCGCCTCCTCCACGCAGCCCCCTTCACCCATTCCCTTGTCACCACAAAAAATCCACCTTACTCTTTTCTCTTTTTTTAACAAGAAATAGAAGTATATATATATATATATATATATATATATATATATATATATATATATATATATATATACTCCATAACAAAGAATAATACAACAGACTATTTCACAAAAAAATAATAAAATAATAAAAATAGTCTCCATAGCTTCTCCCCAACAACCTGCACAAGAGAAAAGAAAGCAAAATGAGAAAAAGAAATAAGAGAAAGAGAAGAAAAGGGCCATTAGAGGATTAGGGCAAACTTTAGGGCTTTTCCAAAACCAAGGGCTCAGATGGATTTAATCCTAGGGTTATTATTAAATCCTACTTTTTTTTTTTTTTTAGTCATGGGGTTTTAATGGGAAATATAGCAAAGAGGAAGGGTGTGATGGATTAAATAATTTAAGAAGGGGTTGTGGGTAAATTTATCCAAGGGGAAATTAATTCTATTTAAAAATGAGTAGATTATTGTTCCCATGACAAATTCTAATTAAAAGGAAAGAGGTATTTAAGGTGTACAAATTTAAAAGATAAGTAAATAATTAAAATCGGGTTTAGGCTAGTAATTAATTTAATTGGGTAAATTAAAATAGTATAAAATTAGTAATTATCAAGAAAGGGTATAAGAGATGTATTAGTATTAATTAAACACTTCAAAAAAAAATTACCCTGAAATTTTAGTCACGTTTGGTGCGTTTTTTTGGTGTCCCAGGAGGGCATTACGGTAAGCACCCTCCACCGGTGGTATGAAGTCTCCTTCTAGGTTTAGGAGTCTCCATTTTCATCATATAAGTAAGAAAAGTGACCCTTCACAATCATTTGAGAAATTATGAAGCTCAAAAAGGTTTTGTCAAAGCATGATTGTCAAATTTTGATTGCACTATCATAGATATCACAAGCTAGGAGAACGATGTGTAGTTTGAGGCCTCTTCAAAGTAGTGCATACATTAGCATTGCATGGGGTTTCCACCACCCAACTAACATTTTTATAATAAATCCCGCACTACAAGGGTTTGATGTTTTGAGCAAAGATTACAAAGTCATTTTGAAGATGAGAGAAGAATGCCGACAAATAATGACACAATTTCTAGGTAGGTGAAGTGCTCAAGAAGTGTCAGACCTAGATTTCAAGTAGGTCCTAGGCACCGCATGTAAGGGTTGGGATTGTACTGACGTTATTGACTGAGATGTACAGGTTTGACTAAGCTCAATTTTAGGTCATAATTTCATAGATAAATCATTTTTCAGTTCCAGGTCTACTTGTTCCTACACTTATACCACCCAAACTCCACCAAATACATGTAAAATTTACTAACTTCACTCTCTCCCTTATATTTTGGAATTTTTAAAGAATCTAGTCATTTTGAAAAGTGTTATTTTGTATTTTTGTAATTAATGTTTGAAGTTAATTAAATCAAAATAATCATCTATAACATTATTCATCCATTTTTATGTATGTTAAATAAAAAATTGTTATAATTTGAAAAGGATGAAATGATTTTGGGAATCTAACCCTCCCTTATCAAGAATCATATCCCTAACCCTAGTGTCCCTAGTGTTTCTTTTAAAAGCATCAGCTACTATTTTCTTTCATTATTATCATCACTTTTTAATTTCTATATGCTTTCCTTTTATGACCTATCGGCATAGTGTTGGACTATATAATCAATCTATTGTTTTACCTCCTACTCGCAATCATCGTAGTGCAATGGATTATTCTATTCATATTTCTAGTTCTCCTCTTGATCTACCTACACAAGAGGTTCCCTTACATGACATTGAGACTAATAGTGAACACTCCTATGATTTTGACAATGATGAGGACAACAATGTAGATCAAGACCAAGTATAACTCTTATATAATTTTCTCAACTTCATGTTAATCCACATCATATTGATCCTATTATCAAGATTCTACTTGCTACTAAGATCATTCATGATCAAAATCTAATGATACATATTTTATGGATAGATTTCAGCCCTCGTCTACTATACCTACATCTATTGTTCCTACCTCCTCGTGGGAACGTAACATTCCTATGAAAAATGTGTCTATGTATATTCCTATAACCACTATTGCTACTACATCTCTTGTCTATCATCATAATGGATCACATACATCACCATCTAGCACATAAGATATTTAGTCCCTTGTTCATTTTTTCCAAACACACATTTTACAATTGCAACAAGGTGTCTCTCATAATTATAATGTTATGGACTCTTCTCAATTATTACATAATCCACTTGCACCTGAAATTGTCTCATATCCTTTTCCTATTGGTTTTGTTGTACCTAAGATTCCTATTTATGATGGCAAGGGTGATCCCCAGAGCATATTAGATCATTCCATGTTGCTTGTTTTGAATATGCATCTAATGATATATTTCTTACTAAGTTATTTCCTAGGAGTCTTAAGGACTTTTCTTTGCAATGGTTTTATGATCTCCCCACACATTTTGTGTGCTCTTTTACTACATTAGAAAATCAATTTTTGGCACAATTTCAATCAAAATTGGGGATAAGATATCTTATACACAAATTTCCAAGCTTAAACAAGGATATGATGAGTGTATCAATTATTATATGACATATAACAATGCTTGTTAATATTAACAATATATTATATGACAATGAGTTACAAGACATTTTTATTCAAATTTTTCTTCCTCCATTACAAGAATCAGTCATGTTTGATAAGTTTAGATATTTTAACCATCTATGTCATACATTGAAAGAGTGTGAAGCTAATTTATTACACATGAACAAACTCAAGTATGTTTCTAGCACCTCTAATCCATCAAATTCCAAGTTTCAAAGAAAATCTAATTTCAAAGGAAAATATAATGACCCTAAGGTTGCTTCTAAAGACACTATCAATGTTGTTTCTCAACCTACTAAGCTATAATTACAACCTATAAGATGAAAATTTACATGGTTACCTTGTCCTCCATGCATTGTTCTAAAGAAATTACTTGAGTGTAATCTCGTGTCTCTCCCTCCACTATTTGAGGTTTATATAAAAATCTTGAAAGTAAAGGCTTTGATGTTAATGATTATTACAATTATCATAGATGTATTGGTCACACTACAGATATATGTACTAAGTTATGACATGTCATTTAGAATCTTATTGATATTAATGAAATTGAATGGAATAAGCACACTAAATATTCTAAGCCTACAAATAAAAATTTTAAGTTGAAAATATTAAATGATCCACTTCCTAAGCATACTAATGACACATCTAATTCAGAATTTCATAACACTCATCATGTGGTGCCACCACCATCTTCTTATGATCATCCACTTGATGCTATGATTGGAACTATTACTCGCACATCATCTTCTACATTGATCATTTCTTTTATAGATTATAATATAGATGACACACTTATTTCTGACACATTATCTATTACAGTCTCTATTCATCAAATTCCTATTCAAGGTGTCTTGGTTATTCCACATAGCAAGGATAATGTTTGTGCATTTCCATTACTCTAGTCTCTTGTTATCTCTTTTGATATTCTTTTTTTGATTTTGATCCACACTTTCAACACATTACACTACCAATCATAATTGGCTCTATCACTTATATGACTTCATTCTTGATCATTAAATTTGTTTCTACTATAGTATTGCATCTAGGTCTTCCTTGGCTACATGCTCTTAGGGATGTTCGATCGATAGTTCATCAGTGTATCAAGTTTAATCATCATCAACAAGTTCTCACTATTTGGGGTATTCCTTTTAGGGATTTCTCTTGTAGTGTTTATATTTCTTCTATAGTTTCTATCACTCTTCCTAGTGCATCTACGGATAGGTATATTATTTTTCACACTACTTTACATAGTTATATTCCTCCTAGGTATCATGAGAGGCATTTGGTTGTGCGTGGTACTTCACATAGCACTAGTCCTCCTAGGTATCCCACTAGGCCTTTAGTTGCACATGCGTATTCACATAGTTCTAGGTCTCTTGATAGGCATTTAGTTGCACATGTTACATCACAAATTTCTAGGGCCTTTGGGTCCCCTCCTAAGCCTTTCTTTGTGTGCATTGTATCTAGTGGCTCGCACTCTCATAGGATTTTATGTAGATCTTATAGTCTTACGATCATGTTATAATTTCTCATAAGTCTTCTAGGAGTTCTCATTCTTCTATTCTACCATGTAGATATCACACATCACATTCTACTTAGTGCTCTACTATTGATGGTTCTCCTCATAAGCCTCATTTGGCACATATTGCCATGATGGTTCAAATTACAATCGAGTCACATTCTATGACACATTCAAGGCTTGACCCTTCATCATTCTTGATAATTGATTCACTTCCTTGCATGTGGTTCTCTTAGAACAAATCTCATGTTATCCCCCATATTCTTGTACATATTTATGCATGATAATATAAAAACACCTTGAAATATTATCAAAATTTAAAAACAGTCAAATAGTTGCAAAATATATATAAAATAAATGTTTTTATGGCATACATTATTTGCACTTTACATTATACATGTTGTTTATTCCTTTGGTTTTATAGATAACATTTATTCTTTACAAACATACGTTCATGTGGTATATTGAGCATGATGCATGACATATATAGAGTGATACATTATGATAAGTGTTGGCTTCACCTTTACTGAGACTTCTAACCTATGGGGCATATACTTGTGCATATTGTATCTAGGTGTTAAATTTTCATTATAGTATATTTATTTCCTCATTACACTTGGTTGTGTGTGTGTGTGTGTGTGTGTGTGTGTGTGTGTGTGTGTGTGTGTGTGTGTGTGTGTGTGTGTGTGTGTGTTTGTTTGTTATCTTTTAGACTAATAGGACTAACACATGTGTCTTGTGAAACATTTACATTTATTTCTTCACTACCTCTTTTATATTATATGTTATGTGTTTTTCATCACATTTTGATACACTTGTTTCATACATGTTTTTAGTCATGTGTGTATATGCTTGTTTATTACTCTGATTATGGCCTAAGGGCCTTGATTATCTTGTGACACCATGGGTGTCCCATGTTTGTGGCATTATTCCTTGTGTGGTTGTGCATCTCTTATTCTCTCGGCCTAAGGTCCTTGATTATCTTACGACACCATGGGTGTCCCATGTTTACAGGAACTTCACCTTTTGTGTGACATTGTTTGATATGTTTGCACTTATTTCTACATTGTATGCACTTATTTTCTACTAACACATGGTTTATTACTCTACTATTATTTTTTTGATGCATTCACATTGTTATGGTTAGCATGCTTTTTGTTATTGTTTTTATTGTTTTTGTCATGCTTTCTACCATGAACATCCCCTTACAGATACAACTTCTTCTTGGTGGCCACAACATTCATATTTATGAGGTTATACATAGATTCTCAAATTCTTATACATGTGTATACATATTTTCTTTTGATCTACGCATTCACATTCTTTATCTCACTCACCTCAAAAGAGGGGATAAACATCTTAGGTTTATTCTACATTTGAGGTAGACATAGACATTTTTTTGGGGAAAAAATATGTAGAGGTAGAAAAAATGACTCAATATTGAATTAAACACAAAAATATAGAAAAATATACATGTGATCATAAACATACATATTGGTTAGGATTGTACGGATGGTTTTGACCCTACTTTATGGTTTTTCCTAGGGTAATTTTATCCAAACTTTTCAACTTCATATTTTTCACCATTATCATAGTGTTTTCATATGGTTTTAGATTCAGATGGACTTAGTTTGAAATAGATTCAAGGGGAATGAACTATCTCATTATTTCTCTCCATAGTACGTTTTAGTCTCGGTTTTGGGCATATTGGGGGCATGTGTCTCCTTTCTCTAGTCATATTTCAACATGCATAAGTTTTATTCAATTTATTCTCAGTTGTGTGGTGCATGGGAAGAGTATGGGGGAGCTTATTCTCTTTTCTACTATGTGTCCTAATTTAAAAATTGGGATTATATATGTCTGTAATAGTATGGTTTGTGGGGTTATGAAAAGTATCAAAGTGCCTAATTCATTCATAGGAGGTCCTTCATATCCTCTTTCACTTAAGGGGAATATATCAAAGTTGTTGAATAACTTTTATACTTGGTTTTCTTCCTTTGCGGGGTTCTTCGGCTCCTAATTTTTTTAGGCTCTTCTCTTTTCATTCATGTGTTGGGTTTGTACACCTAATGCATTGGAATCTCCTCGCTACAATTAAGGACTGATCACCCCCTTCAAGAAATCCATAATTTTCAATGCATAATGAAAAGAGCACATTCCTTCCACACAAAACACATGTGTATTCATTCTATGTTTTATATCTCTTTTTCCATTTCCATGCATCACTTTCATTACATTTGAGTTACACTCAATTTCCTATCTTGGGCATTAAATACACTATGTGTTACAAGTTTCATCTTGGAGCGTGCCAACACTAACATAATGGGACACTGCAAAAAAAGTTACTACGAGAAAAGAAACAAGTGTCTACACAATTAGTTATAATTTTATTTTAAGCATGTAATTTTCAATTTCATACTTAAAGTGAGGAAAATGTAGACACTCAAATTTGGAAATTTATCCTTTGACATTGTTGATCTTGACATTACACACTTACGTAGACAAATGCACTCTCCTCACTCTTGTTTAACACACCCTAATAACACTTCATGTATTTGTTTATCTTTACACACCTCTTTGTTGATAGTTTCTAAAATCTAATTACACAAAATACATCTAGAAACATCCATGCTTAGGCCCATAAAGTCAAAATGTGTTTTATCTCTCATGTCTAAAAATGCTAGTCTCGGTTGGGTTGTAAAATCTACATACTAACCCTACTGTATGGTTTTGGACCGACATGTTGTGCATTAATTATTTCAATTCCATCACCTTCATATGAACAAACACACCCCTTTGGTTGGCCTTTCATGTCATAACACCCTTCGAAAGCATATATGAGGAAATAAACCATACCTCATTTAGGCATTTGGAACTTTATGAACTCCTCATGTAAAATATAACACTAAATATACTCAAAGCTCTCTAAACAAAAAAATAACTCATGCACATCCATTAGAGTAGAACCCTCCAATTGTATTAAGTCTCCTTCCGTGGTTTTGGAGTCTCTATTTTCATCACAAAAGCAAGAAAAGTGATTCCCATGTATTTGAGTAAGTTTGAAACTCAAGAAAGGCATTGTTAAAGAATGGTTATCAAATTCGAATTACACTGTGATAGATATCATATGCTAGGAGAATGACATGTGTTTTGAGGCCTCTTCATAGTAGTTTGTATATCGACAAGTGCAGGGGTGCCCATAACCTAACTAAATTTGTTTTATAGGAACTCTTCTTGTAATACAAGGGTTTGAGTGTTTGAGTATAGTTTACATATTCATTCTGGAGGTGAGTGAATAAGACCGATAGATAGTGACACACATTTCTAGGAAAATGAAGCACTCATGAAGTTTTAGACCCATATTTCAAATAGGTCGAAGATCATAAATAATGTTCAAGACCATATTGACATTATTGACTCGGTTGTATGGTCTTGACCAAGCTCAGTTTCAAGTCACAATTTCAAATACAAAGCATTTCTATTTCTAGATCTACTTGTTCCTACACTCAGACCACCTAGACTCCTAGATCCATACAAAATCAGCTAAGTGCACTCTTTCCCTTATGTTTTGACATTTTAAAGTAGTTATTCACTTTGAAAACTGTTTATTTCTTATTTGTGTAATTAATGTTTGAATTTAATTAAATTAGAATAATCCCATGTAACATTATTCATCATTTTATGTATGTTAAATAAAACATTCTTAAAATTTAAAAAGGGTGAAATTAGTAACCTAGTTATATCACCGATTTATTCTAAATTGAATTAAACCTTAATTTTAGAGTAACTTACTGTAACTAATGATATTATGATAATTATGTATAATATGCACAAGCAAAAATCACTTAACAATGTAAAACCCTAAGTAAATGAGATGGGAAGATGACTTAGTTGATTATGTGCAACCTAGGAGTGATCGGGCTGAGAATTTGTTGGATTTGGATAGATACATTATCGTCAAGGATCGATGAGGGTTAATAACCTTATAAATGCATAGTACATAAGCACCCACATGAGGACATGAGTGCTCCAAGCACTAGTGACTAATTTGGGTGCTTATGTCTACTCAAATTCTCAGGTTATAGTATTTTCTAGGATGAAGGATCTTCGTTGTTGATTTCTCTTTGTTTCTCTGGTTTCATTGTAATGACACCATTCATACCTGTAACCCGGAAAATAGATGACTACCTACACATGCCCAATAACCACATCAAATATAATAAAAAATATGTAGAATGGGGAGTCAAATTGACCCCAACAGTCACCTGAAGAGTGAAATTATGATTGAGCACTTCACTACATCTTAGACTCCATGTAGTTCTCTTTTCTTATGTTTGTAATGATTCCCTAGGTTTCCCGTGTTCAAGTTTCACAATGATAGTGGGATAGATATAGATTATACCAACTATGTAGAATGTGTGTAATGGAATAGAATGAATTCCCCTCTATGCTTTGCATGCATAATAATGCATCCCGTGTCCCTTATATGGCTATGTTATATGTATACCTTTTATTACTCTTATGCCTTTATGCAAGCTTAGGTGATGATAGATAATGCTTATAGTGTTTGGCCCTTATTTAAGAGAAGTAACTAAGTATATATGATTCCCTTGTTTTAATTTCATAAATGACAACCGAAAGGTCGACCCAAATTTTTAAAAGGTAACTAAGAAGTAAAAGAGACCCAAAAGAGTAATAAGATGACAAAAAGGGTAGGATCACCTATGAGGGACATGAGTGTGTCAAGGGCGCTTCCATCTTATCTAGGTGCTAGTGTCTGAGGTCATCAAAAGATAAATCAGCCAAGTGTCAACAGATTTATAAGATGTGTAAAGCCAATAAAGTGCAATAGATAAAGAAATCAAAAGACCAAAAGGAGTTGTCAACCTCTAGTTTTCTTTTGTAGGATTCATGTATATATTAGTATTCTTTAGGACCTAAAAAAGTACCCAAGTGCATAGATTTTTTGTCTACATTTTCCCCCACTTTATGTTGTTGAGTGAATACTCGATAGCATAAAGTAGATAGAATATGCATACCTTGTAAACAAAAGAGAAGTGTAGTCAATAGAGTATTGAGTGGAAAAGTAGCGTGAATTAATCATAATGTGAAGTGTGGAAAATAGAAAAGGGAGGTAGAACCTAGGGGTGAAATTTATGCATAGTAGTGTGCTTCTAAAGCTTGTGTTTGTTTATCTCGAGATGATTCTTGTAATGATGGACCTGTACAAGAAGAGAAAAAGAGTAGTCAAAGTCATATATATTAAAATTCGTAGTAATGTGTGTATAAGTAGAGATAAGGAAAGAATGCACTGATGTATGAGATAGTAAAGGATAAATAATTGTTTTTTTACTTTGAAGATGTTATATTTGAGTATCTTTTTTTTTTTTTTTTTGAAGGGTGAGGTTTTTAGCAATCTCATGCCAAGAATGAGTTTTGTGGTTGATCTCATGCCAAGGACAAGTTTTTGGGTGATCTCATGCCAAGAGAATTTTTTTTGGGTGATCTCACGCTAAGAGGAGAGTGTTGGGGAGAGAGATATTTTTCTCTCCTTCCGTGAAACTTCTCAAATAAGCACCACTACACATGGCACGTCCCAATTTGTAACCAAATTTTTGATCGATTGTAACTGATTTAATGAATTCAGTAACCAAAACTAAGTGATTGATATTGTAGATTTGTACTGTGAACTGTTGGAAATTGTGTTGAACTGAGAAACTGATTGTTGTTTCCCCAAAAAATAGCACCCATGAGGGACATAAACACCCACTGTTCATGTATAATACTAGGCACTAGTGTCTATTATGTGTCAATTTTTATTTTGTACCAGTTTGTAACTATGTTTTGTTTTCAATTATGTACTACGTTGTTATGTTCTAGAGATTTGAGCTACTTGAAGGGTGATTTATTCACCTGATTAATGTCCCCCTTATTTGGGGTGCATGTGGTGATTGTAGGAGGAAGCATCCCAAAAAGGACATGATTTTGATATGTATATCTCAGATTGGATACCTACAAGGGGTAGGGTGTGTGCATGGTAGAAACTAAGGCACATGAAAACAAGATGGACTAGTCAACAAGTGTTAGTGAAAAAGAGCTATCATGCAATAGAAGACAATACATTAATAAAATATGAAGACAAGATGGATCGTGAAAAGTGGATTTTGTATATGGTACATAACTCACAATGTCACAAGACAATCAGGGTCATAGTGGCCATAAGAAAACAATTATCAAACAAGACATGGGGCATAGCCCATAAACAATAGTAAGTAAGAAGTGACATATAACCATGGATGTATATAATCCTAAAAGGTAAATGCTACACATGAAATACCCATTAGCATGTTAGAAAGATAAGTACTATGGAAAAAACATGTATAGAGCAACAAAAATTAATTAACAAAAAGTAAGAGATATTGTTAGAGCTTGTGTGTGTACAAGATAAGAGTAGTAAAAGTATATGCCTCCGGAACTATAGAAGGAATGGTAAAGATAAGTGTCGAGCATCATGCATCATGTAATAATTTTTACAAGTCCTAAATTCACCTTAAAAGACCACGTGAATGTGTAGGTGTGTATTAAAAATATAATGGCATACTAAGTATCCAACTAGCATAGGAAAAAAGTGTAACATGTAAGTAGTATGATCTAACAAGAGTAAAGATAACCAAGATGTGTATATGCCTTGTGCATGTGATGGTGTGATGTAATATACTAGATGTGTAGATGAGAGGATCTACGTTGTCCCCCATCATAATGTGTGAGAAATGAGGTTAATTTAGAAATTATCCCTCAACATTCAAGTATGAACCATGGACCAAGAGTGTGTCATTAGGTAATGAAGGTAAAGTATGTTTACCAAAGATGTGATGATGTTTAGAAAGATAGAAATGAAGCATGGAGCATGAGTATACAATATGCGACAAGTGGGATTCATGGAGAAATTAAACCCTCAACATTCAAGCATGAACCATAGAATAGGAGTGTGTCATCGGGTAATGAAGGTAAAATGTGTGTACCAGATATGTGGTGATGCTCGAAAGATAGGCATGAAGCACGAAGCATGAAGTGTAGTAAATAATATAGATAACCAATAGTGATAGAGGGGGGGAAGAATTGTGATTCCCCCAAGTGTGTGAGGGATAGAAGGTTAACTGATATAAGTGAAGAGTGAGGGCCCCTATCGATATCCAAGAAAAATAAGGCATGTGACCATGCTCTAAGACCGGAGGTCTAGGATAATATCTATGTGTATATGAGGGAGACCGATGTGGTAAAGGAGGTGGAGAACATCTATAGGAATGGGCTGCTTGTGTAGGGGACTTAGGCCAATGTAGTGGACTCACGAACTGGTGAGGACACCGAGTTCGTGATGTACATCGTGTATGAATATGAGTTCTAAGTATAGAGATAGATTTATACTTGAGAGGTGTAGGATTCCTAGATGTCATATCCGGTGCTGAAATAGATGAAAGAGTGGGGCGAGGTAATGGTGTGCACAGTGGAATACCATTAATGGTGACAAATTTATTATTATGAATGAACTTAAGACATAAGTGGAGCATAGAAGGGATAGCCAGGTAGTACAAAGCTAAGGGAGACCTAATACCATATCACAACCTTTAATTTTAGATGTAACAAGGAACATTATTGGTATGGTAGGGGACACAATAATAATGGAAATAACGACATGACTGTAAGAATTGGGGACTAGAGATTTGATTTAAGAGGTTGGAAATTTGATAGTTGATAGGAGGGCCAAAGAGCATGCATTGGAAAGGGCTGAGGGATGGACCATAGTATTATTGACTATATGAGTACCAATAGAAGCATTAATATGCAACAAATCAGAGGAAAATGTAGCATGATAATCATGATATGAGAATGTAATAACTGGTGGTGGTATGTTAGTAGTAGTAATGAGGAAATCAAGTGGTCTTGATGAGGGAGGAGGCACAACATGATATGTATGATTGGTAGATGAATCAGTAGCTAGCTTGTCATGTTTTGGTAATGGGTCATTGAAGATTTTAAGATTTTGATTATCATTGATCGGTTTAGAAGTAGAGGGATCTAGGAGTTCGATTACATTGTTATCGATGAGATCTTGAATGATATGTTTAAGCTTAAAATAATGATCAGTAGAATTCCCATTTAATTGGTGATAATTAGAGTGTGCATTTTCATTGTAGTGATGGCCACATAGTCGAGAAGGATCTAGATTTAGTTGTGGAGGTGAAGTAATTAGATGGATTTCAATGTGTTTTGGTAATAAGAATCGAGGTGCACAAGGTATCTTAGTAAAGGTGTGTCTCATGGATTGCAATTGGATCTTAGATGGTGGATAAATAGCATTGATAATAGCTTTAGCATCGGTAGGATTACAAGATTGTTTGAATGTGTATTTAGCTTAAACTTGTTGGAGGATGAGGTCAAAGAAGTATCATAATACTTCATTTTCCCATAGATAGTAGTTTGCTTTCACGCAAATTGAGTGTATGACATAGTTGATCAAAGGAAGGAGAGGTATCAAAAATGACACTCTCTTGGAGTGGAGGAAAAATACTTTGAATGAATAGATCTTGCAATTCTAAATCAGTGAGGAAATTGGTCATTTTAGAAAGGTTATTCTTATAGTGTAAGACATAGTTAAGTAATATGTTCATTGGATCCTTGTTTGATTTTATATAATTGTGCATAGGATATCTTAGTGCCGATATTTATAGAAAAATGAGAAAGGAATGCATCAGCTAGAGCTATAAAATATGTTACTTGAATGGATAGGTAGATCATAGAACCAATGCATAACATAGTCATTTAAGATTTGAGGAAACAATTTAGCCAATAGTGTAAGGTCATCAGCATAGTTGAGACATGCAACATGGAAGGATCGAATGTGATCCTGAGGGTTATCATGGCCATTGAAGGTGGGAAGCTTAGGTGAAATGAAGTTAGGAGGTAATGGATAATAGGAGATGACGAGTGTGAAAGGGATATTAAGGAGGAGTAATGAATCAATTAATGGCGAGAAGTATGAAGAGGTTTGTTACAATTGGAAAATTTGGATTTGTAAATCATGATATAATTAGGCTAGTTCATGAGTTCCTGAAGAGGAGCCATATTATGTATGGGAATTATTGGGAGGGAGAAGAGGAGCAAGGTGGTTGTAGCAATAGAAATAGGAATGGTGGAAGGTGGGGTAGATGTCATGGTAGTGAGGAGGAACCCATGAGAGGGAGAGTGGTAGCATCTCTAGATCTTTTAGTAGTGAGTAAAGCATTGAGGACATGTGAAATATGCGTGGGGTGGTCATGTAAAGAAAAATGGAATTTAGTGAGATTTTCAAGTTGCTCTTGATCAACATTGGTGTCCTCATCATATGAGTGTTCACTATCAAAAGTTTCAATGTTTTCAAGAGGAATGTTAATTGAGTTAATTAGGGGATTATCATAGGCATCCATCAATTTAGAGAGCTTATAGGTAAATGGAGGAAGATCATTGTTCTCAATAGAACTAGAACGACCACTAGAGGTAATGGATGTGGACAAAAAATCACACAATTTGGTTATTTATTTAGTCCTAATTACATACTACTATTTACATGATTCCTAAGTATGAAAATTAATGATTAACCCTTGTCTTTGGCCACCTTTCTTTGTTTTATGATTCTGATTTCATTCTTGCACTCTTACTTGCTCAATCTTCCTTTTCACCTTTTGGAATTTTTCATTCTGAACACCAACACACATCTAGGATGCCAATGTCAGGTGCCCTTGCCCTCTCTAGGTTCCCTTGTCCTATTTGTACTTTGGTCACACTTTTGGGTCCTTTTTAGTTGTTTGAGCATCTTATATTTTTAGTAGTCGGCCTTTTCGGGGTTAATTACAAAATTTAAGCAAGGAAATCATATAAATATAAAGTTATGTGATCATAATAAAGACCAAGCACTAAGCATCTACTATCTCCACCTAAGGTTACATCCATCAAAGGCATCTATAGCTCCATTTACATCCATCTAGCTCTATCACAAGGGACAAAAGGTTGGTTCATCTACATCACACTTCATAGGAGGGGATTCTATTGTTTCCATGCACACATTATTTACATTCTACATCTAGTTACTTGTTCTCGCTACTCACAAAGTGTGACACACACAAGAACCTACCTAGGGCACAATTCACACACACACACACACACACACACACACACACACACACACACACACACACAAGAGAGAGAGAGAGAACTACATTGGGTCTAAGATGTAGTGTAATTCTCAGTAATAATTCCATCATTGTGGAAGTTTGTGAAAATTTGACCCATCATTTTGCATCTTTCATTTTTGGTATTTGATGTCTATTTGAGGGTTTTGTAGGTGCTTTCTTTATTGCAGGTTTATAGTAACCTTGGTGATATTACAATGACATACATGTGATAAAATATGAACAAGTGAAAAACTATTGTGACACTTCAAACGAGGTTTTAAGAGCATATACAAAGACTAGGGTTCCAGGAAATCAGACTAGGGTGCTAACATGCACCCCTATCCCTCTAAAGGTGCCCTAATCCAAGAAAATATGTCGGATCTGCATTTTTCCAGGCTTTTATGAGACGTTATTCCATATATGTTCATCCAGGTCTCCACTATGACACATTAAAAAGACCTCTTTGAATCAGCTAAGGCTCTTCTAACCCTCTTTGTAATTAGGGTTTCATATTTTCATTTCTTATTTTCTTGGGTATTATTATTTCATTATTCATTTATTTACTACAAACTTGCATTAGATTAGGCTATTATTTCACATTTTAGCATAATCATTTTGGTGAACCCCACTCATGATCGGTCTTTCGGATCCTTCTTTGGCATATCATCTTCTTTATCATGGCTCCTAAAATTCCTCAAATTTATTTGTCTAATTTACTTCAAATGCATCTTAATTGCCAAGTTGTTCTTAAAAAGGCCCTAGACACCATGTATCTTCCCTGAGATACACCTTTGCATCAAGTAAGTTCTATTTTTGATCATTTATTTGATGACCCTAGTCTTCATGATCCTCCATCTAATCAACCCATGTTGGACTCAATTCAAGATTTGCATTCTTTATTTCAAGACAAATTTAAGGCTATGGAATCCATGATTACATCTCTCAAATCTGAAATCCAACATCTTAAGGACACTTCTCAGCTCATGTTTTTCTCCTTCTACATCTCATCTTCATTCTATGTCTACTACATGTGCTCATATCAGTGAGCCTCAAGTCATACCATTACCAAAGCCTCTCACCTTTGATCACAATACTAAGCAACATGACATTCTTACTGAGCTCCTTAGTCATCAATTGATCACTTTACTACCTACTCATTATTATCCTCCTTATCAGCTAGAAAAATATCAAGGTCATCCATATTGCAATTATCATCGAATCAATGGACATAATGACAATGATTGCTATGCTTTACAACGAAGAATCAAAATCTTGAGCGTCAAGGACTTTATCTCATTCACTACACAACATTTTGTTGCATGCCCATCTATAAATGCTACATCTCAATGGGTTCCTAAATATAATTCATCTATGTCTAATGAGCATCACACCATCACTTCTAATGGTTCCTTCTAAATTCAAATTTAAGTACCTCTCAAATTAAGCAACTCACCTCTCAAAATAAATCAACCTTCTTCTCTCTCATTAAGTTATTCTCCTATCAAATCTTCAATCAATCAATCCACCTAAGTTACCACCATTTAATATTCCTCCTCATCCTGCTCCACTTCCATTTCAAATTCATTTCATCAAAGAAACTACTCCTACTGATAGCCAAGACACATTTCTACCACCATTGCATGGTCCTGTTGTTACTTTTTCCACACATGCTTCCATTATTTCATGCAAACTTTGTCTTTGGTATGTAACTCTTGTCACCTTACCCCCGATGACATGCTCATGTTCTTCTAAGGTTCTTACATGACTATTGAGGGATATCTTACAAATAATATCCCCATTTAATTAGTGCATCACATGCTCATTCATGTTCATTCATACTCATTCATACATACATTACATTTATCGCTATATAATATTTGATGCAAACAATACAATCTCTCATCACTCATCACCAATTACATTCATCATCTAACACACTCATCGACACACACATTTTTGGGGGGCATAAAACTTATTCCCACCATCTTATAGCACCATAATTATCTTCCATCTAAAACACATGGCATCTATTATTTTACATTTATCATATACATCCCCATATATTTGCATCGTCATTACATCCATAACATACTCTTGTGCACATTGGTTCACACTTGACTATTGAGGGCATCCTATGCACATGAACCTCACACACACACACATTGTAGAAATTACATATTACACATCTTCATTACATCATCATTTCTTTTTCATACATATATAAAATATTCCATATATTCTACATCATCCACACTTTTTGCTTTATGCACCTATATATAGTAGACATTCTACACACTACATCTTGCATTATACATTATATTATTCTACTTACACACCCTACATTCCAAATTACACATTTCACACATCACACACCAATGACATAGTTTTCACTTACTACACACATCACACATTTTACTCATCCACTTATACACGTTGCACTCACTACCCATGACGCACTTTAGTCCCTCGGTCCATACTTGATATATTGCTTAGGATATACCAATCAAATGGACCTCATCACTCACATCATGTTTGATCAACCAATATTTTATCATACCATGCACATTCTTAGCCATAACCTCACTCACATATTTTTAGTGATATACGCTTTAGGCTAAATCATCATCTCTTTCTAGCACCTTATCCATACATTTCATGATATACGCTTTATGCTACATCATCACACTTTTTATTATTTCTCACACGTTTAGTGATATACGCTTTAGGATAAATCATCACACATTCTACCACCTCATCAATTTTACTTTGTTGCATGTAATCATCTATACATCATACGATGACTTACAATCACACATCTTTCTTCACACACATTTCAAACCATTTCCTAATGACGCACTCTCATTTACGGTTCATTCTTATTGACTACTTGAGGGGGCATAAATAAATGAACCTCATTACATACATTTCCATTCACTCAAGGGGGCACGTTTCTCCTATCATTCACTTTACATTCCATTCCATCTCATCCACAACATATTGCATATCTTGTTGCATTTACTTTTGCTTACATTTACTTGTTACATGTTCATTTATTACACATGCTAGATAGATATCTTGTATGTCATTATCTTTATCATACACACATGCACGTTCACTTGCTTTCTAGTTGTGATCACAGATTCTACATATCCATTACACGCAGCATGGATGCTTGGTGTAATACCTAGTACTAGTCCCACAACGGCTCCTAGGGGGCATCCACTTTCATATAATACATGTGTTATTGTTTCATTTTATTTCATATCACACTAATTTATCAATTATACATGCTTTGACATACTTTTTCTTTCTAACATGCTAATGGGTGCTTCATGTGCAACATTTGTTTTGCAGGACTATTTTCCACCATGGTTATTTGTTACATTGTTTTTACTTTTTGTCATTGTATGCCATTGTTTGTGGGATTTTCCCTTTGTCTTGTGTGCACACTTATATTCTTTTAGCTTCATCGGCCTTGATTTTCTTGCAACATCATGAGTGATGTCCCATGTTTGCAACCCACTTTTCACAGTATACATTGTCTTCTTGTGTTTATTGTTTACACATTGTTTGTTTAGCTTACACTTTATCTTATACATGCATGTTGTTTTATTTTACTAACACTTGTCTTTCTAGCCACTTGTTTGCATGTGCCTTGGTTTCTACCAAGCACATCCCCTTCCCCTGGGCACAGCACAGTTTTATTGGTCGATCCTCTTTTGGGCCGCATTCTCCTTCAAATGATGTCGCATGCACCCCAAATGAAGGGGGAATCATTTGGGTGAATCATTCACCCCATACAGAGTATACACAACATAGCATAATATCGGTATAACACGGTTTCTAATTTTTCAGATTTCAAGGTTTCAAAATCAAACTTGGGTCCTTAACACAATGGCCTTTCCTGGATGCCCTAAACAAGGGGGTATATACAACATCTTTCTTCGAGTGCCATTAACTAGGGGACAATTACATAGTTCTTTGACATGTCACAGAGGATTTTGATAGGGTAGAGAGTCCTTTAGCATTGGGAATACACAACATCTTTTACAGGTAAAGATTCCTTAGCACATCACACACATCTACAAAACTATAAAGTGGTTTTACAAAATAAGAAATAGTTAAAGGTTGGAGGATGACACCAGACAGTTTCTCCCTACACTTCTTCCATTACATTAGCGTGAGATCACCCAAAAACTTGTGTGCATCGACATCATCATCTACATGATCCTTTCTACACTCTTTCCTCATCATGGATCAGGTGCACATGTTCCTTTTTCACATTTTTCAGCATTTTCTTTTACATACTTCCTTACATGCTTTTTATACATATACATGTGTATTTGACTACTTGATCATCTTCTCTTTTGCAGGTCCATCCATATGGGAAGAATTAGTCAACATCATCAACAACATCACACACATCACACCAACAATAGGTACAACATTACATTCACACATGTGTTTCCACCCTAGGTTCATTTTCATCACCTTTTTACACTTTTTCATCTTTAGTCTCCACGCTCCATATTTTTATCACTCCACACTTTGTCTAGTCCCTCAACATTTTCTACATCAATCTATATGATATCAAGTATGCATATCTATCTACTTTATGTTACCGAGCATTCTTCTCACCAACATAAAGTGGGGAAAATGTAGACACAAAATCACGCACTTTGGGTAATTATTAGTCTCGATTACATATTACTATTTATATGATTCCTAAGTATGAAAAGTAATGATTAACCCATGTCTTTGGCCACCTTTCTTTGTTTTATGCTTTTACTTTCAGTCTTACACTCTTACTTTCTTATTCTGTCTTTTCACCTTTCAACATTTTTCATTATAGACACCAAGCCTACCACCAGATGCCAGCCAAGCATCCCCATCCCCTCTAGGCCCTTGTCCTCTTTGTACTTTGGTCACACTTTTTGGGTCCTTTCTATCCATTTGAGCATCTTATCTTTTTTAGTTGTTGACCTTTTCGAGGTTAATTATGAAATTCAAGAAAGGAATCATATAAATATAAAGTTATGTGATCATAATAAGGGACCAAGCACTAAGCATCTACTATCTCCATTAAGGTTGCATCCATCAAAGGCATCTATAGCTTCATTTGCATCCATCTATAGATTCATCACAAGGGACAAAGGTTGGTTCATCTACATCACACTTCATAGGAGGGGAGTCTATTGTTTCCATGCACACATTATTTACATTCTACATCTAGTTACTTTCTCGCTACTCACAAAGTGTGACACACACAAGAAAAACCTAGGGCACAATTCCACACACACACAAAAAACTACATTGGGTCTAAGATGTAGTGTAGAGCTCAATAGTAAGTCCATCATTGTGGCAGCTAAGGAAAGTCCAACCCCTCATTTTACATCTTTATTTTTTTGGTATTTTATGTTTATTTGAGGCTTTGGCAGTGTGATTTATTCATTTCAAGTTTACAACAACCTCGGTGATTTTACATTTGCATACACGTGAGATAAAATATGAATAAGTTTCAACCTCTTGTGACACCTCAAAGGATATTTTCTAAGCATCTACGTTGACCAAGGTGCCCACAGTACCTCTATCTCTCTCCAGTGCCCTAGTCTAGTCAAGTTTGTCGATCTACATTTTTCTAGGATTCTATGCGACGGTCTTCCATCTTTGTTTAGTTGGTCTCCACTGTAACATAGTACATCAACCTCTTCGAATCAGCTAAGAATCTTCTAACCTCTTTGTAATTAGGGTTTCATAATTTCATTACTTGGGTATTATTTCAGTATTTTAGTATTCATTTATTTACTACAAACTTGCATTAGATTAGGCTATTATTTCACATTTTAGCATAATCAATGGGAATAAAAAGAAGGCCTTAAAGATAGGTAGGGTTTGAGCAATGGGGTTCACCAAATGATTATTTTAAATTGAATTAAACCTTGATTTCAAAGTAACTTAGTGTAACTAATGATATTCTGATAATTCTATACATTATGCACAAACAATAAGTAGTTAATAATGTACAACCCTAACAAAATGAGAGGGGAAGATGACTTATCTGATTTTGTGCAACCTAGGAGTGATCTAGGTTAGTAAATATTGGATCTAGCTAGATATATTATCTCAAGGCTCAAAGAGGGTTTGAAACCCTATAAATGCATAGGAAAAAGCTCCGATGAGAGGACAAGAGCACCTTAGGTGTTAGTGATTGAACCGGATTCTTGTGTCCACTCATATGCTCAAAATCTAGTATTTTCTAGGCTAGAGGAGCCTCACTATTGATCTCTCTTTTTCACTCGGGTTCCATTGTAATTTCACCGATCATACCTGGAACCTGAAAAAATAGATTACTACCTACACATGCCCACAAACCACATCAAATATAATAAAAAATATGTAAAATGAGGAGTCAAACCGACCCCTGCTCACCTACAGAGTGAACTTACAATCGAGCATTGCACTACATATTAGACTCCATGTAGTTCTATGTGCTTGTGTGTGTGATGATTCCCTAGGTTTCCCTTGTGAAAGTTTCATGATAATAGTGGGATATATATATAGATTGTACCAAGTATGTGGAATGTGTGTGATAGAATAGAGTAAACTCCCATCCTATGTTGTGTATGTATAATAATGTATCCCTTGTCCTTTGTATGGATGTGTTATATGTATGTCTTGTAGTTCTCTTATGTATTTGTTAAAGCTTAGGTGATGGTAGATAATGCTTATAGTGTTTGGCCCTTATTTTAGATAAGTAACTAAGTATATGTATGATTCCCTTGTTTGAATATTTTTTTATTGACAACCCAAAGGTTGACCCAAAGTTTTAAAAGGTGACCATTAAGTAATAGAGACCCGAGAAGAGTAAGAAGAAGATAAAGAATGGTAGGATTTCTAGGAGGGACAGGAGTACCTGGGTACTTCTGTCTTATCTAGGTGTTAGTGTATGAGGTCATCAAAATATAAATCAATCAAGTGCCGATAAATTTGTAAGATGTGTAAATACAGTAAAGGGAAATAAATAAATAAATCAAAATACCAAAATGATTTTTCAACCACTAGTTTTATTACGTAGGAATCATGTATATATATTAGTATGCTTTAGGACTTTAAAATGTACCCAATTGCATAAATTTTGTGTCTAAAAGAACTTACTTAACATATGTCATTGGACCTAATTATATATATATATATATATATATATATATATATATATATATATATATATATATATATATATATATATGATGATGATGATGATGATGATGATTTTGTTATTTTATATGAATTCTCCTTACTTATTGACCTAAAAAGGAGTTAGTCATCATTTGCACTAGACTGGACTCTCCATAACACACTCGATGTAATGAGCACTACATTATAAACCAATCATCTCAAGAGAGATCAAACCACATGTAGTTCTCCAAATCCTATATTGATGTGGATTTTAGAAAAACTAAACAATATGGAGCCCTATATTTTTCCTCAATACTTAGAAATTGTTTATTGGCTTGATTGTAATGCATAGATGTGTGATTTAAGGTAGTAATAAAGATATATTCAAATTTGAGTAGATTTTCTATCATAATATATAAGGGATAGTTGATTAAATGAATGTGCACAATCACCTTATTAGTGTGTGCCTTTTATATGGGATCCATAGATACCCCTAACGAGTAAGGGTGCATCTTTTTATATAGACGACTAATTTCAAATGATTTCCTACTCAACTGACCCCAAGCCAACCAATTTAACTTTTCATTTAAAAATATGATTATTATAAGCACAAGGTTCATATTCACAACCATGGGACATATTCATTAGTTGAACCCATCCTCGGCCGAAAAAACCCATCCAAACTTAAGTTAGAACTAGATCTAAGACAAGAGATGGTTTTAGCGAGTCAAAATATTTGTTTTATATAATTTGTATTGATTCTTGAAGTGTTAAGGGGAAGAATAAGTTATGACCTATCGGACCTAGATTTTACTCTATAGAGTTGAAAGTTATAGGTTTAGTAAATAAATATGTTAATCTGATAATGTCAAGATAAATCAAGGAAACATTTAGTGGCAAATTTTCATTAATTCATGAATATTCTATTTTTACAAATTTTTATTTAGAAATTTTTATTAATAGTGCTAAGGACCCTTTCACCTAAATTATCTAGATACAAGCTACTTTTCTAGATTGACTCACCTAAACTTTAAAATCAAATCTATATTTATTACTATATATCACCACTACCTTGAAACTCAAATTGGGCACAATCACCAAAATATTTACTATATAAGACTCTCATCACACCACATGCGTAAGTAGTAAATTACATTCTACACATGTAGATGCCCATCTACATATGCAAACACCCATTTGAGATACATACACTCATATAATTTTTGATATATTTCCACCAAAAAATAATGGAGTCATTTTGACACCTAGATCAAAAGTTATGGCCTTTGTAAGATAAGTCACCAAATGCAAATGCATGACTACATATACAGATGCTCGTATGCATATGTAGACACCAATCTACACACATAAATTCCTAGTTTCACATTCATATGCTCGTAGAAATTTTCGATATCTTTCTAGTAAAAAATGGATTCATTTCAACACTTGAATCAAAATTTATAGCCTTCGCAAGACAAATCATTGAATGCAGACACCCAAATACACATATAAATACCCAAGAGCACATGAATATGCCTAACTACACATGTAAATGCCTATAGATTTTTTCAAGAGATTTATGGAAAAAATGGAGTCATTTTGACACTTGGATTAAAATTTATGGCCTTCACAAGACATGTCACCAAATGTAGACACTGACTACACATACAAACAACTACTACACATACAGATAGTTGAATGCACATGCAGACACCTAAATGCACATGTAGACACCTGTAGATATTTTTGAGAGCTTTCTAGAAAACAAATAGATTCATTTTGACAACCATATCAAAATTTATGGCCTTTTCAAGACAGATTTGCCAAATACAAATGCATGTCTACATGTGTAAATGCCCGTTTCTCCCTTTCATTTTCTCCCCATCACACCTTATCCCTATAATTTTATTCACCTTAATCACTATACATATTTTTCTCTTGTTCACCATCAATACGAAACTATTTTTATAAATTTGCTAAAAAAATCCAAGTTGGATTTTGGTAGGGGATCTTAAAATTTTCCCTACGATGAATTCCAAAGTTATATTACCGAGTTCCATGGGCCTAAATTTTAGTTATTACAACTACCCCCTTTTTAGTTTAGTATTGAGAGTGCTAGATTAAAATAAAAAGGAATAAGTGATTCCAAATCTCACATCCCAATCATAGGAGGATGTGAATTTTTAAAAAAGTGTGACCCTATTCCAATATAATGTGAAATATATAACCACATGCAAAAGGCGTGTATTATATCTCCATGGAGATATAAAATTAGTATAATAAAATTTGAAAGGTGTAAAATGAAATAAAAAATAGAAAAATTAAACTAGATTAGCCATAGTATGTTGCATGCGAATGTCAAATATATTATGTGAGAACGAATATTAGATTTATTACACCATTAGAATTAGAATTATGATTATTTTTCCATTATAACTAGAATCAGACCCTACTTTTTCCATTATAAATTATGTTTTAGATTTGACTGAATATGTAGGATGATATTGCGCATAGCTCATTTCTATGTCATATGAATTAAATGAGTGTCATAAATGTGTATAACCTATAAGATGAACTTGTTTCAATTCCATTCTAATTTGATATAAACATGTGTCTATATAGTGATGAACTTATATCAAGTCCATGAACAACTCGATAAATTTCATAACTAAACCTATAATCTATATTAAATAAACCATATTCAATATATATAAATTTTGATATTAAACATATATTTTTCATTAATATTTATATCAGACCTATGTGAAATATTATCACATTATATTTCATATGGTACTTGGCCATTTTCTATGTGAAATTATGTAATATCTCATAATATACTCCCCTTTGAGATGAGGGGTGTTGGAATGCATCATGTAGCTCAAAAGATAGAGTGGTTGGTTGAAAAAATTATATAATTCAAGCGTAAATGATGTAAACGATATAAAACATTTGAACTACACATGGTTGTAAAAATAATGTGCATTATTTATGATCATTAGATAATAATTGGTAAATTTCATCCCATGGTAAATTAAATGGTTAGCATATCCATTAATCCACAGAGATCAATAGATAAGAGAATAATAGAGAATGGTTGAGTAGTATGTTAGTAGAAGTGTGACTCGACACTAATGTATCCATTGGTACTTGCCACATGCCATGAAAAATATAACATGGTTGGCCCACCATTAAAAATAGATAACTTAAAATACATCACAATGACAACTTAAAAGGGTTAGTAATAATTATTAGTGTGTTCTAAAAGGAATGATCAAGAAGTTATGTGTTCTAGGAATTATGTGTGTCAAATAAGTATTTGTAACATAGATGTTAACAAAAATAAATAATAAGTATCTTAAAGTTTACTATTAGCAATTTATCCTAAACAATAGGTGTATCAATAAATGTGCCTTGAGAAATTTTTCTAAACAATAAACTTAGCATGTAATAAATACATGAAGTAATATGCATGACAAGAATCAAGTGTAACCAAACAAGAATTGAGAAAACAGGCATAAAAAAACAAGACAGAGTAAACAATACACAACAAATAATGCATAGAGAAACCCAAAGTATACGAGAAAACAAGGCATATATAAAATAATACATATAGAGAAAAAATGCACATATCAAGCAAAGCATAGAGACTAAAAGGCATAGAGCATACAAGACATAAAGAAGATCACGCATAGATAAAACAAGGCATAGTGAAAAAAGGCCATAGAGAAAATAATGTATAGAGAAAATAAGGCATAGATAAAACAATTCCATAAATAATAAATGAATAGAGTAAATAGTGCATAGCGAAAATAAGGCACTAAGAAATTACTATATCATATAAGTGTGTAAAGTTATTTATAATGGATACAATGTCTAATGAAAAATGTGCATAGATCAAGTAATACACAACAAAATGTGAAAGAGATAAAAATAAACTTTTGGTAGTAAAGAAGGACAACAAAGAGGTAATAAACAAGTAGTAAATCATTGATCAATAAAAATAAACATTGATCATTTGAAATTACTATACATGATTAAATATTTTGATCATCAAATGAAGCACAATATGACACATGTCATAAGCTATAAGTTAAGACAAGATAAGCAATAGAATATTTTATCATTAATGGACTAGTGTGAAAATATATGATATAAGTAAGCTCTATATGTAAGATTCCTCCAGGTGTAGGAATGCCCCTAATATTGTGGGTTTCCCCGAGGTATGGGGTTTTCAAAAGCCACACAATGTGAAAAATTATTATTTAAATAATATTTGTATGTATAATTCCCCTAGTGTAGGGTAACCCACTATATTAGATTCCTCTATTGTAGTAATGCCACTAATATTGTGGATTTCCCCAAGTTATGGAGTTGCGAATCCACACAATGTGGAAATATAATATTTGTATGTATAATTCCCCTAGTGTATACATACCCCCAATATGGTGGGTTACCCTAGGGTGTAAGGTTCAAACAATTCGTAAAGTGTATAAATGTCCATGGATTATGGGTATATACAACTATCTTATATTTACTATAAGTAGAGAGTGTATACAAATGTAGGGTTTATAAGTGCTAAACCTAAATAAAGAAAATATTTAAGTCTTTATATTGCATAATTTTGTCACATTTAGATCCTAGTTTTGTATTTTTTCCATATTAAATTATTTTATATTTTTTATAAAATAGAACATGAAAAGCTACCAAATTTGATTGTATTAAGGTCTATAGACCATATGATATAAATAATGGGATAAATTGGATGTAGTTTTGGGTAATGATTATCCCCTCAAAAATCATATTAAATACTTAGAACATGTTCCATCACGTACTTATCCCCTAATCATGGAAAATAGAGTAGGTGTTAGAAGAATAAATATTGTGTCATTGTAAAACTCCACATATGACTAAATATCAAAAACCTATGTGCTTAAAAGAGGTTATATACAAGTGATTTCCATAAAAGAGGGGTGTTACAAAATTTCCTCTCATGTAGGGGTCCTCAATCCATAGGTGTAAGACACATACTAGAAAATGTAGGAGTAGAAATTGAATCATCGTTAAAATAAAATTAAAAAGTCTCACGTGGTATAATAAATGGAGTTATCAATACTCAAAATACTTACATAGGTAAATTCTAGGTTATGAGAAATAATAGCAATATTTCACATTTTTGTGGGATAACATAATGTATTTGGATATATTTCATGTTCACATGTTTGTTATTTGTCTACTACATATCGTATAGTGTCAAGTAACATCGACTATAGGAAAAAGGGAATAGATGTGAAATTCGAGTAGGTATAAGTGGTGTCGATGTGTTTAGATATCATAGTAATACTAAGGTATATTGGTTTTCTTATTTAGTATGAAATAAAATGTGTAAGGTGTTCTTGTGAGTTTGGAACATGTGTTGTGGTGTACAAATAGTAGGTTACATGAGCTTTTCTATGAGATATTGATAATATATGAGAGGGCCAAATGGATTCTTGTACTTGTTAATGTACTTCAAACACTTATATAAGGTGTATATGATAGTGTGCACCATTTTTTTACATGTATGTCTAGATATATCTATTAGTGCAATGGTTAGGAATCAAGAGACTAGTGTATGTTTGTGAAATTTTACATACCAATAGTTATCTTCCCATGGGTATAGTTTTTGGATGAGAAGGAATATTGCTAGAGGTGTAAGGTTAGGGAGGGTGTGTGTGTTTTAAATAGAATTAGTTAAGGTAATCATGCTTCCCATTATCTCAATTTTTGATTCACTAGTACTAAACCTTATATAATCAGTGCATAATTTGGAACATCAAAGGGTTCACTAGAAATAATAATAGCATAGTTGTATATTTGTATCAAGAATAATATCACGTGGTATGGTGTTTCTTTCATAAATATATAAGGTCTTATCCATGATATGATAGGCAATGTGAGAATATTATTACTAAAATGTGGGAGGCTAATAGAATTCTCATATGTGTTATTTGATTACACCCAAAATTTAAAACCATAATTAGGATTGAAATCTTATATACTAATGCACAATCAAATTAATAAATAAGTGATTCAAAATTCAGATATAAAAATACATGTGAAATGATATTAATAAGTTACATTTAATCAGAAACATGCTAAATATAATAAAACATAATAAAAGTAACACATTTAACTTTTATATTAATTTGCAGAGATCTTATGGATTTGGAATTGGGTCAAACAGGATGTAACGGGGGTTGAAAGTGCTTCTTATCTGTAAAAATGTTTAAAATATTTTGGATAATATTTTAAAATTAGACAATAGATTTAAATGTTTCAATCCTTCATGTTAGTGTTTGGTTCTACTCCACACTTCCTTATTAATATGGGTCACTTTGTCTTCATCTTTCACCACCTATTGTACTTTTACTTATTACATAATAGTCATATTTGCTCCTATACTGATAAAATCCATAGTTTCCTAAACTATAACTCAAATATACATTAGATAATAAAAAAATAATGTAGTGTGGAGTTAGACTACCCTTGGTGTATAACCCTATTATTGATTCTAACCAAGAATTACACTACATTTCCCAAATGAGGGGCTCAAACTCTATGTAGTTCTCATAGTGCTCATGTCAAATTGATTACAAGTATAGAGTGCCTCCCCTATATTTTCTTTATGCCTCAACACTCATATAATTCTTAGTTATATTTACTTGATATGTACCCTTCATAAGTTATGAAATATAGTACATGTAGATCAATATTCACTAGATTAAAACCCCCATGAAGTGGCCTTTTGTGTGTAAATATTTCAAAATGCTTGATTTATCTTTTAGATGCTCTTGAATTGACTTGGTCTACTCTTAACCTAATTTATATTCCTTCAAACTTGTGTGAAGGTTATTTATAAGAGTTTAGTTAATTTCCATATAATAAAAATCAAAACTTGAACTTTGAATATATTGAAATTGTGTTCAAAATAGAAAAGAGAAAGGAAGGAGTGCACATGTATGTGTAGGACCAAATATACCCTGCAAATGTAGAATGTCATGCCCTTTTGTTAAGGTATGAATATATATATATATATATATATATATATATATATATATATTATATATATATATACACTTGTAGAGAATTGGGGGTGATCAAATACCCAATTAGATAAGGTTGAGGGGCACAAAATACCCAATCAATAATTTCAAGAGAGCTAGGGGATGCATAAACCTTATACCATGTAAAAATAGAAGAAAAATAATAAAAATAAAGTAGTAGTATTGGGAAACCTTTAATTCAATTCTCAAAGAAAGGTTGAGCCTCATGGGCCCGTAGATTATAATACCATAAGATATTGAGTTTTATTAAAACCTTATATGCCTTTTCTAATAAACCACATTTTTGTAGACAAATCTAGTTTTATACTTTTTAGATGTATTAAACTTATTAAAATATAAAATATTGAAATAGATATACCAATATGTAAATTGATAAATTTGTAGTGTGTGTTTTCCATTGTAATCATCCCCCTTTACATTTTTTAATTAAATACGGTGAATGTTTAAATAAAATTAACATGACCCTTACATTTACAATGAAATTTAGTTAATTTGTATTGTAACATGTATTCTTGTAAGTGATGTCATGTAGAAACCAATATAAAATATAAATTTTTATGAGAAACTATATTTTTGTATGTTGGTTTTTTTTTGGAAAGAACTCACAATGTGTAGGACACTACGTTATCATGAAATATCCAATTACACATTATTATCCCTATATATAAATTATATGTGTTCCTATTTGTAACCACACAAATATGTTCATATAACTTATTCGTGTATGTCTCTATCTTATAAATCTATCTATGTGTTTTATTTGCATTTATATTTCAATAATAATCCACTAAATACCCCCTCTTTTGAGGTGAGTAGATAGATTGTTGATCACTCAGATTAAAATAATTGAAGTGTTTCCTTGTCAAATATAGTCAATAATTATCATTAGAACATGTGTAGGAGGTGGTTGTAGATGGACACATTTGTAGAACTAACCCGGATAGAGAGTGTATTATATACATCATGATGCTTAGAGATAAAAATCATATAAGTATACAAGAACATAATATCATACACAAGGGCATGCACAATGTCACATGGAAAGTCCAAATGGACATATACAATGAACACACAAGTGTGGTAAACACATAATAGGAAAAGGGAAACAAAATAAAAGGCTATTGAGGCCATAAATAAGGGACATTTAAGTGTGGCATATATAAATAGTCTAATGGTTGGAGACACAAGACAAGAAGTAAGCAATCCAATTTGGAAATCTAATAAATTCATAGTAGCTAATAAGTACATGAAATAAAATATACTAGTCCTATATAGTCGTATGTTGTAGTCCCAAAAAAATAGTATATATCACAATGTATAATGTGGGAACAAGTAGGATATGTGAAGTATAAATGGAGAGAACTATATAATAAATAGAACAATATCATGTGATAGTGTTGGACATCTTGCAAAGCTCTCTAAACATTCTGAACAAGATCAAAAGCTGTACCCATGTGTGGAAAACCATACAAAAAAATATTAGTTGGGTTATAGGCATCCTTGTTCACCACCGATGTTGGAACTTCTCGAAGAGGCTTCAAATTGTGTGTTGTTCTCCACCTAACATGTAGTATGTGAATGAATGCAACTAAATTTGGAAACTTCTTTGACAATTCTTGAGTTGAGTTTGGATCTTGCTAAAATAATTGGAGAAGGGATGTTTGAGTTCTTGTGGATGAGAGAGATTGATGCCTTGACCTAATAAGAAGATTTAAACCTATAGATATTTCTCCCTAATGACAATAGATGCATATTTGTGATATTTAGGGTACCTTGGGCTCATTTTTCAAGTGTAGGAAGTGAGTGTATCAATGTAGTGACATATGATTTCCAAGCTAGAAAAGGAGTTACTTGTTGAATTGCTTATATAGGGTCCCAAAGGGGAATTAGAAAAAAATTTCAACCCGGAGGAGTAAAGGACCCATTCGAGAATTTTTAATTAAAATAAAATATTTAGGATATGTCAATGTAAAACCATACAAATAGGTCAAGACTGGATGTAAATTCTGACCAAATTGTATGACCTTGACCAAGGATGAAAAACATGTTAAATAAAGTTTATAACATGTTAGGTTGACTTAGTATATGGATTTTTATGCATTACATTCTCATAATGTTTCAAGATATCGTTGTGTGAGGATAAAAATATAGGTAAGAGACTTCATGATGTACTTGATTAGGAATATGGTGGTGAGAAATTTTGTTGGAGAAAAATTGGTGGTTATCTTGCCAACGCTCTGGGATTATAAGTCCCTCTACTTAACCAGTGCAGCTGTTGTATGTGCATGCGCAAGTAAAAATGAGTTTTCTCTTGGTGGCCTTATGGTTGGGGATCCAACAGGGACACTCCACTGACCCTGCAGAAAAATCTTGCAGATATCTACAAGGAAATAATTTGTTAAGAGAGTGGGAAATGGAGTAATAAAATTATAAAATATAAACTAATGATGTAAGTAGAAAATCATAGACTTTCATACACCAGCCAGAAACTTCATTACATGCACTTGAATTTAGAAGAAAACAAATTTGTGTAACAGCAACAATACCAAATAGATTTTGACAAACACAAAGTACCACTAAACCCCTTAGTCAAAAAAGGCTAAATTTCTTTCTTCTTTTATTGAAGCTCAAGCAGAAATTGTACATATCATAGAAATGGAAGACATTTTGAGTAGGGAAAATAGAAGAAATTTTCTATCTCTTTTCTCTCTTCACAAGGATATCTCTCTCATGAATTCACAAAAAACAACTCCAATATCTAAGAATTTTAAGAAGATTTTAGAAGTTGTCTAAGAAGAAGATCAAATGAGGAGCTAGTTACAATTTATAGAAGAGGATGCAACTCTTCATCTTCCCGGTGACTTTTCAAATACTTTAATTTGACTTTAGACTGTTCATATTCCACTTAAATATTTAAGTCCCTTTTATAAAATCAAGGCAACTTAAATTTTACATTATGTTTCTAAAGTCACTTAAAGTAATATTAAAAAGTGTAAACCTCAATGCAAAAATATAACATTGATGAGAGAGAGCATTGGGTGAGAAGAGAAGAAGAAGAAGAAAGAAGAAGAATCATGCGAAAGAATGAGCTACTATGGTGGACTTGGATCTGCTCTCTAACTGCTCTCCACTTCACATTCCTGAGAAGAATTCTATCTTTCCAAGCTCCTTGTTGAAACAAGCTGCTGCAAGTTCTACTTTGTTAGCATGAGGGATGTGAATGTAGCTCAAGGTTTCGGTCCATCCATCGGTCACATTGTTGATGTCCTTGCACTTCCCAAACCATGATGAATGATTTTCTACAATAAGTGTAATGGAGGCTTAGATATCTGAGAGGAATTTGAGAGTATCCTTAGTGAAGGACAATGGGTTACCCACCTATTTCTTGACATATTATTCGAAAGGGTTGATCAACTCATCAACAATTGTGTGTTCGCTCATTGCAGATACTCTAAGTTTCGAAATTTCTGATTTATACTATCCTCTGATTTTATGTTTGTTCTTATTTCTCCTCTAGCTCTGTGAAGGCCCGATTGATTGCCTCAAACTTGATTGCCAAGGCCCTCACCCATACATGTGTCAAGTATTTTGCAGGAGTTTCAAAAACCTTCTTATCGATCAACTCATGACGATGGGTGTTACTCATCTCACTCACTACCAGATCCACGAGGTTCCCAGTAATCTCTTTCTTTCTCCACATCCTCTTTGATTGCTCACGTTCTGTTGGTTATTACACACATGTACGCAAAGAGCTTGAATGCCTTGTGGAGTGTTGGCTTCAATTTTTGGATATTGAGTTGATCCATTCATTATTTTCTCACCCCTACATCATGAGCTCATGCGTTCTTCTGATGGATTATTGATCGAAGCTACTGATGGGCACAAATTTCTCAATAGGAAGTGTTGTAGTGCTTGGTTCCACCAGGTGTTGCACATAAGATGAAAGAGTTCATACTTGTTCCTCTAGTACCTCAATCTTCTCTTTATATTATTTATTCCTTTCCACCATGCGAGCAGAAGATTATTGATATATGTGCAAATCTCCCTCATGAGTAGTTGGTCCCAATTGGATCATGCTCATCTCATAGTCAACTAGTGTCATCTCATCCATTGGCTTGATTACCTTTGGCCGAGATACTTCGATGTACTGATTACCTATCTCCCCACTGTAGAATCATGAGGCTATATGTGTGATCTTTCTTGACCTTTTTCTTTAGCCAATGAGACAATTGTTGATAGATCAAGGGCTACTACTTATTGCATAGTGCAAGTGTCAAGGATGACCATTTCCTGCATCCACAAAAACATCTCGCGATTCATACTCAATGATGGGTGCACTAACCATTCCTTGTTCTAGAGGAGGAGGCAAGTCCTGAATGAGAGGGGTGTTGGTGTCAACAAGAGGTGAGACCTCTTGTAGTGGTTTGAAGACTAGATCATGAACCATGTACTCCTTATTCACCTATGCTTCTACTACTGGAATTTTATGTTTACATTACTGAGATCAAGTCTTCCTCCTACAGTGACACCAATGAGCCTTCTTCTACCCTAACTTTCTTGGGTGTCTTCTTGCGGGGATAAGTTTCTAATTCCGTGGCCTTTAATTTTTAACTTTATCCAGTGTTTAGAGCTAGAAGTCACCTCCACCACTTTTGAAGATGAATGATGTGAAGCTTGCTTCTAGCTTGGAGAAATTCCTCATGACTGGATGACCATAGTCCTCTTCTTCTGAAACCAGTTCCTTGTTCTCCTCACCACCTTTTCAGTCCACTCCAATATATCTCCTGATTCATGAACATGCCAATTGATTTGGGGCATTAGGGACATCTTGAATGTTGCATACTCAGGATTGTACATCTTTGTCCCATCATCATGCAAGATGTCTTCATACCAAGATAACTTGAATTTCTTCATCTCATTGATTGTCATCCTCATGTGGTCCTTTTCACGTACTTTGAACTCATCAATATAGTTGGCCCAAAAGTAGTCCTCAACCGGTGGCTTGTGTTGTAATTTTGGGACATATAACAAGTCGGGATCTTCTCGGATGTCAAATTTGGGCATTGTGATGTAGGAATGCAAAGTCATATGTGTGAAAGTGACATCCAGTGAGATGCGTCATTTGATCTTTTGCACGTGAATACCCCTAGAGATATAGGGAATGAAATCAACTTCTTTCTCCTTCTTTTGAGCTTTTTATTCACTTAAGTGATATGCCTACAAAGCTTGAACAATATAATTTGATCACTGAGGTACTTAGGAAGTCTCAACAAATCTTGGTCGAAGCCAACGACTCATAGGTAGGAGAAGTTTGATAATTTTATGAAGTATGAGTTGTATTCCTTGATAAAGGATGCCACTTGTGGTGGCATCCTATCTTCAAGATCCCCTTCTAAGATTCAAACCATGTACATGGTGAACACATCGTTCATGTGAGTGAAATGTCTATTTCTCTCCTCCATTACAAACTATGGAAGTTTCTCGAATGCAAGAACTTTGGCAACAATGTTCTCACAGTGAGAGCCAATCCTTTGAATGATCTCAAGCTTGCAAGGAGATAGAATAGGTAAGAATTCATGTGGAACTTCTTTATCACGGGCACTTGGAGCGATTGCAAATGGAGGTTGTCACAAATGATCTGCCCCTAATCAATTATCTTCTTTCCTTCTATCAATGTCAGAATGAAAAGGCCCATCTAGTCCTAGAAGTCTCTCGTGCTTGCTTCACCCATAACTCTACTAAGGAGAGTGATGGCATCTGAGTATCCTTCTCGAACTCACACCTTGGGAGATTCTTGGGCATCCTGGAAGGATTTCTTCCTATTTTCAACCATGAGATGAGCGCTACTCCTTGGACATATGAATCCATTGTTTCCCAATCATGAAAAGCCTTGTCCTTTGAGATGGCGACCATATGCTAGGGGATGTCGATATCTGCAAAGAGAGTGAAATGGTCCTAGATTTGATGACTACCATCGTTGTACCATTGTTAGATCATATGGTTCCTTTCTCGGGATCATAGTGGAAAGAGAAAACAAGGACTAACTCGAGACTCTACACGAGGCGTTGGGTGTCTGTGGCGGTGAACAAGCCACTTGTGAATATCTAGTCTTTAATCCTCTTTCATTCCTTGTAGGTCATATGATTCTTAAGGTCATTCGAGTTCCATGTAAGAAATCACGGGAAGGCTTTCTTCCTATTTTTAACCATGAGCTGAGCGCTACTCCTTGGACATATGAATCCATTGTTTCCCAATCATGCAAGGCCTTGTCCTTTGAGATGACGACCATGCTAGGGGATGTCGATATCTGCAAAGAGAGTGAAATGGTCCTAGATTTGATGACTACCATCGTTGTACCATTGTTAGATCATATGGTTCCTTTCTCAGGATCATAGTGGAAAGAGAAAACAAGGACTAACTCGAGACTCTACACAGACGTTGGGTGTCCTGTAGCGGTGAACAAGCCACTTGTGAATATCTAGTCTTTAATCCTCTTTCATTCCTTGTAGGTCATATGATTCTTAAGGTCATTCGAGTTCCATGTAAGAAATCCTGGAAGGATTTCTTCCTATTTTTAACCATGAGATGAGCGCTACTCCTTGGACATATGAATCCATTGTTTCCCAATCATGAAAAGCCTTGTCCTTTGAGATGACGACCATGCTAGGGGATGTCGGTATCTGCAGAGAGAGTGAAATGGTCCTAGATTTGATGACTACCATCGTTGTACCATTGTTAGATCATATGGTTCCTTTCTCGGGATCATAGTGGAAAGAGAAAACAAGGACTAACTCGAGACTCTACCAGGACGTTGGGTGTCCTGTGCGGTGAACAAGCCACTTGTGAATATCTAGTCTTTAATCCTCTTTCATTCCTTGTAGGTCATATGATTCTTAAGGTCATTCGGTTCCATGTAAGAAATCCGGAAGGATTTCTTCCTATTTTCAACCATGAGCTGAGCGCTACTCCTTGGACATATGAATCCATTGTTTCCCAATCATGTAAGGCCCTATCCTTTGAGATGACGACCATGCTGGGGGATGTTGGTATCTGTAGAGAGAGTGAAATGGTCCTAGGTCTGATGACTACCATCGTTGTACCATTGTTAGATCATATGGTTCCTTTCTCGGGATCATAGTGGAAAGAGAAAACAAGGACTAACTCGAGACTCTACACGGACGTTGGGTGTCCTCTGTAGCGGTGAACAAGCCACTTGTGAATATCTAGTCTTTAATCCTCTTTCATTCCTTGTAGGTCATATGATTCTTAAGGTCATTCAGTTCCATGTACAAAACATTGTTTTCTTCCATGTCATACTCACGGGAAAAGGGTTGATTCGGCTTCTAACATGTCCACTTCGATTTCATGTTTAGCCCAGAAAGAACAACTTACTATTTTTAGTAAGTGTGAAAAATCAAGTCCCCAATCCTCAACTGGATGTTGCGGATCTGTTTTCCTCTTTTCCCTACATTTCTCTCTCCTTCTGGGTCAACTTTATTTTTTGGAAAGTGCTTATATGACCACTTACTATTTTTAGTAAGTTCTTAAATGCCTGTTCTAGTGAATTCTCAGTTGCAGTGCACCTCCAATGTCTTCATCTCTTTACACATCCTTTTGTTGATGAATTTCCCAAAATAGTAGTCCCTTATGCATAAGACTTGCTATTTTTATAAAGTGGACTTGAAGGTCAGATTTATGTGGAAAAAAATTTGATATGGTTTTTGCCCAATATCGCCCCTCTGAAATTTTAGAACTATCCGCTTAATAGTCCAGGAGATTTTAAAGTTTCAAATTTTGGACCTGGCACTGCTTCTAGATGCGATATCCATTAATGGAACTCAAAATTGCAGCTCTCATTTTATTCTCTGTTTGCAAAAAAATTATGTTTTTGATATGGGTTTCTTCTTCTGATGCTTCACGTTCAATTCTACTTCGTTTCACTCAACGACTTGATGGGAAATTAGATTTTTTCTTCGTTGTGGATGCTTTGTTGCACGAGAGGATTATTTGAAGGTGCATTTTCTATGGTATTGGGTAGAGGAATGAACATAAAATTTTTATTTTTTTCATGCATCCGTTTGAGAGATTTCTTCAACCTCTTGTTTCATGGCCATGGAGTTTTCTCTGTTTCCTCCTTCGTTATGTGCCTCTCCTTCTATGTTTGCTCAAATTTCCTTTTGGGACCTACATGCTTTTATGGAGTGAATGTAAGTACCTTTCTGGAATTTTTGGTTTGATGTTAAGCAATTTTGGAATGATGGTGAGAAGTTACAGAGGATCATGGAGGAAAAAATTATGCACATGGATGTTAGAAGTTAGAATCAAGAAAAACAATGCGAGTTGGAGTTTTCTTTTTAAAAATCCAAAAAATGTGCACAGGTAGGGCTTGGGCACATTTTTCATGTTTTGATGTTGCTGATCTCAAGGATGTGAGGGACATAAAATTCCATGGTGGTCTTGGAGCTGACAGGTGGTGGCGATCGGACGGCAGGGAATGGAGGTGAAAAAAGTAGCTTTAAAGCAATGGGGACTGAAATTCGGTCACGTGGATGACCAAAGGACTCCCCATAGGGGTTGGGTGAATTTTTCCATGTATTCTATCCCTAACATTAGGGACATGAGGGAAATAAAATTTCATGGTGAGTAAGAGGATGACACGTGCCCTCGATCCGACAATAGGGAATTTGAGCTCCAAAAATACACTTGGGGGCTAAACTGTCAAATCTAAAGGTCACATGAGGGTCCCAAAGGTCACATGGGGGTTGGGAACATTTTTCCAAGGTTGATGTACCTGACCTCAGGGACTTTGGGGACATAAAATCCCACTAGGATCCTGGTGTTGACACGTGTCCTCCCGAAAATTGACTAACTCCCGAACTGTCTCCAAGAGGGTAACTTGGAACGATGATAACTTGAGCTCCCGGTGGAATTTATTGGTGAAATTTTATATGATACTGACTGTAAATGTAATTTTGAATCCAATGGTGGGGGTATCATGTCTTTATTCTTCCATTTGATCCCTAAAAATGGATTTTTGATTTGGTACTCCACCTGTTCCTGAGAAAAACTACCTACAAACCCTATACGCCAAGGTGTTGTGAAAAATATGATTTCATCATATTTTAGGTATTGTAATTATCTTTCCATATATGGTTTTTTTACTCCTAACTCCATCCAGATCTCCCAAAATCTTCTTCTAGAGCTCAGTAATTGTTTTAGGCTTGTGAACTACCTAGACTTGTGAACCCTGTTTTTTATTCGATTCATCCAAGGCTTTCAAAACTAACCCAAACCTTCCAAAATAATTTCCATGATGTTCTAAGGTCTTCAATTCACCTCCATGTTGAATTTGTCCCTTTTTTCCACTCTAGGGGGGTTGATCCAATAATAGGAAGGCCAGTGATAGCCCTTTCCAATACTGCCAGAAGATAGCATCTTTTCAAAACTTCCTAAAATCACCTGGGGGATTAAATTGGCCTTCCTAAATCACCTAGGGGACCAATTTTAAATCAAATAGGGGGTTACAGGACCGACAGATTTGACTGGGTGCCTAAGAATGATAAAACATGATAATTTTAGCAAAGGGGGTAGTTGTCATGCTTAGAAACTTCCAATTTCCCTATCGCACATTTGCACGACAACTAAATAGAAAGGTTGTATTTATATTAGCAAGAGTACATTGTTAAAACCGACAATGTTAAAGATTAAATTTCCAAATTTGAGTGCCTATATATAGGAGGTTGCATCACTTTAATATTATATTGTAAGACCTACTCATTTGACTATAATTCTCTAGGAGAATCTATTAAATTAGATTTATGTGATTTCAATTGTGGATTATGTTGATAGGGCTATAGTAGAAGAGTTAGTATCACTTTATTAGGAATTCTTTAAACATCTAGGGTGAGTATGTCATATAACCATTTCCACACAAGGAGTAGGATTAGGTAAAGCTTCCATAAATAGTAAAGGATGTTCATAATGAATGCCCCGAATTTTGACAACTTTGTTACAATATATTTATTTAACATAATTATGCACATTAGAAGTGGTAACACTGACCTTATGAATCCAAGGGGTCCTATTAACATGTCACTTGTCCTATGCATATGAAGAACTAAGAAAGGTGTAGATAGGATAACTTCCATCACTTTAAGGGGTAATGTAATATGTCCAATAAGTTTGGTAATGTCATGAGAAATAGGTTGTAAATTCTTCTCATTTTATCTAAGATATTGAAGTATTTTCATATATTATCATAGAAACAATTGTCAATGGTAACACTATGGATAGGTTATTTATCAATATAAGTTAAAACAAAGAGTATAATGATATTTAAAACATCATCCATGATTTCATTCTAATGAAACGTGATAGTAGGTCATGGAGGTGGATGGGTATTGATGATTCCAATAAAAACATCTAATTGATGGCTATAGGGATGAGGAGAAGGGTGTGTGTTGTACACATGATGAACCTTGGGATTTCCTTTGGGCTCTATTTTATGTTGAGAAAATGTGTCATTGAATATTTGAAGTGTTGAATTTTATTTGACTCATGGTCTAGGATCCTCTTGATATGTTTTAAAATTTACAAGTTTTGTTATCAATAATATTTTTAGTGACATATGCTACCTTGAAATAATGATTTATAGAATGTCCAATACACCAATGATAGTCACATCGGCATCAAATGATCTCGATTGAGGATTTCTTACATCAACCTCTATAGGTGGAGGGAGAAACAAAAATTCATACTAAAGTAATCATATAGGTACCACATGCAAAGATGAATGTATTTATGTGAATGGTTTAATAAAAGGTACCTATAATTGAAGATCGATGGTGGATATATAACATTTACCATGATCTTTTCTTCATTATTTTTAATTTAGCTTTATAACCTTGTTTACCTTAAAACTTAGTACTAGGCATAGATTTTACTACAAACACATGTTTAAGAGTATTCATTATGAGGAGATTTAACTCTCTATGCTTTAGGTATGAAAAAGTTCACTGAAAAATATTTTTTTGAAAATCTAATAGAATCTTATAAGGGAGCAAGTAAACTCTATGTGAATAGATCCTAAAGATGAAAAAAAGGATGTGTGGTTATGAACTGGGCCATTTTTTAGAGTATGTAGTGGATTCTTGTACAAAAATATGATATTTCTTATTTATCTAAAATCCTTAATCGAATCTACATGCATACATTGCTCAACTATGGAGCTTACATAATCTCTCTTGAGTTGTATAATTGTGGTGTAATCGCTAATGACCTATCTCATACTATATTCCCTTATATCATCTCTTAAACCATTCAAAATCCATGAAATGAGGAGTTAATACTATTTTATACCCAAAAATTCATACTCTTTTTGTCATTTAAAGTCATATTCATTGCAAAGCTAACTCCTAGGTATTCCCTCAATTTCCCTCTCGGTTCGAATTCAAACCGGATCATTTAATTTCTCAAGCTACTTAATCACCCAATTGTTTTTTCTTTTGTGTCTAGTAGATGATTTCTTAGTTAATTGTTTATCTTGTTTCTATATCTAATATGTGAACCTTATCATTTCCCGTGACACATATGCTCAACTGCCAAGTCATTCATGTGTTCTTTACACACCACTACACACAACATTTTCATGTGTTGCATGAACTCCTATGTGTACTATACACTTATTTATCTTCATCCAAGTCTCTACACACTATGCATTCACCAAAATTTATGAAAAGTTTGTGCACACTCCTATATAAACACTAAACTTATACATCATGCATCATTACTTCACCCTTATGCTTATTACCCTTGTACTCTACAATACTTAGCCAAAATTTGATCAAGGTTTTTTTAAACTTAGGATTCCCCTACATGATACATTTGAGGAAACTAAAACTTGAACTATAACTCAATTTGTTTGAGTGAGTGGTACAACCACTCTTCAAACTATTAGAATTTATAGTCTCATCTTCCTTATCTAATGAACTGGTTCTCGTACCCCCATGATTCTTATTTTTATCTTGCAATATTTTTCATAACCCTATTGTGACCCTTCAACGCTTCTTTATACATCTATGTGAGATTAAGCTCACCATATCCTAACCAAATCCACCAATTTTTTCTCTTTTCTTATCTCTCTATGAGTTATTTATTTCCCTTTTCCATCCACCTCCACCAAAGGTCTTCATGACTTATCTTCTTCCATGTACATATATTTATTAGGATTTCATCTTCTATGAATCCCCTCTTTATCCACTTGTACCTTATCTTATTTACAATATATTCTTGCGTGATCCGATTAAGAAAATATTGAAATAAATAGATACCTAATACTAATTGCAATGTAGTAGTAAAATGAATATGCAATAAGAATAAATATGACCCAAGTAAATTAAGCTAGTGAATATGAAACCCTAGTTGCAAAGGAGGGATAAGAAGACTTAGTTGATTCGCAACTAATCATGGACTATGCCAAAGTGTTGACCTGATGAACAAAGAGGGAGAAGTGTTGCATGAGACTCAAAAAAATTGTGATCCGGCGATTTATCCGGACCGGGGACCTAGAAGGGGCAAGGGCATCTCGAGTGCCACAAACTAGTACTAGGTTCCCGTGACTACCAAAATTCTTAAAAACCATCTTGGACTAGTTGCAAGGTGTTTTTTTCCTTCTCATTTGGTCACTAGTGTGTCACACAATGATCGTCGATGTTGTTGATAACCTACAATGAAATATTGACCTACAAAATCCTCAAGAGTGCATCAAATCCTAAAAATAAAATAATGAAAATGAGGGTTAGGACTATCCTCAGCTATCAAACATGTGAACTTACGACTCGATCATTGCACTAAAATTTCACTAAAGTTTCTATTTCAAACCTAATGTAGTTCTAAGTGTGTGTGTGGAATCACTCCTAGGTGGCTCTTGTGTGTGTCACACTTGATAGCGAGTAAATAGCTAGATGTAAAAGATGTAATTAGATGTGTGCATGGAATATAATGAACTTCCCCCTATTAAGTGTATGCGAGAATAATGCATCCCTTTCCCTTGAATGGATGTTAGAATGGATGTTTAAATGCTCTTGAATAGCCTTTGGATCCAACCTTAGATGGTGATATCTAATGTTTAGAGTTTGATCCTTTATTCTTGTCACATAACTTTATATTTATATGATTACTTTTCTTGAATTTTGTAATTAACCCCACTAAAAGTCTAACTTCTAAAAGGATAAGATGCTCAACCGGCTAGAAAGGACCCAAAAGATGTGAGTAAAGTACAAATAGTTCGGGGCACCCATATAGGATGGGGGCACCTAGTGCTGACGTCCCCGGCTTGGCACCTGGTGTCCAGACTCGAGAGAAATTGAAGGGTCGAGGTTAGAATGAGCAAGAAGGTGTGCAAGACCAAAAGTGGCAACAGAAAGAAAGCAAATATGGCTAAAGACATGGGTTAACTAAAAATTTTCTTACTTATAAATCATATTAATAGTAGTATGCAATGAATACTAGATAATTACCCAAAGTGCGTGATTTTATGTCTACATTTTTCCCTCACTTTATGTTTTTGAGTGAAAGCTCAATAATATAAAGTAAATCAAAGATGCGTACCTGATAACCATGTAGATTAATGGTAAAAGCATGTTGAGAGACAAGGAAAAAGTGTGGAGTGATAAAAATGATACATGGAAAATAGAGAGGAGAAAATGCAAAAAAATGATGATGATGATGACCCTAGGGTGGAAGTGCATGTGTAGAGGTCCACATTGTACTGTTGTTGATGTCGATTATTTTTTTGGTTGATTTTGTTGGTGTTGTTGATGTAGGATGATATTGAATGATGTTAATTATCGCTTCCCATAAGGATTCACCTAAAAAAGTGAGAAGAATGATCAAGTATTCAAATACATGTGTATATGATTAAAATGTGTAAAAAATATGTAAGAAAGCATGTAAAATGTGAAAATCTAAAAAAATAACATGTGCACCTGATCCGTGATGAGAAAAGAGTGTAGAAAGGAACCTATAAATGATGTAGAAGATTGATTTTTTCAGAAATCTCATGCCAAAAAATTGTGTCGATTATGAGTTTTTCGAGCGATATCATGCCAAGAACAAGAAGAAGTGTAGGGAGAAAAGTCTAGTGTCATCCTCCAACTTTTAATTGTTTCTTAATGTATGGAACACCACTATAAATGGTGTGTAAAAATATGATTTGGTCCGACTATTTTTACCCAATTAAGAAAAATGAAATGTTATATGTTGTGTGCTAAAGACTAAATGCCCTGTAAAAGCCACTTTGTGAAGTGTTGTAGACTATGTTGCACTAAATAATTTTGTGTAACTTCCCCTAGTCACAAGCATCTAGGAAGGGTCAAGGGCACTAGGTACTATTTTCCGGTCTAGGTGTTGGTGTCTATGCTATAATAAGGACCCAAGTCGATTCAAAACCCTCTATGATGTTGATGACTTTGTTGTACCAGTACTAAATTGTGTTTTATGATGACTATAGACTATTTTATGGGGTGATTGATTCACCAAAATGATGCCCCCTCATTTGGAGTGCATGCGACATCACTGAGAAGTATGCAAGCCAAAGGAGGACCAACCGTTGTGCCAAAATTGATTCCTTGTAGGATGGGGAGTGTGTTTGGTAGAAACTAAGGCACATGAAAAAAATTGGCTAGGAAAACAAGTGTTAGTGCAAGAAAATACAAACATGCATGTAGAAGATAGAATGTAAGCTAACAAGCAAGCATACAATGTGTAAGCTAAGATGCAAGAAGACAATATGTAAGAAGGAAATGTAGATGGAAAAAATCTGGTTTCAAACATGTGACATCACACACAATGTCACAAGACAATCAAGGCCAACTATGCCTAAAGAAGACAAGTGTGCACACTAAACAAAGGGTAAAGCCTTTCGTAAACATTGACAAGTAATGACAAGTAATGTAACAAATAACCATGGAATAACATAGACCCGTAATAAAAAATTTACACATGAAGAACCTATTAACATGTTAAAAAGATAAAAAAAAAATATGTCAAGGTGTGTATAATCCTATAAAGTAATGTGCTATGTGAAAATTAAATAATATCACCCGTAGTGTATGAAAGTGGATGCCCCCATGAGCCATTGTGGGACTTGTAATAGGTATTGCATCAATCATTCATATTATTTGTATAGTATGTATAATTTGTGATCACAACTAGAAAGCAAGTGAATGTGCATGTGTGTATGGAAAGATAATGACATATAAGATATATATCTAACATGTGCAACAAAGCATACATGTAACAAGTAAATGTAAAAAGACTAAAAGTGACCTAGATATGTAGTATGTTTTGGATGAGATGGAATGGAATATAGAGTGAATGATAGGATTGGTGTACCCCCTGATTGGATGTGTGTGTATGAGATGAGGTTCATTTATACATGCCCCCTTACCAGCAAGAATGAACCATAGAGAAATAGTACATCATCGAAATGGTTTTGTAAGCTATGAAAAATACAAGACTAACAAGGAAGTAAAATACCAATAATCATACCTCCTCCTTCACGCTAGTAAGCAAACCTCGAGAATGGGCTAGGAAACTTTGATTGAGCCCGATTTTGTGATATGTAGATGCTTTTCTTCAAGACGGAGCAAGGCCTTCCTGCAACAACGATCCTCTTACTTTGCCGGGATGGGAAAAAGGATTATGAGGCTATTTTGGCATTAGGACGAGGCAAAAGGATGTTCTTTGCTCAAAGGATGCAAGAACTTAGATATGGCATGCAAGCTTATTCTCCGTGTGTTTAGAGGGGAGGGGTAAGGTTGTATTTATAGCCTGAGGGAGTGATTAACTTAGATTAATTTAAGTAATCATGGTTTGAAAATGTGGGCAAGATTAGGTGAGTGGTTTGAAAATGTGGGCAAGATTAGATGAGTGGTTTGAAAATGTGTGCAAGATTAGGTGAGTGGGGGCCACGAAGAATGGGTGAGGATTTGAATTATATTTTTAATTCATAAGTGGAGGATTTTAGGTGAGTGGGGACCACGAAGGGTGGGTGAGGATTTGAATTTAAATTTTTAATTCAATAATGGAAAAACATGGAGAATAATGACATGTGATGAGGATTAGATTATTTTTAGATTTTGAAATGGATAATTAATCAAATTATATTTGATTAATTTGAAGTGTATTTTTGTGGGAAATGAGGAAGGGGAATTAATTGATTTAGAATAGATGTGAAATTGGGGTGTCTACATTTTCCCCTCTTTGGAAGGGTACTATGAAAGTAGTGTCCTTTCAAAGAAAGTAGAACAAGATGGGGAAGAATTCAATCTACTTTTTAAAAAAGGTAGAGCGAATGTTTGTTAGGGAGAATAGAAAGTGGTGAGTGACGGATGTTATAGTATCCTCCAAGACAAAAATGTCATGAGAAGATGTGATTATGAATAGATGTGGTGATGCCCCCTCGAGAGGACTGACGAGAATGGAATATACGACAAAACTCTCGAAAAGGATGGAAATGGATTCGGTGGAGAAGAGGATGATAATGGAGTGGAAGAGACTGGAATGACCGCATGACACAAATGGAGGAAGGATTCAATCGACCTTAAATGCTAGGTGTGAGGGTGTGTGGGAAAAAGAAAACGGAATGGATAGGATTGGGGGTTGATTATGAGAAGAGTAAGGGAAATAGGGAGGGGAACAAAAGGAATGAAAAAAAAAGTAGAAATAAGAGAGGGATGAGAGGGGAAGAAGGGAATGATGAAGGACAAACAAGGCAAAAACAAAGAAGTGACAGAGTAGAGGGTGAAGGGATGAAATAGAGAGATGTGCAAAAGGAAGGAAGCAACAGAGATAGTAAAGAGGGATATGTAGAAGTGAAATAAATGAGAGAGCGAAGAAAAGCAGGAAATGAGAAAGTATAAATAAGAAGGAGAAAATGAGGTGGGAGTAGGGGGTGAAATGGAGGGAAATGGAAAGAGGACAAAAGAAAAAGTAGAACGGAGAAAAAAAAGAAACTATGAGGGGCGAGGAAAGTGTGAAAAAGAGGAGAGAAAGGAAGAGAAACATATACAGAATGAACGAAAAGGTAGGGGTGGTAGAGAAAAGGGGAAGTGGTCAGAAGAAACGTGAAAATTAGGGGAGAGGAAAGGAAGATAGAACGAATACAAGGAGAAGATTGAAGGAATCGCGTCATTGCGAGGAAGACCAAGGCAAAGAATATGGAACAGACCGTATGGAGATGCATGTGGAGAGTGGGATGATAAAAAAGACAGGACAACGCTGAACAACCAGGTTATCGATGGGGATGTAAGGAGGAAACGTGATGGAAAAAGGGGAAGAAGATGATATAGGGGAAGGGAAATAAGACGAGGGGTGGGAGAGAGAAGAGGATAACAAAGGAAATGATGGAGAAGGAAGGGAATACAGAAAGGGGGTAATAAGTGGAAAGGAAATGGTAGAAGGAATGTTCAAAGAAGAAAGAGGGGAGGAATGACATCGATTGGAAAAGATGTGGAGATGCATGAAATGAGGATACTAGGATGATGGGAAAATAGAAAAAGGAGGTATGATGAAGACAATAAAGATATTGAAGAGGGCAAAGAGAGATGGAGAGATGGGTAAAAGTGCCAAGAAAGGGTGGGAGTGAGGGAAAAGAATAGGAGAGAAAAGAGAATGGGGGATAGAAGAGGCAATGCCAATGAGGGGACGTTAGGGAAATCCCCTTGACAATGAGTGGTGGGGAAGGGTGAGAGAAAAAATGAAGAAAAGGAGAAAACTAATGAGGACTGGAAAGGGTAACGCCAACAAAGGGACGTTAGGGAAAACCCTTTGACAATGAGTGGTGGGCTTAGAGGAGGGAAGGAATGAAGGGAAACTCTAGAAGGTCCAAGGGAGTGAATGAGGTCGTGCGGAATGAGGATTGATAATTTTTAGGGAAAACCCATTGACAATTATTAGCGCAGGAAGAGAAGATGATGATGAAAGAATGATATAGGAGTGTTAACAATAATGGTGAATATGTGTGTGGGTAGAAATGTGGGGGGAATTTGAGAAGATGAAGTGGAAAGAGTGAAGAAGATGGGAGGGATGAGTTGGGACTAAGTGAAAGCGAGGAGAGGATGGGGGTGATGAGGATGAACGAGGTGAGGATGAAGAACCAAGACATGAAAAGAATGGGAAGAAACGGTATGAAGGATGATGGATCAAGGAGGGGAAAATGGGGGAAAAGAATGTGATTGTAGGTGGAAGAGATGAGTTGTATGTTGTAAGAGAATATGTGGAGAAAGGATAATAGGAGGAGGAAAAAGTGGGTAATAGGAGATACCAGGTGGAAGAAGTGATCAACAAAGTGAACGAAGAATGAGGCGGGGGAGAAGTTCACGATGACAAGTTAAGTGTAGAGAGGACCTTGACATAAGATTGTCATGTGACGGAAGTGGTTAAGTAAGATTGCCATGTGAGCAAAACTGGAGATGAAAAATGGTCAAGCAAGAAGTGGTGTTTGCGAGAATCGAAAAGGAGGTGAAAGGATGTGATAATGGGGAATGCCGAGAAAAAATGAAGGGTGAAGGGTGTGTAGTGATGGGGAAAGGCATGGAGACAGATCATCCTTAAGAGGGACTCTTAAGTGAGATCGCCATGCCGGGTGAGTGGTTAAGTAAGATTGCCAAGCAGAGGAGGGTGATAGTGGTGGGAAAAAGATGTGATGATGGGGAATGAAGAGGAAATATGGATGGTGAGATTGGAGAGTGATGGGTGAGTGTAAGATGACATGTCATGCTTAAGAGAATCTCTTAAGTAAGATCGTCATATTGTTGGAGAGGTTTCGTAGGGTCACCCAACCGACAGGGATGATATGCAAAGAGAAAGACAAAATGATATTGGAGATAGGGGTGGAATGGTAGGGTGAAGAAGATGATCACGATGAGAGGTGGGAGAAGGAAGATGGGGGAAATATGATGGGATGGGGGAAGGCCATAGGGCAGATCAACCTTAAGTGGAAGTCTTAAGTAAGATTGCCATGCGGCTGGAATGGTTAAGTAAGATCGCCAAGCTGAGGAAGAAGGATGATGTTAGAGTTGGTGGGAATAGGGTATGACAAAATGGACTGAAGGGGAACCCTCAAGTGAATTTGCCATACTACGAGAGCGTGTAAGTAGGATGACCAGGCATAAGGTGGATTTGGGGAAGGATGAGAAAAGAGTGAGTGAGGTATGCCTAAGTGGTATATGATATGAGATGAGGTGATAATAAGAAAGAAAGGACACAAAGGAGTGTAACATGAATGGATGAAGGAATATATGCAGTGGAGGGCGGAGAGTGTGAGGGGAATCCTTAATTGGGATGCCCACGTGGTGAGAGTAATGATGTGGGAATGGGAAGTAGAAGAGGTGGAGTTGGAAGATGTGTTTGGTGGTGATGGTTATTTGATGAGAGGGCAGGTGGTGAAGAAGCTTCTACAGCGGGAAGATCTTAGGGAGAGGGTAAACCTCCACTGAGGATTCCATATAGAAGGGGTTATTAAGTAAGATTGTCAAGTGGGAAGAAAAAGGGTGAAAGGAAAGAATACCAATGGGTGAGAGGGGACAGGAATGGTGAGAAGGGTAATATGGGTATAAGCGGCGGAGGAGGAAAAATGAGAAGTGAGAATGAATGGATCAAATACATGGTGATCATGGTGGGGAGAAGGAGCTGCTGGATAGTGAATGCTACTTGAGAAAGATCGTCAAGTAGGATTCGCAAACTGCAACGGTGATCAAGTAGGATTCGCAAACTGGAGAATGCATTAGTATGGGTGAATGGATGGGGTGCAAAGTAAGATGTTGATCATGCAGGAAGATACTCACGTGATGAAAAGCATCTTAATTTTAATATAGCACATAACAAGATGCATCGTGATATAAAAGATCGGGATGACTAGACTAGTAATATGCGTGATAGCATAGATAGCAGGGGCCATCAAAAAGGTTTGATGCCCCAAAGATTTATATGCAAATGGAAGAGAGCATGGACAGAGGCCATCAAGAAAGTATGATGCCCCAAAGATCGACATGCAATCGATAACATAAGAATATTACGAGAGAACACGAGGATACATAAAATCAAGATGCCCCCTGTAATATATCAAGATACAAGAAAGCAATTAATAATTTGCCACTAATAATGCAACACAAGAACCAGTAAACATGTCCCTAACATGTTCCACAGTGATGATTGATTAGATGTGCCCCAAATAGGGGTACAAGGGATTGGGTCAGTCTCCTCAAACAAGGAAACAATGAGAGCCGGATTTTCCCCAAGCGAGGATTCACGCGAGGAGAAGTGGTTTGAAATTGGTAGTCATAAGGTGGTTGGACCATTTGTTTGGGATAATAGTTCAAAGGATGAACTGTGTTGCTTATTGAGTTTTTATGATTTTGTGGATGTTTTTGGTCTTTTGAAAATTTTGCAAATGTTTTTGTATTTTGGATATTTTCTAATGTTTGTTTTTGGATTTTTGGATTTTCTAATGTTTGTTTTTGAATTTTATAAAAAAATTAGATTTTTTGGAGATTTTTGAATGTTTTGTATTTTTGGAGGGATTTTTATACTTGGGAATTTGACGATTTTCAAATGTTTTTGGATTTTGAGATTTTTACACTGTTTTTAGATTTTTGACGATTTTCAAATGTTGGTGGATTTTTGACGATTTTCAAATGTTTTTGGATTTTTGAATTTTTACACTGTTTTTTGGATTTTTGACGATTTTCAAATGTTTTTGGATTTTTGACGATTTTCAAATGTTTTTAGATTTTTGACGATTTTCAAATGTTGGTAGATTTTTTTACACTGTGAGTGGCAATTTATGGCCCAGAGTGCAGACTTATTTTTGAGAGGCGATAAACATGGATATTATCCATATGTACCATGTTCCGTGTTGTAACTTATGCTCAGAATAACACAAATTCTCTTTCCATTGGCAGGATATGGTGGTGATGATATGATGAAAAGAATTCCAGCTCCATTCTTGACTCCACACAACTAGTAAGATGTGTGGGCTCATCACCGAGAATCAAGAAGGACGCAAGAGGTGGATAATGAATATAGAGACAAATGCTAACAACAATCCCTTTGGGAAATTGTGACTCCATTCTTCATAATGGTACTGAACCAGTTTCAAAAATGGCTTTCACTTTATGAGTCACATGCTAGACTTAGACAGTTATGTGGCCTACTGATTGATAAGATATGAGGTTAAGGGATAGTTCTCTCTTCACTTAGGCATCTAAATTACGTGTTTGGGGATTCTATAATTTGTAAGCACTATAAGATTTTGTATTTTTGAAATGACTCCTATGCCTTGCCCCATGCTACTAGTGAGAAGCAAGGGCTCATCACCAAAGGCAAAATATAGGCGAGTGAATTTCTTTTTAGTCTTTTTTTTTTTTTTTTTTTGCTTTGTTTTATTTTATTTTTTGGAATATTTTGCAATGTTTTTATGCTTGTATGAGAATGACCCTCTACGCTTTGCCCCATGCCACTTGTAAGAGGCAAGGGTTTATCACCGAAGACAAGATGTAGACGAGTAAGGGCACCTTCCTCCATTCCCAGTCTCACACTACTAGTAAGAAGTGTGGGCTCAACACCAAAGACTATGAAGGACGAAAGATGTGACAATGAATTATTCATAAGTTATTGAATTGATGGATTTTTTTTTTTACAATAGTGCTTTGTATTTGGGAAGAAACGTCTGCCCCCAATCTCAGCCCCACATGACTAGTAGGACGCGAGGGTTCAACACCGAAGACTGAGATGGACGACCAAACGAACTGGGTAACGAAGTTTAGAGCTTTGTTATGAAAGAGAGAATGTATTAGAAGGGGATATATTACCATCAGTAAGCTTCTAGGTATGACCATAGAGGAAAGCGACTGAAAGTGGAAGAAGTATGACGCTCACAAACTTAATAGGATTTATACTAACACTTGTCTCATGATGATAAATATGAAGATGTGATTTTGATAAAGAAAATATCTGCCAATGGAAATGAATAAATTTAAATTATTCGGAGATAAGCAAGACAAAAGGAACAATGTACACATTGTATCCTGGAATAGTGAACATCTCAAGGATAAAATTTCTTTAAATGAACTGCATTCATTGGTTCATCAAGATCTTGACCATCTGCAGTGGCCAATTTATAGGCTCCAGAGCCAAATTTAGCTGTGATTACATAGGGTCCTAACCAATTAGGCTCAAATTTTCCTTGTTTTTCTCGTTCTTTAGTGGTATTCTTTTGATTTTCTTTTAAAACAAGGTCACCAATTTCAAATTCTCTGGGTCTTACCTTTTTATGATAACTGTGTTGTAGTCGGTTTTGATAGACTTGAAGATGATTGAGAGCATTAAGTCATTTTTCATCGAGAAGCTCAAGCTCCTGAAGCCGTGACTGTCGGTATTCATCCTCATTAATTACATCTTTAAGGGAGATTCTCAAGGATGGGAGTTCTATCTCAATAGGTAAAATGGCTTCACAACCATAAACAAGGGAAAATGGGGTGGCTCCGGTAGGCGTGCGGTAAGATGTACGGTAAGCCCAAAGAGCGGGGTAAATTTGAGTATGCCAATTTCGTCCATGGGTGTTGACAATCTTTTCCATGATGGATTTTAAGGTCTTATTGGTTGCTTCCGCTTGACCATTGCCCTGAGGGTAGTATGGAGTGGACCATTTAAGTTTGATGTGAAAACGTTTGGCTAGGTCTTTTACATCCTGATTTTTAAATGATTTACCATTATCTGCAACCAGAGCGGATGGAATACCAAATCGACATATGAGATTATTGAAAATAAATTTCGATATTTGGCTACCGGTAACATAAGTGAGAGGCATAGCCTCTACCCATTTAGTGAAGTAATCGGTAGCGGTAATGATGAACTTATGTCCATCGGAAGATGTTGGTCTGATTTTACCAATGAGGTCAAGTCCCCATTGAGAGAAGGGCCATGGTGTGGTTATCGATTGTAATGCCTGGGAAGGTGTGTGGATAATATTTCCATGCTTTTGACATGCTTGACAATGTTTGACAAAATGACATGCGTCACTTTCCATGGTGGGCCAATAATATCCAACTCGCAAGATTTTCTTGGCTAAGGTGATACCATTCATGTGTGCTCCATAGATACCAAAATGGACTTCAGCTAAGACACTTGAGGATTCTTCCTGATTAAGACATCGGAGCAGGGTGCCATCATATCCTCGTTTATAAAGAGTTTCTGCTAAAATGGTGTAATGAGAAGCACGTTGTGCTAAAGCACGTTTATGCATTGGTTTCATGTCGGCAGGAAACGTTTTATCATGAATGAAGGTATAAAGATCGTGGTACCAAGGGTTATTCGGACCCACAATTTCACATACCATAGTGTTTTCAGGAAGATCATAGGCAGGCATTAAGAGATGTTCAACGAGAAAATGTGCCTGGGGTTGACTAGATGCGATTTCTAATAGGGATCCGATGGTTGCCATAGCATCGGCAGATTTATTACGAATTCTGGGAATTTGATCAAAGCTAATTAATTGAAAATAGCTTCGAAGACTATCCACCATGCATTTATATGGGATAAGTTTTTCATCCTTGACCTGGTATTCATCGGTAACTTGCTTGATGATAAGTAAAGAATCACCAAATACAACTAATTCTGTAAGATTCCAAGATATAGCCAGTTTTAACCCTGCGACGAGAGCTTCATATTCTGTGATATTGTTGGTACATGGGAATGCTAAGTGAAATGATTTGGGGATAACATGTCCGCTAGGTGTGATAAGCAAAATACCAGCCCCTGAGCCATGGAGATTACAAGATCCATCAAAAAATAGAGTCCAAGCTGGCGCGATGTCTATGTGTAGAATATCTTCATCAGGAAAAGAAAACTGAAGTGGTTCTGTGCCAGGAAGGGGTGCCTCGGCAAGTTGGTCGGCAAGGGCTTGTCCTTTAATTGCTTTTTGCGGAACAAACTCGACATCGAATTCACTAAGTAATACAACCCAACTAGACATTCTTCCCATGAGAATGGGTCTGGACAACAAATACTTGAGAGGATCAATTTTGGCAATCAACTTAGTTGTGTGATTGAGCAAGTAATGACGTAACTTATGGAATGCAAAGGCAACCACTAAGCATACTTTTTCGATTTGGGAATAACGTATTTCATGCTCAATAAGTGTTCGACTAAGGTAATATACAGCCTGTTCTTTTCCTTGATTGTTATGTTGTGCTAGTAGAGCTCCTATGGCATGTTCAGTGGCAGATGTATAAAGCAACATAGGTTTATCAGCAACTGGTGACATAAGAACAGGTGGACTAGAGAGGTATTCTTTTAACTTAGCAAAAGAATCTTGGCAATCGTGGTTCCAGTGAAAGTGTGCATCTTTCTTGAGTAACTGATTAAAGTGATGGCACTTGTCAGCCAACTGTGATATGAAACACCGAATAGATTGTATCTTTCCCTGAAGACTGCGTAATTCTTTTAGGTTTTGAGGAGGAGGCATTTCCATAATGGCTTTGACTTTGGCAGGATCCACTTCTATGCCTCTTCGTGAGACAATAAACCCTAATAATTTACCAGAGGTTACTCCAAACACACATTTCTTTGGGTTAAGACGAACCTTATACTCACGTAATCTATCGAAAATGCGTCTCAACACACTTGGATGCCCTATTCATGTTTTAGATTTTGCTAATATATCATCAACATAATCTTCCATGATATCATGTAACATGTCATGGAAGATAACAGTCATTACTCATTGATAGGTGGCACCAGCATTTTTCAATCCGAAAGGCATGACCTTATAACAAAAGGTGCCCCATGGTGTAGTAAATGCTATTTTATGTTGATCTCCTTCAACAATACGTATTTGATTGTAACCAGAGAATCCATCCATTAAGGAGAGCATTTCATGGCCTGCCGTAGAATCAACAATCATGTCTATATTTGGCAAGGGAAAGTCATCTTTGGGACAAGCCTTGTTGATGTCACGGAAGTCTGTGCATATTCTGATGCCGGGAGTTTTCTTGGCGACAGAACTATGTTAGATATCCATGCTGAATAATCAATAGGTTTGATGAAGTCAGCTTCCAAGAGTTTCTCGAGTTCGGCTTTAACAAGTAATGCAACTTGGGGATGCATTTTACGTAGTTTTTGCTTTACAGGTTTTGCATCTGGATGTACCACAAGATGGTGTACTACAAGAGATGGGTCCAGGCCTGGCATGTCCTTATATGTCCATGCAAATATATCTTGGAATTCAATAAGGAGTGTTGTGAATTCCATGCATTCTTGGTCAGACAGACTAATGCCAAGTTGTAAAATTTTTGGTTGTTCGGTGGTGCCAATGTTTATGTCTTTTGTTTCTTCTACAAGCATTTTAGATGTATCTTTTTTAGAGAATGATGCTAATGGTTGATGTAGGTCATCAGTGTCGGGTGTTTGTTGGAATTTTTTGACATGTTTATTGGATAGGGTGGCGGTGAGGTTTTGACTATGGGAAATCCTCTGTTTGTGCTTTTGATCCAAATTTTCTGATGGTGAAGGATCTGAATATTTTATCTCTTCGCCAAAATAGGCTGATTCATTTAGATTGATTTCAAATCCTTTTCTATGGTCTGAAGTAGGTATTTGGTCGCGAGTTCCAAGGAATTCTTCGATGGCTTCATCATTTTGGAACATGTCCATGGCTACATGATGTGGTTGGCCATGGTCTATGAGACTCGGATGTGTAGGCTCAAAATTGATGACATTAATAGAGAAATGTTCAAAGGCAAGATGTGTTTCAGCTGAGGTCCTCAAAAAGACTACATGGAGACCTAATGTCATTATCAGAACTGGTGTCATCATTGTCACTCGAAATTATTATGGGAGTGACATCAAACACCTTGAAACCTAGACCATGTTTACCGTGATGTTGTGTGTAATTTATAGGGTCTAAACGACCTTGTTCATTTGGGCCGAGTCCTTTACCCTACCATCGCATATTTTTCATTATTCGGTGAGCTTTGGTAAATTGAGGGGACTCATAACATGGAGCAAAGTCATCATTATATAACCAAGATCCTGAAGAACTTGGAATATGTTCGTTGTCAAGATGACCAAACTTTTTCCAAACTGACTGACCCATTTGGTAATTGGGATGGATTCTCAGATGTGGAGCGTTAGGTTTGCCATAGCTATGTGGGGATTTGGTGATATAAAAAGAGTCTGCCATCTTTTGAAATTGATATTCACCGTATCCCGTGTCAATGATTTTAAATGTGTGAGATGGGGTACCAATAGGTACTTCATGTGATGGGGAAGTTAGTTTGGTAGTCTTAAAAGATGAAGAGAATGGGTTATAAGAAGAAGGGGGTGGATTGAAGGATGAAGGTTGGCTATTCACAGGAGGAGGTATTTTAATAGAGGAGGTGTGGTTGGATGAAGAAGATTGGCTTGGTGAAGAAGAAGATGGTGTGGTGGAAGAATAATTGTTGCTGGAAGAAGCTTGATTAGTGGAAGAAGATGATTGATTAGTGGGAGGAGGACTGGTGGAAGGTGGTTGATGAGCAGATGATAATGGATTGGAAAATGTGTTTTGGTTATGAGATGATGGTTTTGGATTACTGTTAGGGAGTGTATCAGGATCAATGCGTGTTTCATTAGGGATTATACGAGGTGGAGCATATTTATCTGTTGATGGACAATAATGATCATGACGATACCCTCCTTCAAGGAATCTACAATACTCAAAAGGTTGGGGATCTGCACATAATGTAAATTCCTTGTCCAAATGAGGAAACTTAATGCATTGGTGGAATGTTGATGGGACGGCTTTCATGGCATGAATCCATGGTCGACCGACAAGAATGTTATAGGCAACTTCTACATCTACCACATGACAGATTGTGTCTAAGGTGATGGGTCCAACTTGGAGAGGCAACGTGATTGTGCCTTCAGACTTTCTTTCGCTATTATCATACCCACGAATGGTTATGATATTGTTTTGCAAATCATTTTCAGTGTAACCTAGACAACGTAAAAGTTTCATGGAACAAATATTTAATGTTGATCCATTGTCGATTAAGACGCGCTTGATTTTACGATGAGTTACATAACCCTCGACGTATAAAGAATGATTATTAGCGATATTGGGATTAAGCATGTCATCGGGACCAAAAGATAAAATAGGATTGGGGACTGTAAGATGTGCAATTAAAGCCTGAAATTGTTGTGAATTGATGTCCTCAGGGACACGAGCATTATTCAATGTTTGCATAAGGATGCGTTGTAGTGCGGGAGAAGAATTAAGTAGTTCCATGATTGAAATTTGTGCGGGAGTCTTCTCTAATTGTTTGACAATATTAAATGACGGCGTAGGTTGTGGAGAGGAATTGGCGGCGGAATTAGATGGTGGATTAGGAGGTGATGCCGGGGACGAAGTGGCAGATTTTTTTGTTGTAGGGACCCATATTTTTTTCTGTCTAGTGGTAATTGCGCAGTCAGTTCTGATCTTTATAGTTGCCACTAAGTCTTGGTCATAATCTATGGTCGAGATGACTGAGTCAAACTCGACATTACTTGACGATTGACCCTTATCTTTTGAATTGTTATCATGATTAGGGAATGGATTTTTGAACATGTGAAGTTTTTCATTAGGTGTTTTTGTCTCAGAAGTATTTTCAACTTCTATGTCTCCACGTTCAATCAGGTCTTGGACGTAATGGCGGAGTTGCATGCATCTATCTGTGGAGTGCCCTTTTATGCGATGGTAATCACAATATTCATTGTCTTTATACCAATTTGGTTTGGGTTGTCCTTCTTCGAAGGGTCTGACAATGGGATATGTAATCATATTAGCATTTTCCAAATGATGAAAGACACTAGATAGACTTTCTCCGAGAGGAGTGAACTCTCTTCGTCGATCCCTAGAAGGAACTTCCTTTCTAGGGATAATGATGGGTTGTTTCGATTTTAATGTGTTGGTGGGATGGTTTTGGACATTTCGGACATGGCGGGAATCAGTAATGCCATCGTTGATGATATTTCGATTCCGATTAAAGAATTTAGATTTGTCCTGGTTCTGAGGAGTGTCTCGATAAGGTTGGTCTCTAAAGGGTGCTTTAAGTAAGCCCTTAGAAATGAGGGCTTTTTCGATTTGTGTCCCCTTTTCGATGACTTCTTCAAAACTATTCAGACAATGCATTTGCATGTGGAATGATAATTCGGCATTGAGATTAGGGACAAAAATGCTAACTAGTTGTCTCTCAGGTACTGAGCAGGGAAATCGGCTTGCAATTCCGCGCCATCGTTGTAAAAAGGAAGCAAAATTTTCGTTTGGCCTTTGCCTAGTGTTGCAGAGATCAAGCATGGTTATTTCTGAGTCTAGGTTATAAGAAAAATGTTTGACAAATTTCTCCGATAAATCTGCAAATGTCGTGACTGACCCTTTGGGTAGATGGAAAAACCAGTCTAAAGCTTGTCCTCCTAAACTTTGGGGGAATAATCGTAAAAGGTATGTGTCTCGATAGGTAACTTCCTGACATTGCATGTAAAATTCCTTGACATGTTCACGGGGGTCACCTTTGCTTTTGTATTTATCAAACTTAGGGATTTCAAAGGATGGTGGAAATGGTAATCGTGATATCTCTGTATCAAATGGATAAGGACACAATTCTTCAAAGTTGAATTGTTTCGATTGTTTTTGCAGTCCCTGAATGGTGTCTTTCATAAGTTTCCATTCTTGTGCAAATGGAGAAGCGGGTGATGGTTTATCAAACATGTCGTGAGTATTGGAATCTAGATTGAGGTCTTTTAATCTTTCAGCTCTAATCGTTGTTTCCTCAAGTTTCTTTGTTAAATCTTGGATTTTAGTGAATAATTCTTCGACCGAAGAACCATTTGGATTGTTTGGTATTTCATTGTGATAACTGGATTCACCATTGTCGATGAGTTTGTTTAAATTTTCGGTCCCGAAGTCAGGGGGTAGTTTTTCCCCATGGCTAGGATGCATAATAGATATTCATTTTTGTTTTGTTCTATCACCTTATTGACTTGTTCTTGTTCTTCAGTGGTGAGTTCTGGTTGTGCGACTTCTTCGTCATCATTTTCATGATTGTGACTACGAGTGAATACCATGATGACTTTGATTACTTTGGATTTATCGTGAATAAGCTTGTGATGACTGATAAGGAGAGTAACTCAAACAAGTTATCTCAATATGATGATGATGTAACTCGAGACGAGTTATTAGATGATTTGTTGCACGTTGTGTAGATTTGACTTAAACAAGCTCTGGACTATTGACGGGGAGAGTAACCTGAATAGGTTAATCACGATATGGTTGTGAAAGGATTTGTGTTGGCTGTGATTTGGATAAATGCGATGGTGGACAGAATAATGAGTGAACTCAAACAAGTCACCCAATATTAGTTTGATATAGCTGGAAACAAGCTATGAAGGATGTTTTGACAATTGACAATATGGGGAGTGAATGTTAGTCACTCAATATCAGTTGGATATAGCCGAAGACAAACTATGACAAATCTATTGTTGGATGAGGTAAGCTAATGAAATTGGTGTGATGGTTTGATTTGTGTTGTTGGATTGTTTGGATGTTTTCGCTTGGTATTGAATTGGTCGAGAACTGATTTTTTTTTGTGGAACACAACTAGGGTCTGAAATTTTACAATGAACACATTGATATCAGCCAAGTTTTATGATAAAATAATGCTAAACTATTTTGTTTTCAAACAGCAAGCAATCATGTGGATTCAATTGTTTTGGCTTATGAGGTAACTTCTTCAGGAATGATCATTGTTTCATGCAATCATACAAGTATGTTGTGAAATGGTGGATGCAGGCTCTTATTACTCCAAGAAGATGCGTCCTCCGATATACCCTAGTCCTGATATACCTAATTCTGTACGGGGACAGAATTGGTACGGGGAACCCTTAGAGCACTGGAGGAGACTCACCAATTCTTACTTGCCTGTTTCGGAGTGAATCACCACGTCCAGAACAGGTTTTGTGAAAAGGTGGAAGGTGATGGAGGGATGAATGTGTATGGTGTCCTTATAACTCCCTGAAGATTTACAGGGATGATGCCCAGGCTTCGTTGTTACAGCTATTTAGGCGTGACTCGCATGCGCTGCATGACAACATTACCTGTAAGTGAAGAGCAGCGGCGAGGTAAATACCGAACGCTGTGATGAGACTAGGTCTCAAAGTGCAATGCAGATGCAAATGTTGTTGGTGCGTGGTAGTCAAGTCCACGTCACCGGTGTAGCTTTGGTGGTGATGAAATCCACCTTGTCTACGTGCTAAAACAATATGATGAAGTGATTAAACGCAGGGTTCTTTCCAATTTGAAATAAATCACTAGCAGAAAATAATTGCGTACCTGAGCGTACTTTTTTTTTTTTTTGGTTTCAGCAATTGTCTTTGAATGGTGGTATTTTTGCGGGATTTTTGTTGTTTTTGTTTTTGTTTTTGTTTTTGACAATATTCCAGTAATGCGGTTCTACAGAAAACAAATTAGTAGTTATCCTGCAAATGAAATGTTAGAAAAGTGATCGTGGTTGTTTTTGATTTGCCAGATCGCTCAAAGGCGCAGGAAAAGAGCATACACAACCAACGACCAAACAAATATTAAGAATATGACAAAGGAAAATAATTATTAAAATGACAGTTGGAAAACAAAGCTAGAGGATCCTGCAATGTTAGAACAAGAAACTAAAAAAAAATTGTGACCGTTTCTGATTTTCTAGATCGCTTGAAGGCGCAAGAAAAGAGCATACGCGGATACAATTGGAATAGTTTTTTTATAAATGTTAATAATTATTGCAATTAATCATGATTGCGAAATAGCGATAATGATTATTTTCACAAAAAAGAAAAACGATGAAAGAAGAGGGTGAAAACGTTACCTTGAAGTGTTGTCGTGGAAAAGTTAAATGTAAGGCAAAAAAATTAAAAATAAAAATTGTTTTCTAGAGCTCGAGTGGCCTCACGTTTCTGATTTCCAAGATCACTTTTGAAGTGCGAGGAAAGAGCATACGTGTGAGGATGTTTCGTGAAATAAATAAATAAATAAATAAATAAAACTATAATTTTGTTGTTTTTTTGTTAAAAAGACAAGTGTTAGAAGAAATGAAACCAAAATTTTTTGTAAGTCTAAATCTAAAAATTATTTTTTTATTGCATATATCTTTTCAATACCTTTCCGTTAAAAAAAAAAAATGAAGTCATTCCGAGTTCGGGAGCAAAAGTTATGGCTTCCGGAAGATGGGCTACGGTAGCACTCTGAATGAAAATTTTGACGTGAGAAAAACGTCCCAGGAGCTGGTTTTTTTATTTTCTGACTTCTGTACTTCACCTGAGAAGCTAAGATTTTGACAGCAAGGTTAAAAAATAACAATAATCAGAAGGAAAGAGTTAGATCATAAAATGATTGACTAAAATAAAAGAAAAAAATAAATAAATAAATGATTAACTTCCTACAAAGCAGTTATTTTAGCAAAAGGAAATAAATAAATATATTTTCCGGATTGGTTGTCCCATGACAGTAAGATGATAAACTAATGGATAGTTCATATGTTTCTACAGATGACGAGTAAATAGCAAAGCCAAAACTGTCAACTAAACACCAAGCACCGAGGAGATCAAAGACAAGATGAGCTTCAGAGTTTCATTATTGCTATAACCTGCAGATACACCACAAGACACCACACAACAAAAATACTACCCAAAGCGTGAAGGTTAACCAAAGAATACCATAAGGAACAGAAAAGGAAATAATAATGAACAATAATAAACAAAGAACAGATAAAACCACTAATTGGGAAATTAATGGTAATAGATCGAAAGTAACCGGGCGTGCCAGAATGTAAGCTATGAAAAATACACTACTAACAAGGAAGTAAAATACCAATAATCATACCTCCTCCTTCGCGTTCCGTAGCAAACCTCAGAATGGGCTAGGAAACTTTGATTGAGCCCTGATTTTGTGATATGTAGGTGCTTTTCTTCAAGACGGAGCAAGGCCTTCCTGCAACAACGATCCTCTTACTTTGCACTGGATGGGAAAAAGGATTATGAGGCTATTTTGGCATTAGGACGAGGAAAAAGGATGTTCTTTGCTCAAAGGATGCAAGAACTTAGATATGGCATGCAAGCTTATTCTCCGTGTGTTTAGAGGGGAGGGGTAAGGTTGTATTTATAGCCTGAGGGAGTGATTAACTTAGATTAATTTAAGTAATCATGGTTTGAAAATGTGGGCAAGATTAGGTGAGTGGTTTGAAAATGTGGGCAAGATTAGATGAGTGGTTTGAAAATGTGTGCAAGATTAGGTGAGTGGGGGCCACGAAGAATGGGTGAGGATTTGAATTATATTTTTAATTCATAAGTGGAGGATTTTAGGTGAGTGGGGACCACGAATGGTGGGTGAGGATTTGAATTTAAATTTTTAATTCAATAATGGAAAAACATGGAGAATAATGACATGTGATGAGGATTAGATTATTTTTAGATTTTGAAATGGATAATTAATCAAATTATATTTGATTAATTCGAAGTGTATTTTTGTGGGAAATGAGGAAGGGGAATTAATTGATTTAGGATAGATGTGAAATTGGGGTGTCTACAGGTTTGATACTTTTTTTTAAATGTGTGATCATAAAAGTGCAAAGTGTAGAGTCCGGGAGTGATTCCATGAGTGTGGTGAGGTTCATTTGATTTCTAGACCCTCCAAAATTGAGTATGGACTACAAAACTAGAGTATGTCATAGGGTGATGATTATAGCATGTAGAAGTAGATCTTAAAAAGATATGTCTTGAATGCATAGATTAGATGTTGCATAGGAAGAGATGAATGCGCGATGTTTGAAATGTGTATTGTATAATGTGTATTACTTCAAGTGTAATTTTTCATGTGTGAGTTTCATGTGTATAGGATGCCCTCAACAGTCAAGTGTGAACCGTAGCATGAGAGTGCGTCATCAAGTAATGATGATACGAATGTGTGTCAAGATGTGTATTTTGTATGTGAGAGACTATATGTGAATTGATAAGATAATAAGACGTGTGATGGCGTAGTTAGGGAAGAAATAAATAGTGTGATTCCCCCAAGTGTGTGATGATGAAAGATGTCAAGTAATGACATCTAGGAGGTCATCATTTTCATGATCAAAACTGAAAGGTGAAGCATCTAAGACTTGATAAGTGATAGTTTCATGTTAGTCAAGTAGGGATCCATTGAGGACACATTATACATTCCCATAGCATATTATTTTTTGGTGAAGGGAGGATATGGAAAACCATGTGCATACCAACGAGTAAGATTTTGTGAATAACCAAGAAATGAGACATTGCAAATAAAACACAACCAAATGGCATTAGAAATGATATATTAGTATGATCAAGGTCTTACATGCCCCAATTTAATCAAGCCAATACTATCTGAGTGTAAGTGGAGAAGTATGAGGAGCACATGCAAGAAAGGTTGTGAGATAAAAGACTCAAAGACCATAAGCAACGATAATGTGAAAAAATCCATGGTACAGATGATGATCATGTGGTGGGGTAAAGATGTCTTCAACTATAAGGCCTAACCGAGCCACCCATCATGTGTGCATATAGTATCTAAGTAAGTACGATCAAATCGAATGTGTTCGAGTAAGATTCGCTTCATGAAAAATGTGCATGTAAATGGAGGACGTGCCAATGGATTTTGTACATGAGAAGGTGAAGGAGATGGAATGATGTCCAATGTCTAGACATGCCCCGATAAAGAATTGTAAAGATAGAGTAAAAGCAGGAGGAGGCGATGGTTCATATGAGACAATATCTAACATGCAAATATCACCTTCAAGTGGTGGAAAATGAGCTGGATTATCCATAGGTTGTGGCTCGTCGATGGTAGCAGATGTTGGGGTAGGAAGTATAGTGTTGGGATCATGGTTGCAATATTTAAATGGTTGACAATCACTAGGCACTATATATTATACACCCTCATGTAAGAATTTGACACATTGATGTACCGTCGAAGGAACTTCTTACATGGAATGAAGCCATGTCCTACCAAGTAAACAAGCTATATTGAACCAAGAAGTTAATGACAAAGAAAAGCATGTTAATATTTTTTGTCCCGATCGTGATAGGAAAAGTAATGTGACTAATGCATGGATGAACAAATCCATTATATGCATGAAGAGAAAGATATGAAGGGCTAACATTAGTAGCATAAAGACCCATATTTTCAAGGAATTATATGGTGCTAAGATTAAGCGTTGAGCCATTATCAAGGATGGTGTGTTTAACACCCACATTATAATTTCATATCGTGATATATAAAGGTGGATCATTATCGAAAATAACAAGATCAGCATTAGGATTAGATGGAAAAGCAATGTGTTGAGAAAATTCATCTACAAAATTGTTATTTACTAAATTCCATTGAATATCAATAGGAATGTGAGTATTAGTTAATAGATTCCTGATTTTATCTCTTAATTCGGGATAAATGAGCAAGAAATCACTAATAGAGATACTCATGATGATAAGATCCTATGAAGATAAAAGCAATATAAGGATGAGGAGCCTAAGAATGTTCAAATCAAGTTCAGGTTCACAAAATGATTAAGAAAATATTGAAATAAATATATTCCTAATACTAATTGCAATGTAGGAGTAAAATGAATATGTAATAAGAATCAATCTGACCCAAGCAAATTAAGCTAATGAATATGAAACCCTATTTGCAAAGAATGGATAAAAAGACTTAGCTAGTTTGCAACTAATCATGGGTTGTGCCAAAGTGTTGACCCAATGAATAGAGAGGGAGAAGTGTCACACAGAGACTCAAAAAAATGTGTGAGCTGATTATCTCCTAGGTGGGTACCCGGAAAGGGGTAAGGGCACTCAGTAGGTGCCACAAACCAGTAATGGGTGCCTATGACTACCAAAATGCTCAAAAACCATATTTGACTGGTCACAAGGTGTTCGTTGTCTTCTCCTTTGGTTGTTAGTATGTCACACAATGATCATCGATGTTGTTGATAACCTACAATGAAATATTGGCCTACAAAACCATCAAGAGTGCATCAAATCCTAAATATAAAATAATGCAAATGAGGGTTCAAACTATCCTCAGTTGTCAAACATATGAACTTATGACTAAGTGTTGCACTACATTTCAAACCCAATAAAGTTTTAGATGTGTTTGTGAAAGTGTGCCCTAGGTGGCTCTTATGCGTGTCGAACTTAATAGCAAGAAAATAACTAAATGTAAGTATATGTGTGCATGGAATAGAATGAACTTCCCCTCCTATGAAGTGTATATAGAATAATGCATTCCCTTTCCCTTGAATGGATGCTAGAATAGATGCTTGAATTCTCTTGAATAGCCTTTGGATGTAACCTTAGGTGGTGATAGCTAATGCTTAGTGCTTGGTCCTTTATTATGGCCACATAAATTTATAATTATATGATTCTTTTGGTTGAATTTCATAATCAACCCCAAAAATGCCAACTAGCAAAAATATAAGATGCTCAAATGGCTAGAATGGACCCAAAATATGTGAGTAAAGTACAAAGAGGTCAGACACACCCATAGGGGACGGGGGTGCCTGACACTAGCATCCTGGTTGGGTGTTGGTGTCCAGATTCAAAGAAACTAAAGGGTCGGAGGTCAGACTAAGAGAGAATGTGTGCAAGACCAAAAGTGGTAACAGAAAGAAAGCAAGGATGGCTAAATACATGGGTTAGCTAGTACTTTTCTTACTTAAGGATTATATGAATAGTAGTATGTAATCATGACTAGATAATTACCCAAAGTGCATGATTTTGTTTCTACATTATCTCTTCCTTATCCATTTCCTTAAACTCTTTGTGATGTTTTCCATGCATTTTTAGGATTTGCCCTTGAACTATCTTGTTGGGCTACAAACCATCCACCTCTACTCAATTATGATGCATGACCTAGGTAACACCTAGTCATAATATGTTCATCCACAATTTCTCTCTTCTTTCTTCAAGGCTCTCTAACCGTAATCAACTAAATTGTTGAATTTTTCATTTGTTTCTTCTACACACTCATCATGCCTTATATTTTGATTATACATCTTATTTTTCCCTACGCACTCATTTATTTATGTTATGACATCCTTTCTATCTATGGGAATTTTTTCCTCTTCCCTTCACTTCAATAGCTCCTAGTTGTATGCACTTTCCTTAGGGATATTACAATTACCTCCTCTTATGATATGTACTTGGATATTTTTCTCGTTCTTCTCTTCCTTTGTTCTAAATGTATTTCTCAATGTTGCATCCTTCTCCATTATCTTCTCTTTTAGTTTTCCTTCAGGAAATCTCAACTTCTTGTTATAGTTCTTCCTCAATTATAAGCTCTCCATCACTTGCATACTCCTCTCCATTTATTTCTTTGATATATTCTTGGATCTCCTTTCCCTCTCTTACATTATTTTCAATGTGCAACACTACAACCTCTATTTCTAGTTGCTCATCTTTTTCCTTCAAGGAAACTTGTATTCCCTTATCTTATTATTTGGTTCATTTCCATGCAATTAATTTTTGTGCAATCATATTCTCTTTCAAGTATGGTTTCTACTTCTATGCACTCTTTTTATCTTAGATACATAATTTCCCCTCTCTTCTCCATTCCATGGGCTTCACACAGTTGTAGCCAATCCTTTATCACCTCTAATTACAATATTAGTCCATCCTTCTTAACCTTCTCATTTTATCCCTTATCCTACTCCATATTAGGATAAATACTCTCATGCATGGTCATCAAGAAAAAGTATACTCTTCATCATTTTCCTCCTTATGATTTCCTCTTTCTTGTCACACATTATCAAGTGAATTCATATTATCCTTTCACCCACCGCTCAACTTCATAGATATCATTTTCTTTCCATTACGATTACACAATAACTTGTTACTTCACTATGCATGATTTTTCCTCATCCTTTTTCCTATATGCACCGCATCATGTGGATCTGGTTCTTTATGTCTTCTTCTTATAATGGTAATAGATGAAAATTATTACCATATTTATGTACTCCCACTATTATTTCTCATTCATTATAGATCATTTCTTACACATACTACCATGGTATCCCTAGAAAGATGTGATAGGAGTCCATTAGTAGGATGTTTCACAAAATGCGATCATTGAATCCACCTATTTTCATATTCACCTCGCATTTATCTCACAAAATTCTTTATTTACCTTCCACTAACCAAGTCACTCTATATATATTTGCATGCATTTTACACTCTCGTCCCATTTTCTACACCACCAAGTTTTTAGTGCTCATATTATCTACCATGACCAAGAAAATTTTTTCATTGGTCTTACACCTTTCACCCAAAAAAAAAATATCCTCCTATGATATTACTATCACAATTTTCATGATCCAAAAATGGATCTATAAGTACCCAATTCTATCTATTCTCTTATTAAAACTTACAATGCATACCCTCATTAGGTTCATTATATTGTAAGATGGTTAAGTCAGGCTAATAGTGATCTAAACACCTTCGAATGACGAAAAGGACATTTGATGTTTTGTTTTGTGTGCTTGATTGTAGGCAACAGCTTTATAGAACCACCATGAATATTTTAGAACTATCGCTCTTCACAGAGTAGCAAGTTGTGGGACCGCCGCCTATAGGCATTGGTGCTTGTATAATCATCACGTTTGTTTCACAACTTCCTCCTACAGATTTTGGTGGTTCGTACCCGACAACGTTAAAATTGGAATCTAAATAGTTGTAAATGTGTGGGCTTCCCAAACCAGTTTATTTCTTAATTCCTCTCATATTTAGGTAGAGAAACTATAAATACAAGCACATTTACTCATCAACGAAGTGTTTTTTGGTGAATTCAAGTGTGAGAAAATGGAAAAAGTCTGAATTGTTCTTGTTTTGTTCATAAAAACTTGATTTCTTTATTGTTTAGGATTATAAGGGAGTAAATACAATTAGAATGAACTTGAATCCATATCGAAGGCCATTTATTGGCAGTGAACTTGTATTGTATGGGAGAGTTATATACTGAAGGGGAGAAATTTCTCACCTAGCTGAAGTTTTTTCCCAAAGTGGGTTTCTCCAGGATAAATCTCTTGCTCTTTGTCTTTTATCTCTCAATTTAAATATAATTTAAATGATTCTTATGTAACATGTTGGAGAAGAATAATTTGATAGTTTATCATTAATTATAACTAATATAGGATCTATTTAGGTAGTTTACATATCATATTGGTATCATAGCAATTAGAATCAATTTTTTTGTGGTTTAACTTGTGTTGAAATTTCCAACTAAATTCCCCTTACCTGAAGGGTAGTGAAAGAGGTGAAGGTATCCTCATTACTTTTGAAGCATATATTCCCACCAAGAAGTGGAACCAAGAAATTTGAAACATGGCTCGTAGTGGATATGGATGTGGTAAGAATGTTTCTACAAGTTGGAGGTGGATATGGTAAGTTTGTCCAAATATGTGGGCAGTATTTCCTTGTCTATGGGAAAGTTGGATTCCATCATGGGATTTCTCATGGATAATCTTTGTGTTCCAAAAGAGGCACTAGGAGACCATAAGGAGGACACTCATTAGTATGAGGAAGAGTAGCCTCGTGCCAACCTTACTCCTCCTCCATTCAAAGTAAAGGTGAAGATAAAAATTTAGCCTTATGATGGGGATGTGAATGTCGAGAAGCTAGACCATTGGCTAGCTCAACTTGAGGTATATTTTAGTTTTCATCAAATCAATGAGAGTTAGCATATTTCATTTGCAAGGTTAAAATTAACCAATCATGCTTTAACTTGGTTTGAAATCTATGTTCATACTTTGGTTATTAAGAAGATTCCTCCTATTTCTAAGTGGGATGAATTTAATATGCTAATAAAAAATCAATTTTATCTTATTCGTTATGAGAAAGAGAGGTCTATATATTAACAATATTTCAAGCAAAAGAAAGGCCAAAATGTGCTATAGTACACCAATGAGTTCCGAAGAAGGTCATTTAAATGGGAAAAGATGTAGCAGAGATAGAAATATTTTGATAAAGTACATTGGTGGACTCCATATCCACTTAAGGAGACCCATTCTCTTGGCTAATCCAATGAATTAAATAAGGTTTGTTCTCAATCCCACTATATAGAGATGGAAAAGAATAAGAGTTCATTTAACTCTTAGCATGCTTCAAAAAAACAAGGTGACACCAAGAAAAAGTATAAAGGAAAAAGGAAAGGTAAGAATAAAACTACTTCCATTTCTAAAAAGGATACTAAAGTTCATTGTGGTCATTGTGATGTTGAAACTCATTTCAAAGATAAATGTTGAAATATGCACCTAGAATTACATCCCTTCAAGAATAATAAGAATAAACATAAGGAAATGGTTTCCCTCCAAAGGGAGGAGATATTTTGTAGTGAAGAGGTGGATGAGACAATATGGTATACCTCCATTCTTAGAGAGGTATGTTTAGAATGAAATCTATAGGGGTAGGAAAAAGGTTAGTTATAATGAAAGAGGATATGGAAATGTATGGAAATGGGCGAATGGGGAACTAAAGGGAGAAGGTAACTGCATTAACCATATTTTCCTGATACTTCTGTTGCATCCAAACCTGAAATCAAAAGAAATATCACCCTCCAAAGGTTACTTTCCTTCATGGACACCCAAGAAAGGAAAACAATGTAGAATAATCCCTAAAATCCTAGCATAGACACTGAGAATATAATTTCATGTGTTGATCATGTCAAATCCCTAAAACCAAAGGACACCCTAAGATAACAGATGTTCATTCCTAGAAAATTACATAAAGGAATTTATAATTGAAGCAAATATTGTAAAGTATGCACTACAAAACAACATTCCTTCAATACCCAAATCAAGAAATCACTGCAAAATGCTTCCCTATAGTTTTTAGCATGATAAACACAAGATTACAAAGGATAATGAAGATTTATTCATTTTAAATATGTTAACAACAAGAAATAACAAACATATACATGGCAGTCTGATCATGTGTGTTCATTTACAAGGAGACAAGGGAAACATATAAAGATGCTCTCAAATCCTACTAATGGTTGTACAACTACAACCACCTTAGCATAAACCCCAAATGGAAATATAATGAACTAAAAAAATTCATAACTTAACCTAGAAGAGGAAGAACCAACTCCAAGAGTATAAAAACCCCAATAACTAGCTAGATAGCTCTAAAAAGATAGAAGAAGAAAATTGAGATAGACCCTCACTCTTATACAATAATGTCTTAAACCTAATAGAATGTGTCTTAAAGGTGCTAAACCAAGGGTTGAGATTTTTATCCATGTGCTCTAAAGTGATATCAATGAAGGAGCATGAAATCAAGGAGATGAAAAGGGAAATAATGCCAAATGTCCAATCCATAATGCATAGATCAACTAATCATCAATTGGTGGGTGAAAAAGGAGCATATCTTTATCCCAAAATCATATGGGGTTGAATTAGGATCTAATAAGCATCTCTAGTTGTCAAATTTATCATTACATTCCATGAAAATGATATTTTGGCCTCCCAAACTTCTGCAATTGTAATATCTAAAAATATTGTACCATTTCCTCTAAATTTGATCTTTGTGGAAATATCTTTTCATGAAAATTCAAATGAAATAAATTTCACTGAAAATAGATTCTGGTATGAAATTTTCAAGAAAAAATTTCAAGGTGCATTTTGGGCCCCGACACAAGATCCACAATTGCAAAACCGCAATCCTCGTAAACTACAATTTTGGTTGGACTCCCGAAAAAATGACACATGTCATTCGTTAATTTGTGGGGGCCAGAGTTGAAAGTGCAACTTGAAATTTACAAGCTATAAAACTACCATCTTTAAAACTGCAATTCCCTTTGTGAATTCCTAAAATGCACCACATATCCAAACTACAATCAAGCCTTAGACCTCCACTTACAATTTTCGGTTTTACAAAATTGTTATTTACCAACCTGTATTTTCCTTTGGAAGTTCTTGTATGATTCCATGGCCTCTAATCTAAAAATTATAGCCAAAAACTAAACCCAACCATTTCGTGCAAAATTACCTTATTCTACGGATTCTAGGATGATCCACCTTTGATCAGCTGGCTTTTAGTGTGTCTTCTTTTTTTGCAACTTTGGTTTGACTCCTTCAAATCTATCGATTCTTTCACATTCTCCTCGTGGTCTTCTTTATTCTTCAAACTTCACATGAATCTTGCTTTTTCTATGGATTTTGTTTGATGTGTGGCTTTCATGTGTTCTATGGCTTTATTTGATCCACGAATACTAATTGTATAATGTCTATGGAACACCAAGTTTCCTTATTTTTGGGTCTTCAAAATTTTCCCACTTATCCTTTTTCTATGTCATGTCACGAAGGTCTTCTTCTTAGTGTAACAAAATTTATTCTCTCACAACCATACTTCCTTGTTTCATGGGTTTTGCAACTCCACATAACACTATTATATTGTTGCATAGCTTGCAAACTTAGGCACATAATAACTTTCACTTTTCTTTATCACGGATCTTTATGGCATCCTTTTAATGCATTACAACATCTCCTAAGTAGGATCTACACTTTTTCTATTTTCCAAAATAACCACCCCGTTATTTAGACAACTTACAATTCTACTTTGGCTCTAACATCAAGATTATAGGTAGCACACACTCTTTGTTTTATACCTTACCACTCTTATTTGGTTATAGTTCTTCAAGCACACCATTACGTGTCTTTCTTGCTTCTTGCTTTTGTTTTCCTTCTTCCCACTTTTTCCACCCACTCCCACCTTCCTTCTCTATTCCTCTATCTCCTTCCATTTTTCCTCGCGTACACTCCTTATACGTTCACTTTCCTTCCCGAATTTGCACACTCCTTGCATGTACCCAAGTAATTTCCTTGTATTTTGTTAAGTCCCTAGCATGCTTCCCCTACATTCCCTTCCTTCTTGAGTTCTCGCACAATCATTCCTCTTCCGCAATATTCCTTCACACATCATACCTTTACGCTCATCTTTATGTGCATATTTGTCTCATGATTTCCCCTTTTTCTTCTCATTCCTCACGCACCCTCTTGTCTCAGTGCACTCACGCACTTCTAATTTATTTTTCTCACACCTCTTTCTCTTGTGTACGTGCCAAGAGCATTCCTCTACGTTAATCATCAAGCACCGCATGTCAAAATGTCGATGAAGTGTGTGAACTAGCAACCTATAAGAACATGTCATCTATGCACCAAATCCTTGCATCAAATAAACGTATGACACATGGTAGAAAAGGAAAAACAACATATAATCAGTTGAATATTTTATCCTATCATAGCGTGCCACGTGTCTTGCATGTTCATTTTGTACTGTAGACTTCAAATCGCCACAACTTTTTCTACAGAGAGTAGATTCATGCACTCTTGCTCTTGTTGGATAGTTTCTAACGTGGGATACACTCTACGCTATTAAAAATCAGATTTTTATGGGATCTAGTTGGTGAAAAATAAGGAAACTTTAGTCAAGCCATTAATGTGCACATCTAGTTGATCGAACCTACAAGATTTTACAAAATCTTATCTCCTTCCTTCTTCTACAAGCTAAACAGAAATGGGGAGGTGGATCTAGAAGTGCTTTAGTGTATTTACAGAATTTATTGGTTACTACTGGTGTTTAGATGTTTGAATATGAGTTTCCCTCCTTCTCCTTACTCTTCTCTCTTTCTTCTTCTATATATTGTAGAGCATTGCTCATTGTAAAAGGTTAGACCCCCTTATTTTGCTAAGGACATTGTTCAAAGCTCTAATCTTTAGAATTTTGAGTTACATCCTCAAATCTAAGCCATTGCATGTAGATCCTTTCCTCTTTCATTTCTGTAATCGATTGTGCATCACTTGAAATAAATAAAAGTTTTTTTGTGTTTATTCTCTGCCCTAGCTCTAATTTTACTACATCTTCTTGCCTTCGTTTACATTTTTGATCTATTGTGCATAATTTTATATCTCATATAGGGCTTTATTTTGTTTTGATCCATGAAAATGGGCATGTAAATGTGTTTCAAACTGTGGCACGTTGTTTTCCCTCTCCATGAATGTTTTCGTTCATTTTTTCTCAAGTCAAGTGTGTTCATACTCCTCTTTCTAGTGTTATTTTACCTTAGGTTAGACCCCTTATTTTGCTAAGGACATTGTTCAAAGCTCTAATCTTTAGAATTTTGAGTTACAATCCTCAAATCTAAGCCATTGCATGTAGATACTTTCCTCTTTCATTTCTATTTTGTGCATCACTTGAAATAAATAAAAGTTTTTTTGTGTTTATTCTCTGCCCTAGCTCTAATTTTACTACATCTTCTTGCCTTCGTTTACATTTTTGATCTATTGTGCATAATTTTATATCTCATATAGGGCTTTATTTTGTTTTGATCCATGAAAATGGGCATGTAAATGTGTTTCAAACTGTGGCACGGTTGTTTTCCCTCTCCATGAATGTTTTCGCTTCATTTTTTCTCAAGTCAAGTGTGTTCATACTCCTCTTTCTAGTGTTATCACCTCCCCTTACCTTAGGTTTTCTTTCATAGATCTCCTTCTCACCTTAGTCCCTTGGAATCATATAATAGTGATAGGTAGTTGCATTTCCCTTCGTAGGAGTAGTTTTAGCAATAGAAATAGGTAAATAAATTTGGTCTTCTCCAGAGATCTATCTCAAAGCACAAGTCCCACAACTTGGAGATATTCCCATGTTTCCTCAAAGCCCCAGTTCATCTTGATCTAGGATGGGTGTAATTTTGAGCTCCAATAGTTTCATAGAATAAATTGATTCTACAAAATGTTATCTCCTCCAGGTCCGTGAAACACTATCTTCTTTACCTCTTTTCTATATCTTTTGAATTTCCATGGAACACTCGTAAATTTATCAAAACATCACAAATCAAGGAAACTTTATAAGATGCAAGTTAAAAACCATGTTGTAGGGTTATACCATGATGTAATTAAGGAACTTAGGATGAAAGAGGCTCCAAATAACTTATATAATGGATTGAATAATGATGATAATGGAAAAGTTAAACCAAGACACTTGGGTGATTTTACAAACATGGTTCTAAGAAATATGGGGATCAAATGGGCACCAACATGTGGAATGTTGTAAGTGGAAATATAGAGAAGTATAACAAGAGGTATAAAATGTATATGAGAAATGAGATTATTCATATAGGTGTGTAAGTAGCATAATAGGATAATAATAAGTATTTACAAGCCTTAGGATACATTGGAATAATGATTTTGAGTTTTTTGTGCTTGTAAGTCATGTTTAAGGGATATAATCCAAATCAATATTTTCAAGTACCTAATTACCAATTTTAGGTGTCTATAGTATCGCATAGTATATGTGACCTAGCATAATAACAAATAATTATGGGACCCTAGGGAATGACATCGCTTTGGTAGGTAGAAAAGGATCCTCATCATGTGTAACCTTAAGTCCTATGATCGGAATCATAACGGTGGGTAAATCAAAGGTTTCAAGATGTTATATAGCTTTTGTTTGGGTGTCTTGGATAGTTGAGTAATTATTATTAGGTAGTACCTCATTAGTAGGTTCTAATATAACAATAGTGTTATCATCAATGAGATCTCGAATTTTTTCTCATAGTTTTTAGCATCATTTTTTGTTCCCTAAACAATGGTGGTGATAAAAAATTAGTGAGCATAAAAATTATATTTTTGTGTTCATACCATTTCAACAACCATGGGAAAGTAGAACTACTACATTGAACATGAGGAGCTTATAAAGTTTAATAGTCATTGGATTTGAGGGTGTGGTAAATTGAGAGGCTTGTTGTTATGTAGGTGTGACTTAGTTGAGTCATCTTCGCAAAAGCCAATGAAATGAATTTTTCGTAGTAGGGAGATGTAAGATAATGGGGGACAAAATCAGGATTATTGACCACTTTTTTCCGTAAAATAACCATACATAAACTTGGAGAGACTTTGAGAGACACCTAGTCAAATAATATTGTGACATCATAAGAAGATAAATTATGGAATATTGAATTTGTTTTTTAACTATGTAATTTGTTTCAATACATGAATGAGATAAGTATGTAAAATTTACGCATTTCTAACAATGACATAGTAAGTTTTGTGAAAACATAACAAAAGTTATGTGTATATGAACACTTTTTGGAGAAAATGAATAAGTTTTTGAATGAAATTTCATACAAGCATTTACAACATTTTGAAGATTATTGATAATATTGTTTAGTTAATATAATATTTTTAAATAATTTTACATGTCAATAAAGTAGGAAAAATGAAAATGTAAGTGTATGGACACAACATTTTTACCTTGAATCCATAGTTTTGATTTAGATTTTAAATAATAAACAAAAATGTGTAGATTATTGAGATATAAGTTTATATTATGTTAGTTAATAATAAAAAAGTTACTGAAACCATTAGCAAGCCTACATGAATGAATCATAATGAGTTATGTTATGTAGAAATTAAGTAATAATTAAAAATAACAATTTAATCTTAAAATTTTATATTTTTGAAAATTAGATTCTCCCCTCTAAAAATACATATATTTATAAACATAAAGTTGGTGAATGTTTTTTAAAAGTGAATAAATGTTCAAAACTCTCCAAAATCCATCTTGGATAATCTAATGTAGGTCCAAATCTTAGGTTTGGATCTTGTAGCCAAACCCAAGGTTGTTAAGAGGGAAGAAAACTCAAAAATAAAATTAAAAACAAATCTTACATGCCATATTAAATCATAAATCTTCACCCTTGAGGATTGGAGGAAGGAATTTTGATCATTGTAACGAGGTGTTCTTTCTCAAATTATGCTTATTTTTATGCCAACAAATGAGGAGGTGGTTAACTCCTTACACTTTAGGATTTTTTAAACCTAGGGAGAGAACCGCAACAACCTTAAAGTATGAAAATAATAAAATATAGTCGGGATAATTGTAGTAGACCCAACTAACAAGCCTAACCACTATGATTTCCCACTAAATTATTTTTCACTAATAGAACCATAAGTTTTCTAAGATTGGGAAAAATTATAAGAAAATAGATATTTAAGAAGAATATATCCATAATCTATAGTCTCATTATCCTAAAACAAATAGATGAACATAGAAGAGCTTGCACAACCTAAATCCTTAGTCATAACAACAAATATCTCAAAGGAATTTAAAATATCAAATGGAGATCTCAACATGACACAAATATTAATTAAAATGTACTATAAAAGAGTTTGGTAAGATTAATCATGATCATTACCTAGAATCCATTTTGGAACATAATCTCCATGATCCAAAAATTGGCTTAAAAAGAGTTAAAGGAAGACAATATTTTACATAATTGGTACACATTCCACCATAATTAAAACTTATAACAATTAAATCTTGCATAGACATCTTATTATGCATAAAACTAACATGTCACAAAACATCAAGACACTAATATTGATACAATTTATAGTAAACATAGAGAAATGAGATGCATGCAAGAATTTTATAAATCAGCAACTATAATCACCTACATGTCACAAGTAGCAATTTCATTACCAAAAAGTGGTATTCAAATTCTATGACCTTTAATAAATTTTAACACTTATTCAACATCTTATGAAAACTACTCATCAAATCAAAATGGTTATTATAGAAAAGAATCCTAAATATACAATGGATAACAAGGAGTTTTCCATGAAAAAAATGTTCATATAAGCCAAATGACTAGGAAAGAAGATTTTCCCTTCAATTTATAGATTTTCTCCTTATCTACATAAATATCTAGAAGTGAAAAGAAAATTTACTCATAATATTTCCATGAGAGGTGATTGGGAGCTAAGAATAAGCTATGTGCAAACACGAAAGGAGATTAGCCATCTCTTTAATGAGTGAAGAGAATAGAGAATTTCTGAATCACTCAAAAATATAAAATTCCACATTTAAATATAGGGAGGCACAAATATTTATTGAAACAAGCCAATTACACTCCAAACTTGAACCCTGAGAAAACATAAATATAGCCCAAATATATGAGTCATGTGCACAATTGTGAAATAAAATAATGAAGAAGAACGAAGTTATCACTTGTCTATAAGACCTGTTTTATAAATGAGGGGCCAATAGAAAGATTTATTTTCTTTGGGCGGACTTTGTGTTGGAGCCTAATTTATTGCATTCTTTATTTTTATTATTATGTCATGTATTTGAATATAATATTCTTTATTCTTTGGGAGGATACGTGACACTTTGGAGGAAGGTTGCATGAAAATATTGGAAGAGAAGAACTACACATAAAGCTAAATATGAGTGCAAGGAAAGGATTAAGGAAGGCACATAAAGATAGGAAAGAAGACCATCACACGTGGGAAATGGGAATGCTTGGTAAGGAATTTTTGTAGAGGAAGAAAAAATTATTTCATGATAATCATACAACAAGCACAAAGTTAGACAGGGACATGTAGGGATAAAGTACACTAGATATAGATTGAGACATAAATAGACAACAAGTTACAATTTGGAACACTTACATGTAAATGATGAAAGAATGGATAAAAATAGGAATATGGCTAAAGATATCTAGAAATACTCACCATGTAAGGTCTAGCAGGGTGACAAGTGGTTATACTTAGCCACCACCTGAATGTAATAGTTTAATTGGTAGATGTAACTCGAGGGCTATTAATATCTCTCGAATAATAGTGAAGGGAAAGTCTCCACTAGTATAAATACCCCATGAAGGGTCCATTATAAAGGATGATAGTATTTGAGCATCAGAGTCATCTTTAGTCTTAAGTATGATCTATAAGCATGAGTGGAATGTGTGATGTAACTCATGGAGATGAGTCTCAATATTTTGTAAATCCAAACAATTAGTATATGATTAAAGTATATTTTTAGCAATGATATTATTTGTGCATAAAGGTATTAAAGTTACTTCTTAGCATTTTGTTGTGTATTTTAACATATTAACCCCACTTCAAATGAGATAACCTTGATGAAACCTAAATCCTTACGCACTTTGAGTGAGCTTGTCAAAGTTCCCACTCTATTGTGATAGGTTGGTGCAAAATATAAGAGGTAACTATGTGTATTGACTCTTGTAACTTGCGTGCATAGGTATAGATTAATGACACAACTAAACGTGCAATATTTTAGTTATGTTGTTGGGGCATCATAAACATGCAAATATGAAGCTAACAAAATATGATCAAAAACAAGGAGAATGCCAAGGCTTGACAAAGACACTATTAAATATTCTTTCCAATAAAAACATCCGAGCTACAAATATTATTTGCCAAGGATGTGGGTAGAGGAGAATCTCTATGATGCATTTTTATATGAACTCCCCGTAAACTTTTATAAATGTTAGTAGATTATTTCCTAGGGAAAAGTCCTAATTTGGGAAGGAAGAATCCCTAGAATCTTGAGCTCACAATAATACTTGAAAAACATGACATAACATTGACACGAGTGGTGGATCACTAGTAGAAAGGTATGATTCATAATTATATTATTGAATACTTGGTCTCTACATTTTCATGTGTAGACAAAGTACAGTTCAAATTATTCAAAGATCCACGTGCATCATACTTTAAAAATTCCCCTTGGAAATTAAAAATTTTATGGTCAATATTGGAATTGATAATTTCCCCATGGAAGTTTAAATTCTCCACAAACATTTGTGGCACAAAGAAATAGTAAGGAAAAGAGAGAATCGAGTCTGAGTCATGGATTCCCCAGATGAGTGCACCTTGAGGAGGATGTGATTTGAAGAAGAGAGGTTTAAAACATTAGAAAAGAGGGATTTCCTCCATCTAAGATAATCGACCATAGAGAACTACAAGGGAATACCAACAACATTGGTCAATGCATGGGGAAGAAAATAAGGACATGTAGTTATAGGAAGAAGTAATAGTTCACTATGAGATGACAAGAGATTTGGAGGATGAAGAAGGGAAGTATAATATATATGGTATCCCGATACAAATTACCACACCTACTCATGTAACTAGACCACCCCATATAGGATAACAAGTATTAATTGAAACTGATAGTGAAAAGGAAGAAAATAATTATAAGGAGAAGGATCCTTTGAGTGGAATTTTTCCATATGTACTACAATCACTATAAATAATGCCGAAATATTACAGTTTAATCAATCTTCCAAAAGCACATAGATTTGATATGATGAGTATCAATACATCAGCACCAACACTAACAGTGTGTAAGGAAATGCATCAACATAAGAGGTCATTGGGAATAATCCCTCAAATACCAGTGGAAGTGGAATTGGAAATTTCATACAAATGACCAATATTTTAGTAAAAGCGAGTGTTTTAAATCCCATGCAACAAGTGGCAGCACCCAATATCTTCTATGAAATGTCTCTACATCTAGTAGAATACCATGGTGTCAAAATTTTGGTAGAACATGTTCACAATTGTTAACTAATATGGCATACAAAGGGCATAACTTCATTAGAACACAAAGAAATTCAGTTTGTAACAACATTTCTTAATCACACCCATACTTTTTATAGAAAGCATGATCCATTGTAAGATATAGTGGACTATGACCAATTAAAATAAGCCTTCTTAAAATAATTTTATGTACTATAGTTTGAGCAGAAAATTATCTCTTCCCTAAAAGAAACCAAAAGTAAGTGCTACTCAAAACTCCCACTACCACACCTTAAACTATCAATAATGGAGATGAGGAACCAATTGGTAGTGCAAGAGAAACTATATGTCTAGACTAAACCTCATCATAAGAGGCGTGTGTTGTATTGGTCGGTGAAGAGCCAACGTTACCCAAGGAAGGAGAGTAAATTCATACATAGGAATAAATATAACATACTCCTAATAACTATTGCATAGAAGATGATACTCAAATGGGTGATACCCGGATATAGGTGTCAAGAGAGAAGATAATCATAAAGCACCTTCGAGAGTGATTGAAGTGGGGAAGAAGATGGGAATGAAGAAAAGGTGCGAAGTGGAGGAGAAAGTGTAGGAGGAGGTCATGGAAATGTAGGAGAAGAACATGGTGGTGATGAGGAGGAAGGATAGAAAGGCCATAATAAAAAAAATGTCCAATAGAGGATTCAAATGATGAGGATGAAGAAGAATATGAAGATCTATAACTCGATCCACATAAACCTTTAAATTCCATGTGTGTAAGGTTCCACAAGGAAGAATATCAAAATATTTTTTTATTATGAATGTATGAAGAATTTTGTGGTAATAAGGTGCTCCAAGAAAGCATTATCATCTTCCCTATATGCATGTATAGAGGATCCACAAATTGAGTTGCCTAGAAATTTCATAAAAAGAGTTATAACAAAGGAGAAAGATGTTTTGGTATTCACATAAACTTACATGCTTTACAAACACAAGCAAGTGAACCCTCCTCAAAATTTTTGGAGAAGTACAAAAATTATCCATAATAACAATGACTCCATAATCCAGAGTGGGAGGGTGAACAAGATAGAGGCAAAACTTAAAGAAACAAAGAGTAATCGGTGTGACTTACAACAAGAATATAAGGATTTACAATAAATATGTGAGCGCATAAACTCTAAAGCTGAAAAGTTAGGTGAAAGAATTATTTTCCATGAGCCCAAGCTCAAACATGAACACATGCTCATAGAGGGTGAGAAAATAGTTAAATTAGAACAATTATTAAATATCTTATTTAAGTAGATCGAGGATATTAAAGAGTAGGAAAAACAATAAAATGGTGACCAAGATGACATAAGGGTTGTTTGTGAAAAGAAACTTGTGACTTTTGAAAAAAATCAGAAATTGGAAGAAAATATTGCACATACGATAAGATACTAAAGGAGTTTTTCAAACATACCCAAATTATAAGTACATGCATGCAAGAAGAAATAGCCAAGAAGACATCCTTATAAGCTCTAATGGAAGATGATTCCTTGGTATGGATGCCCAAAATAATTTTATGGAGGAATATGAGAGGGTAAGTGAACAAGTTACTAAGAAACAAGAAGAGGTGAAGAAAAGGATAGCAAAGTTAATTAAGCTCACCGAAAATTTGAAACTGAGTTGTAAACTACACACATGGAATTAGACACAAAATTTAAAGAAATCCATATAGAAATTACTATTGGTATTATAAAATGTGAAAGGTTTTTTTGAGTTAGCCACTTAGTTAGATCATCTAACCCTCTCATCTAGAAGGTTATCCAAAACTGGAAAGTATATGAAGATGTTCTTAAAAACAAAAGTGCCGAATTGTTTGAAGACTCAATAAAAGTGTTACCCAAGGGAAGAAAATAGAATTAGTATGGGGTGATGTTTGACCCTAAGTTTCTTCCTTCTTTATTCTTTATTCTTTATTCTTATGTCTTGCATTAGGACATAATATTCTTTATTCTTTACCTACTATTATTTGGAATGATGTGTGACCGTATGATGGAAAAGTGACATGTGAGCATAGGAATCTACAAGTACCTCTACCTCATACCCGACCTCCCGAGGTCGTGTCGAGACAAATTGGTGAATGTTTGAATATGAATGGATGCAGAAAATCTAATCGGGTAATTTCGTATCCTCAATACGCAATAATGGAATCTGCAAATCTAAGGCAAAGAAGGCCCTCCTAACCCGAATTGGTGTAATGGTTTGTTCGAGATATAATGGCTACTCTGAGGCTCCAATCAATATCGAGCTCTTCTGAGATTCTATTTCTCGGTTGTTGGATACGTGGGAAGTGACCTATAGGAGCTTCATATATATCTCCAGACAAGGTCATGAAAAATGGTGACATGCGGCTTAGTGGATTTGTAGTGAACTAAGGGTGGTTTTCTGGTCTAGCCCAGAAAATATTAGATTGATTGGTTTCTATGTTTAATACAGAGAACTATACTATAATATTTGGCAAGAGTGGTGAGGATCTAAATACCAATTTGTAAGCCGGTGTCAATACTTAACTGATTTATAGGCCCGTTGGGTTGTGGGACTTGGGGATCACAACCGTGAGTTCATGGTTGTTGCAGACCTGTTATGGTCATGTGAAGAATCAATCCCTTCTTCCAACTATCCAATAATTGTATGCCGTTTCAGCTCTCTATGTTTACAACTAGAAGTTGTATAATTTTCTCGGAGTACCTAACAGGTGTTCTGCAACTTGAATACGTAAGCTAGTATCTATGTCAATGAGGAGGTCTCCCGTGTTAGGTTGTGGAACCAAAGGATCGCAACCAAATGTTTGCTCTCTTCGAATCCTTGCATAGTCATTCGATGTTTTATCAAGGCAATCTATAGTTTGGATGGTTTGACCAAAATGTGTAAGCTTTGTCATCTTCGATATTTAATCCTCTCAGTTGTTCACTAATTGCTTGTAAGTTTGTTGTTGCTTGAAAGACCTGTATCCTAAGGTCTTGATCTATATCAGCTAATGTTGTGGGTAGATTTGGCTGAGGCACTATGGGTTCAAATATATATTCTCTAGGCTCTCTAGGTCCTGTGATTGTCATACAAAATGATTCAACTTTTAACTAAAATTAATAAACTGATTACGAAAGAAGTATTTACACTATGCAAGCATTCTTCTATTTTTGTATTTTCAATGACGTATTTCAATGAAATTAAAGAGCAGCTACTCTAGTATATTTATAAAATGGACAACTAATCTAGTAACAAAATAAAAACAAGCAAAGTAGCCTGGTATGGCTATTTTCCTGTGCAGTTGTGATTTTATCCTAAGTATCTAAGCAGCTATTTATTTTGAATTGAAAGACTCTCGATCCTACCTCAGAAGTGAGGAATGAATCACAGTTTCTCAGAAACTATCAATCCCCACAGCTTCCCTGGTGATATCAAGAGCAAACTTTTGACTGAAATAAAATAATTCGCTACTCTATTTGATATTTCGTAACTATAACTTTGATAGCTCAAACCTGGCATTTACAGAATAGTGGTAAATCTAGTTGTGTGCAATTTCATCCCCTTAGTGTGATCTCCTGCTCCTTCGTGTCCTCGTGAATCGGAAGCGTGTATATGATAGTATCAATAGAAGATGGTATTTGAACAATAGCAGCTTTGGATATAGACCGAATGCAATGTGAGTAGGAGAGAGATAGCACAAGTGAACAGAGCTTGACTATGCAATTCCTAGCGGGATTTATTGTGATAATACAACAAGTGTACCAATAATTTTAGAATCTATCCTTGCGACAAAACAAAACCTACAACTTTAATGGATTCTAATATGGAAATGAAGTTATTCTATGCTAAACTGATTGTATGGAGCAACAATGGAACAAGACTGAAACAAGAAGATTGACTGACTTCTAAACAACAAAGGAAAACTAATAACTGATGCAAAACATGAAGCTAGCAGAATTCTAAGAAAGAAATTGAAAGACTGAATAAGAGAATTGAGAAGATGAGGGGCCATTTGCTTGAAAACAAGCTGGCTATTTATAACCAATGCATTTACCAGAGGGTAACTCCCATTTGAACTCTTTTACTATAAACAAAGGAAAAACACTATTACCAGGGAACCAAAAACATTAATGCAAGCCAAAATGGTTGAAGAAAGCGTGTAAAATTGAAGATTTATGTTTGACGCAATCATCGAAGAATCTAGAAAATGTGTACAAGATCGCCACCCTATGCAGGGTGGTGGTTACAAGACCATCGCCTGTCTTAGGCGGTGGTCACAAGACCGCCACCTAGTCGTGGTGGCAATTTTGTCACTGAAGCCTAAAATGCAAGAAAATAGGGGGCAAAGGGAAAACAAAGCATGCAAAGGCTGAGCGGGGCATGCGGGATACAAGCGTATACTTGGCGAGCCTTTTTGGATTCCGAACACCTTGCAAGGATACCTGTATCATCATTGGGGCATGTGTAACATCATTTTGGTAGTGCAATACCCTATAATTTCATGTACGTACAAATGACACTTTGGAGGAAGGTTGCGTATGAAGATTGGAAAGGAAGAAGTACACACAAGGCTAACCATGAGCATACAAAAAGGGTGAAGGAAGGTGCATAAAGATAGGAAAGAAGACCAACATGCATGGGAATGGGAATACCTAATAAGGAATTTTTGTAGAGGCAATGCTAAGGAAGCACAAAATATTTCAAGATAAGCATGCACCAAGCACAAAGTATTTTAGGATAAGTGTAAGGATATTACTTGTATAAATCAAACATTTACATCGAATAACATGAGAGAACACCAAAATATATATAAATGATGACAATATGATCATATAATAGCTTTGCCACTTCAAGGGGCAACCTCCAATACCACTTCGAGGGGGTAACCTCCAAACCATACAATAACACTCCAATACTCAATATGATCCTTAACTACAACCTTCTAACCCCTATATATACTATTCTAACCTATGGCAAATACTTGAGGCTGACCTCCTAAGCATAATAAATCATATAAATGAATGATATAATAAGATAAGGGGATGTGTGCTACATGTCGGCATCTCCATCAACCCATATACATTATAATATTGTATCCCAAGGTACATAGCATTGCCTCCTCTTTGACATGTTTCATCCCCGAAACATAATAAGAAACCATGTAATGAGTGTGTTGTAAATTTTTACACACTTTGCGCCATGATCGATCATCCATCCATATGTGATCCTGGTAGATGATACATATCTAAAATAATATCCATATTCTGTTGCGCTACTCTGATTCCATTCGTGACCATAGTTTATCATCCTTGGATTCCATGCATAACCAACATAAGGATTCAATGCATAACCATAATAAGGATTCCATGTATAACCATAATAAGGATAACCATAATAAGGATTCCATGCTTCATAATTGTAAGGATATTACTTGTATAAATCAAAACATATACAACAAAATAATATGAGAGAACACCAAAATATATATAAATGATGACAATATGCTCATATAATAGCTTTGCCACTTCAAGGTGGCAACCTCCAATACCACTTCGAGGGGTAACCTCCAAACCATAAAATAACACTCCAATACTCAATATATGATTAAGTACAACCTTATAACCCATATATATACCATTCTAACCTATGGCCAATACCGAGGCCGACCTCCTAAGCATAATAAATCATAAATGAATGATATAATAAGATAAGGGGATGTGTGCCACATGTCGGCATCTCCATCAACCCATATATATATATATATATATATATATATATATATATATATAATCATATCCCAAGGTACATAGCAATAAGCATGCAGCAAGCAAAAAGATAGAAAAGGACACGTACATATAAAGTACACTAAATATAGATGGGGCCAGAAATAGACAAGTTACAACCTAGAACACTTACATGGAAGTAATTAAATAATGGATAAAATGGGAATGTGGCTAAAGATTGCTAGAAACACTCACCATGTAGGGTCTAGTAGGGGTAGCAAGTAGTTGTACTTAGCAACCACTTGAATGCAATAGTTTAACCGGTAGATGTAACTTGGGGATATTAATAGATCTTAAAGGACTAGTGAATGGCAAGTCCCCACTAGTATAAATACCTCATGAAGGGCCCATTGTAGAGTAGGATAGTCTTTGAGCATCAGCTTCATCTTTAATCTTGAGTATGATCTGTGAGCATGAGTGGAACATGTGTGATATAACTATGGAGATGAGTTTGATAGTAACTTGAATATTTTGTAAATATGGACAATTTGTATGCAAGTAAAGTATGTTTTATAGAAATGATATTGTTTGCACATAAAGGTATTAAATGTACTTATTATCATTTTTTGTGTGTTTTAACATTTTAACCCCACTTCAACTAAGAAAACCTTGATGAAACTCCTATCCTTACGATATCACTAAAATTCCCACTGCATGATAGATCTTCATGAAGGATAAGAAGTTATTGTGCACATTGACTCTTGTAACTTGTATGTATAGGAATGGATTAATGTAACAACTGGACACACAACACTTTGTAACATCTCAATTGATGAATAAGTGGAGGGGAAATAATTTTACCACAATAGACCACAAGAATCTAGATTTTTGTCAAAAATCTCAACAATTCCCCAAACTTATAACCATTACAAATCTCTTTGGAAAATATTTCCAATTCCACCAACAATCTTAAAATGGAGCACAATCAATAGTTATGGATGAAAAATTAGATCTTTGAATCATATCTTGTGTGGTTAAATTTGAGAAAAAAAATGTTTTTTTACAATTATAGTCGATTCGTAATTTTCCAATTGCACCACATGCTCTAATTTTTTTGCAGTACTATATAAAAAAATATTTTATTCCATTCTACCTTTTCTCCATATTTTCCTAGACTTTGATCTTATGATATTATGCCATGTGACGGATCTCACAACTCTATAACTTTTATCATACCCACAATATTGTGGGTTCGTGGGATTATACCATATAGTGTAATCTCGTATCTCTACATTTTTATTCTTAAACATTTACCTTACTAGTCTTTAATGTATTTATCATGGATTGTGTGTGTTAAAAGTTACAACACATGTCATGATCTTATAACTATATATCACATGTACCCTTAGACCTATGCAAGATTTTACCAACTTCCCTATGACCATGGGTTTACAATATTGTGCCTCATTGTGCAATATAATATTCCGATGTTTTATGAACTTTTAAATTTTGAACCCACTCCAATTTTGGGATTCAAACTTCATTCTCAAAATATCATGCCACATGGCAGATCTCATATCCTTTCTAACAATCTTTACTACTTATCCATTTTCACATCAATCTTGTTTACAACCTTTGTGTATTACTTATTCCCCTCAAAATAAATCCTTTGCTTATGGATCCCTCTATTAATATCCAACATACAAGGTGAAAACCTTATTATATTAACAAATTTTGGAATATTTTCTCAATGAATATCAAATAAAATCCATAGTTAAAATGGTATGTAACCATTAGCTCCCATCTTGGCATGTGACACATCATTCTAAGCCATGAAGTATTAATCAATCCACAAAGCACCAAATTTGAGTCGTAAATAATTAGCATGAGTTTGTGAATCCTTTAGTACTCCATGTTCCTATCATCATAATATACCATACTTAGCATAACATCATTTCAAACATATGATAAATGTCATACTTTTTGGCTCATACATTAACACGCACTTAATCATATTGAATATGCACTAAATGAAGCATTCAAATCTATATTTTCACTTCTTCAAAATTTGTGAAACATTTTTTATCACTCTTTGATTTTTTTGGTTCATCTAAGGCCGTGGGACATAAATAAAGTTTACATATTATATCTAAATCCATAAAACATTTTCAATATAGACATGAAAAACCTTATCCTTATTGAGATTCCTCTTCACCTTTCAAAGAGTATTCAAACTTACCTCTAAAACTATGATATTCTTAGATAATAATTATTTTAATCCCAAAATTTTAATCCCACCATTATTTACATAAGATGATTCCTTGTGCAATTTTGAGGGTACACAAGGTTTAGGTGGAACAATACTAGCTTATGTGTGCAGTTCACAATGCACATGAATACGTAATTGTAGGTTGACTCGAGGATGTTGAAATGATGAATTATGAAAAACTATCTTTTGTAATTAAGTTTATAATTATGTTTCTAAGTAATGATATTGAAATTCACACGCAAGTCACTAATGCCCAAAAATTATGTGGGAAAGTTTCAGTGTCAACACACCCTTTGCAAACAACAAAGGTAATAATGTTTTTTCCATTACTACTTTTCAATATTGTAAGGGGATGTGTAGTTTTGTAAAGGATGTACACAACCTTTTATAATTATAAAAAAATTATGGAATTCATATTGCCTTTACCATTTGTAGATGTTTTTTTGTGCTTTATAGGCTTTGAACTAGCTCTCCGCACATAAAAACCATCAAATTCTCCATTGTTTCTTATCTCAAATATTTAAAAAATGATCATTTTTATTTGAATTATGATCCAAATTTTATTAAAAATATATAGATATTAACTATGGGGTCTATTATTTTCCACAACAAACCAACTAAGAAGTAATAAAATGAAGAACTTAAAATTGAGAGAGAAAAGAAAAGGAGAAACACTTTAGAGAGCCAAAAAAAGCGCTTACATCAAGGTACTTATTACACAACAAATAATGTTTCTATTGAGAATAATATATCCAATTCAATGGCATTAAATTTATATACATCTTAAAGTGATATGAGAAATGAAAATTTATTGTCTAATGATGAATCTCAATATGTAAGACATGGTAGTAAATTTGTGTTAAATGATGAAATGCATAAAGAAACAAAATCTAATGAAACATATATCCATTATGAAGTTTTGAGAATGATTATACAATGAATTTGTATGATGATAGTGAATATTATCACATATTGACCCAAATGAACCCTATAGAGTTTAATGTTAACCTATGCATGCATCATCATCTTATGGTTAAAGAAATAATATTAGCACATATAATAAATGGTGTATTTCTTATGCCAACACATCCATTTAAGATATTTGGATAAATGATACTATATTTTATTAATATATATGAGAATAAATTATAACACATGAAGGTAAAATGGAAACATTTACAGCTATACTTTAAGTTAAACATGTATGGAACTATTCATTTGATAAGAAAACACATATAGAATGATGTCGCTTGTTTTTGAAATGATGAAAATGGAAAAAAATGTTACTTGTGATGAATACTTTAGGGTTAAGAATAAGAAAAATAGAGGGAATAAATAATGTAATGATAAAGAATATAAGTGAACCATTTAATGTAATAGGTAAGCATATTCATAATAAAGATAGCAATTTTTAATATGATTACTAATTGAGGCTATTTTAATGTAACAAGTACACTTTAAATTGTAATTAAATTACAACCATGAAATTGAGTAATAAAAAATTAATTAGATCCGTAGGGAGAAGAAGAACATTACATTATCCTTCTAGTCATAATGTGTTTGGGAATTTAGTGGTAGACTATAATGAAAAGACAAGGTATTAATTGAAGCAACAAGACATTTGATTGAATTTTTTTAGCATGAGAACACAAGGGTCTCACCTAATCTTAAAGATGTATTAAGAAGAAAACAAGATTTAAAATCCACAAACCATGTCTAAAACATTTCTTGGAAACAACCCAAATAGAAATCTATTTTTAAAATTGAACAATATAAGGATCAATTAAAGATTAGCCAAAGGTCATTTGAGATGTGCAAGCCATTTTATGTCAAAATAAACCACGCACAAACATAAAATTTCCTACGAATTTTGATGTTTTTTATTATATACATTGTACTTTACATATTAACAATATTATGTAGGAATGTAGGGTGTATTCTCTACCAAAACATATAAGATAATTAGTCCGAATTCTTCTATGTGAAAGACTTTATGGACATTATTTTTTGCTAAAGAATGTTTGGATGGAATATGTAATCATTATTCTAACTTTTCATGTTGGAGTGGTTTTATACATGAATAAATTACACGTGAATTTGGAAATACATTGGTTTATTTTAAGAAGTAAAAATATATAAAGTATACATTAAAATATAGAAAATAGTCATCGGGATATTAGTTATTTACAACTCATGCACATATCTAATGTTAAAGTAAAACTCAAAAATATTATTTATCAAGTATGCAAGCCACATGTTGATCTTGATGGTTAGATGTGAAACTTGATATATGTATGGAAAAATTACCACATGGAACCATTATTTCAATTTTATACTTTGCAAATAATTACGCACTACAACCAAAAATTAATGTCCAATCGTAGTACTATTCAATTCATGTTTCCTATTTTATGTATATTTCATTTAGACATGCACTTGATAGCAAAATGATATTAGAAAAAGTTTGAAAGGTAAAATTTTATATTAGAGATGATAGATCACATTCCTTGGAGTTTTTCCAAGGTTATTTTGATATTTTATGAAAATTTGAATGCTAGAGATATCATGCTCAATAGAGTATACATTTGGTCAAATAATAATGTAGCTCAATTTAAAAATACTCACATGTTCTATTGGTTGAGTAGGGTGCATATGAAGACCGGAGTTAAAAATTTTGGATTTTCTTTTAGGTTAAGCATGAGAAAGGGGAAGGATGGTGTCAAAGCATGTGTAAAAGGGGCCTTGAAAAGAGAAGATTTTAAGTACAACAATGATGCTAAATTAATTAATTCTAAAACTATTATAGATTGGCGTAATAAAATATTTTTCATGTATAATATAAATATTCTCATGTGAAAATATTATTTTGGTTAGTGGAGGAAGAATATAAGGAAATATATGAAAATGGAATCACATTAATTGGATTGACTTATTTCCACTCATTTCAAATCTCTAATTATATTTCATAGACTATTTATATTAGGATCATGGAATATTTTTGTTCATCTTGTATGGATTTTGATGGGAGTGAGTTTCAATCATAAGAATGGTTTATAAATGGTGTTGTATGTATTTGTGCCTAAGGAGACAGGATAGTCATCAAAAGCTTTAAGGGATAATGAAATGGGATTGTCAACTTATGTTGAGAACATCTCAAATATTGTGGATCCATCTTTTAAAAATTTTAATATAAATTTATCTTTAAACATTAATGATTTTTATTGTTTTCATAAGTGTACTAAAAAACATGGTTAAAATTTGAATGCATAGCATATTTTTTTAATCACATGCGGGTGAAGGAAATAAGGAGGGGACATATTACTATCTTTTTTATGTGTAGGGTCAAGAAATAAATTAACTACAACTAACTCAAATGAGGAATACCTAATTTATCCTCATGGGTTTTTATTTATCATGGGAACTTGGCTTTGAAGATCCCCTCACAAAAATTTATATCAATGGTTGTTTCAATACTTTGAAACCCATAAAAGGATACTTAATTACTCAAATTTATTTATTACTACACATATTAAACTAATTAAACTATGTGAAAAAACTCATATAAAATATTTATGAAAATTTCATGAAGGTGATCATGAATTGATTCTTAAAACCCTTAAAGTGAGAGATGATCCATAAGGTTCATTATAATGAATTAGGAAGGATATTTTTCAATTCTTGGTATTTTTGAACTAGTAAGATTATAAGTGTATTCAAATTTTTAATGCTCTAGTATTTTAGTATTCATTTAATTATATGGAAATTGGTACCTATATGGAACCCATCAAACACTTTCAATGATTAAGATAATTACACATAAGTTAAGTAAACAAGTAATAAATAGCCTACATTCCCACCAGAAGAAAAACCGAATTCAAAATATCAATATTATTTTCCACACAAAACAAAGGGTTAGAAAGGATCATTCAGAGGCAACAAAATTCGGAAAGAACTATCCTTCTTCCAAAAATTATTTTTCTACTAAGGTCACCATAATAATGAATAGTGATGGGACGAGTCATTCACAAAACAATCTTTACATATAATAACTATAAGTGACTTGTCACAAGTGTGATAATGTGCATGATGAAAAAATGTTCATTTATCAAATAATTTTTCCTCACAAATATCAATAGAGATACACATAGATCTCATAAGCCAACATATTCATCGATCTACTAGCTAAGCTCCATCATACGTATATTACTATGATGAGCTCCTCACAAAGTTATATGAAGAGCCATACAAAGGAAAAAAATCGCCCATGGATAGTAATTATAAGTTAAAAACCAACATTAACCCACATTATATTTCAAACAAATAATAAGAACCCATTATTATTTCAACTTCTATATTCTATTGAATTTATTTTCAGCCCCCCAATTCCCTATAATGATGTTAACTAGTTACTATTGAATCGTTCTTAAGAGAAGATTCACAATATGAAGGTGAAATCTATGAATAACTTCATAATTTTGGTGTATGAAAACCAATATGTGTGGATATAAACCATTAGTTCATATTATTTCATGTAAGGTTATTCTAATAATTCTCTATAGGGTTTCCCTCAAGTCATTATGATAAAAAATTGGTAGCATGTTTTCTCTCACGACCATTTCATGGTAGAGAACCAAAGTTTCTCAAGATAGATCAAATTATAATCAAAGAGTTGAATTAAGGAATTGAATTATATAATATATAAATATGGGAATAAATACACTAAAAATAGCTTCTATCCCTTTAATTCCCTCAAACTATGTTATCTAGTCGCATCCGTAAGCATTCTTAAGAGAAGATTCATGGTCAAAAGGTTGAATCATGGAAAACTTCAACATTTTGATGTACTTAAAACAAGATTCATAGAGATGAAATTTTTTTCTTATGGTTGCATTAATAACTCCTCTAATCATTATACAAAGGGTTTATGTCAATTCAATCATTGAAAATTTCAAGACCCCTAAAAACACGTAGATATTACTTGGTGAATGTTTGAAAATGACTTTCAAATTATGTCAAATCGAAGGAAATTGGTTTTGAATGGCTAGAAAATTATTTTAAAATGTTGTCTCATATCATGTTATATGTTACTAGATGGTAGCATGATGTATACCACCGATCGACAACACATACATACTACCAAAACAACAGCAAGTGCATAGTATCGGTCACAAGAGCATTTGTTGTATGTTACCCAATGGTAGCTTGATGTATGCTACCAGTCAACAAATAAATGTTAGTGGTACACAATACATAGTGTCCTTTGGTGGCTTAATGCTTAGTACTACTAGTTGACAAGGCATGCATGATACCAACTCGGATGCAATATGATAATTATATCATCTCGGTTATATGCATAGCCAATAAATGTGTGTCACGTGTTCTCCTCCTCTATAAATAGACCAATTGCACTATTTTTTTCACTTTTATCAATCCCTCTCATCCACAACTCACAAGAAAATTAGAACCTCTTTTCTCATTTCTAATCACTATACACCATCTATAACCATTTATACAATCAATTCCACTATCAATATGGGTTGACTTAAGCTTTCCAAAACACGTGAACCACTCGTTTGCAAATTCACATATATGAACTTGGTGTTTCCTCAACTCTTAAAGATACTAGAAGATCTAAATTATTTTTCTCAATGGACCGAAGAAAAAAAATTTAGTGGCCTCCTTTACATGCCACATTTTGTAATAGACTTCAAATTACTAAACTACCTAGTGTCTAGTTATGAAACTATTGAGGGTACCTTTTACATACAACTCACCTCACATATAATTTCATTTAGAAAGTCCCTAAATATATTCATCATTTGATTGGACTTCCACATAAATATTTGGATCCTTTCACAACAAATTTGGAGTCTCAATTTTTCCTTTCAATTGATCCTACAATAACTAATCCATCAAAAAGGGGAATTTTAAGTCAGGATTTCACACACCCATTTTTTTGTGCCATGGAAGAATTTTTCCAAGTCAAAATTATTTTGCAAGGCATACTGAAATTCCATACTAGTCCTTGGTTTACATTGTATGTACCCTTTGCGATAACAAATATGATTGGTGCACCTACTTATCCACCAAGATAAGTACAATATCATTCATTCTCTTGTGGATGAATATATTATAATTACAACTTCAAATTATATATAATTTCATTATATTTTAAGAATTTGTATGGTTTGCACAACTTTGTTGTTCTTACCGCATGTCATGAGAAGTTGAAGACATTATCCTTTTCCCTTGAATAATTGAAGGTGAGTTTAAACTTTACCATTGTTTTATTCAAAAAAAAAAAATTTAAAGCATGATCATATTTTATCATAATGTTATATAAAATATTAATATTTTATTTAATATTAACATACCGTGGCCATTGCTTCTCTCTCTCAAAGAGATGCGACTATAAGAGTAAGATCTCTAAAGATAGCATTGGGGACACCATGAGAGGAATCCACCCCACATTTAGCAAAACCTTCCAAATGCATGAGGATTTCTTTAACACCTCAATGAATCGACACGAGGACATGCCACTACTTATAGGTTTTACATTTAAATTTATAGTAATGTTAAATATAATTTGTTTTAAATTTTAGTTTTTACATTATTATTTAGTGTAATCGTTCAATTGTACAATTTCCACCACCTCCGGCATCGTAGACCTTCCTTGAGCTAGTCAAACTAGCTCAAGATATTAATTTGAAGAAGTGTAGTATCAACATTACTTGTTTCCTCCTCAACATATGTTTCCAATTACCTTTTATGTTTCAATATATTGTGGTTTGATTTATTTTTATTAATTAATTTTATGGTTAATTAGAAGTTTTTCATGAAGGCACCTCACTTCAATTATTCTCTCTTGTTCAACAATGGCCATAGTTACCAATACAACAACAAACTTTGTATTTAAGTAATGTTTCCTAAAAAAAATAGTTATTTAACTTTCATCCATTATATTATTTACATAGTCCTCATTTTTTATTTGATTTCATACATGGGGTAAAAATATTTCATTTCCATCTACTAGTAGAAGAACCATTCATTTGTCTATATCTCGGTTCACCAATATATCTTTCGGTAGTATACAAAGCATGGGTAGAATTTTAGTTTTGAATAAATTTGATATGGATAATGAATATCTTGGGATTGAAAGCGAGGTGTAGGTCGCTATAAATTTCAATCCTCAAGGTATGATTCATGGTTTAATTCAAGCTTCCTAGAATTAGAAAAAACATCCAATACACTTCTCTAATGGAAATTCCATTAAATGATGATGAGATGATGAATTTTTCATTAGGAAGTCTTTTGGATGATAATTTCTCAACCCTTGTTAAAGAAATTCTTTTGAAATTTATTAAAACATTAATTTTTGGGAGTTTAAGGAAGCATTTATTAAAGACATTAATTTCGTATTCACAACCAATCTCAAAGGCATTCTTTATGTTATTTAGTTCAAAATGAACTCGAAAATATTGATATATTAATTAATCAAGCTATATCCAGATCTGTTTATGTTTCTAATTCTTATAATAATAATGTGTTACATATAATGATAAATACAATAGAAAATTTAAATGCAGAATCCCGAGCTTACTACAATAAACGGTCCGAGACAAGAGCCTTAGATGTGATCACAAATCAAGAAAGACAAAGCTCCGTAAGTTATAATAATTTACAAACTTTAATTTATGATGGTATTTTTATTTTTTTCTTTAACTATTTTTTTATTTTCTTAATCTAAAGAATGAGATGGTGGTGCTTGATATGCACTTGAAAAATGTGAAGAAAAGTTTGAATGTAGCAATAGGATTGTAATACAAGCTTGTTTTGTTGAATAAGCGAGAATAATGCTTTATGAATAATTATTAAGTACCATGGAATGGATCTTGATATTTTATTGAAGAATAAAATTGAATCAAAACCTAGTTTAGCTTCAACAAGGGATGCAAAAATGCGAACGTGAAATAATTTCTAATATAAATGTTGTTATGAAGGATCTGGATCATTCAATAATATTGAAAGAAGGCTCTAGTCAAGTAGAGGTAGTAGATTCTACATAAGATAAATAAACATAAGCTCTTTAAAAAATTGAGCAAAAGATTTATTTTGTATCTTGGAAAAAATATTAGGAAAGTTTTGTTTGTAAAAATGAACATGGATTTACTTGAATTTTTTTGTATCATTTTTAATTTAAACACACATCAAAAATAAAATATTTATTCAAATGGAAATATGAAATAACTGGTGTAAGTTTGATGGCCAATAGACTTGGGAAATCTAATTATAGACACGGTCACAATATGGCCATCTTCAAAGCCATATGCGATTTTCTTGATCAATGTGTCCGAAGCATCACTATGATGAGTGGAGTCCCCGAGGACATTTGGGGTACAAAAAGGAAAGAAACCGTGGCCATCTCACAAATGAATGTAAATGACCCCACGCATGGCACGTTTTACCTCTCTGTAGATGATCAAAACAAGAATTGATAGGGCTTCGATAACAACTTCTCGGGAAGGATGGAAGCGTTTAAGTTATTTTTTTATTACTAATAGTATATTGTTTTTATGTTGTTTGGTTACGCTTTATCCACGCCTTACTTTTTCTTAGTAGCTTCTCTTTTAATACTATTGGACTTACGGTAATATCTCGTATTTTGATCCTTTTTCTACATTTTCATGTTTATCTGGTTGTTGAGCCTCTTTTGTAATAGGGTATAGTCCCTTCAAAACTATTTTTCATTAATAAAAAAAAGCTGATGTAATTTTTATTTCATGAGATCTTATTTTGTAAGGAATATTTCAAGGGAATCTCCTTAAAGAAAGGAACACAATCACAAACTCTTAAAAATTATCAAAATAAAATGTTATATGCATTTTGAGGATAAAATTAAATCGAGTGTCTCAGTAATCATTTTGCAATATTTATAAACACGTGTTTCCCTCACAATCTATCTTTATATATGAAATATAATGAAATAATATTACATAAATCATATATTTGTAAATAAAAAGAGTAAAAATTGATACCATATTTGTCTTTAAATAAAGAACACAACTACATAACTATGTGATGCCAATTTTTTGTTCTAGAAATACTATGTTCATAAATCTTTATCCAAGCTTAGGTGGCGAAACAATCCTTAACTAACTCATTCTTCATAACTCACACTCATATCTAAAATATCATAGACATATTTAGTGTTAATTTTTATATCTTCTCTATTGGTAGTTGTATTATAGACCCCTCTCCTATTTGTAAGAGAAATCCATATCATTATTTCTCTTGCATAAGGAAATGTTTCCATGGCATATTGTGAAACATACAATCTCAAACAAGTCTCTAGATTTTTATTCAATTTATTTCAAAGTCTTGACATAACAAATGTTAATGCAATGAATACTCGTTCATCTTCCATTGAGACCAATATCATTTTTGACACAATTTATATAATAATAAAATATTCACTAATGTTTTCTTGTAGGATGTTATTAGGATACAACTTTTTCCATAATTTTGTAATATGAAATTTTATGTCCGTTCATGTAGACACTCGAGATCGATCAATCATTGTGAGTGTGAAATGAGGTGACTAATATTTCAGTAATTCCTTTATCACAAGACCTTTAATTTTAACTATGTTGACCTCTACATATTATTGAAATGCTTTGAGAGATTCCATAAATTTTTGAAATAATTTACTTATGTATTCTTTACCTGTATCAAGATTCCAAAAATTAGGATTCACCACTACCATGGCCTCAAACAACTCATTCCTTTTAAAGAATTCTCTGATCTCATGGGATAATATCTCTAAAATATTTATTTATTTTATCCATGTTTCATATATAAAATTATCATATAAATTATGTGTTACAGGTACTTCTTCAAGTTTTGTTATTGTGATATCAGTACTTTTTTGGAAAGTGTGCATTAGAATATCCTTCCCATTAACGATGATACAATTATGATACTTGATGTTATCAAATATATTTTTAGATCTTTTTTATATTTGTTAAATTTTTCCAACTACTAAAAATGACTCCCTTAAAACTTTCTTGAGACTTGTATAGAATATATAGATATTAACATTTATGTTTTCTCAACCTTATGAATGTTAAAATATATTTGGATATTTCTTGAGCATTTTTGTTTATAAATTAATTTCCTTCAACATAGGGAAAATATTGCATTATGTCAATAATATTTCCATATATTTTAAATGGTACAACAAATATTTTGCTTTTTCAACTTCCCTATGGTATTTAAACATGAAACCTACTAATGATAAATGTTTTTATAAATTATGCATTTATGCTCATACGGAAATACATCTCGTATTAACATCTTTTAGGATATGTTTATCATCAATCACTCCAATTAAAATTTTCTGAAACTCTAAAAATATATGTAGACTACTTTCCATATAAGCATGTAAGTCAAGGATAAGCTCATCCAATTTTGCAAAAAATTCAAATGCAATATAAAAATTTATGAAAGATTCATCCTATGAACCATGTAATGAATTGGAATCATATATGGGTAATTTTTTTTGTAAGTGAACACATGGCCACTTCTAAGACCTTGCATTAATGATGCACCATCACTACCAAAACATACTAACTTAGTAGAGATTGCAAATTCATCCATCTCATTAAATCCCTTAAATTATAAATAACCAATTTGGGAAGTTTTTAGAAATATACTTTTCAACCATTTTATGAACAACTAATAAATGAATTTTACTTGAATAGTTATCAAAAGTATGAATATACATGCAAACCCATGATGTGTTTTCAATATGGAGCATGTGAGTAGGTGCGAGTGAGAGAGAGGAGCGGGGAGAAAGGAGTTCAAAAATATTGTGGGTGGGAAAGTCTACAAGAGATGGAGTCGATGACCTTGATCATGCCCCGACTGGGACCCATGTGAAAAATCAAGGGGATCTAAAACCTAGTTTAATACAAGGGCCCCTCTAAAGTCAAGAACGTAATTCTTGGGTAGATATTATTTTAGGAAGGAACTTGTCCCAAAATGATAAATGTGAATTGAACATGACTCGGATGGGGAAAATATGGGCTTAAAACCCCTAATTTACTCACAAAGAAAGCCTTTTGGGTAGAATGGAGAATACCCGATTGGTAAATTTATTAATACTCATCTTGATATTTTTATTTTCATATAATACGCACATTGGAAATAGAGACCTATTGGAAACATGGATATTGTTGCCTATACTTATGGTTTTTTGTTATCGGGTTGGAAAATAAGGAAAATTATTCTTGAATTATGTGGGTGGTCCTTGGTTCCTTGGAAGCTCAATTTTATTCATCCAAAATGGAAATTGGGTTTCAAACCTAACAAGGAACACCCTAAGGAGATCCCACTATGGGTTAGGTTACTAGGGATTCCTTTGGAATATTGATAGGAGGAAGTATTGTGGTGGATTTTATGAGTAGTGGGATAACTCATTACTTATGAATCAGTGAAAAAATCTAAAACCAAACTCACAATGGCTATATTGTGTGTGAATATTCAATATGGTAAGATTTTTCCCTCAACTATCTCTCTTTCCTCTAAGTTTGGTGAAATGTTTCAGAGATAGAATATGAAAGAACCCCTATTCACTCAAATTTTCGATAAATGGGTCATGATTCTAAAATCTTCATGGGGGCCCAAAAAGAGAAGCAATGTTAGATTCTAAAATAAAAATGGAAGGACCAAATAATTAAGGATACATATTATCATACAAATTTAGGATAATCTCAAGTATCAAAGGGTCTATATCCGATGATTAGGGGTATCAAAAATAAATAGAGGAATTAATATTGGAGACTTCATCTAAAGAGAATAACATGGTTCTAGAATTAGAAAATGAGCAAAAATATACGTAGAAGAAAGTGGATCTAATGGAAACCCTAGCATAGTCAGGAGATATTAGAGAAGTATAAGAAGAGATGCCCACAAATAATCTCAGCAACCAAAATTAACTTGAAGGTACTAGTCATTGATCTAAGGAATATGGAAGAAAGAAGAAATGATCCTTCCTTGTGGTGGAAATGGAGAATGGATGAGATGCAAGGATCAAAAAGTGAGGACATAGATCAGAAAGAGTGTTTTTCTCTTTCAAGGAGGGAGCACTATTAGAGGATTGACCTACTCTTGTGCCTGTCAAGGGTACCCAAAGAACTCATAAAAATTAAGACCTTGACACCAAAATTTTAATAGTGAGACCTATAACAAAGCATAAAGTACATAAATCTATAGCTAGGGAAGTCAATGCGGAAATAAACTACACATCTATACAAGTAAGTGTTTGGGCATCTCAAAAATCCTTAAAAATCTAAAGACTAAAAATGAATATAATATCTTGGAATGTTATAGGTTTAAGTAGTATTAATAAACAAATAATTATGAGAAACTTTAGGAAAAATCATAAACATGAGGTATTTTTACTTTAAGAAACAAAATGAATACAAATATTTTGTCAAAAATTGAAAACAAGACTTGGAAAAGCATAGGGTTTGAAGGTTTGAATGTCCACGGGACCTCTAGAGGGCATTTCAAACTTTGGAATCAAATGATCCTAGATGGAAAAATCTTAGTATCTTCTCACCATCATGTGGTTATTCTCCTTATTAAATCAAACAATTTCCATCCTTGGGTGTTTTCTAATATTTATGCCCCGAAATTTAGTTAGAGAAAAGCAAACCTCTGGGAAGAACTCAAAATTCTTAGAAGAAGTATCAAGGATATGGAATGGTTGGGGAGAGGGGACTTTAATACCCCCTACCCATGATAAAAGAAGGGAGGATCAACAATTTATTCCAAAAACATGGAATATTCAGCTCATTTCTTGTCGGAGGAAAAGTTAGTGGCTCAAAATTCACTTCCAATAAGACTCGGGAGATCAGCTCATCATGGTCATATTGGATAGGTTCTTAGTAATATCTGATTAGATGTCACACCCGAATGAGAACCAAAGTCCCTCCCGAGATTGGATCGTTCACAATCCCTGGTCTTCTAAATTTATATCGAACGGATAAAGGGTGGTAGACCCTTCAATTTGAGAAAATGTGGCTCACCCACTAGGTGTAACACTCGATTTTGTATGTTAACTTGGTGAATATTTTACATGGGTTATAGTTGCAGCAAATGAAAGCAAACATGTTAAGATATGTTTTGATCTTAAGAGAATGTGTTGCTAATTTGGATTCTTGCATCTTGTGATTTATTACATGGGGCAAATATTGTACTTGTGTGTTTGCTGATGTGACGACAAATTGTCGTATACTTGCTAGCTCTTGTTGCTGATTGACAGCATACCCCGAATCAATTCCATTGATTCAAGTATGTTGAGGTCTCTTGTGATTTCTATGTCGATTCACACTTGAACCGAACCCGAGATTGTTATGAGCGTGCAGCGCCTGATTGCAGTGTGTGAACAACTAGCACGAAAATGCCAACGACAGGGGTTCGATTCTTGAACCTGTCTTCGTCGATTTGGGACCTCGTGAGGCAAGAAATGCCTGGACACGGGTGGCCTTGGCACGTAATCTGAAGGACGGAACGTCCTGCTCTGCATTAACGTGAATGTTAGTAAGGAGGCTGGATGGAAGTTGTTAGTGTTAGTGGTTAGTGTGAATTAAACCTAAACTAACCCTAAGGCCTAACATACATCCTACACTACTATCCTAAGTGGATTTTTAAATTACAAAAAAAAAAAAGGGAAAATAAACCTAAGTTCTAAAACCTAAGGTTAAACTAGGACCTAGGTTGAATACTACTTGCAACCTAAACTAATCCTAATCTAAGGGGTGCGCAGACCCTTGGAGGGAAAGGGATAAGGATGGGAAGGAGGCATTCATTGGCATTTAATGAACTGTCCCTACGTGGACAGCGCCAGTTTTGGCGGGGCAGGTAAGGAATTAGAGGCATCTATTTAGAAATAGAGCCAAATTCAGTTTGCATGGAAATTTTGAAAATTAGAGTTTGCCAACCCAAGTGGCGGTGGCGTGGAAAGTAAGGAAAAAGGCAGAGCCTTTAATGCATTGATTGTTTCGGTCCTCGCGACCAGCTCGCCTTGGAAACAACATGAGGGAATTTGATTTTTCATTGTTCGATTTGGTTTTGGCCGAAGTTGCTCTGCATTTGGTTTTTTGGTCTGGTTCAGTCGAACCAGCTCTTAGCATTTGACATTTTTCTTGGAGTTTCGAGGTCAATTGCTTGCTAAAGTCGAAGAAGAAAGGAGTCTTTGGGAAGTTTGTGTTGACGTTGTGGAAGGAAAAAGCGTGGCAAATAAGGTTTTCTTTGAGCTCTGGAAAAGAAATTTCAGGCATGTTAAGCCCTTCTCTTTAAAAATCTTTGCTTTGATTAAGTGTTTCATTAAAACAACCCTGCTCTTGGGTTTGGATTGTGTGATTTGCTGTTGAGTCGATTCGAATTGGGTTTCATCGATTCTTGTTGCTTTTTGGTTGGAAAATGATATGATGAATCGTTCTGGTTGCTTGGTTTCGGTGTGTTTTTGCTCGAATCAAGTTGGGAATGATTTACTGTGGTGGTTGTTGACTGTATTGTGGGATAAAATAGACCTTTTCTTCCTCTGTACATGTTGTATGAAGTGGAACAGACTGTTTAATCTTTTCCTTACAGTGTAATCGTTTTCTTTGCTGTTGTGCTTGGAACTGCTATTGCATGTAAAGGGAAAATGGAAATACAGTCGTGATTATATTGCTATGATTGGGAACCGATGACTCTTGCTATTATTTGGAAATAATATGAATCATCGTTATTGGTCGCTGAGTTCGACTGTCCTTGTATTTTATTGAATGAAATACCTTCCTGTCGAGCTAGATGTTTAACAGTAATGGGAAAACGTCATATATATCTTAAGACTGTGCATGTTATATGAGTTGTGTCGCTATGATTTGGGTTTGTCGACCCTTGCTGTCTTTTCTTTTGGAAATGATAGGAAAATCGTTCCCCGTTGCTGTGTCTAACTGTCTTGCTCTTCTTGAATGGAAATACCTCCATGAGGTGCTGGTTATGGGTATTGTATGAAAATTTTAACTGGTTATTCTTGTGGAATGGAAGGTAAAACTGTACAGCTAGTATGGGTTATTCTATTGCTGTATTATTGTTGTTGTCATCTGAACTGCGATATGATTGTATTGGTTGTAAGAACGGCTTGAGGTCGTTTCTCTACTGAAGCTTTCTTTGAAGGAAATAGTTTCCTCCTCTCTCTCTGCTGTGTTGATTGTGATGAATACAACATTGTTTCTTTTGTATGAGCATACAAAATTCCATGGAGAAAGAAATGATAATATGTCTTTGACTGTTCTTTCCTTTCTTGCTTAAAAGGGAAATAAGACTTCCTCTTCCTTCTGCTGTTTTGAATTATGAGGAAATGGCATCTTGTATTTTAAAAGGGAATGGGCATTAGACTTTTATATGAGTGTTTATGGGAATTGGAAAAGAAATAGCTTTCCCTCTGAAATTGTAATGAATAAGGTGATCTTGCTAGGAAAGTATGATGATTAGTTATGTTGATCAATGCTGAACGGTCTTTGAGAATGGACTGTTTTGGTGGTTACGAATTAGTTTGAATTGCTGGGCAAGGAATACATGCAATGAAATTTTGTCATGCAATGGGAGTTGCCTTGACTGTACTAGGTTCATATTTTGCCATCCTGTACGGTTATTTTGCTAAAGGTAATGACGTCTGATTTTTGCATTCTGGAAGTTGTGCATACTGTTATGAAACTGGAAAATGGATTGGGTAGAATCATTGTTGGAAGGAAATCCTTCTTCTGCCTGCTGTTTTAACTTGATGAAATTCATAGTCATGTGAATAATGGACTTGCTGTAGGTAACAGCAATGAATAAATGTTATTCTGAACGGGGTACGTTCCTAGAATTAGATAATCATGTGATTAACTGACTGCATGATTGAAATACTGTTTCTGTTTAGTATGCAGCGAAAGAAATATGGTTTCTTTTATTATGGTAAATACATGGTAGGCAGCCTTATATTGTTTGATCTTGGATATACCTAATGTTGTACTAATCTGTTTCGGATCTTTATATGAGTCTGATTCAAATGAAGTATGGATATGAATGGTGAATTCTTCCCTGTTTTCATTTAAAGCTGATTATAAATGAAGTTATCCTTACTGCCGGAAAGTGAATTCCGAATGGATTTTGTAAGTTTCACTCTGAACTGTTATCTTGAATTGATTTTCGTTTGGGTTCCACTGTTAGGACAGTCATGTGGAAGGAAATAGAGATATGAATGAATGTTTTAGAAAAATGATCTTTTCTTCTTTCATTCAGTTGGAAATCTGGAATTCGTGAATGATGAATTTTATAGTGCTTAGATGGGAGCAACTATATGCATTGTTGTTCGCTTTCTTGTCTGTACTTGAATGCTTTGAATTTAATATGCTTCATGAACGGAAAGGAAAGTAATGGATTTATATTTCAGTTAGTTTCATCCTTTGCATTTGTTATTAATGAAAGGCGTGGAAAGGATAACTGGATGCTATATAGGCAGCAAGCTACTTGTATTCCTAACTTTACAAATATTGTAAATTGATACTTGCAATGATTATGTGGAAATGAGACAGCAGTCCCTTGGCTGATTGTGATGATAGTTTTGATAGTTCAGTTGTTATGCTGATCTTTCTTCTGTGCCTATTTCGTGATTGATGTTTAACTGTCGTTTCATAAAAGCAGGGTTCTTTTATTGAAACAGTTAGTTGAAGCACCCTATTTTAAGGATAAGTGCTTAATATGCTCAGTTCATTGAACTGACCCGTGCAATTCATTTTGCAGATGGAATTTGATTAGAATGAAGACTTGGCTGTTTTCTGATGCTTTTGATTTGATAATGAATTGTAATTGTTGCTTTTATTCCTCTTCGAGGAATTGTGAAAAGAAGAAAATATATTCTTCTGTCCATGAGTTGTATGGATGTTTTGTATAAACTATGCCCAATCAGCTTGGATTGGCAAATGTACAAATTATGACTTGAAATATTGAATACAATTACAAGTGTGATATTTTCGATAATTATATCAGTTTGATATTGTTGTTAAATTGGAAATATGATGTTATTTCTTGATTTGGAATTGTTTCATTGTCCTTGGATGGATGCTGAATTGAAACTGATATCTGTTCTTACTTAAATGCAACTTTTAAGTTGAAAAGTGCAATTAGTTCATACTTGGGTAAAGATGAATTTTTAATTGACATTAGAAAGGATTAAGAAGAATATGATTCCATAATCAGAAGGTATTCAGGATTAGCTTAGGAGCTAAGGAATATCAATTCAACTTCGGAGTAATCGAACTTCACTTTCGAACTCCATTAATGATCCCGTTTGATAAAATTCAGAATAAAGGATATAGGATAAATATATCCATAACTAATGGACCTTAACTATATAACGTTAAGGAGAACAAATGAATTCATTTCTCGAAGTTTAGACCTCATTTGAATGACGTCTAATAAGTTAATATTCTGAAATTAGTTGCAGTTGGAAAAATCTTGGCTAAGTTTAATAGGTTAAACTTATCACGTCCGTCGGTACGGACTGCTTAATCCAATGATTAAGAAATAAACCAAGTAAGGAATTGTAGCCCTTCGATACGAAGGAGAAGATACATAGCAAACTAATGGACGGTTTAGTCCCTCTTAGTTATATACAACTGCAACGGAAACGAGGATCAAGGGATCAACACGAATGCTGAAAGTTGATTTTAATTATTAACTCGTGGCTAAGTCACTTGAGCAGGATGTGTATTCTCGATGGGTGGATTCTGCAGGACATTGGCATACGCCAGCTACAGCAAGGTGTCTTCATGAAGACGGGGTCTTCATGACGACACAATGTTGCAGCTGACATATAGCAATGCCCTCCCGAATTAAAACATTTAGAATACATAGGCTGAATGTGTAGATCTTAGCAGGGGGATAGGGTATGATCTGGTATACGGAGTGACTCCGGAATACTAAAGACAAATAGACACATGGAGTCGTGGGGTAACGACACCGTATGTCTGCGTATCTTTAGTTACCAGGAGTGCCTTCCTATACCCGTTCATATTACTAGCTGGAATTGAAAGTTTAAAACTGACCTTAAACGATGAGGACTGGTAGGAGCCAGGAAAGACCATTCTAGATAACAGGTGAAGTGAAGTGAAGGACGTATTCCGTAGATGTGTATCACATCCAGGAATATGATCATGCAAAGCATGTGAAAATCTTTGGCCAAAGTATCGCAATTGCTGGTTGCGTTGTCCTTATCACTTAATTTAAGATGCAGGATGTCAGATGAATATCAGTAACAGATATTCAGATAGGCTTCTTAAATGGATCACTTCGATAACCGGGAAGGTTATGAGAACAGGTATATATAATATACTATGCATAAACAAACATGAAGGATCGGTTGTTGCCGAGTCATGAACATGAAGGATCGGTTGTTGCCGAGTCATGAAATGAAGGATCGTTGAAACTCCGAGCCATGAAAATGGAAGATCGGCAGTTCATCGAGTCATTTACAGCAGCATATAGAATCTGTTATAAGATTGAATGGCATTGAATGTGTGTTCCATATTGTAAATATGCGAACAGGGAACATTCGTTTTAAAAGGAATTGTGTGATCCAAACTGTGTTGTTTGGGCGAGAACAATTATTAAAACTTGAACGTGTGTTTGAATTTTATAATTCATAACAAGAACGTTATCAAAAAAAAAAAAAAAATTCCCTTGTTACGTGTTCTCAAATGAGGATGTTACACTAGGAGCTAGAATCCTATTTAAAGGAATGGTGCAAGAAAGACTTCTATGGGTCCAAGATGTTTAGGGTGTCTCAAAACTTAGAAATTTAAAAAATCACATTAAAATCTAGAACAAATCAAATTTTTGTAATATTTTTCTCGAAAGGATTCCATGGGTAAATAATTTATGAAATTTGAGGATTACATTCAATCAAATGGATGGTACATTGATGCTTAAGCTATGGAAAAAATATTCTAGAATAATTCCACTCCTGAAGCCAAAGAAGAAAATTTATTGGAGGTAGAAGTCTATAATTAAATGGCTTAAGGAAAGAAACCATATAAACCAAATTCTTCCACCTCATAGCCACACTCTACAAGAATAAGAATAGGAAAAAGTTGGTAGAGTTGGTGAAAATGGATTGATTAAATATGGGGGATGAGGTGGAAATCAAGGAGGAAATTTTAAATTTCTTTATTAACTTCCTAATGGAAGAGCCAACCCATAATGCCTTTTAGGAGAGGGAGATCCTAAACTTATTTACACCATCAATTCCCGTGAAGAGAATAAATATATGGTTGACCTATCCTTAGAGGAGGAAGTGATGTTTGATATTTTTTCAATGGAAGGAGATAAAGTCCTCGGTCTAGATGGTTTTCCTCCATTCTTCTTCTAATATTTTTGGGAAATTATTAAGAAAGACGTTGTGGAGGCCATTAAGGAATTTTCCATGAGGCAAGAATTCTTAGATATATTAATAATAATTTTATTATCATGGCCCCCAACAATAAATGAGTAAGGGAAATTCATAATCTAAGGCCATTAACCTCTATAACACTATTTACAAGATAGATTCTAAAACTCTATCTATTAGGATCAAAGGTCTTCTTCCTAAATTTATTTTTGGAATAGCAAGGAGCTTTCATAGAAGGAAGAGAAATCCTAGACAGTATCATCTCCATTTATGAAACTATTAATTCCATGGATAAATCAAAAATGGAAGGCGGACTTTTTAAAATTGATATGGGCAAGGCCTATGATAGAATCTCTTAGAGTTTTCTATATAAGATCATGGATTGATGGGTTTCGTAATAAGTTCATCAAGCTTATTATGGAATACATTTCTACCCCCATGTTCTCCATTATCATTAATGTTACTCCCATTGGACATTTATCCTCTAAGTGGGGTTTGAGACAAGGTGACCCTTTATCTCTTTATCACGGTTGTAGAGAATCTTAGTAGAATGTGGGACACAAATCGGGATTGACCGCATATCAAGGGTCTAATTGTGTCTTTGGGAGTTAGAAACATCACATGCTATAGTTTTGGATGATAATTTCTTAAAGAAGGGATCCTTTGTGGTCAAATCCAGAGCATTCAAAAATATTCTCCATGACTATGAAGAGGTTTTGAGGAAATTTATAAACTTTGCTAAAAGTTTTGTGCTTTTACTAAATGTTTTGGAACCTAGATAATAGATAATCTTGAGCTTTTGGAATGTCAAATCAATCCTTTTCCTACCAAATATTTGGGAATTTCATTGTGTGTGGATAAAATTGATCAAGATTGTTGGAATCGGTTTATTGATTACTTCCAACATAAATTGGCTAGTTGGAAAGGAGACCACCTCACTTAAATTGGAAAATTCCAACTCCTGAGAGAGATCCATCCAAAGTATTCCCATTCCTCTTATGTCCCTCTTTAAAATTCTAAGTAAGGTTCTAGAATGTATTTAAAAATACATAAGTGTCTCTTATGGTCGTGGACAATATATTCTAGAATAATTCCTCTAGTAGCTTGGGAAAATGTCACACAACTGAAAGCGGTGGGTGGTCTCTATTTTAAAAAAACATAATTTTGATGAACAAATCTCTTATTAAAAAGGTGGGATGGAGATTTATGAGAGAAGATTCTTTCTATACCAATAATATCATAGCCAAATACTTGAAGGAATCTTCTTACAAATAGTACTTTTTAATCTAAAGATGAGATTCCCAAATGGTCGATAATTCGAAAAGGAATGAGAAACTCACGGGATATCCTTGTCATAGGGTGAAGGTGAAACTTGGGAGATGGAAAAACTATTCACTTCTAGGATTATGGATGGATACTTGATACTATAATGCCCTAGAACCATGCTCAATTTCAATTGAAAGGGGTTCGAGTCCATGTTAGAGATTACTAGGACAGATTTGAGGCGGGATGGAAGTTGAATAAACTATAATGGCGTAATCAAGACTTGGCCCTTGAGGATCTCAACCAGCCCCTTACTTAAGTTCATATTATATTTAAATCAAATCCCGATGAATTGGTGTGTGTTCGTAATAATTATGCCTCGTATAGTGTCAATATGGGATCTACTAGTAGATGCCTTTGTGAAGCTAAATCTTGATTGGTGTTGGTTATGGAACAAAGAGTGTATTCCTAAATCATTATTTTTTTGGCTTTCTATCTAAAATAAAATACTCGGTGTTGAAAATCTCAAAAACATGGACTTGTTTTCCCAAATAGGTGTGTTTTATGTGAAGCAAATAGTGAAATGGCCAAGCATATGTTCCTATGATGCCCTTTCATGTATGCAACATTATAAATAAAATCTTATCCCTCTTTGAATCAAATTGGATCTTTTTGGGCTCTTTGGAGGAATTTTTGTGGAAATGGGATTTCCCCTTTGATTATGGTCGCCTTATTCTAGATATTTTATAGGTGGTCAGGTTGGAGAGGAATAATAGAATTTTCAAGGGAGAAAAACAACGCCAAGATGGTTACAAAAACATTGTCCTTTCAGTTTAGGAGAATATGTAAGTCATAAAATAAAAGGATAATAGGTCCACTCTAGAAAAGAAAGAAACCCAATACCTCATTGGAACCTTGAGCTCCAGTTTCTACTCGATAACCAAAAAGGCAAGAAACAATATGACATGGACTAAACCTCTGCCAAGATGGGTGAAGCTAAATTTTGATGGGTAACCCGAGTAGAGTGGGGGATGTCAAGATCATTAAATATTGCAAGGGACTTCTCTTACTTTCTTATTTTGGCCCTTTGGGAGTCAAATCAAACAATTATGTAAAGGCGATGGTGGCATTATGGGGTATTCAAATGGGCTAAAAACCTGCATTATAGCAATATCATTATTGAAGGTGACTCCATTAATATTATTAAGGGTATTTCCAATATTGATAACACCAGATCCTCTTATCAAAACATTCTCAAGGAATGCAAGGAATTTCTTAAAGCCTTCAATGATATACAGCTTTTACATATCCTCGGAGTAGGAAATAGTTGTGTTGACTTGTTAACTAACCTTGGAATTGACAAATCGAGAGAGTACATGTGGACCCTTGGTTTGAAGATGCCAAGAAAGGTGGCTTCTAAGATGAAGGAAGAAATTAATTATGGATTGACCATAAATGAATATGATGAATTACTTCCCACACACTCTTTGAAATAAGTAAAGGCCTCTTTCTAGTCATTGTGGTGATTTTGGCATGAGTGTGAAAAGTATCTATGCAAATAGTTAGGGAATTATTAGGAAAATTTTCTAGATCTTATTAAAATTTTGGAATTTTTCTCTCATTTCCCCTATTTGCTCAATTATAGTAATTTATGTCGAAAAAGTCTCGGTTTAAGTATTTCAATCTGGGAGGAGACAGACTTAGATTGGAGCCCATAACCTATATTGAGCTTAAAAGTCACACAACTGTGTGGAAAATTTTGAAGAAAGGTGGCCTCACAAATTATATTAAAGACATTAAGGGTCGATCCCATGTTCACAATAGACTTTTCCTAGAGCTGGACAAGTGAGAATATTATTGTTCATGGAATGTATGTGGATCTTTTCAAATATTCCATTGATGTGGTGATTGTAAGTCTATTAAGGGGTAAAAGTGTTTAAAGATAGGATGCATAAAAAGAGGAGATTTGTCATTTTTTCCATCTAGGGGATTGAATCCATGAAATAGAAAATGGTCTCCTCCACACATATCTCCCAATGTGGTGGCCTAAAATTTTCCTATAGTTTATGAAGTATGTGAAGCTGGAGTGTAAGTTTAGAAAAATCCACACTCATCATTTGTCTATTTTGAACTATTTTAGGCGAGAATAAATATGTTACCATTTTGTTTTATCTATTCATGTCCTTGGAGGCCTTCATTAAGGAATTACATGATGGTAATTTGGAATCTTCCATCCACCAATCCCTTTCCCTTCTCATGTTTAGATATGGGAAGCATACATTACCGTTATTTGTGGGGAGGAAAAAAGGAAACTAGAGAGGAGGGTGACCGAGGATCTTTAGGACCCTAAAGATCACTTGATCGGGAGGAATAGTTTGGGTGTGAAGATATACCACGCAGAATGAGTGAATTTTCTCAATGAATGAGAGGATATTTGGTAGGTGAAGGAGAAATAAATGCATCAAAATTTGAAAAATTAGATAAGGATGGGATGTGAATTCATTTTTACCATTGTGACTAAGATAGTTTGAGGGAAGAGGTAAGTGTGAAGAGCCGAGTGATTGGGTTAAGGTACGAAGGGTGTGAAACCAAGCATGACAAACAAATCTATGAGAAAAGAAGCTTGCGTCCCCGATGGTGAAGGGTTTGAGTGAAGCAAGGAGAAAAAGAGGAGTTAGGGCACGAAGTTTCCACCTAGGGCACGATTGAATCGAGCTAGGTCTGGTTCACAAATTACAGAGTTAAAAAGGATACGATTGCAAGGTAAAAATGGTACCCAATAAGGAAGTTGTAGTAGGAACAAAAGGAAAGAAGAAGGTCATCGTCGAGGAAGAAGAGATGGAACCTAAAAGTGATTTTTCATACATACTGATATCCGAGAAGGATTCATCGTTAGCTAGGAATGGGATTCACCCATCAGAAAGAGAAAAGTGAGTGAATACAATCACAGAACCTTAGAGAACAAGAATTATCTCGATTCCTTGATCACTACAAGGATGAACAAATGTATGATAGATGACATGCCACTTTATGATTATGTAGATGAGAAGCTTCTGAAGAGAATGGGGTCTACCAATTATATGAGCTTCCATATTTCAGGAAGTATGAGCCCTTGTATCAGTGGCTCATGAGTAGAGTGCATGAGGACTTCTTCTACTTTACAGGACACAAAGTTAGAATCTCATCTACGCTTATCTCATTAGTTACAGGTTTGAAGGCCACAGGAGAGGATATAAAGAATGATCTCACAAATAAAGCCACGATCTTAAAGACCAAACAAGAGTTGGGGTACCTAAAGGGTCCACACGGTATGGATATAGACAAATTGAAGAACTGTCTAGTTGTGTAAGCATAGCACACCTTGTTACAAATTTGAATGACCAGGAGTGGTGGTCACAGGTAAATACTATGTGGTTACATGTTGCACGCAAGATGTTAGAAGGAGTAGTCTACAATATTACAGGCTACATTGCAGAGAAAATAGTCGAGGAAGCGCACATGAGGGAAGATCAGCTTTGGGGCTATTCTACTATCACTAGTATTCATGGAAATTGGAGTACCAAACGGGCCAAAGGAAAAGGTATGGGAATACCCCATAGAGAATAAGTCACTAGCTGAAAGGTTTAGCAAGTACCTATGTAAAGGGCCATGACAGATTACATAAAGTAAAGGGCGGAGAAATGGTACAATAGGCTCCGCACGGCATTTGTTGAAGAGTGGTGCATCCCAAAGGACCTACCATCAATAGTAGGAAAAAAAGTCCATTTTTCTATATATCAGCATTTCTACATCATGCGCTTCCCAATGAGAGATGGAGTCTAGACCCGTTGGTGTAAATTACCTTACACATTCACTACAAGGTATTTCCCGAAGCATCTTCACGTATTCATAGGCACGCGCACCGATTGGTATTCAATGCGAGATGAGGTAGACTACAACTACCACATGTTGAGGAAGAAGTATGTGTATCTTGGAAGAAGTGCCTATCTTGAGAGGATCATTTCGTAGGTTTTGAATATTAATTCAATAAGTTTGGCTATAGCAAATGTAGGGGCAGCATTAGTGTATCTTCAACTGAAGCCCAAGATGGAGAACAATAAGTATGTGGAGAATGAATTTGTGCTCCCAGGGCCACCAAAGGGTAAGCACACAATGGAAAACATACCAACACAAAGGCCCACATAAAGCTGTTGAAGTAGAGGATGAAGAAGAGGAGCGTGAAGATAGTGGAGGCTTAGAGTGTAGAAGAAAGCAACCTTATGACAGGGAAGAGTCATAGCATGTGACCACTCCACCTTAGGGACAGGAAAAAGAGGAAGATACGGAGGTTGAGCAGGGGGAGCATAGATTTAAGAAAGTATTCAGATGCACAAGGACTCAAAGTGGAACCCCACAAGTAGTAAGGAAATCACCTCGTCTCTCTCCACACAAGGAGACCATTGAACCAAAGAAGAGAAGAAAGTTTGAAGTTGGATAAAGAGGTGGAGGAATCAGGGGAGAGAAAGTGTGCATCTCCAACCCCGCTTGAGCAAGAAGATGAGCCACAAAATGAGGAAGAGAAAAAATATGAAGAGATGAAGGACAAAGAAGAAAAAGAAAAGGAAACCTCTAGATCCACGCATGCGACTACTCAAGATGTAACAAGACAGGCTCCTAACCTTGAAGCTACAATTCCCAAGGGTCCTAGATCAAAGAGGATGAGTGGAGAGCACATTCCACTAGTCATGGGGTATGCAAAGGATGCGGTAAAATTTTTACACCACTTCCAGAGCACGATAGTGCGAAGGATTTATTCAAATTGAGCTAATGGATGAGGATATGGAAACTACAGCGCACTTTCGAAAGCAACTATCGTGGTCAATGCACACCCACATGGATGAGCCTGACTTTGATGTATGTGAAGAATCATGCATTTCGAGATGGTTGAAGAAGGCACCCCAAGCTAGACATATGACAGTAAAGCCTACTGTCATGTCAGATGAGTAGGTCAACAACGTATTAGTGAAGGTTTTTGCTGAATTTGTTAGAAGAAACATGGACAAAGTTGCAACAATCAGAGCACTGTGCAAGAAGCTAAAGACAAAGGATGCGGAGATAGCACATATAACACAAGAGAGGGACTTGGCGCGAGAAGAAGAACGAATTATTTATCACTTCACAAAGGAGATTGGGGACAATGTCATAAGAACTAGGCCATGCTTGGAGACCTAGGTACCACAGGACATTTCCCTCGGCGATACATTATGTAGGAAATTCGGTGGACCTGGTACTCAAAGATGAACCTCTGCACATACCAACACCAAGGAATCTAGAACAAGAGGCATAACGGAGAAAGCTTTAGTGATGTGAAATATTGCATCCTACGAGGGGCTGCAAGCGCTACATGAAGTATTGAAGAAAGTAGACAAGGATTTGAACATCTACACAGCTCTAGAAGCGCTTACCAACATAAAGACCACGGAAAAAAACAATAAGGTCCGAAAGTAATGAAGGATGAGACATTGGGCTGCGTAGAAATATTTTCAATGGTTAAGCGAGCGTGAGGCCAAGGCCTGACAGCAGCACAAGAACTGCACAAGACTTGGCTGGAAGAGCTTGGGAAGCTCATTACATAGAAGATGGATCTTTTAGAAGGAAGAATGACCTCAATTTCTAGCGATGTGTTGGTTCTAAAAAATTAAAAGGGGAGATTGTGAGAGATGAATTAGATTCCATTATTTTGGACATACCGAAAAAGTAGAACAAGCTCTTATTGAATGGCAAGCCTTGGAGGCTGAAATAAAGGAGGAGTATCCAAAGTTGATACTTCAAACTGATACAGAAGAGGTTGCCTCATAAAACTTATTTATTCATCTACATTCTTTCATTCTTATTATTTCCATTCTTCTATTCTTTACTTCAATTTTGGAGATACCCATTGTTGGGGCAATAATGAGATTAGTGTGGGGTAATGTTGATCAAAGAACACTTGAAAAAACTCACACAAGAAGTCCATGTGAGGAAACAGGCCAATTTTAAGGGTGCGAGAGGGATAGGAAGAACTTTGTGTGTGAAGGGAAAGTTTGGCATTCGGGACTTAGCCGATTTTGAGCATGAAGAACTATTTTTAGAAGATGGTGTATGGAACACACCAATGATGCAAAGACGTGTGCGTCATGTATTGTCTATCTTTGTAGGATCATATCAATTTTTTTGCATGGAGACGAGCTAAGAATAGGATTGTCACTCCGATTAATTGTAAGAGGTCTATAGATAGCACACTTGCATGTGTGGTTATGCTTCGTAAACGGCACATGGATATTAATATCATGCGGCCTATTTCTAGAATAGATAAGTGGTGAAGGAAAGTCCCCACCTATATATATATATATATATATATATATATATATATATATATATATGATGTGAATCACATAGGTAGAGTGTGGTGGAGAGATGGACGTATGGAGGTATAGAGATATGTGCATATGATTGGTTTATTGTATTAGATCCATGTGTGCATCGGTATAGATTGTCATTATTGTAAGAAGCTTCTAAGTTTATTAATAGATGGAAGATATTGGTCGAATCTAAGTGTCATTCATGTGTGTAATTAAGTAGTGTATGTTCTTGATTCAATCATGATTATTTTTTAAGTTTGTTCTTTCATAAATCTGAATATGGCATGCATTGTAGAATGATGGATTAGTTATGGATCTATATGTTTCTTCCTTCATCACACTAACATCCTGCTACAAAAACCCTAAAGAGGGACCTGGTACCTTTATGTGCTTAAGTGAGCACTCGGTCTAGGTGAGTGATGTGTCAGCGCATCTAGGGTGTTATCTAGTAAATTCTAGGTTGCATCAACAAGATTTGATATGAACCTTAGTATCCTTATATAATGTCTCCCACGATAAGTCAATGAGAAGGATCTTACACACATTCACATCTCCTGCAATACCTTTATGATCTTCCTTCATAATGGCTTCACACTCATGCTCTAAAACACACTTGTGCAAGACCTCGTCGCAGCCCATTTTATACAATCCTCCTCCAATAAGATGATATGGCACTGCATGAATAGCAAGTTGCTTCTTTTCTAATCTTTTCATCCCCTTTGGCGTAAGTCCAATGCACAAGAATATGGTTATGTCCTCTAAATATAGTAGTTCATGATTTAAGTTGAACAATTATGCATCACGCATAGTGTCTTCAATACTCTGTGCATCCTCTCTAGAATTGATCCTTGATAAGTGATCAGGTCCTAGATTTTTCTTTCCTAGCTTAACTACAATTGTGAAATCAAATTCTGAAATAGGAGTATCCACCGGTAGATGTGCCCTTGCAAAATAGGTTTTTGACCAAGTACTTCAATGCCATATTATATATAGAAGATAAATGGTGTGGCCAATAAGTACTATCAAAATTTATAAAGCACATAGATCATAGAAAATGCCTCGCGCTCTGTGGTAGTATAATTATGCTCCACTCACATCAACTTCCTACTTGTAAAGCATATAGGATGATCCACATTTCCCTCCTGTATTACACAAAATCTGCGTTAATCTCCATGTCATAGGCATCAACATGTACATGAAATATTTATTCCGGAAGGAAAGTGCAAGAGAGGAGTAGTAATAAATCTTTCCTTTAATTTCTCAAACTATTGTTGTTACGCGTCTCCCTAATAAAAATTTCCTTTGGCCTTGAGAAATTATTCCAAGGGTGTAACAATATTTTCATATCCTTTTATAACTTTTACAGAGTAACCGGTATGTCCTAAGAATCCACGTACATCACTTTGGTTAGTAGGTTCTTCTAATCCCAAAATGACTGCTATCTTATCCGAAGATACCAACAATCCATCCTTACAAAATTTGTGCCCAAGCAAAGTCCCAAATGGTGTAGCAAAGATACACTTCTTTATATTAAGTGGGATTATTAACTGTCTGCACCTCTCAAACATGAGCTTCATTTTATCATAGTTTTCCTTGACAAGCCCATAAACATTCCAATCATCTAGATAAACCTACAAGAACTTATGGATAAATTCATGAAATGTCTACATAACTATGTGTGAGAATACGAGATGGCGCATTCTAATCCAAAATTCATAATAGTATATACAAAGCCTCTCCATTCAATGGTGAAAGTGGTCTTCTCCTGGTCCTCATGTGCAATGCACACTGGTGATATCTTGACAAACTATCTATGAAAGAATATATTTCACACCTGCTGAACTCCCTCAAGTATCTCCTCTGTAAAAGGTGCGGGAAAAGGATCTATGACACATGAGGCATTAAGTTCCTTGTAATCTACATAAATCCTAATCCACCCATCCTCCTTAATTTTAATAATTATAGGGCTAACCCACACTGATTCCTCAATTGGCTTAATGATCCCAGAGACTTAAGAATCTTATCAATCTTTTCTTTGACCTTTAGATGCAAGTTCGGGTTCATCTTATAAGGCCTCTTCTGAAAAGGATGTGCACCTTCTTTCAGCTTAAACTTCATCTCTCCCAATAAGGGTAGTACACCTTTCAACTCATATTAGCCTCTTGGAAACAAGTCCTGAGAGTCACACAAAAGCTCAATGATATTTTATACCTCCTGTTCTGACTAGTAGTCCCCAATGATGGCCTTCTTAGGTGCATCCTCAGTGCCAATATTAAGCTTCTTTATCTTATAAAAGTATGGTATGTGTGTGCCTTCTCATCCTGTAAAATACATTACCTCACATACACCCTTTGTATGGTTAATATACAAGTTCTCTAACTCTTCATCATCAATGAGGTATACTAGTTTCCCCTTTTCTTTCAATTTTCAGGTGTGGCCCAGTTGCATCTCTTATGTCTCCATCATATCTTCACATACCTTGGGATCGGGTTCTCTAAGTAATTGAAGCATGAGATCTTATACTTTTTGACTATCCCTAGTATGATACACTTCATGATCTGTAAATCCTCTTGTATAGGTGGCTTATTAGAAAAATAATCAAACGTATGAACAATACATTCAGTCATCTCATGTTAGCCTACAATATCCCTTTTTAACTCAGCATGGACATACCACATTTACACACATCCTCGCATAGTAGAATAGAACTTATGTACCCAAAGAGATGGTGATAATGCCTCCTGGCCTTACACCCATTATCTCTCACTACTATGAATGTCTACCAAAGTAGGGGTCTTCCATCATACTCATATAGAAGTGTAGGTACATTGTTAGAGTAAACCTTGTTGAGAAAGCAACTCTTAATTCTCACCAACCCAATAAGCTATATCTATGTGTTACCCACAAATGCACTATTGTCCCACAAAATTATAGACCAGATATTCCTTCTATCACCTTCATTATGCCACTAGTTTTCCATGGCATGTAAGAAAAAATTAGGATTTTATTTTCTATTATATCTATGGAATTGTGTCGCACCCAAATGCCTAACCATATGTGGTCTAATCATCTGAGTAACTCTTCCTTTAACTTTGTGTCTGCATTGGGCCCCTGAAATATTGCCTAAGTGTAAAAGGTGTGAAGGCGCGCAAGGCCTAGTTGAAGAAAGGTGTGCGGGGAAGGGTTTAAGGAAGGGTTTAAGGAAACCCGTGGTGCACGCACGAAAAAAATCCAACGTTTGATTTTATCCATATTGGTTATTTTGGGTAGGATACGAGAAAAGTGTGACCCAACCGCACATGTAGAGTGGATAAGGTGTCGGTCTGGTGACAGGTTGGCCCAGGAAGGAATATGCCCTGCATTAGAGGATCATAGAAGGACATCATGACAAGGATTGGTGAGCTCAAGCCTTGAGGAGCATGCACTCATGGAGGACCACATTCAAACACTTAGTGAAAAATCGAGGTCGTAGAAGAATAAGTTGGCGCGTTCAAAAAGGCTATATATACAAGTGCCTGCAGAAGTAATAGATATAAAGAGAAAGGGAAGAGCTCTGTGGAAATACTGCAAGGACTCTGTTAACTTGGGTAAATAAGGGTAGGAAAGGATGTATCAAAGGTCTATTTAATAAGGAGTTATAAATTTTCTCTTGAGGGTCCTGTTATATGAATCTAGTTATAATGCATGACTACGGTCTGCCTTTCTGTGACATTATGTAATGGGCCTAATGAATGTAATGAGGTTACCAGTTTATATGAATATGAGAATTAATGGTTCTGATGCATACATCCTTCTTCATAGTTATTTTTCATTTATGTTTATGGACTAAGTATGAATTCTTGTATGACTTCCTTTCTATTTTGGTGTAAGTTCTATAATCTGTTAAGCACTTTATGTCTGGAATGACTGCAAGGATCTAGAATCCGTTATGAGCTCTATGGTTCTTATATGTCTTATTTCCTTTCAAATCTCTTAAACTCGGATCATAGATGATGTTTCCCACTAAACTCACATAAAAGAGAGACTCGGCACCCGCACATGCCTTGGGTGAGTGCCCAACACCCGTTGGGTGATAGGCCGGCATGCATGGGATTTCTTTCCTTTGTGATGGGGGTAAAAATGACTACATCTTGGTTTTGTTGCCAAGACCTCTTTTCGAAGTTGTAGTGGGAAATGGAATACATCATGATCTGGGTAATGAGTAATGACAGAACATTTAACTTTGGAAAGTGTTGAATCATGGTTCAAGAGCACAGAGGATGAATTTTCTCATAGATTCAACACTAGACCTGATTTTGATGCACGTAGGTGGGTAGAAGAGAACCTCTACCATGATTTATATGAAACAATTTTTTTCTACTTCTCAGTAGAACTATATGAATGGCTCTCGGCATATGCGTCTAGATCAAGCTAGTATTATAGATCACGCATGTGGACCCAAGAAGAATACCAAAGGTCACAGGATGTAATCGACATGGACTCATGTTGTGGATCATCGATGGAAAGGTGTTTTGGCTAGCTACACTCCAGGAGTATGCTATTTCTACATTTTCTTGTTCGGAAGTTGTTGAGTTTGAATTTCTACATGAGCCTAGAGGATCATTTTTATGTGCTATCCCCACAGCAATGAAGATCTTGATTGTTACCTTGAGTTTAGAGGCATTTCAAATGGTGGCTAAATTGTTCTGAGTGTTGGGCGAGGAAGCTAGGGTGGAGGAAGATGGCAGATATTACGACAGAGAAAGAAAGGGAGGAGAGATGACTCAAGTATAGTGAAGCACGTGAAAGGGAGATTATTAGACATTGCGATGTTGTAAGTGTGATGGATCTATAGAGGCAGATGTTTCGGGAAGGAGTTGAGGTTCACACGGAGGACGTGGAACCCGATCACTGCGCTACCCCATCTTGGCAAGTTCATAAGAGAGACCCCTTTGGCTTCTAATGAGAGTTTGTCGCATGGAGAGAGAAGAGTTGTTGGCACATATCTGAACCCACCTAGTGACCAAACCACAGGCGCTTGGTTTTCTAGATCAAGGAAGGAGTATCATTGACCCAGTTGGTATCAGTGGAAGTGACAGATCTACGCCCAGGAGATTAAAATTTTTAGTTCCCACTTCTATGACTGTGCATATTCCAAAGCTCGGAGGAGTCTTTAGACAAGGATCAGGTACACAAGCCTTCGGTCTTGCGTTTGGTAGTGGTGCAAGGTACATTAGCGGTAGTGGGGCATTATCACGGAGGCTATTGACACGTAGTTCAGTGGAACCTTGGGGACACTTGGCACGACCTCTATAGGACTTGGTGGTTCTATTGGATCCGGTGGGTCCTGAGGAACAAGACCTAGTGAAATTGGTGGATCTGGTGGCTTGGGAGGCATAGGACATGGTGGATCTAGTGGATCTGGCAGAGAGGAAACACCGGAGGGAACCAAGGCTTTAGCTCAGGAGGATAAGGGCCCCAGCCACCCCCTCAAGTCTTCTTTGAGATGTCTTTACAGTTTCCAAATTATAGAGGTATTGAAGATGCTTTGCAAAAAACATGTTCACAAGTGTGAGCTACTATGGCGCACAAAGGGGATCACAACCTTGGAGTGGAAGGCTAGTCAGTTTGCAACGACATTGCAAGGGCACGCACATAGCTGGTATAGGAAATATGAGCCTCATCAAACGGTGGTGGATTATACTACTTTAAAGAATGCCTTCTTGGCAGAATTCCACATCCACGAGTTTTAACAAAAGAGAATCACCACCCTAAAGGAGATTCAATAAGGAATGGCAGAGAGTGTGTGAGAGTATGATGCGTGATTTAAAACTCTCTTGTTTGAGTTATCATATGATATTCACCCTTCACAACATGCTTAGTGGTTTTTAGAGGGTTCATCACACCTTTTAGAAGTGCCTTATCTCATAAAACTTTCACGAGACCCGCGAGGCGTTAGAAGTTTCTCTACATGCCAAGGTCATTGGAAGTGTTGATCTTGGTATCGGCTTTGTTTTGGAGGCTCAAATTACTACTATGGCTAAGCAGTGGAAAATTTTTCTGTGAACTCATCCCATGAGACTCACAGTGGTTTATGGTGTATATATTTTGAAGTAGAGGGGCATGTTAAGGATAGTTTCCCCGGAGGACAAGTATGCACCATGACATGTGAGGCTCGTGAGATTTGTCATGGGGACCTTGATGCAAGTAGATGCCCCTTATTACAGTGTGCACTTCGAAAGAATGTTTCTTGCTACTATAATATCTATACCTCTACAACCCATGATACTAAGGATTGTAGGCTTATTGACCAGATCCATGAAGCCATTGATCATGGGGTGCGCTGCCAGACAAAGCATTGCCAGCAGTTCTAAAAGTAATGATTGTCGTTATAAGGAGCGTGTAGATGGAGGCACGTGTGGAAGGGGATTTCATGGAGGATTCTATGGTTATGGTAACCACAGAGGAAGAAGTGAGTTCCCATGTGTAACCTATTTTAATTTTGGGTCTATAGAGCATTAAAAATGAGAGTGCCTAGACCTATTGTAGTACTCATGGTACGGGAAGAAACACAAGTATGAGTAGTGCCTTGAGTTGTTTGAGCACATGAATCGTAGCAACGGAAAGACAAGGGCCTTACAATGGTAAGAATTAGGAATAAGGACACACATGGATGTTATGGGTAACACATGATGCAGGCTTAGAACCTGTTTTAGTAACAACAAGAGTAGAGGTCGCACGCGCAAAGGAAATACCAAGGCATAGGACTCTGGTTTCAAGAGAAGAAGTGGTGTATAGAAAGTACCCAAATCCTACTCATCAGAAGGAGGTATATCAAGATACCATGGACGTCATTTAGAGTTTATAAGGAGAAATCCAGTGTCTAAAGGAGTAGTCCAGGAAGGAGGAGCAAAGGAGGAAGATTGAGACACCAAGAGATGACCTAGATGAGGTCAGGGAAGTATGTAAAATGCTAAGGCAAGAGAATTTTATTCCCTTGCTAGGAGCATGGTTGAGGGAGAAGGTACCATGTGCTGGAGAAGAGCACGAGAGGTAGGTCTTACATGCAAACCTTCCCCCTCACAACCTTGAATATGATAGGGAGATCACGTTAAATGCAGTGTGGATGGATGGCTATTGAGTAATATCCTCATTGACATAGGCGCAGAGGTCAATGTTCTCACATTGGATGCATGGCATCAGATGGGAAGGCCTATATTACAGCCATCTTCGAATGTGTTGTATATGGAAAACAAAACAAAGGTAATTCCCATTGGTGTCTTAAAGGATGCAGCTATCACCATTCAGGGAGCTAAGTTTACTAGGGACTTTAAAGTCTTGGCACTCGCCGAGGTAGACAATTTCCCAACACTACTTGGGTGCCCATGGTGTTACAAGAATAATGTGGATCTTCAGTTCAACAAAGGGTACATAAACTTTGACTTCAAGTCATCATACCCCTAGATGATGGGAATTCAACACCCTATAATGAACCTTTGGGAGAAGATGTTCTGGATAGGATATATGTGCATTCAATCAGGGATCTAGAGATAATCCAGCCTACAGACAGAGTTATCCATTTTGAAGATGCTCAGTCGGTAAGTGACACCACTAGTCTAGCATGTGATAATTAGGCACATGGGACCTACGAATTGATCAAATGGAATTTAAGAGGATCGGTGATAAAGGTGAAAAATACATGCACAGTCATGCACCTAGGAGGAAAAGAGCTACCTAAGTACTCGAGAGGAGCCTCCCCTGAGGTCTTTCTACATAAAATGGAAGCTCATTGGAAGGGGGATGTTAATTTACATCCTACTAGGAACTGTTGCACGCTGGTGGGTAACACATCGGGATAATCTCTTGCAATGGCTCGAAGTGAGAATTGTCTTCTCTGTTCATTTCTCTAGAAGCAATGCGCCCACCACCATCAAGGACTACCTTGGTAAGGAGCCCACATCCAAGCCTATGAGAGAACCCGAAGGGAAGGAGTAGAAGCTTTACCACTGTCCCTTTGGGTGCACAAACTGTATTCTACAATGCAGGGTTGTGCATGTGCATGGTACATACATTTTGAGACATGCCACCAAATAGGGAATTGGCAAGAATTACCGGCTGACCTAGTTCAAACATTTGAGTATAGAAGTACCAAGCCATTAGTTGATAATTCATTATAGGTTATCAAGCACCTTACCATGGGGGATAGTGCTATGGCGGAAGATAAGCTGTTGGACTTGCTTGGTGAACCAGGGTTTGGAAGCTCTTTAAAGAAGAGGAAATAGAGGAGGATCAGTTTAAGCGCATGTGTGTGAAAAAGGAGAAAGGAAAGCTTGTATATGTGATTGATGGGGAGGAAGCATAAAGCTTGGATGTTAACCATTCTGTAGGGACACACGAGGTAATGGACAGTGTTGATACTTGCACACATGACTACCATAAACCTTTAAAAACTAAAAAGGTTAACATCAGCTCAAGAGAAGAACCTAAGGAAGCTATCATTGGAGATTACTGGTTGGAGAAGACAGTCTAAGATCATTGATCTTTGCGTGAATTTGAGGAATTATTTGTACTTGGGTACAATGAGCTCAAAGGCATCCACCATTCCTTGGGGGAGATGAGGATAAAGATGAAGGATGGTGTGTGCCCGGTCATAAAGAGACCCTACCGAATGAATCCCAATTTGCACATGAAGGTAAAGGAAGAGATAGAAAAAATGATAGCATTAGGGATCATTAAAGTTGTTGAAGAATCGAGAATGGTTAAGTCCAATGGTAATCAGGCATTAAGAAGGATGGGCGGATTAGGATCTACATGGATTATAGGGAGATGAACACAGTTTTTGTCATCGATCCTTTTCCAACCCCCTTCAGTGAAGAAATTTTTGAGGGAGTCACTGGGCGTGAAATCTATTCATTTACAGATGGATTTTTGGGGTACCACCAAGTTCAGATTGTAAAAGGAAGACTAGGAGAAGATAGCTTTCACCACTGAATGGGGAATTTTTGCATACACGGTCATGCCCTTTGGGTTGAAGAATGCACTGTTGTTTTCTTGTGTATAGTGGTATAGGACTTCAGGACTTCATCCACAAATTCCTTCAGGTCTATCTAGATGATTGGATGGTGTACAGTCTAGTAAAATACCATTGTGATAATTTGAGGCTGATGTTTAAGAGGTGTTACCAGTTGAGGATATCCCTCAACATTAAGAAGTGTGTCTTTGTTACCCCCTTTGGAATGTTATTGGGGCATATCATATGTAAGGAGGGCTTGCTAGTAGATCCTGCCAAGGTTACAGTGATTGTGGGATTGGGGGAGCCTACTAGCCAAAGCGTAGTGCATGGGTTTCTTGGACACGTGGGCTACTATCGGAAGTTCATCAAGGGGTATGCCAAGATCGCCGTGCCTTTAGAAGAATTACTCAAACATAAAAGTGTCTTCCATTGGGGAAAGGCGCAGCAGAAGGCATTTGACACATTGAAGGATAGGCTTGTCACCGCACCTATATTATGTTTTCCCTCTTGGGATAAGCCCTTCCATGTTCATGTAGATGCCTCCAGGAATGGCCATTGGGGCAGTGCTTACACAACCTGGTGAGGGAATTTGTGATCATCCCCTACGCTTTGCAATCAGGGAGTTGACACCAGTAGAGTAGAATTATACTACAAACCGAGCATGAAGCATTGTCGATGATCTACATGCTTCACAAGTTCGAGATAGTATTTCTTTGGTAGCTCCTTTGTATTTTACACCGACCACATGGCATTAAAGTACTTAGTGAACAAGCCTGTTCTACAAGGGCACATATAACCTTGGGTATTGTTATTTCAAGAGTTTGAGTTCACGGTAGTTGCGAATCTGGAAAGAGTAATTGTGGACCTGATCATTTGTCAAGGATTGATTCAGGGGAGGATGTACAGAGCATAGAAGAGACAATGTTAGATGCGTAACTATTTAGGTTACGGCACACGTCCTCAAATTTGGAGGAAATTACAGTATTTCTAAAGGAACGTGCAGCACCTGAAGGGATGAAGACATTAGAGAAAAAGTAACTAGCCATATGCGTTGCGCCCTACATGTTGATCAATGGGGACTTATACAAATTAGGGCATGATGAAGTTTTGTGCAGGTGTGTGCTAGAGCAGGAGTGCCTCACCATCATAAAGGAAGCACATGGAGGAAGTGTAGGTGGACATTATGCAGGAGATGCCATCACATGTAAAATATTAATGACAGGATTGTGGTGGGAAACTCTGTATAAGGATTGCAAGGACTATTGTAAAGTGTGTGACCACTATCGCATCGGCACATTGCAAGCCAAGAAGGAGAGATTAAATACCTTTGCACCCTATCCTTAGTGCTGAACCTTTTGAGAAATGGGAAATATAATTTGTAGGCCCTATTGCACCAGCAACGTGTAGGACTAGATCATGCTACATAATCACTTGCACATATTATTTAACAAGGTGGGCGAGAGGCAGCCCCAACTAAAGACTCGCATAAGCAGCTACAACAACAAGGGTTTTTGGGAAAACATTATCACAAGGTATGGATGCCCTTTAAGTTTAACCAGTGATATGGGTACACATTTCTTGAATGAGACCGTGAGGATCCTGTCAGCAGAGTTCATGGTGGCTCATCACATGACTACACCTTATCACCCACAAGCAAATGGAACCGTGGAAGCATTTAACAAAATACTAAGTCATACCCTAACAAAAAATTGTGATGTCGGAAGAAAATATTGGGATGACAAGGTATCAGTCGTATTATGGGCTTATAGGACAACTTATAAGAGGTTGAACAAAGCCACACCATTTCAATTGGTGTTTGGCACGAAGTTGTTCTGCCGAGTTGAATTCATGATACCTTCTCTACAAATAGCACGCGCAGGAGGGCTGGCTGATGAGCAAGTGCTAGAAGAGAGAATTGATGAATTGATGAAGTTGGATGAAAGATGATCACTTGCCAGGTGGAGCCAAACAGTAGAAAAAGCAAAGCAAAAAGCATGGCATGATCACCACATTAGGAACAAGAAGTTTGAGGTTGGGTAGATGGTCTTAATGTATGATTCTAATTTTCTGCACTATCCTGGGAAGTTGAAATTCCATTGGTTGGGTACCTACACAATCTCGTACATCCTTGATTTGGGTGTGTGCCAATTACAAGTGCTGGATGGAACAAAATTTCTTGGACACTTCAATGGGAGTAGGCTAAAGCCCTACTATAAATAACACTTCTTGGTGTTTGTAAATAAGGAAGTTTTTCCAATAATTTAGAATTTCCTTTATGCATTTTCTTTTCTTGTGTTTCCCTTTTGCGTTGTTGTTTTGTTTTACACCTTGAGCACCGGTAACCATGTTAATTTTTTAGGGTTTTAAATGTGCAAAGGGCCACGTAGCATTTAAGTGTGGGGTGGAGTGATGTGAAGGAAAGCATGGGTAAAGTGCCAAGGAGGGTTTTGTTGGAAATTTTGGTTGATTGAACCTATTGAAAGAGATTCATGGAAGAAAAGGTGGAAAAGGAAGGTTGGTGTCAAGATAAGGCTACTTTCGGATCCCACGTAAAGAGAAGGAAGAAGCGCATAAACAACACAAGCTAGGCAAGAGAAAAATCATGACGGAAGAAGTGCCTTCGGTCTCTTGTCAAGATGGATTGGTTACGCACTGAATGTTGGAAATTATCCGCACAAAGTTGGGCATGTGAGTTAGGGCACGAAGTCATGTTTTTTTATCATAATACACTAGATCATAATACACACACTCATACATACTTCAAAACCTAGCTCATACCTGAAACTATTGCATTACATCACATGCTCATTTTTGTTTTTATGAAAAGACACACATCACATATTTATAGGGGTGGGGACTTTCCCTTCACCGCTCATGCACTTTCCTAATAATATGTGTGCATACAAAAATAGCATGCATGCTTTTTACATTATATACTAATAATATAATAACCTAAATATAATACTATTTTTAATTCTATTATTAGTTTGATCCATGTGTGTGCTTTATCCTGCTTTGCATGTGTTTTCTTTATTCTTACTTGGTCGCTAAGTCTTCATGTTTTTCTCTATTTCTAGATCTTTTACTAGAACAGCACTTCAACTCTACTTGTTTTATTTTTAGATTTTCTAGAAAATTGGCTAATTCCTTGACTTTGTGGCTTCCTATTTCCAGCTCCATACATTGACATGTTTTACCTTCATGCTCACCCCTTGTGCGATATCCACTTCTTTTGCACACATACTCCTACACATAAGTCTATGTTCTATCTGATACTTATTTAATTTCTCTAACAAACAGTGGGAAACCCTCATGGGAAATAAAACACATAGAAACTTTTTTATATTACATAAAGAAAAGACATTTAGTGAAGCACCAACTTCACAAGGAGTACCAACCCCTAGTTTAGTAGAGCACCAACCCCTAATTTAGTGAAACACCCACTCCACAAGGAGGCTAAAACCCCTAATATGATCAAGCACCAAATCAACCATCTGAAGATGAATATCTCTATTTTTTCTGCCACAATTGATGGAGATCACTAATTCATCTCACAAACCTTCTTCAAACCCTTATTCCTTCAACACGTTATATCTCACTCTTTCATGACTTGTCTTGGTGTTAATAGCTTGAATACATGCTCTTTAACTCTCCTCATAATTTTTCTCACTTCCTTAGCTCTGATTTCATTTCTTCATACATTTTTTACATTCTCTCTTCGGTCGCACTTTTCCCCCATGCACAACTAGTTCAAATTTGAACTAAAACTTTGCCTAAATATGCTTCTCTTCTCATAAACACAATCTAGGTTGGTCTTGTACCTTTGTCTCAAGAAAAAAACTCAAAAATATAACAATATACTCATTAAAATTCATAAAGTGGACCAATATAGGTATTTCTTTCTTAAATGCACCAAACAAACTCAAAATAAACTCAAAACCCAATCACCTGGATCACCAAAACTCACAAACAGCATCACTATGATTATTCAAGCTCCAAAATTAATCACACATAAAATATGACATAAAAACATCATCCATGGTCATTAATTACCTTACACTAATAAAATTCTTCATAACTTACTCAAGAAGTCTCATATCCTTCTCAAAACAGATTGCTTCCAGAAACCATTCTTCCCCTATGGACTTCAAGTACACACCAAAACACCTAAAATATGGCATGTAAGCACTAATTGTAAATCCCATGACCTATAGAATACATTTGTGCTTCCTAGAGCTCATGAAACACCCATACATGAAAACCACACATCTTTCCTCTTCTCGAAATTGAGTTTCCCAAAAATTAGTTTTAGAAACACAATTGGTTTGCACCCATGCCACCACTTAAAATACCTATAAAATCCTTCAATAGGAAAAAAATATCCCTCTTCACTCTCCAACTAATATAAATCATAAAATAATCCATCTCATGCATCATCTACCTCAATCTTCTAGCAAGAGCAATTATGTCCTGAGAAACAAGCAACCTTCTTCTTCATAAATTGAGTTGGAAGACCTATAAAAATTCATCATCAAGAGACAAACCATATACCATTAGAAATATATATTAAGCCTCTTTCCATAACATCTTACATTTCCTTCCAACTCCAAGTGGAATCCTTCCAACTCCAAGTGGAATGCCTCCAACCAAGTCAATATATGCAATCGCTTCAAAACTATCCCAAAACTACCTTAAGAATAGTCTTCATAGTTAGAGCACACTTTTCCCTCTAGAATCTCAACCATGATCTAAAAACATCATCATCATCAAGTAAAACTACCATACTAAAAGAAATGTCAATTTATTTTACACTTCTTTAGACAACCTTGCCTCAAACTCGAACTTCTTCATAAACTTTCTGTTTGAGTGGGGTACACTCATCACCACATGCTCTATCATACCTAACTGGAAATATGGAGTATTATACAACATTAAATTATCATACTATCACAAGAAATCAATTCTAGGCACTTACCAAGAAAATCTCTCCTACCGCTTTTGAGCTAGGGTTTTGAACTCATAAAAAGTAGTTTACCTTGTTAATATTTATTCATAAAAATGTGATAATTAAATGACATAATTATTTTTTTGAAACCTTCTTGACTCAATTTAAAATCATCCCTAAAATCCATAAGGTCCCATGAAAAGAACACAATTCATGGTGAGCATCAGAAGTTCCAATTTGAGTTATAAATCACCCTTTCTTGGACCTTGTTTCACATAAAACATCATAACTTGCAAAATATTCTTCAGAATGACTTAAAATTTTCTCACACCTATAGGACACCTAAATACACCATATCCAATCATCAACATTTCTCAAATATCTTTGCATCTTCCTAACCCATCTCATTTACATGGTTTTGGCTAGGGTCAACTGAACCAACATGATAACTCATCAAGAAACCTCTCCAAAAGGCCAAAAAAACCTTAATAGATCATGTCTCACTTACCTACATGACTCCATGAGCTCGCATGTCTCTATACCTCCCCATTTGGTCTCTGAACACCTAGACTATGTCTAGATGAGCACCTGCAACTCGGTTTTCAACTTGTACCTACACTCTAAAACTCATGTGAGGTCCTAAACACTCTTCCAACATGCTCTTCATGCTTCAACCATGATCTTTAAGCCACCAAGAAACTCAATCCAACATGCACCTTCACCTAGGCTAACTAGGTCACTTAACTAGGCTTGCTAGACCAAGCCAATCTCATTGAATCCACTCTTGCCACCATGAAACCACCTAAGTCTCCATGTCATCATCATGTTAAGCATGCTCTGACACATCTCCATCATCCTCTTTATCATTAATGATATTTTACATCAATGACAACACCTAGAACTCAACATGCCAACAATCTCCCCTTTTTCATTGATGGAAAACCACCTAATCTTCTCCCCTTTTTACATTAATGACAAAATGCATACCTGAACCTCATGATCTTCATCTTTCTTAGCTTCATATGATCACCTCTTGGTTGGAAAAATCAACCAAAGTCTTCAAACTAGCTCATAAACTTGTTTTTCTTCATCTTGACATGTTTTGACCACCCTACATAGCTTAAAACCACTATAGTAGACCCTATTAGATGAAAAACACTCAAGAACATGCCAAAAATCCTCTCCCATGGCTAAGAACATCATACTTACTCTCTCTTGGTCCATCTTCACTTAAGAAAGCTCAAACTAGTCTTGACATTACATATCTTGACTTCATAAATCCTTCAAGACTAAAATCCCTAATATGATTCGTCAGTGCATTTTGAACCAACTTTTCTCTACTCTAGGATCCCATTCACACAATGACACATCTCCTTATGACTCCTATGGACTTGTACCAACCTCCTTTAATAGAAAACACAAAAATTGATACTCTTACCTTGCTTTCAAGTCATGGGAAAGGCTAAAACATTTTATCATTTCCCTTAAGCTCTTTCTCGGTCATTTCAACCTTTAAAGCATGCTTAACACATTTCTTGGATAAGTGAACTATTTCATAGGTCATTCTACCTAAAAACACCACTCATTATGTTATACAAGCTTTCTAACCACCTTGTACACCTGATTTAAATCTCAATAACAAAATCCCCCTATCTTAGAGGCTCTCACATATCTCAGTACCTTAACTTTTTCTCAAACTTCACTACCATAAAAATCTCTGTCACATTTTTGACACTCATTTATTCTTGATTCATGATTAGTATACTTAAAACATCTCCTCCTAGACAGATATATTCACCTTGAGATCTCAAAATGCTTGTTATACTTGACATAACAAATGTCCATCCTTTAATAACACTAAAATATGAAAAAAAATGTGGATCTTTGTCATGCTTTGGAGACACTACCTTGTGGTTCATGATTTTGATAATGCATAGTCCGTTTACATTTATTTTATCCTTCAATAGAACCTCGTTATGGTATCATTTCTTGTCATAGTGCATAATATGTATTCTTACTATATACCTCTCTTCATATTTCAAGAGCATAGAGTTCATTAGATCCCCTATTCTGAGTCTATATTTCAGTTATTTATAGTCTTCCTTCATGAAACCTCTATTTTCTACTATAACAAAGACACTCAACCAATTATACTTGTGTCAAACTTATCCTTATTTTGATGATATCCCAATCATGCATTGATTTCAACATCAAAATTATAGCATTGAATGTATTGATCTCATATATTCATCACAATGTGACTTAAAGGACCTTCATAGACTTCAATCTCCAAATTACATGATCATACTTGTATCAAAACTTGCTACTCCTAGGTAGAGCACCTTTTTATCTCTTCAACAAACTTGTGTCTCATTGTTATTGTGTCAACCTTACCACTTATAGTTCTTTGGCATGGTGCATTATCTATCACACGAGGCCTTCACACTATCATTAGCTCAAAGGTTCATTCTCATACTTGAACTTGGACTTCATATTGTCTAGTGTACTATTTATAGTTCATAAGTAACTCCCATGTCTCGGTGATTCTCTACGAGACTTGTAGACATGATTTTCTTTCACTCCTTTCTCAGTCATACAATGATTTGACACAGTTATTGTACTCTATCAATCTTGAAGAGATTTGCACATTATTTGAAAGTATCAAGGAATATCCTTCACTCTAGGCTAGCATAAACTTGAAATTCATCAATGGGGTTCTTTATCTTTATCTCTGCACTTCACAACTCGGCTGAACTTTTTGGATCTCAACTCAACGTTAGAACTCTTGAAAATCCAAAACACACCTTGACCTTAAACTACATACACATATTCCTCATATATATCTTCTTATATACTTGTCTCAAGATCATAACAAACTCTCCTTACCGTAAATGTCCATCATAGTCCCGCAATATACCATATTCATCTTACAATCCTTAATACTTTGTCATAGTCATCTAGGATCGACCAAGATGCTTTAACCCAACCATTCTAACTGTAAGTTCTTTATAGTTTTATATTTTCTTGATCAATCTCAACAATAATGTAATATTCCACCATATACAAACTTAGTAGGTATTCATAAGCCTATAGAAAGATTTGTGCACAACTTTGACATTATGTGATAATTTTTACCCATACTTTACTCAAGAGCATAGGGCATGACATGATACATGTTTGAAACATATTGTACCAAACCTTTTTATGAAATTATCAACACATTAGGGATTTGACTGAAATTATAAGCCATTTACTAGGACATGGGTTTGAGATATAATGATATCACGAGACTTCTTTCAAGGCTTTATGTACTCGGAGTTCATATGGCTTCATTGAACAACTCAAAACCTAGTTATACTTGAAATTTCTCATACCTTACAATGCACACCACCTTGATGTGGTATCCATGATGTATGATCACACTTAACACCTTCTCAATATTAGACACACTTATTGATACTTCAAGAAAACTGATATCACTCACACACGGTCTTCATAGTCTTTGTACAATGTTGTCCTTATCCTTATATCAAAATACATTTCTATAAATACTCTTTACATGGCCTTTACTTACATCCTCTCAATAGATTGGCACAATCATTTGATGACTTGATTGAATATAATTTCAATGAACTCTTAAGACTCCTTCAAGCATCTTTTGATAGAGACTAAATTCTCTTAGACATGACAGGGCATACAACTTTGACATTACATTTATATAGGATATAATACACATTTTGATGGACTAATAATACCACAAAAAACCATACTTTGAGATATTTTGATAGAGATATGACATGACTACTCTTGATAGTATTGACAAAGTGAGTACATCCCGACAGCACCATGAATTCATAGATCCTTGAAAACTCACTTTGATACTCTTCAAATAATGCACAAAATTTTTTTACCACATACTTAAAGACCTAAGATAGAGGACAGGACTTATATACTTAGGACCAACTTTGATAGGTATCACAACAACAAGAAATCCTAGGGGTATATTTTGATCCAAAACATATATTTAGAAACATACTTCTTGAAACATCAATCGACTCTTCAACCATAGAGACCTATTACTTAGACTAGGCTTTCATGAATCATGACTTCTATTTGAGTATACATGTTTAATTCAACATGACAAGACTTATTTACTCATGTCAACTTATTTGAAGCTCACGGACCTCTAAAAATAGGTATTCTCAACTTGAATCACTTTTATAGACCTTAAACACTTATTATCAAAGCATGATAGGCTTGACATAACTCCTCTAGGGACACACACGAGATCTTACACTAGATGAAAACATGAAAAATAGACTCTAAAAATGTAGACACCAACAAATAACACTCCTAAATGCACAAACTAAGACCATAGTCATGAAACATACCTTATCACTTTTTAGGTGTCACAAAAACCTGACTTATTCATATTCTCATGTACAAGAGTTTGAACTACGAGATAAGCACGTATGATGTTCCTCATATCTTTCTTTTTCAACCAAGGTAAACATGCTTCCTTGATTTTATTTGGGCTTGTTTAGTTTTCCTTCCATCTTCATAGCACTAGACCCTCTCTAACAAACCTCGTTAGATTAGGCATCATGGTATGCATATCAAACTAAGAATCATTCCTCTTGATCTCATTTTCTTGATCAACATCCTTCTTGACCATAGGAATAGTCTTGACAATCTCATATTCACTCTTGGTGCTGATTTTCTCTTGAAATATTTCTTTTCTTTCCCTCTCAATGTTTTAAACGTGTTGATGCCTCTTGAAGTTTCACCTTAGTGAAAAGATCTAGAAATGTGTCCTTGTTTGTGACACTTGTGACATACAAAACTCTTCCATATTCTAGGTTCAAACATACTTAATTTCCAACTAAAGTCCTTAGCGTTATGGCCATACTCACAACATGAATGACTAGGGTACCAATGCTCACCCGAAGCGTGCAAAGGTACCAGGTCCCTCTTTGTTACTATTCTTACCAGGGTGTTTGCATGCATATTCATATTAACCATATCTCAAATTACATATTCCATTCAATCAATCAAATCTATGAACTCAACTTAGAAACACACATAATAAAGAACATACATATCACATAAAGATTAATACCAAATTCACTATACAATAACTAGTAACAGACACCAATAACCAAGAACCATCCAAATTGATCCATCATAAAACATAGTAGTTGAATAAACCAAAATTATCAATACAAAGTCATGCACACATCAAACTAGCAGCATAACTCTGTCACAATCCAAGCACTAGTGATCATGATCTGCCAAATAGTGAAAATCAATACATATATATAGGGGTGGTGACTTTCCCTTCACCGCCCATGCACTCTCAAAATAGACTACATGTAAGCTTCACCTAACAATATTTTATCCATAATTAACTCTAGATCTGCATCCTATTATTATCTCAGCCTTGAACTCTTTCTTATTCCCAAAAGAGATTTTGTGTAACCTCTAACTCTTCTTGTATTTATCTAATGCTTATTTACCACGTCATGCATATTTTTAAATTAATTCATGAACAAAGTGACTAAGTCCTTCTACCTTCCTACATAGATCCTCATGCGTACTTCATTCCATCCACTAAGTGTAAACCCTATCATCCATCGTACTCGTCTTCCTCACTTATCTATGCATTCCTCCTATATCCATTCCGCGTGCGCATATGCCTCTGTATACTTCAATACTTAGTCATTTTTTGACACCCAACATTACCCCACACTAGGCATGTTTTCCATCCTCGGAAACACTCATACAAAGAATGGTAAGTGCTCCTCCAATAATCAAAGAATAAATAATGTCATCACAGTTTGCGCCAAAGAATGAAAGAATCCAATTTACTAGGCAAAAAGAAGGGGGAATTCCTTATTCACCACTACTTCCAACATTTTCCATCCCTCCAACTCTGCACTTGCTTGATTCAAGGTTTCACCCACAATTGTATGAACTTCTGCAATAGTTGAGTCCTCACACTTAGAGTTTCAACCATAGTCTCCAGTTGTTTTCCTGCATCAACTAGCGCGTCCATCTTACTGAATGACCTAGGGTAGATTTCCTTCAATTTGTTCTTTATCAAGGCTCTTAATAGATCAATTACCTCCCTCTTTTCCTCAACCTCATCCAATATTATTTCGCATTCCCCCTATTCCCTTTTTTATTGGCTTGGAATTCTTTCATATCTACTTCATCCTTGGCAACAAGTAGTCCTACTACATGATCCCTATCCTCGCAATTATCATAGAAAACTTTTACAATATGAACAGTTACTTTCATTGCTTCAATTAGCCCAATATATTGCATTATGGTGGCTTTAGTTTGTTCCCTTTCTTGTTTCTTTTGTCACGCCATAAATTCTTCTACAGATTCTAATGCAAGATTTGGCTTTTGAGTTGTAATTATGCTCGTTAGTTCTTCTAGACAATGAAATGTTGACTCATATGTTACTCTAAAATGAGGGGCTAAATCTAGGCATGCAAGTAAGATCACATTAGTGATGTATTATTCCTTCTTATATGCCATGCACATCCACCCTTTTTCTTCCCTCAACTCTTGTTTTAACTACGCAATAATTTTCTCCTCTTTTATTTCCTTCTCTCTCTCTTATTTATTTATTCTTCTCATCTAGCTCCCTTTGCATAATTGTATCTTTTTGTTCTTATCAAAAATCTGAGCACCAACCTCCACTGATAATTTATTCAATGCATTGAATGCTAGCTCATCCGATAACTATTGTGAATCAACTAGTGGGTATGTTTCTCTAGAAGTTGCCACATCTCAAGAATCTATTAACGAATGAGTGCTTACCTTGAACTTTGACTCATCAATATGTCACTCAAGTTCCCAGGATAGCATCTTCCTAGTGCGTAGTAGTGCCTCCTCCTTACTAAAAATGACCAACAAAATAATTGATCTGAAGGTATTGTGCTTTGATACCTAGCGCGTAACACTTTACTCAAGTCTTCAACATATTGCATTATTGGACTTTGTAATGTGTACCTTAGCCTTTTGTTCTTTCCAAGAACATCTTTAGGAAAATAAAATCCAAGATTCATTTCTACACTTAATGACTCATTTTTTCCTTCATTCCTTTCTTCTTCTTCACCCTTCATCACTTCATGCTCGACTAGATGCTCAATGATCTTTGTGACTTCTTTTCTAGTTTCTCGCTCCAGCTCAAGGTTGGGAATGTGCCCACCCCATGTTCTCTTGTCGGCTCTAGTTTTCTTCCATCGCTCAAGTGTCATGTACCCTAGTTTCCTCTCTATCCATCTCCATAACATGGGTATCCTCAAAATGTGTGCTCTAGTCCTTTGCATCTGATTCATCAATTGTGTACACATGTGGGCTTAATTTCTCCTCCAGTTCTTCCTCACTTTTAACCTCTTCTTCCTTCTAGATTTCCGTCTCCTTGGAGTCTGAGCTAGGCTAGTACTATTCTTTATTTTCCACGAACACTCCATCAACAACCTAGGGCCTTAGATATATGTATATCTTTGTTGCGGTCACCAAAGCTATTGGTAATGTAACTAGTTTATACAAATGAATGCTCTCTAATACATACTTCTCTTCATAAGCACACTTCTTGGGGTAAACAAGTATTTGAAGCATATCATGGTGCTCCTTATTCACTTTTCTTATGTCAAGTCTTAACTTCCTTACCTCCTTGAACCTATTCACAACACCTGAAAGTACTACGTTGTAAAAGAAAATGGGAGTTTGCACCATGGAATTTTAGTACCATCAATTAATGTAAACCTCCCAATACAAAATTGTTGATAGACTGCAAACTCAGAAATCCCATCTACAAGAGCAGGTAACTTATTTGGAATTCTCCACTCTGCACCGAATGCATCACACATCTATTTATACCATTTATCCACATGCGCCTTGTATGTTGGTGTCACCGAATCACAGGTATATTTGGAAAACCCTTTTGCAAGAGAGGTATCTTCTTCAAGATACTCCCATATCTTATCCTTCGGCCCGTCAGGCACCCCAATCTTAGAGAACAATATCACAAATAAAATGTTTCCAAAGATAATATTTTCTCCATCGCACACTTTAATGATCTCCTCTACTATAAAGGAAGAAATATTATATATCATTCCTTATGATATCTTCTTGCATACATGCAACCATCATTTATTCACTTGTGTCCATATTTCTTATCCATTCAACTTTTTGAGTAAGTACACGGCCATCCTCATGACTGGATCATTAAGTTTAGTGATATCCATCATGTGCCCTCCCTTTTTATACTCGAACTCCACAACAATCTTTTCACCTCGGCATCATTTGTTAAGTCTTCATCAATTGCATTCCATGTGCCAATCAAACCAGTATATTTCTTGATCAATTGTGTGGTGATGTGCATCCTTCTTCCTGCGAAGTAGAAAAAGTCCTCATAGACGTGTGACATCAACCATTGATATAATATCTTAGGCTTCCCAAATAATGGAAGCTCGTATAACTACAATAACCCTGCCTTCTCCAACAACCTTTTCCCCTTGTCATCATACACAGGCTTATCATCAAGGGTAATTTATTCCGTCATTTGAAAGTTATGTTTTCATGTTGCGGGTTGTTAAATCTATCCAATGTTTATAGTTGTTCATGGCCATGCTCTTGACATGAGATACTCACTCCTTTCCCATCAATACTCCATTGGGGTAATGCATTTCTAAGTACCATTATTCCTGGACTTCTATGGTAGGTTTTGGCTTTTATTTTCCCTTTCCCTTATTCTTTGGTGATGCATTCACTACTTTCCTTGGTGTCATTTCAGTCGTGCAAACTCAAACTCTCACCTTATTCCTTGATTTACCTTAGTACTCTAAGCCTCTTATCACAAACCTTTGGCACAACACTGTACATTATACTTCCCAATTCAAATTTTGTATTCGTGACCTAATTCTCAAAACCCTAGCTAGAGAATTCTTGTTTCCTTCCAAATCCACACCACACCATCTCAATCTATAGGATTTCATATAATGGAACTCACTTCTCACTCATTCGTGTTCTTCTTCATACTACGTTCAAGATTCTTCAACTTGCACTTGATTTCTCACCAAATTGCTCAAGTTTTCCCTAGGTTGCACAAAAGCACTCAAAAAATTCATGCAAGGTAAGGTAAAATGATTTTACCCCAACACTTTGTATTTATAGGTTTCCAAATTTTACCCACATTTATTATTTTCCAAATACCACTTTGTCATCGACATTGCATTTAATTCATATTTTTCACTTTTTTCCTGCCTTTTATGAATTTTCATCACATTTTCATTTCACGTTCCAGCTATAACCTTCTGTGTGCAAACTAATTCCACTAATGTAGACTTCCTTATGCATGCTCTATGGGCTAAAGTACATACACCTCTGCATCTTATACCAATTAGCTACCCATGTTGCTACCTACCTCATATACACTCCTTTAGTTATCAGACCACCTATAATCATCAAGAAATTTTTCCACGTGTTATTTCTTGTAATCCACCCCACACTAAAATTATGTGTGGTCTTCTCCACATGGATTCATGTAGATAGTAATCAGCTACTGGCACAAAATCGTGCTTATTATAGAAAACATTGAATGAAATTAACAAAGCATAACAACGATGAAAAGAAACACATATAAGGAAAATGCATTGAAAGGAAATCTAATCTAAATGGAAATAATGCCTTGTTACAAACACCAAGGAGACTTATTTATAGTAGGGCTTTAGCCTACTCCCATTAAAGTAACCGGGAAATAAAGTGTCATCCAACACCGGTAATTGACAAGTGCCTGAATTAAGTATCTTTGTTACAAAAAAGGGTCCCAACCAAGGTACTTTCAACTTCCCAGGGTGGCACGCAAAATTTAATAATATAAAAGAACCATATTTCCAACCTCAAATTCCTTATTCTGAATATTTTTATCATTCCATGCTTTCTATCTTACTTTTTCTATCTTCTAGTTCCACCAAGAAATAGAGCACATCTCATCCAACCGCATCGGTTTGTTAATGTGCTCTTCAATAGCTTGTTCATCATCTAATCCACCTACGTGTGTAATACGTAGGGACGGAATCATAAATTTAACAGAAATATAGCCTCCACACCAAATATCAACTAAAAGGGTGTAGCCTTGTTCAATATTTTGTAAGTAGTCTTATATGCCCAAAGTACAGCAAATACTTTATCATCCCATTCTTTCCTTCCAACATCACAAATCTTCATCAATGTATGTCCCAAATCTTTTTGAATGCCTCTCATCATACCATTGGCATGTGGATGATAGGGTTTTGTCATATCCATTCAAGAATAAACATAACATGAACTAGATCTAGATCTTAACCATATGCAAGATTAACTCATACAAGAATCAAGATTAAATTTACCATGCAAGAACTAGATCTATATGTTAACAACAATATCCAACCACAAAGATCCATTATATTAATTGTTGTAAAACACAAAGCTACATACATACATAGTAATGTCACCATAAGTCATGTGCTTCATAAACCAACAACATAACTCTATTACAGATATCTCTATAAACCATAAATCAAATAATACATATTTATAGGTAGTGGGGACTTTCCCTTCACTACTCATGCACTCTCCAAAAATAGGCTACATGCTAAGAATAGCCATGCACCCTTACATGATAAATACAAAAGCATGCAAGCTTGCTAATAATAGATTATCTAATAATATAACCATAGTTTAATCCTATTAATAGCTCAAAACTATGCATGTCGCTTGATCTTCCACTTATCCAAAATAGCCTTTGCATGCTTTCCAAGTCTTCTACAAAATGTGCTCCGCACTCAACATCCATATTTAGCCTCATACTAAAAATGGCTAAGTCTTGACTTTATGCTTTCTCGGCATGCACCCTGTTCCACTATAATTTTGCATGCACATATGTGCCCTATGTCCACGCCCAATCCTTATGTGCCTTCAGTACTTAGGCTACAATTCATCATCCCAACATTACCCCACACTTGCTTCATTTTCATCCCTAGAAATGGGTAATCATGATCCATCTCTCCATGAATAAAGAATAAATAATGAAAGAATATATACACAAAAAGAATGAAAGAATACTTGGGCACTCTATCCTTCCACAAGTAGAATTAACTCTAGATATTCAGCTTTGACCTCTGCTTCTAACTCATTCCAATCACTTAGTGCCTTATTATTTTTCGTGGGGATGTCTTCCAGTAATACCCCATCCATCTCATCCAAAGTCATGTTCTCACCTTCATTTTGCAACACCTACGAGAACATTTTCTAGGCTCGAGATCATCCCTTCCATGACATCCATCCATCATGCACGATGAGTTTTCCAATCTCCTTGATCCTTTCCTTGTGAGGGTCTTGGGTTACTGCAAGTGCATCACACTTTTTCTACTACAAAGTGAGCCTCTCCTCACACCCAAGTGTCTCATTCTTCACTTCCTTTAAGGACCTCATCCTCCTCTTCCATAGTCCTTGTCTTTATTATTACATCGGGGTACCATGCACATATTCAATGCCAAATCTACCTTTTTCAATTCATCCTTCAAGGTTTGCAATATAGATTCATAACTAGTAATTTTGCACACTATTGTTTCCTTGCCTTCTCTTCTTGTGCTACAACATCCTTTGGTTTTGGCATGTGCATTAGACCTTCATCCATCACCATATGAACAAGTGTGCACAAATAGTGCATTACAGAGGGGAAATTTTCTAGCACTTTATCTTCCAGATGTGGCCTTGCCTTCAAAATTTCATCTCCATTTTTTCTTCCATACTCACTAATGTGCTCACCTTTTCCTCAATTTCTCCTTTTCCTCTATTAGGCATGTTTTATCTTGGTATCTTTATCTTTTCTATCTTCTAAAGTGCCTGAATAGTTTCCACTTTATCTATGTTTCTGTGCACAACTTCTATAGATACCTTTGTTAGTGCATTACTCACTTGTTCATCCGACATCTGAGTAGGATTAACTATACATGGTGAGATGTGGCACTTTCTTCATTCTCCATGAGACACATGATTCTTCACACACATCAAAATTAGGATCATCCATATGATTACATACTCCATGATAGTTTTTACATGTGCACATTGTCTCCATCTCTAATCCATCAACTCCCAGCCATACAAGTCCTTGGGCTCCAAAGTGCTTTGGAACCTAGCACGTATAATTTTGGTTGGGTCATTAACATACCCAATTGTAGGAGTTTCATATACTTCTTCATCCTTCTCCTTTCTAGAGTGCTTACCTTTGGGATGTGTACACTGCATATCAAGAACTAGTCCTTCACCTTTTTGTGTAGTAGTAGGCACACCAGATGGTTCACCCTTATCTTCACTCCTCTCTATATCAAGATGCCAAAGTCATCCCCACTTCTCTGTTCCCCTAATCCTCTATCATCTCTCAATTCTTCTTCTCCTAAGGCTCCTCAACATTCTCATTATCATCCTTGGTCTTCAAAGTGTTTTCCTCTATTTTCTCCTCACTATCCTTCCTAGGAATGTACTTGTGCCTTTTTTTCTTCTCTAGTTCTACCTTCATAGGGAGTGTCTAGGTGATCTCCTAAGTAGTTTTGATGGTCCCACACCTTGAGTTCTTGTTCTTCTCAACACTCTTTTTATATTGGGGTCCCCAGTACTCTGTTCTATATTTACCTCTATAGTGCTTGTTTCCACCACTTCTTCTTCCTCATTTCTTTTTTAGGGAGGTTTCCTCATGCACTCTCTTTTCTCCCATAGTTGGTTATTTCCTTCTCCCATGCTCCAAGCCACCACTGTCTTCTTTAAGTTCTTCTTCTTCTTCTTCATCACCAAGGGGTGAAATGGGCTCCTCATCTTGCATCATGCCCACAGTATGTTTCCCCTTGGGTGGTCCAGGGAGCTTGAATTCATTTTCAACATACTTTCCATTTTCCAACTTGGGCTTAAGGTAAATGTATACAAGATTTTCCCCATACTTCCCAATTTCCAAACTCATAGCTTTAATATTAATATCATCTAAATCAGTTTTTCAATGTATGCAAACTTACTTGGGTAGACATATGTCTTCTTCAGTGTGTATGATAGTCACAATCCACTTTGTCTACATTGAAAAAACCTTCACATGTTTTGAAAATCTATGTATTGATGCTTGAAAATAGCACAGGTGAAGGCATATGGGAGCTTGCACCAAGGGCTCCACTTTCCATCCTTCATGCCAAAATGCCCTATGTAAAAATGTTGGTAAACTAAAATTGTACCTATTTGTCCAATACCAAAGGAAGATCCTTAGGTATTCTCCATTCCTCCTCAAACACGCATACAGCAGTGCTCATACCAAAGTTTTGTTCTCTTCTTATAGGGTCTCTCATGGATCCATCACATGTGTACTTTAAAAATCTCTCTACAAGATATTTATTTTCTTCTAGGTATTGCCACATCTTATCTTTTGGCCCATCGGGCACTCTAATTTCTACAAAAACAAGAGACAAAAGGATCACACCAAAACTTATCTTCTCACCTTGGTGTGCCTCTTCAACAATGGTCTCAACAATAAAGTTGGCCAAATTATATACTACTCCTTTTGTCATCTTCTTTGCAATGTGTAACCATGCCTTATTCACCTGTGACCAACACTCTTGATTGTTTAACTTAGTAGTAGGTGCATCACCGCTTGAATAATTGGGTACTTCTACAACTTGGGGATATCCATCCCACACCCTCCTTCATGTATCCTAGTGCTTTCTTGGTTGCTTCTATTGCCTCCTTATCAGTGAGGTCACTACTATTTCAGTACCCAAACTCCTCAATCCTGTCAATTTCCCAATCAGGGGCACGGTAAGCCTCATTCATCACCCAAAAAATTAAAATAAGTCCTCATGGACTCTTCTCATCAACCATTGATATAGATTTTTCTAGTTTTCCAAAGTAAGGGAGTTCATAAAGTTACAAAACTCCTACATTTGACAATAATTTTTCCCCATCATCATATACATCCATATCATTCTTTGTTCTCATAGTTGTCTTTACTACCAATAACTTGTCCAATTCATCTTTTTATCCTTAGTTATATGGTTATAATCACTTACTTTGTAGTGTCGAAACATGTGATTCCCAATCATGGCCCATAAAAACCCCTTCTAGATATCTACATCTCTAAAAATCAACTTTTGGGGTGTCTTCAACTTCTATTTGACTTCCTTCTATTTTTCTGCCCCTTGTAGCCACTCCAAGTGCTTGCTTTAGGTGCCATAATGACTATAAAAGTGTGTTTTTAGTTTAATTTGAGCTCTGTAAACTCAAAACCCACATGCCCTAGCTCAAAATTTGTGTGCCCTAGCTCAAACTCAAACCTAATTGTCGATTTTTCTCCCCGCATGCCTTTTCTTCACTCAAACACTTCTTCCAATGGAGCACCAACCAATCCCATGCACAAATCCATCTAGTTTAGTTTTTGTATTATAGCTCTTCACACTTCTTTCACAACTCACTCTTAGCTCACTCTTCAACTTGCTCAAATTCTTCTTAATCACAAAGGTAAAAATGATTTCACAACACCACCTTTTATAAATTTTGAAAAAAATTCTACATTTATTACTCTCCACCTACCACCATACTCAACATTAAATTGGCATTTCTTTCCTTTTTCCATGCATATTTTTCCATGCCCCAGTCATAACCTTCTTGGCATGCCCACTACTTCTCGGCCACATACCTCCTTTTTCACACCTTCATGCACCAAAGTACCTATCCACTTGTGCCTTTCACCAAGTAGTTTCTCATGTTGTAGCCTACCTCACATTACACACTATGCATCCATTCATTCATATGTGGTCTTCATTCATGAGCAATATTTTTGTATCCACACCTTTACTTCAAGAACCTACACAATATTTCTTTATGCATACCCATCTTTTAGAGAACATTCAAACTTGATCCATTTATCCTGTATACACTCCACCCCACACTAAAAGTATGTGCAGGTCCTCTGTGCGCATGAATTCAATAGATAGTAATCAACTTCTGGCATGCAAGCACACTTATTACACAAAACATAAACTAAATTGAAAAAAGCATAAAGAAATGAAAAAGGAAACACATATAAAGAAAATGCATTAAAGGAAATCTAATCTAATGGAAATACTTCCTTATTACAAACACCAAGAAGACTTATTTATAGTAGGGCTTTAGCCTACTCCCATTGAAGTAATCTAGAAAACCATGTCCCATCCAACACATCTAACTGGAAAGCACTTGAATCAAGTATATAAGTCATAACATACGGTCCCAACCAATGCACTTTGAGCTTTCCAGGGTGGCACAAGAACTTGAGTCATAAAGAAGAACCATCTATCCAACTTCAAGCTTTCTTATCCTTAATATGCCTATCATGTCATGCCTTCTACCTAGCCTTTTCTATCTTCTGACTCCATCTAGAAATGGCACACCTTTCATCCAATTACATCAGTTTATCAATGCACTCTTCAAGTGCTTTCATCATCCAAACCTCCTGATGCACACAAATACATAGAGAAGGTAACATGAATTCCATGGGAAAAACCTCCTCGTGCGCTAAACACCAACTAAAAGGGTGTGGCTTTGTTCAATCTTTTATAAGTTGTCATGTATGCCCAAAGTACAACAAGAGACTTTATCATCCCGTCTTTCCTTCCAACATCACAAATCTTAGTCAATGTATGTCCCAATATCTTGTTGAAAGCCTCAATGTTCCATTTTCCTGTGGGTGATAGGGTGTTGTTTTATGGTGTGCCACCATAAATTCTACCAATAATATCTTGATAGTCTCATTAAGAAAATGAGTACCCCTATCACTTGTCAAACTCAATGGGCATCCATACCTACTGATAATGTTCTCCCACATAAACCTTGTTTCGTAGTTATCATGTAATCCTTTGTAGGCATCACTTTTTCCCACCTTGTAAGATAATATGTACAAGTTATAATGTAGTGTGATCCAGTCCTATGCGGGTGGGAAATAGGACCCACAAAGTCAATTTCCCACTTTTCAAAAGGTTATGCACTAGCAATAGGCCTTAAAGGCATTTCATCTCTATGCCTAGGCTTTCCAAGGCACTAACAATGATCACATGCCTTACAATATTCTTTACAATCCTTATACAATGTTTCCCACCATAGGCCAGCCAATAAAATCTTACGTGCGGTAGCATCTCCTGCATAATGTCCACTGCAATCCCACCATGAGCTTCCTCCATAATAGCTTCACACTCATGCTCAAGTACACACTCGACGTAAAAATTCATCCCGGCCTAGTTTGTATAAATCTCCACTAATCAACATATAAGGTGTGCGCATATGGCAAGTTGTTTCTTCTCTAAACTCTTCATCCCTTCAAGTGCCACACCAGTATGCAAAAAACAAAAATATCTTCTAAGTCAAGGGCGTGTGGTTCAATCTAAAATTGCATGCATCATTATCATTGTATCCTCAATTCTCTATGCATCCTCACCTAAATTAATCCTTGATAAATGATTTGGTCCAGAATTGCTCTTTCTTGGCTTAACCACCACTATAAAGTCAAATTCCTAAAACAACAAAATCCAACAACATATGTGCCCCTACAAAATGGGCTTGTTCACCAAGTACTTAAGTGATCATGTGATTTGTATAGAATATAAATGGGGTAGCCAAGTAAGTATTTTCTAAACTTATGCAGTGCATAGATCATGGACAAGGCCTCACTCTATAGTTGTATAATTCTGTTCAATTGGGTTAACTTCCTACTTGCAAAACAAATAGGATGATCAACAATACCTTCTCCAGGTTGGGCTAATACCATGCCAATGGCCATGCCATAGGCATCCACATAGGCATCCACATGCACATGAAAAGGTTTGGTCCATGAAGGAAAGCATAAATAGGCACTGTAGTAAGTCTTTCCTTCAATGTCTCAAACGTGTGTTGTTTTGCTTCACCCCAATGGAAATTTCCTTTACTCTTTAAAATTCTTCTAAGGGTGAAATCTTAGCATAATCTTTGATAAACTTCCTGTAATATCCTGTGTGCCCCAAGAATCCATGCACCTCACTCTAGTTAGTAGGTTCCTCTAAGCCCAAAATAACAACAACCTTAGTAGATCTACTAACAAGCCTTCTTTACAAATAATATGTGTCCAAAAAGTCCCAAAAGGGTGTAGCAAAAATGCACTTCTTAATGTTTAAGGAGATGTTCAACTATCGACACCTCTCAAACATAAGTCTTAAATTATCACAATGATCTTTCACTAGCCCATAAATTGTCCAATCATCCAAGTAAACTTGTAAAAACTTATGAATAAAGTCTTGAATGCTTATACAACAATGCGTGAAAAGACTACAAGCGCATTCTTTCAATCCAAAAGGCATAACTATGTATGCAAAAATTCCCACTCTATGGTGAAATTTTTCTTCTCTTGATCCTCTTTAGTAATCCTCACCTGATGATATCCATAAAATCCATCAATGAAGGAGTAGATCTCACGCCCTACAATGCCTTCCAGAATATCCTCTGTAAAAGGTGTGGGAAAGGGATCTATTACACATGCAGCATTCAACTCCCTATAATCCACAAAAATTCTTATCCTTCCATATTTCTTTATACTTATCACCATAGGGCTAACCCATTCTAACTCCTCGATGGGCTCAATGATCCCATATTTCAACATCTTATCAATTTCCTCCTTTACCTTGATGCATAGATTAGGATTCATCCTGTAAGGCCTCTTCCTAACCGGGTGCACACCTTCCTTTAGCTTGATCCTCATCTCTCCCAAAGAGTGATGTACCCTTTCAACTCATGATAGCCTCTAGTAAATAAGTCAACAATTACATTATATAATTGTACTCAATTATCTGTTGCAACCTGAAGTCGAATAACATAAATCTCAAAATGATGAGCAAAAATCCTAATTCACACCATATATTATTGACCTTGAATAATTTTCATAGGCTCATGATAATGAGAGAGCTTACCAATATTATCCCACTAATCTCTCCTCCATAGAATCTCTCCTATGATCACTTACAAGATCCACTTCCACTTTCTCTCATATATCCCACCAATATCTCCACACACAATAATCTACATGAGTTGTTTCTTCTTCAAACTCACCTCTAATAAAATCACCTATATTACTCCAATAATGAGTCATGTTTTATCTCCCTCATATTAATAATTCATAACAATATAATTCATTATTTTTTTTAGTAATATGAAAATATAAAAGGTCTATTAATATCTTACTAACACCTAACTTACTAATGTAATATATGAATAAACATTACATTTAACTATTACAAACAATAATGTGAGCACTAATTTCCTAACATTCACCCCCTTAGTGTGAACATGGGAAGGTTTCATCCTATATCGCATCTAACAATGACTATGTGATTTTCCAAGGATTCACAAACCTAAGTATGGTTTTTCCATGGTTACCATAAATCCTTCACATGAAGGTTTATCTTATGGTTTACCTCAACTAATCTGGTTTGATTCTCACTTTACTAAAAACCATGTCATTTAATGCCATCCCCAAGCATCCCTTTAACCCCCATCACATCCTCGATAATACAGGTGATACAATCATGTACTTGATTTAACAAGTTTATTTTCAGAAATGAAACACACAACAGAAAAAATAAATATCACCAATACCTAATGCAACATTCTCTTTGTTGGTGATTAACAAGAGATGCAAATTTGCATCCTCCTCCATTTCCTAATTCTCATGCCTCCAATCATGATGATGCTAACTCACTCATTGAATTTGTCTTTGAGGCTCATTTACAATTCCTATTATGTGTCGGTTTCAACCGATAATGCATCCTTGGACTAATGGTGTAATCAGCTTTATATTTATCCAAAATAATAAAGCACATAAGATTTTAATTGCTAGAAATCAATCATTATTTTTTTTTTTACAAAATAATTAGAAACCGTAATAATTGTTTCCATGATTTCTTCAAATACAAAAGGGTTTCCAAACATTTTTGGAAAATTTTTAAAAATACAAAGTAACAAACCTCAAAAAATTCAGAAAATTTCAATTTGGGTTTTGAGAAAAATGTGAATTACCAATTGTTTTTTTTTTCAAATCAGAATTCGAAAATGGCAATGAAAGCTTCAAAACTCTCATATCTACATCTTAGAGGCAGTGGTTTCATCATCTCGTAATGAATCTCATAAATTGTCCTAGCCTTCTACGATACAGATGATGTGAAATTGATAGCTTATATAATATAAATAAGCAACAATTACATTATATAATTGTACAAATCAATAAGAGACAATGTTGCAGAATGAAGATAATAACATAAACACAAAATAAGAGCAAAAATATAATAAACACACTATATTATTGATTGAATAATTTGGAGCAATTACATGATGAGAGAGCTTACAATATATAGCCTTTCCATTTCCTATAAACAAGGAGATGAGGCTTACCAATATTATCCCACTAATCTCTCCTAGAGAATCTCTCCTATGATCACTCACCACTATTCTCTCATATATCCCACCAATATCTCCACACACAATAATCTACATGAGTTGTTTATTCAACAAACTCACAACTAATACAATATCCTATATTATTAATAATGAGTTGTTTTATGACTCATATTAATAATATTACAATATTTTATTTTTCTCACACTAATATGATATTAATATAACAATATTAATATCTTACTAACACACTAACTTACTAATGTAATATATGAATATTACATTTAACTATTACAAACAATAATGTGAGCACTAATTTCCTATAATTTCAACTCATGATAACCTCTAGGAAATAAGTCATGGAATTTACACATCAACTCAATTATCTTTGTGACAAAGTTCAAAGTCGGACCAATAATCTCCAATGATGGTCTCCTTAGGCTCGGCATTTTTTCAATGTTGATCTTCTTCATTTTCGTGGGCTCATGGTACACATGCACTTTCTCATCCACACTATCCAAGACCTCGTGCATACCCTCAGTATGCTCAACATCCAGATTCTCCACTTCTTCATCATCAATTATGTAGACCATCTTACCTTTTCTTTTTCTAGGAAAGTGCACCCAAATTGTTCCTTATTTATCTCTTCTTCCTCAAAAAATGCCTCTAGATCTGAATCACCTAGTAATTCCTAAATAAGTTCCTCAACCTTTACACTATCTCCCATATTCAAAGGTCTGAATCATACTTATGGACCAAAAATTCTTTTCAATTCCTGTTTTCTATTCAACTTTGCATAGACATACCATGCACGCATAGCCTTGCAAGGTGAAGTAGAACTTGTGCACCCACAGAATGAAGGTGGTAAGGCCTCCTACCCCTTTGTCCAGAGTCTCTCACACTTTTGAACATGATGCAAAGAAGAATCCTTCCCATGGAATTCACATGTTTTGGTAAGTGCATTACTCAAGAAATCTAGTAGAGAGGGTGATTCTCACTTCTCGCCACTCTAAAAGACCATCTCTGTGTACCATCCACCAACACGCGGTTATTCCATGCAAGGTATACACTAGTATATTTATTCTTTCCACTTGATTTGTCCACTAAACTTCCATAGCACAAAAGAATACTTCAGGGTTTCCTTCACCAATGTACCTTGGTACCTGGTTACTTCCCAAATGCCTAACACAGAACGGTCTACTTATGCGAGTAATTGTTCTCTTCATCTCCTACCTAAACATTTCATAAGTCTCATGTGCCCATTTTCACAAGCAATGCTTGGTAATATCACTTATAGACTATGCATTGTCCTAATGAATAACTCCTTCCTTTAATGGCTCAAGCACTTCAGGATTCCTAATGGTGTGCACATAAATTCTATTTTAATCCTCTTAACTCAAATGTTCTACATAAGGTGTACATTTTCCATACATCAAAAGAATGATTACGTGCTCTTTCTTGTTCTCAAAACTGATATATCCTTTATTAAAGTGCAGATCAGCATTATTCACATAACACCAAGGGTGCCCAAGAAATGTTGCAAAACTATCTACCTCTGCAAGCGTCAAGACCTCAAACTCCCCAGTAAACTTGGCCCCTTCTATAGTAATAGTAGCATCCTTCAAGAATCAAATGGGTGTGCATTTAGTCATGTTTTCCATAAATAACTCATTTTAAGATGGTTGTAATGGTGGCCTCCCCATCTAATTCCACTGCATCCAAGGTGAGTACATTCACTTCTACACATGTATCAATCAAAATTTTACTCAACAAGCCATTCATCAACAACTTGCATTCAGAGTGATCTCTTTGTCATAATCTAGACTATGACGAGGTAAGTTAGCATGTAAAATTTGTCTCTCACGCTCAACTCCAACATGTGGCATCTTCCCCCTTAGCCATTCCCCCAATAAAAGAATGATGTTTTCTTGTTGCAACATCTTACAAACCTCCTTCAAGTCATCAAAATATCCTTCTAAGGAAGCTCAACTAATTTTTTCCTACTCCAACTTCCGCGACTACTCTTTTAAGCATTGTATCTCACCCTGTAAGTTCTAATAACCTTCATGGTCTCTTAATAAACTTCCTTCTTATGAGTAGGGTCTGGATAATTTACATTAATACCTCTTCTTTTTAATAATAGGCTTCTACTTTGGAACTTCCCTAGCACGTGCAACCTTAGCACGTGTAGTGACTAACATAGGCAACATCTTAGGATTAAGCACTACTTTTAGCATCCACTAATCTCCCATAGTGCATTATACTCTAACCATTCCCATGCCCTTATCCTTTTTTTTGCTTCTTTCTTAGGTGCTCATACAAATCTAGGAATTCTTCATAATTGTGGTTCTTTCCGAAAAAGGAGCAAATAAAATTTTGAGGGCATTCATGCTTATAATGATCAAGGGATCCCACATGTATAACATGTTCCATGAGGGAACTCACTTCTTCCACTTCCAACCTCGGCCTCTAAATCCTCCATGGTATCCTCTACCTCTACCTCTACCACCTCCATCAGAGCACCCTTCATTGTAACTATGATCATGATGCTCACCTTGCTCCTTGGAATTGTTTGCAACACTGGTCTGACGTACACCAATATCAATGGCATCATGAATATGATCAATCAACCTATAATTATTTGTATCATGAGTGGTATACCTAAAATTTTATAGTAATAGGATATGTTTTTCCTTATCATGTGTTGCAATAATGGGACACCTACTTGAATCATGATCTAGGTGACATATCTTGCAATCCATCAACATGGCACACACCAAGTTACAAGGAAAACTATCCTTAGTATGTCCTTCTACTTCACAATCATGCACCAAATACCATTGTGTGTCTCATGAGCTAAATTAGTTGACAATTTCTCCAACTATTTTTCCATAGCTGCAATATGAGCTTCCAAAAATGGGCTAACACCAGTGTCTACACTCCCAACTACCTCAATGCACAGAGCTACCTCAATCACCTCGTGTAGGTCTATATAAGTATTTTGTGAGAGTTCCCTTCTAAAGGTGTGATCAAACCTCCAACAAACCATTGAGCATGTTGACTCGGTGAATGTCATAAGATAACTTTAATAGCAAAGTTTTGAATCGTGCATCATACTCCCTAACACTTTTAGCCATGCCCTATTTGATGTCCTTCAATGATGCTATGCTCTTCTATTCAAACTCAGGTATATGAAAATCTACTAAGAAAGCATCATGTAGCGTGGTATAGTCTACACAAATCTAGTTTGGATCATATTTCTTATACCAACTATGTGCACGCCCTTGCAAAGTAGTTTTAAACTAACGTCCCTTACGCTCGGGAGTTGTGATCCATTTCACACACCATAGTATCTCACACATGTGCATGTGCTCAGCTGCATCTTCAATCCCTTTGTATTATGGGAGACAAAGAGACATCTCAAATATAATTGTTGGGGTTAGTGCAGACCGTTCCCACTAGATCTAGAACCTATATTACCTCTTGTGTTTCCTCCACCTCCAGAACCACTAGATCCACTAGATCTCGAGCCACCTGACCCTCCTGATCCTCCTCCTGTAGCATAAATGGACTAGAGGATGTGTTGCCTTGTGTTCCAATAGTTTTTCTAAATTGAACTCCCAGTCTGTGAATTTTTACTACTCCCAAATGTAATCCCAACATTCTGTGCACATGTTTTGTGTTGATGACATGCTAGAAAATATACCTCCAACCGACCTCCAAATAACACAAATGATGATTGCATCTCCATATATGAATAATCTACATGATTAACTCCTAAACTTGATTGTAAATTAAATCTATCTATCACTACTCTACTTCCCACACTAGCTTTCTTACTAATGACTATCATAGAAACTGGAAAACCAAGCGCAAGGGCTAGGTCACCATGAGGGATCAAATGTGTGCATGTGGTCCTTGTAGTTTCCACTAGTGCACTCTCATCTGAGGTCAAGAGGGTTCTCTAGCCATGTTTACCCAAATGGGGGAGTTCTAGATGCTCCGGCTCCATGTCCTCTACATGAGCTCCAAATCCTTCACAAGTCATCTCTCTCCACAACACCATTCATTCCAACTTCACGTTGCTTCTCCAAATCCCTCTCACGCACCTCATTAAACTTAAGCCACCTTTCTTCTCTCTACCTTTCTACCACCAAGTCTTCCATCTTTCACCACACCTGCTCCTACCCTCACATGTGGTGGGGTTTAGCTAGCCATAGGATGTTGTTCCAAATCCAGGGTCATGATCAAGATCTTAATCACTAAAGGGATAGTGCACAAATAAGATCCTTTGGTTCGTGTAGGAACTGAAACTCAACAACCTCTAGACAGGAATAAGTAGAAATTGTGTACTCCAAAATGTATCTATTCAAAACACCACTCCACCAATGATCTACAACATGTGTCCAAGTCAAATCAACATCATGTAGAGCCTAGAATTCTTCATGTGTCCAAACAATTGTTCAAATCTCCAATTTCTCTTTGATGCATAAGCTACCACCACTCATACAACTCTATAGGGAAATAGGTAAAAAAATCTCATAGATCTCATGATATATATTTTGTTCAACCCATGTGCATCAAATTTAGGTCCAATGTATTAAATCTGTGAGCATACTCTTCCTCTAAATTTTCTAACCAATCCTCAATGTTGGCCAAAGTCAACCAATACGTCTTCATCATGCAACATCCTGAAAACAACTGAAAAGAGGTCCTAAAAACATAACCAAAATGTAGTCTTATTTTTTACCCAAATAGCCCAAGGTGCACTGGCACATCACTTAGCCAAAACTGAGCACTCACCCAAAGCACACAAGGGTACCAAGTCCCTCTTTTATGGCAGCTTGTTCAAGGAGTTAGCATGATCATACAAATATTCCATATCCATAATATCCATTCAAGAATAAAGCATAACATGAACTAGATCTAGATCTTAACCATATGCAAGATTAACTCATATAAGAATCAAGATTAACTTTACCATGTAAAAACCAGTCACATTTATGTCACAACCAATATCTAACCACAAAGATCCATTATATTAATTGTTGTAAAACATAGAAGTTACATACATACATAGTAATGTCACCATAAGTCATGTGCACTCATAAACCAACAACATAACTCTATTACATAACTAACTCTCTAAACCGTGCAAATCAATACATATTTATAGGTAGTGGGGACTTTCCCTTCACTACTCATGCACTCTCCAAAATAGGCTACATGCTAAGAATAACCATGCGCCCTTACATGATAAATACAAAAGCATGTAAGCTTGCTAATAATAGATTATCTAATAATATAAATGTATTCTAATCCTATTAATAGCTCAAAACTATGCATGTCACTTGATCTTCCACTTATCCAAAATAGCCTTTACATGTTTTCCAAGTCTTCTACAAAACGTGTTTCGCACTCAACATCCATATTTAGCCTTATACTGAAAATGGCTAAGTCCCGACTTTATGCTTTCTCAAGCGCACCACTGTTCCACTATAATTTCATGCTCATATACATGCCTGTGTCTTTGTACCCAATCCTTATGCACTTTCAATACTTAGGTTGTAATTCAGACCCAAAAATTCAATCATCCATTGATCCTTGACAAATGATCAGGCCTTGAGTTTCTTTTTCCTGGTTTCACAACCATTGTAAATTGAAACTCCTGAAATAGTAGTATCCACCTACAAATGTGCCCTTGAAAAATAGGCTTGTTGACCAAATACTTAAGTGTCATATGATCTGTGAAGAAAATAAATGGTGTAGCCAATAAGTATTTTCTAAAATTTTGCGCAGCATGTAAATCATGGACAAAGCTTCGTGCTCAGTAGTTGTATAATTCTTTTAAGTGGCGTCAACTTCCTACTTTCAAAACAAATAGGGTGGTCTACTATTCCTTCACTTGGTTGTGCTAACACAGGCCAATCACCATCCCAAAATCATCCACATGAACATGAAATGGTTTGTCCCACGAAGGAAAGTGTAAAATAGGTGCAGTGGTCAACCTTTCCTTCATTGTTTCAAATGTTTGTTTTTGCGTCTTGTCCTAATAAAATTTTCCTTGGACTTCAAAAGTTCCTCCAAGGGCACAAATATTATCATAGCTCTTAATGAATTTCTTGTAATACCCTATATGACCAAGAAATCATGCACTTCACTTTGATTGTTAGGTTCTTCCAAGCCCAAGATCACAACGAACCTTGGTGGATCTACTAACAAGCCTTCCTTACAAATAATATGCCCAAGCAAAGTGCCAAAAGGTGTCGCAAAGATACATTTCTTAATATTCAAGGAGATGTTTAACTACCTGCATCTTTCAAACATAAGTCTCAAATTGTCACAATGATCCTTAACCAATCCATACATTGTCCAATCATCAAGATACACCTATAAAAATTTATGAATAAAGTCTTGAAATGCTTACACGACAATGTGCAAAAATACTACATGCACGGTCTTCAAAGATAAAGGGCATAATTGTGTATGTAAAACTTCCCATTCAGTAGTAAATATTGTATTTTCATGATCTTCCTTTGTTATGCACACTTGATGATATCCTAAAAATCCATCGGTAAAAGAGTAGATCTTGCATCATATAACTCCTTCCAGGATCTCCTCAGTAAAGGGGGTGGTAAAAGGATCAATAAAACATGAAGCATTCAACTCCATGTAGTCCACACAGATCCTTATCCTCCCATCCTTTTAATAATATTGATCATCGGGCTAACCCACTCGATTCCTCAATGGGCTTAATGATACGAGACTTCGACATCTTATCAATTTCTTCCTTTACCTTAACTCGCATATTAGGATTCATCTTATAAGGCCTCTTCCTAATCGAGTGCACGCATTCTTTAAGTTTTATTCACATATCACCTAAAGAAGGGTGTACTCGCTTTAACTCATAATCACCCCTTGGAAATAAGTCCTGAAAGTTGCACAATAGCTCAATAATTTTAGCCACCTCCAAATTTAGACCAATAATCACCAATAATGGCCTCTATATGTAACATTCCCATTTTAAGACATTAGAACAAGGGAAAAAAATTTAATAACGTTCTTTGTTCTAAATTATGTAATTCAGAACACACGACCAAGTTTTAATAATTGTTCTCTATCCAAATAACGTAATTTAGAACACACAATACTTTTAAAACCAATGTTCTTTGTTCGCATATTTATAATATGGAACACACATTCAATGCCATTCAATCATATAACAGATACCATATGTTGTTGTAATGACTCGAAGAACTACCGATCTCCCATTTCATGGCTCGAGTTTCATCGATCTCTCATCTCATGACTCGGCTACTTACCGATCCTTCATGTTAATCCATGCATTGTATACTAAGTATACTTGGTTCTCTTTACCATTTTTGGTTATTGAAGTGTTCCATTTAAGAGGCCTATCTAAATATCTCATTCTCGATATTCATCTCGAGATCATGCTTCTTAAACCAGTGATTAGGACAAACGCAAGAACAAAGAACTTGCGATACTTTGGCCAAAGATTTTCACATGCTTAGCATGATCATATTCCTAGATGTTATACACATCAATGGAATACATCCTTCACCGCACTTCGTCTGTTATCTAGAATGGTCTTTTCTGACTTCTGTCAGTCCTCTTGTCCAAAGTTGAACTTAAACCCGAGGTAGCAGTATGAAGGAGTATAGAGAGGCACTCGTGATGACTAAAGATATGCAGACATACCTCGTCGACTCTAGTCAACCGTGTATGTCTAGTTACCTTTAGTCCTCATGAGTTGCTCCGTATACGAGGTCATATTCCTAGCTCGGTCCAAAGTAAAACTGAGGCCAAGTCCAAGCTTATGTAAACCTTGATGATTCAATTCGGAAGGGTGTTGCAACATGTCAGCTGCATCATTGTGTCGTCATGAAGGCCCACCTTCATGAAGACACCATATTGCAGCTGGCGTGTGCCAACATCCCACAGAATCCTCCCATCAAGGATTACACATCCAACTAAAAGTTTGATTAGATTCTTATCTTTAGTATTTTAAGAATAAGTTTCAGCAACCGTGTTGATCCTCTAACCTCGTTGTTCGTTACAGTTGCATAGCTAAGAAAGACTTAAATTGTCTCATAGCTTAATATACATTCACCCCTCCTTATCGAAGGATTGCATATTTCCATCTTAGTTCTTTAATTAAAGCTTCGGACTTACAGTCCACTACAACTTAACGAAGTAAGATCAACTTACTAAGCTTAACTAATTTTATTCGCAACTGATTTTAAATTCAGGGTTCCGTTTCATTAGACGTCATTCGAATGAGATCTATTCCCAATTGAATGTATTCATTTATTCACAATAACCTTACTTCAGTTAAGGTTTGTTATGAGGAGATATGATTCCTCTTACCGAATATCCTTTTGACAAGACATCCCAAAGAATATTAACGAAATCAGAATACGAATTCAATTGTCCCTTTATTAATATTCATTAGTTTATAATCTAATTCCGAATATTATTTATTCAAGAGTTCATATTTATTTTACTCTTTTACTAAGGTCAATTTAAATTCCATATTGACCTAAGTATTAAATAAATGCACGTTCCAACTTAGAAGTTGTATTCAAGTGAAGAATAGACATTATGTCCCTTTAAATTTAACAACCATCATTTGAATAAGTACAAATTTTACGAACAAAAAAAAATATATTCTCTATCATATTTCAACAGTTCCAAAGTGGTACAACAATTAAAATAACACACCTTTCCCTTTTACTCATTCCTCAAGATTAAAATTTATACATTTTACAAGTCCACACAACCAAATTTCATACATGCCAATCAGCATTAATTAATCAAAAGAAAGAAGAATACAACTTATTCTCTTTTTCCATTTCCCCGAAGAAGAATAATAAAATTCTATAAAAGATCCATTCCTTAGTTAATCAGAAGAAGCATCATAAAACAACATGCCATCCTTTTTATTCTCGAAATCCATCTGCAAAATTTACTTGCACGGGTTAGTTCATCGAACTGAGCATGTTAAGCACTTAACAATAAAATGAAGTGCTCTTGATTAACTGTCTCAATAAAAGAACTCTACTTTTATGAAATGTCTCATAATTGAGATGGACATCACGTAAAAGTTAAGCACCAATAAGGTTGAACAATTTTAACAACCCAATTTCAATAATTAGCATCAAGTTAAACATTACTAATAAATATCAACACACCAATTTCTATAATGGCTAACATATAATGATGTATATATCACCATTTTCATAACTGTTTTCAAAAAAAAAAAAGAGTTCATTCCAAATCTAGATAATACTAAAAAGAGTATTTTCTCTAAACAATCACATATTAGAACATCTATATGAACTGATTTAAAGATTGCTGCTCGAATGCACGCATTTTCCAACCCATTTCATCATTATAAATGAATTTCATATAATGAATCGATTATGAATTTAGATAGAACTTTCTTACCTTCCGGTTACTCACTGGATTTCAACCAAATCAAATGCAGAAGTGAAAAGCAATCATACATCATAACAACAACATATTTAACTTTCCAGAATTTGATGACAGCGTAGTACTCATCTACTTCAGAGAGAAAGAGAGACAGAACGTAAAATGCATTTGCATTCTCCTGAGGCCAGTCATATGTGACTTCAATACCTTTTTAACAAAATTTAGATAGGATACTAAGGAAAGGAAAATACTATTTCCAATTACCTAATCCTTAATTTTTTTTTATTTAATTACAATCGAATTGATTGATTTTGTGAAAAAGGAGCCAATAACCAGGGATAACAGTCAAAAAGAGAAATATTCAGAAGTCAAAACCGAATGAAAGGAAGTGGATTCACATTACCTCTTGTCAATTCACAGCCGCATATCGGCCCATGACGTATAGGCCTGTTATCCCAAGGATAATTCTTTCCAATCCAGACTGTTACAGCCTTAATAGTTTACTAACTACTGTTCGAGGAAAGTAATCAAGAATTCATTTTGCATCCGAACCGCAAGTACTCAAAATAACAAAACTTTCAATTGCAATTATTCCATTAGTTTTATTCATTGAAACAAACACATCTATCCAGGTATGAAATAAGTAAGAGTGTACAACAAGACAACTAAATCACGATTTCACCGTAATAATTAAAGAAATCATTTTTCAAACACCAGAGTAAGAAATCCACCCAGATTCAGTTTTAATGAAAACAATGAAGAAGTTTAGACTACAGATTATATATATATAATATATATATATATATATATATCTTCGAGTTCAACAAAGCAATAAAATAAATTTTATACACTCTACCCAGTCCATTCCATAGACAGACTACTCTGTTCCCAAATCAATAAGAATTTCTATTCAAACAGTCATGCATGGGTACCAAGAACAAACAGATAGAACATCATATTGACCAAGAACAGACAAATGTAAAAATGCTACTTTGATCTTACTTGTCCCTAGAAGGATTCACGCCACCAATCACGGTAATATGACAAGAAAACAATTCACGCAATAGTCTTGCCAAACATTCCTACGGTTTTCATAACCATTTGAACACACAAAAACTTAGAGACAATTTATACATCACTGTCACATTCATAGATTTCGGTCCATAATGGGTAATAAAATCGATTACCCATTACCTTGAAAAATTCAAATAGTAGAGATGAAGTTTGTTCCATTTACCATTTCGACAGGAAAACACCCATTTTCTTCAAAACGTAACAAGGAAATACCCAAATCATATTTGTTTAAAATGACAACTCAAACCAGAGGTCACACCAAGACATTTTAACATTTCATTTTTACAAGAACACACAGTTATAAGAGCAGAGTTCTTTTAATGAAGACGCTTAATAAAGAGCAAAATGTTTAAAGAGAAGATCCCAACATGCCTGTATTACTTCTGGTTAGCTCGTGGAAGGTCACGTTCGAGCTCCTCCCGAGTTCTTCCCTCCAACTTCTTATTCAGCTAGTTCTCCCAACTGCTCCTTTGTTTACACAGGTCCAGAATCATTCGAAGGCGGTCGAACATCAATGGCCGAATCACAAATTTGCAGGCTCGAAAGAACCACAATTGCAGAGCAAAAACTAGAAAACCAAAATGAACACAATTACCCACAAAAATTCCTCTTTCTTCTTTCCAAGGCGAACTGGTCACCAAGACCGAGGTCAATAAATGCATTGAATGCATTACTTTTTCTCTTTCTCCACGCCACCGCCGACTCAGATTTGGCGAGATTTTTCTCACAAATTTGCTTGTAATTTGAATTTAGTAGTATGGTTTAATTAGGAGCCTCCAACTTCTCTGCTCCCGCCAAACTTGGCGTTTAAAACTTCAAGGACAGAATTTAATGTCCTTCATTAAGTTTAAACCTTCCCTCCTTATCCTTTCATTGACATGTGTTCATAGGCCCCTCTTAGGGCTAACAATAATTTATGTTACATTGTCTATAGTTAGATTTCCATCTAGGTCATAAGTCATTAAGATTTGTAATAATTTACATCTCTTTTAATTTAAAATCCACATAGGATAGTTATTAGGTCATAGGTTAAAACGTAACCCATAATATTTTAATTAATAGGTTCCAAGTAAGTTTTACCAACTTACGTTCAAAACCAGTATAATGCAGGACGTTCCATCCAATGCTTAACATATACCTTGCCAACTTTATATCGAACCCCTTTCTATCTTACGCTTTCCAAATACACTCGTATGTATTCAAAAAATCAAACCTTACCATTGGCTACATGGTGCCTAGTAAGTATACTTGTAACTTGATTCTTTTAAAATTTGCAACAATTTCCTGTTCGGTTCCAGACTTCATTTTATCTGGGAAGTCAATCGACAAGATGATAATAAAGAAGGTTGAAGCATACCTTGGATCAATGGAATTGATTCAAGGTGTGTTGTCTCATGATTATGAGTTCATCAAGTACAAAAGTAATTCTGTTAGTTCACAACTTTGCAAACACAAGTTATAATGACCTCAGTCCCAAGTAAACAAAGTTACAGTAAGCAAGGGTTCAGATCAGTAACACATTTTTTTAAGATTAAAAGATATATCTTAACATAATAATCCTCATTTCCACAGTTGCAACATCACGAAAAGAGGTTATCATAGTTGCTTTTAAAAATCAAGATGTTACACTATAGGTTCTACATCTATCCCAATGTTAACCTTCTTTGTTTTCATAGGCTCATGATATGTGTGTGCCTTCTCATCTATTGTATCCATTACCCCGCATGTACCTTCAGTGTGGTCAACATCTAGGTTATTGTCCTCATCCTCATCATTATCCATTATACATACCAGTTTACCCCTTTCTTTTTCTTCCCAAGTGCAAACCATTTCTTCTTCTTTTGTCTCTTCAAGGTCAAGGCACACCTCTAAATCCAGCTCTCCAAACATATCTAAAATAATTTCCTCAACCTTCACGATATCTCCCAGAGTAAGGAACTTCATAATCTACAAAGATTAGCTTCATGAACCGACGGTTTAGTAGAAAAGTAATCAAAATTATGGGTCATATATGAGGTCATCTCCTGCCAATTAACTATCTTTCGTGTCAACTTTGCATGTACATACTATGCATGCGGATCTGTTTAGGGTGGCGTAGAACTTATGTACCCAGAGTGATGGTGGTAAGGCCTCCTACCCCTCTGTCTAAAGTCTCTCACACTTCTAAACGTGGTGCAAAGTAGAATCCTTCCCATGGAATTCACATATTTGTGAAGCCACATTTCTCCTTAGACACCTAGTAGAAAAGATGATTCTCACATCTCCCCATTCCAATAGGGTCTGTGTGTAGTCCACCAATGTGTTGCAGTCTCATGCATGGTATAAACCAGCATATTTCTTGTCACCCTCATCCTTCCACTAGACCTCCATGGCATGCAAAAATACATCAGGGTTCCCTTCACTACTATATCAAGGTATCTGGTTATGACTCAAGTGTCGAATGGCGTGTGGCCTGACCACTTGGGTAAAATTATTATTGATCTCTTACCCAACTACTTCATACATCTCATGTGCCCAGTTGTTGTCAAGAAATACTTATAGTATCACTAACTCGAATAAGCATCATCCTGGTGTATCACTCCTTCCTTATATGGCTCAATTACCTCAGGGTCTCTGATTGTACACATGTGTATCCTATTCAAGTCTTCCTCACTCAAAGGCTCAACCTACGGGGCAGCCTTTGCATATGTCAAAGGTATAATGACACATTATTCTTTGTTTTCAAAGCTAATGTACCCCTTGTTGAAGAGAAAAATTGTATTATTCACAAAACACCAAGGGTGCCCAAGTAATGTTGGGAAACTATTTGCCTCTGCAAGCTCCAATACTTCAAAGTCCCCAATAAACTTGGCTCCCTAAATCATAATAGTAGCATCTTTTAATACCCCAATAGGATTAACCCTAGTTTTTTTTTCCATATACAACACATTAAAAGAAGGTTATAATGGTGGTTTTCCCATCCAATTCCAAGCATCCAATGTGAGTACATTAACTTTTGCACCTGTATCTATCAGAATGTTTCTTAGAAGCAATCCATTAATAACCACATTCAATGTAATCTCCTTGTCATACTTATGATTATGGGGAGGCCAATTTTCATGGAGGATCTGCCTCTCATGCACATTACCTATGTGCAGTACTTTCTCTCTTAACTACCCTCCTAAAAGGATATTATGTTCTCCTGGCACAACATTCTGTAGACTTCCTTTAAATCATCTACATCCTTCTATGAGATTTTAGAATTCTTAGCACGTTCCAACACACATGTCTATTCCTTCAAGCCCTAAATCTCTCCTTGTAGATTCTTGATAACATCCATAGTCTCTAGGTAAACTTATTTCGATGTTTAGCATCAGGGTACTTTGCATTGATCACTTTTTGCTTTCTTATAGTCAGCTTATACTTTAGAGGTTCACGAGTGCGTGCACCTCAATGAGTGTGGTAACTAACATAGGTTATAATTCATTATTAAGCCCAACCTTTGGCATCCATTTATTGTCATTTGTGTGTTGTGTCTTAATCATAACTACTCCATTATCTTGTTTGTGTTGCTTGCTCATATGCTCATACAAGTCAGAGCATTCTTCAATCTTATGTTGTTTTCCACACCAGATAAAACCACTTTCTCGAGGGCATTCACACTTTGATAATGATCATGATATCCACAAGTAAAAAAGTTCCTCTAGGAAATCCTCCTCTTCCACCGCCACGACCTTGGCCTCTATATCCACCACAAAAGCCTCTATTCTTATTATCCCCATTATTGTGCCTTTAATTATGTTGTTTTCCTTGTTCCTTAGACCCACCACCACACAAGTCCTGGCACACACCGGTCTCAATAGCCTCATGAATCTGATCAATCAATCTACAGTTCTCTGTATTATGCATGTGAGACTTAAAATCTTACAAGAACTAGACACCTTCTTCCAAATCACATGCTTTGCAAAGTAATGGGTATTTACTTGAATCATGATCTAAGTGACAGATCTCATAATCCAAAGAACATAACGTACACTAATCTATGAGGGAAATTATCCCTAGTATGTCCTTGAACCTTGCAATTTATAAACCATATCACACTACACATCTCATAAGTTAAATTAGCCAAAAGTTTCTCCAATCGCTTCACCATAAATGCAATTTGTGCCTCCAAGAATGGGCGGAGACTCCGGTGTCTACACTTTCAACTTCCCTAGCACACATATTTGCCTCCAACACCTCGCACAAATCCATAAAGGTCTTATGAGAGAGTGCCCTTCTAAACGGTGTTATCAATCTACCAACAAACCAATGTGCATGTTGTATGGGGTGAATATCATAAGATAAATTTGATAAAAAAAAGTTATAAAACATGCATCATACTCCCTTATGCTCTCAACCATGCCCTAGTTAATCTCCTTTAGTGCACTAATGTTTTTAGTTCAAACTCAAGTATATGGAACTCATCCAAGAAGACATCACGTAACATGTTACAATTCACAGCAATCTGATTTAGGTCATACTTCATCTACCAACTATGTGCACGCCCTTGCAAAGTAGTAGAAAACTAACTTTCCTTCCACTCAGGAGCTTTGATTCCCTTAACGTGTCATAGTATCTCACATATGTGCACATGCTCTATTACATCCTCAATACCTCTGTACTCTAGTACGTGAAGATACATCTTGTAATAAACTTGTTATGTCTCAGTGCGGACCATGCCCACTAGATCCAGAACCTGTATTACCTCCAGTATTCCTTCCACCTCTAGAACCACTAGATCCCAAGCTTCCTAATCCTCCCAAACCACCTCCTAGTTATCCAAAGAGTAGGAATTAGACCAATGGATGTACTTCCTTATATCCTAACCATAGTACTAAACTAAACTCCCATAGTTTGTGAAGTTGTAGTACTTCTTGACATGTTCTCGATGTTCTGTGCATCCACACTTTGTCTTGATGATGCGCCAAAAATACTGCTCCAATTGGTCCTCCAAAAAAAAATGTTGTCACCTATGATGTCATAGATGTTGTCTGATGTACTTCTATATTCAAAGGAAAATGATATCTACCTGAAGCCACTAGATTACCTACACTCACATGTTTATCAATAGTTACTTCTGGAACTCAAACACCAAGCGCAAGGGCTAGGTCACTAGGTGGGATCATATGCATGCTGCGGTCCTCAATATTTCCTCTTCAGACACGCTCTCATCAGAAGCTGGAGGGGATTCTCTATTGCACTTTCCTAAGTAGGGGAGATCCTGATGCTTTGGATCCACATATTCCACGTGAGCTTCAAATCCTTCACGAGACATCATCCTCCACAACTCCATAAACTCCTCAATATCGTGATTCTTCATTAATTCCCTCTCTCACACTTCATTATAATTAAGCCACCTCTCTTCTTCATGCCTCTCTACCATAAGGTCTACCATATTTCACCACATCTTCTCCTACCCCTACACATGGTGGTGGGTTTAGCTAGCTATATGGAGGCACTTTAAACTCAGCACCACCATCAAGATTTTAATCACTAAAGGGATAACACGTAAGTAAGATCCTTTGGGATTGCGCAAAAACTCAAACTCAGCAACTTTTGGACAAGAATAAATAGACATAGCATACTCCAAAGTATAACTTCTCACAACACCAACCCACCAATGATATACAACGTGCGTCCAAGGTTCATCTGCATCAAACAAAGCCTAATACTCTTCTTGTTTCCAAGTCCTTGGTCTATAACTCCAGCTCTTCTTTGATGCATACACTTACATCCACTCATACAACTCTATTGGAAAGAAACAAAATAATGTCTCATAAATCTCATGATAAAGGTGTGCTTCAACCCATGCACGTGCATTGAAATCAGGTCTAGTGCTATATCTCTGTGGCCAGTCTTGTCTCAATAACTCAATCTTTAATAGATGCAAGAGTCAACTGATATTCCATTATCATGCATCATCATGGTTAAAAATTTGAAAAGAGGTCACGGCAATGGAACCAAAATGTAGTCTTATTTTCCCACTCAAACCCTAGACACATTAGCACATCACTTAAACATATTTGAGTGCTCACCCAAAGCGTGCAAAAGTACCATGTCCCTATTTTTTATTGTCTTACCAGGGTGTTAACATGCATATTCATATTAACCAGATCTCAAAGTGCATAGTCCATTCAATCAATCAGATCCATGAACTCAAATTGGAAACACACATAATAAAGAACATACAGATCACATAAATATTAATACCAGATTCACCATACAATAACCAATAACAGAGACATCAATAACCAGTAACCATCCACAATGATCCATCATATTAATCCACCATAAAACATAGTATTTGAATAGACTAAAAGTATCAATACAAATTCATGCACGCATCATATCAATAGCATAACTTTGTCACAACCCAAGTGCAAGTGATCATGATCTGCAAAACAGTGTAAATAAATACATATATATAAAGGTGGGGACCTTCCCTTCACTACCCATACACTCTAAAAATAGACTGCATGATTATAATAGTCATGCACCACTTATAAATATAACTAAAGAAGCATGCAAGCTTCGCCTAACAATAGTTTATCCATAATTAACTCTAGATATGCATCCTATTATTAGCTCATCCTTACATGACACTTGAACTCCTTATTTTTCCCAAAGTAGCTTTTGCATAACCTCCAAGTATTCTTATCTTTATCTAATGTGTGTTCACAAAAACATGCCTATTTTTAGCTTAATGCTCGAAAAGTGACTAAGTCCTTCTACATTCCTACATATATCCTCATATGCACTTCATTCCATCCACTGCGCATAAACCCTGTCATCCAGCTGAGCTCATCTTGCTCACTAATCCATGTGTTCCTCCTATTTCCATTCCATGTGTGTGCATGCCTTTTATACTTCAATACTTAGTCATTTTTTTGACACCCAATAGATACTTAGCTTGCACGAATCAAATTCTTCATAACTTACTCAAGAAGGCTAATATCCTTCTCAAACAAACTCGCTTCCAAGAACCGCCTTTGCCTATGGACTTCAATCACACACCAAAACACATCAAATAGGGAATGTAACCACTCATTGGAAATCCTTTGACCTTTATAACACATCCATGCTTTCTAGAGATCATGAAACATCCATGCATGCAAACCACGCCAACTTTCCTCTTCTCCAAATTGAGCTTCCTAGTAAGTAGTTTTAAAAACACAACTAGTTTACACCACTGTTTCCACTTTCAAGACCTCCAAATTCCTTAAATAGGAACAAAATGCATCCCTCTTAACTCTCAAACTAATAGTAAACATCAACTAATCAATGTCATGCATCATCTACCTCAATCTTCTAGCCAGAGCAATTTTGTCTGAGAAACAAGCAACCTTCTTCACAAATTGAGTTGGATGACCTATCAAAACTCATCATCAAGATACAAACCATATACCATTTTAAATCTCTATAAATCCTATTTCCATAACATTTTACATTTCCTTCCAAATCCAAGTGGAAGGCCTCCAACCAATTCAATCTCTGAAATTGCTCCAGAATTGTCCCAAAACTACCTTAAGACTAGTCTTCATAAATAGGGCACACTTTTCCCTCTAGAAGCTCGACCATTATTTAAAACTATCATGGTAATTAAGTGCATCTCACATACTATTAACAATGTTCATTTATTTTAAAACTACTTTGGACAACATTTCCTCAAACTAAACTTCTCCATAAACTTGCATGTTTGAGTGGGGTCCACCGATCACTACACTCTCTATCATACCATTCTAAAAATATGGAGGATTCTTCTACAACATAAAATAATCATACTATAAAAATCAATAAATTTTGGTCACTTACCAAGAAAATTTTTCCTCTTGCTTTTGGGCTAGGGTGTTAAACCACCGATCATTGGTGTTATCATTGATGTCAAGTGGCATTGATGGAAAAGGAGTGAAAGGTGAAGTGAGACCTTATAAGGCAAGTGCAAGGATCAATATGAGGTATGTATGGATATTTTAGATGAGTTAAATGTTAGGTATGATGATGTAAGAATGATAACAAGCTTCTACAGTGAATATCATGTCAGTTGATGAAAGTCTCAGTTCAAACTAGCCCATTTAGGTCTATTCCTTGAGCCTGATGAGGTGTGAAGGTATGTCACAGATCATGATAAAAATATAAGATCATGGGGGAATATTTGGTAAGTTTTATACAGTATGGTTGAGTAATTTCAAGGCTCATTTCATCATCTGGAGTCAAAACTCAAATTACACAGAGAAGTGGTCTTGAGAACTGATTGTGTTCTCTAAGGCTAATGAGATTGGGTAGAGCTTCACATGTAAACCTGGGGCTAATCACCACATGAAAGGTGTAGATGGGTTTCTTTCAATTCTCCATGTCAAATTTCATCAAATTCTATAGAGGAATTTTTGAGTTATTCAAGATTTACTAAAATAGCCTTCTTGAGAAGTTCATTTGGAGTTGCCTGGCTTCTTAAGGGTCAAAAAAATTATGGAGACTCCTTTGAATAAATAATATAACATATTTTGGTGTAAATTTTCCTAGAAATCATGTGCAAAAAGTGGTTTGTCAAAAGGAGGTGTATTTAAAAATATATGAGCATTTTAGTGGAGCAATTCTTCTCTCTCCTAGATTGTGTTTTGAATGGAAAGAAGCAAAAGGTAAATCTTGATCTCAAATGACTAGTTTAAGCCTTGGATATATTTTGATGTTTTTTCGTGCTTCTTTGGTCATGGCTTGGTGTTCAAGTCTTCAACCTTAGCCAGTGCTTCTAATGTCTTCTCTTCTCAAGGGATAGACTCCATGGTTTTTTTAGTTGTTTGCTCTTCAAAATGAGTCTTCAAGTTTATAAAATCACTTGGAGATTGATAGGTACTTGGTTTATGCTCTCTATCTTCCCTCAATGGTATCCAAACCCTAAAGAATGCATATTTGCAGTCTAAATTGTTGTAAAGGAGTGTCTCATGTATCCTTGAGAGCATGTTCTAGTTCAAGTTTAAGTCTAGCCTATGTCAAGTCTGAAACAACCTTCAAGAGTGAGAATTTGGGATGTTCTCCATCAAATAAATGAGTATTAAAATAAATTTTTATACCCATAAAGGTGATATTTTTGAATTATAAACATCTATTATGCATTTTGTAGTTGGTGATATGATTGTCCTTGGTCAAGAGTTTGAATATGAGGACTGTGTCAAGAATTTGAGTGTCAAGAAATTGAAGATCAAGAAATTTACATTGATATGTCTTCATAAAATCCTTTACTTCTTCTTCAATGTATTCAAATCCTTATTTGGGTAAAAAATATTATTTTTGATATAACTATCCCCAGTAGTAAGACCTCATGCTCATCACTCATCCGTGTCAAAGTTGAACTTTGACCCATACCGTTAATTTCTCCTCTAAAGTGAAGACTATCAAAAGCTCAATTACATTTAGTTCCAAGCATCTTTTTCTTTGGAAAATGTGTTTAAAGTCTTCACTAAGCCTTCTTGTCCAAATGGCTACAATCAGTAAATACAAAGTTCCATACTGGTAATTCAAACAGACTCTCATTTTAAGAAAACTCAAGAAATTACTTGACTCAAATAAGTTGGAGAAGGAAATAATCAACTTCATGGACCCTCAAAAACTTTCATACTCAAATTTAAAGTAAAATTGTTGAAGAAATGGCTTTAAATGCCTTATCGGGATTGTATCTTTAGGAAAACCCTGATTTTCATTTTTGTGAAGAATATTTGGTCTGTTTGAGAGATTCCTCCACTTAAAAGTCATAAAAATTGGAAAGAATGTATATGGGGATGATACTAACGTGTTGTAAAAAAATTGTACCATTTAATGGAGTGTGGTGAAGAAATTTTGTATCATACGTTCTCAAAACCATCTCGAGACTAGTAAATCAAAACATCCTTCATTGTTTCTTGGAATTATTGATATTCAAATCAATTCATGGATTGATTCTTGATCTAAATAAAGTGGAAAAGGTGTAGGAATGTTTCTAAATGGTTGAATATTTTCCTTCTCCTCAACGAAAAGGTTTCTTCATCGAGACGAGTTTATTGCTAGAATTACAAAATGAGAAGGTGAATTTGTTGTTTCAACAATGTACTCTTCTTCCAAGATTCTTGAAGCTCTACAAGAATTCTTGAGCGAATGTCGAGAGGTTGATTCATGGACATGGTTGATTATTTTTATCTTGCTTGAAGTTTCAAAACTTTCTTGATACAAGAAAAAAGAGACTTGTTTGGAGTTATAGTTTTAGAAATTCTTTGGTGAACAATTTATCACTTCGACCTCCTATTTTTTGAAGAATGTTTATTAACAATTGTGAGAGGTCCTCAATTCTATGAACATATACATTGGAAGCAAATAGTTCAAATTCAAAATAAAATGGATATTGGTTAGTTTCCATGTGAATGCTTTGTTGAATACCAAAGGTCGGGTTCTCAAAGTGTAGCATAGATGTTATGAACAAGAAGAATATAATGAGCTCTAAAACAAATATTTTAAGATCATGCATCACCTCTTAAACTTGGTACAATATCGAAATAGAATTCTAAGGGTCATAAGTGTTGAAGTTGTAAGATGAAAGTGGAGTTGTTATAATAAGTCTAAGGGGAAAAATGGGAGTTACAAGAAAAGGAAAAATAAATTGTATAGTGAATAATATTTCAATTAAGAGATTGAGTTTTGGGTGATTTGAAACCGAAAAGGCGAAAAGGTAGTGTGACAAAGAATTGATGAAAAATAGACTGTGTGAAGGTGAAGTAGATAGTGAACATGATGCTTGTAGAATGAAAGATGGTTTTGTATGAAAGAGTGTTGAAATTAGAGATACAAGGGGAGTCGATAAAGTATTGATAAAAAATAGTGAATAGGATATGAACAAGAAGTGTGAAACACAAATAAGAACAAAGATGTAGTTTTGAATAAGGTGGAGAAATACAAAGACAAGATATGATATATATCAGGTTACTAATGATATCAACAACCAATGAATGCAAAGTGCGAGAACATGTTGATACATAACTAAAAATCAACACGATAGAACTAGAATTATTAGACACTAAATAGTTGATTGTGAAAAGAGTATAAAATTTTGAGTTAAGAAGTTTGAGAACTAAAAAAGGAAGAAAACTATCATAAGGGTGTAAATTTGGAAGACTTGAACAGGTGATATAGTGCATGCACCTAAAGAAAGCAAACATACAAATGAATAAGCAAAGGGGAAATTCCAAGAGAATGTACAAAGGGGCGGGAGTATAGGTAGTAGTATGTTTTCACAATATGAGTAAGGGAAATCAAGACATTAAGATATAGGACACATCTCAAGAACACAGAGATTAGTATCTAAGTCGAGTAATCTGAGGTGCGTTGCAAATCATAGGAACATCTGAATGGTGTTGTGTTGAAAGAAGAGCCAAAAAGGGATCATGATTAGTTGAGTAAGTAACATGAAACTAAATGATCAAGTTGTAATATTGTTATTGTGTTTGTTTCCTAAGTGGGTGCTTGGGTTATAGGGGTAGGAGCTCCTTGTAAGTTGTAGCTTGCTAAACCAGTCTAGTGGGTGCTAGGAAAAACATAGAAGTGGGTGCTTCATAGTTTTATTAGGTGCTCAAACAAGTTGAAATCATTGTAAGACTTTAGAATGGGTGTTCCTAAATAGATCTTTTAATTTCAGGTACATTTCTCCCTTTAAGGTTTTCCCACCATAAACTTGGTGTTTTGTGTACTTGTCTTCTTGCATGCACTCTTATTTGTTCATGGTTTGATTTTGGTTATAATTAAGAAGATTCAAAGGTTAAAAAATTAATCTACACTGATTCAACCCCCTCTCAGTGCTTGTGATTTCCAACAATTGGTATCAAAGCATGGTCCTTCGAGTTAAGCCTAATAGCTTGAAGGTGATCCTGATAACACAAGCATGGGTTCTTTGGCTGAATCAATCTTGAAGATAAAATATGACATTGCTCAATCCCTGATAGAAGGCCTGAAAAATGATATTAAGCACATGGAAGCTCACCATTGTCAAGAATTAAATGAAGTAGCTACACTTGTGGAAAATGTGTCAAGAGCTCTGAAAGGAAAAGAGAATGACTACCTGAAACTAGAAGAGGAGGTAAAGACCCTAAAAACTGAACTGAGTCAAGTCACAAATTAGTTACAAATCCCTTCATGTGAAATAATAAGTGGCACAAGAAAATAAAATATATTTGAAACTTGAATCAAGTCATTCAAAAATAAGGAAAATGAAGAGGTTGATCCCCACAAGCAAACTAACAAGAATCGGATAGATACGGGAAGAGCCAAGTCAATTATATGCCCAAATACATCTAAGTATGAGAGAAAGTTTAATGGTTATTATTTCTCATGTTTTAAATTTGGACATAGATCTAGAGAATGTATGAAAAAATATGACAAAGAGCACCCATGGAGATCATGTGCTATTGAATATGAACAAAATATAGTATGTTTTAATTATAGAAATAAATGTCATATAGTCGGTATTGCTTAGAAAAACCTCTAAGTCAATTTAGTAATGATAGTCATCACTCAAGAAAAAGGATAAATTAGGTCATATGTTATACATGTCATGAAGTTGGACATTTCTCAAAGCACTACTATAACTATAGACAACTCAAGCCTCAAGTAGCTCTTGAAAAGAAGAAAATGAAATGGGTATATAGAATCAAGGAAGTAAAGTCAGAAGTTGAGAAAGAAAAGACTAAAAATAAGGTGCCACAACAAGCTAATATTGTATCAACAAAGGATGAAAAAGGAAAGAAACAAGAAAACAATTCTAGTATCAAGGATGAGAAAGTAATTCCTCAAGCAGTAGTAGAGAAGGTGTATGAAGTGCAGCATTTATGTTTATCAGGCACACAAATAGATGATGAGAGGTTAGGTAATGTGGTCATCACTCCTAGAGATGTAACTAAGAAGGTTAATAAGAGTGTGAAAACAAGGAAGGGAAAATGGAGTCATCATGTTGTTATGATGACTTTATGTTGTTTTGAGATGATTCAAGGCTCAAATTATGCCTTCTCTAAGCTTCTAGGAGGCATATTCATTTAAATGAAGCATTGGAGTCAAAATGAGTCTTCTCCATAATGTAGAAGGTATGTAACCTATGATTTGTCAAGGTTTTGTTTGGATTCTCTTGTGTAGAAGTCTGGAAATCAGTTGTATGGTGGTTTGAAGTTCTTGTTGGTCTAATCATGATTAAAATTTCTTATCCAAGACAGTTGTGTATGTTCATAAGTCTCATGACCTTGTCTTATGAAGTATGTAAGTATTGTTGAATATGTGAAGATAGGAAGGTGTATATTGTCATCACTAGGTGTTGAAAAGAGTGGTGTCACTGTCAAGAGGTTTGTTATGTGGTCAAATGCAACATCAAATTTGTCAAATTTCTGTTCTTATTCATGAAGTATTTGTCTTCAATAGCCTATGGTAGGGTTCATTTTAAGAGACCTCTTAGAAATCGGAGAGGTGGAAAATACCTGGCGAATATCCTCGGAACTAGTTTCGCGGGAAGGTGAATTTTTGGGGCTCCAACAACAAAATTTTCACCTAATTTTTAAGACGTGTGATAGAAGGCTGCAAACGCGTGACAAGATATTTTTATCACACGTCAAGAAGGTGGTTGACATGCGACAACAAATCTTCTATCGTGCGTCTGCAGCCTCGACCTCTGGTCACACGACAACAAAATCTCCATGTCGTGTGTCAACAAACTCTCTGTCGCACATCTACTTCCTCTACACTCTGTCACGCATCAACATATTCTCCATGTCGTGCATCAACAAAATCTCCATGTCACATGTCGTAGCCTTTTCCCTCTGTCACGCATTTATAGCCTCTGCCCTCTTGTTGTGCATTTACTATACTTGATAATACATATGCCCCCTGTGGTATGAGTGATCTAGTAGTGTTCTACCTAGCGAATAATCTAGGATTATATAGGGGATAGTTTCAAGGGTAGGCGAAGCTAACCCTAAAAAAATTAAACTGTAATTTTTAGGTGAACAGGTCACTGACCCACACCAAAAAATTCACCTTTTCAAATTTTTCAAAAATGAAATATTCGCCATATTACGAATATTCACCACTAAAATTATCCCCGACCTATGGTCAAAGGTCCAAAGTTTGATTGAGCATACTCCCGTAGAGTTAGTAGATTCATGAGGTCTAAGCTTTATAGTTGTCATGTCTAAGTTTTGTGGAGTATCATGAAGTCACCATGTGTTGTTGGAGCTTGCATTTAATGTGTTCATGATTCCATCACTTGTATAGTGCTATGTAGATGTCACAGAAGTTGTCAAGTATCATAATGCATAAGAATTATCATCATGAACAGTTTGGACATGAGTCTTGGTTTGTATCATGAATTGCAATTTGGTGTATAGTCATCTAAATTCCCTTTGAATGTGGTTTAAGGAGATCAAGTCCTACTTGATCAGTTTGATCTCAAAGTGCTTGACTAAGACAATGATCAATCAAGAAAGCACATTATCAGGATTTTCCATGCATATTGAGATGCTACAGGTATGATTTTGGGTTGAACATAATTGATATTCATTTGAAAAGGTATTATACATTGTTACAAATGTTTTTGCAAGGTGTGAACACTAGCTTGGAGGAGATAAGAGAAAAATCAAGACAAAATGCTACCTTGCTGCCTTGACTGGGTTTACATAGTCCTCTTAAGCGACATAGATGGAAACTTAGTTTTGAATGGTCAAATGAAGGATTTTGAAGCTAAAATTTTGAAAAAATAATCTAAGTTCATAAGGCTAGAGGATAGAAAAGGTTTGAGGATTCAAGAAAAGGTATTTTTTCTGTTACACATGACATTGTTGGACTGTTTTTTAGTGATCAAGTGTTGGTAACTCAGGTATGGAAGATAGTTTCACTCATTCTCGATAAGATGCTTTCAAAGTGTGTGGAAGATATCTTGATGGTGATCTCAAGGAAAATATGCTAGTGAAATTCTATTGGTGCTCCATAGTGGAAGATGATAACCTACAGGTTTCAAGTGGTCAAAGAAGGAAAAATTAAGTTGAGTCAGTGGTATGAAGTGCTCTTCAAAGCTCAATGTCATCCTAAAAGTATTGGCAGGTTGCTCATGATGTATATGGATTCTCTAAGATAGGGGGAGTGTGTCCCTAATCCTTCAGGAGGTTGACATGGTGTTGTCATGGCCATTCCGGTATGAAAGAGATGTTTCTCTCATTGGTTAAGTTGGTGATAGTGTGAAGTTTGCTTATCTCAGTTAAACATGATTGTAGAAGACTGATTTGGAGCTTTAGGACCTTGACAAAATTGTAGAGTTGAATTCAAGGCATGATAGCTAAACTAGTAACTCTAAGTTGTGCTCTTAAGCTATAATTTGAGTCATTTTGTCTAGGGGAGTAATAATTACATGAATCTAAGCATGGTTGACCTTCAGTTGCTTGTTGAACATTGTCATTTTTTCATTAAAAGTGTTGTTCAGGGCTTTAAAGGTTACTAACACCAAGGTATAGTGTGAAGAGTATGAAAGATGACTTGTATTACATGGAGTTAAGCCTAGAAATGATGGTCCATAGTCAAGCAAGGTGTCATGATGATGAGAGATGATGTTTACTGATAGTGGTGACATGATGAAGATGTGTATGAATTAGTTCCATGACTGCAACAGTTATCCTAAGATGCTCAAAACAGATGGTGGAGTCACTTATCCAAGGGGGAGCTTGTGGACAGGTAAGATTAGTTGCTCATGTTTTCTTGTTCTTAATTATCATTGGTTTATGTCAAGTGGCCAAGACACCTTTGTCAATGATGTCAAAGGGGAGAGATACAAAGTATGTAGCCAGAAACTAGGTATGCAAGTGTTTTCCATCAAAGCTTATAGGTTTCTGAGTAGGTTTCCATCAATGACAAAGGGGAGTTTGTTGAACCCTGGTCATTGGTGTTGTCATTGATGTCAAGTGACATTGATGAAAAAGCAGTGAAAGGTGAAGTGACACCTTGTAAGGAAGTTCGGGGATTAGGATGAGGCGGTATGGCTATTTTAGATGTTGTGCAGGTTAGGTGTTATTATATAAGAATTATAACAAGCTTCTACAATGCATATCCGGTCATTTGATGAATGCCTCAGTTCAAACTAGCCCATTTAGGTCTATTCCTTGAGCCTGATGAGGTGTGAAGGTATACCACAGATCATGATAAGACTCTAAGATCATGGGGGAATCTTTGGTAAGGTTTTTACAAATGTGTGGTGAGTAAGTTCAAGGCTTAATTCATCATCTAGAGTCAAAACTCATATTACACGAGAAAGTGGTCTTCAAAATTAATTTTGTTCTCTAAGGATAATGAGATTGTGTAGAGATTCACATGCAAACCTAGGGCTAATCACCACATGGAAGGTGTAGAGGGGTGTCTTACAATTCTCCATGTCAAATTTCATCAGATTATGTGGAGGTATTTTTTAGTTATTTAAGATTTACTAAAACAACCTTCTTAAGAAGTTCATATGGAGTTGTCGGCTTCTTAAGGGTCAAAAAAATATGGAGACTCCTTCAAATAAATCATAGAAGGAATTTTTGGAGTAAATTTTCCTAGAAATCAGGTTCAAAAATCAGTTTATTAAAAGGTGTATTTAAAAAGATATGAGCATTTTAGTGGAACAATTCTTCTCTCTCCTAGATTGTGTTTTGAATGGAAAGAAACAAACGGTAAATCTTGATCTCAAATTAATATTTTAAGCCTTGTAAATATTTATTGGATATGTTTCGATGTTTTTTCATCCTTCTTTGGTCATGGCTTGGTGTTCAAGTCTTCAACCTTAGCCGAGTGCATTTAATGTCTTCTCTTCTCAAAGGATAGACTCCATGGTTTTGTCATTGTTTCCACTTCAAAAGGATTATTCAAGTTTATACAATCCTTGGAGCTTGATAGGCACTTGGTGCATGCTCTCTATCTTCCCTCAATGGTATTCAAACCCTGAAGAATGCATCTTTGTAGTCTAAAGTGTTATAAAGGAGTGTCTCATGTATCCTTAAGAGCATGTTCTAGTTCAAGTTTAAGTCTAGCCTATGTCAAGTCTGAAACAACCTTCAAGAGTGATAATTTGGGATGTTATCCATCAAAGTAATGAGCACTAAAAATTGGTATACCCCTGAAGGAGATAGTTTTGATTGAGGAACATCTATCATGCATTTTGGATTTGGTGTTATGATTGTCCTTGGTCAAGAGTTTGAATGTGAGGATTGTGTCAAGAATTTGAGTGTCAAGAAATTTACATTGAGATATCTTCATAAAATCCTATACTTCATCTTGAATGTATTAAAATCTGATTTAGGTGAACAAGCTTATTTTTGATATAACTGTCCCCAGTAGAAAGACCTCATGCTCATCACTCATCTCTGTCAAAGTGCAACTTTGACCCAAATTGTGAAGTTCTCATCTAAAGTGAAGACTATCAAAAACTCAATTACATTTAGTTCCAAGCAACTTTTTCTTTGGAAAAGGTGTTTAAAGTCTTCATTAAGCCTTCTTGTCCAAATGGCTACATGATGTCGAGTTCCATACTTTCAGGTAATGTAAACAATGTCTCATTTCAAGAAAACTCAAGAAATTAGTGTCTGAGAAGGATATAATTGATTTCATAGTCCCTCGAAACTTTTATACTCTAATTTTAAGTAAAATTGTTCAAGAAATGAATTTAAATGCCTTATCGGGACTATATATGTAGGCAAACCCCGATTTAGGGTTTTTGTGAAGAAGATTTGGTCTGTTTGAGAGATTCCTCCACCGAAAAGTCATGAAAATTAGATAGAATGTCTGTGGGGATGATACTAACGTGTTGAAAAATGTTTTGGATCATTTAATGGAGTGTGGTAAAGTAATTTTTTAGAATAAGTTCTCAAAAACCGTCTCAGACTGGTAAATCAAAACCTCCTTCACTATTTCTTGGAATTATTGATATTCAAATAAATTTATGGATTAATTCTTGATCTAAAGCAAGTGGAAAAGGTTTAGGTATGTTTATAAATGGTTTAATAGTTTCCTTCTCCTCAACAAAAAGGTTTCTTCATTTGAGACAGTGTTATTGCTAGACTTATAAAATGAGAAGGTGGACTTGTTGTTTCATTAATGTACTCTACTTCCAAGCTTCTTCAAGCTCTGCAATAATTCTTGAGTGGAATGTTGGAGAGGCTAAGTCATGGAATTGGTTTATCATTGTTTATCTTGCTTGAAGTTTCAAAACTTGCTTGAGATAGGCAAACACATACTTTTTGAAGATAGAGTCCTAGAAACTCTCTAGTGAAAAATTTATCGTTTCATCCTCCCCGTTTGTTGAAGAAGGTTTCTTAACAATTGTGACAAGTCCTCAATTCTATGAAAATATACACTAGAAGAAAATAGTTTGGTGACAAAATAAAATGGATGTTGTCTAGTTTCCAAATGAAGGCTTGGTTGAATACTAAAGGTCAAGTTTCTCAAAGGGTAGTAGAGATGTTATGAACAAGAAGAATATAATGAGCTCCAAAATAAATATTTGAAGATCATGCATCACCTTTTAAACTTTGTACAAGCTTGAAATATAATTCTAAGGGTCATAAGTGTTGAAGTTGTAAGATGAAAGTGGGGTTATAAGAATAATTCTAAGGGACAAATGGGAGTTACGGGAAAAGGAAAAAGAAGTTATATATTGATTAATATTTCAAATTAGGAGATTGATTTTTGGGTGAGTTGAAACTGAAAAGGTAGAAAACAAGATAGCATGAGAGTGAATTGATGAAAAATAGACTATATTAAGGTGAAGTGGATAGTGAACCTGATACTTGTAGAATGAAAGATGGTGTTATGTGAAAGGGTGTTGAAATCAAAGATATAAGTGGAGTCGATAAAGTATTGATAAAATAGCGAATAGGATATGAACAAGAAGTGTGAAACACAAATAAGAACATAGATGTAGCTATGAATAAGGAAGAGAATGGCAAAGACAAGATAGGATATTTATCAGTTTACTAATGATATCAAAAACTAATGAATACAAGTCAAGAGAATATGTTGATACATGACTAAAAATCAAGAAGATGGAGCCGAGTTCTTAGACAAGATAAATAGTTGATTATGAATAGAGTATAAAAATATGAGTTAAGAAGTATAATAACTCAAAAAAGGAAGAAAACTATCATAAGGGTGTAAATTTAGAAGACTTGAACAATGATATAGTGCATGCACCTGAAGAAAGAAAACATATAGTGAATAAGCAAAGGAAAATTCCAAGAGAATGTGCAAGGGCGGGAGTATAGGTAGTAATATGCTTTCACATTATGAGTAAGGGTAATCAAGACATTAAGATATAGCACACATATCAATAACACAAAGAGCGATCAAAGTCAAAGTAATCGAGGTATATTGTAAATCACATGAACTAGTGAATGGTGTTGTGTTGAATGAAGAGCCAGAAAGGGATCATGATCAGTTGAGTAAGAAACATGAAACTAAATGATCAAGTTGTAATATTGTTATTGTGTTTGTTTCCTAAGTGGGTGCTTGGGATACAGGAGTAGGAGCTCCTTGCAATTTGTAGCTTGTTAAACCAGTCTAGTGGGTGTTAAGCAAACCATAAAAATGGGTGTTTCATAGTTTGATTAGATGCTCAAAAAAGTTGAGATCATTGTAAGAATTTAGAATGGGTGTTCCTAAATAGAGATTTTGATTTCATTTGGTTTTCTCCCTTTAAGGGTTTCCCACCATAAACTTGGTGTTTTGTGTATTTGTCTTCTTACATGCACTCTGATTTTTTCATGGTTTGATTTTGGTTATATTTAAGAAGATTAAAAGGTTGAAAAATTGATCTACATTGATTGACCCCCCCTCTTAATGCTTGTGATTTCAAACAGGGAACACTTTTCCCTATATAATATCAACCATGATTTGAAACTATTATGGTAATTAAGTGCATCTCCCATACTATTAACAAAGTCAATTTATTTTACAACTCCTTTGGACAACCTTTCCTCAAACTGAACGTATTCATAAACTTGCCCATTTGAGTGGGGTCCACTTCTCACCACATGCTCTATCATACCTTTCTAAAAATATTTGAGGATTCTTCTACAACATACAATAATCATACTATCACAATCAATCAATTTTGGTCACTTACCAAGTAAATCTTTCCTACTACTTTTAAGCTAGGGTATTGAACTCACAAAAAGCAGTTTACCTTCTTAACATTCATTCATAAAAATGTGATAATGAAATACCTCATTATTTTTGTGACACATTCTTAAATCAATTTAAATAATATTTGAAAACCATAATGTCCCACATAAATCACATAATTCATGGTGAGCATTAGAAGTTCTAATTTGAGCTAGAAATCACCCTTTCTTGGACCTTGTCTCATATAAAACATAAAAAATTGAAAAATATTATTCGAATGACTTTAAAAAATTATCACACATCTAGGATACCTTTATACACCATATCCAATCATCAACATGGCTCAAATAGCTTTGCATCTTCTTAACCCATCTCATTTGCATGACTAGCCCTTAGGGTTTTGCATGGTTTAGGATAGGGTCAACTAAACCAACACTATAACTCATCAAGAAACCTCTAAAAAGTCCAAACAACCTTAACACATCATATATCACTTACCTACATGACTCCATGAGCTCACATGGATCTATACCTCCTTGTTTGGTCTTCAAACACCTAGACTAGGTCTAGATGAACACCTACAACTGGGTATTCAACCTATACCTGCACCAAACTCATGTGAGCTCGTAAAAACTCTCCAAAAATTTTCTTCATGCCACTACCATGCTCCTTAATCCACCATGCAATTCAAACCAACATGCACCTTCACCTAGGCTAGTTAGGTCACCTGACTAGGTTTGCTAGACCAAACCAGTCTCACTGAATCCACTCTTGCCACCTTGAAACCACCTGAGTCTTCATGTCATCATCATACTAAGCATTCTCGGACACATCTCCATTAACCTATTTTTCGTTAATGATATTTTATATCAATCACAACACCTAGAATTGACTCAAGGTTCTAAGTTGATGTTTAGGGCATCCAGTGTGATTGCACAACATTGAAACCTCTCTCCAAGTGTGGGACTTACAAGATGAGAGAGGAATATTTAGATTAGAGGCTGGTTCCTCAAACTCCTCTAATTAGATCTATCATTAGCACAACTACGAGAGGTTCGGATCCTAATTTTATCCTAATTTGCAGGAGACGGGATAAGAAATGCAAAAATTAAAACTATCTGATAAGGGTGATACACCAAAGGAATGGTGAGCACTTCTTGCTCATGAAAATTGACACAAATCAGAAATTGCAACATAAAACATCATGCACAGGTTGATAAGTTGTAATTAAGTGTTTGAAATGAAGCAAACAACACATCTGAAAGGATTTGAAAGCATTCACGAACCTACATTGTGATTTTCAACATCAAAATCCTTGTATTCCAACACCAAATAGGCATAAAAACCTGTTACAATCCCTAGAAGATCTGATACTTGCCAAAATCACTTGTTGAAAGTGAAAACAGAAGCTTACTATGTAAAAAAGGTGTTCCACCTTTGAAAAATGAGCCAAATCTGGCTTTTACGGTGCATGGGTCGAGCCCGGAGAGAAAACGTGAAAAAACGTGGGAGCCATTCCCCATTGACAAAATGCATTAAAAACAACATGGAGGTCCTTACAAACCCATGCCCTAACATTTTGACCATGCTGGAGAAGAATGCGACCCATTTTGCATTTAAAATTGGTTGTTGAAACGTCAGTTCTGTCCATGGGCGCATACCAGAAGTGTTTTTTGATTTTCTCCCTCCAAACTAAACCAAAATTAAAAATTGGCCATGGAATCTTATAGATAATTTCACCATATTTCCATTGATATAAAGAATGTGAAAATCTGAGCTCTGGATCGAAAGTTATGGCCATTTGAAGATTTAGTGCAAAAACAGGCCAAAATCGGATCGGTGGGCAAAAAGTTTGAATTTTTACCCGTTTGGTCTTTGGAACATTTTTCAAATTTTCCCCACACTCCACCACTCTAGGTGCCACATGGCACGTTCTGATTGGGCGCGGGCCCTTCCTGACCATTTTTTCCTTCGGGTCGCTTGGTGTTTTTTCACCCTTGGACACGTGGCAGCTCCTGATTGGCTGCGGGCCTTGCAAGGGAAAATTTCCCACAAAAACTCCGCCGAGCCATAACTTGAAAAATACGTGGAGTTAGGAGGAAAACTTTACCTTTCTGGAAATTTGAGAAAGAGCTCTATCCAATGGTGTCATTTCTAGAAGGTTTTGAGTGCCTAAAAAGTAAAAATTTATGACTGAGGCACAATAGAAGGAAAGAATGAAAGGGAGTTAGCCACAAAATGAGTAGGGGGCACATTTGGATAACAATTTTGGCGACTCAGAGGGGTCATCTGCTGCTTGGATGAATGATCAGTAGCCTGAAGCAATCCATTGGGCATGGAGTCATGAGTAGTAGCCTGAAAACTGATCTGAACTTTGAAAACTTCCCTCTGAACCGCTTGAATCCCACTGGACATGGAGTTGTTCCCACCAAAATGCCATCAAAACGAACTGTGCAAGAGTGAAACTAGCAGCACCAAAACTATGTACAAACTAAAATCATACATGCTCCAAATGGAACATGCAGAGTGTGCACAAGCACTTCTTCTACTGAAAGCAAACCTACCTACTCTACTCTAACTGGAAGCAAAGGTGAGCTAAATGAACCTACAGCTTGGTTGTGCAAAATAGCTTCCTTTCTTCAAAATTGGCAGCCATGCAAATGATTTGGAGCTGAGTATGGCTGATTGGATGAGTGGAAAATCAACAAGAAGCTGGTCTTCTACCCAAATTAGCAAGGTGTCAACTAAAAACAAATCCAATACCTCTTTTAGTTGCTCTGCATTTGGATTGGAGAGGTATGATCCTTGGAACTTTGAAGCTCATCCTCATGCTTAGAAGCAAGCATGACTGGTTGTGGCTTCTCCTTTGGCTCCAATGAAGCCAAATACCTGATTGGGCAAGGTCTGATCCATTGAGTATGCCCATAATTCTGATTTTCAACTCCAAGAATGGAGTTCTCTTGTAGACCTTGAATGGATGGTGTGGAAGCAATGGTAGAACCCTTCTGCCCTTTCTCTTCCTCCAATGAAGGACATGAAAGATTAAAATCTTCCAATCTTGGTTCCAAAGAGCTTCTATAAGATGCAGGCTGCTGCAAATGAATACTCTCCTCCATGACAGCAGGCTCTTGTGTTTGGAAGATGGATGATGAAAGAGAGAATGGTGGAAACTCAACCGGTTCTTCTTCATCAAAACAGTCCTCCAAATCAGACAGGTAAACTGCCTCATTGCTGTCCTGCTGCAAATGTTCAACCTCTCCCATGGCGTTCTCTTGATCTGCAACTTGATCACCATGGTTTCTTTCATCCTCCAGCATTGAGTTTGAGGGATCAAACTCTTCTTCAGTACTAGAACTTGAGAGAGATGAAGTAGAGAGAAGAACTGAAGGTTCTTCTATAACCTGCTTTGTGCTCAAAGCCTTTGGATCTGCACTTTTCTCCCCCACAGCTGGAATGTGCTCCTCTTCTTTTGGATTTGGAGCAGCTTCTCCTTCCTCTTGCTGTCCCTCATGACTGATTTTTGCAATTTGAATTGGATCAGCATTTCCTTCAAATAGGGTGCCAACATGGACACTATATTCTGAACAAATTGATTGTTGATCTGCAACTCCTTTTTGCTCTTCTTCTGCTGCAACAAAATCAGTCCTGACCACCATTTGTTCTTTAACTCCAACCTCTTTTGAAGGTTTCATCAGCAAAGGGATCTTCTTCATCCCAAATTTAAGAGCCCAACTCTTCAAAATTTGAATTTCTTCATCCTTGTTTGGCTTCTCTTTTTGTTGTCCTTCATGACTGATTTTTGCAATTTTTTGTGGTGGTGGAGGAGGTAAAACCTCTTGTTTCTTTGGAGGAGAGGGTGTTTCATTTAGCTCTTGTGGAGGGGATGACTGTTTGGAAGGGAAAAGGATAGAAGAATTGAGATGAGGTGGAAGACTAGGGGGTGGAGAAATGGATTCAACACTTGGGACAACAGATGGAGAGTTTAAAACTTGACACTGTTGAGATAAAATAGATTGGGAAAGAGGAAAAGAAAAGGCATGAGATGGTGTGCTTACCCGTTGACAAGGTTGCTGAATACTCCTCTCATACACCTCTATTCCTTCAATCCACTTTACAAGCAATGGCAGCGTTGCAATCATGAAGTCAAGCTTCTCTTGAGGGCTGTAATGCCTTGGGAAAGGTCCCACCCATGGACAGGGTGCTCCACAACCGATTCCAAATGCTTTCATTTGTGCTTGAGCCCTGGATTGCACCATGTTTACCTCCATCTTTTGGATTTTCTCCAACAGACCAGCATCTTGCATCTGATTGTCTTCATTGTATGCACACCCTTGCTCTTGGAAAGCTCCATAGCCAAACTGATTTTGGCATTGCTGCTCATATGGGTATGTATGCTGATTTTGAATTTGTTCAAAATGCTGATTTGGAGGATTTAAAAAACATGTTGGAGGTGGGAAACATTGTTGCTGTTGTAAATGTGAGTTCCATGATGGAAATGAAGTCATGATTTCATAACTTCATGGAATGGAAAAGAATGAAAGAGATGGAAAGAATAATGGATGGAAATGGATGAAAAACAGGTCTGCAACTTCAGAAATGGGTTGTTGATCAGATGGAGTCGCCAGATGTGTTTGCAAGTGCCTCCAAAGGCTGAAATCTTCACAGGAACACACCAACCTGCAAAGATGAAGTGGAAGACCTCTAAGGTCCCACCGGGCATGCCAAAATTGTTGTTGCAAATCAGCAGCACCCCTGGATGCAAATCAAGGTTCTAAGTTGATGTTTAGGGCATCCAGTGTGATTGCACAACATTGAAACCTCTCTCCAAGTGTGGGACTTGCAAGATGAGAGAGGAATCTCTAGATTAGAGGTTGGTTCCTCAAACTCCTCTGATTAGATCTATTATTTGCACAATGCCAGAGGTTCAGATCCTAATTTTATCCTAATTTGCAAGGAGACAGGGATAAGAAATGCAAAAATTAAAACTAAACTGATAAGGGTGATACACCAAAGGAGTGGTGAGCACTTCTTGCTCATGAAAATTGACACAAATCAGAAATTTCAACATAAAACATCATGCACAGGTTGATAAGCTGTAATCAAGGGTTTGAAATGAAGCAAACAACACATACAAAGGACTGAAAGCATTCACGAGCTGCATTGTGATTTTCAACATCAAAATCCTTGTATTCCAACACCAAAGAGGCGAGAAAAACTGTTCTGAATCCTGGAAGGTCGATACTTGCCAAAATCACTTGTTGAAAGTGAAAACGAGAAGCTTCTTGTGCAAAAAGGTGTTCCATCTTTGAAAAATGAGCCAAATCGGCTTTTACACCGTGCATGGGTCGAGCCTAGGAGAGAAAACGTGAAAAAAACGTGGGATCCATTCCCCATTGACCAAAATGCATTAAAAAAAGAATGGAGGTCCTTTCAAACCCATGCCTTAACATTTTGACCATCTGGAGAAGAATGTGACCCATTTTGCATTTAAAATTGGTTGTTGAAACGTCGATTCTGTCCATGGGCGTACATACAGAAAGCGTTTTTTGATTTTCTCCCTCCAAACTGAACCAAAATTCAAAATTGACCATGGAATCTTATAGATAATTTCACCAGATTTCCATTGATATAAAGAACGTGAAAATCTGAGCTCTGGATCGAAAGTTATGGCCATTTGAAGATTTAGGGCAAAAACAAGCCAAAATCGGATCGGCGGGCAAAAAGTTTGAATTTTTACCCGTTTGGTCTTTGGAACATTTTTCAAATTTTCCCCGTGCTCCACCACTCCAGGTGCCACATGGCACGTTCTGATTGGGCGCGGGCCCTTCCTGACCATTTTTTCCTTCGGGTCGCTTGGTGTTTTTTCACCCTTGGACACGTGGCAGCTCTTGATTGGCTGCGGGCCTTGCAAGGGAAAATTTCCCACAAAAACTCCACCAAGCCATAACTTGAAAAATACATGGAGTTAAAGGAAAACTTTACCTTTACGGAAATTTGAGAAAGAGCTCTATCCAATGGTGTCATTTCCGAGAAGGTTTTGAGTGCCTAAAAGTAAAAATTTATGACTGAGGCATAATAGAAGGAAAGAATGAAAGGGAGTTAGCCACAAAAACCCTAAAATAAATAAATAAAAATGCGGGAAAAAAATTTCTTATTTATACAAGGGTTAAATAGATATTAACATGTTGATATATATAGATTAATTAATAATCAATAATTCATCAATACTCTCTTCATCAATTTACAAAATATAATGTGACAATGCTAGCTAAATACAAAGTAGATGTACTTGGTTGATTACATATGCAAAAGGTTTAAATGGTAATGCAAAGTGATTGTGCATATTTAAAAATGACCTAGAAGTTATTTGTTTCTTGAAATGGAGTGTAAATTTGAATAGGTATTGAACCATTCAATAATTATGGAAACAACATATGGTATAGTCCCTTCTAGATAATTTCACATAGGGATGCATTAGTGCTTTATAATTTACTATGTGGCTACACACTTTGCGATGGCCTTCACTCTAAACTATTAGGTGATGTACATTTGTAAAACCCTCTGTAAGATGTAAAACAAATTCAAACCCTAGTGATGAGGCTAAAATATGCCTCATCAATGTGTAATGAATACTCTCATTTTACTACCCTTTTAATCAAGTTTGTTTGCATTTCATAACTTTTGTTTGATCTAAATATAAGTTTAGGATGTAATTTTCCATCTTTTGTTTGATTTAGTTCAAATGTCTAAAAACTCTATAATTCCTAACAAATTGTGTGGAAATTCAGTTTTTGGAATAAACAGGTCATATTTGGTTAGGATAAGTGAATTGTGAAGTAACCAACATCTTTTTGAGGAAGTTGGATAAAATGTGGCTTAGCTCTGGAACTCCAGTACTTAGCTCAACTTTAGCAGTTAGTTCCGAAAGGTTTCCCTTTGGTTCCAGAACTTCTCCAAAGTTCCGGAATCAATGGGGATCTTCTTACTCTATCAAAATTTGGTTATGGAGCAAATAATGGGCCTTCCAATAAAAAATAGACCAAAAATTTTCCAGTTCTTCACACTCCAAATATACATATGTAAGACCAACAATTGTATATCCAGCTAGTTTTCTAAATTTCATATCTACTCTGGGCACTATTCGGTTTAACTAGAATTTGTAGGTGGAAGGATAGCTATTGAACACTCATGATTGAAAAGGCATCTTCGGATGGAAAAATATATATAGAGAGCTGAAGATAGATGTGAGGGATTCTCCAGTTAGTTTTGTAAGACTGAATAATTCAATAATAAGAATATCCATTTAATTTTGAGAGCAACATATTGTGTTAACTCCTAATTCAAGGTGGAGCAAGGGCCCACTCCTCCAAGAAAAGGATCTTCTCTTTCATTGGTATTTATATTTTCAAGTAATTCATATAATTTTGTTATTTGGCAATTTTGTAGCACTTTTGATTCATCAATTAAATTATGTTATGTGGAGTTATCTATTGTCCTTACAGGTGTTATAGTTTACATTCTTATTTCCTTAAAAACATTTTAAACAACATTTACAAGGTGTGTTCAATTCTGTCAAGTGTGTTTATTTCAAGCAGTGTGTTTAATTCTACAAAGTTTGTTTATTTCAAGTAGTGTGTTTAATTCTGCAAGATTTGTTCATTTCAGAAATGTGTGTTTATTTCAATCAGTTTCTTATAGTTTAGCTTTAATAAGGCTTTGGCCAAGAAATCTTAAGACACTTCAAAACCTCCAGAAAAATAAAAATAATAGTAACTATAATCAATTACTAGTTCACCTGAGACTTCACTTGTTGCATATAGCTTGACACAACCCCTGGTTTAATATGAAATCAACCATAAGTTGATCAATTAAAGGGAATAATAACACCCATCACCTAGCCATAGGTAGACCCTAAAAAAGGTTAATTTTTCAATTTAGATTCATTTTTGCACAACCTACATCAGAACTATTCCAAATAGGCCTTAAACTATATATAATTATCCACCTAGCATATGTTATGTACATAGATACAACTTGATCTCTTTGACAATGAGAAGAAATGGCTTTGTTTGGATTTGAAGGTCTCTATAATTGGAAGGTTGACTCTTCAACCTAGTTAGGAGTGCTCCATACATATGTGGGGATGCTATTAGCTTTCCTTTTTACTTTTAAATGATTTAGGAGAGATATGAGAACATTAAGAATGCATTTTGCAAGTGTGATTTTGAAAATAATAAGTGAGGTAAATAGGTGAGTTGAACTTGCTTTTATAGGAATTCATAGGTTTAATATCATATTAAGGTTGATCTATGGGATATGTATTGACCCATAAAAATATATCAAATTGGAAAAGTAATCTTTGGGTGGTTGGGGAAGAAACAATTAAGTTTGGACTAAACAATTGGAGATTTTGGTCCTATATGGACCATTCATATTGGAAGTTTGTGGGATTTTACACATTTTAGGGAATGATTCTTTTGTGTATACTTTTGTGAATTTATGTACTTGGTTATATGAGTGAATTAGTAGTGTGAATAGATAAGTGAGTCATACCATAGAGATAAGGATAAGTCACCTAGACTCACAATGTATACATAAGTCATGTTTTGGATGAAAAGATAATATTATCATTTTTAAATGATAAAATTTCAAATTTATGTGTCTACACCACCCCCAAGTATGAAATGAAAATTACACACTTAAAGAAAAAGATACCTAAGTATGTACGCATACCTTGTATTTACTTGGAATTGTTACTTCTATTGAATAGTGGTATGTTCAAATGTGAAACTTACAACATAGAGTGTGGTCAATGTCCATAAAATATTTGAGTTATAATTAGGCTTTGAAAACATATTCAAAGAAACAAAAACATGAAGGAATAGACATATTTGATTTTTCAAAGGAGAAGCTCTCAAATCTTATTGTACTTAAATATTTATATTGGAATTGAATTGTTAAAGGATGGGGGTGATCAATCCATAATTTTTTTGAAGGAGATGTTGGACACATAAATTAATTGGTGTCATTTGACCCATCACTAAAAGGAGAGGCATTGCGGGACTTTACATTCATCTCAAAAACCTCAAAAGAAGGAATTTTCCATAGTTTTATTCACCCCGATATCTTTCAACAAAAGTGAGAAGAATGTTTCCTATACTATAACATTTACTATTTTTGTCCCTATTGGAAATTGTTTCCTGTGTGTAATATGTTTTTGATTTGTATCTAATTTTATTCCTAAGTATCTATACCATGTGCCATTTTATTCATGAATGATGAATCATATATGTGTGCATGATGCACGCATGCACGTGCTGCGATGCAGCACGCACGCTACGCTTGCACGCCACGCCTTGCACGCCTTGCACGCACACGCACGTGTGCGCGCACGCACGCACGCCTGCCATCTGCATACGCATACGCACGCACACTTGCACACACACACACACACACACACACACACACACACACACACACACACACACACACACACACACACACACACACACACACACACACACACACACACACACACACACACACACACACACACACACACACACACACATGTTTAATAAACCCCACTAAATTCCCCTTCTTTTGAGGTGAGTGAGATGTGCAAATATAACACTTGGCTCAAAAGAACTAATGGGTATCTATTTTAGATATATCTAATATTCAACATTATATCACATGGAGGGTTATTTTAGGTGGCCGACATTGATATATTATTCCTACAAGTTTTCATGGTAGAAACCATGGTACACAAAAAAATCAAAATCAAAAAGCACATAGGTAATCTAGCATACAAGTAATGTAGAATACTAGTACACAAGAAATGTTACATATGTTAGTCATAAAAAGGAAAATATCCACAAACAAGGAAAATATCTATAAATAAAGGACACCAAAGGGTCACAAGGACGTATAGAAAAGGCCATATGCAACATACATGGAAGTAAGAAAGTGATTTAATACAATAAAATACAATAACCTAGAGGCACATAGATCAAGATAAGCTAATACTACACCAAACAAATGTTATCCCATATTAGTCTAAAAGGTACAATATATCATAATATAAAAAAATGAGAATAATTAGGAAGTGAAAGTAATTGTATTGAAACAAAATCACTTGAGTAGTGTAAGAGATGCCCCTATATTAGCAAGGCCACTAGGAAGGACATAGGTCAACACTTTCCATTGTGTATAATCTTGTGTGTGTCTTGCATCAAGCTCAAGATACATCATGAACACGTGTAAAGAGTATATAGAAAATATTCCATCCATTAAAATATATGAAAAACAACATTTAAAGTGAAAGTTAGCAAATCAAGTCATATGTAGGTCATGACTTTTAATTTTGAAAATATTTGAATATTTTTGTACTTTTTGCATTTGAGTTTTTTTTTTTTTTTAGAATATTTGTATAAAAAACAAGAGCTAAGTAATAGATGACCTATGATAAGATCAAGAGGGTGAGAAGGCCTAGGAATAGAAATGGAATTATGCACTCTAGGAGTAGGAGATGTTGGTTTGAAAGTAGTATATAGAAATAGCAAGAGAGTGATTGTACTAAAAACTTGAGGTAAAGTTAAACCAAATATTTGGACTCGCATGAAAGAGGAATATGTACCTTAATAACAATAGAACATAATCTATTACTTACAATAACAACAAAAGAAAGTGTGTCATTTTTGGCAAAAGCAATAGTAGTAAAGTAAATTATAACATGTTCAATTAGAATATGTATGTGACTAAAATTAACATAGATAATATCTTGTATAATACAACAAAATATGACTCACTTGTTAATATAGTGTCCAATACATCTACAGAAGCCACAATAGGCATGAGATTCAAAATATTTACCACAATATTGCTTGTATCAACCTCAATAGGTAGAGGGAGAGATATAAGGTTATACTCGACAACTTTTGAAGGACCGCTAAGGGTGACAAAGGTAATTGTGTGAATTAATCTTGAAAAGAAACTTGTAAACGAAGCTTAACGAGGTTGAGTTATAACATTTATAAGGACTTTAACATCTTTCTTGTTAGATTATATCGACCTTTGTAATTAGAAATACCTTAAAATTGAGATGTAGATATATATGGGAGCATTACACCCATTGAAATCCTTAGCCCTTAGTCATATGGTATAGTCATATGAGGGCTTAAAGCTTATGATTCCTACTAGTAGGTTCTTTTTCTTAACTCCAGCCCCCTTTCATTTTATTTGTGTGGTGAAGGAAAGAGCATTTTATTCTGTTTAAGTGGCAACTAAAATAAATAGTAGAGCATAATATTGAAAATATTGTAACTTTTGATCGGTAACTCGGTTTTGAGTGTCGTTTTTTGAAAAAGTGCTTGTTTTTATGCTCTTTCCATTGGAAATATTTATTTTGAGAATTATACTATAATTATAAAGTGGCATATTGTAACACGCACTCATTGTGCCAAAATATGGGGGATTGTTGCATTGTTTGGGGTCTTGTTGCATTGCTTGGTTCTTGCATTTCTTTTGGTCAATTTTTGAGATGGCATCTTTATCTACTTCTGCATTAGATCATGTTGAGCCATTAACAACACATAATTACCACACATGGAAACCAAGAATGCAAACAATAATTAAACGAAAATGATTATGGGCTTTAACTTCTTCAGAACAACCAGTGTTCACTAGATAATATGAGAAATTTCAGTACCAATGAAAATTTGATGAGTATATGGGTTTTATAGGAACTTATGTAAGTGATAGTCTTTTGTTTCATTTGGAAAAATGTGACTTTCCTTTCACAATTTGGGAGAAATTGGAGGATTTATTTGGTAAGTTGGATCATATGAGAGCCATGCAACTTGACATTGAGATCACATGTCTTAATCCTAAAGATTTTCCAACAATTATAGACTATCTTACCAAGTTCAAGCATTTGTTGACACAATCGAAGGGGAGTGGAAGAGATAAGAAAGATGAAGAGTGTGTTTACTTGATTCTATCCAAGTTGAGAGGACCATTCCAAATTTTTTCTTCTACCTTTTTCTCTAGCATGGATGCCTTAGGTGACACATTCAAAATTCCTAACTTAGAAACATTTTGTGAAAGACTTACTAGGGAAGAATCCAAATTGTCTCACCTTGAGTCTTCCACCTCTCAAAAGGCATTAGTTACATCTAATCCTAAGGGCAAGGGAAAACCAAATAGTAAAACCAAATCCACGCCTTCTCCATCTAAAATGCTCCTAAACCCAAAGAAAATAGCTCAAAACCCAAGGAGTCTTTTGAATCCAATAATAAGTCTAACCGTTCATTCTCTTTTTGTGGAGGTAGTAATCTTGAAGAACATAGGTGTTATAAGTGAATGCAATCCTTAGAGGATGTAGTCAAGAAACACAAAATTTCTATCTCCATGCCACCTCCTTCTAATCAGCATGGCAAAGCACTTAATTTTTTTGGGAGATCTCAATCACCACTTGTAGATAGTTGGGTTATAGATTATGGTGCTTATCATCACATGACTTCTTCCAAGGAGTCTTTTGTTTCTCTAGGTTTGAGTTCTACTTCCAAAATTGAGGTTAGAGATTCTTCCTTTCTTTCTATTAAAGAAAAGGTGATATACAAGTTGATGATGGCACTATCCAAGATGCACTATTTGTTCCTAACATCACTATAAATTTGTTTTCTGTATATCAAATTTTTCATTTTGGTCAAGGAAAAATAGTGACTTTTACACCACATGGAGTAGAAGTACAAACTTTGTTGGAGCCTCATTCACTAGTTGCTCAAGGTATTGTTGATCATAGTTCTAGACTATATCACTTTGAGGGTTTTGATGACACTTCTTCTATAGGGACAAGATTGGTTTCTCATGCAGATTCAGAGAGTAAGCTTTGGCATGAAAGATTTGGACATCTCAATTATAGATATTTGAAGGAGTTGAGCACTCATGGTATGGTAGATGGTCTTTCTAGAGTTTCTTGTCTTGAGGGAGTTTTTCATGGTTGTGCATTAGGGAAACAACACCAAGATCATTTTCCTAAGAATTTTTATAAGAGATATTTTTCACCACTTGAGCTTGTGCATAGTAACTTGATGGTTTTTCCTACCCCATCTTTCAATGGAGCTAAGTATGCACTTATGTTTATTGATAATTTCTCGAGGCGTACTTGGGCTTATTTTCTCAAGTACAAAAGTGATGTTTTTTCACACTTCAAAGTCTTCAAGGCTTTGGTCGAGAAACAATCTTCTAGTAGCATAAAGAACCTTCGTACTAATAATGGGGGGAGTACTTCAATAATGAATTTTCTAAATTTTTGGCAACTCAAGGAATTATTCACCAACATTATGTTCCTCATACTCCACAACAGAATGGCTTAGCAAAAAGGAAGAATAGAACTTTGAAGGAAATGGCTAACTGTATGATGCATTCTAGAGATTTACCTCCTATCTACTGGGTAAAAAAAGTTAATTGTGCTAACTACATTCAAAATCACACACCCCACAAAGCACTTGATCATTTGACTCCAGAGGAAGCTTGGTCCAACACTAAGCTAGATGTCTCATTTTTTTGAGTCTTTGGGAACCATGCTTGGGCCTTTGTGCTAAAGAATAAAATGAAATATTTAGATAAGAAGAGAAAACCCTTGATCTTTGTAGGGTATTGTGAGGACATGAGAGCTTATCAACTTCTAGATTCTGATACTCATGATGTTCTTTTTTCGAACACATGTTTAGTTTGATGAGCGCTTCTCTCCTCATGATTATTCATCTTCTTCCATGCCTCCTTCTTCTTCTTCATCTCATCTTAAGGATCCTTTCTTTGATGAGGTTGATGAGGAGGTTAGAGATTTCATTGAGGATCCTATTCCCATTGATGTTGTCACTATACCTAAGTGGGCTCGTACACTACGCTTCTAAGGCAACACCTTTCATAAAGGATCTTCCACCCACTAAGCATCATCACGCACATTCTATAGGTTCTGGACTTTTGTGTCAGGTAGTTTTTGAGGATCCACATTCTTTTCATAGGCTCATGGGATACAAGAGTGGGATGATGTCATGGCAGCTGAGTATTCTTCTTTGATGAAGAATCATACTTGGGATTTGGTATCTCTTCCTAAAGGAATAAATATGGTTAGGTGTAAGTGGGTATACCAAACCAAATACACAGTTGATGGGTCCATTGACAAGTATAAGGCTTGTCTTATTGTAAATGGTTTTTCACAAGTTGAAGGTATTGATTACTCTAAGACTTTTACACGTGTTGCCAAGATGGATTTTGTATGCCTTTTACTTTCTCTTGCTGCATCACAAGGATGTCCCGTATACCAGATGGACATGAAGAGTTCCTTCTTATATAGAGATCTTCAAGATGAAATATACATGGAGTATCTGGCTGGATTTGTTCAGGATTCTTCTCTTGTTTGTAGGCTCTAAAGGTCTCTCTACGGTCTCAAACAAGCCCCTTAGGCTTGGTATGAGAAGATGGATTCTTTTCTTCTATCTATTGGTTTTGTTCATTGCCACTCCGATCATACAGTGTATCTTCAAAGATGTTGTTGAGGATATTTTGATACTTTTCTTGTATGTTGATGATTTGTTACTTACTGGTAGCTCTTCTTCCCACATTCAGAGTATTCAGAGGGCTCTTTCTACACAGTTTGACATGACAGATCTTAGGCTATTGCATTATTTCCTTGGTTTACATATTTCTCAGATAGATTCAGGGATTCATTTGAGTCAAAAAAATTACACCCATGATCTTCTTCGGTGCTTTGATATGGTTGATTGCAAGCCAAGTCCATCTCCTTTTCAGTCTAGAGTTACTCTTACTTCCACATGTACCACACCACTTTGTGATCCTACATTGTATAGGCAGTTAGTTGGGAGTCTCATGTACTTGACCCATACTCACCCTGATATTTCATTTGCAGTAGGGATTGTATCTTGGTTTGCACATTATCCTCATAGTAGTCATTGACAAGATGCTAAAAGGATTTTGTGTTATTTGCATGACACTTCCCACTTTGGCCTACACTACACTAGGGGTTATACTCAGTTGGTTGGGTATATAGATTTAGATTGGGTAGGTTCTATTGATGATAGGCATTCCACTTCTGGCTATCTTTTTTTTCTTGGTTCTTCTCTAGTTGCTTAGGCATGCAAAAAGTAACATGTTATTGCACTTTCATCTTTAGAGGCAGAGTACAAGGCAACAGTTACAATGAGTCAACAAATTCTTTGGCTTCGATAGTTATTAACAGAGTTTGGATTCCCACAGATTCACCGACTGTACTTTGGTGTGACAACCAAAGTGCAATTCACATTTCTCGCAACCCATGTTGAGCACCAGCAGACCAAGCATATTGAGATACACATCCACTTCATTCACCAACACATTCAGATGGATTTCTTTGCTTGGAGTACATTCTAACTCAATAGCAAGTTGCAGACATCTTTACAAAGCCTTTTACATCACCTTGCTACCTTGAGTTACGTGGAATGCTTGAGGTTTCAGAATTTGTTCTTGGGGTGTTCATGAGAACATATTCTTTCTTATTCTTATTTCTCTTTCCTTCTAGTAGGATTCTTTCCTTATTTTGGTTTGAGATTTCTTCATGGATATATTATACATGAGTACCTCATCAGGCCTAGTTTCCAGGACTCATACTGTGGACATGTCACTTCTATTTTGGCCCCTAGCTTCACTTGAGGGGGTGTTAGAGTAGGTATTTACCTTAGCTCATGTTCACCTAGGTAATTTATTTACCTTTATTGTATTTATCCTCACCCACTTATGTGTGTGGATATTTCCTTTTATTTATTTAGATATTAGGGGATATTATCTAGTTGTTAGGTATAGTTCTTTCCTTGATCTATGGTATTGACTAGATCCTTGATGTCTAGTTCTCTCATAAATCTATGGACTTAACTAGTTCTTTGATGACTAGTTCTTTCCATGATTTATGGCTTGATCTATGACCTTGATTGGTTCTTAGATTGTTATTCCTTGCCTATATAAGCAAGTCCCATTCTCATTGTATTTCATTGAGTTCCATAATAATATATGATATTGTTGTTCATTTGTTTACAAAGGTTTTATGTAAATTTATTCTGGTGAATTACTTTCATCTTATAGATCATGGTGTTTGATTAGCATTTGTGTTCTTGGCTTGGTACAATCTGGTTATCGTTCCTTTTATTAGATGCATACTTTGTTTACACACTAATTAAATTATTTTATGAAAAGTGCACAGTAATAAATAGGATGTAAGGGTTTGTAATAAGGGATTATTCTAATCTAATCAATTTATAATTAACCATTCATAACTAAAATAATGCATTAATACTTGCAATGATTGATAAATGATAAACAATAGCTCAAATATATAAGGATATATAAAGACTTAGTTTTATAAGTTAGAACATAGAATATTTGGATGTAAGGATACATGGAAAAGGAATATCCAAAACTAAAGATGTTTTGTTGTGAATTTTAGAACTATAAACTGAGCAAGGAAAGACCATATAAATTTTATATGGTCCAAACTTGGAGTTAAGTGCGATCATGTCTAGAAGTTAGGATTCAAAACTTCATATGAACTTTACTTGCTTAGAAATTACCTTGCTCACGTGTCGTCACCCTTACTCGTACAACATTGGAATGACCTATAATAACCTATAACAAAGTGGAAACACTACAAACCTAAAATCATCAAAGTATTAGAAAACCAGAAGGAGAAATCATGTGTGTGGTGATTTTGGACTACCCTTGGTGTTTAACTCAATCAAAATAATCCAAGTGTTGCACTACATGCCTTTGTGTGGGAGAAAGCCTCGTGTAGTTTTCATAGGTGCTTGTACAAGTGTGTCTATGATCTAATCCAACCCCATATGGGTTCCTTTGTGTCCCTTGCAATTTTATAATATAGAATGTACCCAACATGATAGTTGTGTGATGTGGTCCTGTTGATCTACGTGAGATAACCCTTTATTCCTTGAAACCCTCTTAAAATTCTTGGAGTGAATTTTTTTGATTACTCATACATGTTTCTAGGAACTTTATATACTTGGACATGGACCTAGTTGAGTTCCTTAGAACTATAGTAGGGGCTGCTCTAATTATTGTGCCATTGATTTAAAATATTTTTGAGATCCTTTAGTGCTTTTGTAATGATATTTGCAATAGGATCTTGTAAGAATTTCAAGTGATTTATAAAGTAATATTGACTTGGTTATATAGCCTTCTGTAGGTGAAATATTCTAATAAGGGTGACCCTAGGAATATGAAATGGTGCCATAAAGATATTCAAATTGAAAACATGGTTGAAGAAAGTGAAAGGTTAGGACCGTATCAAGTCAAGTAGGATTGTATGTCACATCCTAACCAAAAAATTTGGCATGATGTATAGGGATACTTTATTTCTTTGATTAAATAATGTTTCCTGAATTAATGACATAATGGAGTGTAAATGTGAGCATGTTATAAAATAACTAGAGAGATATATTGATTGGGTTATGAATGTGAGTATTTGTCTTAATAAGGGAACGTAGCCAAACTTGGCATTACAAAAAGACAAGTTACAAAATTTTAGTGTCCATTTCCCCCTTTAAGTGTGTAATTGAAAATTAAATACTTAAAGGAAAAACATAATTGAGTGCACACACACACACTTTGTATTCACTCGATAGTTTTTTGTAATTTGTTGGTGTTGGCACTATCCATGATGAAACTTGTAACATAGAGTGTAATTTTTATGATAGAAACTAAATTATAAGTCAAAGTATATATAAGGCTTGATATACAATGTCCCCATAATGTGTTGTATTATTGTAAATGATTGTATGGAATTGGAATATCATATAGGAGAAGACCCGTGCCCCTAAACCATGTTCTTACAATTGTGTCTAAGTAGTGTAGAGGAGAAGAAATAAAATACTCACGCCCCATGTATCATGTTACGAGTTGAGTAATTTGTGTCTAAATTTTTTATAGAATTAAAGAAGACTACAAATTAATGAGTATATTCTCCCTATCTCAAAATTTCCACTTGAGGTCATGATCATACCACAATCTTCATTGTATTATATGGTTTTGACATGTATTAAATTCTACCAATTTCTAGTATATGTACCTTTTTCTAAGGATGTGGGCCCTATAATAACATGTTCCTATGTCTATAATTTGTCTATATATGTAGAATATATCTTGATGAATGGCCCCTCTATTGAGTTACATGTGATAAAGCATTTGAGTGTGTAACATAAAAATAATAAATGTGTACCCATGTGTAATAAATATGATAATTTGTGTAGGATCACATAAAAGGATGGAATGGTGTCCACCATTGGAAACCTATAGATAAAAATGGGTGGTGTGTGGTGGAAACCATGGCACATAGAGAAATTAACATGCACAAGCAATAATATATGTTTAAAAAGTAAGAAAATCAATATAAGAAGTGTCTATCATGTCATAATATAGAGTAGTAATAGTATAGAAACATTAGAGTAAAACCAATTGTGTTATAGAATAGAGTAATAATGGTATAAAAACATTAGTGTAGAAATAAATCATGTCATAAACCATATTATTAATAATATATAAACATTGGAGTAGAAATCAATCTTGTCATAAACCAGAGTAGTAATTGTATAGAAGTATAAACAATGGTGTAAAGACAAGTAATCACTAGTATAAAAACATAAACATAGACACATGGAGGAATAGAGCCACAAATATAGGACACCTATGGTGTTACAAGACAATCACAATAGAAGGCAATGTGGGCAACATACATAGAAATAAGTGCATACACATAAGATAGGAATAGAGCCACAAACATGGGACACCCACGGTGTCACAAGATAATCAAGGCACTCGGGGTATATATAGTAAAAAAATCATAGAATTGTAATAAACAAAAAATAATCAATCATAAGAAAGGAGGCTAATAATGAAATAGTCAAACATGGAAATAATTTGTATAAGCAAGTAGTGACAATATTTTATAAAACAAATATATAAAATAGGGATAATAAAAATAGAAATAACAAGATAGGTTAGCGTTGCACAAAACACATGTGTTAGTCTTGTTAGCTCAAAATATAACATAAACACTATGTATATAATCAATCATGATGAGTTATTGTAAATTAATTGTAATGAATCAAAAACCACTTGTATAGTGTGGAAGATGCCCCCAAAGAGTAGTATTAATGGGAAGGAACCAAACTAACATCTCATCATTATGTGTCATCATGTGTGTGTCCTGCATCAAGATCAATATATCTCTTGAACACATGTCTCAGAAAGAGTATATAGAAAATATATGTTATCTATCAAACCAATGCAATAAACAACATGTATAAAGCAATAAGCTAGCCAATCAAACCATAAACATGTCACATTTTTTTTTCAAATACATAATTTTTTTGTATAATGTGATTATTTGAATGTTTTTGAGTTATTTTGAAAATACTTATGTACAAGAAATTGGATAACACAAAATATACCCAATAAAAGTCTCATAAAGATGCACGACACACTCACGGGGTAAAGAAAACACATGCTCTACAAGAATTAGAAGAGATGGAATATGTACATGGGTAATCTATGTAGAATCAATGACATGTCTTTGAAGAAGAATCAATGTGAGAAGACCCATTATTAGAGATATACATAGAGGGAGGCCTAGTTAGAGGATAAAGATAAGGTGTCCTATAAGAAGTAGGATGCGACCTAAATGATTGAGCGAAGGTTGAGGAGAAGGTGTCCTACGAGAAGTGGTATGTGACCAGCTAGGAACAATGTGTGAACCAAAAGACCTATCGATAGATGTATTATAAGGGAGTATCTTATTATACATAGTATGATAATTAGGAGTTTGAGGTGTAGATGCACCAATAGTAGGAGGAGTAACAATATGTATTGTTACAATTTTCTAAGATCTAGGGTCCTCAAATGGAATACACATGATTGTAACCACTTGTTTATTGTGAATGAACTTAACACATTGATGCAATAATAAAGGTATATTTGTGAAAGTGTGAATCCAAGAGAAACCTAAACTCATGTCACATAAGATAAAAGAATATGCCACAAATAATGGGATGTCAAAGGTAATAGATCCAACTATGAGAGGTAGAACAATACACCTTATGTGTGTTTTATGATCAAGTATGAATTTATTCATAATATATTTGAGAGAAAGAAGTAACTTAATAGTACATATATTATGAAAAACAACGTCATCAATCAAAACATTATGTATAGGATGTTGATAAAAAAGAGAAAATGTAAAGTGCATAAAAATAAATTTATGTGCCATATCAATGTCATCAAAAGTAGTAATTGGTAAAAAGAATAATAGTAGTAATATTACCAATAATAAAATCTATGAGCGATGAGAAGAAGGTGGAGGTGGTAAAATTCAATAAGTATGGTGCACCTTCAAAATGGATTTGGTAATATTATGTTCGAAATTAGATCACTAAATATTTTGAGCTTTGCATTATCATTAGTATGCTTAGATTTAGTGGGAGCATCGTGTTCAATAGCACAAGTATCGAGACCAATCCATCAATGGTAATCATAATGGACATTAGCATAAAATATCTTACCATGAGGTGCACTTGTATCAACCTCAAGTGGTGGAGGGAGAGGTAAAAGGTTGCACTTAAGCAATTGTTTAAGAATTACTTGTAGTGCACAAGGTAAATGAATGAATTGACAACACGAAGGTTACAATTGTAGCTTTGTGGTTTGAGATACAAAATTGATAGTGGATTTAGCTTTGGATTTTTCATTAGTATTTTTATTTCTTAAAAATAGTCTTGCCTTGAAAATTGTGATTAGAAATTCTATGAGGATTAACAACACATTTGAGCTTGCTCATCTTGAGGTGTTTAGCTTCACATTCTTGTAAAGTGTGAAAAAGATGTTCAAAGGAGGTGAACTTATCAAATATAATTGATTCTTGTAAAGTAATAATAATATTGTATGTAAAAAGATCATGTAATTCATTATCTCCTAAAATATTGTTCATCTTAGTAAGCATGGTCTTATAACATAGAACATACCAATGGGCTCACTGAAAAAATTGTTGAATTTTAGCCATTTGAGAAAAGCGGTGCTTTGTCTCAAATGTTAATAGAGAATTTTGTAAGAAATTTATTAGCTAAATAGGTGAAATCCTAAATAAAATACATGGGTAAATCATAAAAACCATTGTAGGGAAAAAAAATTGAGACTCGGGGAAGATCTTGGTAAGTAGTATCATTTAAGAGTATTCCAAGAAAGCAACATAAAATGTATGAATGTGTCCTTCATGACCACCCTTGTCATCATAGATAGGAAGCTTAGGAGAAATAAAATTAATAAAAAGAGTAGAATCCACTTTGGGTGTAAGTGGGCTATGGAACAACCGAGTAAAATCCATAATGTGAGAGGAAGCATATGTGCCTTGTTGAAATTATAGAATTTGAGCTTGAAAAGTATGAACAAGGGATTCAAAAACTTATGTGTTAGAAGAATAATTGATTTAATAAAATTAAGTCTTTATCATAAGACTCGAGATCATAACAATAATAAGAAAGATCTAACATGCAAAGTACAAGCAAGTGTGTAAGATAAGAGATAAGAGTGACTTAGCTTGTATTAGGAGATTTGGACTAATTCTAGGATGGAAAATAGGCTGAGAAGGCTAGATCTAGACTATGCGAGGCTCTATCTAAGAAATGGGGATCTAGGAAATCTTTGGATAGGACTGCCTCGGGCACTAGTGTCCTATTAGATGCTCTACTTCTACTCTTTTCATGGGTTTTCAATGTCTTCTTCCTTTTTATGTTTATCACATTAACTTTATTGTGGGGTTTCTATGTTACACTTTTCCCCGTAAAACAAACCCTAGCTACCTACATAAAGCTTGAGTAATCATTATATGGATTATTCCAAATAAAATTAGGATAAAATTGGAATCAAAATTGGAATTTTATGTTTATCCTAATTTTATTTTTTACCATTGTGTCTGGTATGTGAACTCTTTGAGAGGGTGGAATAATCACTTGGTTATTTCCCCACTCGTTTGGGGTATGTGAGATGAAAAAATGTGAGTGTGGCCCAATGAGGAAAGTTGAAACTAATGTGTAAATCTAGAATAGAACTCTATCTTTGGGGGATAGGGAATACATATGGTAAAAACATGCCATATGCAAACAATGGGGAAAAGGCTATCCAAAAGTGATAGTCACAAACAACTATACATAATGTAATAGAAACAAGTCACAACACATAGTAACATTGTAAAAGACACATCAAATAATTAGTTGAATACATAGGACACCACTCAGGATGTTGTAATACAATTGAAACCTTTAAGGCAATAAAAGAAAATAAGTAATGAACATAGGGCATAGCCCGCAAACAATGGAAATCAAGACATAAATAAAGAAGACAAGATATAAGCAAGTAAGAAAACCATAATTGGAAGTAGGCTTGCAATAAAAATTCTACACATGAAGCACTGTTAGCATGTTAGAAAAATTGATAATATGTCACAATGTATACAACTAGAAATATGAATGAAATTAGTATATATTATAATGATAAAACCTAAATATAGAAAAATAGGAAAGGTAGATGCCCCCAGAGCCTCGGTGGGACTGGTATGGTACAATGCCAAGCATCATACATCATGTAAGGACCTATAAGTGATTTTTATTCACCTCAAAAAGTACCATGTGAATGTGCATGTTTGTATGAAAAAATGATAGAGCATATTATGAATCCAAGTAACATGATAAGTAATGTGCAACATAGAATAGAATAAGTAAGCAAGGATACATCCAATCAAGATCTAAGCTAGTATTTTTAATTTTTCTTAAATATGTTAACATGAAATAGAGCAGCTAGGAGAGGGGAGCAAGGTTTCCCCTAGATTATATGTGCAAAGTGAGGTCTACGTAATTAAATGCACCCTCAACAATCATGTTTGAATGTGGTTTGAACCTATAACAAGAGTGTGTCATTGGGTAATGAAGGAGAAGGGATAGGACATCCCCAAATGTGAATTCCATAGTGATCTATCTAGAGACAAAGGTGATGACTACACACAAGTGGCTGAAGTGATGCTAAAGAAGACACATGTGATTGCATTGGGATGCTATATTTTTCCTTTTGTGTTGTTTTATACTCTGCAGCTAGATGGTGAGAAATTTGTAATGCTTATGGTGAAATAGTTGCATCTTCTTCATCGATAGGATTAATATTTGGTGAGTACTCATTAAGGTGCTTATATTCATCACAATAGGAGGTAGGATAAAAATCATCACCATCGTCATATTTGAGTAGTAGGGATGAATCAATGTCACCCATGAGATTAATCTGCATGTTGCTCCCGAAGATTCTTTAAAAGTATACTTAGGATTTAGCTTATATGTGCCCATGCTTGTGGAGATCCATAGATAATTCAGTAATTCATTGATACTTGTGTTTTCATAATCTATCTCAATATGCTTTGAAGGAGTAGAGATATTTGTAGATTCCTTTGTCATGTTGGCCTTAGATTGGGCTTGTGGTGGCTCAACTGATATTGTTGGTGTTATGGTGTGTAATGAATCAAGTGCAAGTGATGATTCTTTTATTATAATAGAATTTGAGGCATTCAATATGGAATTATGCTCATGATTCATAGATGAATTAGATTTAGGAACCCATTGAGATTTGAAAATATGAGATAGATGTGTAGTAGAATGGTGTTTAGAAAATGAAATAAAGCCCTTATGCTCAAGTTGGATTTTTCATTGTAAAGCATAACAATCATTTTCATGATGTCCACTAATTCCATGATAATTTCAAAATGGTTAGTCATTGGATTTTTTAATTCAATCATAAGATAGTAATGATTGGGTAATAAAGTGATTAATCAATGATTGAGGAGCTCAAATAGGATATCATGTTGTTTAGCATGCTCATCAAATGAAATATGTGTTTTATGTTGGAGGAATTTACCCTCACTTATGTGAGAACATGTAGCACCTATATCATATAGCATAACTTTGGCCTTAGGAGCATCATGATGCATAGAAAGAGAATTGATATGTGTATTGGAAGTATCTTTAAGGTGTAGTATTTCAACCTTGAGAGATGTAATTGTAGCATTCATGGTTTGGATTTGATCTTGAAAGGCATGGTGCAAAACTTGAATAGAGTCTAAGATAGCCTTATGGGAAGTGTCATCATTTCTAATAGAAGGAGCTGAAATATGACTCAAAATTGTATTCACTTGGGAAGGTGTTGTATTATCAGGGAGTTGTACTTGTTTCAACAATTGTGTAAGAGTATCTCTACATGATGGGTGTCATTGAAGTAAATGAAACAAGGATACTTGAGAAGTAGTGTCATGGGCCATGATTATAGAAAATAAAATGAGGGATAAGCCCAAATGATGTAGAAAAGTGTATATGAGACTGACAATTAAGAGATCATGGAGATAAAACCCAAAGAGCAATGTTAGACTAGAAAGTGATTGTCGTGAAATGAATAAAATGACCATAACTCAATATAGAATTTAAATTTTACAAAAAAAGAGAGGTTTTTTTAATATAATGATGTAAAATGACAACCTCCAAAGGATTTTCTCTCGAAGTGTATATTTTTTGAATTATGCCTTAATTACAAAAAAAGTGTAATTTTCAATTTCTGAAAAAATTATCAAAATTTATAGAAAACAAAAAGAGGTTTTTGTTAAATATGTAAAAATGAAAAATAAACTCAAAGTAATTTAAAAATAGATTCATTATTCTTGAGATATGAAACAAAAGGCGATTTGAAATTTTGGAGCCCTGAAAGTGACCCAAAGGGTAGGATGAAGCATGAAACCCTAGGAATATTTTTTTAGATCTGATTTATGGTAGGTAATAATAGAAAATTAGGTTTGTATGTGAAGATAAGATGCAGATATGAACCCTAATGCAACTAGGGTTTGGGTTTGGAGAAGAATGGATCCGTTAAAGAGCATGCAAGGGATCGGGTTCACCAAATGATTTAACAAAACTAAATATTTATGAAAGGAATGAGATCAAATGAATATAACAAAGAATAAGTAAGATCTGGAATACAAAGTACAAACAAGTGTGCAAGATAAGAGATAAGAGTGTATTAGCTTATATCAGGATATCTAGACTAATTCAGGGCTAGAAAACAAGTTAAGAAGGCTATATCTGGACTGTGTGTAGGCTATGTTTGAGAAAATGGGATTTGGGAACTCTTTAGATGGGACCGCCTAAAGGAGTATATGACCACCACAAGCATCATGAGCACCGCTTTTGATCTAGGTGCTAGTGTCCTAGTAGATGCTCTCGCTTCTACTCTTTTTATGGTATGTCAATGTCTTCTTCCTTTCACTATTTTTCACATCAACTCTATTTTGGGGTTTCTATGTCACACATGTTCCTATAAAACAAACCCTATCTACTTACACAAAGCTGAAACAAACATTAAATGTAATAAATAACTAATATTCTTGAGTAGGACTGACCTTGGTAGTCACCCTAATGTGATTTTCCTCGAGCGATGTACTACATTTTAGACTATATGTACTTTTGGTGTGTGTGATTAAATTTGTGTCCCTTGAAGATAGGTTTCCCTTGTGTTAGTCATGCTAAGATTTTGGGCTACAATTACTTTTCCCCCAAGATGAATGTGTGAGATGGAATTCAAAATAAGCCCTCCTATGCAGTGAATAATGCAGCCCAAAATGTAGTCCTTGATTGTTACTCTTGTAGATGGTAGATAGAAAGTGATAACCCAATTTCCCAACCCTTAATAATGGTAAGTAATTCATGTGTATATATATAGGCTTCCTTGTTTGAATTTTGTCATTAATAATAAGAAAATCCAGCCAAAAGTAATAAGAAAGATATTATAAAATGTACCAAATAATGTGGCATTTGAAAATTAGGAAAAGGATGGAAAAATACATAAGCACCCAAAGGGGACAATAGCGCTGGGTGTTCCCTGTCTCTAATGGAAGGTACTATCTAGAATGCTCAAAGGATATAATGGTAAATACAGAGTTGGGCCATATGTTGTCTAATGTCCAAGAGTAAAGTGGTCATTCCAGAAAAGTAAATAAGAAGAGTGTGTAAGAGGATAAAGCAATGTAAAAGAAAAACACGTGTTGTTAATGTCTAGTTTTCTCACTTAGGAATCATGCATATAATGACATACTTAGAGGCCTGATGTAAATAGAAAGTACGTTATTTCGTGACTAAAAGAAGCATGTGAGGCACTATGGGTGTAGATAGGAGATGTAGGAATAGTATTGGTCATAGGAATAGAAATAACAACACTATAAAGTGGAGGATTAGGTTCCTCCATTGAAATAGGTAGTATAGATGAAATAATCATAGTTGTCTACACACTAGATGATGGAGGATTGGGATTAGTTGTAAAAGATATATTAATATTCTTAATTTGGTCCCTAGCAGTATAAGAATAATATCAATATTATCATGATGTTCTCTTAAGAAATGTGTAAAATTTGGTGCCTCATCATCGATAGAGTGTGAGTGTTGAATATGTTATGAGACCCATCACCTTGTACAATATTAGTGAAAATGTGAAGATAGAATGAGAAAATACATTAACAATAGAGTATGCATGCTTGTGAGAGTTAGAAATGGTAATGTCATGGTTTATATCATTGCAAGTAGAGTTTTAAAAGGGTTCATCATCCTTACATGAAGGAAAAGCAAGGACTTGGTTAGAGGGATGGTAGCTTGTACTAGAGAAAGGGTGATAACCCTTTGGCTTGAGACAAAGATGACAATAATGATAGTGATACATTATACTTTGAATTAGAATGTGTCAAAACCAACAAGAGGAAACCCTAAGGATGCTAGGGTTTGAACAATAGGTTTGATTCAAGAGTCGGGTTCACCAAATGTTCACACCCTAATTATATTATGCTATGAAAAATGCATAAAAATAAATAGGATGTAAGGGTTTGTGACATGGGATTATTTTGATCTAATCAATTTATAATTAACCATTGATAACTAGAATAATGCATTAATATTTGCAATGATTGATAAATGACATAAGATAGCTCAAATACATAAGAGGGTATGTAGAATTAGTTGTACATGTTAGAACAAAAGAAGATTTGGATGTGTAACGAGGTGGAAAAGGAAGATGAAAAACTAGAGATGCTTCATTGAGATTTTGGAAATGAAAACTAAGTAGGGAAAGGAATGTAGGAATGTTGTATGGTCCAGACCTAGAGTTGTACAATCTTGATTAGAAGTGTACTATCTTGGAATCTTTGACATTAAGGATCTAAAACTTCTTGATTTCCTAGAAAAACCCTTCATTGTATGTTGATATTTATCACACAACCTCAGTATGACTTGTAATAACTTGTAACAAAGTGAAAACCCTAGACACCTATAATAACCTTCATTAAATCATTAGAAAACCAAAAGGAGAAATAACGAGTGTGGTGAGGCTAGAATACCCTTGGTAGTTGACTCGACTAAACCAATATAAGTGTTGCACTACATTCACTCATGCATGATCAAGCCTCATGTAGTTCTCTTATGTGATTTTTCAAGTGTAAGTGTGATCTAAGCCAACCTCCTAAGGGATACCTCGTGTATCTTGACACAAGGATACCAAGCTAGCCGTATATTGTATAATGTACCCAATGCAGTAGTAGTGTGATGTGGTGTGTTTCGACTACATGACCCGACCTTTGTTCCTTGATACCCTTTAACAATTCTTGGTGTGACTTTTCTCTTGCTAAGAATGGATCTAGGACCCTTTTATGCTTAGAAATGAAAGAAGCTAGAATTTTTGACCTAGTTGAGTGCTTCATAATTATAGTGGATTTTGGACAGATAAAGGAGCATAGGGTGCATGCTTTCCCATGTAGGTCACCCCACCTACCCCTTTGTTCTCACCTACCTATGTGCCATTAATTTAGGAATATTTTAGAGATCTAAATGTGCTTTTGGAATAATATTTGTAATGGGAGCTTGTAAGAATGTCAGGTGAGTTATAAAGTGATGTTGACTTGCTTATATATCCTTCCGTAAGTGAAATATTCTAATAAGGCCGACCACTTGGAAGATGACATGACACCATAAAGATATTCAAAATGAAAACAAAGTCATATAATTTTAAAGGTCAGGACCATACAAGTTGGCCATGATCATATTTCACATCCTAACTAAATTGTACGGTATAGGACATGAGATATGTGATACAAAACATAAAGTTGTGGCATGATGTATAGGGATAGTTTATTGCTTTGATTAAATAATATTTCTTGAATTGATGATAGAGTAGAGTGTAAATATGAGAAAATCATGAAAAACCTAGATATATATATATATATATATATATATATATATATATATATGAATTCTAAATGTGAGCATCTATCTCAAAGTAAGGTTACATAGTCAAACTTAGCATTGTAAAAGGACAAGTTACCGTATTTTAGTATCTGCATACTTAATCTTGTTTAAATTAATAGATGTCAAATCCATAGACATTGTAACACTTTGAAGTTCGATATGGGTTTCCCCGAATATATAAGCATTATAGATGTAGTAATAGTAGGTATCGCCATAAGAGAGGGAATGTTATATATATATGTATATTATCATGAACTAGGTGTCTAACTTCACATGTAGAATCGAGAGGTAAGACACCAAAAGTATCATGCAAATCATTTATAACATGACTAGAATAAGCAAGTGCATCATCTATAGTATAAGAAAGATCGTAATAAGCATTTGTATACTATTTTAATATGATAAAGATATTTAATTATATCATTTGTGAGTGTGATAATTGTATCGTTTTCCTTTTCAAGAGAAGATAAAGACACATTGCTAACATTTTCCACATTATCGAGTATAATAATAAAAAAGTATCATCATACACCATATCATTATAATTGTGACCAAGATCATCATTATAATTATAACCATCATCGAATGTGTATCATGTGCATGTTAAATAATATATACAATTGCTAGATCACAAATAAGTGGTGCTTTAAGGAAGGGAGTGGAGTTAGTCCTTAGAATATATACCACATAAGGTAGGTCTACATAAAAGGGCAACATAGTTTTTTGTGAGATTCTACAACATTTAGTTGCATAAGCAGGGATGTGGATAATTCAAAGAGGTAAATTGTATCTTGATTGGACTAGTCAAGGCTATGTGAAATTGTATGATAATAGGTAAGGAAATCATGTGAAAGACTTAAGAGAAGGATTGAAGCTCTTTTCATCACAAACTAAAGTATTTAGAATAAATTCCACATATGTGGGGTTTGCATTAGTAATAATTATTATGGATTAGAATATTTCATAAAGAACATCTTTAGCCATGTAGGATTGGTGAATGAAATTAAAAAGGGATATGGTAGCATTATTAAATTGGTCAAGAAATGGTACAAGAATAGGATCCATAAAAACACAAATGAGAAGGAATCCAAGAGCTAATAAAAGGATTATACATCAAGAAAGGGAGAAGAAGCCCTAAGGCCACTAGATTTCTAATACAAGTCGGGATCACCAAATGATTTAACCCTAAAAATAGTATAGAAAAGAATGTGGGGGTTGTTCTTTTTTATCTAGGGTTAAATGGTTAACAACAAGTTGGTACATTCATGTTAATTAACAAATAATAATGCATAAGTAATAATAAATGCTCATTAGTAATTTGCAAGATAAATCGTGAAATAATTTCTAAAATACAAAGAAGTAAATGCACTTAGTTGATTAAATAGAGGCATGATGTTGAACCGGTAGTATGGAGTGACTATACAGATGGAAATGAATTGTAAGTGCTTCATTTCTGGAAATAGAGTGTAAATTTGAGTAGGTATAGATCCATTCAATAAGTATTGAAACGTCATATGGTATGGTCCCTTCGGGGAAAATTTTTATATGGGGATGCGTTGGTACTTTGTACTCTTCTATGCAAATGCAACACTATGTGGTAACCTTCACTCTAAACCCCTAAGAATTTCAAATTTGCAAAACCCTTTGTAAGATGTGAAAATAATTAAAACCCTAATCATGAGCAAGAGATCTTGCAAAAATGTTAGTAATTGGATTGAAATGCAATTTGTGTTCCACCTACATTGGTACTACTTTCAAGAGGCCTCAAATCAACATGTAGTTATTCACCTAAAATGTGATATCTATATGGATATAAATACTTTGGAAAATTGATCACTTGAAAATGAGAAATCATGGCTTGGTGTGCTTGAGCTCAGCTTGGCTTTGAAGGTCTCTAGAATGGGAAATTTGACTATTATGCCTAGTTGGGTGTGCTTGAGATCTATTTGGGAGTTGCTTATGGATTGTGTTATTGATCCGAAAGGATTTAGGAGATCTTGAAGTGCTTTAGGAATGTACTTTGAAAATATACTCTTGAAAGTTTCAGGTGGGATAAATAGGTGAGTACATTATAAGGCATTTGTAGGTCTAATTTTCCATTAAGACCAACCTATGGAATATGAACCAATCCATAAAAATATAACAAATTGGAATAGTAATTGTTGGGTGGATGGGGATGAAATAATTGACTTTGGACCAAACCATTGGATGGTACGATCCCAGATGGATAGTACCATGCAAGTAGTTTCGGGATTCATTTGTTAGGAAACATGGGGATAAATAATAACACAAATTTATATATCCATTAAAATAAGCAAGTTAAGGATTATAGTTTATGATTGAAAAAAATTATAATAAATTATATTATAGACTGAATTAGATATTAGATTGCATACATAAACATGAAAGTAAATGAACACAAGACACAATATTTAAGTGGGAAAACCTTTCAGTAAAAAACCCACTAAAAAATCACTTATCTTTATTGAGAATATACATTTCACCCAACACTCCCACTATTTCATGAATCCACAAAGAATTACACCTTCAAGAAGAGTTATAAACTGTCATATACACATGCTCATGAGTAGAGATCACACTTCACTCCATTTACATAATGTACCATCAAATTACTCACATTTCTTTCTTCTTTGTTTTTATGTCTTCACTCTCTCAATCTCACAAAGATCACCTTATTATATATGAAGGTAAGTGGTCTAGATCCACTCTTACATTTTAAATTTAAACATGTGTCGACCCAATATGGGAATCTACCACACTATAAGTCTTTGATGTGTTTTTAATTAAGTAGTTTTCCACTTGACATTACAACCCCAACACTCCCCCTTAATGTTAAGTAGGGAAACATGCAAAATTTCCTTTTATACAAAAAGACTTACAATCCATAAATCATCACATGAAGATTTAGGCTAGCATGCAAATATATAAATCTTGTTCCAAATAACACATGTCAAGTCACCTTTTTGTACAAAAGGAATTACAATCCATAAATCATCTAAGTGATTTAGGCTAGCATGCAACAAAACATTTATTCTAGATTTTGTAATTCTGTGATACACTAGTTCAATGTTCCATGGGTTTTATAACTTCACGGTACACTACCGCAGATCTAGTGGACTTAAACAGGATGCAAACCAATGCATGTGTTCTGCAGGTTTTAGAAAAGTTGTGGTACACTCGATTTATTGTTTTGCGTACTTTCAAGAAGCCACGACATAAAGCAAGTTCTCTACGGATTTAATAAAAATTGTAGTACACAGGAACAACGAGAATTCTCAAGATAAAATGATTACATATGAAGTCTTACATAATATTATGGAGTCTTTTATAAACCGATAATCTCTCATATCTAATTCTTCGTTGGGTATTACAAGTAAACTTCACATTAAGTGATAATTTACTTAAAAAAATGAAATAGTATAGGGATTTTACAATGGGCATAATCAGGCCGATAAGAGGTGGCATTACAAAACATGTTCATTCCCCCTTATTTCCCCCTCAAGGGAAACTCTGAAAGGCCAAAACGCATTTGATTCGGAGGTGAAGATGCCATTCACATGATCATTTGATTTTTTCCCATCTGATTCGAGGTGGAGATCAAATTCATCCACATGATCATTTGAGTCACATTCTACCACATGATCATTAGATTCGGAGGTGGAGATCAATGTCTTCCACATGATCATTAGGTTCGAGAGGTGGAGATCAAGGTCTTCCACATGATCATTAGATTCAGAGGTGGATATCATGGTCTTCCACATGATCATTAGATTTAGAGGTGGAGAAAAAAATCACCATTTGAACTACACATCAGCTTGAATGCTCTATCCTTTAATTTTGATATGGATTGTTTGCAAGAGCAATGCAACACTAGCTATCACTTAGAATTAGAATGCTTCCTTTGATGCCCATATAAAGTCCATCAATAGTATTTTTAGCCCCATAGCTTCCTTTGCTACTTTCATATTACTCCATATTGGTTGCTCCTTACTATTCCAAATGATTACACTTACATTCAACCGGAACAAGAATATCCAGTAAGTAGATATTCTATCTACAATATCAACAACATGATTAGAATCACAAAAATTTGAATAATTTTCATTATTACAAACTAATAAAAACATAATTGATTATACCTCAAAATACCTTTTGATTTTCCAATGGTCCTCATAAGGATCTTGTTTGAATCTTAGGAGCAACTCCTAGTTCATAGGATATTAGTGATGATTAAATAACTTTATCACATGCAGGTTTATAATCAATGATTCTAACTTCTTTGAAGTAAGTTAGTGATATACAACAAAAGAGATGCAATAACATATTTGTGATCTTGATATATAACCATGCTTAAAAGAATGATTTAGCAAACTTAAATAAGTACATTGTCTTAATCTCTTTTTTTATTTTAAGAATTATATTCTTATTGTTACAATAAGCAATCAAGATATCATATATAAGACAATAATAAAAAATATGATTGTTTTCAGATTTTATAAATCATAATCAACAAAACAAATTTTACAAAATAAGATCTTGAAAAAAGCAAGTAGTATTAGTATACAAAGTTGTAAAGACTCCTCCATTTCTAATTATATTTTCATGATGAGGTGAACCTTAAAGTTTAATAATGTGTAAACAACTATATGATGGAAGAATATGCAGATTTCCAAGCACACTCATCCCAAACATAGTTAAAATTACTATCTAGAGCATCTGGTGCATTTGGGGCATGATGGCTCAGAAAAAGGAAAGATGCAGGAGGGTGAAACAAAACTTTAGAGCTCAATTCTAGATCATGAAACCTTCTATTACTCAATATACATAATTTTTCCTCTCTCGGGTGCCTAGAAAACCCTTGACAAGGGTTATAAGAGGAGAAACCTATATTTTACACAAGATTTGATGCAAATTTCTCAAATTTGGTTTGGAGGACTAATTAGGATTGCAATAAAGATGCAAAGAGGTTTCAATCCATGTTAGAAATACAAGCTTCTTAAAAAGATACAACTTCAAACAAGTATGATAAGAAGGTTTCCCACAAAGTTATCTTCCTTGGGTTATTAGGAAGAGAAATAAACTAGTATTTGAACCCATTTAGGAATTCTAGATAGAGACATGTTTTGAGATGACTCCCCCTTAATATAAAAACCATCGACAATCAAGAAGGATGGTCATCCTCTTGAACATCTTGTTTCCAAATTGTCCAAAGAAGGATTAAGAAACTATAGGATTTTTATTAGAGGATATTTAAGAGGTCAATACAGAAAATGGTTTCTTTATAGCATATAAATTCCTAAAAACATTCATGCCAAAGTTACAGAACATAATGAGAAGAAGAAAACAAGTTTCATACATGCATTCATGCAATAACAAATACATTAAACATGTATAGATACCATCACCAAGAACATTTTCATAAAGTAATATATTGCTCAACAATATTTTTTGCTTTTCATTCTTATTATTCTTTCTATTGTTCTTACTTTGAGAATTTTTATTTGATTTAGAATAACATTTAGATTCTTTATGACCAAATTTTCCACAAAAGGTACAAGTACCATCAAACTTAACCTTGAAATTTTTATTATTCTTTACAAAAAAATTAGAATTAGATCTGAATTTAGATTTAAAGTTTGGTTGTTGATTAATATTGTTGTTATTCTGATTAAAAAATTTATGGTTTTGAGAGAAAATATCCTCGAGACATTCTCTTATGAGTCAAAATTCTCCATTACTCTTTCTTTTTGGCCTAGAAGAGCATGACGAGTATCCAAACTAGGTAAATCATATTCATTTTGATATTTAGAATTCAAAATAGAGATATAATTTCTAAATTTCTCATGAATATTAATTTGAATGATAAAATATAATAATTTATCTTGAAATAATTCACAATTACAACCATCTAACTGAGTCTTAATGTTCTTAATTTTAGCTAAGTAATTAACTATCTTTTCATTTCCTTTCGTTGGAGTTGTAGTAGTTTCATGATTATTCTAATTATCTTAGAAAGGTGAATGCCTTCATGCATAGTTTACAATTGATTTCATGCATCAGCTAGAGACTCCATGTGTCCTATATGAAACAAGAATTCATCTTTGATACTTTACAATAAGATGGACATGGCCTCTTGGGATTTTTGGGAGAAGATACTCAAGTTTTCAGGTGTAGCTTATCTCCTAGTGGGTCTCTTTTCAACACCACTAACTAGATCCCAAAGATTTCTTTCCATAAATATGGCTTTAAGCCTAACTCTCCAAATACTATAGTTAGTATCATTCAACAACTGAGATTTATCCATGGAAAATTTAGAAGAACTAGACATACTAAGAAAACCTTAGCAAAATTTGGAAAAATAGAGTTATGTGGGTTTTAATAGTTACAGATATCCATGGTTAGAAGAAAACATATTTATGTTGATTTAAAATAATTAGGAACCACTTGCAGACTTAATAAACACACTCATACAAAGTATGAGAACCAAGAAGGGAGGTCGTAAATCACAAAGAACAGGTCGTGAGAGGCCACAAGGTAATAGGAAAAAGATATAGCTTTTTTAAAATTTTAAAGGACGTAGAACAAGTAAACAATGTTCCATGGGATTCATAACTTTTAGTGTTCCATATAAATTCATGGTAAAATCCACCAAACATGGGGATAACCGTTGGAAAAGAAAATTTTGTCGATCATAGGAACCTGTAAAGAAAAGAAAATAGTCTATGAGAGACAGAAAGTCCATGGAACAAAGAACGCCAACCATGAGACAAAGGAAGTCTCATGAAACAAAGAAAATAATCCACGAGACCAAGGAAATCAGGTAACAAAGAAAATAGTCCACAAGATAGGAATTTTGTAGAACACATAAAATAATCCATGAGACAAGGATAAATTTTTGCAATAAGGAAGAATTTCACAAAACACATAAAGAGTCACACAACACTCAAAAATCAAAAAGTTGTGTAACAAACAGACAGAGAGCCACGTAACAAAAAAAAAAAACTATGCAACACTTAAACAAGCATGTAAAGTCACACAAAAATCACGAACACAAATGTTAGGAATAATCATCACATGTGGGTGTTAATGTTTAGGTTAGAAGTAACGTGGAAAAAATGTAAGTGATTGTTATGTTATATAACTAACAATCACATTTGGTTAATTATGTATATATGTAAGTTATTTAAACAACTTACATAATTAGGAGAATGGGTTGTTCTCACGTAATATATTGGAACACCCATTTAGTGGAGTGGTTATAGGAGTGGTTATAGGACTCCTTATATTTAGGAGATCCTTCCCTATAAATATGTAATACTTATATTGTGGAAACATGTTGAATTTATTGTTTTTTATCTTCCACTCTTCCACATATGGGGTAAAACCCACATTTCATATCGTGAGCAGGTTTTGTATGAGGCCTCTCTATTTTTTCACTCCATCCATACTTTTTTCATCAAGTAGACTTAGGGAACGGGTGATCGGATACCACATACCTTGTAGCAAACCCGTTACCTTTTTCCATGTTCATTCATTTGTTGTAATGTAAAAATATATAGAAAAATGCTAATATGATACCACGAACCTTGTAACCCATTTATTTGTGTTTTCACCCTTCTTGCAATTTGTTGATGATGTAGTGGAGTGGACCTCGTGTGAACTTTGTTTAGTAAGCATCATTCATTTTCATCATCTTTCTTCTTTCCATTTCATTCACTCTTTCTACAAATTTTCCTTCCATTTTTTTCACCATATTCATATTCAAAATCAAACAAATTATTAAAAAAAAAACTTAGTTTTTGGTTTAATTTAAGCCTAGTTTTTGTTTAGGATCTAAGCATTCAAAACAGATTTAAGCATCTCTTAAATCCAATTAAAGATTGGATTTCATACATATAGACATTTAAAGGTCTTGGGTTATAATTTTTGCATTAAAAGTTATTTGAAGTGGTGCATTACACATTAGAGGCCCTTGCATTAGGCGAGTTATAACATTTATATCCTTGGCTCTAACATAAATATTTTCTTAACAACTCAAATCCGCGTACGGGCAAGTTTCCTCAAGCTTGTTCTATATTGTATTAGTGGATTTATATATCCTTCTCGGTTCCAACCCCCATTTGGAAGATATGGACCAGCTAGACCTCGTATATGCTCTATTCAACTTAGATATCTTTATTGTAGATCATGTTTTGGTTTGATCTAAAAATTTTGTAAATACCTATACTCAAGTTTTATGCAATTATTGAAATCTATATAGATTGAGCACTATACATGGTTAGTAGCATTCCTCCTCAACCTTGGCCTGGCGTCAGTCCTTGGAAACTCTTGGTGATATATTGGCAAAGGTTTCTTCCATGGCTCAAAAATGAGCTTGATTTGATATGTCTAGAAGATCTCTCAACACTTCTAAGTTTTCAGTGTTGGATCCACATTGAGGTTGATCTCTAGCCCATGAAGTAACTAGATCCTTGGACCCCTCCTATGGAATAATCTACAAAGGTACCAATAGGTTCAACTCCCAATCCTCAAAAATAACCTCTGCTCAACGATCTACAATTATGTCCCTACTTTAATGGAAATATAGCATAATATTAAAAAGTGTGAGCTTTTATACCCAAATTTTCCCCTCGCAAGGTGAGTGTTTAATAGAATAGGGGAAAATTATGGATGCAACTCGATAATGGTGAAGTTGACTCCAACCCTACGAGATTGATCCCCTCAACAAAAATTCGGAATGGAATTAACTCCTAGATCACTCAAATCCCTCAACATTTCCAACTTTGCCCTAGTGTCAACACTTCAATATTCCTTCACTCTCGATGTTGGATCTCTCCAAAATATTAATATGACTTGGCATTGATCAAGTCTTCAACGTATCTCTCCCTCATTAGCTTCAATCTTGGACTTGATGGCAATTAATTCCACATTACTCTTGAAATTACTTCAAATGGTGAAGCTCTTCCATCTCATATGAACCCTAAACCTGAAATCAGGTAGGCATTATTATCTTTTAAATCCATGGTTTTAAAATTTAAAACCAAAATTTCCATACATATAAATGCACTTACTAATAGCTTGATTTGTATGGAAAATTCTATAAGATACTTTGGGAGGTAAAGTGGTTAGATTTTTTTAATATAGGATAAAGTTAATTAAGGTAATATTTGGGGAGAAAAAGGTTTTATTTCAAAAGGGGGGAATAGATATAAATCATTTTTGAAAAATTATAAAGAGGATCAAATTTTAATTAGATGCATTATCGATTACAACCGACATCCAAAGGGTATCTTTTAAGGAGGGGTTGTGTAAATCAAGCTAATCAATGTCATAGCTCTATATTTTTGTGCTTCTTTCCCCATGTTCACACTAAGGGGGAATGTTAGGAATAATCCTCACATGTGGATGTTAGTGTTTAGGTTAGAAGTAATGTGGAGTAAAATTTAAGTGATTATTATGTTATATAACTTACAATCACATTTGGTTAAATATGTATATATGTAAGTTGTTTAAAAAACTTACATAATTAAGAGAATGTGTTGTCCTCACATAATATATTAGAACACCCATTTAGTGGAGTGGTTATATGACTCCTTATATTTAGGAAATCCTTCCCTATAAATACATGATACTTGTATTGTGGAAACACGTTGAATTGATTATTTTGAGCTTACGCTTTTCCAAATATGGGCTAAAATCCACATAAAAATGTTGTGAAACACCGAGGAAGGCCACGGAACATGCAAATAAGCCGTGGAAAACTTATAAATGTCGTGCAAGAATAAATAAGATTGTGGAACATGTGAATAAGTCGTGAAACACACAAATAAGTCGTGTAACACTTTAAAATACCGCAAAGCTAAGAAAAATCCGTGAAAGACATAAATAAATAGAGGAATGCCATGAGTGATTTAAAAATAGATCTAACCATGTAGATTCAATAAAAACCTAGGTTTTGATCATCCACACTAATTTAAAGCATCCAAGTACTCCACATTTATCTTAATCTACATGAATTAGGGTTTTGTACACCTTATAGTCTCAAATAACCACACAACACAAGTTAGGGTGTCGTGGATCTTGAAATTTTCCAAGTACTTTAGATCTACAAGATTATTTGTACCTACAAATCACAAACAATTGGATCTATCTTGCATAAGCACAAACACTAGATCTGATACCATGTGAGGAAATATGGGGATAAATAATAACATAGATTTATATATCCACAAAAATAAGCAAGTCGAGGATTATAGTTTATGATTGAATAACAAGCTATAATAAATTATATTGAAAAATGAAATAGATATTAGATTTCATACACAAACATGAAAGTAAATGAACACGAGACACAAGATTTAAGTAGGGAAATCTTTCAGTAAAAAACCCACTAAAAAATCACTTATCTTGATTGAGAAGATACATTTCACCCAACACTCCCACTATTTCATGAATCCACATCAATTACACCTTCAAGGAAGAATTATAAACTGTCATATACACAAGCTCATGAGTAGAGATCACACTTCACTCTATTCGCATTATGTATTATCAACTTACTCACATTTCTTACTCACTTATTTTTGTGTCTTCACTCTCTTAATCTCAAAGAGATCACCTTGTTATATATCAAGGTGTGTGGTCTAGATCCACTCTTACATTTTAAATTTAAACCTATGTTGACCTGATATGGGAATATACCACATTATAAGTCTTTGGCAGGTTTTTAACTAAGCATTTTCCCGATTAATATTACAAACCCAACATCTACAAATTTAAAGAAATGATTCTCGGAAGAGTATACTACTAGAGATTGATGTATTTGTTTTAGTGAGTGATTGAGTAGTGTGAATAGAGAATCAAGTCATGTAAGAGAGATAAAGAAAGGTCACCTTGGACCAAATTGTTTGCACAAGTCATGCTTTAGGTGCAAAGCCAATATTGTCATTGTTAAAAGATAAATTACCAAATTTATGTGTTTACACCCTCTACTCAACTAGTGATGCATATACCACTCTCATGTAGGGTGAATAGGTTTGGGAGTTCTATACATATGGTAAGATTATCTAAACAATTAGCCATTAGCCATATCTTGGAAAAACAACCATATTTTAGGTTCTAACCTCGCAACACCTATAAACATTTCCTATCATGCACCAACTAACCATGAGTTGCACACATAGGAAAATGAAGTGTAAAAAGTAAAGAAGATTTTTTTCCACATTAAATTTGTTCACTATTAGGTTTAATATATTCCCTCTTTCTCTTAACAAAATTAAAAAGAGCACCATCATGCACATCCCACACATCATGTATTATGACCTTAAGAAGGGGTGTTTCAAAGGTACCATTTTGTGCATAGCTAGTGAGAACGCCTTCATTCTTGATCCATCCCTATATTTAGGCATGCACCCAATATTAAATGTAGAGATTCTCAAGCCTTACATTCTCCCACTCCCCTAGCCAAAAGTGACACAAGATCATTTTTATTATTTAGATCCCGAGCACTTGTTCCTCATAGACAAGGACCAAATTATCATATGATAGATACACACACTCACCATGACACTCACCAGCTTTTTTCGAGTATTTAGGGATGAGAAGTATGTTTATAAAACCATGTGACAAAACCTTCAATAGCTTTATGTTCATTTTCAGCAACTAACCCCAAACACGATGGATACCATTATTTCTCAAGAAAGGACAAACGATCCATGTCTAACCTTACAACTTATCTTGTAGTAGCTCACGCTATGTGAGCCTCCTCACTTCTCTTATGGAACTTAAGATCCTTACCTTTACAATATATTGCATTAAGAATACAACCTCACGGTAATTCAAATTGATGGCTTAACTCCTCACAACATTCCAAATAACTCCTCTATTCAAAAAACTTTCTCAAAACTTAGTGCCTTCCATTAAGTACCACATTACCTTGCACATTGCTCCATGTAATATCTTGTGTGTTTCACAAATTTACTTCACAACCCACATAGTTATTATAATCCTATGTTAGGATCCTCCAACCTCACAACTTTCATAGTCTTACAAAACTCAAATTGTTTTCTTAATATCTTCTATATCACCGCACAACACAATGTCACATCTCAGAACTTCTACTATTTCATACAACACTTCATAACATTTAAAGTTTACCTCGATGTTTCCTAACACATCATAGTTATTTTGTGCATCACTTTTTCATATGCCATTTTCCACTATGGATTTGTGTAGATCTATTTTACCTCAACATTTACTTGTCAAAACTTCACTTATAATCGAGACACTAGATGTTACCTTTCATACTAGCCCATGTCATAGAATCTCTCAGTAATGTGTCATGTGTTAGGGTGCAACTATCACATAATCATCGAAGATGGAACTTTCTATAACTTTTTTCTGCAACACAATTGTAAGTTATAACTACTATCATCATTGTTTATATGTATTTTAACCACTACAATGGAATGATAAATAGATACATATAGACATACAAATCAATTGTCATTCTCTCGGTAGATTGGATTGATACTAGATAGAAGTTTTTCTTGGATTTTCTCCAACATTCAAACACATCTACTCGTAATATCTTACAACAATATAGATAATCTACAAGGACACATACCCCTTTCGATATGAGATTTTTCCCTCTTAGTCTTATTATCTATTTGTAAACATTTGTATTTCCTTATTTTGCATTCTCAATAGAATTTGCATATATACATATTCATCTCTACTCTCATTTGTTTGGTTCATTGCATTTAATAAGCCATATAAACTCTTCTAATTTTGGTTGCTTCAACTAGTACAGATTGTTCCCCGCACATAGTCCCAAGATCCATAGTGTAGATCATTCTAGCTATCACCTCACTTCCTGCCATGTCTTGCATTGTTTCTTGCTCATTTTACAAGGAACGTGTACTTCAAATTCCCAATATGTGAGGTCACATTTTTTGGAGTTTGGCTTCATACCTTCCCAAATTGGACCCATTTGATCCATATCCCATCCTTTTTTTTTATTTTTTTGGCTGTTGGAAGTCATCTTACACACTAATAGAGTCCTATTTTGAATTTCAATATAAATAAATGAACACCCATGTTCATGTAGGCATGACAAGACGAGAGCTTAAAATCTAGAAATAAACATTCATTATTTATTAATGCATTCAAGGAGTTTCTAGTGAAAGTTAGAGAAGACAATTATTGAGACTTTACAAGCATATTAAATAATCACACATTCATTATAACACTAAAGTTAAAAATAGAGACACGTTACATAACATCAACTTGTATGGGTGAAGAGTTATTACTTGTATTAGTGTGTTATTTATGATATTATACAACATTGTTGAGGGGTTCAACAAATATCAAGATAACTTAGTCATTTTCTAGCGCAATTCGACCTCAAAACATATATTACTTTCTTTATGGTTTCGATTCGACAACCCAATTATAGTTAATATGAAAAATATTAATTCTCTAGTGAATGCAGTGAAGTTTAAAAAATTGAGCGAGGGTTATAAAAGGTAGAAACAAGTGAATCCACTAGTTCAAAAAAATAGAATTGTGAGAACTTTGTCAAGAACATTTAATCTTCATGGTCTTGGAGTGTGTGGTTTGGATAATTCTCTTCTCTTGCCCAAAAACCTTGATCTGCATTATCATAATCTAACATTCATCTTCCAATCACTCTAAAAAATAAGATAACCCTAAACCTTACCCTTTCATTTTACTATTCTAGTGCTTACATGAATTAATTAGTTCTAATTTAGACCTAGTTACATGTATTATGAATGTTTGTGATGTAATTTGATGTGAATACATTTAGTCATTACACCAATAAGCATTTTGCGATGACACTTTGAGTAGTGGAGAGTAATAGAATGAGTGAGTGTACATTTATGTTTGACACTAAATTTGATATTCATTTGACCTTCACGTGACAATTTAAACCTTAAATTTGACATCTATTTGATAGTCACATAGAATTTTCTTTTCTTTTTGCTTGGAGAAATCAATCTACAAAATATATACATTGGCCATATGGTAGAGTTTGGAGTTTGTTTTATCCTACAAATATTTTTCCGACTCCAAAACAACAACGTAACTCGATAAATACCATTTATCACCAATCATTAAAAAATAGTATAAAAGATCAAGGATACGAGAAATTTGCACACAATAATTTGTATTCTCTCTATATTCTATTATGTTATTACAATGGCTATTATATAGCCATGGAGGTAGGAAAACTACCTCCTACAAATAAGGAAACAAATAACCCATTTATAATATTACGGGTATAACAATTTAACCAACCAAACTTATTTACGTACACTAATATATTATTGTTACATAACAATAATATATTACTAACTAACAAATAATTACTAGTGAATAATTATTCACATTACAATTTTAACCTATATATTAATAATGGGAACACTAACATTATTTTCCTAACATTCACCCCCTTAGTGTGAATATTATTAATAGCTAATATTCACCCCCTTAATGTGAACACGACGAACCATATTTCGAAGAATTTGAACCACCTCCCGAAAGCACTACTTAGACCACATATTGATTTAAGAAAAATAGGTTTTTGTAAAACCCTAATTGAAGAGTAACTAATGTAAACTATGATATATAACTACCAAGTACAATATGTCACAAGAAATAAGTAAATAAAATACAAAACCCTAACCAACATGTATAGAAAGAGTAACTTAGTTGATTTACGTTTGATCCCGAAATGTCATAAACCGGAAAACTACTGCACAAGAGGTGAACTATGTCGTCAATGCTCAAGATAAATTATGGAGCTCACAGATGATGCCGGACATGGGTGCCCATGGCTAGACAGGGGTGCCTAGGTGCTGGAGACTGCTATTGGGCACCCGTGACCGTGTAAATGGTCGAATCTAATTTTTACAATGTCATAAATATTCCATGTTAATCACCCGTGTGTGTCTTTTTGATCGCCGAGGCTACCTCGTAACTTGTAAAATAGATATCACCTGTAAAACCCACAATACCACATCAAATCCAAAAATAAAGATGTAATATGGGGAGTCGAATGACCCCAACAAATACCCGAGAGTGAACTTACAACCAAGCGTTGCACTACATCTCAGACTCCATGTAGTTCGATGAGTGTGTGTCGAATCATGCCCTAGGATGCCCTTATGTAAGTGAACTTGATAGTAAGTTGTAGTTAGATGTAACAATGTATATATATGTGTGGATAAAATATAAAAAAATTCCCCTTCCTATGTTGTGTATGCAGAAATTCCACCCCTTGTTCCTTGAATGAGTGCTAGATGGATGATTTAGAGTGCTTTAGGTGCCTTTTGATGTAAGATTATGTGATGACAATATATGTTTAGTGTTTTTCCTTCATTTTAAACACATAACTATGCATTTATATGATTCCCTTGTTTTAATTTTGTAATTGACAACTAGAAGGTTGACCAATAAGTGAAAAATATGCCCAAAAGATAAAAGAGATCAAAAGAAGCGACTAAAGTGGAAAAGGGTAAAGGGTGCCCAAAGGGAACAGGGGCACCTAGTCACTCTTGTCCTCGTTGGGTGTTGGTGTCTAAAGCCATAAAATATAAATAAGTAAAATACCAACTAGGCCATAGGGTGTAAGACAAAATAGAAAACAATAAAGAAAACAAAGAGTCCAAAGACAATCGTCAATTACTAGTTTTCTTACTTAGGAATCGTATGAATGATAGTATGTGTTTAGGACCTAGAAATGTACCCAAGTGCATGATTTTGTGTCTACATTTGCCCCCACTTTATATCATTGAGTGAATACTCCATAACATAAATTTGATAAGAAATGCATGCCTTGTGTACCTATAGAGCGTGTGGTGAGAAGCATGTCGAGTGGACAAGTGAAATGTGGAATGAGTGTAAAAAAATGATGCATGGAAACTAGGAAGAGAAATTGACCCTAGGGGTGAATCGTATGTGTTGTACCATGTTATACATGTTGTTGTGTTTATTTGTGTGTTATGATTGCTACTTCTTGTAAGGACGGACTCAAAAAGAAGAGCAAGAGAGTAGTCAAATTGTGTATATGAAAAACTTGCATAAGTATGTAAAAGTGTGTAAAAGGAAAGTGTGAATTTGATGTAGAAGAGTGTAAAGGGATATAATATTTCTTGAACGTGATATGTAGAGTGAGTTTTTGGGTGACCTCATGCCAAGAGTGAGCTTTTGGGTGATCTCATGCAGGGATTTTTTAGTGGCGAATATTTGTAATATGGCGAAAACTCCATTTTAGGAAAATTTGAAAAGGTAAATTTTTTAGAGTAGGTCAGTGTGCGATTCACCTAAATTTTACAATATATATTTTTTTAGGGGTCAACTTCACCTACATTTGAAAACATCTCCTATAAAAACCTAGGTGATTCGTCGGGTAGTATACTACTACCTTATTACTAGTTGAGCTACCAACATATCAAATATCATGAAATTGCGTACTCTAAGCACCAAAGGCACGAGTGTAGATTTGTTTACTATTTAGTAGTTTGTAGTTGGGTGAAAAGTGTTATTTTTTCATGAGTGACTAATAATATTTACCGTGACGATGACAAATATTTTATGTGGATGGGTGACAAGGAGATTTAGTTGTGACGCATGACAAGGGTTTAGTGGTTGACGCCCGACACTAATATTGTTGACGCACGATAACACTCTTCTTAATGCACAACAAGACTCTTGTTAACACACGACACGGTACTTCTATGACATGTGACAATGATATGTGTTGACACATGACTTATTATATTTGCGACGCACAACCGAGGTTTTCTGTAGATGCGTGGCAAGGAGATTTTGTTGACACGCGACATGGGTTATGTTGTTGACACATGATAAAGCTATTATTTGTTAGGTTGTGGAGCCTATTTTCATGTGAGAAAGTGTTGAAGACTGTACACTAAGAGTACTATACACTTTTCACAGTTGTCTCATTGGGGTTCGGGGCCGTGGTTGGGCCTCGAGCGGGGTCTGGGGTGGTAGCCCCGATAGTAGGGGTTCAGGGCACAACCCTAAAAAAATTGGGCCTTAAAATGTGCCCGATATATCGGGAAACGTGCTTTTCTCATATGGGCAGGATTTTTAACCCATAGGTTTATGGGATGGTTTTGGCCCATGGTTTTAATACCCACGGTTTTGTAAAACTGCTTAAGCAATTGTCTACTTATATGGTTTTATGCATATGGTAGGATTATGTAACATTGCAGATGTGTTTTGAATTCAGGTGTGAATTCTATAGAGTTTGTTGAGCATAGCTCCAAACAGATTTGGGTATTGTATTGAGAGAGCGGTGGCTTGTAATAAAATTTGAGCAAGTGATTCTTAGTGGACGTAGCCCAAATTGGGTGAACCACGTTAAATATTGTCTCTTTGTGTTGTGTTATTTTATTCTGCACTTTTATTTGAGATCTGTAATATTTTCTACATATTTGTTTCTACTATTGCGATTCTGTGAGGGATTATTCCATATATTTTATCCCTTATTTCATAACATTATTGAGGCATGCCAATTTTCCTGTTGACGCATGACACAAGATTTCTCGACAAGTGACAAGGATATTTGTTAACATGTAACAAGGTTCTTCTACCGACGCTTCGACAAGGTATAAGTTGTTGACACACGAATGTGTTATTGTTGATACACGACACTCTTACCGTAGTTGCGTGACTCGGTTGTTGCGACACGCGATAGAGTTTTAACTTAGTTGTTCGAACGATAGAAGGTGTTGGTGCTCAAAATGTGAAGACCCAAAAAGTAACAAAAAAATCTTAGAAGTCCATGTTCAAGTATTTTGGAAACTCTGCTACTACAAATACTACAACCACCAACACCCATATAGTTTCCACTGGAATGAATCAAAGTACAAAATGTGTGGAAGGTAATATTGAGGTGGACATGCATTTTGCACAAAAGATCAACCAAATGACACCTATGATGATACCATGCCAAATCTTGAAGATATACATGTTGGGATGCCCGAGCTTGAAGATATTCCTGTTGAGGTGCAACCAGAGTGCATCAAGATATCACACATATAAATACTCAAAGAAAATGAAACACAAAAATCAAATGTAAATTCTGGTTCACGAAAGAGGAAACCAGGTGATTCTGATAATGCTCAAAATTCTACTCATAAAAGTAAAACATTGAAAACGAATAAAAATATGTGGACACTTGGGAGGACATACAAGTTTGATTGGGATGCCAAATTTACGTTTATCAAACCTGTACAACCAGCTAATTTAGAAGAGATCCCATTTGAATGTACATGTACAATATGTATGTGGAAATTGGGAAAGCAACAAAAAATGCAATTGAAGTTGGACACTATAGAAAAACACTATGGAAAACAATATTTGATTGTAATGGGGGAGGATGGCTAGAAAATCAAAACACATAGGTGGAAAACTGAAAAATAATGCATGCATGTTAAATATGTAGTAGAGTATGAAGTAGAGCGAAAAGACATAGACATCTCATGGAAAAGGGAGGAATGATCACATCGCAAATTGGTAAGATGAATCAATCAAATCTACACACAAAACTCATACAATTCTCTACTTTATTTCACATACTCAAGAAAAGAAGACCGATTTCATATTTCCTTGATTTCAAAGTTTTGTATCAATACAATGGAATGCACAACATTCCTCAGTCTCATTGGTCAGACAATAGTGCATGGGAAATGAAAAATACCTTTCAATGATAGAGAAGGAAGATTTGAAAGAGAATGTAAAAAATGATAAGTTTATCTCTCTTTCAATTGATGAAGTGACAACAATTCGACAACACTTTGCATGGGTATGTATCCACGTCTATACTTTAGAAAATCATATAAGGACACCGCATCTCATTGGGTGTTATGAAAATGGTTGAAAATTGTAATGCCAAAAACCTACATAAAATAGTTGTTTCTCATTTGAAAGATATTGTTGGAATGACTGATTATGAAATTGCTACGAAGTTGGTATGCATTGGAGCAAATGGTGCATCAGTCATGCAAGGTCACCGAACAGGGTTGTGTGTTAGATTGCAAACAACTATGGCCCCTTATATGCTAGCAATTCACTGTATGGCTCACAGAATGAATTTAGTGTATAAAATGGTAAGCAACTATGAAAATGTTGCTAAAGTAGAAGACCTTATAAGAGAACTTCATGCCTATATGGCAAGCAACCCAAATTGATTTCTTGAGTTCTAGAAATTTGCAATTGGAATTACATATGGCAAAAAACTTCTGAAGGATGTTAAGACAAGATGGATTTATTTGTATGAACTTGCATGTAGAGTTCGTGAGGAGTATCCTTCATTGGTTGGTTTCATGCACAAATATCGTCATGAAGTTGATAGGGCAAGGGACTTGTTGTTCCGTTTAATTGATTTGGAGACATTGCTTACATTGGTTGGTATTCTTCCAATGTTACAGGAGATCAATACATTGATGAAGCATACACAAGGTAGATTAATCTATATTATGGATTTTATATGGATGAGAAAATGGTATGTCAAAATCTTGATGTCTTGTACACTTCCCAAGATAGTTTTGATACACCTCTTTTTGATAATTGGAAATATTTATTAGATCTTAAGAATCCTAGTAATTGTTTGAGATTTAATATCCACAATTAACTCTGTATACATGTTAATGGGAGGGACATGCCACTACACATTGTGCAAAAACGTCAAGATATTACAGGATCAGAAAGAGAATAAGTTCTTGTGACACATAATCTCTTTGATTCTGTTACAGTTAAAACAAGAATAAAGCTTAGAAAATTTTTGGAATCCTTATCTTCAGAAAATAGAGAACATTTGTGCAAAAATAAAATTCTTGAAGCAACGGGTGTGATGAATCCTAATTTTTAGAATACTAAAGGTGTTCGTGTAGACTTTGTAAGAAATCATTTCCATAAATCCATGGGTGCAATAATGGAACATTTCACCAAGACTTCAGAGGTCAAGGGTATGGAAATCAAAGGTATATTGAATATTGATTTATTACAGTCTCACTCAACACATTTTGCAACAACAATGAGGAACCAATATAAAATGTTAGACGAACCTTTTGAGAGTGGTGTTATTACAAGGCTCTGATGAGGAATCTATCAAAGTAATGTATTACAAGAACACATCAGTGAATATTTCAAATTATATGAGTTATATCAAATAATTATTTTGGGGTCTATGGAGGACGAAAGGGTTTTCAATGCTTTATCATTTATAAAATCAAAACTGAGAAACAGTTAGATAAAAATTTGGAAAGTTACATGAGGTGTTATGTTTCTTGTTACTCCTTGGAAACCTTTCCTTTCGACAAAGCAATTACGCATTGGAATTCCCTTGTCGAAAGAAGACGTGTAAATAATAAATCTACAAGTACAACTATTCCCAACGATGAGACTGGAATTGGTGTGTCATCGCACTCTACAGAAGATAATATTGACTTTGAAGAAGCTATTGATAATGGATTGTTTCAGCTTTAAATAGGTATCTCCTTGACCTTACTTTTATTGTTTGTCACCTTACATTTTAACTGTGGTTATTTATTCAATTTCATATTAACAGATTCGAATATAATAGTTTGTAGTTAGACGTAATAGTGAACACAATTGTAACTCTACAGATGCAAATATTGACTAAGGAGGCTTTTTAACATATTTTGTTTCAGCTCTTGTTATCATTAAATATGTTATAGGTATATATATTTACATTTATTTAAATACAATTATTTATAAAAAATTTGTTTTATATAATTACTATTTTGGATTTGTCGAATACTAATTTACAAGGCCTTCAAAGTTTAGATCTACATATTCTTCCATTGTTATACTCTTCCTGAATTCTGAATTCCATTGTTCAGACATGCACAGTTCTCATATGCATTTTCTTTAATCTTTTTGTTTTTTCCTTAATCTGCTCAATCATTATTTCAAATTTTCTTTATCGAAAATGTGGGTTGACATCCATCCAAGGAAGCTCTCACTTCTCGAGATTGACAATGTCAGGCAACTCACCCATCTATATACTAATCCATTTTTCATGTTGAGTTTTCTTGAATCGAAGGTCGTCTAGCTCATTGCGAAGGATGATTTCTCATTTTCCTTCCATATGCTTTGTCACACCCATCTAGAAGACAAGAGGTACCTAAGTTTTTTTAATTTTGTTTAATCTTTTTGTTTTTTCCTTCATCTTGCTCAATCAATATTTCATCTTTTCTTTCTTGAAAACGTGGGTTGACATCCATCCGAGGAAGCTCTCACTTCTTGGGACTGACATTGTCAGGAAACTCCCAATCTATATACTAATCCATTTTTCGTGTTGAGTTCTCTAGGAATCAAAGGTCATCTAGCTCATTGCGAAGGATGATAATTGATTTTTCATTTTCCATCCATATGCTTTGTCATAGCCATCTAGAAGACAAGAGGTACCTTAAACCCTATTATATGACATGGCTAGATTTTTAACAATCATATTTAATTTATCTTGGTATTTGTAAAAAAATTGATGTAGTGTTTGAACTTTGTGGCATGAATATCAAATTACATGTAAAAATTGATCTTCTAAAAAAACATTACATTTACAAGTAGAGAGAAGAAGATTTTGAGTAGTTTTAAATGTGAAAACCTTGATGCAAAGTTTGAATTTTACAAGTAGAGAGAGGAAGATTTTTTTGTATTAAGATGTTTCATACCACATTCCAAATTTTCTTAAAACAATTATCCATTATCATCATCCATGATCGTGCTTGAAGCTAAATATGCATCCACATATAATTCCTCATCATCCATATCTATTATAATGTCATCATCCACATCTAAGGTCATCATATCATTACAAGTGCAGAGAGGAATATTTTGAGAAGGTTTAAATGTGAAGAAACCTGATACAGAGTTTGAATTTTACAAGTAGAGAGAAGAAGATTTTACTGTATTAAGATGTCTCTGTCATACTACATTCCAAATTTTCTTAAAACAATTATCCATTATCATCATCCATGATCGTGCTTGAAGCTAAATCTATGTTCACATACAATTCATGATTCATCATCATCCATATCTATTCTAATGTCATCATCCACATCGAATGTCATCATATCATTACAAGTAGAGAGAAGAATATTTTGAGAAGGTTTAAATGTGAAGAAACCTGATATAGAGTTCGAATTTTACAAGTAGAGAGAAGAAGATTTTATTGTATTAAGATGTCTCTATCCTACCACATTCCAATTTTTCTTAAAAAATTATCCATTATCATCATCCATGATCGTGCTTGAAGCTAAATCTACGTCCACATACAATTCATCATCATCCATATCTATTCTAATGTCATCATCCACATCTAAGGTCATCATATCATTACAAGTGCAGAGAAGAAGATTTTGAAAAGGTTTAAATGTGAAGAAACCTGATACAGAGTTCGAATTTTATAAGTAGAGAGAAGAAGATTTTATTGTATTAAGATGTCTTTGTCATACCATATTCCATATTTTCTTAAAACAATTATCCATTATCATCATCCATGATCGTGCTTGAAGCTAAATCTATGCTCACATAGGGTAAGTGCAAGAAGTTGATGGACAAAAATGGGGTCATCCGTGGACGTCATATTGCAAAAAACAACAAAATCTCAACTTGTAGGGATTATTAGCAATACGCGCATTCAAAATTAGAATATAAATATGAATCGTAGCATCTGGAATCTAGTTTCTAAAATACTAATTTTTAAAAAAATGGACAAGTTTAGCTATATTAAACACTTAAAATTATATGACTTGGTTTTTTTTTTGAAAAAAACTTATAAGATTGTAGTCCGTTTGCCCGCGATTTGGATGACGAAATCTTGTTATTTTTTTTTCATTTGGTGAAAAGTTAGATGTAGTTGTCTATCTTGGGATGGATTTTATTTTGTATTTTTTGAGCAATATTTTTTTAATGATTTTTTCCGTGAAAGTGGTCTAAAAATATTTAGAAAACGGAGCGCTTTCTATTTGCCCACCATAACTATATCAAAAATATCGAAATAATTTTATTTTTTTAACATGTATAGAATTTGTCCACACTTGGGATGGTATAATTTTTATCACATTTTGATAAGCGAAACAAAAGTTACAGTCTTAAACGTAGACATGAACATTCACGGGAAAATATGTCTTAAAAACCTATTGTTAATAAAAAATTATAAAATGATATTTATCTTATTCTATTCACTTTAAAATCAATATTTCTACGAAGCTAACAGTCTCCCCTATGCGATGGCACCATTTTTGTGAAATATTTTCAGTTTTTTAGCATGGTTCAAGTCTTTGGAAGAGTAAATTTGAGGTTTTTGACCTTTTACACTTCATAATGACCTTCCATAGCTTTGGTTGGGGAAAAACAAATATTTCCCGAGGCTTAGGTTTGGTAGATAGATCCACGATCATGCGGTTTATAAAGCGCGATCATAGTTTTTTAACACAAACCACGAGCGTGCTTTAGAAACCACGATCATGGTTTATAAAGCGTGCTCATGGTTCATAAATCATATTTACACACATCCCAATGTCTGAATTACCATGTGATTTTTACTCTCTAACCTTACCGTATGAATTACTTGCAAAATTCTATCTTTTTTACGCATGTTTTTCTTATCACCGGAAGCAAAACATCATGGGAGACAAGAAACGAAGTCAAAAAGGAAGTCATTAAGTAAAAAAACACCAAACGAATTAGAGGCCAACAAAATTCAAAATGCTGAGCGAATGTGAAATCTTCGTGAATCAAGAAGAGGTTCATCTTCAACCCCAACTATTGTAAGCAATGAAGAACCAGGTAATGTTTCTACTTATCAATGTTGAAGTTGAATTAAATACTCGTGATGAAGATGTTTTTACTGTCAATGTTGAAGAAGAATTAAATACTCATGATGTAGCAAATGTTGAAATTGAAGGAGACAATGAAAATGTGAATAAGGAAATTCATGTTGAAACAGACAGGTAAAATTTGACAAAAACACCTCCTAGGATTTTACGTAAGAAACCTAATTTTTTATTGAAATTGATGAAAACATTTTGAAACCAATGTCTGACAAACTTTCTAAATGACAAATCAGAAGAAAAGCCACTGAAATTTGGGATAATCATTTTGAAATTTTAAATGATTCCCAAAGATGTCAATTATTGGTTAGTTTGATGAAATTGATTAAAATGAGACCTACATTAAACACCTTAGGATTGACAACATCTAATATACGTGGTCAAACCTCTACAATTGTTGAAAACCTTCATGATGCATATCACACTATTGGTGTCAAGAGACGCACTAGGGATAGTAATATTGTGCGTCGTGTACTTGCTACTAGTGTTGTAAGTGAATCAATAAAAAACAACGTTTGATTACGTAAACAAGTTGAATGTTGCAAGTTAATCGAAAAACTCTAATGAAAGCAATTGAAAGACGTAATATCCTTCAATCACTCAATAACGCCAATTTTTGGGCATTTTCTGCTAGAGCACCGCATAAGGACAAAAATAATTTTGATGCTTTATAAGAGTAGTTGTTATTCAAATTTGGCATGATAACACTAGAGTTTCACCTAATACAAGAGATGTTATAAAATGGAGAGTTGGTTCTACTAATCATGAACCGCATCCAAAGCATTTCTTAGATATGACTCAAACTCAATTTTTTCGTAAGTTTGAACAAGAGAATCTGGAAATTAAAATTAGTCAACGTTTTTTTGAAATGTTGAAACCATTCTATGTGAAAATCAACCACGCTCGCACCACTTGTTGTAGGCAACATGTTGAATTTGTGATGCATTATGCTAAATTTTTACGTATTCGTTCTATTTTTCATTATGAAACTATGTTATCGGAATGTGGTGTTCAAGTTCCACCAATATCTTCCAAGGATTTCATTCCTACTATATTTTGTGAAAAAGAAGTTGGACAATTTTTTTATAGTCAGGATTGTTTAGATGGAAGTTGTAGTACATGCGGCGGATTACCTAAATTGGAAAGTTACATCCATGAGCAAATTGAAGGTACAATAGGACATAATTTAGTTGAGTTTGATAAATATAAATCAGTTGCATACTAGTTGAAAGATGGAAAAGAGTCTAAATGGTGTGAGCTAGTTACAGAACAAATGCCTATTTTTCAATTTATGAGAAAATTTAAGGATGAAATTGTTTATGATTATGTTAGGCATACACATAGAGCTGAATGGTTAGATGAAAGTTCAAGATATGCAAAGACACATTTCTTATTGGTACTATTGTTTCAGTGGTCGATTTTGTAAAGAATTACACATTACAACCACAAATGGAGGTTCAATCACAATATTACAACTCAGTACAAGTTACCATTTTTGTGCATATAGCATTTCTACATTCTCATAACAGTATAGAGAATGATCAAAAAAATTTAAGAGAGTACCACTTTTATATCAGTGATGATCATACTCATTCTACTTGAATTTGTGCAAGGGTGTTTCCAGTTATTTTATGGAAACTTGTCTGATAGGGACATCCACTTCAAACAACATTATATATGGTCGAGATAATTACACATCTAGGTTTAAGAATGTATGAATGTTTTATTGGATGAGCGAGAATGCACGTCAAGATGGGTGTGCAACATATTTGGAGTTTCACCGAGGTTTGACATGAAAAAGGAGAGCATGACGGTGCGGGGGCATGTGTGAAAAGAGATTTTGCAAGAGAGGAGTTGAAGTACAAAGATGGTGCTAAATTAAAAGATGCAAAGAGCATAGTGGAATGGTGTATTGGCAACATGGCCCGAGGTTCTCAAGAAAATTCCACAGTTCGCAGATATTTTTGGTTGATAGAGGAACAAAAAATTGCTAACTACGAGGATTGTATGACACTCACTAGGTCCAGTGATATGCACTCATTTTGTAGCTCGAGGCGCTACTTCGTGGGCCATATGGACAAGAAAATTGACATATTTTTGTGCATCTTGTATTGAATTTATCAACTTTGCTTGAGTGTGATTCACAAGAATGGGTGGATGGATGGATTTATAGGCCTCTAACTCCGCTTCCTAGTTATCAACCTCCATAAGCATTATGACTTGTTTCTGCAGATGAAGTTGCAACATCCAAGGACTTTGACAAAATTTTGATTTTGGTGCGACAAGGTATTTATGGTTATTTATTTAATTTTTGTATTGAGTTATGTCCATTGAAATTTTAATATGTAATTTAAATTTGAGTTGTTCAACCTTTGTTTTTGTAGGACATGTGTTTGCAGTTATTGCGACAGAAGACAATGAAGAAGGAACAAACTATTTCTTATGTCGTTGCATCAAGGAAAGAAAGAAGTTGACTTCTCCTATTATATATGGCAAAGATATTGAGTATCCTACAAGGTCAGTGGTAGTTCTTTGGAACTTGGCTTTGACGGTATCCATTAAAAACTCCTCTGTTTGGGTGTTTGAAGACTTTGAGACACACAGAAAAATACTCTTATATTCACATCTAATTCTAGCAACAAATATTCAGCTTGTATAGATATCAAGGAAGGCCTAATAACAAGATTCTTTGGAAGGTTCGAGAGTCAAATCATGAAGCAATCTTGTCCGCTATTCAGAGTAGATCCGATCCTGATGGTTCATTGGAATGAATTTACAATGCTCATGTCTGGTATATATAATTTCTTTGATATATATAAATTTGTTAGTTAGATAGATTTAAGTTCATATATTTTATTTTAAATTTGTGTATTTTGTATATATCTAGTATGGTTTTGATTTGAAACTTAAATTTATTTGACTAACACTTTTATGTTCAAGTTAGTGGTGCCAGAAAAGCTTCCACCTTCATGTGGTTGGCACTATTAGTAGAGAATTTTAAATTCTTAAAGCTAAGAGAAGCTTTCATTGTTTTACAAGAAAAGAGAAGCAATTAACAATGATTTATGTACCCATGGAGGGGGTTCTTGGCTCTGGAGGAGGTAGCCCAGAAGCACCTGGTGCTTAGAGAACCAAAATGACTCCTCCCCAAGTGTTTACAAGACCATACCTACGCGTGTGCATAATCGGTTTGGTGCCACGACCCACCGTTTGCAAAATATAGTGTTTGACAACCTTACACTGGCTCAAACTGCACTATTTCATGCGTTTACAAACAATAGGGCAGCGAGAGCACCGATATGAGAAGGAAAAAAATGAGAGATACTATTGTAGAGGGTCCCTACGCCGAGGTGTCGATTAGATGAGGTGTCTCTAGGTGCCACGAAGTCTGAGTAGTCACCCGTCGAAGTTGAACGATATTTTGGTCTCAGGGCTCTTAAGGGACTACGCCCAAACGAAGTAGCCGGAAGCAATGACCTTGTCACGCACCAAAAAACCACCTCCTCTAGTGTTCACCTAGCCACTCGGACATGTCGGCGCATTCGTTTTACTGCCACGACCCATCGTTTGCAAAATATAGCATTTGACAACCTTACACTGGCTCAAACTGCACTATTTCGCGCGTTTGCAAACAATAGGGCAGTGAGAGCACTGATTTGGGAAGGAAAAAACCGAGAGAGATTATTGTAGAGAGTCCCTATGCCAAGGTTTTGGATTAGATGAGACGTCTCTAGGTACCACATATTTTGAGTAGTCACCGATCGAAGTTGAACAATATTTTGATCTCAAGGCTCTTAAAGGACTACGCCCGAACGAAGTAGCCCGGAAGCAACGACCTTGTCACACACCAAAACACCACCTTCTCTAGCATTTACCTAGCCACCCAAATGTGTTGGCATATTTGGTTCAGTGCCATCACCCACCGTTTGTAAAATATAGCATTTGACAACCTTACACTGGCTCAAACTACACTATTTCACGCGTTTGTAAACAATATGGCAGCAAGAGCACTGATCTGGGAAGGATAAAACTGAGAGATAATATTTTAGAGGGTCCCTATGCCGAGGTTTCAAATAGACAAGATGTCTCTAGGTGCCACGGAGTCCGAGTAGTCACCCGTCGAAGTTGAACGATATTTTGGTCTCAGGGCTCTTAAGGGACTACGCCCGAACGAAGTAGCCGGAAGCAACGACCTTGTCACACGCACCAAAACACCACCTCCTCTAGTGTTCACCTAGCCACCCAATGTGTTGGCACATTCGGTTTGGTGCCATGACCCACTATTTGCAAAATATAGCATTTGACAACCTTACACTGGCTCAAACTACACTATTTCGTGCGTTTGCAAACAATAGGGCAGCGAGAGCACCGATATGGGAAGGAAAAAAACTAAGAGAGGCTATTGTAGAGGGTTCCTACACCAAGGTGTCGATTAGACGAGACATCTCTAGGTGCCACAGAGTCTAAGTAGTCACTCGTCGAAGTTGAACAATATTTTGGTCTCAGGGCTCTTAAGGGACTACGCCCAAACGAAGTAGCCCGAAACAATGACCTTGTCGCGCACAAAAACACCACCTCCTCTAGTGTTTCACCTAGCCACTTGAACATGTCAATGCATTTGGTTTGGTTTCATGACCAATTGTTTGTAAAATATAGCGTTTGACAACCTTACACTGGCTCAAACTACACTATTTCGCGTGTTTGCAAACAATAGGGAAGCGAGAGCATTGATTTGGGAAGGAAAAAACCGAGAGAGGCTATTGTAGAGGGTCCCTACACTAAGGTTTCAGATCAGACAAGACTTCTCTAGGTACCATGGAGTCCTATTAGTCACTCGTCGAAGTTTAACGATATTTTGGTCTCAGGGCTCTTAAGGGACTACGCCCGAACAAAGTAGCCCGGAAGCAACGACCTTGTCGCGCATAGAAAAAACACCTCCTCTAGCATTCACCTAGCCACTCAGACATGACGGTACATTTTTTTTGGTGCCACAACCCACCGTTTGTAAAATATAACGTTTGACAACCTTACACTGGCTCAAACTGCACTATTTCACGCGTTTACAAACAATAGGGCAGCGAGAGCACCGATATGGGAAGGAAAAAATAGAGAGAGGCTATTGTATAGGGTCCCTATGCTAAGGTTTTGGATTAGACAAGATGTCTCTAGGTGCCACGGAGTCTCGAGTAGTCACCCGTCAAAGTTGAACGATATTTTGGTCTCAGGGCTCTTAAGGGACTACGCCCGAACAAAGTAGCCGGAAGCAACGACCTTGTCGCACACCGAAACAATGCCTCCTCTAGCATTCACCTGGCCACCCAGACATGACGGTGCATTCAGTTTGGTGCCATAACGTCTGAGGCATGACTTCTCACTCCTCGCCTCCGTTCATTTCCTAGGACTCAAAACATTCAATGTCACTTGTTTACCTTCCATCTCTCTTGTTCTCTTTGGACTTGCCTCTGTCCTCTTAGGTGCTTCATCACTTGTCCTTGCTTTGATCTCTTGAGCTATGTTGTTGTGGTGATCTCTCTCCATCCTCTGTTGCCCCAACTATGTGCTTACATGCTCATTATGTTTGCATTGTAATATGGTCATGCTCTTAGCTACCTTGAAACTTTTTACATATTTTTCATCCCTTAATGGGTATATAATACCCTAATTATCATGCTTTGAATATTCACAAGAATAACGCATTCCCTTGTTATTCTAATAGTGGATTTTAAGTATTTGAATATAGGTCAAGAATACTAAATGGAGTTGAAATTAAATGAGCCATAATTGCTAGTGAAGCAAGAACTAGTGAAAAGTGGTGAGTAAAGGTAAGTCATGTTAAAGGAATGAAATGCATTTATTCATTGTTTCTAATAGTATGGTGAGAATGTGAACATATGAATAAGATTATCAATAAAATGCTAAGGCAAGTAGCTTCAAGTTTGCATATTTGGATGGAATTTTAGAAGGAGAGTGAAGTGGCCAATCAAGTCACTTATGAAGCATGCTAAAAGAAGTGAAGGAAACAAATAAGTGAGAGCCTATGAAGGAATAAGAGGAAAATAGTTTCCATGCACGAGAAACATGAAGAAGAGAAAATAATTCTCATAATGGAGAACATAGCACGAAAGAAGAATAATGGAGGAGAAAGGAAGTGCAAAATGAAATGCTTAGAGAATAAATAGGTACTCATTCAATATGAAATGGGAAACAAGAGGAAAGTGGCGAGAAAAGGTCAAATTTCAGTTTGAGGCAAGCATGTAATGGTTGTGATCAATAAATGAAGAAAGTGAAGGAGAGAGTGAATACTTGTTGTACATGAGGAAATACAAAGGCTTGAGGAGATATTTATGACAGGATATTCAAAGCAACAAGAGACAAGTCAAGAGAAAAAAGAGTGAACAATGGCAAAATAAGAAGGAGAAAGAAAGAAGTCTTGAATACATACAAGCAAATAAAAGGAAAGAGAGGATGGTAAGTCCAAGAAGAAAGAGACAAACAATGAAAATGAAAGAGAGAAGTGAATCTACTTTAAACGATAATCAAATTGAATGTTTAACTTCTTAGTTGATTGGCATATAGCACCAAATTATAAAGAGATAAGGTGTGTACATCTATTGATTCCCTTAATTTCTCTAAAACAATGTAAATGCTTCCCTTAATTTCTTAACAATTGTACCATGCAATGTTGCACCATAAGTAACATTATATTCATATAGTTCAAGATGAACTCTACCTCACTTATTTCTATCAATGTTTGCATTAGTTGATATGCAACAGATGAGTGTTAGCTTTAAAAGAAAAAAAGTAATTATGTATTGCCCTTTTGTAGTTCACCTAGCATGGTTTTGCTTAATGGAATAGGTTTGCTTAACAATTGTACCATGTAGTGCTCCGGGACATTGTGCATGCAATGTTGCACCATAAGTAACATTATATTCATATAGTTCAAGATGAACTCTACCTCGCTTATTTCTATCAATGTTTGCATTAGTTGATATGCAACAGATGAGTGTTAGCTTTAAAAGAAAAAAAAGTAATTATGTATTGCCCTTTTGTAGCTCACCTAGCATGGTTTTGCTTAATGGAATAAGTTTTCTTAACAATTGTACCATGTAGTGCTTTGGGACATGGTTTTTTAATTTTAAATCAAACATACATATCTAGAACTAATAAATGGTTATGAAAACATACATAGAAGGATATCATACATGTAATGAAATTGAATCAAACATATAGAAGTAATATCGTTATGAAAACCAACACACATGGATATATAAGAATCAAATAAAGTGTGCTCCAGACACACGTCTCTGAAAATATGTAAGTTCATAACATGTGTACATCTTGAACTAAGTGTGTCATAATGTATATAGGACCACATGTGGTCGCAAAAGGCTATATATATATATATGGACTATATGAAGAAACATGTTCACTAGGACCAGATGGCCCATATATATCTATGTACATCTAAGTGGACTATGAATCTACTTATGAAACATCTTCCCTCTCTTCGCCCTGCTAGAAGTAGCACGTCCACGACCTGGGGATGTAGTGGAGGAAGATGCCACTATGGATTTCATCCATGTGGTTCTAAGCGTCTCTAAGGAGGTCTGCAACCTAACTTGCACATTCATAAACAACAAGTTTTTAACACCCAAATTTTTAAAATACATTCAAAATCTAGAAACTTGTACAATTTAGTTAAAATGCATGTGAAATCTTATCGCTATGTCATGATCCCTATCAATTTGTCATTGACGCATCGCAGGGACAACAGTAGACTCACGAGGGGTAAGCTACATACAAATAATTAATTTTCAAATTAAATATTTCACATACATACAAAATTTGATATTGTAGATTTAAGTAATAAGAAATAATGAACCTCCAAAATTTAACAAATTTGAAAAATTGTACCTCAGTTAGTGGATCTACAGATGCTATGGCAGTATCTACAATAGCCTCCACAGTCTGCATATATGGAGGAGTCTCTCTAGCAGTCATAAGCTATACAAAAAACATGTACAAATCAATATTAAAATCTACATGATTGCACCACATAATAGAGGTCCAAAGCATGTAATCCATGTGAACTTCCACAATTAGAAACAAAGTGTAAAGAGAAACTAACCTACGTAAAACTCATGTGAGGCGTGCCAGTAGCCTTAGTTCCCAGAGTAGATGATGACCCGTCAGGCTCCTATGTATAAAAGACAAACATATTAATATGTACAACATACACGTGAAACATTATAATAATAATCTAGTGCAATCAAATGAAATTAAAAATGTAAGTTTGTACAACTTGAAACTTACATTTGAAACATGCCTAGCTGCAGTAGCTAGCATGTCGACGCCGGATGTTTCCTTCACCGGCTCTTGCTATTTAAAATAAAATAAAAAATTAGTTTTTACATGTATGTACATGACGTACAATCAAATACATATATATTAAAATCTCAAACATGTGAATTAAACTATTGTATATATATATATTATATATTATTTATATTTATTTGAAATTTACTTATGAAAGACCAATATCAGTGGCACCAGTTCCAAAAACATCCCCCAACATCTCATCTATAGAAAAGAAATCATGTGAACCAACAAATGATGTCTCACCCGCAGTGCATACAACACCACATGATCCATAGTAGTGTGGTGCGCTAGAACTGGCGCCTCCACCAACATCACCAGATGTAATCTGGTCACTATGTTGGGTCAAAGTGTCAGTGAGCTCCCTCAATGCATGCAGTGTGTCAATCTCCACAACCTCCTTCACTGTAGGAGGGATAACTAAAGGCAGTGGGGGTTTTGGGGCATGGGGGATCCTTGGTTGACCTATGTGTGCACCAAGTTTACTCTATACAGAGCCACCTCCTTGACCAAAAAAGTCAGAAAAGTCAAAATAATTCGGGACCTCATTAAGCACGAACTCGCAATATAATTTCTTCAAAAAATAAAGAGGAACCTCATTGTTGTTGCATGGTGGATAATAAAAAACCATCCACCATTGGTCCCAAAAATTGTTTTTGATTCGGTCATCATGGCACCAATGGATTGGGAACCATTTACAAGTAACTGCGGGGGGCATTGGTTCTCGGTCAATAAATAATGCACAAATGAGGTCTTTTCCAAAAAAATATCTTTTACGGCCATATGGGATAATTTATTTGTATACCACCACCTACAATCACCTCTAAAGGTATTCCATCTATGTATTTGGTTGGTTGCAGAGTTGACTTCGCAAATCAATGTTTGCAATGTGTTGGCTAAAGTCATGCAGGACAGATTTGTGGCATGATTTTGTCTTATAGTCTGAATAAGGTTCTCAATGACAATTTTATTTTCTCATATTCTTCCAATGATATTATCTTGTGTTCTGCTTGGTTCAGTGGGGATAAAAGGAGCCACAGGAGGCGGATCTATGTTTGGAGGAGGGTTTTGAGGAATGTTCGAAGGGTTTTGAGGAATGTTTTGACAGTTTGCATGATTTCGAGCTTGCAACCAACTGAAAAAACAAGAAAATTGTATACATAAACAAACATTTCAAAAACCCATGAAAATGTAAAAAAAAAAACCTAAAATGCAAAAAAATGATTAAAATCGGGGCTTACCTCCTCGTCTTGGTAGCATGGTTAAATCTATCACGATCCAGAAGTCCGATGAGCAATTTTGAGGTGGTATTCAAAGCTCTAGTGAAAAACATCTAGGAGAAATCACGGTTTGAAATGAAAAATGGGGAAAATGAGGACTCGCGGAATTGCTTTTTTTTGTCTCAGAGTTCCACAATTGCGGTTTTAGGTTCAGTTATTTCCGAACCCAAAATTCAAGAACCGCGATTGCGGTTTCTGAATTTTAGGTTTTTATGTCCACGGAATTGTCCACCAACTTTGTGCACTTACCCCATATAATTCATGATTCATCATCATCCATATCTATTCTAATGTCATCATCCACATCGAATGTCATCATATCATTACAAGTAGAGAGAAGAAGATTTTGAGAAGGTTTAAATGTGAAGAAACCTGATACAAAGTTTGAATTTTACAAGTAGAGAGAAGAAGATTTTACATCGTATTAAGATGTCTCTATCCTACCACATTCCAAATTTTCTTAAAACAATTATCCATTATCATCATCCATGATTGTTCTTGAAGCTAAATCTATGTTCACATACAATTCATCATCATCTATATCTATTCTAATGTCATCATATCATTACAAGTAGAGAGAAGAAGATTTTAAGAAGACTTAAATGTGAAGAAACATGATACGAGTTAAAATTTTACAAGTAGAGAGAAAAATATTTTATTGTATTAAGATGTCTCTCCCCACCACATTTTTTTGAAATAATTATCCATTATCATCATTCATAATCGTGCTTGAAGCTAAATCTATGTCCACATACAATTCATCATCATCCATATCTATTCTAATGTCATCATCCACATCTAATGTCATCATATCATTACAAGTAGAGAGAAGAAGATTTTGAGAATGTTTAAATGTCTCTGTCATACCACATTCCAAATTTTCTTAAAACAATTATCCATGATCATTCTTAAAGCTAAATCTACATCCACATATAATTCATCATCATCCATATCAATTATAATGTCATTATCCACATCTAATTTCATCATTCACATCTAATGTCATCATCATTACAAGTAGAGAGAATATTTTGAGAAGATTTAAATGTGAAGAAACCTGATACAGAGTTTGAATTTTACAAGTACAGAGAAGATTTTGAGAAGATTTAAATGTGAAGAAACCTCGATACTGAGTTTGAATTTTATAAGTAGAGAGAAGAAGATTTTGAGAATGTTTAAATGTCTCTCGTCATACCGCATTCCAAATTTTCTTAAAACAATTATCCATTATCATAACACCATCACATTCATATCAAACATAAACACCATATACAATCTAGAAATTCTATATATAATATATAACAAGATATAAAAATCTAGATTGCAACATACTTAAAATCAAATACATATTCATGTTTCATTCTTCAATATATAAAGTATTTCAAATTTTCAAATTTCAAGTTTCAATTTTTCAAGCCTCAATCATTAACTTTTTCCCCAGACAAACTGGCACTTTCCTTTTGAATTTTTGTAGCATCTTCTATGCCCCTTTCCCCAATGGCTTGCTCTCCTGTATTCTTTGCTTGAATAATCCTAGAACTAATCAGATCCTCCGCAACAATGTCTAGATTCTTTATGATTGTTTCTTCTTCCTTTGTTGCATTTCCATGGGATGCCAAACTAGGATCTGCAGTTGCCTTTGCTTTGAACAAAATCTCAGGGTCGAAGCCATTCTCTTTAATTATCTCGCTTAAGTGTATTGTTTTGTTTGTTAACCAAAACAATATTTTCTTTCATCTTCATTGTTGTGGATAAACTGTTCTTAGCGGTTTCCAAGTGAACTTGGAACACCTTTGCTTGACTCTTCAAATTTTCATATTTCAACTGCAAAAAAATAGTGAGCTCAATTAAACATATTAGTAAAATAAGAAAATTTCAAATTAATAAAAATATTGTTTCAAATTGATAATACTTATAACCGCTCTATCTCTTTCGACATTTACAATTGCCACCAGATCCTTATCCTTAGACCATTTGTTGAAATAGGCCTGGGCTTCAGCACTAATATTTTCCAATTTGTTTAATGCTTTATCTAAAATATTATCTTTATAATTGTTGTTATACGTGACAGTCCCACCTCTTGCTTGGATGAGTAAGGCATCCATCTTCACGGTTTATTTTGGACAAAAGCGTATAAATTGTCCCTTTGCCAATGATTTTCATAATGACTTATTATCTCATTGATTAGTACTTTTTCCCTTCTCTCCCATTTTATGAGCTCACTGATATGAGGTACAATAAACTCTTGGACATGGGATTGAAAATCATAACCAATCAAGTTCTCTAAAGGAAATGATGGCAATTGTTCACCATTTGTATCTAAAGAGGATGATGTCGATGGAGAGGTATGGGGGCTTTCGGGTCGAGCATCGTCTACTAACTCTTTTTCCTTTGGGTGGCCTGATCCTATTTGCCATAAAATAAATCAATATTCAAATATTGAAATTGAAAGTGAAATGTAAAAAAAGTTAAATAAATTATGTTGAAATGGAAATATACCTGTTGGCCTTGAATCATATCACGTGTGTTGAAAAATCATGTTGGGTCATTGTTATCAATTCCCAAGTAATCTTCATCTAAATTTATATTATTTAAAATTGATACACCGGGTTACGCTGGGCCAACCACCGAGAGAGAGGGTTGGAATTGGAAATGTAGAGGCAATGTTTAGTGTCCCGCTAGGGGCTAGAGGAATTGGCATGCATTTACCAATGTTCTTTTTACCTGAACCTTTTGTTGGCATTTTGAATTGTAATGGTGGAGGATGTGGCGGTGTCATTGTTTGTACAAATGGAAAAGGACTGCTATGTACTGCAAATTCCAAGAAAAATCAACAAAATCATTACTAAATTATATGAAAAAATGTTTAAAACTATGCAAAAGCTATGAAATTATATGAAAAACTATTCAAAACTTGTACAAAAGCAATAAAATTATACCTTGTTGTTGAGGGGTAACATGTCATTGTATCGGAGGTGGCCGTGTTAGAGTAGCCGTAGGAATTGGTTGTGTTGGAGCTGTGTCAGTCTGTGGTTGGGATGGCGGAGCAGGGTGTTGAGAATCAACAATTGCACATGATTGGATAGAGTGAGTTGGTGATACCTATTGAGAAGCACATGTATAGTCCAAAGTCCCAATAAGTGCAGCAACATTCAATTGCATGTCAATTCAATATGGTAAATGGTAAATTGTAAAGAGTAAATGGTAAATTATAAATAGTAAATGTTAAGGGTATTATGTCTTTGTCATTTAACTAATGCAAATGCTTGGGGGTTTGGGGATGAGTGAACTTCCATTTTAGATTGGGAATCTCCCGATGCCTCGGCGTGTTGTTGGCCTCTTCCTCTTGATGCTTTTTTTTTTTCACATAAGGGCCTCCAAAAATATTCTCTGCATATGGTCAAGATTCAATCAGAAGTACATAATGTTAGTACTTGCATAAATATTCAATCAGAAGTACATAATCAAGACAATAACCATACTAAAATCTAATTTCGAAATATAAACTATATACATGTTGTTCTTCAAATGGAATTGAAAAATTCTTCATTGTCTCATTCATGCAAGTAGGAGTTGGTTTGTCTTTTAAATTAAAAAAGCCTCGTAATAAAGACCAAGGAGATAGTTTGTGGAGTGAATAACTGGTTTTTCGTAAAAAGTGATGCATTTGTAATGTCGATTTTATCTTATTCGATAAAAATGTGCACCAATCAAATTTTAGTTTTCTGATCATTGCAAGAATGTATGCAATAGCCCGATTTGGATATCTATTTGCCGACCTGCAAAACAATTTTGGCTTGAAAGAAATAAATCATAACAATAAGAAAGTGGTGTGCAATTCCTTGCGTATCCACACCTCGTCTTGATTTATTCACGTGAGCTGTAAAAATTCATTGGAATTAATATGAATTTGAATTATATCAAAATTAAAAAAATTCAAATGAAAACAGATTACACGTACAATCAACATGGAAACGAAAGTAGATTCGAGGTAGATCTTATCATTTTCAGTGAGGGTTGCTTTCATTGTTACTATGTGTGAATTTTTAAATGGAAGGCTTGTCAACCGATGGATATCAGCTGGATCGAAACTGAATTTGAATGTACGACCATCATCCACAGTAACAATAAAATTACTATCTTTTGTATTGTACGAGGAGAGAAGGTAGTTTAGAACATCATGATCAATCTCAAACTGGGGCATGTTAATGAGCCCATTAAAATCACATGCTTCTACAAAATCCTTGTAATCTACATTCATTTGCAAAATTGTATAAATGTGGGGGCACATCAAGTTCCTGAATTGAATCTTGCCCTTGGGTAGGGCTCCGGCTTGGGGGTGACCAATGCAGTTAGCTTGATTTTCTGTTAGATCTTGGTCTTGAGCTTGAGTAGTAGTATCCATGAGTGCTTGAGCTTGATTAGAGTCTTGAGACTGTAGACGTGGAGTTTCTTGTGTTTGGTTGGACCGTTGTTGTGTTGACATACGATTCTGTGCTTGATTAGAAATGGGAGAACAAAGAAAAAAATTGGAAGCCGAGAAGTGTAAGCATGAAAATGATGTGTGGAGGGGTATTTATAGGAAAAAATTAGGGTTTCTCGAGTCTTGGGTGTATGACGAAAAGACATTGTTGACATGTGATAACAACATTTGTTGACACACGAAAGAAACTTTTGTTATCGCACATCAAAAAATTTGGTTGACACACGACAACAACACTTTGTTGTCGTGTGTCAACAAAGTTTGTTGACGCGGGACAAAAATGTTGTTGTCTTGTGTCAACAATTATTGTTGTCACCCGACAACAAGCGTTGTTGACACACGAAATCAACTTTTGAACAACAAAACTTGTTGATGTGCATCAATAATCTTTGTTGTCGCACAACAAAGAAGAGTTTTTGTCGTGCATCAACAACACTTGCTGTCAGGTGAAAACTCTACGTCCACATTGAAAAATGCCTATTTTTTGCATCTGCATAAAAAAAATTCCTTGGGGCCTACACTCTTGCTCAAATAATATCAAGGAAAAATTTTGTTCTCAAAAAATGGAAAATTTTCCTTTCCATGAAAGTGGTTCCAGGTATATTCGCCGAGGATTTTCTACCTCCATTTTACCAAAGGCTTCTTAAAATGAACCCCAATCTCACACTAAGTGTGAGTTTTTTTGGGGTGATCTCATGCCAAGTGTGAGTCTTTTGGGAAAATTCATGCCAAAGAGTGAGTGTTGGGGAGAGAGGTCTAGTGTTACTCTCCTTCCATGACTCTTCCCGATAAACACCACTGCAGATGGTGTGTCCCTATTTTGTTTCTATTGTCCCTGTTTTGTTCCTACTATCTCTGATTTGTTCCGAATGTGTTTATTGTTCGATTGAAGTGGAGATTGAATGCATTTTTTTATACTTTGTGAAAACTACTCGTAAACTACCGTGAAACAAGTGTTAATTTGAGAAACTACTTGTGTGTGCCCCAGAAATTAGCGATCGGGGAGGACACAGTGCCTAGTGCTCTGTTTGATCCCGGCCTTTGTGTATGTATTGTTATGAGGACCCAAGTTAAATCTTGGGTTGTTATGTGATTGTCTCTGTCTATGTTGATTTTGTATTGTGTTGGGTGAATTGTAGCTTTGAGTTGTTGTATGGGGTGATTTATTCACCCAATGTATTTCCCCTCATTTGAGATGCATGCGACATCGGTAGGAGTGTGTGGCCTAAAAGAGAGGCCCCGGTGTTGATCTAAGATGTATCCTTGCGGGGGAGGGGATGTGCATGGTGGAAACCAATGAACATGCAAAAAAAGTGGCTAGATACAATAGCAAAAGTAACAATCATGTCATAAGAAAATAATATAACAAACAAGTGTGCATACAAGATATACCGTGAAAAGTAGGTTTCAAACATTGAACATCACTCACAATGTCACAAGAAAATTAGGACCGAAGTAGCCAAAAGCATATAAATAGTGATCATATAAGACATAGGGCATAACCCACAAACAATGATATGCAAGTAGAAAGTGATGATAAGTAAAATGTAACGAAACTATGGTGGCAAGTAGTCCTATAAAGCAAATGCTACACATGAAGCACCCATTAACATAGTAGAAAGATAAAAATTATGACAAAGCATGTGTGTATCAATGTAAAGTAGTGTTCAAAGAAGCGAAGTAGTAATTACTGAAATAGTAGCACATGTAATGTGTGAGAAAGTAGATGCCCCCAAGAGCCTCGGTGGGAATAGTAAGAGGTACAGTTCTAAGCATCATTGCAGTGTGTAAGGATCTGTAAGAAGTTTGCATTCACAACTATATAACAAGTGAATGCATGTGTGTATATAGAAAAGATAATGACATACTAGATATTCAGATTAACATAGTAAGCAAAGTGCAACATGTAACTAGTATAGGCAAGCAAGAGTAAGTGCAACCAAGATATGCAATATGTTATGAGTGTGAATGGGATGGTATCCAATGTGTGAAAATGGAAGGAAAACGTGCCCCCAGAAGATGTGTATGAGATGAGGTTCATTTATAAAATACCCTCAACAATCAAGAATGAACCATAGAACAAGAGTGCATCATCGGAAATGGTTTGATAATGTGTGCTAGAAAGATAGATCAATGAATCATAAAGTGTGAAAAGTGTGAGTGTGGTGAGGTTCATTTCAGATTTAGACCCTCAGTAGTCGAGTATGAACCGTGGAACTAGAGTTTGTCATAGGGTGATAACGATACAAGGAGTGTATCAATGTGTGTAAGAAAGACTAGATGTAGAGCATGGATCCAAATGTATATGTAGAGTCTATAAAGAATTGGTAATGACTGAAAGGGGGAAGAAAGCATGATGCCCCCAAGTGTGTATATAAGGAGCTACTAGGAAATAGATATGACCATCGTGAGCAAAAATAACCAATGTATGTAAAGTGCACTAAAGGATGTGTATCATATATATAAAGTAGTATATGTGCCATGAATATCTATAAGTAATCATGAGTATCAAAACATATATGGAATAGTATAGGAGCGTAGAGAGATGTAGCAAATGCATGCCTGCATATATAAGAAAGTGTTGCTTTAGAAAGACTGATATGAATTGCAAAACAAGGGGGATGTATAGATGTGTATGTGGGTAATATGGATAGGAAATTGTTGATTAGAACATGTGGCTATGAGGAGGGGAGAGTTCGATGCCCCAAAATGTGTAGGTAAGGGGGATCAATTTGATGATGTAAGAGAGACCATGCCATGCTGGCAGAATTAGAATAGGTAGAAGAGTGTAAAATCTACCAAAAAATAGTGACATCATGGTGAGGAAAACCCAATGGAGTCTAAGATCTGAACTAGATGAATAAGAAGTGTATAAGCAATAAGAATGTACCCATGAAGGGAAAATAGAATAGGTGTAGAATTTTGTATGTTCGTAATAGTGGAAAAAATAAGTGCAAACATAAAGAACAACATGCGAAATGCGAAAGATGTGGAATGTATGTTATCTTTGGGATACTCATCGATAGCAATGGAAAGCAATAAGTGCAATTTGTGAATATTATAAGCAATAAAGTAGTATGAACTATGCCTTGTGATCATAAAAAAATTAGGAAGAGGGGAGTGGACGGCCCTCATGAATGTAACAAGATAAGGTGTATCCATAATAAATGAATCATGTATAGGATCATGGAAAGTGCACGATTAGGAATCCATGTAAAACCAAGATACAATGTTTTAAAATGTAATGAGGAAGATGGGGAGAGAAATGTAACATTGGAAGCACTAAGCATATGATCAATAGAAGTGTATCAGAGTGAAACATAATGAGAGGAGTATCATGCATGCCAATAGAAAATTGATCGTGTAAATCAGTAGCACTAGGGTGCATCCTAAGAGGAGAAGAATGTACAATGTAGGTAATGTCATGAACATCATGTATAAGAGGAGTATGACAAGGAGTAGCAACAAGAGGTGTGGAACCTAATGTAACAGTATCCATAGAAGAAGGTGTAACAAGGCCATTGTGTGTATTAGCATGAGTTAAAACAAGTGTATGCATATTATGTAGATGGGGAGAGAAATGTAACATTGGAAGCACTAAGCATATGATCAATAGAAGTGTATCGAGAGTGAGACATAATGAGAGGAGTATCATGCATGCCAATAGAAAATTGATCATGTAAATTAGTAGTAATAGGGTGCATCCCAAGAGGAGAAGAAATTACAATGTAGGTAATGTCATGAGCATCATGTATAAGAGGAATATCACAAGGAGTAGCAACATGAGGTGTGGAACCTACTGTAACAGTATCCATAGAAGAAGGTGTAACAAGGGCATTGTGTGTATTAGCATGGGTTAAAAGAAGTGTATGCATAATATGTAACCAAGGATGACCTAGAAGAATAATATAAGGAAAATCATGAGGCATAACGTGACATAGAACAATAAGAGTGTAAGATCTTGTAGTAAGGGGAAGAGAGATAGTGCCCAACACTTGTTTAGGTATATTATCAAAGTCATAGATACAAAGAGTAGATGGATTGAGATGAAAAGCAGAAAGTCTTATTTTATGGAGAAAAGAAAGATTACATACATTAAGACTAGATCTAGGATCGAATAGGACAAACTTAATAAGGAGATTAAGAATTTGAACCTGGGTATAAAATGGAGAAGCAATAGAATTAAAGGCTTGGGAAGTCATGAAAGATCTGATAATGGGCATGTAAGGAGCGAGTTCACCAAATGATTTAACAAAAATAGGATTTTTGTAAAACCCTAATTACAGAGTAACTGATGTAAACTATGATATACGGGTAAGTGCAGGAAGTTGATGGACAAATATAGGGTCATTCGTGGATGTCATATTGCAAAAAACAGCAAAATCTCAACTTGTAGGGATTATTAGCTATACACGCACTCTAAATTAGAAAAATTTATATAAATATGAATCGTAGCATTTGGAATCTAGTTTCTAAAATACTAATTTTTAAAAAAACGGACAAGTTTAGCTATATTAAACACTTAAAATTATATGACTTAGTTTTTTTTTTTGAAAAAACTTATAAGATTGTAGTCCGTTTGCCCGCATTTTGGATGACCAAATCTTGTTATTTTTTTTTCCTTTGGTGAAATGTTAGATGTAGTTGTCTATCTTGGGATGGATTTTATTTTGTATTTTTTTTAGCAATATTTTTTTTTTATGATTTTTTCCGTGAAAGTGGTCTGAAAATATTTAGAAAATGGAGTGCTTTCCGTTTGCCCGCCATAACTATATCAAAAAATATCGAAATCAAATATTTTTTTTTAACGTGTATAGAATTTGTCCACGCTTGGGATGGTATAAGTTTTATCATATTTTGATAAGCGAAACAAAAGTTACAATCTTAAACATAGACATGAACATTCATGGGAAAAAATGTCTTAAAGACCTATTGTTAGTAAAAATTATAAAATGATATTTATCTTATTCTATTCACTTTAAAAACAATATTTCTACGAAGCTAAGAGTCTCCCCTACGCGATGGCACCATTTTTGTGAAATGTTTTCATTTTTTTAGCATGGTTCAAGTCTTTGGAAGAGCAGATTTGAGGTTTTTGACCTTTTACACTTCATAATGACCTTCCATAGCTTTGGTTGGGGAAAAACAAAGATTTTCCGAGGCTTAGGTTCGGCAGATAGATCCGCGATCACGGTTTATAAAGTGCGATCGCGGTTTTTTAACATAAACCACAAGTGCGCTTTATAAACCATGATCACGGTTTTATAAAGCACACTCACGGTTCATAAATCATATTTACACACATCCCAATGTTTGAATTACCATGTGATTTTTACTCTCTGACCTTACCGTATGAATTACTGTGAAATTTTGTCTTTTTCTGCACGTTTTTCTTATCACCGGAAGCAAAACATCATGGGAGACAAAAATGAAGTCAAAAAGGAAGTCATTAAGTAAAAAAACACCAAACGAATTAGAGGCCAACAAAATTCAAAATGTTGAGCGAATGCGGAAACTTCGTGAATCTAGAAGAGGTTCATCTTCAATCCCAACTATTGTAAGCAATGAAGAACTAGGTAATGTTTCTACTGTCAATGTTGAAGTTGAATTAAATACTCGTGATGAAGAATTTTTTACTGTCAATGTTGAAGAAGAATTAAATACTCATGATGTAGCAAATGTTGAAATTGAAGGAGACAATGAAAATGTGAATAAGGAAATTCATGTTGAAACTGTAGACAAGCAAAATTTGACAAAAACACCTCCTAGGATTTTACGTAAGAAACCTAATTTTTTTATTGAAATTGATGAAAAAATTTTGAAACCAATGTCTGACAAACTTTCTAAACGACAAATTAGAAGAAAAGCCACTGAAATTTGGGATAATCATTTTGAAATTTTAAATGATTCCCAAAGATGTCAGTTGTTGGTTAGTTTGATGAAATTGATTAAAATGAGACCTACATTAAACACTTTATGATTGATAACATCTAATATACGTGGTCAAACCTCTATAATTGTTGAAAACCTTCATGATGCATATCACATTTGTTGGTGTCGAGAGAGACGCACTATGGATAGTAATATTGTGCGTCGTGTACTTGTTACTAGTGTTGTAAGTGAATCAATAAAAAAACAACGTTTGATTACACAAACAAGTTGAATGTTGCAAGTTAATCGAAAAAATCTAATGAAAGCAATTGAAAGACGTAATATCCTTCAATCACTCAATAATGTCAATTTTTGGGCATTTTCTGATAGAGCACCGCATAAGGACAAAAATAATTCTGATGCTATAAGAGAAGTTGTTATTAAATTTTGGCATGATAACACTAGAGTTTCACCTAATACAAGAGATGTTATAAAATGGAGAGTTGGTTCTACTAATCGTGAACCACATCCAAAGCATTTCTTAGATATGACTCAAACTCAATTTTTTCGTAAGTTTGAACAAGAGAATCTGGAAATTAAAATTAGTCAACGTTTTTTTGAAATGTTGAAACCATTCTATGTGAAAATCAACCATGCTCGCACCACTTGTTGTAGGCAACATGTTGAATTTGTGATGCATTATGCTAAATTTTTACGTATTCATTCTAATTTTCATTTTGAAACTATGTTATTAGAATGTGGTGTTCAAGTTCCACCAATATCTTCCAGGATTTCATTCCTACTATATTTTGTGAAAAAGAAGTTGGACAATTTTTTTATAGTCAAGATTGTTTAGATGGAAGTTGTAGTACATGCGGCGGATTACCTAAATTGGAAAGTTGCATCCATGAGAAAATTGAAGGTACAATAGGACATAATTTAGTTGAGTTTGATAAATATAAATCAGTTGCATACCAGTTGAAAGATGGAAAAGAGTCAAAACGATGTGAGCTAGTTACAGAACAAATGCCTATTTTTCAATTTATGAGAAAATTTAAGGATGAAATTGTTTATGAGTATGCTAGGCATACACATAGAGCTCGATGGTTGGATGAACAATTCAAGCTATGCAAAGACACATTTCCTATTGGTACTATTGTTTCAGTGGTCGATTTTGTAGAGAATTACACATTGCAACCACAAATGGAGGTTCAATCGCAATATTACAACTCAGTACAAGTTGCCATTTTTGTGCATATAGCATTTTAATATGTCATTTAAATTTGAGTTGTTCAACCTTGGTTATTTTTTTGTAGGACATGTGTTTGCGGTGAATTACGACGATTCTCAATGAAGAAGGAACAAACTATTTCTTATGTCATTACATCAAGGAAAGAAAGAAGTTGACTTCTCCTATTATAGATGGTGAAGATATTGAGTATCCTACGAGTGGTCGAGTGGTAGTTCTTAACTTGGCTTCGACGGTATCCATTAAAAACTCCTTTGTTTGGGTGTTTGAAGACTTTGAGACACACAGGAAAATACTCTTATATTCACATCTAGTTCTAGCAACAAATATTCAAATGTATAGATATCGAGGAAGGCCTAATAACAAGATTCTTTGGAAGGTTCGAGAGTCAAATCATGAAGCAATCTTGTCTGCTATTGAGTAGATCCAATCATGATGGTTCATTGGAATGAATTTACAATCCTCATGTTTGATATATATAATTTCTTTTCAATATATATATAATTTTTTTAGTTTAAAGATCTAGATTTGAGTTTGAATATATTTTATTTTAAATTTGTGTATTTTGTACATATATAGATAGTATATGGTTTTGATTTGAAACTTAAATTTCTTTGACTAACACTTTTATGTTTAGGTTAGTGGTGCCAGAAAAGCTTCCACCTTCACGTGGTTGGCACTGTTAGTAGAGAATTTTAAATTCTCAAAGCTAAGAGAAGCTTTCATTGTTTGAAAAAGTTGTAAATTTTGAAAAACTTGTAAATTTTGAAAAAGTTGTAAAATTTGAAAATGTTGTAAATTTTGAAAATGTTGTAAATTCTTAAAAAGTTGTAAATTTTGAAAAAGTTGAAATTTTGAAAAAGTTGTAAATTTTGAAAATGTTGTAAATTTTGAAAACGACTCCTCCCCAAGTGTTTACAAGACCATACCTACGCGTGTGCACCGAAATGAGAAGGAAAAAAATTGAGAGAGGCTATTGTATAGGGTCTCTAGCCGAGGTGTTGGATCAGATGAGGCCTCTCTAGGTGCCACGGAGTCTAAGTAGTCACCCGTCGAAGTTGAACGATATTTTGGTCTCAGGGCTCTTAAGGGACTACGCCCGAACGAAGTAGCCCGGAAGCAACAACCCTTTCGCGCACCAAAACACCACCTCCTCTAGTGTTCACCTAGCCACCCGGATGTGTCAGCGTAGTCGGTTTGGTGCCACGACCCACTGTTTGCAAAATATAACGTTTGACAACCTTACACTGGCTCCAACTACATTATTTCACGCGTTTGCAAACAGTATATAGGGATAGCGAGAGAACCGAAATGAGAAGGAAAAAACTGAGAGAGGCTATTGTAGAGGGTCCCTATGCCAAGGTGTCAGATTAGATGAGGCCTCTCTAGGTGCCACGGAGTCCAAGTAGTCACCCGTCGAAGTTGAACGATATTTTGGTCTCAGGGCTCTTAAGGGACTACACCCGAACGAAGTAGCTCGGAAGCAACGACCCTTTCGCGTACTGAAAAACCACCACCTCTAGCATTCACCTGGCCACCCAAACATGCCGATGCAGTCGGTTCGGTGCCATGACCCACCGTTTGTAAAATATAGCGTTTGACAACCTTACACTAGCTCCAACTGCACTATTTCACGCGTTTACAAATAGTATGATAACGAGAGCTCCAAAATGAGAAGGAAAAAACCAAGAGAGGCTATTGTAGAGGGTCCCTACGCTAAGGTTTTTGATCAAACGAAGCCTCTCTAGGTGCCACGAAGTCCGAGTAGTCACCTGTCGAAGTTGAACGATATTTTGGTCTCAGGGCTCTTAAGGGACTACGCCCGAACGAAGTAGCCCGGAAGCAACGACCCTTTTACGCACCAAAAAACCACCTCCTCTAGCGTTCACTGGCCATCCGACATGCCAAAGCGGTTGGTTTGGTTCCATGACCCATCGTTTACAAAATATAGCGTTTGACAACCTTATACGGCTCTAACTACACTATTTCACGCGTTTGCAAGCAGAGGACAAAGGTGAGAGCACCAAATGAGAAGGAAAAAACCAAGAGGTGGTATTGTAGAGGGTCCCTATGCTTTGAGGTGTCGATCGAGACGAGGCCTCTCTAGGTACCACGAGTCCGAGTAGTCACCCGTCGAAGTTGAATGATATTTTGGTCTCAGGGATCTTAAGGGACTACGCCCGAATGAAGTAGCCCTAAGCAATGACCCTTTCACACACTAAAACACCACCTCCTCTACGTTCAACAAAACCCGGATGTGCAAAGCGTAGTCGAGTTTGGTTCCACGACCCACCATTTGTAAAATATAGCGTTTGACAACCTTACACTGGATCCAACTGCACTATTTCACGCATTTGCAAATAGTAGGATAATAGCACCGAAATGAGAAGGAAAAAAGCGAGAGAGGCTATTGTAGAGGGTCTCTACGCCGAGGCCAAAGACACCAAACCTTTGGTTGGTCATAGTGGAGAATAATCTAATTCATACGAAGACCAAAACAAATTAGATCTATCTTTCTTTCATGAGCTCCTTTACTACAATAGAGACGAAGTACTTGCAAGAGTCCTTGAGTTAGGAGGAAAACTATTACAAGAGTATGAAGTGGTAATTAAGACCATGAATCACAAAGCAGAAGATCCAAAATGACCATCCCTCATAGAAATGGACATCCATTTTAATACAGGTTATTCTTCCACTTCAATAAAACGTAAAAAAAATGTTGAGGATCACCCACCAAAACCAACAAGTGATTCATGAAAACCTTACTTTAAGGCTTCACGTAGATTCAAGATTGAACATAGTCACAAAGACTCACCTCCTCCTAGATTTTATGATGAAGATGATCCCTTATTCGAAGAGGAGATCATTCAAAGACAAATACTAAAACTCGCTCAAAATTTAGTGACCTTAGGTTACTTGAATAGGAATACATGCAAGGATAGACTCAAGATAAAGTTAGGTGAATTTCACATTTATCCATCTAATGAAGAAAATTTCAAAGTTGCTAAAGTGAATAGACCAATATATCACCCACAAAGGAAAAAATGATTCAACAAGAGTTGCATTCAATGAAGAATACGCTAACCACTTTACAAGAAAGAAATGTAGGACACAATAGAAAATATCTATACAAAAAGCTATTTCCTTACCCATTTGATAAAGATATGTTGCTACAACAATTTGCAAAGAATTTAGACATCCCTAAATTCAAAAATTATAAAATCAAAGGTAATCCTCATGATTACATCAAATAATTTTACATGGGTCTCCAAGAAGTCACTTACAGTGATAACTATTTGATACATATATTTCCTAGCCTACGAGAACAAGCGCTAGAATGGTTCTTCAGTATACCTAAAGGATCGATAAAAACATGGCCTGCACTTGCTGAAACATTTTTGTGACATTTCTCTTTCAATATGGATAATGATATCACAATGGACAAAATTTGCAACACAAAACATAAACCTAATGTGACATTCGCAGGTTTCTTATAGTGATGTCTTGGATTGGAAAGTTGTTTCCCTTGTGTCCTTCAAGAAATACAAATTATAAATATAATTTTCCCCAAATTAAACCCGGAAATAGCCTTTCACTTATAAATGGACTGCGGTGTTAGCTTCAAAGAATTTATAGAGAAAGGCATCCAAATAGAAAAGGCTCTAATTGCAAAGGGGACACTTAAACCCATTTTGAAAGAAAAACACGAGACAAAAGCCATGCAGACAAACAAAATTTATTTAATAAGAACAAACATGTCATTGGCGATGGAATCACATACTCTAAGAGAGTCTAGGTTGTATAGAGTGGTACATTATATCAAAGCTTTCACAAGTACCTCACCCAAAGGAACCCACAAAATTTACATTTGCACCTCTAAATGAATCATTATCCACCATACTTAAAAAGTTAGACATAGTAATATGGTGCAATACCCAACCACAATGGTACCATATCTAGAAGAATTCATGGGAATCAGGGATTCTATTTTGAAGGGGGATCATAAGAAATATTTTCCCATCAACCTAGATGATTGTGCATACTTTGGATAAAAAGTACAGATGTGTGAACACTTGAATAAAAAGAGTATAAGAAAAATCAAGACTACTTCTGAAAATCCTTGCAAGAAAAACAAACATAAGTCTCATAGTGAAATCCTCTTTGAGTCATTAGTAAACAAACAAGACAAAGAACATATAGAAAAATTGGTATACCCATTCAAAGATGATGATTAACCACCTATGGAGGTTGATCTTACTCTTCCCCTTGATCCTAAATGTATGGAAGATGTTTCTAAGATGCTTGTTAAAGAAATGATTAGTGTTAATATTTGTACAAAAGAGGAGCCTCAAATGATAAATCTTGGAGCTTCACTTTCAACAAAAGAAAAAAATGTTTTCATAGCATTATTATGAGAATATGAATATATATTTTCATGGTCATACATAGATATGACTTTTTTAGACCCAGAATTGGTCATGCACAACCTTGTTGTGCACTTAGATGCTAAACCCATAAAGCAGAAGTTAAGAAATATGCATCCCAACGTTACACTGCTTGTTAAAGAAGAACTGAAAAAGTCATAAATATGAAAACCAACACACATGGATATATATATATATATATAAGAATCAAACAAAGTGTGCTCCAAATGCACGTCTCTGAAAATATATATGTATAAGTTCATAATGTATGTGTACATCTCGAACTAAGCATGTGTCATAATGTACATATGGGACCACATGCGGTCACAAAAGGCTATATATATATAATGGACTATGAATCTACTCATGACCACATATGTACATCTAGGTGGACTATAAATCTACTCATGAAACATCTTCCCTCTCTTTACCTTCTAGAAGTAGCACGTCCACGACCTGGGGATGTAGTGGAGGGAGATGCCACTACGGATTTCATTTATGTGGTCCTAGGTGTCTCTAAGCATGCTTGCAACCTAACCTGCACATTCATAAACAACAAGTTTTTAACACCCAAAATTTTAAAATACATTCAAAATTTAGAAACTTGTACAATTTAGTTAAAATGCATGTGAAATCTTACCGCAATGTCATGATCCCTATCAATTTGTTGTTGACGCGTCGCAGGGACAACAATAGACTCATGAGGGGTAAGCTATATACAAATAATTAATTTTCAAATTAAATATTTCACATATACCTACAAAATTTGATATTGTAGATTTAAGTTTAATAAGAAATAATGAACCTCCAAAATTTAACAAATTTAAAAATTGTACCTCAGTAGTGGATCTGCACAGATCTTGGCAGTATCTACAGCAGCCTCCACAGTCTACATATATGGAGGAGTCTCTCTAGCAGTCATAAGCTATACAAAAAACATGTACAAATCAATATTAAAATCTACATGACAGAGGTCCAAAGCATGTAATCCACGTGAACTTCCAGTAATTAAAAAAAAAAGTGTAAAGAGATTTACTAACCTATGTAAAACTCATGTGAGGCGTGCGAGCCTTAGTTCCCTGAGCGATGATGACCCGCTAGTTCCCTTGTGTATAAAAGAGAAAATATTAATACATGTACAACATACACGTGAAACATTATAATAATAATCTAGTGCAATCAAATGAAATTAAAAATGTAAGTAACTTGAAACTTACATTTGAAACACACCTAACCATGATAGCTAGCATGTCGACGCCAAATGTTTCCTTCACCGGCTCTTGCTATTTAAAATAAAATAAAAAATTAATTTTTTACATGTATGTACATGACGTACAATCAAATATATATATATATATATATATATATATATATATATATATCAAACATGTGAATTAAACTATTGTATATATATATATATATATATATATTTTAAATTTATTTGAAATTTACCTGTGAAAGACCAATATCAGTGGCACCAGTTCCAAAAACATTCCCCAGCATCTCATCTATAGAAAAGAAATCCTGTGAACTAGCAAATGATGTCTCACTTGTAGTGCATACGGCACCACATGATCCACAGTGGTGTGGTGCACTAGAACTGGCACCTCCACCAACATCACCAAATGTAATCTGTCACTATCTCTGGGTGAGAGTTTCAATGAGCTCCCTTAATGCATGCAATGTATCAATCTCCACAACCTCCTTCACTGTAGGAGGGATAACTGAAGGTAGTGGGGGTTTTGGGGCATGGGGGATCCTAGGCTGACCTACGCGTGCACCAAGTCTGCTCTGTGCAGAGCCACCTCCTTGACCAAAAAAGTCAGAAAAGTCAAAATAATTCAGGACCTCATTGAGCACGAACTCATAATATAATTTCTTCAAAAAATAAAGAGGAACCTCATTGTTGTTGCATGGTGGATAATCAAAAACCATCCACCATCGGTCCCAAAAATTGTTTTTGATTTTGTCATCATGGCACCAATGGATTGGGAACCGTTTGCAAGTAACTGCGGGGGGGCATTGGTTCTAGGGTCGGTAAATAATGCACAAATGAGGTCTTTTCCAATTTTTTTGTCTTTGGCCGCATGGGATAGTTTATCCGCATACCACCACCTACAATCACCTCTAAAGGTATTCCATCTATGTATTTGGTTGAGTTACTGAGACTCAAACTTCGCCAATCAATGTTTGAAATGTATTGGCTAAAGTCATGTGGGATGGATTTTTAGCATGATTTTGTCTTATAGTTTGAATTAGGTTCTTAATGACAATTTTATTTTCTTAGATTCTTCCAATGATATTATCTTACGTTCTGCTTGGCTCAATGGGGACAGAAGGAGCCACATGAGGCGGATCTATGTTTGGAGGAGGGTTTTGAGGAATGTTCGGAGGGTTTTGAGGAATGTTCGGTGGGTTTTGAGGAATGTTTTGATGGTTTGCACGATTTCGAGCTTGCTGACCAACTGATAAAATAAGAAAATTGTATACATAAACAAACATTTCAAAAAACCCATGAAAATGCAAAAAAAAAACCTAAAATGCAAAAAAATGATTACAATCGGGGACTTACCTCCTCGTCTTGGCAGCATGGTTGAATCTATTGCTATCCAGAAGTCCGATGAGCAATTTTGAGGTGGTATTGAAAGCGCGAGTGAAAAATGTTCAGGAAAAATCGCGGTTTGAAATGAAAAATGAGGAAAATAAGGAGTCGCGGGACTACTAAATTTTTCCTCAGAGTTCCGCGATCGCGGTTTATAACCACGCTTGTAGTTTTAGGTTCGGTAATTACCAAACCTAGAATTCAGGAACCGTGATCGTGGTTCCTTTATTTCAAGTTTTTATGTCCACGGAATTGTCCACCAACTTCGTGCACTTACCCATACAACTACCAAGTATAATATAACGTAAGCAATAAGAAAGTAAAATATAAAACCCTAAGCAAGAGGTATAGACAGAGTAACTTAGCTGATTTGCACTTAATCTTGAAATGTCCTAAATTGAGAAAACTATTACACATGAGGTGAACTGTGTCGTCAATGCTCAAGATAAATTTTGGAGCTCACGGATGATGTAGGACATGGGTTCCCATGGCTGGATAAGGGCACCGAGCATTAGAGACTACTATTAGGTTCTGTGGTTGTGCAAATGGTTGGAATCTGATTTTTATAGTGTCGCACGAGTATCGAAAATATTCCATATCGATCACCTATGTGTCACTCTTTGATTGTTGAGGCTACCTGTAACTTGTAAAATAGATATCACCTACAAAACCCACAATACCACATCAAATCAATAAAAGAAATATATAATATGGGGAGCCGGAATGACCCCTACGGTCACCCCAAGAGTGAACTTACGATCGAGCATTGCACTACATCTTAGACTTTATGTAGTTACGGTGTGTGTAAGAATCGTGCCCTAGCATGCCCTTGTGTAAGTGTACTTGATAGTGGGTTGTAGCTAGATGTAACAATGTAGATAGATGTGTGGATAGAATAAAGAAACTTCCCTTCTTATGTTGTGTATGTAGAAATTGTAGCCCCTTGTCCTTAAATGAGTGCTAGATGGATGCTTTGGAGTGCTTTAGGTGCCTTTGGATGCAAGATTAGGTGATGATAGTATATGCTTAGTGTTTGGTCCTTTATTTTGAACACATAACTATGTATTTATATTATTCCTTTGTTTGAATTTCGTAATTGACAATTGGAAGGTTGACCCATAAGTGAAACACGTGCCCAAAAGATTAAAAAGACCCAAAAGAAGTGAGGAAGGTAGAAAAGGGTCGGGGGTTCCTAGGTGCTCCTATCATGATTGGGTGCTTTGGTGTCTAGAGACATAAAAAATAAAAAAATAAAAAACCTCTTTGGGCCATAGGGTGTGTAAGACCAAATAAAAAACAATAAAGAAAGAAAAGAGGCCAAAGACAGATGCCAATTACTAGTTTTCTTACTTAAGAATCATATGAATGCTAGTATGTGTTTAGGACCTAGAAATGTACCCAAGTGCATGATTTTGTGTCTAAAGGTACAAACTCCATAGATTATGTCTTTACCCTCATAAAGGTGTAGTGACGAGCCGAATTATGCAGGAATACTCCCTATCTCTTTGGGTTCCCGTGGGTCTTTCCCCTCATTTTAGGGCACTCAATTTTAGGTCTCAAGATCCACAAGCTTGGCACTAGCTGGATAACCATCCCCGAGCCTACCTCGTAATCTTCTCCTGCTCCCCAAAAGTGAGTCTTTTGAAAACACAAATCCTTACAAATTCTGAAAAAATGGGTTTATTCAACACACAACACAACAGAACATTGAAAACTAGGAATACTAAAACTAAAACAGACTCGAAAAATGCCACCAAACCATTTGTGCGGCCTCATCATTGGCGACTAATGAGAGGTCATTGATCGACCTCTAACCTCTTATGCCTTCATCCTCTGTCACAAGTCATTAACTCAATCGGATTTGATCATGGAGGTCAATTTTACAAACCTCATTGGACGTCGATTCCATCGAAAATGTGTCCATAAGGCAATTTTTTTAGTTTTCATAATTTTGACAATAACACATTGCTTTGAATGACGTTGGTAGGATATAATCTAATTTTAATGACATACATAATTAACTTATTGGACATATGACACAATAATTAACAAATGGCTTTATTTGATTTTGAAAACATAATAGTGACTAATATGAATCGGGATATAGACTTTAACTTTACTATCACTTTTCAAGTATGACTTCGACGTAAAAAAAGAACAAATATTTATGGACAATATTTGAATCCCATTAACAACGAGTGATTTTAATCAAAATGACTTTATTTTGTCATACAATGAATTAACTAGACAAAGTGACAAAGGACATATTTAAATCTCCTAAAAGACACGTTATACTTACCATCGACCTCTTAAAAAAATTAAACCAAGGTCAAAGATAAACAACTAACACATTGGAGTACAACAAAGCCGAACTAATATTCAAAATCATTTTGGTAAAATATGGTGCCAATCACATGACCAACACGGGGAAAACACAACCAACAATATAAAAACACATGCATATAATATATATATATATATATATATATATATATATTATATTTGAATCAAAACTTCAATCTTAGAGTTACGACTCTATATATTTATTTTGTTTTCTATTTAATCATTCTCTATGTTGCTACACATATATCTATTTTCCTCTTCGAGTAAATGCTCTCTATTCTCCTTCTTTCCTTCTCTATTTTTGTTATTTCATTTTATATCTATATATTCAAAAACTACACATGTATATAACATGAGTCGCCTAATGTACATTAACTTATGACACATACATACCGAAACCAATATTCATTTTGGTGAGTTTTGCGGCTTTGACTCACCCTCGACCTATGCGGACTTGGCTCCTTTACTTTTGTGGCTTTTTCTATATCATGCGACCTTTTCTTCAATGTGTGACTTTTACTACATTGTGTGGCTTTTTCTTTATACCGTGGCTTTTGGCTTATGCGTAAAAACTAAAGATCCACAGAAAGTCCGGACCCGCACAACATTGGTGCTCACACTCATAGATTTTACCTTCACCTTTGCCTCACGGATTTATCACAACTTTGTATCGTGGCTTCAAACCTTTCCTTAGTCTTGAGGATTTTTACCTTAGCCTTTTCTCACAAGTTTTCTACTTCCACATCCATAATACACTACCAATTCACTTCCTTTGTTACATGGTTTTTCCTTTGTTATGCGACTTTGTCAGGCGGTTCAAAATTCAAATGGCTAAAAATAAATTAAATGCCTATAAGAGGCGGTGATTGGTAGAGAGGGAAAACAAGTTTGAAAACTTGCATGAGGCTCAAGATTATCGACACCATTAATTTTGACACTCCCCCTTAATCTTGAGCCAAAAAAATATTTTCAAGGACTGATTTTAAAGTCTTGGACATCTACGATGCCCAAACTTGCTCTTAAATGCTCAAACCTTTCTTTTGATAAAGGCTTGGTAAAAATGTCGGCTAGCTACAACTCTGAATTACAAAACTTAAGTTCAATTTCACCTTTCTCAACCAGTTCACGAATGAAGTGATACCTGATAGCTATGTGTTTGCTTCTGCCATGAAAAATTAGATTTCTTGATAATGCAATTGAAGACATATTATCACAAAAATGTTTGAACCTCTTTGTTGCTTTTCGTGTAAATATGAGAGGATTCTTTTTAACCATATCATCTAACAAACGGTTGAGTTTGTTGTAATATACTTTGCTTCATTGTAGACAATTAAACAACTAATTATTTCTTTGAAGCCCATGAAATGGCTCCTAATCCAACATTGAACACATCCATATGTTCTTTTTATATTATCAAGGTTACCTACCTAATCACTATTTGTATAACCAACTAAAAATCATTATTAGCAACATATAGAATTCCATAATTCCTTATGCCATTCACATACCTTAAAATGCATTTTCTTGTTTTCCAGTGTGTCTTGTTTGGATTCTTCATGAATCTAGAAATCAAACTAAATACATACATTATATCTAGTCTTGTTACAGTTAAATACATCAAGCTTCCTACCATGCTTTTATACCTTATAGGATCCACATTACTACTGCAATCATCTTTTGTCAATTTCAGACTTATTTCTACTAGTGTAGATGTTGGTTTGTTGTCCAACATTCTGAATCTTTGCAATATTTCTTTTGCATACTTTGCTTGAGAGATAACTATGCCTGCTCTCTGTTTACTTAACTTCAATTCCAAGAAAATACTTTAGTAGTCCCAAATCATTCATCTCAAATTCCTTCTTCATGGTTGATTTAAATTCATCAATTGCCTTGTTTGCATTTCTAGTAAAAATTAAATCATCTACATACAAAACAAAAATTAAAATCTCACCATTATTTTCTTTGATGTAAAGTGTGGGATCATTGTTGCTTTTGCTAAAGCCATTACTAATCAGATAGGAATCTATCCTACTGTACCAAGCTCTTGGTGTTTGTTTGAATCCATACAAAGCTTTCTTGAGCTTGTATACTTTTCTTTCATGCCCTGGGATTTCATAACCATGTGGTTGTCCCACATATACTTCTTCTTCCAATACACCATTTAAGAAAGCTGATTTAACATCCATTTGATGGACCTTCCATTTGTGATGAGCAATTATGGCAATAATTGTTCTCATAGTTTCTAGCCTTGCTACTAGAGCAAATGTCTCATTATAATCACGTCCAGCCTTTGTTTATATCCTTTCAAAGCTCAGTAGATAAAAATCATGCTTTTTAGACACTATTTAGTCTCGAGTCTTATACTTCTATTCATATGGTTTTAAGTGAAGAAAGTACTAATTAACCCCCGTCTCTTGGTCATTTTTATTTACTTTTTGTCATAATTCCCGACCTTCACCGCACATATGCCCAGTCTATTTTTGACATTTTCTGTCATTTTAGCCTTGAATGGGGTGCGCGGGCTAATACTAGGGCACCCATCAATGCCCTAGTCCCAATTGGGGCACCTTGATCCTTTTACACTTTCCCGCCACTTTTTGGGCACTTTTCTAGCCATTTGAGCTTCTTATCTTTTTGGTGGTCGGCCTTTTTGGGGTTGATTATGAAATTAGAATAAGAGAACCATATAAATATAAAGTTATGAGACCATAATGAGGGACCAAGCACTAGTCACTACTATCATCCACCTAGGGTTGCATTCATCTAAGGAATTTGGAGATCATTTACATTCATTTAGCTCCATCATAAGGGACAAGGCTGGTTCATCTGCATCACACAAGCATAGGAGGGGATTCTATTATATTCCATCCACCATTTTACTACATTTTATAGTTATTGCTTGCTACTTCAAAAAGTGTGACTGACACAAGAGCACCTAGGGCACATGATTCACACACACACACTAGAACTACATTTGGGTCTGGAATGTAGTGTAGCGCTTAGTTAGTAAGTCCACCGTTGTGGAAACTAAGGTTATTCTGACCTATTCATTTGTATTTTTTTAGGGTTTTGATACTTCTTGTGGTCTTTTGTAGGTCTTCTATTCATATTAGATTATCAACAACACCTAGAGCGGTCAACGAAGTTAATGCGATAAACAACCGGGTTTCGAGACCACTTCTTGAACTGTGAAATTCATTCTGGACCTCCCGCATAGACCAGGGCACCCATTTTGTAGACCAAGGCACCCCCGAAGCACCTCGATCCCTCTCCGGATGCTCTAGTCCATCTAGATAGCTCGGATCCATCCTTTTCGGGGTCTTTGCACAATCGTTCATGCTTCCTACTTTTCCAATCACCTCTGCGTGACACAAGACAACGAGCTCCTCTTATCAGTTGAGTCACTTCCTCACTCTTCTTGCATATTAGGGTTTCGTTTGCATTATCTTAGCATTTGTTTGGTTCATTTTCCATAGTCATTTAATGCATTTATTTACTATATTTATATGTTATTCTAGATTAGATTAACTACCCTTATTTCCATATTTTAGTTCATCAAAAACTAATCTTGCCTTATGTCTTTCAATTTTTCCTTCGGGAGTAGTCTTGGTTTTATAAACCCACTTTACTCCAATTTTCCTTTCCTCTGTTGGAAGATCTACTAACTCCCATGTTCCATTCTTTTCTATTGTGTGCATTTCTTCATCCATTGCTTCACACCATTTATTATCTTTAATTTCTTCTTCAAAATAAATAGGATTAACTTGTGAAAATAAAGAAAAATTAATCATTTCATCTTCATTTTCTTCATACCTTAACTGGTCATAGATCTCTTGAACACTCTTCATTCTTCCTTTACTGCTGCGCAATGAGTCGATGATGACGATGATGATTCATTTTTGGTCCTTGCATGCTTTGTTGGTTCTTTGCCATTTGAAGATTCACCCCTTTGTGAAATGGGTGTCCAACTTGGTGCATTGTTTGCTCTGCCATCTGCTACTTCAACAACAATAATAGGTGCATTTTTCTTTGCTTGTGGTTGCTCCACTTCTTGTGCATCTCCCCAAGATGCTTCCTCAATGAATTGAACATCCCAACTGATTATGAGTTCCTTTGTGATTGGATTGTACAATCTGTAAGCTTTATATTTCTCACTATATCCAATAAAAATGCACTTCTCTCCTCTATTATCCCATAAACACTAAAAATCTACGCTCCTTCATCTTTGTCTAATCAATTAATTAATCACATCAACATTCCACAAATACACCTCTCCTCTTTATTTAATCAACACATTAATATTTCCCCTTTAAATTAATTAAATATTAATACCTACATGATCCTAAGTCCTACATAACACCCCCCCCTCATTTGATTAACACATTAGTATTTCACTCATTTATCCTTAATCAACTGGCAATCACATGTGTACAATGCAATGTGAATGCCAACCGATATATGTTATTTGCTTTAGAGGGATAGTTGATACTTTTATAGTTGATGTTGATAATGGGTGTGATTGATTTTGTAAGTGTAGATATATAGATAAAGCATTACATTTAAAGGTTTTATTTCTACATGTCAAATTTATTACAAATTCCTACATATACATTTGCAAATCTTATGTCATGAGTGGTAGCATTTTTGTGTAGTAGTTTATTTGAACTAAACATGAATACATGAAGACTTATGTATCATGAGTGGTTTATTTGCACTAAACATGAATACATTTGATACCGTTTTGGATAGTTAATTACTTTTGTAGTTGATGTGGTTTGTAATTATTTTGGGGAAATTGTGTTAGTGTTGCATTGGTTGTTTGGTTGGTTTTTGTTGAAAAAACCTTTTTTATATCGTTGATAAGGGGTGTGATTGATAGTGGTAGTGTAGGAATATAGATGAAACATTACATTGAAATGTTCTATGTGTACATTTAAATTTGTTACAAATTTGTACATATACGAGTTGCAAATCTTATATCATGACATCTAAACTAAACATGTATACATGAAGACCTTTGTACATTTGCATAATTTATATCATGAATGGTAGCCTTTTGTGGACAATTTTATTTGCACTAAACATGAATACATTTGATACCCCTTGAATGGAAATGTTGCTTTGGATACAAGAAGTGTTGAGTAAGTAATAGTGAAGGTGCTATCAAAGTAGAGGGTAGTATTTACGATGGGTTGTTTTGGTTGAGGGATAGTAGTCTTGACTCCTCCTTTCTTCTTGCTCCAAGTGTTGTTATGTGCACCATTTTTAGTACCTTTCGAATGAAAAAGGAGGTGAAATGCACATATTTGCAAGCAAGGGACCTTTGGAGAAAGTTGTGAATGTCAGACCTTGCCTTTCAAAGGGTTCCATCACTTTCCACAATCAAAAATCAGATATTACGCGAGAAGATTTGCACTCACAAAAAGGCTGAAACTGTTGATACAAAAGTTGCATAATTGAATACCTTCAGCTGCTTATTAGTACAATTTATTCTATTTGCAAGATGTGTGTGTGTGTGTGTGCGTGAGAGAGAGGGGGCAGAGAGGAGGAGGCTCTTTTGTAATTGTAAAGATGAAACAAGACAACAAAAAAGAACCTAACCTCCACAGATAAAGAGCCAACTTTTGTGAGTGTCTTATAGTATAGTTACAAATTTTGGAAGAAATAATTCTCGCCGACACAAGAAACTTTCCCAAATCATGCTATAAAAAACATAGTGCCCTTGAATCACTATTCATTGGAGTAAAGAAGTATGACCAATAGTTGGGATGGTGGTGATGAGCTTCCCCATATTGAGCATGTATAAAACAAGAGTTTTACTAGCTCAAATCAAGTCCTACAAAAATATGTGCATCTCTTTCTTGGAAAATAGCCATTGAAAAAGCTTGGTAAAGGTCAAACCCATCTTGAGAACTGCCAAGGCATCATAATCATCATCAGGATCGATTTTTTTAACAGAGGAAAGCAATCCGGATTCAACTGCGCCAAAGCCTAAATTTTTTGTTTGAAGCATTGTTCCAAACCATATGTTTTGGGATCATTGGCTCTGCTACTTTTTCACCAAAAGCATTGATAATATTCTCAAGACTTCCTTTTCTTCAGTGATCTGTTGGTGTAATGACCCACTGATTGTAAGGGTTTGCATTGTTCCTTGAGAACAATTTGCATTTTTGTGGATTAGAATTTATAGAGAAATAGATAGTCTAGCTGAATTTATACAATTTATCAGGGGAAGTGCCATTGTAGTTAGCCAACTGTTTCCGACCTTACTACATTGTGAGGATTCCTTTTTCCACCTGTTTCTTTGTGAAGTTTTGAAAGATAGGATTTGCAAATTTAATTCCCTTTCCCTAATAATAGATGATATTGTAATTGGCTATGGTGCTACAAGCACTGTTTATAAATGTGTTCTAAAGAATTGTAAGCCAATTGCTATAAAAATATTGTATAATCACTACCCACAAAGCTTGCATGAATTTGAAACTGAGATGGAAATAGTTGGAAGCATCAAGCATCGAAATCTTGTGATTCTGCATGGATATTCACTTTCTCCACATGGAAACCTATTGTTTTATGATTACATGGTAAACAAAAGTCTGTGGGACATCCTACACGGTGAGTAAAATGATTATGTTATGAAGAAAAATGGATTTGTACATTGTAGATTCATATTTTGAAATAGAAGAATCCAATCAATCTCTAACCTTCTGATTAAAATGGATTGTTGGAGAATCTAATAAGTCATCTGGGAGTGGTTCGGGAAGGTTGCAAAGTAAGAGGTCTAGGATCGAGCCACTACATGTCCATGATTATGTTTTATGCCGCTATAAATCTGGCCAATTCTCCCAGCTCGACCCTCAAGTCTACAAATGAACCTCCTACCAAATGGATCAGAGTTGTTGTCGTCAACATTATTGAAAAAAGGAGGTTTTTTTTTGACAAGCCCACTGAAAAAGTCAAATGAAATTCCCCCTTTTCAATTGAGTTATAGACAAAATTGAACATTAGGTAAATCAAATCTATTAATTAGCTTAATTACGCGGCGACTCCGAGAAGATGTTTGAGTGTATATTTCTATAAAATAAATTACCCATGAGATAAATCTTGATGAAAATTTTGTGTATTAGAAGACGAGAAAGCATGATGGATCGCCCATAAAATACATCGTCGATAACCATTCTGCATCCCTACCATTCTCGTAATATAGAAACAAGCTCGTAGGGTTCGAGTCAGTGGATATTCACCTCCACCTATTAAAAAAATTATATATTTATGCATCCACCATTGCATGAGTCTTCTAAGAAACACAGGGCATGAATATAAAAACATGTAAACGCACTGTCAAATTTAAGCTTATGCGGAAAATGTCAAAATGGCTAACAAAATTAGGCTAGTGGTATGAATGCCCGAAAAGGCGTTTCCCATAGGGGAATGCCTTCGCCGTAATTAAGTATAGCTTAATACTTTATATCCTAAATATACATATTTCATTATCTTATCAATATCCTATTATCTACCAATTATCCTATATAATATTATATTCGTACACTTAATGAATCACTAAATAACCACCTAATATCTATCCTAAAACAAACCTAGCTAAATTAGACAATATCTAACCTATTTCATCACTTCCCTAAACCAATCTGACACGTCTCCATCCAACCCAATGTTAGGAATAAACTTAGGTTAATTCATCATTTACTAAGTTGTAATGTTAAAGTAATTAAATTTTATTACTTTAACTTAGTTAGTTGTTAGTTAGCTATTATCTAATTGTCATTTCAAGACTTTTTTGTAAAGGAAAAGAGGCCAAAGAGCCCAAAATTTTTACTCACAATGTATCCCAAAAGGGAATTTTTCCATAGAAGAAGAGACAAAATTGTAATCGCACTATCATTATAAAGTGCCAAAAACTTTTTCATTCTCATGGAGCTAGTTGTCTTCGCTTTTCACTCAGAATTTAGGGGAAAAGATGAAAGACTTGCAAATTCTTCATTGATCGCTCAATAGTGGTATTCCTTACAGATTAGAGAAAAGTGAATGGAGGGTAGTTTTTCGTGCCAGTGCCAATTTCAAGCTATGAGCCAACCCAACAAAGGTTTTCAAAATGTTCAAAGCTACTTGTTTGTTTTTTTTCGAGCACACGTGCCAACCCAAAAGAGGTTCCAGACATCCAGAGATAGTTCTTGAGCCTATTCCATCTCTTGCACACCGTTAAGAGGAAGTACCTTCATCCAACTACTCCTGTTCAGATGAGATCTAGAGAGACCATACTTGAATTAAGGGGGGAATGATAAATTCATTTGATTCACCTTAGAATAGGTTTCTTTTAGCATGTGTGTGCTAATAAATGTTTACCTTGTGTAAACATATTTTTTTAGAGTTTTTTTCTCTCCTATTCACTTTAGACCATGATGAATTAAGGGGGATGTTAGGAATAAACTTAGGTTAATTCATCATTTACTAAGTTGTAATGTTAAAGTAATTAAATTTTATTACTTTAACTTAGTTAGTGTTAGTTAGCTATTATCTAGTTGTCACATCCCTAGATTAGTGGGGGCTATACTATTGTTAGTTTATTGCTTTGGAATGTTCTGGATGTTCCCAAATGTGATTAGTTAGGGGGCAATATGTTATTTCTACATATTTTTGTAGTTAGTATATTTGATCCACTTTTCGTGGATGTTGTTATAGTTGTTCAATGTCTATAAACATTGCAACTTCTTCATTTGATAATATGAAGGGTTTCTAGAATATTGCATTCTTAAGACCCGACACTTCCCAACAAATTAACAACTCACCCCTTGAAATTCAAATCAAGAAACTTTGATTTTGAAAATTGTTTTAACCATTTGCCATCAAAAGCTAAATGCAGATTGAAATCACCGGTGATTCAGAAATTGTTGGTGATTACTTAAGATAATTTTTCAGTCTCTCTTCGGGATCATCCACTTGTATTTTTGAGTATGGGCTTTCTCTTGGAGTTCATTAGTATTATTGTGCATCAAAGTTTTCGTTATCATCCAACATTGTTATTCACAATCATCAAGCATCTTGGGAGTCATTTTGGAGCCTTTGCAAATCAGTATTTCATCATTCAACTACAAGCTTCATCAACTTCTTGCATCACCTTCCATCAAGGTTAGATATCATTTTTAGCTTCATTTCTACATCTAGGTACTCTTATTTGTTCATTTGTTTATCTCACATTATTATCTAAGTCCCTAAAAGACCACAATTTCAAATTAATTAGTTAAATCATTTTATTAGTTTGTCATTATCCTCTAGAATCACCAACGATTACATAAATCGCCAACGATTCTTGTTACGTTTATCTTCCTTCCATTATATATATCTAATTTTCTTATCACTCATTTCAAATATGTTTTATTATGACATTCTTGCTAGTATGAATCATTTTAGATGACAATAGATGTTCCAATTCACAAGATTACTAGTATCAAATGATTGTCCATTATCCGTCATCCATTGTACTGGGAAGAGTACAACATCCTACATGATCGCAAGTTGTGTGCTATCCATTGTGCCCCTTTGGATCATTTGCAAAGCCTCATTGAGTCCACTCATCGATCCGTGACATTGTAGAGGAATTTTGGGAAACATATTTGAGGTTCAACGCATCCAAGCTGATCTTATTTGGTTTGAATATCAGTACGAAGCCGAGTTGGAGGATTCTAACTTCGAGTCTAAATACGAGGATGAAACTGACTCTGAGGACTCAAATTCTGAATTTGAGTACCAGTATGACACTAAATAAGGTAATTCAAACTTCTTTGAAGAAGAAAATTTAGGATACACTTTGAAGAAGAGGATTCAAATTTCTCTGAGAATTCGATTCGGACTTAGATTCTGTTTATATACCTTATACCTTTCATTTCATATTATCTATCAACTATATGTTTGTAATAAACTCATTTATTATCATCATATTATTGTGATATGATTATCATAAATCTTATATTATTTTCATACCCACTTGATTGTGTAAAAGCTGGATTGACACCCTTGTGAGGAAGTCCTTTGATTTCAGGGACTGGCCTTTGCCAGAAATCTACCTCATATTTTACTAATCATATTTTGTTTAGTGTCTATGATCTGCAGGTGTTCTCGTAGGAAGAGAGCCTACATCATTTCGTATATGGAGCACAATATCAATTACCATCAGTCACATCCACGGGTATCACTAAACCCCATCATTTTGAGGTTGGTTAAATTTTACTTTCTTGCTTAGTGAATTAAGTTAAAGAGGTAGGATTTATTCTAGACATATCCCACTTTATTCTTCTTTGCTTTGGCACATGTGCATATGCTACACATCCAAAAAGTGTTTAACACTTGGTTGTCTTCCACTCCATGCTTCTTGAGCTATCACATTCCTCACACTCTTTGTAGGACATCTATTCAAAGCAGATATATTGTTGTTCTAACATACCCCAATATTCATCCGACAATTCTCTTGATTTAAACATGCTTCTTGCCATTTCTTGAATGCTTCTATTTTTTCTCTCTGCCACACCATTTTGTTGAGGTTTATACCTTGCTACAAATTTTTTCTTGATCACGTGCTCCTTACAGAAGTTTAAAAACTCATTTGATATATATTCTCCCCTCTATCAATTCTTAATGTCTTTATATAATGGTCATTATGCTTCTCAACCATGGCCTTGAATTGTTTGAATACTTCAAATGTCTTTGATTTATTTTTCAAGAAATAAACCCATGTCCTTTTGCTAAAGTCATCTATGAAGGTAAGAAAATATTATTTCTTGGACAAGGAGGGAGTCTTCACAGGACCACACAGGTCTGAATGCATCAACTCAAGAGGTGAGCTTGTTCTCCATGATTTTCCTAAGGGAAAATCATTTCTATGTTGTTCCCCAATATGCATGCCCCACAAAAATTTATTTGGTTGTTCAATAAGAGGCAATCCTCTAACCATTTGCTTATTATAAAGAACATGCAATCCACCAAAACTCAAATGCCCATACCTATGATGTCAAAGAGTATATTTATCAATGGCTATTGTTTTAAACGTTTACACTTGCTACTACACTTTGCATTTTCACTGTGGAAATCAGCTTATTGCTTCCAACTTTTATCATATATATTGCATTCTCCATTTTCAAACCTCACCTTATATCCATTTTGGACAAGTTGTCTAATGCTTAGTAGGTTATACTTCAACCCTGGCACATAGAAGACATTATGAATATGCTTCTTGTCTCCTTGCTTGGTGAGAATGGATACAATGCCTTTACCCATAACTGCAACTTTGTCATTTGTTCCCATCTTTACTTCAAATTTGATTGCTTCATCTATATTATTAAACATTTCTTTTTTTCCACACATATGATTGGTGCAATAAATATACAAATACCATATTTGTTTGGTTCCTTGCTCAGCTACATTGCAAGTTAGAAAGAAAGTTCCACTCTTTTCATTCTTCTCTGGTTCATCTTCTTTTGCATTAGAGAAGCTTGCATTATGATTTTTCAAATCATATTCTTTCTTTCTACATTCACTAGCATAATGTCCAAACTTATTGCAATAGTAACATTGTACATTGGATTTGTCATACCTTTGCGTAGAACCACCTCTGGAAGTGTTCTTGCTCCTTCCTCTTCCTCTTCCTTGTGGCTCTTGATGATTATGTCTTCCACCTTCTTACTAGTTACATAATCTTCATCTTCCTTTGTTATATGCTCCTCCCCCCCTGCCTCTCACATTTATGTTTGTTTTGAAGGCTTGTTCGTTAGAGGAGTTGGTTGTTCTACTCGTCCTCTGCTCATGGGTTTGTAAAGAACCCATTAGCTCATCAACTGTAATTTGTTTCAAGTCCTTATACTCCTCTATTGCAACCACAACTGGATCAAATTTGGTTAGAAGGATCATTAATACCTTCTTTATGATTATATGGTCTTCAACAATATCACCATTAGTCCTCATCTAATTGACTATGGTCATTGTTCTTGTGAAAAAATCATTTACTGATTCTGACTCTTTCATGAGAAGGGTCTCAAAATCTCTCCTCAACATTTGCAATCTGACTATCTTCACCTTGTCACTTCCTTGATAAGAATTCTACAAGGTATCCCAAGCTTGTTTGGAATTTTTAGTTGTTGTTATCCTTGGGAAAACTAAATCAATGATTGCATTATGGATGTAGCTTAAATATTTTGCATCCTTTCTTCTATTTTCCTTCAAGGCATTCTTCTGAGCTTGTGTCAATGCATTGAAAGTAGCCTGATCTGCTACCTCTATATAGCCTCCTTCAACTAGTTCCCATAGCTCTTGAGAAGATAACAATGTCTTCATCTTAATACACCATATGTCATAGTTCTTCCCATAAAACTTTGGAGGTTGTTGCCATGAGTTACTGTTGGAAGCCATTAAATCTCAACCTAGAAAATAAGAACTATGGGTTTGAGTTCTTATTTGCTCCAACAAAATGTTTTCTTTGATACCAAATTGTTGGAAAAATATGGTGCCAACACAACCAACATAGGGGAAAACACAACTGACAAACAATATAAACACACACACACACACACACACACACACACACACACACACACACACACACACACATTTGATTCAAAAACTTCATACAATCTCAGAGCTATGACTTTTTATATTTCTTTTGTTTTCTATTTCAATATTCTCTCGTGTCTTCTACACATATATTTATTTTCTTCTTCGAGCTTGTTGTTCTCTATTCTCCTTCTCTCCTTCTCTATTTTCTATTCTTTCATTCTATTTCTATATATTCAAAAACTACACATGTATATATAACTACAAGTTGCCTAAAGTACATTAACTTATAACTGGACCCAAAACCAATATTCATTTTGGTGGATTTCACGGCTTTGACTCACCCTCGAGCCATGTAGACTTGACTCCTTTACTTTTGCGGATTTTTCTATATCATGTGACCTTTTCTTGATACGACTTTTACTACATTGTGCAACTTTTTCTATATACTGCGGATTTTGGATTATGTGGAAAAGCGAAGATGCATGGAAACTCCAGGACTCACACAACACTGGCATTCACACTCGCGGTTTTTATCTTCGCCTTTGCCTCATAGATTTATCACAATTTTGTCTCACAGCTTCAAACCTTTCCTTTGTCCTGCGAATTTTTGCCTTAACCTTGTCTTGCGGTTTTTCTACTTCCACATCCGCACACACTTTGCCACTTCACTTCCTTTGTTGCGTGACTTTTCCTTTGTTCCATGACTTTATCGGGTAGTTTAAAATTCAAATGACCAAAAATAAATTAAATGTTTGTTAGAGGAAGTGGTTGATAGAGAGGGAAAAAACAAGTTTGAAAACTTGCGTGGCTCAAGATTATCTGACACCATTAATTCTGACAAACCATAGTATGTAACAGTCTACTTTGAAATGGCTTTAGAGAATTTTGGAAGACATAAGATCAAATGCAAACTTGAAGCTTTGAAGTGATGAAGATTCAAATGCAAATCGATACACAATCGGTTGCACGTTGTGAGTTCACCTAGAAAAATGGAAAATCTTTGTCTGCGGAAAGATCGGTAAAGAAAATTAGCATAACACATGAATACAATCTTCAACTAAGAGATAGTCAAATTCTCTTTCAACAAATAATACTATGTTAAAAGAGGGATAATATATGATTAAACAATCTAAATAACCACTCATGGCATTAGACCTAATTGTGAATAATCGTGTCGTGAGCATAGATAAAGCCTTCAGAAGATGTGGCGAATGGTAATTTAATGCAAATCGAGTGATCATAGATCTCACACAAACATAAATGTAGATACGGTAGTGTTAGGAATTTTGAGCAAAAGCCAAGAGTTGTATGGTCATAAACCAATTATATATATATATATATATATATATATATATATATATATATATATATATATATATATATATATATCACGCACAAAGAGCATAATCGTAATGGATTTTGATGGTATGATCAAATCCAAATGATGGATAGAATAAATATGACCACGAGCGGATCAAGTGTAGGTAGAATATAGGCACCCTTATCTTTTGTACAACATTCTTCACAAATGTACTTACTCTCATCACCAAGGGCAATGAAAAATAATTTGGATTCCCCTACAAACAAATCAATGATCCATTAGAGAATCCTTGACTTTGATACCAAATCAAGGGTACGAGCAATTTGCACACAATATTATGTATTCTCTGTATATTCTATTACACTATTACAATGGCTAGTATATAGCCATGGAGGTAGGAAAACTAGCTCCTATAAATAAGGAAACAAATAACCCGTTTATAATATTAAGGGTATACAAATTTAACCAAACAAACTTATTTATGTACATGAATATATTATTGTTACATAACAATAATATATTACCAACTAACAAATAATTACTAGTTAATGCCGATAAACATTTCTTTATAGCCGGAGGTCACCTGCTACGGTCAAAATCCATAGTCCACGTTTCTATTGTATGCATGCAAGACCATGGAATCAATGATAGCTGTGGATCATGCCATACATTGTTCGGTCTTGTTTTGAAATTTTAGGGCACACATGAAATGATGTTTCAATCGAGAAGGAGACTAGAAGAGTATACTTTCTACGGTGGCCATAAATTGGGCACAGATTCAACTCTGCCACCGCCTTTGGGTGGGTTTTAGAAGAATCCTAGTTTGACAAGGGAAATTACACACTAAAATGGTTGTCGAGAAAAGTTCTTAAGATTGAAGAGATTGAGGTAAGTGCAGAGGAAGAGGAAATGTATGTGGATTTGCATCTAGTCATAAATACATTGCCATACATTGTTGTGGCGACCCTTTAAAAAACAACGACAAGAAGTAGTTTCCTCTTAGAGATCATTGAACCCGCTCCAGATATAGATACAGAGCCAAATCAATCAATTTATATATAGTAAAATGAGGAGATATTAGGGTTACATATTTATCTCCATTTGCAAGTCTGATTTAACCCATAATGGTGTTGATTTTAGGATGGCAATTAGTGAGAGATCCATTTAGCACAGTTCTCCGTAACATTATGTTTATTTGTTTAATTCTATTGTCACAGTAACTATCCAATTACTACTAAATTTACAACGTTAACTTGGGTTTCAACGTGGTTAACACCTCTAGATCTCAAATAAAGTGCTTTTATTATTATGCAAGGAAAATGGTAGGTCTAAAAGGGCATTTAGGATGTGTCACTCTCCATGTTATGCTTTGGGTTTTGAAGAGCGCTTAACGCAGGTTGGTGGGTTTGTTTGACATGGGTCTATTTTTCCCGCTCAACGTTTATTTTTCTATTAAATAGATGGAGAAACAAACAACATATACAATACTTTTGAAGCTATACGATTCATATCATATCTTTTAAACCACAATCTTATCAATCTAAGGAATATCTATATCGAATGCCCTTAAAAACAAATTTAAAATGTGTCCTACCTCTACAAACCCTAAATTTCCTACATTAAACTTGTCTTATTAAGAAAAAATTGATAATGGCATTCAAGATGCGAGATAAATCTAAAATATCTATAACTTGCAAACCCTAAAATTTCATTGTTATACTTGTCATATCAAGGAAATATTGATAAAAAGGCATACAGGTGTGGGTAACATTTAATTGTTGTGAAAGCTCCCAACACCAATGCAATGTATGCAAACGACTTGCCTTACTTACCAATGATAATATGCTAATTTTATTTCTATTATTGGAAAATGATAGAGTGCTCTATTTGTATATATGTTTGATAGGTGGATGGGAGATTCGGACGTGTTTTAATATGTAGTTACCAAGAGGTGTAGATACATAAATATTTTACTATAAAATGATATGTAAGTAAAAGACAAGTAGATTGAAGATTGGCAAAAGAGGACACACATTTAATATGTAGTGTAAGAGTGTTTATTAAGCAATATTCCTAGTTACTACAGAATGGAATAGAATTTGAAACACGTGGCTTATTATTAAAAGAATAACACTTGGAATATCATTACGGCATTATTTACGTCGATTGTATTCACGATTCTAACCACACTTGTTTACTGAACTCACATCCCTCGTCATGCCCACCTATCAACATTTCCATTGCACAATTATGGTGCAATTGCTAATGGATAATTATTCACATTACAATTTGAACCTATATATTGATAATGGGAACACTAACATTATTTTCAAAGTCTTAATCATATCACGTTAGTAAAGACAAAGTGGTCATAAGTTCAAAGTCTTAATCATATCACTTTATAAACGCCCTATTATTATTGTATTAAAAAAAAAAGGGGTCCATCATCCATCATGAATCATATTGAAAGACATACAATTCATTTCAATACTTTTAAAAATATACAAAATAAAAGAAAGGAGACTAATGAATTTTTGTGAACTATTAACACGTATGAGATATGTTGGAGATGGCCCCACGCCCAAACGTTTGGAAATCTTGGTCTTATTTTCAAAATGAAAAGAGCCGTTGAAACAAAACCTTATAAAGTAAACACTTATATCGATTTACCCCCAATTAAAAAAAGAATCGCTTAAAATTGCTCACAAAGTAAAATACATGCCAAAGCCCGTTAAACTACCGTTAAGTTTGTAACATTGGATTTCAAAAACTAAATAACGCCGTCAAGTAAGTAACGTCAGTCTGCTACTGTGTTAAATAGTTTTCAAAATGGCATAAACAACTTGCACATGTCCCAATCGAACGGTTAATATCGCGTATTGAGAAACAGACACGATTTTCCGAGCGTCCGATTGGGCAGGTCCAAACTATCCCCGGTCCATGCGGGAAACCGATATACTGTGAAGGATTTTGCAAAAATAGCAAGCAATTCATGCATTGGAGCTCGCACTCATATTCACAGCGTATATTCATTGTGTATGTGGCCTACTTTTTATATCCCCGCGATTTTTCCTGTGATGGTCCAGGGCCATAGTGAGCACGGGGATGAGTGATTATGGCCGGGGTTTGAACATTTGTGTGTTTGTTTAGGGCAAAAGGAGATGGAGGAAGGATTAGGGGAAGGGGAAGTGTGGCTTGGCGGCTTTGGACCCTGATTACGAATTCTCTGCTCCCCATTACTTTGATTTCACGAGAGGCGAGACAGAGGAGGAGGCGCAACAAGCTCAGGACTGGTTTCACTCTGCTGCTACCTATCCTGCATCGCGTAAGCATCAAACCCTTCTCTAACCAGCTCACCGGAAAAAATAATGCTTTTGTTTATGCTCGAATTAAAAAATATTTGGTTCGGATTTTCATGGAAATCTAAAATACATGATAAACATTCCAACACAGTTTAGCCAAACTGAACTCATCAGTGGGATAAGGCTTGGTGGCAGTTTGCCCCACCTTATTTATTGCAACAATATTTTGATGTCAACAGGAATCGATTAGTATTTTCTTCGTCTTTAGGTGATAAAGAATCCTTGAAACCATGGGTAGTGAGAATTTACTTTGGCATGATGATCCACCTTCTTTCCACCGTCATAATCACAAGCGAATCAGTCTCTTGACAAAAAGGAGAGAATAGCTAGAGTTAAAAGGAGCTTATAAGCAGTATTTATTATAAATCCAAGAACACGCTCTTCTGAGAAGAATTATCCCATTTTGCTAATATTTTATTGAAATCAAGAAAATCTCCGCCTCCTTTGCTGGAAGCTAGGTTTTTAGACCCCTCTGATGAGGACTAAGTTTCGGTTTCTAAGGATTTCGGATTTCCTTCTTGTGAGGAACAATCTTGCCAGCTTTTTGGATGTTTATAATTTCAGATGGGTTTTCAGTCCTATAGATGTAAACCTGTACTCTGTCCACAAATTTGTTTTTGCCAGATTTATATTTCTCAAAAAGCAACTAGCATCACATGTCCCTGAGAGTACTTTTGCTATATCTAATGATTATATTTCAGTGCGTGTTAGTAAAGAAAAGAATTTTTTCGAATAATTTTACTGTTCTTCTCTGATGCACAGCTTACGTGGCCAAGATTAAAGAAAGAGAAACATTATCAAATGAGACAAAAGAAAGACTTGACGAAGCCAAATGTGTTGGACGCGAGCATCCTGATATCAACATGGACATCAGTGCAATAAATTATGATAATCTCATGACCAATAAAAGACCAGACACCACTGAAGGTAAGATTTAAGACTTGTAATCATGGTCATATGGAAATTCCAAATTCGTTATCATATATAGCTTCCTTATATACTGTCTGATCCTGTCTGTAACAAAAATGCTAGTCATTTATATGTTACTCAGTATAATGGGATTCCTACCCAACAAACCAGAGCATTCTAGCTCAAGGTATGTTCTAAGACTTGTAATCATGGCCATCTGGAAATTTGTAATCACATATAGCTTCCTTATCTATTGTCTGTAACAAAAATAATAAAATTCTAGCCATTTATATGTTGCTTGCTATAATGGGGTTTCTACCCAACAAACCAGAGCCTACTGGCTCAAGGTATATTTCAAGATTTGTAATCATGATCATATGGAAATTTGTAATCATATATAGCTTCCTTATCAACTGCATGATCATGTCTGTAACAAAATGCTAGCTCTTTATATGTTACTTGATATAATGGGGTTTCTACTGAGCAAACCGCATACTTGTTCAAGGTATGTTCCAAGACTTGTAATCATGGTAATATGGAAATTTCTAATCACATATAACTTCCTTATCCACTGTCTGATACTGTCTGCAGCGAAAACGCTAGCCATTTATCTGTTACCAGGTATAAATGGGCTGTGTACCCAACAAACTATAGCATACTGGCTTAATGCGTTTAAAATATTGACATATGTGATTGCATGCTGTGAATAATAACTGCCCATAATTTGCCATCCATTAGGTTTTGTAAACCTTCTTGGGCACTGCATTGATTCCCATGCTCTCTCTTTTCAAATACAGTTTTGATAGAGCAGCTTCCAAATTCAGCTTTGCTGTAGTATGCAAAAATACCTGATGGCTTTCAGGAGATGACTGCCAAATTAATGCTTCATGTCACTTGTCTTTGTTTCTGGATTCCATCGTTTTGAATTGTTCTCCTTTTGATGCCTTCATTTACATTCTGTAAATCAGTAGTTCTATGGCTCTTCCCTGCAGGATGTGTGCTATTTTGTAATGGTGGAAGGGTTTCCAACCTGTTTTATTTTATAGAGAAGATTAAGAGTGCCAATTCTATTATTGGATATGTGCTGAACAAGAGATCATAGAATAGATTGAGTAATTAGTTGGCTGAAGACTGTAATAAATGTAAAGATACTGAAGCATACTTTATATTTTCTGTAGTAATATTATTATTTGAGTTACTTACTTGCGGATATTTTAATGTGGAGCTTAGATTGAGTAATTAGTTGGCTGAAGACAGTAAGAAATGTAAAGCTGCAGAAGCATAATTTGTAATTTCTGTAGTAATATTATTATTTGAGTTACTTACTTGTGGATATTTTAATGTGGAGCTTAGATATGGATATTTGCACTCCCAGAGCGCAAGTAAATGCAATTTCAGCTCAAGAGATTGCTAAACGGGTTCCTCCTTTCTCAAGCAAGTCAACATTAACAAAACCCACAGCTAGCCATTTGGCAAAGCGAATTGATTCCAGTGTACGTGGGAGAAAGGAAGTCAAAAATAGTAAGCAAGTCAAAGCAAGGTACCTTATACTTCTGGTAAATTTTATGTAATGGAGGTTCCCTTTTGCTTAATATGGCTATAAGAGGATTTAAATTTAGAGAACAAATCATGTCTAAGCTGAAACTGAGAATGGATTGTTAATTTTATATTTAAACATAATTGCTGTATTTCACTCTCTGATGTTAGGTGCACTCCAGCTGTGCTATTAAATAAAGAAAAAGCAGTCGAGAAGAGTGATGCTGTAGAAAACCAAGCTGTGAAAAGGCAAAAACTTGAAGGAGGCCGTTTGCGGCAGGTGAGCTATGATTAACCGATTAAAGTTTTATCTTGTTTGAATTTTCATGATGTGAAATTGTTACTGTTATAATTTATAATGCTTCCAATGAGTAACCCTGAAAGATAATATAGCTTTGTAGCCATAATTTTGGAAAAGACCCAACACTAAAGAGAACGTAAGAAATTGTAATTTAACTCCAAGTATTTGCACACAAATCAAGATTGCAGTCAAAATGGAAACAAATGAACAGGTAAAAATGGCAGAGAATCAAGTGTTGTCCCTACTTTTAATGTGTCAATTTAGATTCTTGTTTGTGTTATATGCCCATCTCATTCAGCCTTGGATGGTTATTTGGTAGCCTGTTCTTAACTGCTTGCTAGTCTTTCTTTTACTTAAGGATCCATTGCAAGGATATTTATCCTGTGTGAGTTTTCATGATGCGAAATTATTACTGTTATAATTTATAATGCTTCTTTTACTTAAGGAGCCATTGCAAGGATATTTATCTTGTGTGAGTTTTCATGATGCGAAATTGTTACTGTTATAAATTATAATTTATAATGGTTCCAATGATTAACCATGAAAGATAATATAGCTTTGTGGCCATAATTTTGGAAAAGAACCAACACTAAAGTGAATGTAAAAAATTGTAACATAACTCCAGCTAATTGCACACAAATCAAGAGTGCAGTCAAAATGGAAACAAATGAACAGGTAATATAACTCCAGAATTAAGTGTTGTCCCAACTATTATTAATAAAGAAAATGTGTCAATTTGGATTCTTGTTTGTGCTATATGTCCATCTCATTCAGCTTTGGATGGTTCTTTGGTAGCCGGTTCTTAACTGGTTGCTAGTCTTTCTTTTACTTAAGGAGCCATTGCAAGGATATTTTCAATTTGCATGACTTGTTCTGACACAAACAATCGAATTTTTATGCTTCTTCTTGGCTTCAAATTCATCAGAACTCTATCATACTGGTGTTTTGATATTTGTCTGTTTGAGAATGTTCAAATTGGTTTAATTTGAGTTACAAGGGATTGGTCGCCTGATTGTGCTTTCTTCTCTAGACCTTGATCGGATTTGTAAGCTCGAATCAAATATTCAATAGAAACATGTTCTTCAAGACATGATAATCAAACAATAGAAGATTCTGCTGTTTAGATATGTGCATAGGGAGTGAGGGAAAGACGATACTTGCAATATTGATGGTTCTCTGGATGGTTTGACCTTACATGAGAGCCTGTTCTAAGTAACTTTTTCGATTGAAGCAAATATTCTCTTGCAAAAAAATTGTGATTGCACTTCATTGCTGAAAAAAGTTACAGGTTCATCCCCAACAGTATCATGTTTGTTGTTCCCATAGTTTTTGTTTCTTACTGGCTGATTTGTACTTTGGGAGAAATGGATTGTTTGTCCTGATTATGTTTTGGTAGATGTATTGCTACTTGCATGTGTGCATAAGAAATACTTGGCAGTGCCTATTAATACGAAATCAAAAAGACCAGGCAACAAGATTTAAAAAAATAAAAAATAATAGAATTAAAAAAACACAAAGCAAGCAGGAACTTCTGGCTTACTTTTGGCTTTCCAAATCCAAACTTTTGTTTTCTTTGATATTTTTGCTTTTTCCTAGGCCTTTGGATTACTGATCCGACTTGCTATTTTTGTGAGAAATAAGAGTTGAATTGTGAGGTTTTTCTTTTCTTTGATGTTTATAGCGGATTGACCAAGTCAAATAGTCAGATCTGTGGAGTCTGTATCGACTCCCCTAGTTTTGTCCAATGGCTGCAAACTTGGCAATCAATGCTGGGCCATTTTCAAGTCTAGTTTGGTAATGAACTCCAAAAGCCAACGAGTCAACTGAATTCCCGGAATCTGCAATTCTGAACAAAGTCATGTGTCAATGCTAGGAAGAAGGGAGGGAGTGATTTGGTTGTTACCTCTAGTTGCGTGTTCTCATCCTCATCTTCGTAACAAATGGTATAAATGGTTCAAGAAGAATTGTGACAGATTGGATGATAATATTGTTTTGTTCCTAGCTCCTTATTTGAAGTTCTTACAGGGGGAGTTGGTAATGGCATGATCATTGTCTAGTATAGCCCATTTGCTACTCATATTTAGGAGAAAGAAAATGGAGAAGAAAGGTTATTGCAGCAATGACTATGGGACAAAACAGTGTATGTGACAAGATTAACAATCTACAAAACGTTTATTCTCCTAACAATTATATAAAGATAGATTGAAGTGATATGGCATAAAATTAAATAACACAATTCTAGTGTTTTTAGTTTTTATGCTAGTGCTTTGTTCGAACGTTTGACTCATCCTTCCCTAAGATTTTCCAATGGTGGCCCATGTCGTGAATCTATTGTTGCAAATTGTGTCATGCCTCATCCTTAGATGCTTGTATGATTACAACTGATTATGAGTTTTTCCTGTTTAGAATTAAAGACATGGCATAGTATTTCTTGCCATAATTGGAAATTTGTCTTCCAATTTCATAATGAAGGTGTTGAGATCTTGTCATCGTTTGTAGAATCAGTTAATGTTTCACTTCAAGGAATCAAATCCTTTTGCACATGGTGGTCATATGCTTGGATAAATTTTTATACAGATATTTGATGTTTGGATTTTTGAATTCTTTTCCAATGTGTAAAATTTGGGCTCGACAGACTTTCTATCAAACACTGCATATTGAGTGGCAAAGTTTTCTAACTAAAATTAACCCTTTTTTCAAATGCGTCTCTAGCTCACATTTTCAATTTATAACAATTTACGTTATCACTCCCAATCTTTACATGTTATTGTTTTTCTCTTAATATTCTTGCCTATCTGGAATGGTTCTTGTAAAGCCTCTTTAACATTGATTTCTTTTTCTTATTATTCTTTCTCTTCACTATTTACACGAATCACATAGCACAATAAATAGAGATAAAAATACAAATTGTGTGTGGTTCATTATTTCACAACAATGCATGAATCTCTAATTACATTGACACGATAGGTGAGAAGCGAAACACAATGCACCAGTTTGTAACATTCACGTATTCAACTGGTACTGAGCCCAGAAACACCTTTGTTGAACGTTGTTACATGAAACCCTCACAAATTCAAAATCGACACATTATTGCGTCAGGATCCACCTCATTGATATGTTTCTGAACTAAAATCTGATGATAACCCTTGTTATTTTAAGAAAGGTCATTGCTAGATGTGTTTGCTTCTTCTGGATGATTGTTTATCTGTGAACATGTGAGTTTGTATGATTGAGAAAGAGTGAGATAGACAGAAGGGGGACAATATTTGTTTAATGTTGCATTCCATTGTCTTCACTCTACAGATCCATAATGTAAAAAAGAACATATGTTACCTCACAAGGCGCCATCCTTATTTAAAGATGTTTCTGCTGCCAAGAGAGGCTTCACTGCTTCGTCTAAGGTGAGGGTGTTTTCCTTCATTTCTTTTTCCCTTTGCCTGGACTTTATCTGAACTTGCTATTGAGTTCTAAAGATTCCCAACCCAAATAATTCTGTTGTGGGTTTGCTTCAGGAGACAGTGCTGATGGGATTCCCCAACCAGTCCAATTGAAGCTAACCGTGCCAAAAGACCCTCTATTGGTGACAGCTTGGAGAAGTCGGCCTATAAGGTAAGTTTTGCCATTACAGTGGTATTATTATTAACTGTGTGACTATTAGAGTTAGAAAGTAATGACAAAGACTGCATGAATTACATCGAGAATCAGTGTTTTGCAGGGTGAAGAGTACTGCAGAACTTGAAGAAGAGCTGCTTGCGAAGATGCCAAAGTTCAAAGCCCGCCCATTGAACAAAAGAGTGAGTCATTAACATGAGAGATTCTGGGTTTAAATATTTCTGGTTCCTAAAAGACTATTTAAGCGGTATAATTTTTAGCATGGTTGCATATATTTCCATATCTTGGGTTGCAAGGTTTGCTGTGCTAAATTTGTTTTTATTTCCAGATATTGGAGGCTCCATCCTTGCCCTTGCTACCAAAGAGTGCTCCACAGTTGCCTGTGTTTCAGGTGCATTTCCAATGTACAAGTGCTTGAGTGAACTTGCTTATGACTTTCATCATATTAGAATGCTTTCTAAATAGGCATATCCATGTAATAGGGTTAGCATATAATCCTTCCCTAGCAGTTGAATGTTACTGATTGCAACTAGTACAGGAATTCAATTTGAAGACTTTGGAAAGGGCTATGCAACATTCTGTGGCAACAGCATCTTCAATGTCATCAACCACAGATTCAGCTTTGGTAACTTGCAATTGTTATGCATATGACATATGTGATAATGCCTGAAGGATTTCCACTATTGCTAGACTCTTGATTGAGGATCTTTTTGGATGCAGCTTACTGAGAAACACCAGCATAAATCAGCCCCTGGATGTGGTCTGACTGAACCCAGAATGCCACACTTGGAAACTGCTTTACGGGCACGCCCACCAAAGTAAGTTGCTGAAAGTATTTCTATCAAGACCCTATGCTTATTTTGGAGCCAGGTGGCTTTTTTTTTCTTACCTTCTATTTCCCAAAGTTACTTATCAAGGTCAACATGGGGACTGACATAGTGATTGGTTATACCTTGCTTGTGCTGCTCTGAAATTGAGATTTCGGTATATTTTATGGTCAGCTGTTTTCATATCACACTTTTGTCATGCATTGTCTGAGATGGTAAGGTCAATAGACAGTTATTTGTGGAAACTTAAACTTTCAAAACTTTGAAAATTCTATTAGAGAAGTAATTTTGCCTTAGCATAATGCACAAAAATGAGTTAAGAAGAAATTTAACACATTCCAAATCTAGAAGGTTACATGGGAGTCTAGAAATATACACGTCAATCAAATAACTCTCAACATTCATGTGAGATGGTGGATGCACATAATTATAGAATGATAAATTTTTTGAATGTCTAACATCTAAAATATGTTTTGGGGTAAGGCTGCTAATGCTTGTGCCCATTTTGTAGGAATTTTTGCATATTAGATTGACTATAAAGGCTTAGAGGTTTAAAGTGCTAGCCCCTATGCATTTGGAGTTGTGCATTGGAGTAATCTTAATCAGTAGGCTATATGTCTAATTCTAGATGATTATGATATTTATGACATTTTTCATCAAAGCTCAAAGTTATCTGGTGTTTTAGATTGTGCATTTAATCTATGGTAGAAAGAGGCATGTATTGTGTTGCTAAGCTTGTTAAGGGGGTGTTTTTAGCGCATTTGAATGGAGATATTGGCCCATGGATAAGAGCTACCAAATGTTTCTCAGTGGACGCTGCTGAGAAGTTTCAGAGCACTTTGAAATAAGATGGCTCCATGCAATTCAAACAATTTCTCTATTAAAAATGACAAAGAAAAACCAGGATGTGGAGGAGATGTAACCACATAAAAATTGCCATATGGAAATATCAATATAGTGTGGACAATAGAAATTTGCAGCCCCCTTGTAGTTTCCTCCCATAATTTTGTGATTAGCTGGTTCCATGTAGTTCAAACAATTTCCTTATTAACTGTCACAGAGAAAACCATGAATATTAGTTATGTTGAGGAGATCTTAAAAATGAACTGTAACCACATAGAAATTGACAATTGAAAATATAAATGTAATTACAGCTCCCTTCCTCCCTCTTTACAGCCGCTTGTAGTTTCCTCCCATACTCTAGATTATTTTAATCCTGTAGCTGTATTATGCAGCTTTCCTGTGGCCGATTGCAAAATTCATGTTTTGTTAAGTATATCTTGTGCATATTGTTACAGTAGCAGCTCATTTTTCCTTACATTTTCTTGATAGGACCTGTTTGCTTTCATAAGATAAAACACATCACAAAACCTGGCCTGTAAGCTAAAGCACACAGCAGAAAACAAGATTTAATGCCTATGCAAGACCCAATTTAGACTAACTTAACAAATGTGCCATTTGCATTGCCCGTCAAAACCCAAAAATTAGAGTCATACTAAGAGATAATTACTGCATAAGCACTACAGTAGAGATAGCAGTGAAATTCAATCATCCATTTGATAAATTCTGAGGTGGTGTCTTTAATCTCTGAATAGGTAAAAAATACAAATCTGTCCATAGCTGGCACTAATGAGTTCTTAAGATGCTTATGCACTAGATGCAGTATTATTGGGGGCATATATGTTCTTTCAAGTTATGCCGACCCAAATATGCATAATTTATACAACGAATACAATAATGGCTCAGAAACATCCTTTTCTATGGTCTAGTCTGTTAGGAATCCTCTCGCCCTTTCTAGTTCTGCTTCACTTCAGAGTTCATAGCTTCTTTGGCTCATAGACATGAAGATAGCTTGCAGAAAAGATCAGTTCATAATGGGTTTGTTACTGAAGTAGTAAATCAAAGAATCTACATTGCAGCAGATTGGCTGATTAGAGTTATTCTATGGAAGAGTGTAATTGTATGAAAATGGATAAATTTGTCATAAAATAATTATGGAAACATCTTACAAATTCCTGGTCGTATCAATCTTTTCACATATGGTTCGATGGGCAAGAAATGTAGCACATAGTCAAATGGACATATGTGATTTAGATCGTGTTTTAACTGTGGTCTGTAGCCAGACTTGCAATATGTGCTATTTTGTCTTTTGTTGTTACTGGTTATGCTGTGAATTCCTGGTTGTATCAATCTTTTCACATATGGTTCGATGGGCAAGAAATGTAGCACATAGTCAAATGGACATATGTGATTTAGATCGTGTTTTAACTGTGGTCTGTAGCCAGACTTGCAATATGTGCTATTTTGTCTTTTGTTGTTCCTGGTTATGCTGTGAATTCCACATTAGATGCTCCATGATAAGGAATGACAAAAACATCTTTTGTATGGTCTAATCTGTTAGGAATCTTTTTGTCCTTTTCTGCTTCCCTTCTGAACTCATAGCCGCTTTGGCTAATAGATGTGAAGAAATCTTGCAGCAAAGATCAGTTTGTAATGGGGTTGTCACTGCAGCAGAAAACCAAAGAATCTGTATTGTATCAGATTGGCAGATTAGATCTTTTCTAAGGAAGAGAGAGGATACAAGTTACAACTGTCATGTAAATAATTTTGGAAACATCTTACCATTCCTTCTTTATTAATATTTTGACATATGGTTAGCGAGTGGGCAAGAAATTTAGTTGCATACAGTCAGGTAGACATACGTGCTATGGTTTGTAACTGGACTTTCAATATGTGCTGTTTTGCCTTTTGTTGATGTTATTCCAAATGTGATGAAATGAATTTCAGACAAAAAAAAACTATTTTGAATGCATGCCATCATTGCTAAATTCTCTTTTCTAAGTATTAACTCGGACATTGCATTGTGCAAAACCAATATGAAAGTTCTAGATTCTGAAATTATTAAAACCTAAATTGAAAGGAATGTAAATGGCAACTATCAAGTCTAATATGTGTTTTGATAAAATTTCCAGAGTAAAAAGCTCGGAAGAATTGGAGAAAGAAGAGCTGGAAAATGTTCAAAAGTTCAAGGCGAGGCCACTCAATAAAAAGGTGATGGGAACTATTGTTCGTAGTGCAAGTTGTTTTGGCTTATTGAGAATACAAGATGCTTTTGGACGGTCTTAACTAATGTGGCATTTGTACAGTACAGATATTCTCCAGTAGAGGGGACTTGGGTGTATTTCGCCATTTTAAGCGCCAAATCACAACACCTGAGGTAGGAAAGCTTTTGGTTAAGGATTTCAGTATTAGTTCAAACACATTTGTGACTCAGTCAGAATTTTTGTATGGATGTTTGTTTGAAAACTATGATAATGCGATAATGCATCAGGAGTTCCATTTTTCAACGGATGAGCGTCGCCGTTCTTCTCCTCCTCCATCTGAACTTTTTATGAAGGTAGGAGATATGTATATTGAGAAGCACAGTGGTAGGGTATGATTATACATTAATAGGATAGGAATGAAGAGGTTAGCATTTAGGAGTGGTTAAATTTGAATTTTCTTTCTATTCTGATTGAATTCTTCAAGAACACAATTTTACTTACATGCGAGTTCTCTCATTGTGGCTTGATTGCTAGCTCTCATTGAATTCTGATGAACCACATCATGATGCCATTATTCAACCAACTGTACCCAAACCTTTCCATCTGCTCACAGAGGTCTGTATTTTCCCATTTCATTTTTGGGAAATGGAACATGTCACTTTGTTAAAATAGTTCAAACTGTTAAAGATATTTGAGATACACATGCGAGAGTGTATCAATTAATTTTGACATTAATGACTATAGGAACGGGGGCTGAAAAAGAAAGAAAATTAATGCTGGAGCTGCAAGAACAGGAAAACAAAAAGCACGAGGCTCGGATTCCAAAAGCTAATCCACTACCGTATACCATTGATTTCCCAGTTGTAAGTGCATAAGGAATTCTGTTCAAAAGCACTCAGTCAATCACACATTAATATATATAAGAATGCAAATGTTTCACTTACATATGTTTATAATTTGATTTTCTGTATGTTGTGTGTTTTTGCATTTTTGATGTTGTGTTGTGTATTGAGGGAGCCCTTTTGAGCAAGAAATATGTCTCTGTATGCTGCAGATCCCACGAAGCCAGAACCAAAGGAGTGCACTAAACCAGAACCTTTTCAGCTTGAGAGCTTAGTAAGACATGAGGAAGAACTGCAGCGAAAGATCGAGGAGAGGGAAAGAGCTGAGAGAGAAGAGGCTGAAATGAGAAAATTCCGAGCTCAACCTATTAAGAGCAAGTTAGTAGGGTGCTTCTGGAGTTTTAAATTGTTACTTTAGTTGACAGTTAGTGAAAGCACAAATACTCTGAAAACAAACTATATTGCAACTAAATAGGCGTGGCTGTAAACCTTGAAAATTGTAGATATTTCTAAAATAGGGAGATGGTTCTGAGTTTCTGATCTGGATGGCAAGTGCAGTATCCTTATAATTTACAAATCTGAATACATACTATCCATAAGTTCCAGACAGATTATTGTAAAGCAAATGCGAGTTCAACTTATTAATTTCTTTGTAATTTTATACCCGGTTTAGTCATTAACTAAGTAAACTGCAGGAAAGATATACACGCACATGTAAAATCCCACAAAAATTAATAATCTAATAAAATTGCCCACGAAAGCCTTGAGTTACATGACATAAATACGTGATAGGTTAATCCCACAACAGTAATAATTGAAATACATGATTATATACTCCAAAAGCTTTGCCAATGGGGTAAGAGGCTAGCGGGTAAGAGGCCCAAGGTCCAAAGAGGTTCCTCTCGCCTACTAACAAGTGCTTTGTGGTGCTTGTGTGTTAAAGCGAGTTACCTTGTTTTGTAATTATTAGTTCCAAATTTACACGGGATAAATGTCATTAGGTACTGACTACTCATGGATGTCATCTTGGGATGACTTAAACATACACCAGCGATATCGACAAAGATAAGTTATCCAACAACCATGATATACACATTAGAATATCTTAGGTTATTAATTTTTGTCTAGGTAGTCGGTGCGTGGAGTGCGGTTCGGTATGCGAGTGCGGGGATCCAAGATGCGTTGGTGCGGCAATTTTTTGGGGGCCGGATGCGGCACTTGGGTACGGCAAGATACATATACATATAAAATATTAAAAATATTTTGAAAAGTAACAAGATAAGCAAAATTCCAGCCTTACACATGCATAGATTAAACAAATCTGAAATATACATAGGTGAAATAGCGACAAAAGTTAAAACATATTGATAATTCATTGTTCGAACTTATAACCAGTACATTGTTCAAATCAAAATGTTACAATGTATTATCATTATCTGACATTGTAAACACAAAAATGAAGAATCAAGATACATCAACATTCTAATTAGTAATAGACTAATAGTCTGATGGCTCTGCATCTTCTCCAATGTCTTCAACGAGAGCATCACTACCATCACGTGGTTCATTAGAACCACAAGCACCAGGAGTACAACCAGAACCATCAGCAATGCCGCTTCCGCTAGCCCCACTTTGCAGCTCACGCAAAGTACTATCTAGGTCCGGGTCTAGCAATGAAAGTTGGGCAATGGGAACATCCAAGTTTGGAGTCTCTGGGTCTATATCCCAACACTTTGTTGGCCCTTTCCTGTACTCCTCCTTCTTATGTGATAGAAGGCGCAGGTTAGAATGCACAAAGACCAAATCCTCCGCCTTTTTTGCTCCCAACTTGTTGCGGTTAACTGAGTGGATAAATGAATATGTACCCCAATTCCTCTCAGCTGAAGAAGAACTCGCAACCTATTGAGGCAAGCCGCAAAGTCAATGCGAAATTACAATTTTAAACTTATAAATATAAAGTAAAAAAGAAAGAGTTAAGAAATTAAAAAAATTAAAATCTTACTTGTGATAAAACTTTTATTGCAAGTGGCATGAGGTAGGGGTATGCTTGTCCATGGAGGTACCACCACGAATAAGCATCCATTCTGTATTTGTCACGAAGAGCGCTAATGGAGTGATCCCTGGAGGATATGAAATTCACAAACTCGCCTCTAACCATGTCTTCTACTTCTGGATCTGGGAAGATTCTAGAAAATGCTGCCTTATACCCCTCACTAACTTCAACATCCCTATATGGTGGGACCCTCCTGGGCAAAGAAAGGATCTCTGCGCTATAGTATTTTGGAGTCAAGGCAAAAGCAAGAAGATGCAATGGAGTAGTCATTTTGTTCCACCTTTCAATGAGATGTGCGTGCACTTCCTTGAAGAAGGTCTCTGTAGGATCTTGCTCTTTGGCATTTATGATGGTCTTAATTGACTCAATCATTGAGTCAATTCCATCATAAATCTCACCCATGCATGGATGATCCATATCAACAAATCTCAACATACTCACGATGGGCTCAGTAAAACTAAGCAAGTAATCCACACGATCCCACCATGTTTCATCCAGGATCAACAATTTCACATTTCTGGCCCTCTCACTGTTTGCTTGCCTCCATATACTCCAAAGGTCACTGATAACCATGCCACTCAATGCCTCTCGCACCTTCACAAGCCGTCTCAAGACGAGCGTGTGCGAGGCAAATCGAGTCTCAGCAACCTAATAAGAAATCAAAAGAAATAAAATTAAGACAAGTAAACTTAAAACATTCAAAATTCTACAAATTACAAACTTAAAAACTAATAATTATTTTTAAAAATAAAAAAGAATGTTACGGGCTACCTTCAATAGCTGCCGATGTTGAGAATTTACGAAAGATGGCTTGGGACATGTGGTGGTTCTTTGACAAACATTTGAATTTCATTTGCCTCCTCATATACTTGTTTGATCCAAGCAATTTTGTGCCCAATTTTTGTAACATTAAGTTGAGGGAATGGACCGCACAAGGTGTCCGAATATGTGTCCATACCGTGCCTCAACCAACAACCCCGCACTCTACAATTTTTTGCATTGTCCGTTGTAACTTGGACAACATTTTGAGGCCCCACCGCCTCAATAGATTCTACGAGGATGTTGGCATGAATTGGGCATCCTTCACTTGCCCCTCACAATCAATAGCCCTGAGAAACATTGCCCCTTTAGGACACACGGCAACCACATTGATCAATGGCCTATTTGCTGTATCTTTCCATCCGTCGAAACGATGGACACTCTGCTTGAGCCATTGATTCTTGATGGGCAACAATGAGTCTTGACTTTCTTTCTTTCTTTTGACAATAAGGTGGTGCGCACCTTTTCATACCCTGGGCTAATGTATCCGTTAGGGGCTTCATTAATACATCTCACCATATCATGCCAGTATGGTGATCTAATAACATTAAATGGGACACCACATGCATAAATAAAGCGTCCAACACTTTGGTTAGCTATGTCCCTGCTTTCATTCTGGAATGCCCTTTCCAATGGGCCTGCATCTTTTGTTCTTTTGCGAGAAAGAGGTGAATCCTCTTCCCCTTCAGTTGCAATAGGTGTAGACAAAAATGGGTGATCTGGAGCCACAACATCAACAGAAGGAGAAACAGGTGGCTTGCTAATGGTATGTGATCTTCCTTTTTTTGCCATAGGATGATTGGATTTTAATGCCATTGTTGCATCTGCTTCCTCTTGCTCTTTGATGTATGCAAGGGTCTTTGCACGTGGCAACCCCTTTCCATCCAACCCTCCACATGTTCTGATTCCGTGGCCAACAACCCCACACAAATGGGCTTTCACCCGACTGTAGGAGCTCTTAAATTGTATATTACATTGTGAGCAAACCCAAACAAAACCCCCTCCACCTGGTAATTGTTCTAGTTGTTTGACATGCCTCCAAAGTGGGGAGGATGGATCATTTTTGTGAAGGAGACCTTTACTACTTTGACCCACAGAACTAGAACTGGCAGCCATTTTAAGTTTTTAACTGCACAATGCATTTAAAAAAATAAAAACAAATTTAGTCTTGAGAAAATGTTGGAAGTTTAAAATTTAAATTTAAACGAAATCAAATGTAGAAAAATGAAGCTTAAAAGTTAAAACAATAACAAAAAACAAACCAAAAAAACAACTAAAAAATAATAAAATATTAAATACAACTAACAAACTAAAACACTCTAAAAAAATCACAAAATACTTACCTCAATACACCCAACACCAATAATGCAAGCTCCTTGAACTCCTTGTCACTTGTTGCAAGCTCCTTCAACTATATGGCACTTGAAATCAACCCTAAGCAATTGAAAATAGTGGAAAAATTGAAGGTGAGAGTCAAATATGCAAATAAGAGGCAAGAATGAAAATATGAGGTAAATGACTTGTTATTGTTGTTGTTATAGACTTTAAGCACAAATTAGGGTTGAAAAGAATATTTTAATGTTTATAAAGTCGGTTTGACCTTTTTTTTGACCAAAAACAAAAAAAAATTAAAAAAGCAGCGTCGAAAAGGGTCCGGTTCGGCTTGGGTTCGGCGGGGTTCTCCTGCAGGCCGGAGTGCGGCACGCCAGGACGCATCCCGGCCGCATTGGGCCTGCAGGAGAACCCCGGCCGAACCTGCCAACCGACCCAACCCGTGCCGCGCTTGAACCGGACCCGAACTCCGCCGCCCTAGGGGGCCGAACCGCTACCTAGATTTTTGTTTATCATATATTATTAATTTTTGTGGGATTTTGGTATTTTACTCATGTGTGTTTAAATCATCAGCAGACATTGCAATGTAAGGCTGTCTAATAATATGCTTACTCGATTGTGCTTTATATTGAACTTGAAAAGCAATAAAAATATAACCACTTGTAGCTAATAGTTCCAACAAAAGAGGGCAAGCATGCATATCATGATACTAGTGTGTTTGGACAAATAAATCAAGATTTACATTTTTGCTTCATCAATAAAGAAAGGTTTTTGCTTTTTTATGTTGTGCTAAAATTTCCTTGCTGGACTTAAATAATTATGGAATTACTCAGTTTGTGTAAAGGGCAGAGCAATATAGAAGAAAAGGGTAACAAATGTTGGGGAGGCCTGACTTGACATGTTGCATGTGCAGTGTCCCTGTACATATTCCTGAAGTGCCCAGAATGCCTCTTACAGAGGTACAAGAGTTCACTTTCCATGTTGATACTCGAGCTGTTGAGCGAATGGAATTTGATAAGAAGGTACACAATTTTCTCTACAGGATTTTTGAGAAGATAGTTCCTCTAATGTGGGATGTGAATTCACTCAAAAATTGATTGCAGGTATTGGAGAAACAAAACATGTATAAGAGATATAGAGAGGAGTATGAAGCTGCAAAGAAGGTCAGTTGTCAATTTTAGTTATGCAGGCCTTCCAGTATGTCTTTACCTGGTACCTAATTTATTGAATTGCAACTCAAATGTTGATCCTATGTAGATTTAATGCAAGTTAAAGCAACTGTTTTTACACTTCTATCATCATGCCACTAGGTTTGGTTTAACATATTTTTAATTTCATTTAAACCTTCATCATTGCCAGACTGTTAAGATCATGCTTGTTGAGAGTGAGTTGTTATTTGAGTATGTGGAAGTGGTACTTGTTATTTGTCTATGCTCGTCAATATCAGTTGATGCATTCTCATAGTATGAAAAAGCAGGGGTATGTTTTTGCCATGTTTTAGTAAGCTCCATGACATTGCACATGGCATTGTAAATGCGTTCTGTAAAATTCTCCAAAGCATTTTGGTGAGCAATATCTTTTCATTCTCGAGGACAAGGTGTGGGGATTTACTGAGATGACAAGATGCAAAGACTCGCTACAAAGCATATCTACTTGGCCACGGTCCAAGTGATAAAAAGGAGTTGATTGGTGGCTGGATAGTTTTTATGGAGTCCACCATGGTTGATTCTTATGCATGAACATTAATTGTTAATGTAAAGGCACGGAAAGCAACCAAAACAAATGCAAAGTTGCATTAGCTATATACTTTGCACAAACACCCATTGATTAATGATTGTTAGTTGTTTATGGAAAGGCACATGGAAAGCAACCAAAATAAATGCAAAGTTGTATTAGCTTTATTTTTGTACACGCAAATCATGTGTAGTCACAATAGGCAAAAAGACATCACATAATCATTGTAAAAAAATATGAAAAATTAAGAAAATTTTGCAAGGGCGTTAGTGTTGAATCGATTTTGAAGGCTCAAAATTCGTGAGATTGAACAAAGGAATTATTAGACACTAGTTTACGAGTTAACACCAATTGGTAGAACATTGATAGATCAATATGAAATGATGGTTAGATTTCTTTCGACATAGGGTGGCTAGGTATGTGCAGGGTGTGTGTCAACGACTAACCTAGGCATGTGTTTACAATCATTTAACAAACATCTCAATGATATCTGAGCATGTTTGTGTCTATAAATAATTTTAGAAGAAAGAGGTAAACAACACTTTATAGCTTGTCCATGTAATGCATCTTTTTGTAGTTATAGCATTATTGTAATCTTGAAAGCTAATCTCTAATGTTTGCAAGGGCTGAAGTATTGATATTGAGATTCTTATTTATGCAATGGGATAATGTGTATGAAGGGAAATTGGAAAAATATTACATTTAAGTCAAATCACAACTATTATAAAAAGAGTTGTGATTGTTCTTAATTAGGTTGAAGGCTGACTTTTCAAGTAACATGGGTTGGAGTCGATGTGTACCATTTTTAAGAATGAAGTTGGTAGAGTGTTAGTCTGGGCTCTATACAAATTGAACATCATCACAAAACAGAAGAAGAAAATCATGTATTATTCATAATTTTGGTAATTACAGTATTTTGTCCATTACGCCGCTTATCTAAATGCTATGCTGCTGATATATGCATACTCAACTCTAATTTTATATCACACCATATCACATGACTTTACTTAGGGATACAATTTGTCTTGTTTAGTGCTAAACTAGCACCAGCAAACATGGTATTTTAGACTAACTCCTAACATGCTTGAAATAATTAAATACATTGTGAACACTAACTTATCCATTATGTATTGCTATTCATTAATGCTGCACTGTTCTAGTGTTGAAGTCTGCTAACCTATTTTTTTCTTATAATTAGAGGCTCTTGCTGCTCGGGCACTTGGCCACAATTACTACCTAACTCTTTTTCTCAAACCACTTTTAGTAGTTTATAAATTGAAAGGGTTGTATCATGACTAGTGAGGATGATGGTTGCTTTTATCCATATACAAGGGTACAAATCTCTAATACCTGACACAGAGTCAACAGATAGGTCCAAGATTGGATTCCCCCTAGTTGTGACTGCTTAGCCAAAGGAAGGCATTGATTTTGATGTACGTTTACTCAACACTGTTATTTGCTATGTGTAATCCAAAACACATGTAGAGATGTCAATGTCTATGTAATTTAGCGAATCTCAATCAAGAAAAAACCACTTCTAGTAGATTATAACCAAGACTCTCATTTTTGTAACATTACACCACCTATGATGTAGTGTAGCAATCCATCGTGTTTAATACTAAACTAGGATCAACTAACCTGGTATTTTAGACTTAGGATTGACTAACCTAGTATTTTAGACTAACTCCCAACATGCTTCCAATAATTAAATACATTGCGATCACTATCTTATCCGTTACATATTGCTATATATTAATGCCTCATTGTTCTGGTGCTGAAGTATTCTTAAAATATTTTATGCTAACTTCTAACATGCTTCCAATAATTAAATACATTGTGAACACTATCTTATCTGTTACATATTGTTATACATTAATGCCACATTGTTCCAGTGCTGAAATTTTCTTAACATATTTTTGACTAACTCCTAACATATATTTTTTCTTCCATCCAGAGGCTCTTGCCCTTTGGTCACTTGGCTACATTTATTTTTTAACTCTTTCTCAAGCCACTTCCAGAATTTCTCACCATGCTTCTTCCAACATTTTCTAGGAGCAAGTGCATAAGAAAAAAGAGCTTCTTGTACTAGACTATCTCCTATAGCTCCTTGGGTGCCGTTGACATTGCTTTGGTACTTAGAGGTGTAGAGGTTTGTTGCTAACTTTGCTTATATCATCATCTTAAACCAGCTTGATCACTTTAATGACATGGAAAACAAGTATTCAACAAAAGATCTAGTTATACAATGAACATATGCCAAACCATCCTAATATTTAATTCTTGAGTAATACAAGTAGAGGTTCCAGCAACAAAGTACCAAGGTCTTACTTTAATACCATACACTACACCTCTCTTTCATTGTCTATTCCCAAAACCCCACATATATTGGAAACGCCTTAGAGTGGAAGTGTGGGGTTCAACATTGCCGGTAAGTTTCTAAGAGGGAATTGTATTGTTAAAGCTTCATAATCTAGTTGGAAGTGTCCTAAGGTCTTACTTTAATACCATACACTACACCTCTCTTTCATTGTCTATTCCTAAAACCCCACATATATCGGAAAAGCCTTAGAGTGGAAGTGTGGGGTTCAACATTGCCGGTAAGTGTCTAAGAGGAAATTGTATCGTTTGAGATTCATAATCCAGTTGGAAATGTCCTTTCCTCGACATTCATAATAGATGGAGGCACTTGAACTTATCGCTATGGCTTAGGATGTCAAGGGCACGGGAATCCAGTATGATGTTGTCGAAATATTAAGTTGTCTTCTCTCTTATAAGTTTTGCCATAACAAAACGTGGGATATGCTCGACAAGTGTTGTCATTTTCCTTGTTTATTCAATTTGTTGGAATCAATTTGTTCAACTTTTGGTATCATAATACGATAGTGACAAAAAGATGAAATGGGTGGAGTGGTTATATTTTCCAAAGTGCTAGAGTATTGATAATATCCTAGCATCGATGACGGACTATCAAGATGAGGTAGCGTGGAATTTTGTGGAAATATAAAGTAGTCTTACTTGCTCTTGTTAAATCAGTTCTTGCATAACAAAACATGTTATATGATTGACAATCATTGTCATTTCCCTTGTTTAATCTATTTATTTAAGGCCTGCTGTCCCATTGTCTTCCTTTTATCCTTAGGTTTTTACTTAGTTATAATATTAGTTAAATGTTTTACTACATTAAAAGATAAAATCATAACCTTGCAAAATATATGTTATATTTATACAATTCAAGGGCCAAAATCAGGGTACTACTAAAAGGTTGAAATCAATTTGTTCGAATTTTGTTAACATTAGTGTAGTGAACAAATGCCTTCATGACTACAAGTGGCGAGAAAGATAAAATGGGTGGAATGGTTATATTTTCCACCGTGCGGATAATATCCTAGCCTCGTTGAGGGACTATCCAACTATTAATAGGAAGACCATTATAAACATTAGAGGGAGCTCAAAGTAGTAAGGCCGGTCTTTGTTCACTTGAAACCAAGGTATTATGGGCCTTACAGGATGCAAGTGAAGGTGGGAAAAGTTGTTTTGCATAAGACATTCCAAATAAAGGGAAGATACACAATGTATTTCATGTGTTGTGCTCGAAGAAGGTAGGGGTGCACTAAAGAAGGAAGGGACAGTCTTTGTTCACCTCAAACCAAGGTATTATGGGCCTTACAGGGGTGCACGTGAAGGTAGGAAAAGTGGTTTTGCATAAGACATTCCAAACAAAGGGAAGATACGCAATGTATTTCATGTGTTGTGCACGAAGAAGGTAGGGGTGCAATACAATGTAAAGGGGTTTGAGGAGTAAAATAAGGCCCCATTCTCATTCCTAGGTTTATAGGGTGTGTTGGTTAGAGTTATATTTTGTGATTTATAGACTACATTCATAGATTAAGCCTTTTTGTACTCCATCCTCACTGTAAGCCTTTTTGTACTAAAATTCATAGAGTTTTTTTGTACTTGTGTGGAATTGGGATGTTCTTGAGAGGTCAACCATTCTAGTACTACTATAGATTGAAAGCATTTAACTCTAGAGTTCGTACTTAGCATTAGGAGTATGTTATGGCTTATTTTGACCTTAGTCCTATGGTCTATGTATTAGTTTAGTGGTTGATGCAATTAGGGTTTTCTTTCCACTAGAGTATAGATTGAGGGAAAACTCTAAGTAATGCATCCTTTTACCATTATGATAAATTAAAATTTCACCTAAAATTCAAAATCCACTTTCCCTCCAAAAAGTGGTGGATACAATCTCCAAACCCTAATCTAACCATAAAAATCCTTGTGGGACAAAAGGATATTTTTGGTAGAGCTTACAAACTAATACTAAATCAAATTGTAATAAAAAACACTCTAGGATTTATTCAATAGAAGAGATTACAATAAGAAAGATAATTCCTTGATATAAGTTATTCTATCCGTGTCACCCAATCCCACAAATATTTCCACTAATCTCTCATCCCTAATATCATTCAACACACTTCTAAAATATCTCTAGTGATTTTATTCTCGTTTGTACATTATCTACACAATTACATACACCACATTACATTATATCTTCTAACATACAATAATAACTCATATTATAATTCTACCCATGTGAATACTAACAATAAGTCATAACATTAAACACTTAGAGATTTCACTTTGCTAAGATTTGATTGGCTTCTCAAGCCTCACAATGAAAGCCTCCATGGCCAAAGACATTTTTTTCTTAAAATAAGCTTTCATATGCAAATTAGCGTTTTAATTTGGTTCTGAAGCTTCTAAGATTAGGTTTTAATTTCATTTGAAAACATTATAGGATTGGCTTTCAAGGCCCATTTCAATGCTGTAATGGTTTTAATTTTTGTATATCGTGATTTCACCCTTACCCTTAATTCCACTCAAAGTCAGTAAGTTCTACTTGGCCTTGGTTAGGCTCTAAGGTTTGCCCCACACCTTGGCCAAGTTCCATCTCTCTAGCCTCCTTGACCTTGAATGTTGACTTTAAAGGCCTTCACTATGGCTAATACAACCTTTCAACTAATCGTTGGGCCATCGACCCAACCTTTGCAATATGCAAAGCAGTGTCGGTCTCATGATCGACCTTGTTCCTCAGGAAAGGGAGTGCTTGGCTCACAACCTATACTCATCCTTTTTACCTTTTTTTTTTAAAGTTTGGGGTCTAGACTTGCTTTGACCTATGAAGAGTTGCTTGGGCTACTAGCCTCCCTTCACACAATGAAGGTTGTGGCCCTCCCAAGAAACCAAAGCCTACTTGTGCCACAAGCGCTCACACCAAACAATGCTGTTAGAATGACGGGGTCCTTGACCTTAGTTGACTCGACCCCTTTACAAAAGCATGCAATGCGTAGCCTACTAAGCCGTGACCACATGTCCATAGTAGCAAAGCACGTCTAGCCCTCAATTTTATTATTTTAAAACATTTGTTAGCCCAAAACTTACAAGCAAAATAAAACTAAATTTCTAAAATAATCGAATTTTTGTCAAATTAAACAAATTGGAAAAATACGGAAAAATTAATTAAATTAAATTGCTGAAATCAACAACCTCTAGGCAATAATTTCAACCTTGATGTAACTTTTTGCTAAGACAAATGTAAGGAAATTAATCATGCTGAAAGGTGTCCCTACATAGCGGCAATGTAATGGAGTGCATTGATCACTTTTATTCTTGACATTAAATTTGACGTTCATTTGATTGTCATGTGACAATTCATTCATAAATTTGACTTTTATTGACTATCACTTAAATAATTTTGTTTCTTTTTTCTTGGAGAACTCATTAAAAAATAGTAATATCTTGGCTATGTAATAATGTTTCTTTTTTTCTTGAATAAATATTTTTGAGATTGACACAATCATGTAGCTAAATTATTCCATTTGCCACAAATCAACGGGAAATTGATAGAGAATTTAATGAAGTTGTTGATTAAAGAGGTATGTAAAAAATCAAACCTAAGAACCTTGAAATTGTATCTATTGATGTATTTCATATAGATACATTTATTATAATATTCTTACAGGCTTTGATGTTTGGGGTCCTCCTTACTTTAGTTTGACTGGGTTGATGTGGAGAGAGTTCAAATCCTTCTTCTTAGATGTATGATTAGATGCGGGAAACAATTCCCCACAGTATTATCTTGGCAGAGTTTGGTGTTCGTCCCTTTAGGTTGGAAGCAATTTTTGGCCTTGTTTCCCTCCTACATCATATTCGGAAGCTTGCTTACCGCTGAGCGTTCCCGGTCGTTCTCGTTGTTGGTATGCCGGAGTTTCATGACTTCTTGAGTCTATTGGTATTCGAGACAGATCACCTCCCACCGTATAGTTTCTCTTGGGCGCTCCCACCCATCTCCTTCCGAGCAAGCAGGATTTGAACAAAATCATCAGAGATGATACATACAGATAATTCATTTGGTGTACTTGGACCAACCCCTTGGGGGTTATCTCGAAGATGGCCTTTTATGCCGCACATTTCCTTGAGATCAACAATGGTCTTATTTCTTGGCACCAATATATTTCCTTGGGTCAGTTCAGGGTTGGTTCTCATAGACTTTAGGTTGAGGTTGATATAGTTAATCTTTCTACTTATAACAATGCTCTTGCATTTTCCTCTCGCTTAGCTCCTCATCTATATATTGTCCTTTATATCCCTTTAGCAAACAACAAGAAGAGTAAGCTCTTACATCCACCTATTACTACTTTCACCAATGATATTAAATCTTTATTGCTTGAGATCTTTCTCTTGTTCACTGGCTAAGACCATCACCATTCATTTTTACATCTCCTAGTAGCAGCTCCTCACACCCCCTTGAACCCCTATACTGTGTCCTAACTTCTTTTATGGATTATAAAGAAGTTGAAATATCTATACTCAAGATCCATGGTCATCCTTATACTAACATTCATCATGCAAACCCAATTTCAACTATGAAGTTACCTTCAAAATTGTTTCAAGACTGTTAGAACTGTGTTTTTCACCTTTCTTGTTCTTGGACTGTTGTCTAGTTCCTTCTCTAGTGACCTTAGCTATCATCATTCACTGTTCTCTTCTGCAAACTTATCTCCTCTATGTCCTTTAACCTGCACATTTCTCCCAAAGAATTGATGTAACTGTCGCATGAGTTATAATCCTACACTCACATAAACTTGTCTTGCTCAAGAAACATGAAACGTTCTTTGATCATCCTACAATGTCATTCCTCAAACCCACGTGGTTTCCAACTCCTTATTTCTGCCTAACTCTCTCAAGTGCACTCCATTGCAATCATCTCCTCTCTTTATGATTTGCAAGTCATTTTTCTTACCCCTCTATAGACCTGCTCTATCACAGTGTAGTAGGTCTAGTTTTGAACAAAGTTAGGTCTAAATTCCTTTAAACTCACTCCCACAAATTTCTGTCAAGCTTTGAGGGTTCACAATGTTACAGTCCTCAACTCTTAATCAATTCTGTCCATTTCATGCAAGAAGAAACCCAGTTAGCTCTCTAGGCGGATTCAATATACCTCTTCCAAGACTGTCATAAATATTTGCACGTGCAGGCATGAAAAATATAATACCTTTTGCAACATGAAGGTACACTCCTTGTAGATGATTTGTTCCTAATCTTAGCCCCTGAAACTTAATAATCACAAAGATATGAATGATTTAATTTAAAACCCTAGTTGAGGGTTTACTTTTAGACCTTTGCATGGCCTCAAGCCAGTTGCAATAGCTCTGTAGGAGTCTTCTACAAGTTTTTCATATCTTGAGCTAGGCCTAAAAATGTTCCTCCAACTTTGCAGAACAAGCTTTTACCAGAATTTCATCCAAATTTATAGAAATACAGTTAAATCTGAAAGGGATTATGAGTTATTATGAACTATCATTACTAACTCAACCGTCGATTCCCTAATATACCTCATTCAACATCAATACAATTCAGAGAAGTAAGAAACATCAATACAATTCAGAAAAGTAAGAAACTTCAACAAATTCTTAATATTTCTTCTTGAAATAATGATCTATGTACAAGAACACAGTCTACTATGTACAAGGAGCCTACTAGAGGCATATTTCATTAAGAAACCTCCTCTTCAACTTACCAAAAACTTGTTCAAACAACTCTCCTAGCTTCTATTTATTGAGATTTCTCTCCTCTCATCAAATGAATGGAATTCCTTCATGGTAGAATAATTTTCCAAGTTTAGGAGTTGTTGAAACAACCTCCCAAATCTTCTCAACAACTCACACTTGGTCAAATAGCTTATCTAGCTCTTCTCAAAGCTTTATCCTTATAAGAGGTTGTTGAGGATAGTTGGAATAATATTTGTAAACTCCTAAGACCCTTCTGTAAGTCTTACACATGACCATAACATTCAAACTTTCAAACTTTGCCTATTTGGAGGAAAGTCCAAACTATGCTAGTACAATCTGTTTAAGAACAACTGAAGCTTTGATGGATTCTTATTGAATTTGAAACACCTCCTAAGACACCCATACGCCATGAATGAGTGCAAATTATCATATTTACATCATGTACATAAGCTAGATCCTAATGCTCAAGCATCACAAGACTTGCATCGAAGGGGGACAACCTCTCTAAGAAAAAGGGCCAAACACCTTTGATATGAGTACATAAAGAAAGTGGACATAGAGTTGAACGAATTTGTATAGAGACAATGGTATCTCTCTTGGATCTCATGATAGAAAGGGCATCCGAAATGAAGTGCTCCTCGCTCCATCTCTTGAGGCGCAAAGTTGACAAATCTGGTCACCACATGAAATATGAGCAATCTCAACACGTAGTTGGCGAGCATACCTTTAATTGGCCAAAAGGAAACCTTAAGCCATGAGACCGATGACACCGGAGATAGTGAGGGCGATGAATGACACCTTCTCGCAACCTGCAAGAAATGCTCAACGTAAAAAGTAAGCTCGGGACCGAGTGGTGGTGAGAAGGAAAGGTCCAAGTGACCTAGATGTACTGGCTGTAGTTACCTTCTCTAATAATGCTAATGACGACCTCCTTTAGGGGGCATCCAAAGAGTATGTGAAACAAGGTAGCCTAGAAATGCCAATAGACCGGAGGAGCAACTAGTCTATGAATACCGACAACATCAATGTCTATTGGTGCCCTAAAGATACAATTGTCTCCAAAGAACAAAAGGATAAGATGTTAAATCACCCATGGTTTTGAGTCTCAGAATGTAGAAGGCGAGTCTAAAGATACTCACAAAGCGTGGAGGAATGTAGAATCATGAGACTGCGGAGTCGAGTCCAATGAATAGACCCATATAAAACTATATGCTTGATGACTATATCAAAGAGGCACATCTTTGACGGGATATTCTTGGAAGTGGATTTGAAAGCATTGACGCTCCAAGATAGAAAGGGAGGCATATCCCTTGTAAAGGTGTGATTGAGTAAGTGTACCCCAGTAAGTGTAGGTTGATGTGATTTCCAAATGGCCCCCTTTGTAGAGGAATATAAATTGGGAAAGAGAACTTGTGGAGATGGTGAATTATGTTAGGTTGACCACCAATGACAAAGTTCGAAGAAACGAACAAGGAAATCAAGTTGTTTCGTAAGCAATGGAGAGAGGAGAAGAACATCATCAACAAAAAGTCTTAGAAAACCAAACAACGTCAATGTCTATCGGGACCTTAAAGATATAATCTTCTTTGAAGAATAAAGGGCTAAGATGCTTGCATGGCCAAATGTAGAAGGCGAGTCTAAAGATAGTCTAAAAGTGTAGAGGTCGGTGACTTGGCTTGGAAAATGCATTGAGGAACAATCCATTTGCAACAAAATCATATGTAGAATCATGAGAGTCTGGACCCTCTCAATAGGAGTTAAATCAATAGACCCATATAAAATTATAAGGTTGATGACTATATCGAAGGGACACATTTTTGAAGGGATATTCTTGGAAGTGGATTTGAAAGCATTGGTGTTCCAAGACAAAAAGGGAGGCATATCCCTTGCAAAGGTGTGACCAAATAAGTGCGGTCTATGTGATTTCCAAAGGGTCCCCTTTGTTAAGGTTACTTTACCAACTAACACAATTTGAAGAAATGAGAAAGGACATCAAGTTGTTTTTGTAAACCATTGGGAGAGAGGAGAATAACGTCATCAACAAAAACATGTATGGCTATCACCACATCATGTAAATTGCAACCATCATTTGCATGGGTATGTTGTTGAAGAAAATCCTCTAGCTCATCAATGTAAATGTTAAAGAGGGTCAGAGAGAGGGGATCCTTGCTTGACCCCTATGGTACTCTTCTTCGAAAGCAAGAAACTTTGCAAGAAGTATGAAACTATTTGACATCTATCTCATAAAGCCTCCTAGTAACATTAATGAGAGAATTAGGAATGCCAACATCACCCAACTTCTAGAAGAGCATATGTCGTGGAACCGAGTCAAAAGCTTTTCGTAAGTCTTAAAAATACTTTGGAAGACCGAAGACAACCCAAAGTGTAATATGTGATCAATAGTCTCGTAACCGCTCTTCGTGAGCATATCCAATATGGTGATGGGTGCCTCCTCCACTAGGTCAAAAGCTTTTCGTAAGTCTTAAAAAAACTTTGGAAGATCAAGACGAGCCTCCTTAATGACAATCCAGAGTGTAAATATGTGATCAATAGTCTCAGTAATCGCCCTTCGTGAGCATATCCAGGGATGGTGATGGGTGCCTCCTCCACCGTGTTCGATATCTATCCTTTTGTTTCCCGATGATGTGGTCCTCCTAGCCTTAGGGTTGTTTTATGAAACTATTTGACAACCGTCTCATAAAGCCTCCTAGCAACATTAATTAGAGAAATAGGAATGCCAACATCACCCAACTCTAGAAGAGGATATGTTGTGGAACCGAGTCAAAAGCTTTTCGTGAGTCTTAAAAATACTTTGGAAGACCGATGACGAGCCTCCTTAATGACAACTCGGAGTGTAAATATGTGATCAATAGTCTGCAATTGCTCTTCTTGAGCATATCTAGGATGGTGATGGGTGCCTCTTGCACTGCATTCTGATATCTATCCTTTTGTTTGTTGATGACGTGGTCCTCCTAGCCTCATCTCCCGAGGGACTTCAAAGACAACTGGATGCCTTAGGGTTGTTTTGTGATCTCTGAAGTTGACGATTAACTTGGGTAAAACACAAGCCAACAGATAGATATGAATCACAATCAACTAGAGTCAGTGGGGTTTTGAAGACCTCACACCTCCATTTCTTCTTCAGGGGGGAGGAGATTGAGATTACTGGTACCTACACTTACTTGGGTGTGTAGTTCTCTGGTCCGCGTTTCAGTCTGAGACAAGCCCTCCAACCACATGTCAATAAGGGTTACGGTTCCTTAGCTCTCCTCGAGCGACAATGCTTCCGACACCATTTTTAGGACATCTCCTCCAAGATGTCCCTCATGGATTCCCTTATCAGACCCACTGTTCTTTATGGCTCTGTGGTGTGGGGCTCTCTTTACTCGAGTTGGATTGGGCTTTAGTCGAGAGAGTCCAAACACTTCTCCTTCGTCGCTTCATCAGGTGCAAGCAGATCTGTTCCCCATCACATCATTCTTGCGGAGTTTGGGGCCCATCCTTTTAGGTTGGAGACCATTTTTGATCTAGTCTCCCTCTTGCACTGTATTCGGAGCTTCACGACTCGGTGGAGGCGAGAGACAAGTACCCGTTGTTGGTACGCTGGGGTTTTTTCTCTCTTAGAGTCAATGGGGTTTCTACTCTCTTAGATTAGCCACTACACTAATATTACTAAAAACTCTACAAAGTACGGAGGAAAGAGTACTTTGAAATTTGATACGAATTGTGATACACTAGAGTATGAAGGGATCAAGGAAAAAAAGAGACAAACATAGTGACAAAGGGGCAAATATGAGCCACTAATGTAGTGTCAAAGGGGCAAATATGAGCCACAATCCACACTTGCATTTTATCGACTTTAATCCTTTGTATAAATGACAAAATGAAATGAAATTATGCAAATATAGTTCATACACATCATATAATAACAACAAAGAGGTAAGATGCAATAACACAAGCCAAAGGATAGATATGAATCACAATCAACTAGATATTATTGCTTAAGAAATACATAATCTCTCACAATCATTGAGAAGGCAGTGAATGCATTGCACAAGTTTAACACAAGGGTTTGCATAGACTCATAACACTCATAAACCAATTGGGTAGAGTTTCTTTGCATTCAAGAGAGGATCATTTCACTTATGAAACTCATTACATTTATAAAAGGAGAAGAGAGGGAAGGGATTTGAATATGTTGTGGTAGGTGCTTAACCTATTTGACCTTTCCAAACTGTCCCAAAAGTTATTTGGCATATTGTTCCTTGGAGAACATTGCCCCTTTCTCGACTCTCCCGGGTTGTGCTCATTGTTGGTAAGTCGGGTTTCGGCTCACTTAGAGTTAGTGGGTATTAGGATGGATCATCTTCCTCCTTTTCGATACCCCTTGAACACAACTACTCTTCTCCCTTCCAGACAGGAGCTGAACATGATCATCAAAGGATATTTATAGACAATTTGCCCAAAGATGGTTTTTATGCGAAGCACTTCTTGGAGTTGAGTGACGAGACTTATTATCCGTCCTCAGTACACCCTTCACCATTGGATGCACGCTCCTCGAGATCCCCAGGGGATAGTTTAGAGTGGGTTCGGCTTCGAGTGAGACGGACCACCATATCGATCAGTTGGACATGACTTGCAGGGTATGCATTCTTCATGAGGTTGAGACGGAATCACACTTCATCTTCCGTTGTCCCATCTACTATGAGATTAGGGGGAGGTTCCATTGTCTTTTTAGAGGGACCCATGCACTTACTGACTTTTTTAGATATGTCGATCAAAAGTGTCTAGCTCTTAGGCTTCGGGATCACACTATTCAGACACTTAATATAACATACTCTCCCCAAAGGATCACTTCTTTTCGGCTCTACCCTCGAAGAGAAGCACTAAGCGCCAGATTGATACCAAAGACAATGCCACACTCCAGATTAGTATGGTTTAGGGGTCCATTTATAACCCCCTGATATCTCCCAAGCACCATTATACCAGTTCCAGTTCCTGAGGGCGGACTAGATCCACTAGGTCCTCGAGACATACCACTTTCGACAAACAACAACAGGGAGGTCTCGTCATCTCACCTCCTCTTCCTCTTCTTCAGATCATTGCACTATTATGAGTTTCTTCTGGTTGGCCTTGGATGTTAGGAGAGATGTTAGACATTCCACATTGCTTCACCTGGGTCTTCTTCCTTCTCTTCTTCTTCCCTTCTCATGCTTTGTACTTCTTTTGAAACCCTTTGGTTTCCCGCTTCGCTTCGCTTTTGGTCTTTAACCTCTTGTCTTGCTTTGTACTTCTTTTGGAAACCTTTGGGTTTCTACTCTATATGGACACATTTGTACTTTGTATTTCCTTTGACCTACTTTTGTGGTCATTTGTTGGACATTAATATAATTATCTTATCTTATCTTGAAGGTGGCTTGCCCCTCGGTCTAAGATTACTCCTCCCCAAGTCTTTGTGAAAGTGCATGTCTAACAACTGCGACATAAAGTTTGGCAAACGTATCCCTAAACTTATGAATGTGTTGAGACCAAGAATGAGGAAGTCCGAGCAAATAACCTCATTAAAAAGCTTTGCCAATGGGAAGACAAGGGAATCCACACCACATATGTGGAACTCAACTTGAAGGCCCTCGCAAGGAGAAGATTACTCACCACAACCAGCTTATGCTAAGTCACAAGGTTTGTGTTCGGAAGCAATTGAATTCAAAACAAATTCACAACCAATAAAATTTAATAAAAACTAACAATTAAGTTTGAAAAATACATATATATCTTCCCTTTCAAAATAAAAATAAATGTAGAAGTATATGAAAATAGCTAAATATGACTGGATAGCTTCAAAAAGTAAACACAAATTGTATATCAATAATTACTTTTAAAATTAGAATAAAAGAAAAATAAAAAATAAAAAGTCTTAAAACTAAAATAATAATAAATAATATACTAATAATAAATTAAAATAAATAAATATTATACTAAACTAAATTACTAATACATTAGTAACTAAATAATTAATAAAAATAAAATTAAAGTTAAAATACATTACTAACTAAATAATTAATAAAAAACAAAATTAAAGTTAAAACCTCAAATAAATCATAACTATTAAAAACTTAACCTAAATATCATGTAAATGAATTCAATATAGTAATTATAAATATAGAAAATTAGAGTCTACACCTTAATGAATTTTTATTTTTGCAAACCTTAATGAAATTTTCATTTTTGCAAAAATAAGTTTATCTGAGCTCCAAGCCTCGTCCTGATGGCGGTTCTTCGACCGCACTTCGTCCTTCCCCACACACTTCCAAGCTTCTCACTTGACATGCAGTCACAATAGGGCTTTGACAGCAGCAATATAAATGCACAAGAACATGGTTTGATGCTAACAACAATAAATGAAATTGTAAATCCAAATAAATGTAAATGGTAAATCCAAACAGGTTTTTATGATATTGCGAGAGTAAAAATGATGAATTTGAAGATTGAATTCTTAATCGATCGTAGCCAATCCTAGCTGACACAAAATTTCAAACAACAACATTTTAATTTAAAAATCCATATGAATTTCTCCATGTTTTATATCTTTTTTGTAGCCTTTATCTTAAAATTGCCAAAATTTAAATGTTTCCTTGAATTTGCTGAATTATGCACCATGAAACCATGCTTACCAAGCTCAATAACCAATATGCATCCACATAAGCAACTACAATAAATAAAACTCCACAATTGGATTAAAAGATACAATAATGCGTAGCAAAGAAGCACAAAGGTCTCATGCCCAACTTTGCCAAATCAAGAGAACTACCAAGAATATAGAAGGTCCAAAAGCACATCTATCTAGCCAAAAGACAAATGCATACTCCACCCATCTATCACGGAAATGGACTCTAACCAAACCCCAAGCCAAGGGGTCTAATTACACAACACCACTACATAAGTTTGAAAAATGTGTACACATGTAGAGCCAAATAGGGAAACACAATAAACATAGTCACCATGCTAAATTTGGATTGACAAGCCACAAGTAGGTAGATGAACCACAAAGTGCATAAAAACAACAATATCTAAAGCCCTACAAAACACTATGGGGGAGGGATGCTCAAGTACCAAGATCCACATAATGCAACCAATATCACTCAAGTATCATTCTGCCTCTATTATTCACCAAGTGTGTACTTCCAAAGGCCACAAACAAACAAATGTCTCCATTACTCATAAGGAGTAAGAGAATGCTTCGACTACCGACCAATTGGAAGAGAATACCTTCTTTACTCACCGATTAGATTTGGACTAGCAAGCCACAAGTAGGGATATTTAAAACCCAACAAAACACCATTCATGAGCCACAAAATGCATAAAAACAACAATATCTAAAACCCAAGAAAACACCATTGGTTACCCAATGAGGGAGGGATGACTCGAGATCCACATAATGCCACCAATATTACACAAGTATCTTTATGCCAAGAGTAAGGGAATGCCTCGATTACTCACCGATAGGAAGCAAATACCCTCATTATGCACCATGAATGTGTGAATTGATTGGGCCCCAAATTCCAGTGTAACAACATGTTTAACAAGCCCAATAAGCAAATGCATCCACACCTTACATAACTCCATACAAACTCATAGAGAACAACAAAACGAAAATAAGTAAATAAATGTGAATCAAGGCTTCTTAAGCCAATTAAGAGAACATAAACCAAGGCCTAACAAGCCACTATCAACCCAAACAAAATGCATAAACAATAAATTGCTAAAGAGGCCTCACAAAGGTGAAAACCAACAATAGAATCAATAATGAAAACCCATATCAAATATAATGTGGCATACAAAATGTAAGAGCCTACATCTTAGGTCCTCCACTTGCTCAAGCTTATCTTCGAAGAATAGCAAAAGTCCTTGCATAGGAAAATTTTGCCTTCATGTAAGAAAACATTTGTTCTCTTCATTTGGCTTTACTTTCTTCATCTTAATCCTCCAAGCATCTAGACACTTTTCAAATTTTGGTTCAACTTCCAAATTATAGTTACTATTTTTGGAAAGTTTTAGAGATCTCATCCGTATCCACTTGCATGGGTTTTATATATCTTTGTTTTGTAGTACAAAGTCTTACATGATTACAAAAAGGAGGGGTCTCACAACTTACAACCTAACAACTTCAAGGTATATGTTTAAGGATGATTCTAAATGCCAATGTGAATTGAGAACTAAGAATAGGGAAACGATGTGATTTAAGTATGATTCTATTGGAAGTATGTGTACTCATTGCACCCATTAATGCATCCAAAACACATGTACATGTAAACGAAATGTGCATGAAGGTTATTTCCTTGGAACCAATTATCAACCAAATGGCCCACAAATAACCCATCATAGGGCACAACATGATCATAGTACCAATCACATGGGTAGTGATCATAGTGCGAATAAAATAAATTAATCCAAAAATAATAATCCATCATAATGAGATAATGTGAAATCCACATAATCACATGATATCTGAATAACATATGATATTCAATCTACATTGTAGGAAAATGTCCTTGACTCCCAAGTACCCACATATGGACGTTTCCGGTAAGGAAACCTCACACCCACGTAGGGATGTTTCCGGCAAGGAGACCCCTGTTCCGTTGTATGGATGTTTTCGGTAGGGACATTTCTGGAATGCTCTTGAAACATTTCTGGTAGGTCTTGGGTTTATACTGGAAATGACTTGTTTCTGGTTCGTTTGCAGGTCATTTCGGTCATGTTTCTGGCAACACAAGTCACCAGAAAATAAGTCAAAACTCTGACCTTGCTAAACACACTTCTCAAAAGCTATATAAACACATTACAAAACACATTACCAGTGGTATTAAAGAATAATATATTTAAGCATGTGAATGTTTTGAACTTTCATTAATACCGTATTTTTAAGTGTTTTATCTTTTATGGACTAAAAATCAACATTTCCGTGTTTCGGTTTCTATTTCCTAACAATCTAGCATTCAATGAATAAACATGATAACATCTTAAAGTAACCAGGTCATGCGCAATATAAGAACTATTATGGTCACCACATGCCATAATATAATGAAACATGGCCTATCCGTTAACCAAGAGTAGTTTAAACGGATAAGAAAGTATAGAACATGATTCATGCACAATAAAAGAACTGTTCTGGTCACCACATGCCATAATATAATGAAACATGGCCTGTCATTTAACCAAGAGTAGTTTAAACAGATAAGAAAGTATAGAACATGATCTATTTGTAACTTGAGTAGTCTAAACAGATATTGACTAATGATTGGGCCTCATAGAAGGGTCACATTTAACATGAGTACGAGTTAGTGAACAAATGGACAAGTTGAGATAGTGAACAAATGCCTTCAAAACTAATCAGAGTGAATGGGTGGAATAGTTGTACCAGGCAGAGTACTGGTGTAATACATACCACTAAGCTATCGAAATGACCCTTTTAGTGCATTGCAGAATACCTTACCCCTCCTGGACAATCTTTGTAAACAAGGTGAAATAACAAGTAGACCTGCACATTAAAGAGAGGGAATTCAAAGGGGGTAAGGAGAAGGGATAGCTGAAGTTGCAACCAAGGTATTACAAAGTTAGGGAGGATATGTGAGTTCATAAAAGTAGAAGTTTTGTATGCATTGGCTATTCCAAATAGTTTCATCGGAAAGCATCTAAGTCTTCCAAGATTGCACACAATTTGAGGCATAAATTTTGAAGGGGCTTAAAGAATAAGGAAAAAAGCTCCCATTCTCGTTGATGGGTATTGTTAAGTGGTATACCCACTTAACAACTTATTTATAGTTGATGAGGATTATTTTTATTTATAAGAGCATTCTTACCCAATAACTTATTTTGCCTAAGGTTTGTGCAAATTTGCATGTTGATTCATAGACCCTTTGAATAATTCATTGTCAACACCCTAGAAATCATTAATATAATCCTGCAAATAATCTTGGACAAGTTTTTTTATTAAAGATAAAAGGTTTTGGAGGGACCTTACCCAAAAGTACAACCAAAGGCTCAAGAGCCAAGATAAACAAAGTATAACAATGTGGTTTTTTGATCCGTGGGGGCCACACCCCAACCAAAAGACAAGAAACATGAAAAAGCTAAGGCAGGGGCCATCTGCCTACAAAGAGCCCTACTACGAACCAACAACAACAAAACTGCAGCTAAACAACAACAACAAAACAATTGCACCAAGAACAAGGAGACTACAACACTAACCAATAGATTTGTTAAAAACTTTTAAAGCAACTCGAGGGCCTGATGGAGTTTCGAGCAATAACAATAGTGGGGTCCCAATTTGAAGCTTTAAACTTTTTGGTAATCTTGCTTTGTTCTTCCATGCAGAGGCCGGAATGCCGCTGAGTCACAAATCTGGCGAATGTGGACTTGCATGAGATCCAAAATAGCACTTGTGCATGGCCAGATAGTTGTTGTGTTTTTCCTCAAGGTCTTTAAGCTTAGATTCCAGAGTGGCAATTTCCTCTTTGAGGCCGGGGATAGGATCAGGAGCTTGTTCCTTAACAACATACTTAAGAAGAAAGTCCACATTGTCCTCGAGGGTTTCACAGTCTCAACTTGCATGATGAATTTCTTTTCCAAAACAGAGGAGATGTCTTGTTCCATGGCAGGAAGAACAGTGGGGGGGCTATCCTCCACAAAAATTTCTTTACCCTTCTGGCCAATGTCAAGAATTTCCTTATCTTTCCTGCTACTACGAAGGATCCTTTTAGGAGGTGGCTCAGAGGTAGAGTCACGGTACATGGGGTTTTGGAGCGAATGCGGGGCTGTTGGGGAAGAGGAGAGACAAAAGTGGGGCAGGGGTCGTGGGCCACAACATCTGAAAAGTATTGATTGATGAGGTAAATGACACCCTGGTGAAGAGGAACAATCCTCTTGTGACTCTGAACTTCCAAAATAGACTTTTCCATAGAGTGCAGAATATAGTGGGATAAACTCACCTTCACCTTGCGCCTGAAATGATTTAGTAGGACCAAGTGATGCAGTGGAATGGTGGAGAATCTGCCCTCAAGTGTGACATAACGAACCATCATTCGGGCGACCTCATCAAATGGCTGCGGGATAGAGGAAACTAAAATGCCTTCCTTCTTGATATCAATCCTTTCTCCTTCGTCCAGAAAGACCTTTTCCTCTGCTTCCTTATCAAATTTATTCCTGAAGAATTTGTTTCCATCCATGCTTAAGCCAGTGATAAATGAGATGAACTCAGTGATATTAAAATCTCTGCCTTTGAAAGTGATGGTTCGGTCTTTCCAATTCTCCACGAATTGTAGTGAGATGTATAATCTTGGACAAGCTATACCATAGTGTTGACATGCTAATAGTATAGATAGGCATTGCATTGATCTCTCCCCGTCAACAATCCTTTACTGGTATGGCCTGTTCATTTGTTTTCATTGTTTGGACTAATATCACATGCTCTCCTCTTTTGGTCTATCTTTTTATTTATTTATAAGAGCGTTCTAACCCAATAACTTATTTTTATTTATAGTACCCCACATTATCTCGCTTGAAGTTTGTGCAAATTTGCAAGTTGATTCATAGACCTTTTGAATAATTCACTGGCAGCACCCTAGAAATCATTACTATATATATTCCTGCAAATAATCTTGGACAAGTTGTACCATAGTGTTGACCTGCTAATATTGTTATCATTGTTTGGACTAATATCACATGCTCTCTTCTAATGAATACCCATCCCTTCCAAATGGCTATCACTATTCACTTGCTTCACGTAATTCATAAAATCTACCAGTTTCACACAATTCATATAAGTTGGAACCATATGGCCAACAAAGTGCATATCTCCACATCTTTGACATTGTGTCATTGTCATTTGGGAAATGCGCATATCTCCTCAACAAGTCTCGGAGCAACTTGAGCAATGTTTATACTCTTCTTATCCACCTCGGCCAACTCAGCAATCTTTGTCGCTTTCTGCTTTTCATCTCGAACTTCTCCTGAATTATGCAAGTTCTGTGTCTCCCACTGTAATTCCTTCTAAAAGTTTCTTTCCATATTCCTTTTACTGAGATCAAGCTTTTCATCATCCTCATTCCGTTGTCTTGCCACCACAGGTGTTTACACTATCCTCCTTTAATTTTCTCTTACCTTGATGGAGAGCATTGCTCTATTATGGACTCGATAGTTAAATTCAATCTGATGGGAGACAAACTACTGCTAGTACCTTTGAGATGTACTGCGTGAAGCAACATTGTGTTTCATCAGATGTACTGCGTGAAACAACATTGTGTTTCATCAGATAACTTTACCGAGATTTTAGATTTGAAGTATTTAAACAGAGGATAAAATAGTGGCGTAGCTAATATTAATAAAATAATGAATTCCAACGCTACCCAACATTTCCCAAGAGGACTTGTTTTTTTGGCCTTGGATATATATATATATATATATTTTGTTCCACTGAGATCGTATATCTTATATTTACATGATTATATCAAAGAGAACAAGAGTTAAAAAGAGAACTAATCAGCTTAGAGGCTTCTCCCGAGTCCCAACAATGACAATAAGAGTTAATTCCGTTCTCTTGGAAGGATTTTCTGTATATATGTTTACACAGAAGTGAGATTCTGAAAGATAACTGGAAGTGGTTTGCTGAAATTTTAAACATTCTCTTTGGACCATTTTTTTGGTGAAATCCCTGAGATAGTCATGTTCAATATTTCTCTATTTTTTCTGTGTTCAATGATGTTTCTTCTTAATTGTGCAGATCAATAAAATTTCTATTTCGTTTTTATTTGTATTTTTGTCCATAAATATGCAGAATGTAAGTAGTCAGTGAATGCCAATATCTGGTGCATGCAATCTGGTGATTGTGTCTTTTGTTCAAGCTGAAAAAGAAAGAAATACTGCCCAAAAATTACTAAGTTGGTTAGAATAGGAAGTTCATGTATTTAAATCTCTCATTATATAAGTTGCTTAGAATAGGAAGTCCTGATAGAACCAACCAGAATGTTGTATATGAAGTGACATATTATAATAAAATACAAATTAAAATACAATGATGTTGACTAGCTGGGCCACTGATTGATTGATCCTGGATTGAGAAGGTGGATGAGGAGCGGGAAATTAAAATTATGCGAAAGGCTATGGTCCCTCCTGCACGGCCAATGCCTCATTTTAGTAAGCCTTTTGTTCCAGAAAGGTATAATATGCAATTTGTATAGCTGTTGTTTCATTTTTACACATGGCATTTTGAAACAGTACTTTTGAACATACTTTCCATGACAGGTCATCCAAAGAACTGACAGAACCAAAATCTCCAAGATTTTGTGTTCCTCAACACAAAGATGAAAGCTGGTTATCAACATTGACTACACAGAAAAGGTTCCAAATTTATTGATTTAGATTTCGATATCTCATAATTTGTGCATCTGAATACTATCCAAATGGGATGTTAGTTATCATTTACATTTAAAATCACAGGGACAATTGCTCTAAAACTAGTCGGGCTTGGAAACAAATACAGAATAAATGAGTCAGTATGAAGCGATTGAACCATGGTCAGTTCATAATTTTGGATGTTTTGTCTAATTTATTGTTAGTATGGATTATCCTTTTTAGCTGAGACAGCTTATTTTAGTTTCTTATAAATGTATTTGAGACCAAACATGATGATGAAGCCTGAAAAATATTATGTGTCTATAATATTGTTCGTTATTGTTCAACTTCCTTGTCCATTATGTGTCTATAATATTGTAATTTTAAGTTTCTCTTTGCATCAGGTAAAGAGGTCTCTAGGTGCAGACACAAAGAAGGAACTAAATAATTTGCAATAATTTGTTTGGGAAGACATCTTAAGCCTCAGAATGAGCATATTGGCGTCATTGTAATCATATTGAATTCTTCTGTAGATCAAAGAACATGTAATTATAAGATACACATCATTGTAATGATATGTTTGGGATGAAGCAGTCTGTTTTGTAATGAAGAAGAGTGCATGATGTCAAGTAAGCATTGTAATATTGGTCTTGGAGTAGAAATGGACTGTCATGCACTCTTCTGATAAAAGGTAGCAAAAGAGCATTGTAGCATTGGTACTTGCAATAAAAAGTCATTCCTCCATTGATTATTATACTTGCCATACCAAGATTACATCAGAGAGTTGAATCCTTCACCTGCAAAAGAGCGTTGTAGCATTGGTACTTGCAATAGAAAGTCATTCCTCCATTGATTATTATACTTGCCATAGCAAGATTACGTCAGAGAATTGAATCCTTCACCTGCAAGAGGAACTAGAATATATATCTCCACTAGAGGCGAGGTTATTGGTTACTCAGATTCAGCATGGTAATTGAATCTGGGACATGGCACAATGTAAACTGCAACATATACCAGTCTGCATTTTGAGTTAAACAACAATGAAACCATTTGCCATCTAACTGTATTTTGTTTAGTTCCACTCAATTTCATACTCGTCATAACTTATTTGCTAATTGTAACAAAAATCGATGTAAGATTGAAGTTGATTTTCAATAAGAAGCAACTTTTTTACCTTATCGAACCTTTGCTTCCATGGGCATTTATTAAGCTAAATTATTTGCTCATTAAACTCTGGTAGTATAAATAGTGAATTATTGTGACATTAAATAGCCAAAGAACTAGCTGTAATGTTTCAATAACACAGTCATTATGTGCTTGTTTGCTAACAAAAAAGTTGTTTATTGAAGCAAAATGTCATTTCACTTCAAAATGAATTTAAATATTTGTGGCAAGAAAAATTTAACTGGAAAGCAAGTAGTGGTGTTCAACATATTAACTGAAAAATATATATGTAAACAAAGAACATAACAAAGGTTTAAAAAATATTGACTAATGGTTTCTTGAATTATTTTTGGCATGGTCTTGACAAACAAAAGTAGAAGGTGCATACTCAACACAAGGTCTTGCAACAATTACTTTCAACATCCACAATTACTTGCAACAATTCTTTCTTAATACCTTCTTCCTCTTCAGAACTTTTTACATCCACAATGTTAAGACCTACAGCAGCTGCACTTGCAGGTTTCCACCTTGCTTCCTCTATACTTAGCATCCAATAGCTCAGCGAATTCAATCTTTGCTACCTCTGTTACTTCCATTTCTTTGTCATCAATTTCACAGCTTTCTCAGGTGGCATCAATTACCCAGTCACGCTTTTTGTGAGGTGCAAAATTTTGCTTATAGCATAAACAATCTTGAGCATAATGCATCGGTCTATTGTATAACAATCAGAGAGGAAGTTAAGCCCTAAACAAATTGTTGGCTGTGAGTCAGTGTCATCGTCCGAGCACTAGTGTTACGCAGGGACGCATCCCCTAGATTTTGGTGACGTTCAAGGATGTCTCGAACGTTTTGGGGACTTGGGGAGTTGGAGTGGATGTCCCCAATTTTTTTAAATCTTTCAAAAGTTTTTGATGTTTTTACTTTTAAAAAGATGTTATTTTTACCAAGAACATCAAATTATAATCTTGAAAGTACCTAAATTACATTAAATATGGTTTAAATCCCTAAATGTCATTTAAAAAAGTTAAAATATTTGAAATATTAACTTTTATGTATTATTTTAAAAGCTGTTCCCCTACCGTCCCCAAAATTTGGGATTTTTTTTGCCTGTCCCAGAAAAACAGTCATGGTCCCCTTTGTTGTAATCTTAGTGCACTCATCCACAATTAAACTTTCATCCAACTTTGTTACAAGTTTAATAACATCCAACTAACCATAAATATGTCTAAATTTTTCTTTATCTTCTAGTACGATTAGAGTGGACACATTCACAATTCTTGGCTTTTTTGTAACTTCTTAATTTTATTCTGATCGCTGCTTGTATTTTTTCAGATTCAAGACTACCGTATTCTTTTAGATAAAAACTTTTGATTGACCAGTAAGTCAAGTAGTTCGAATAAATCATACATCTTTTGGAAAGGGTGAAAGTCTCCAGCTAAATGCAAGCCTTTGTCAATGCTTCCCGAAAATTACGAGTTGTGAGACTGCAAATTATATTTTATATAGAGGAATTACAGCTTTAAGGTATAAACAGTCTGCCTACCTGATGCTTTGTGTTTCCTGGAAACAATCATCAATCATATAACATGTTAGAAGTAAACAACACATGCGAGAAAACTGGTAAGTAATAACTGGCCCATTAAATAGCTGGCTAAACACTTTAATCTATGTTATGAAAAATATCTAAGAAAATGTTCTTGCCTAAGACTAGACCCTTTTAGAAATAAGATTTCGGCAGCTCCTCTATTCAACCAACATAGGGTTAAACACTTGATTATCATATGACACCTATGTTGCGAGAAACGAGAAACTTGAAACATGACAGCAATGACAATGTGACAAGAAATAGGGGTGGGAGAGATTGTGCTTAAGAAACATGAATTTTATACATATATAATTTGTTTAGACAATCTTTGACTATTCATAGTTTAAACATTGAAATTTTCTCAACAAGCCAAAGACTTTGGCCTATGACATGGAGGTATTGGTGACAAATGATGAATGAGTCATTTTTTCTCAAATATTTTGGTACAAGGGTTCATTGTACCTGTATGACAACTCATGGGAAATATCTTGAAGATAGTTCTTCATCTATGGAATCTTCCGAGCAATTGGGAGCACATTTCAACTATAATTGATGTCTGAAGTCTATAAGAATTGTTTCTTCTTTGCAAAAGTGCTATCCACCAACTCAAATCAGCCTGAGTTAATGTTCTCGAATGTCCTAAGAGTTTGCATGCCTCAGGATGTAGGAGAATGCTTTTAAAGAATTTTTCATTTTTGATAACATAATGTGCAAGTTATAGGGATTGTTCTCAATTTGCAAGAGTTCTTAAATTCACAACCACCACCCCCGAGAAGCTGAAAAACATAGATTGGTTGTCCTTCAATTAGATCTTTTATTTGATTCTCTATATAAGAGCATGGGCGGTGGCTTGTAAATTCAACACTCATTCTCTCTCTCTCTCTCTCTCTCTCTCTCTCTCTCTCTCTCTCTCTCTCTCTCTCTCTCTCACTCACTCTCTCTTCCAATTTTGTATAAGCAGAGAAGCTCTCTATGTTTTGGCTCTTGTTGGTTCCTTCCTTGATCCCGTTGGGCCCCATTTTGTTTCATAGTGTTTTGAGTTAGGTATGTGTGTGGCATGGTTGCGTTTGTGTATGTTTTAAGCAATGGTTGATGTGGTTCTCGTCTACCCTTCTCTCTTCTTGCTCTCATGATTCGATTTCCACATCCGTGTTATTTCATGTCTTGCTTTTGTTTGGCACAACTATGCCTTCAACTATCTTGCACGTTTCACAAGTTTTATGTCATAATAAGACATGGAAAGAGGCCACAAACTATCTTTGTGCATCACCTCCTTTTTACTTTCTTTTCCACCTCTTTTCATCCCAATATAGAAAGTTTGTAGGTTAGGGTAGTTTAATACTATAGTAGATTAAAATGAGGACAAAATTTCTTTGGAGGTTGTCCGAAGTGTAGGACCCACACCTTAGAACATCCCACTCATTGTGATTGATATGCGAGCATCTCCAAATTAGACATATTAAGGCATCAACAGTCTTTGGGACACCTAGTGGCACCCGAATTGAAAGCTCCTACTTTTTCCAAAGTGTTGAAGAAAATCTAACCCATCCATATGAGATTTTTGTGAGAATCTCAAATCTACTTGCTTTTGAAGGAAATTCCCATCACCAAGTGACTACTAATTAAAAGAATACAAGATATATTTTGAAGTAGACCTTGCCCCTTTCCATTTTTAAAAAAGTGTTGTAACGAAATTATTGTCATGGCACACCCAAGACCTCTTACCTTTTGTCTCTTGGAATTGTACTAGCATACTACACCTACAACAATGGCATAACATTCCAAACCTAAATTTTAAAGAACTTCCCACATTTACAATAAATGGCTATGTCATCCTATATACCACATTAAGGATGTGACAAATATATTTGTAGTCCATCACATCCCTAATCACTACGTAGCCTTCAACCTACGTGCTTCATCTCACTAAGGAAAAACACAATAATGGTTCAATGGATTGGCTTCTTAATCTATTTCAAGTTGAGATGACTTGGGACTAGGACCACACAATTAGTTCAAGGAAGATGCAAATGTTTTGTTTTTGATATAACATCTCATAATATTTAAGAGAGCATTCATGGAGACCATATCAAACTTCAATGTCGGACTCAAAAGGACATGCAAAATTCAAAACTCTATTCGGCATAGCATTCTTATATACTTGATTGTTTGATTATGATATTGCGCTCATGATTTGAACTTTAGGTGGAAGGACTCTTCTTGAAGCTTTTGATCAGAAGTCTCTAGGAGTAATTTCTTCCCTACAAAAACATTTTCATTCAACTTTTAAGCAACTCACATTCAATGTTATGAATGTCTCAAGAGTTTGAAGTGCGTTAGGATGTGGGGAGAAAGTTTTAAATATCTTATGACTTTTGATAATGTTATGGGCATATTATGGGGATCATTCTTGATTTGAATTTCGTAAATTCACAACCACCACTGTTGGGAAGATGAAAACACTGATGATTGGTTGTGAGCTTCAATTAGATCTTTTGATCGATTATTTGCAACATAATATGGGTAGTGTCTTGCAAATTCAATGCTCCTCGTCTTTTCTTTCCCTTTTCTTTCCAAGTTCGTATTTAAGTAGAGAGGACCTTTCTATGTTTTGGCTAATGTTGGTTCTTTTTTTGGACCTTCTTGTAACCCATTTTATTTCACGATATTTTGATCTCCACTTTTGTTTATGTAATTGTATACAAGAGAATAGAAACAGAGAAAACAACAAATAATAAAAATGAAAGCAAATCTTCCTAGCAAACTCCTTGGAACCTTAGAAGTGGACTAATCAAGAGTGGGGTTGAGTGACACTCTTATTGGATCCTAATGAGAGATTGATTTTTATTTGTGGTTGCTCCAAAATATTTTGAATGAAAGTGAAGCCAAGCTACAAGCAATGGGGATTGATTGATTTGAGTGGTTGTATGATTGGGTGATCAATTGGACAACATAACAATATGCAAGAGTGATTTCCAATGGCAATTTGGTAGAGTAACATTGTAAATTCCTCAAGCTTCCAATGATGATTTGAGAAGAATAAAGCTTATTTATGAATGCGAAGAAGCCATGGAATTGACTAAGTTGCGACTTTTGATTTCATTTTCCTTATTTAGCATGGTTGATTTATTCTGTGCAATTGGCCATTTGAATGAGAAATAAAGAGGCTTTATTTCAAATTAGTTGGCTCTTGAATTATTCCAAATTGTACGTGCATATTTGCTTCCATGTTTTTAGGATTCTAGAACTTGTGTGGGATGACTAGTCAACTTGAAGCAGTGGGCTAGTGAAGTGGATATGTGTGAAGGTGAGTAGATGATTTTTATTTATTTAAATAGTTAATTAAATTAGCCAAAGGGGTGTATAGTGTATAGTGAATGTAATAGAATTAATTAAATTAATTCTAGAAGTGGGATATGGGTGAATAATGAATTTAATATTATTTTTGGACGTTATAATGTGTAATGGGTATTTTTAGGGTGTCTACAATAATAAGTGAAGTTTTTGTGTGGCATATTTGCATCTATGCAATACTAAAAGCGATAGATAAGAATTGATGTGGTTTTTATATCTATTGTTCTTCTCTCTTCTCTCTCATAACACCAATTCCATGTTTATGTTAGTTCATATCTTATATGTGTATTTGTGGAACTACGTCTTCAACCATATTACATGATTCATGAGATATGTGTCATATCCAAACATGGGAAGAGTCCAAAAACTATTTTAGTGTATCTATTTCTTTCTCTTCCTATTTTCACCCCAATAGAGTTGGTCTATAGATTAGGTTAGTTTAACACTAGGATATAATATAAAAAGAGAACCATCTTTCTCTCGAGGTTGTTTTCACCGCAACTCCCACACCTTAGAACATCACATTGTTTTGACCGATATGTGGGCAACTCCAAATCATACATATTAGAGCATCAAAAAAAGTGTTCAAAATCAAACCTTATGTAACATATATCTAGTATAAAATTAAATTTCATCCAAACAACCTAATTGGTAAACACTCAAATTTGAAGGTGTACTAGTGCTTCTAATGCTCCACCTCATCATTTTCGTTGTCCACATAACGACCATAATCCTACATCCCTATAAGCTCCTAAAAGATAATCAAGTGAAGCACAATACAAAAGAAGAGATTGTTATGCACATAATGTTGTCTATCTTATTGTTTCCAACTCAATTGTAGTTCATAAAATGGATAAATGTTGCGAACCCCCGACGGGTGACCCAAAAACATGCAAGTTCTTTTTGCAACTGCATTTTTCAATCGCCCTCCAAACCGGATACGGAAATCAATGCCTCTTGATTTCCTAGTCCTATGAAAATAACAAACACATGCGAAAGCGAGAATAATTGTAATGTACAAGTATACAAAATTCATTTTATCCAATACTTAGATTAAGTCTAATATTAAAACTTGTATTAGTCTTGTATCTATAATAGATCTGAATTAGTTGTGCACAAATGTTAAGTTTAATAAACTACACCACTTCACATAATGTTGATTATCTAATTAAATTAAGGCTTTGCAATTAATTCATACATCATGTGTAATTAGTCAATTTAATTATTTAGAATAACATCCAGTACTTGTTTTTTAGTTAGGTTCATCCCATTTACTTAATCGAAATGAATATCACATGTTTACTAATTTACATTATTAAACAAGTGTATGATTGATCATTTAGTTATTAATATCCTTTTTATTTCCATTTCCCATAACTATATACAAAATTGTATTTTATTTCTTAACCATACATATGATCTATACGATCCAATACTTCATAGTTCATGTTTTCTCGTTTTACAATGTTTACATTTTTTTCTTAATACATAATACAATAGATATCAATACATATAAAAATACAACACTCTGTTGTTGCGACGCTATTGTCGCATGTCGTAAAGATCCATTTTGCTAACAATTATTTGTGAGAGAAAGAGTCATTGAAGCACTTTACCTCCAACCACAAGTTTTATGGATTCCCACACACCTCTCCAACATGACGGTGACCTTACCCTTCACGAGAAGGAAGATGTGAGCAATCAATAAGGAAAGAGAGAGTCCCATGTGTAAATAATTACCCAAAAACAATAATCTTAGGATAGGGTTGGAATATGAAATATCCTATAAATCATACAACAATTATAATGCTTTTGGCCAAAAGACTTCGGATTACACAAGGAACTCCTTAGTGAAATCCGAAACATGTTAGAATATGAAATTGTTCCACAAAATAATCATAAGGATAGGCCTTGAATCTATTTGATCTCTACCATATCCCCTAGGCATATGACATGCATGACATACTGCACCTAGGTTATCTAACCCCTTTACAAGTCATGAACGACATACTGCACCACTCACTAGTCCCAAAACACATCTCTCTCAAATATATCTTTTTACCCACTGACAATTTACAACAAGATATCTATATCTTGTATTAACAACTTGGGCAAACTAAAGCGTAATTAACAACACAATATTTCTAAATGTTCCATACCACCCGTTCACATTAATGCTTATAAAATCCTAATTCTAGATTATCTTTCTCCAAACAACACAACAAACCATGATTAACACGTTTGTAATCGTAACCTCCTTAATGCTTATTAAATCCTAATTCTAGATTATTTTTCTCCAACAACACGACAAACCATGATTAACACGTCTCAGTAATTGTAACCTCCTTAAGCATCCCATACCACTTAAGGAGATCATTATTGGACATCCTAACCATAGTTTGTTAACACATTCATATTGCGTGTAATTGTTTCATGTACCGAGTTTTAGTTATATGTATTTCAAGCATAAGCATCACTTTCTTTAAGATTATAAGTGAATACAAAACAATCACACATCTAGTTTGACATTCGCATAAAAGTGCGTAACATACCATGTTCCACATTTTTACGGGTTTCTAACTTCCTTAGTAATTCATATAATGTTTCCAGTTATATAAAACAATATTCATCTAATTTGGAGAACCTAGCCGATGTAAAATGGGTAAAAGCATATTAATCCCCTTCGACAATAACCAATTAATAAAAGGGTTTTATAATTCATACAAGATTATAAATGTTCTAAACAATATACATTTCCCTATGAATATCCCTCTAATATAGAGTATATAAAAATCCCATCACTTTGTACTCATCATTGTTAGGTTCGACATGTTTCAACCCGGTTTATTTATGACTAAGTCGTAATACTATATTTCAATGCCTTATTATCTAGGATAACAAATCGTAATTGTTATTTTAATTTAAACTTACAAGTTCAATTGTGTAACTATTAGTCTCCTCTTTGTATGGTTGGAATCATGTAATCATCTCATTACAACGTTATCCCATTTGATAATTTTTCTTGTGCATGTATCCCCCAACTAAAAATGTTTTAGATGATCAACAAGTAGTTCCTAAAAGCATTACAAATAATTACAAACACCAATACATCATATTTTTATTGGTTAACTTATAAGTTTGATTTTAATTTCAATAATCATTATATAGGAAACAATGGTTTAATCTAAAGAGTTCAAATTTTTTTTTTGTTCAAAATATGATAAGGGAGGGAGTCGAGCTCTCGAATCCTCATCGATCCCTAATATTTAATCATCATATACATTTTTAAATGTATTAGACAACGCATTGTCTATTAACCGTCCCCATCCATTTTCGTTTTACTTGTGCTCTCCCTTCAATTCTACAACAATGTGTCCTTTTTAATGTTTACAATCTTCTTTTAGAATCGCATCCTGCTAAAATTAGCTCTAATTTTATATTATATCCATGCGTTTATATGCATTGACCCTTTTGAATTATTTGCCGTAGGCATCAACCTTTGAAGTTGTCTTTGCTGGAAAGTGTCAAAATCCGCAATATTTTCTCGAGCGACTTTTCTCAAGCAACAATATTTTCTCTTATGCCAAAATAAATATATAAATATTTAGATTTTCTCTGATGTAATTTAGAACTCCTAGCGATTCAACACCCGATGAATGTGTTTTGGAAATGAAGACCCCAATATGACCTCCAACACTTAGCAACGATCTTTAGTGTAGGATATATCTTTACAAAATAACCTAGGGTAACTATATATAATGTACACAACATATTGATGTGCTTGAGAGAATGATTCAACAATTGAGTGCTTTATTGTGATCTCCCGTAGTCCTAAAGATGTGTGATTAGAGGCCCTTTGAATTAGTAAGATAAGATTGCTTTCATATGTGACTATTGCGAAAGGTTTTCTTGATCAATTGACACTAGGTCAATTGGGCTAACTTGTGAATTTGAAAAGGTGATCATTAAGACTTCGGAAGACAAATATGTTTTCTTACGACAAATCCACCCAAACAGACTTGTATGTCATGGTCGACTTTGTCCTACTACGGTGTAGATTGAATTTTATTAGTTGTAGCTAGCGGCTTTAGATGTTTGAAGATGTCTTCTATATTCATAATGTAAGTTTTTGAATGTTCAATAAGTAACAAGTGTGACCTAATGGCAAAGGAGTGCTAATTGAGCTAGGTGTATGTCAGAACTAGTCATTTAAGTGTACAATGATAATGCACTCGAGATAAATGCCAAGGATTAATTATCAAATGCCATTGGTCCATAGTTAGGATATTACAATAAAGTAGTTCTTCCTTCCAAGAGAACTAAGAGGTATTCAAGGCTTAGTGTAGGGATTTATTTCTCATGCTCATTTGAGTTTCGCTACGATTCAAGAATAGAGAAGACATTATGGCGACCTCATTCATCATCGAAGAAATCCGAACAAACAACTTTGCCATTTAGAAACATGCATATTAGAAGGTTTGGTTAATGAACTTTCTAGGATAGGTTAAAACCCGAAGTTGACCTAATCCACCGAACTTGTCCTAACCATCTCAAATTTACATCAATTTTTCAAGAGTTACTATATTTGGCTTTCTCGAGCCAATCTTTGATATTTTGACTATTTGATTCGCTCTTTAGCACAATTAATCACTAATTATTTTTCTCTCCATTCTAAAGGCCAATATTGCTTGTTCAAATTAATTACATTGACCTTATTTGAGTACGGTTTGGATATGATTTACCGTCTTATTACCATATTCTAATTTATACATAATTTTGGTTGTTTTAGGCCATCAAGTCAAATAGTTTTAATAAAATTACGAGTGTAAATTTGGAATTAAATACATGGTGAAATGAAGGTACATAACAACCTCACAGGTTGGCTTACAACAATGTTGCAAATGTCTTCTATGACCATGCATATCTTCTTTTGAATACCATATCTTATTGCTATCATGGTTTCCTTGACCTCTTCAAAGACCTTAGATATTTTTGAAAAATCTCAAAACCTACTTCTAACATTGTTTCCCTACCTTCATTGAGAATTGAGATCCTTGCAGGAGGAGCAAGTGTAATTGGTTATGTCTTCGACACACAATACTGAATATGTGAATCTAAGGCAAAATGCTCTCCTAACTCCAAGGGGTGTGATGTCTAGTTCTGATATGATAGCTACTTTCTCGAGAATCCAATCGATTCTAGTTGAGATTCTATTGAGTGGTTGTGGAATACATGGAAAGTAACCTGCAGGTGCCTCGTATGGGTTTCTAGACAAGGTCATGGAAGTGGAGACAAGAGGTGTAGTGGAGCTGCAGGAACTATGGGTGATTTTCTGGTCTTGTCCAGAAAAGTCTTAGCCTGATCGGCTGATATGTTCAACAATGAAAGTCTATGTAATAATATCGGTGGGAGTGGTGAAGATATGAATACCAATGTGTGCGTAAACTAGTGTCAATATCTAGCTGACTAGTAGGCCCATTGGGTTACGGGACCTATGGATCACAACCAAAGACTCATTGAGGCTGAGGCCCTCGTATGGTCATGCATGCAATCAAACCCTATTTCCAGAGCAATCCAAAAGTCATAGGCTTGATTAGCAATGATATTCAATGTATCTAACTTGTCTTATTTTCTCAACGTATGTTGTAGGTGTGCATAAGACTATTAAACACAAACTTGTGTCAATGTCAGTTATTAGCTCTGCCCATTGGGTTATGGGACCAGGGATCACAACTATAAGTCTTTTCCTATTGTGGACCGTTGATGGTCATGCAAGATGAATTGATTTGCTTTTAGTAAATAAACTATCTATCAAAGGAAATCTAACCTATGTTTTTGGTGTTTTCTCAATATATCATAAACAAAGCAAAGTAAAACAAGCTAATCTATGGAAAGTAAATGTTTTTGTTCTTTTCTAACTTTTCAGACAATGCATCTAATCTAATAAACAAATTAAATACAAACAATTAGCTAGATGTAGCTAACTATTTGTGTAGATGTGTGAATCTAAATCTAAAATCTATTCTAATTCAATCAAAATCCTTCCAACCCTACCTCAGAAGTGAAGAAAAAATCATAACCCTAACAGAGCTATTGTTCCCCACAACTTCCCTGTAATGTTGAAGAGAAAACTTCCTATTGATTTGATCTACTTGAATTATCTAGCTAATTGAAATGAATTGTTTCTCTACTCTATTTGATATGCAATTGAAATTAACAATTCAGTAATTGACAATTTGATAAACAAAGCAAACAAATACACAACTCCAACCTGAAGAGCAAGAACCTTGGAAAATCCAATAGTATCGTATTTGTCCCCCCCGCCTTTTTTTCCTTTCTTTCTCTAGAGTGTTCATGTGAGTCCAAGGGATTGGGAATGCAAAGAACAACAACAAGAGGATGGCACTTGAGCAATGGCAAGCTTGAAGCAATCTGACGCAATGCAAGTAGAAGAGAGATAACACAAGAGATCTAAGCTTGGCTATGCAATTCCTAGCAAGATTATGGCAGCAAAACAATACAAGATACACAAAATTCTCAGGCCCTTTTTCTTGAATACAAGCATGGAATATATAGGAATGGAGGCTAGGAGGTTACTTCATGCACAAGGCAAGAAGAGGAGTTCCAACTAATTAAATCTTATTTAAAATAGAAGGAGCAAGGAGAACCAAGAAAACAAAGCTATTTTTAGCCAATTTGGCTCATGGATGCATGTAAAAAGAAAATTTAAGTGAACCATCACATGTTTAAAACACACGTGAAGAATCTGGAAAAAGTGGGCAGGACCACCACCCCAGGATGGGGTGGTGGCTTTTCAGACCGCCGCCCGCCAGGCGGGTGGCGGTTTGAGAAACACCACCCGCCTAGGGCGGCGGTCTTGGCACTGAAGGCCAAAAAACAAGCACAAAAAGAGGTGGGGAGATGGAAAAATGCATGGAAAAGTTAAGTAAGGCTATCTAGGCTACAAATATACACTGCGAATGGGTTTTGGAGCTCGAACACCTTCTTGAAAGGATTTTGAATCATCATTGGGGATTTTTGTAACCATTTTCCCAACAATGTAGCACGTGTAATTTTGGGTGCGTACATATATATTTCCTCGAGAGAAGCATCTTAGCCATGAAAAGGCATAAAACGTAGAGTCCAAGTATGGCATTCTCAAATGGGGAGTTAGAAGCTATACCTACACGCCCGTGTGTCAAAATCTCACCGTCCAAGCTCCCTACTTCTACAAGAAGAAGAAGAGAATCAAGTGCAGATAGATAAAATATTGAAAATAAACACTAAACCAAAATGACAAGAGGACTTACCATCTACGCGGGGATGTAGAAATATACCTGCGCCAACGCTCCACCCTGTAAACACATACACTCAAAATGAGTTTAAAATAATATATATATATATATATATATATATATATATATATATATATCAAAACAAACTCATTTTTCAATTCATTTGTGCATTGTTGATTTGGTGAATTTGGAGCTCTGACATACGTTGACCATTTTTGACGCGAATACAACCAAAATGACCATTGCGAGATAGCGATCATGCCTCCATGAGTGGGAAATCAACCGACGCATTCTCGGTTAGTTATTTCCTCTTTTTTCTTTTGTGCCCTAGATGTTAAAATGTTGAAAAGTTCACCTAGGGGGACATTTTCAAATTTTCTTGTTTCAAATGAGTCCTTAGGGGGTGCCCATAGGGCATTCTTTTATTTTTGCTAGAAATGGTCAATTTTTTTCATTTTTGGGCATTTTGGGGTTAAGGGCACGTTTTGGGAAATCAGTCAAATCCACCCAAGACAGGGTGGGTCACCACCCACCGACAAGGGCAGGGGTCCTGGAACCGCCACCATGCACTAGGGTGGCGGTTCTTGAACAAAATGTCTAAAATGCACCTTAACTTGATTTTTTTGTGTTTTCAATATTTTGCTATGTTTTTTATGAGCTTATCATGTGATGTACATTACTAACTTGCTCTTTTCTCATGTTTTGGTGAATGCAAAAGAAGAGGAGTACATACACTGAGAGTAGAGAGAGAGAGAGAGAGAGAGATGTGATTGGCTCCATGGGATTCTAGATCAGCTGACCCAAGATGAGATGGATCTTCTACAATGAGCGGGCATTTGGATGGATAGCACGGGTGCCCCATGTCACTCCTGCTAGTCACATTCTGTGTGACTTATTCTCTTACTGGGATGCAGACTGAACACCTTCCGGTTTCTAGGCATTAGGGGTGAGTGGACTATCACCTGGAGGATGTATACCGCATCCTTGACTCCCGATACTTGGGAGAGACTGACATTGGAGAAATGGGGTCCAGGGCCGTGATGATGCAGTGGGCCACATATATGGGAGACACCATTGTCTCATCTGGCTCAGAAGGGAATGAAGGTTTGGTCCATTGCTACTACTCCCATTCCTATCCTTCGAGAGCCATCATGGGTATCCTGTCCTCGAGACTAGTCGGGACAAGGGAGGAGATACACTCTTATACTATTGGGCCCCATCATTACACAGATCGAGGCTCATGGCCATGGCCGTAAGTATGCCTGGGGGTAGATATTCTGGGACTACATACCATGATTTATACAGAGTGGTTTCAGATTGTAGGGACAGTCTTTGAGCCACCCCACTCTTGTTATGAGTTGGGTTTATGAGCATTTCATCCCCTATGGTAGGGGGTACTAGTATCAAACCCAGGGGCTTTCAGGAAGCTAGATGGATAGGTGTCAGTGCTCTAGACACCACATCAGTCAATGGGCTTCCCTGACTACAATAGACATGACTGCCACACCCTACCAAGACATGGCAGGGGATATGGGGTGAGGAGGCTACGACGATGGTGGCTTGCTCTTCCACGAGCCAGTTAGTTGACAGAGAGGAGATTAGAGATTCACCCATTTGACCGGGTACCTCAACAGTTTGGCCTTCCATACCCTGTCATGCTTCCTCCAGTGGAGCCTATTTATAGGACTATTCGGGAGGCTCGAGGGGTCCTAGAGGGGATCCCGGTTGATAATGGTTACTCCTGGCATGCCTATTATAGTTAGGCATGTAGTCCAGCTCGATGGGGAAGCTAGTGCCCCTCGAGCACCCTTACTTCAGATTGGGGTAGCTCTTTCTCATAGTGGGGAGGAGGATGAGCCGATTGATTTGGACTCCACTCTGCTGAGGAGGATACAGGAGATGATATGAGAGGGGGAGTCTGTCAAGAGAGGAGGCTGGGAGGAGGATGATGAGGGAGGCCCCTTCAGAGGGAGAGGAGAGTGACCCTGAGTGGCATGACACTCAGAGATCCTCAGAGCAACACACGAGGAGGCGAGAGAGAGAGAGAGACACTAGTCTCGAGGAGACATTTGGAGAGGATGATGAGTCTGTGATTGACAACATCACATGCCTCTAGATTCGGTGAGGCTCCGTCATAGCTCGCCAACAACACCTCCAAACAACAACCCACACGATCCCACATGGATGCCCGAGACCCGAGTATGTTTGATACTCCTTTCTCAATTTTTTATTATTGATTTTCGTATGTTTAGCTTAGCATTCTCCTTTTGATTTGTGTTCTGTGATTTTCTAGCTCATTATCTCTCTTTTTTTTTTTTTTTTTAAATCTCTACACACGAGTGGTGAGAACTCATTCATCGGGTATGCATGGACACCCTATTGATTCCCTCGGGAAGACCCGGCCGAGTTGTCTATGGATTCAGACAACCCTTAGCCACCGACTGACATACCGATGTGTTCACTCCTGTCTGGAAGGTGGCGGAGATAGTGACCTCCCTTCATACCTAGGTAGCTAGATATGAGACTACTGAGTGCCTGATGAGGTGGAGCCACTCTCATAGTGAGGCTACAGGTAGTGGGCACCACCATGAGCACTCACACCATTCATTCCATTCACAATGCCATCATCGCAGCCAGCAGGAGCCCTAGACGTGGTCGCACACCATCCGAGGGATCCCATAGGGATTGATAGGCCATTGAGCCTTTATTGCTTTGATACCATTTTTGATATTATATGATTTTTTTTGTGTATATTTTGGGCTCATTGTGAGTGTTTTGACCATGCCTAGTGCATGATGACATTGTATACAAACTTGATCTACTATGATATATACAAACTCTATTTTTGGTTCGGTATTCCATCGTATCTGAGTTGACTCTCTTTTGGCTTATCTCTCATGTGTACTCTAGATATTTAGAATTTCCACTTTTCAATGCTTTTCAGAATGTATGCAATGGATGTGAATGATAAACAAAATGATTTCTTTTTGTATTTTATGTTGCTATTGATATATGATGATGCAAACACAATGTGATCTTAAACTTAGTTTCTTTTGCAATCTTTGTACTTCATATTGTCTTGATAAAACATGATGATATAATGATATGATAAATAGATGTACTTGCCCCACTCCTAACCCCACACAACTAGTAAGATGCGAGGGCTCAACACCAAGAGTTAGAAAGGGCACAAGTTATGAAAATTTGTTGAATGGCAGTGATGAGAGAAAGACAAAGGTTTGACAGAACCAAATTGGGATGCTACAACCTTACTCTACTCAAGCTACTTCATAGTTTAGAATGTGAATTGCTTTTAGTTTTATCTAGACTTGGATCCGTAGATGGCCACTTGGTTGACAAAATCTGGTTTTGGGGTTTTAAACTCTCTTGGAATTTTGGACATCTAACTCACTTTGTTTTTGATTTATGATTTCACAATGTTTGACTAATTTGTAACTTTCAAGTTTATCAAAGAGACCCCCTACACCTTGCCCCATGCTACTAGTAGGAAGCATGGGCTCATCACCATGGACAAGGCACATATGAGTAAGGGCATTTCCCTCCTTTCCCAACCCTACGTCACTAGTAAGAGACACAGCTCAACACCGAAGGTTGGTAGGGACAAAGAAATGTGTAAAAATAAAATTTTCTGTGGATTTGCATTTGACTTACTTATTTGGGAAAAATGTTTAGAATGCTCTTATTTCCAAGGAGATGTATATGGGATAGATGTGACACCATGAAGCTTCTAGAATAGACCATGAACAAAGACACCTAACCTAAGAAGAGACCAAAAGTAGAACCAAGTATGCAGGCCTTGGTATGGTTACCATCAAAAAATTGTCTTATCTTGTTTGATTGATAAATGATTCAAAAATAGTTGATGATACTATGAAGGTTTGAAGAGACATGATTTGAATGTTTTGTCAATGTTTTCAGAAGTTTTTAGGAATTTCTATAAGAATAAGCTCCTTGATCACAATTTTTACAAAATGAATGGACAGATGAAAATGCAATGCAGATGCAATAATGTACATATGAAAATGTTGATGGATCATGCGTAGTATCTCTTTAGGTGAAGAGAGTTTACGGATTCACTAAACTCCTCACCTTCTAGTGTACACAAGTGAAATGCACCATTTTTGTAGTCTTCCACTACTCGATATGGACCTAACCACCTAGGTCTGAATTTCCTTCCTCTCCGGTATTTTTGTCTATCCGGCTATCGAGTCTTAATACCAAATCTCCTTCATATATCTCATGTTCATAAACCTTCTTATTATATTTCCAGCCATCCATCAACAAAACACTATGTGTCATTGTGCAGCATTCAATCTAGCCTCATCGAGACTTTCTAACTGGGAGAGTCATGCTTCTCGATAACCCTCCTCTCCCAGGATCCCATGTAGTGAAATACAAAGACTAGGTATTTCAACTTCAAGTGGCAAAAACCACCTCAACACCAAACACTAAAAGAAAAGGGGTTTCCCCATTGGTGTTCTAACCGACATTTGGTAGGCCCACAAGGCCGGAAAAATAACTTTAGGTGCCAATCTCATTTATTCTCCTTAACGGTTTTTAGAGAATGGACTTTAACGTCTTATTTGTAGCCTCAACTTGTCCATTAGCCTGAGGATAGTAGAGAGAAGTCATGTGATGACTTATTTTGAACTTTGTACACAACTCACGCACTTCATCATTTTTGAAAGACATGCCATTATCAGAAATAATGACTTGTGGCACCCCGTACCTACAAATGATCTGGTTCAGATGAACTTAGCGATTACAGAGCTAGGTATGGTGGTAAGGGGCATGGCTTCTACCCACTTGGTAAAGTATTTTGTGGCCGTGATTATGAAGTTATGGCCATCTATCGAGGAGGGAGAGAATTTCCCTATCAAATCCAAGCCCCACGTGGAAAAGGGCCATGGGGTTGCGATTGGTTACAAAGCTTGTGCCGGTATATGGATCTCATGAGAGAACTCTTGGCATTTGTGGCATCTACACAAAATTCTACTATCATGCTCTAGAGTGGGCCAAAAGTAGCCCATCCGATGTATTTTCCGAGTAGTGGCATGGCCACCAAAGTGACCTCCACATACCCCGCTATGTGACTCATAAAGAATCTTTTCGGATTCTTCACATCAACACATCTTAACAACATTCCATCAAAGGCTCTTGTGAGAGCACTTGTTCCAAAATAACGTACTTAGTGGCAAAATGACATGTAACCACCTTCTTTGTTGTGATGTTTCCCCTTCTAGGGTATGTGTGGTCCATGATGAAGTTGATAATGTCGTATACCAAGGACATACAGAGATAGGGGCCTAGTTTCGATGAAAAATACACACACTCATCGGGAAAGTCCAGATCTACCAAATCACCCCCATCTAATGGATTGTCAGCCAACCAATCTACAATGATTTGTCCCTTAATGGATTTTTGATTTACAAATGTTAGTTCAAACTCACCCATTAAGGTTATGAAATGCACTCGACCTTTTTAGACAAGGATCCTTGCATGAGGAATGTCCACAAGTGGTCTTGTCTTAACAATAACCCTTGTTTCTTGATTCAACATATAATGCCTTAAACACTTTGTTGCAAAAACTATGGCAAGGCATTCCTTTTCTTCTGTGTAACATGTCTCATAATCAAGCAACGTTCCGACTAATGAAGTAAACTACACGCTCTCATTTATCATCATCCTCTTGAGCCAACATGCAGGCTAGTGAAACATCCATAGCTCATGAATACAAGATCAAAGGGTGATCCGATCTAGGTGGCATTAGCATGTGGGAGGGGATAACAAAATCATTTAACCACCTCAAAGGCCTCATTGCATTCTTCCATCCAATCAATGCTATAATCCTTTTTCAACAAATTGTTGATGGGATGAATAACATAGGTCAAGTCAAGGATGAACCTTCGATTGCACCGAAGTTTCCCAAGAAAAGATCTAATACTGACTCATCCGATGGTGGAACCATTTCTAATACAACCCATTTTGGTGGGTCGACATCAATCCCTCGTGAAGATATAATGTAACCTAGAAGCTTGCCTCCTGTTATGCCAAAAACACATTTCTCTAGATTTAATGTGACACCATACTCAATTAAGCGTGAAAGGATGATGCGAAGCACCTCAGGGTGATCGCAACACTTCCTAGCCTTAGCCAACAGGTCATCTACATAGGACTCCACAATCTTATGAATAAGATCATGGAATATGTAGGTCATTGCTCATTGGTATGTAGCACCAACATTCTTAAGACCAAATGGCATGACAACATAATAATAGGTTCCCCAAGGAGTTATAAACGTAGTCTTAGCTTGATCCTCTTTGAGATTTTGATTTGATTATATCCCAAAACCCATCCATGAGAGACAAAAACTCAAACCCAATTGTTGCATCAATGATAACATCAATGGATGGTAATGGGAAATCATCCTTGGGGAAAGCTTTGTTAATGTCCCGAAAGTCTATGCAAATATGGATCTTTCCATTCTTTTTTAGAATGGGACAATATTAGATACCCATTGTGAATAATCAACTGGCTTAATGAATCCCACCTGGAGAAGTTTCATTACTTCTTCTTTCACCATAAGGGCCACCTTTGGCTTCATAGGTCTCAACTTTTTTAATCGGCTTAGCATCCGGCTTGGTGATGAGATTGTGAACTCGTGATGTGTGGTGCAATTCCTATCATTTCTTGTAGCTAAACGTGAAGGCCTTTTGATGTTCCTTGAGGATTTGGGTATGTATTTCCACTTCCTCTGGAGTTAAAGAGGACCCTAACTTTAAGATCTTTGGTTCCTCCTCCATTCCAATGTTTATATCAATTGTTCCTTCAATTAAGGAGGCATTTCCCTCCTCAAATTCCAATGGGGCTGGAGAGGCAACTCCAAGTCCCCTTCTTCTTCTACCTCATAAATCTCAAGATCCTTTCCTGAGAGGACTCAATCATGGGATTCCCAAAATAAGAAGAGGAACGTGGGATTAAGGAAAAGGTCTATCTCATGATAGGTAAGATGTAGTTCTACCAAAGCATTTAAATAACTTAAAGTTGATTCATCACTATTGACATGCTCTAAACAATCAAGATCGACTCTCGGTTTCTACGTATGTCAACATTGGGGTCATTGGTGTTTTACGAATCAAGGGTTCAATGAACTGAAACCATGAAGTTGGTATCTTCTAGGTCACTACTTGGGGTGAAGCAGTGAAGCAGAAGTTTCTATAGAATCTATGAGAAGGTTTTGTTCACGTGGAACTACCTCAATTGAGATGAAATCAAACTCTTTTGTCAAACCTAGCACTATTGTTTTGTAAAGTTGTAGATGCTCAGCTCTAGTCTCATATACTTTAGATATCTGATTTGTGACTAGTTGTGAATCACCCAACACCCTAATATTGAGGATGCCCATCCTCTTAGCTATGATGAGGCCTAATAGGAGAGCCTCATATTCAGCCCCATTGTTTGTGCATTCAAAATTCAACTTGAAAGAAAAAGGTATAATCCTTCCTTTGGGAGAAGTAAGGATCACGCCTAGCCCCGACACCAAAGTGACACTTGGCTCCATCAAAATGGAGAGTCCAACAACTACTCGGAAGATGGACATTGAGTCCTCCTTTGTACCTTCCCCTTTACCTCGGTTACCTCAACCATGCAAACCTCATCTGCTGGAAGGGAACCGAGTCCCAAGGCATGTCCCATACCCATAGAATCAAAGGGGAGGAGAATAGGAAATCCTTCTCTAATAGCTCACAATATTTGTTGTGGTTCCTAGTGACACTATCTCTACAATAAAACGTTTTCATCCTTGACCACCGAAATGCCTTCGATCAAACCCGTGACTTCTAACTCTCATTGTAGGAACTAGTTTTTCTTCTGGTACCATGCTTACAGTTTGTTTAACTGGTTCATGGGAAGCTCAAATTCAGAGTGGACCCCTGACCTTTTTCTTTAAGTTGGCCAAATGTATATCAAAGGGTTTTGATCACCTTGTGCCACAAAGACTTTCCCTAAATGCAAGAATCTGACCTCTTGAAATAGAGTGGAGGGGATTTCCTTCATGCGGTGGATCCAAGGATGGCCAAGGATCATATTATAGTTGGTTTCCCATCTATAATATAAAACTCAGTGAGTACCATCTTGGGCCCGAGAGTAACCGGTAATACTATGGTTCCGATCGAGGTTTCCTTGAGGCTATCATAGCCCCTCAGTGTGTTTCTTGTCGAGGAGCAATTGGTCTCCCCATATCCTAACTTCTAAAGAAAAGAGAAGGGGACTATGTTAACCACTTCCCATCATCAATCATTACACATGTTTTACATAGTTTTGTAGATCCAAACTTGTAAAAACAAGGTCGGATCACCTCTACGAGCTATTTCAACATCCGTAGGCATCTTACTTATGTCAAACACAAACCCAATGTCCCTTTCAGTTTCCCCGGGGGAAAACATCAAAGTCTATATGATTTATCTTGTGCCTCTAGCGGAGGGGTAACATTAATCAAATGGCCGAGACCTAGTGCTTCTAACAGAGTGGCTCGATGAGCAAGGGGAATTCTTTAGTAGATCCAAGAAGGAAATATGTGAAAAGGTCTTGGTCAGATCACGATTAGATCATAAGCCCCTACCGGCTTGCTTAGCATATCATGAATATTTCCTGACACATCTAGATAAATCGGATTGATTGCAAGAATAATCCCTAGCTCTTGTAGCAATGTTAATTTGGGGTTCAACATCTAACTCTACCAATCCCACAATTTTCATTGTTGGCGACCATCCAAAGGGGGTGCCACCTATGGGTTTGATGAAGTTGAAGCTTCATGATCATGAGTCCCTATTACAATACCTTTATTGGAACCATTGGGATCTAATCTACCATCCTTTGGATGCGTGGGGAGAGGATCATTGAAGATCCCTAACGGTGTGTTCTGTGGAGACACTGGTCCCATATAGGCATTTTGACTGGGTGCAGTTGGGTTTTCCAAAAACATGTCAACAAATAACTGTCTTTGTCTTCTCGGAAAATGTTGTAAAAACTTATTACAATCACGACATGTTCTTGCATCATGCCCACAAACCCTATGGAAACCGTAATATAAATCAGGTCATAATCTCGTGGCCTTTGATTTGTTCCTTGTTGTGGCCCAAAGTTACGGTTATTGTTTGGTTGTTGATTGTTGTAGTTAAAATTTTGAAACCCTTGCCCTTGGTTTTGGAATTGGTTGGGGTATTGACTAGGGCTTGGGGTCGGCATTTTCCTTTTTTTTGAGGTTGTTGTTTTTATTGTTGAGGATGATTAAAATCCACAACGTTTATCCGAGGGTGAGAAATTTTGTTTCTCTAATTATTTCCATTATTGTTGTTGTTATTTGTAACACTAGTGTTAGTAGGATTAACCACATTAGGATTTTTGGGTTGGTCAGTCACACCATCGGTCATGACTCCATGATTCTTATTAAGGATCTTTGGTCCTTGATTGTTGTTCATGTTGTTGGAGTAGCTGGGAGCATTTTTTGAGCAGGAGTGACTAACTTCCCATTTTCCCATAGGTCTTACGACCACTATCAATGGCCACTTGGTCAATTCAAAGAGCACCTTCTAGCACTTCCTCATAGCTCCTGAGTGGGAACTTTTGAACCTCTTCCTTTGTCTCTCTATTGAGAGAGTGGAGGAATAAATCACAAAGTTCCATTTGATCCATGTTTGGAGCACTTGTGAAGAATAGAGAACCTATCGCCACCTCTGAATGAAGTGGGCTGCAGATTCATTATGTTCTTGTTTGATGTGCAAGAATTCTCTGATCCATATTCTTAACAGCTTATTCATATCAAAAGCCTTAATGAACTCTGAACATGAGTTGTTTAAAAGAGTGTATCGAGGCCTCCAGTATTCTATAATACCAGTCGAGAGTGATGCCTTCTAACGTCTTAGGGAATATTTTTACAACAACTGCATCCCATGGGAGCAACTCTCGAATGGTCCATTGTAGGCTTTGATATGAGCATTTGGGTCACCTTCCCCTTTAAACTTTGGAAGATCAGGAAATGGCCTTGGGAGCATGACTATCCGATGGAAAATCTAGAGGCTCCTTTAGGTACTCAGAGTAGGTTCCCATTGCATATGTTTCAACCATTGAAGGTCCTTGTTGGGGAAGCAAAGGTTGCATTGGTTGTTGAAATGGCACATGGCATAGGCATTTTGTCGGGGGCATATGGCATTCCCTGTGGATAACCATAAGGACCTGATAGGTGTATACATCTCCTTGTGGTGATTTTAGAGTACATGTGTATATAGGGGGTTGGCCACTTTGATATGGAGCTGAAGGCACGAAGCCAGGGAACATCACATTTCTAGCTAGTATAGCATTTGAGAATGCACTTCTGGTGCTGCCTATTGTAGGTATCCATATGTGGCTTGAGGAGGCATACCCAAGGTACCCGTCCCAGTTAATAAATCCCTAGGGTTTGGAGTATTCATGTAGACTAGAGGATTCTTGTGTAGTAGGCATTTTCCCATAGTTCTAGGGGTAGGACGGAGTTCGCTCTTTCCCTACGTATGAATTCTACATTTTTTGGTAAGCTCTAACTCTTTGACCTTGTCTACCAAAGCTGAAATGACATCACCCATTGATGGGGTGGTGTCTTGCTTAGGTACCTTTTTTGAACCCTTGAGGTTGTTGAGGAGTATGGTATCCTACTATGAATTATTCATGATGTTTCCACCCCTCATTGGTTGTATTGTCATTGGTGGTGGGGGGTAGCATTATTGTTTTGAAGCAGACATCACCTTGTCCTTGCAACCTATCAAAAGATTGGTTCATGTGTTGGAATTGTTGTTCACTCCTAGCATATCATGCTAAATACTCCTCATCTAGATGGGGGAGTTGATCGATTGCATGCTAATGGGATGTCAAAACAATACTCGAGGAGATGAACTTGCTTCACCAGTGAATGTCATGTTATTTGAACTTGATTGTTCGAGGGGATAAGTCTGTGACCTGATCAAGTTCTTCAATGCGTACAGAAGAACCAACATTGGTTCCCTGAAGTAGAGGGTTTTGAGTGGATGAGCGGTTGTCTGCCCATGTTGAAAGTGAAGGTGATTGTTGTGGTATACTTGATTGGTAATGGTACATGTCAAAACCCGGATGGGCCGACCATACTCATCATATCCCGACATATTCGGGGGTATAAGAATACCCACAAAATAAAGGATGGATGAAGAAAGTGGAAATGTTTAGAGACTAGCTCTTCACGTTGGGTTCACCAATTTTGTACGATAGAAAATCAACACGTGACCTTCTTTGCACCCGACCTCCCGAGGTCATGCCGAGACAACCGGTGTGGAATGGAAATGGAAGTGAAAGTGATGGTGGTGATCAAGCTAATTGGGAAACCTTATGTCTTCGACACGCAATACTGAATCTGTGAATCTAAGGCAAAGAATGCTCTCCTAACCTGAAGGGGTGTGATGGTATGGTTTGATATGATAGCTACTCGAGACTCCAATCGATGTCTAGTTCTACCAGATTCTATTGAGTGGTTACAGAATACATGGAAAGTAACCTACAGGTGCCTCGTATGGGTTTCCAGACAAGGTCATGGAAGTGGAGACAAGAGGTGTAGTGGAGCTGACAGGAACTATGGGTGATTTTTTGGTCTTGTCCAGAAAGTCTTAGCCTGATCGGATGCTATGTTCAACAATGAAAGTTGTGTAATAATATCGTGGGAGTGGTGAAGATATGAATACCAATGTGCGTAAACTAGTGTCAATATCTAGCTGACTAGTAGGCCCATTGGGTTGTGGGACCTGTGGATCACAACCAAAGACTCATTGAGGCTGAGGCCCTCATATGGTCATGCATGCAATCAAACCCTATTTCCAGGAGTAGTCCAAAAGTCGTAGGCTTGATTAACAACATATATTCAATGTATCTAACTGTCTTATTTTCTCAACTATATGTTAGCAGTGTGTACGTAAGATTGTTAAACACAAACTTGTGTCAATGTCAGTTATTAGCTCCGCCCATTGTTGGGTTGTGGGACCAGGGGATCACAACTATAAGTCTTTTCCTTTGTTGTGGACCATTGATGGTCATGCAAGATGAATTGATTTGCTTTCAATAAATAAACTATCTATCAAAGGAAATCTAACCTATGTTTTTGGTGTTTTCTCAATATATCGGAACAAAGCAGTAAAACAAGCTAATCTATGGAAAGTAAATGTTTTTGTTCTTTTCTAACTTTTCAGACAATGCATCTAATCTAATAAACAAATTAAATACAAACAATTAGCCGATGTAGCTAACTATTTGTGCAGATGTGTGAATCTAAATCTAAAATCTATTCTAATTCAATCAAAATCCTTCCAACCCTACCTCATAAAGTGAAGAACAAATCATAACCCTAACAGCTATTGTTCCCCACATAGCTTCCTAGTAATGTTGAAGAGAAAACTTCCTATTGATTTGATCTACTTGAGATTATCTAGCTAATTGAAATGAATTGTTTCTCTACTCTATTTGATATGTAATTGAAATTAACAATTTGTAATTGACAATTTGATAAACAAAGCAAAAAAATACACAACTCCAACCTGGAAGAGCAAGAACCTTGGAAAATCCAGTAGTATTAGTATTTGTCCCCTCAGTTCTTTCCTTTCTTTCTCTGAGTGTTCATGTGAGTCCAAGGGATTGGGAATGCAAAGAACAACAACAAGAGGATGGTGCTTGAGCAATGGCAACTTGGAAGCAATCTAGATGCAATGCAAGTAGAAGAGAGATAACACAAGAGATCTGAGCTTGGCTATGCAATTCCTAGCAAGATTATGGCAGCAAAAAAATAATACAAGATACACAAAATTCTCAGCCCTTTTTTTGAATACAAGCATGGAATATATAGGAATGGAGGCTAGGAGGTTACTTCATGCACAAGGCAAAGAAGAGGCAGTTCCAACTAATTAAATCTCATTTAAAATAGAAGGAGCAAGGAGAACCAAGAAAACAAAGCTAATTTTAGCCAATTCAGCTCACGGATGCATGCAAAAAGCAAATTTAAGTGAACCGTCGCATGTTTAAAACACGCTGTGAAGAATCTGGAAAAAAACATGGGTGGGACCACCACCCCGTGTGGTTTCAGGCAATATACACCTGTGAAATGGGTTTTGGAGCTCGAACCCTTCTTGGGTGGTCTTTTGTAAGCTCTTGACCAAACAAACAAGCAAAACAAGGTGTGCAAGGCAAAAATGTTGGAAAAAGAGCATGAGAGATGGAAAAATGGAAATGGAAAGGTAAGGCTATCTAGGCTATCTAAATATACAATATACACTCTCATTTCTAGTAATCCAATGCTCCAATGATAACCTCCAAGCATATACTCCAATAAATCCTAAAACCTCCTAATCTTTAAGGGCACATTTGCAAGCATAGGAAAAGAAAAAATGATGATATCTTTGAGAAATGAAAATATTGATACATAGAAATAGGAGAACACAACCTAAAGTCATAACTAGACTTAGTGCCATCAACCATGGCCAATGACTTCGTTTGGAGCGGATCTTCTACCGATGTCATTGACAATGGATGATGATATCAACTACAATTACTCCAATAAAAGGTGAGGGAGAGGAGAGAGAAGGAATGGTAAAGTAAGACACTTGGAACATATATGAAGGTGATTTGAAGGAGTTGTAAGGAAGTAGTATTGAGGTGTGTAAAGTGGTAATACAAAAATAAGGGAAAGTGGCATGAGATTCTACGAACCCACCTCAACCCTTTCCTTGTGCACCCCTTAAGGCATGCACTCGAGGGTATTTATATTATAAATTGTAAAGATAAATCATTAATAAGTGAAAAATAACGGGTACACATATGCCCCAACCAAATATCACCAAGTCTCAATCATGTAATGCGGGATGATCTTCAGGAAAGAAACATTGAGCACCAAAATAAAATAAAATGTAGTAGATAAAAACACAACTAAATGAAATGAACTTACCTCAGCTTACCTTTTTGCAAAAATGGGCATGCATTGAACCTGTCATCTTAACTGTGTACGGTGCAAATCTTCTTAGTAACCCAAATGATATGAGACTAAAAGAGACCATGAGAAACACATTAGTCTAAAAAGTAAGCATAAACAATGTAAATATAGCTCGTAGTAGGGTGCTAAGAAGGGTTTGAATAGCCTATACTAGGAGGCTAGAAAAGTTCCAAAGGCCTAAGAGGGTCTTGATAGCACATGTGAGGAAAGTCTAAATTAGGTTGAGGAACCTAAGTAATAACGTGGTTTCTTTCATTTCCGGATAGTATATAAGGAGAGATTAAATTAGGTCTAAGCAACCTAGGAAATGGTCATAAAATAGGTCTAGGTCAGGTCTAGATACCATATAAGAAGATATAGAAAATATATTGGTTGACCATGCCAACAAAAGAGAAAATAAGGATAATAGAGGTGTAAGGTACATAGACAAACAATAAAGTTAGTCTTGTAGGCTTGAAAAATAAATAATTTTTTAATTTTTTAGAAAAATAATCCAAAAAACCATAAAATTCCTTACAATGCCTTGATCGTGATACTTCTTTTGGTTTGTCTCTAGGAGCTACAATGCAAAGATATGGCAATTTTATGAAATTTGGGTGTAAATTTTTTGAAGTTTCAATTTTTGATTTGGAACCCCATAAATAAGAGGTCAAACCTCTCATTTTTCATTCATTTTGCGATTAGAGATTTTAATATTTTGGAGCTCTTATGAAATGGATGCCTAATTTGGACATATGTTGTATATTATGATGTGATTTGAGATACTATATATAGATATATGACAACATTTTTTATTAAGTATACATGGCTTATGATGTTTATGTGGTTGGATGTTGTATTTGTGTATATGTGATGTCGTATGATTTTATTCTTCTACTTGAACAAAAGTGAAAACACTTAAGACTAAAATGAAAGGACAAATGGTAAAACTAAGTCGGTAATCAAAACATCTAATATAAAATAGATAGTAAATATAATAAGATAAAATGTGTTAGTATGTTAGGTACAAATACATCTAAAGTAAAAAGATAATATTAAACAAAAGATGTGTTAACATGTGTGATTACAAGGGCATCTACTAAATAAAAAAAGATAAAAGATGTGATAAAATAAGTGAGAATATGGTAGAAAATAAATTTTATGTAAAAAGATAGTAAATATAATCAACAAAAAATATGTTACACTAAATAATGAGGAAATTTAATAAAATCTAAGAGAAATCAACCAAAATAAAATATATAATAAAATAGGAAGCACAAAATTGAGTAAGACCAAATCAATGCTTGGACTAGACCGTCTTGGATGATAAACATGGCCATGTAATGTCATAACCATATTGATGGAGATGGTGCGGATGTGGAGGGAAAATCTGTGAGGAAGGCCTAGATGATTCCCCGAGGTCTTACAATCTTACACTCACAAATCTTTAGCTAGAGCTAGAACTAAGGAGGTCAAAAATCTGAAGCAGGATAAAGAAAATGATGTAAAAGAAGAAGAACGTGGTTAGCTACCCATAATATCCATCAAGGGATATACGAGTGATCTCCCCACCCCCAAAAAAAAAAGAGATCACCAAAAAAAAAAAAGATAATGTGCCACCATGACGATACCGAATCCTTAGCAGAGGTAAAACGCTAATCAATAGAACATGACTAAGAGTTTTCATCATCTTAGTATGAAAGAACCCAATTATGCAGGTTCAACTTTTCAGTAAATGAATTCCTGGTACTGTATTTTCATAGTAAATAATGAACTCGGTTGTTTATTTTCATAGAAAAACAATGAACTTGGTAGCAGTGTGGCAGTCCCAATACACACAGATTCTTGAAGACTTTGATAGGTGTTACACGAAGAGTGCTAATTAGCCCAAATGCGATGGCCAGTTTTTCACCATGACGGTAGAGAAGTTTCTTTCTGTTCTTAACACACATAATGTAGAACAAAGTTTGTGTTAGGTGCATACCCTGCTGCTTTAGTTTGCACCGGCAATCTCTCCAATGTTGCATAGATGATCTCTATTTGTGGGTGTGATCTATCTTCCACCATACCTTCATCCACTAGACCAACATGGCTGCAAGCAGATAGAACACCGACAAAGGTGATGTGGTTTGGTTTCATTCCTTCTTCCTGCATTTGACCAAAAAGTTGGAGAGCTTCTTTCCCACGTCCATGCTGAGCATATCCTGAAATCAGCACACTCCATGAAACTACATCTCGCTTCAGCATTCTACCAAACAAAGTGCCTGCATCATCTATGCTTCCACATTTTCCATACATGTCAATGAGAGCATTTCCTACAACTACAAGCGATTCATATCCAGTTTTGATACTGTGGGCATGGATTTGCCTGCCCTGTTCCCGAGCTGCTAAGATGGCAGATGCACTTAGAACAGTACATAGAATCAACTGATCTGGCTTCACCCCTTCCCTAAGTACTTGGCAAAAGAGTTCCAGGGCTTCTTCGCATTCCCCATTCTGTATATATCCTGAGACCAATGCAGTCCACGAGACAATATCTGGTTTTGGCATTTTACTGAACCGTTTCCGTGCATCTTCTATTGATCGGCATTTGGCATACAAACCAACAAGAGCACACAATTGCCATGTTCAAGAAATTCTAGGCTGCTGCAAACTCCAAGAATACCAAGAAAGGTAAAATGGTTAGGCTTCATCCCTATCCGCTGCATTTGGATAAACATATTAAGTGCCTCCTTCCCATATTTTCGACTCAACTCAACATCTGCAGTCTGGAAAACACCTGTAATAATTACATTGTACGTAGCCACATTTCTCTCAGCCATTTTGTGGAACGCTACAAGTGCATCCTCTATACACTCACATTTAGCATACATGTCAACTATTGCAAACCCAACATAGACATCTGATTCAAATCCAGTTTTAATGATGTGAGCATGGACCGCTTTCCCGCGCTCTTGAATTCCACCATCACCACATGCCTTGCGAATGCTATCAAATGTGAAAATGAAGGCGTCAAACCCACTTGTTGCATGAAGGCGTCAGTGTCTCCTCATCATGCCCATTCTGCGCATATCCTGTAATCAATGCATTCCAAGAAACTCCGTCACGTTCAGAAGCTTCGTCAAACACGCCTTGAGCCTCATCTAGCCTCCCACACTTAGCATACATGTCAACCAGTGCATTTGATACAAAGACCTGAGACCTGAACCCGGTTCTAATAATGTGGGTGTGAACCTGTTTGCCCTGTTCCAGATCACCAAGTTTTGCACATGCACTCAATGTGCTAGCAAAGGTGAAGTGGTCCACTTTCATGCCCAGCTTATGCATCTGCCAAGGCCTAAATCCAGTTTTGATCATGTGGGTATGAATCTTTTTACCTTCTTCTAGTGCTTTCAATTTGATACAGCCTTGTAACAGAGAAGTATATGTTTTGGAATCTGAAAGTAGGCCGTTTCTGTACAAATTACAAACCTGTTCACTAATGAAAGAGTAGCCATTTTGGGGTTGTGCATTCTCTGTTGAAGCTTCTTCTAAATAATCTTCAATCCTTGCACAGCTACTGTGATACCCAAGAGAAGATTGGGTTTTAGTCTCATACCTGGCAATTCTAACTTTCTAAAACTGCTACGGAGGATTTCACGAGAGAAATTGTTTAAAATAACCACTAAAATGTCCATATGGAATATTCTTTTGTTTGATTGGTGAGATTGGGAAACTCCTTCAAGCTAAGGGACATTGAATTCATGTTTCACAAACCAATAAGTATAATGCATAAGTGCACATCACAGGTGTTTTGAGAAACTGTCTGTATCATTGGTATCAGGGTGCTTCATTCCTAGCGACCTAGACAGTGTTTTGGCATTTTATTAAAACCTGTTCTCTCCTGCGTGGAATATTTTGTCTTGGCGTGTTTTCTTTTGCAAAGCATAACAAACCTGCGTGGAGCAATTGTCAGACCTGTGCGTGGGAGGAGCCGATTTCAAAGAACTTGGTTTACATCCATAGAAACCTCTTTAGAACTTGTATGGAGTCGTTTCTTTCTCTTGGACCAGCGACTTGCGCAGCAGAACTGCCAAGAAATTTGATTGGTGTTTTAAAATAAAAAATGCATTTTTATGGAGCATTTTCTGAGAAATACATTTGGCGTTTGAGCTCAACATAGCGCAGAACTATTTTTGTTGTATGAAACTCCAAACCTTGATGCCCATAATTTACAGACCTGGTTTTCCTACTGTGCGTGCAGAAAACACTAAGCGTACATCTGTGTGGAGGAACAGATTTTGTACTGTCCATTAGTCAGAAGAAAATCAGGCCCTGAACAAGTGGCCAAGGAAGAGCCTGCAGCGTGGTAAATAACCCGGATTCAACATAAGACGAGGATCAAGCTGTGAATAGCAAAATAAAGAGAAGCATGGAAATACTGTGACAAGTATGAGTATCAATAAACATTTTATGACAACCAAAAACTTATAGAATGTGAGCAACAAGTCAACAAGGTAAAGCCTGTGATTCAGCGCAGCAATCTGAATGCATGTCAATAATACCCGGAGACGCTAGAAGCACTGCACGAAACCATGGAGACTTAAACCAAGCCTCAAATAGCACCTATTTCTACTTTGCGTTGCTTGAAAGTCTTCACAATATCGACAACTTGTAATACGAGGACAAAGTGTGTCAAGGACTACTAGACTGGTTCCTGTTCGACGTGTGTTGCAAGGAACAAAGATTCATGGAAAGCTTGAATAAGGCTATGATAAAGATGACAAATGTTAGATAAAATGCCCACAGGAGCATCCACGTGTCACTACATAAGCATACCTATCTCACTTTCATTCTCTTCTTCATCCGTAAGAAATTGAATTTTTATTTTATTTTTGGCATCATGTATGCCCCCAAATTGTTGTTATCCGATGCTCAGTTTCTCAAAGGACCAAACTATGCTTCCTAGAAGACAAATATGTGCATGATTCTCAAGTTCAAAGAACTATGGGAAATCATCAGTGGCACGGTGATACATCCAACCAGTGCTAATGAAAGGACGAAATATGACAAAGTTGATGCAAAAGCCTTGATGTTGATCACTCTCAACATTTTCGACGAGGTTCAAACACATGTACGGGATGCGACGACATCAAAGGCGTCCTAGGATACTCTCTCCACCATCCATGAGGCAAAGAACCATATGAAGATCCTCCATCTCTAGACAAAGCTTCATACACTTAGTATGAAAGATGGTGAGAAAGTAGAGGAATTCTTACGTCGTGTAGCAGAGCTACGAGCAGAGTTGTTAGCACTCGATGAGAAGGTGAAGGAAAACTATTGATCCCGATCACTTTGAGAGCTCTTCCTTCCCAGTTCTGGATGTTTTTCACGACATTGAACATCACCAAACAAGTGGTGTCATTTGAAGAATTGATGAATATGCTTCAACAAGAAGAAGCCATCAAAACAGTGCATGAGGAATTTGAAGACAAGGCACTAATTTCTATACAACAGAAGAGTCACAAGTCTTGAAGGGGACAACAAGAAAAGCAGTCCCAAAAGTAACAACAACGACAAAAGATAGCAAATTGTTGGTGTCACATTTTCATGACAAATACACATGACAATGTTAACTGTTGGTATAATGGCATGACTCAAGGTAATTATGACAACAAGAGCACATTTGATCGCAGCGATTCAAAGAGATCTAGACATTATCCTAGCCTCAAGAAGCAAAAAGTACATGTCATGATACAACAAGATGATGAATTAGAAGTACCAAAATCAAAAGATGATGATGTTGATGTTGCAAAGTTACTTTTGTAAAAACAATGTAATAAGGGGGGAATGTTGGCATATTAAATTTTGCTCATGTAACTCTCCCTCTCCCACGTGACCTGCGACCTTCCAGGTCCTCACATGTCTCCTCATTTCTCCCTACACTCAATCAGATTGTTGTTATTTATCTGTTTGGTCATTGTATAAACCATCCAATGCAATTGGTTCTTTTCTGATTTTGTATCACGGGTATCCCTTTTCACACTACTACCCCTATTTTAAACGATATGCATGATGAATAATTGTAGATAAAAGTTATTGCATGTGTTATGCACCACCTTACCAATGATACCACCCTATGATCCTAATTCTTTTTAAGACTATAAACACATTTTTCCTTACTATATAAGAATGCACACATGTCTATATAGAGAATCCTTACATTTTATCTCAATTAGACATATATGACCTTGTGATTTCAAGGGAAGATAAAAACAATTGAGATGATCCTATTTTTGGTAATGTTAGACTTTGAAACTATCTTATTTGATACTATGTAGGAAGGAAGTGATTATTTGTGCATAGACATGGGTAAGTGTCTAGAGATGGGGGATAAATGGTGGTCTTAAGTAGATATTTCTGTTTGAAAAGTGAGAACCGTTAACTTTTAATTTTTGTTGAGATGGCTACACTCCTAATTTGGATATATTATAAGAACATGATTTGTAGAACTTTGAGTCTTGTTTCTAAAATATGATTTTTTAAAAAATGGTTAAGCATATGTGGGGAAAAAGATAAAATCCCAAGATGTCATATTGTTTATTCAAAAAACGTAGTAGATAGTCAATCACTCTCCCCACTTTGTTTTAGCATTGTTTAGTATTTTTTAAAACACTTTGGTCAAAATTAAGGTAGGATCATCTAGTTCGGGGACATAAGTATTTTTGTCTATTTAATTGAAAATCTATTTTTATGATTTTCCTTGTAAAAACACTTTGAAATTTGATAAATGATGGATAGATAACCATGCACCCTAGGCAACTAGTTTATAAATATCAACATTTATAGTTCTTTTTAATTTATATAGAATTAGTCTAGTTTGGGACTATATATTATTTTTTCAATTTGGATAAATGAAATAAAAGATACAAGAAAAATACGGACATGTAAAATTACATAAAATAGAGGTATACAAAATCATAGTTTAAAATTAATATAGACAGAAACCTTGTAATATTAAATAAATGGAAAATTTATATATTGAGAAAGATATTATTTTACTTGATGTCATAGTCATATTTTAAAATAAATATCAATTATTTTTCTAAGTTTTAACATGGAGGAATATGGTTTTATGCAATTTGAGTCCAAAACACATAGATTGATGTGTGTTAAATGTTCCCGACTAAAGTCTTGAGAACCTAAATCATTTTAAATACTTGCGACATCTGGTTTGTTTGCATACAATAAGGAATGTGTATGCATTACCTTTATTATATATAAAACACACCCTCAACATCCCAATTATGTTTTTAGCAAGAACTATATCCCCACTCTATCTACTTTGCATCAATTTACACATTCTTGTATGGGTTGTTTATCGTTTCATGTATTCCCCACACTCTGTGTGTGTCTACACACACAAATATTACTCATCATGGGGGATAAAAGTGATGTTCATGGACATAAAAGTACATCAACTAACTTGAATGCACCAAATGTTGTACACAATCATTATTTAATGAATAATGATGATGAAATAAGTAATGGAAGTGAAGCTAAAAACGATGTTTAAATGAGTATTTATAATGAATTGAATAATGAAGTTGATCTGAAAAATGATAATGAAATTTTACCTAAGAATCTGATTTTTAATTCTGAAAATTAAATGAAAACACCAAATGATGAGGATAACCCTAATAATGTATCTTTACCACTAACAACACATCATCCCCTTTTCATAGAAGACACATTCACCTAGTTGAAATTGATGTTTTTAAAACCAATGTGCCCGAATTTAATGTCCGGTCAAAATTCAATAAAAAGGCATGAAAATTTCAAATAATTTCATTGAGAAAATAAATGATACTCAAAGATGTCAATTATTTGTTATGCTAGTGAGATTAATTAAGAATACACCCGTAATTAAGACTTTAATAATAAGAATATCTAATATTGATGGTTGAAATATGAAAAATATTATAAATCTAGATAAATCATACCATATTGTAAACGTGACAAAAATCACCAAAGAAAGTAATGTTACGTGATTTTTATAGTAAGTGATAAAAAAATCAAAAACAACTTGATTAGGAAAAGAAGAAAAGCGTTGAAGGTAAATAAAAACACTAATGAAAGTAATTAGGAGTTGTAAAAGTGTTGAATAATCATTTATAATGCTAACTTGTGGGTATAATCTAGTATACTCCTATACGAGAGAGAAGGAAAAATTTGATACTTAAAAAAAACTATAAACTATTGGAGTGAGAAGACAAGGGTTTCTCCAAATAGAGAGATACATAAACAAAAGAGTTGGTTCTTGTAATCATGAACCACATGAAAAACATATCTTTGTATGACACATACATAATTGTTTTATGCATTTAAGAAGGATAATCTAGATATTAAATTTATTCAAATATATTTTGAAATTAAAAACCCTTATATGTAATAATAAATCACTCATGTAAAACTATTGTTATAGGCATAATGTTGAATTTTTAATGCATAATGATGTTTTATCATCATGTATGTTGTGTTTTTCATATTGGCAATATTTTTCATGAGTGTTGATTATATTTCCCTCAAAAATTAGATATGTAATCCATTCATACCATATTTTATGAAATACAAATTTGACAATATTATTTTATAACATAGTATGTTTGGATGGAATTTGTAACATATGTGGTGGATATCCAAACATGGAACATTGTATCCATGAGGAGTGTATACATACAATGGGAAAAATATTAATTTACATTAGCAAGTAAATATATGTGACATATCATTTAAAAGGTATAAAGTAATGTATTTTTTTTTTAGTTTGTTACAAAATAAATACATGTATCAGAATATTCGGCCAAATTTAAAGAGGAAATTGTTTATGGGTATGAAAGGAACAAACATATGTGGTGGATATCCAAACATGGAACATTGTATCCATGAGGAGTGTATACATACAATGAGAAAACTATTAATTTACATTAGCAAGTAAAAATATGTGACATATCATTTTAAAGGTATAAAGTAATGTATTTTTTCGAGTTTGTTACAAAATAAATACATGTATCAAAATATTCGGCCAAATTTAAAGAGGAAATTGTTTATGAGTATGAAAGGAACAAACATATAGCTCGATAGCTATATGAAAAATTCAAGTAAGAAAAGACACATTCCAACTTGGTACTATTGTTTTAGTAGTTGAATTTGAAGAAAAAAAATCATTGCATCCACAAATGGGGGTTCGGTCATAAGATCGCAACTTAATACAAATTGCTATATTTGTGCATTTAACATCCATGAATTCTCTTGAACGTACATAGTAAGATAAAAATATTAATAGAGTTCCATTTCTACATTAGTGACGATCTAAAAAATTCTAGAGAATATGTGAAAGAGTGTTTCCAATTGTCTTCTATGAATTTGGTTGAAAGGAACATTATTATTAATTAACATTATATTCGATTAAACAACTACACATCACAATATAAAAAAGTAAAATATATTTTATTGATGAGTAGGATGCATGTGATCATAGGTGTACACCATATTTGGAGTTTCATTAAGGGATGACATGGAAATGAAAGCAATAACACGATGGAGTAAGAGCAAGTGTGAGAATATTCCTTCTAAGAGAATAATCAAAGTTCAAAGACGATGTTAATCTCATAGGTTTAAAAGGAATTATTGAATGTTGTAATAAGAACATAGGTCATGGTTCTCAATAAATATTTATAGTTCATAGATATGTTGGTTGATAAAGGAGTAAAATTTTGCAATCTATGAATATTCTATTATAGTTATAGGATCAAGTGATTTTCGCTCATTTTAAAGCTCAAAATAGGTTCTTGGAATATTCATATGTGATGCATGGCATATTTTTATATAGCATGTATTGATTATTTTTGGAATGACCATGACTCACAAGTATGGGTTGATGAATGGAGTTGTAAACCTCTAATTCTACAAGAACTGACACATACAAATTTCCATGAATATTACAACTTATCTATTATAATCATATATGACAACATCACCTAAATTTTACCATGTATATGAACTAATATAATAAGGTAAATGATTTTTTACAAATAAATTAATGAATTTTGAGGCTTAAGTGTATAAAATGTGACTCGAGTTTTAATTTTTGATGCAATATATGTTTTTGTAGTTATTGTGACAAAATTTAATGAAGAGGGAATTGAAAAATACTTTTCTATTGTGTATAGGTAAATAAATAAATTGACTTCCCCATCTATAGATGGTGATAACCTTAAATATCCCGATGGTTCAATGGTAGTTCCCGGAACTTGGATTCAATTATATATCCTATCAAAAATTCACATTTTTTTGTTTGAAGACTATGAAATACATAGGATGATACTCCTCTATTCACATTCGGTTATTGCATCGATATTTTTTTAATCAATTATTGAGGCCAACCACCAAAAATGAATCTATGGAAGGTTTGTGAGTCATAACATGAAGTGATTCTTTCTACTATCAAGGGCAAAACTGATTCTAGTTGTTCATTGATTGATTCTCCATTATATGTTGACTTAAGATTGGATGTAAATATGTTTCATTTGATTAAATTTTAATGATTTTGTTTATAATATGGATTTAAATTTCTATTTAATTACTTGCTAACATGTTTATGGGAATGCACATCGATATGGGGGACCAAAAAGTGGCTAATATATGATCATTTTACACATAACATGAGCATGTTATGGTTCATCACATTATAACGTGACTATGTTATGAAACGAGAACATTATAATGCACTCACGTTATGAAAAGTAATTTCCAAGACATAACCCACTTACATTATAATGTTCATAATGTGAGCACAATTTTTACTATGTAAATTTATTTATTTTACTGAGAAAATGAAAATGAGTGTGTTTTGTTTTCATTGGCTTAGAAACCACCCACCCTTTTTCTTGGATATCTTAGCCTAAGGGTTGGAATATATATTCTGTGACTAAATATATGTTTTACAAAAATGTAATAATCTCAATTGTACGCACCATTTTCTAACATGTTTTAAAACATTTTTTTAGAAAATAGAACAACAATGTCAAACTCTATATTAGATTCATGTTGATGTATTTCTTTCTAAATCTAAATACTTTAAGGTTTTCATCCTTAATTTCTTTTGATAGTGCCTTCATTTTTCACAAAAAAACAAATGTATAATTTTTCTACTTAACTTTTTATTTTCGATCCAAATTTCAATAAATTTACTTCGACATGATCTAGGATATATTTAAATAAATATATGACCACTTTGTGTAAATGTTTCACCATCTTAATCTCCATTATTTTATAAAATTTAATAGTTTAGAAACTAAATTATGAGAACTATGATTCTTGTTCTTATCAAATTGTCAAATTTTGGGAATAAACATGTCAAATTCCTTGTTGAAGTTCATATTTATCTAATTTTAGGAAAATGTGACCACTTTTGACCCCTTTTTGGTCCACTATTTCTATGCACACACCTTTATGTAGGTTAGTGGTGTGGAAAAAATCATCCTCCCTCGTGTAGTTGGCATTATTAGTAGAAAATTCCATATTTATAAAGCAAAGAGAAGCTTAAGAAATGGATAAGGATTTATCACTCAAATACCCACCAAAAATTCATCACTTATTCTATTTGTTAATTATCTATAAGGTTAAATCAGGGTGATTTGACACACATGTTTTAGTAGTGATGATTTGTTCATACCGAAAGTGGTTATAATTTCACACATGCATGAATATGGCATAAAAAATAGAACTTTATTTTACTTGAGAAGTGGGTGCTTGATCTTTGGAAAGAGTATACACATTCCTAACTAAGTGTACAAGAAGGCCACAAAGATAATTTGAAAAATATTCATCCCCCAAATGTAGTGGGGGTAATAGTTTTCACCCACAAGGTCCCGTGAGGTCGATTTCTCCAACCGAACCTCCATATTTGATAACTTTTGTGAATGTATATGTTTTGTGGGAATATTTCTTGTCACCTTTAACTTGAATCTTGTGGTTAGAGGAATGTGTCTAGGTTTCCTATCTCGATGTGTTGGAAGTGGTGGAATAACAATTGGATGTCCCAGATGTACATATGCTTGCTATAGACAAAGAATTTGTCTCTTCACTACCCGAATATGACGTTCAATGAATTATTTCTCAAGTACCCAACACATATCCATAAATTTTTATCTATATGAGTATATTGGGGAAATAATAGGGATTTGATTCTCACATATTGGTACTTATGGATATTAAAGATGACGAAATATGACTATTTCATGCATGTATAAAATTGTCCTAAAAACATCAATTTCTTTATATTGAGAAGGGGGTTCTTGATGATGGTATAAGTATTCCCAATACTAACCAATTATATTTATAGACCAAGAGGGTGGTCATATGAATTATTCACACCCACATATATAGTGTTGGTGTCGGGGTAAACCCATGAGGTCTCAGGGTTTTATTTCTCCAACTACATGTTTGTATTTGACAAATTTTGTGTCAAGTTTTCCGTATGCCAAATTGGTGGTAAAAATACCTAACAACATTAATTTTAAGCTAATGGTTAGGGATGTGCAACTATGTTTCATATATCAATGTTTTTATAGTGAAAAAATAAATGATTCACCAAATGAGTGAACATGTATCTCACAAACAAACAACAAGAGAAAGTTGAGATTAATGGACCCATCTATTGTTATAAAGATCTCATTATGGTATAGGCTAGGAGTATGTTGAGAAAGGTTTGTGCAAAAATTTACCATTACATGATCTCTCCACAAGCTCCAAGTGTTGGATTGACTACACATTCCCTTCCCTCTCACACCAAGAAAGCACATGCACACAACAACCAAAGATTTGATAACTATAATTTTTATGAAAATGTTTAGAGTTTCCTTGAGATAATAAATATGGAAAATAATCGAACAAATGTGGTGAAAATATGATATACAACCCTCATCCACTAAAAATTCATGGTTGCATAGTTCCAAAGTGTTACATTACACCAAAGAGATTGAGAGTGCAAGGAACTATAAGAGAGGATCTCTCCATAATCTACACACACTCTATTTATTGTAATTAATTCTCTCACATAACATGAAAACATATCCATATAAAATCGACATATTTAAATGTAATTTTAATGAAAAGCGTAGAGTTTCCTCATGGTATTCAACACATATTGATCAATTTTAGGAATAATGTCATGATTCAAGTATTTACAACCCACATAAACTAAACCACCATGGTTTCTCAAGAATCAAAACATTATTGAACATACATCCACACAAAAACTGATTCATAAGTTTTTCTTAATTAAACAACAATCAACATATCACTATGCTCATGAAATATGAATGAAGTATATGAGTTCTTTATTAACCAAGTTAAAGTGCAATAATCCACACACAATTAACTACAAATTGAAAAGAGAAAGACAAGAATGAGACAAGATTTATCCTGGAGAAACCCAAGGTGGGAAAAACTCCAGTGGGTGAGAAAATTAGCTCCCCTTCACTATGTAATCTCAAATGATACAACTTATTGCCAAATTGGCCTTCAAGAAAGATGAATACTCCTTATAATTGTATCTACTTGCTCACAATCTCTCAAACAATTAAGAACTCTTCACAATGAACAACAAGAAAAGAATCCAACTCTCCAACTTTGCTCACAATTGAATTCACCCAAAATCACTTGTTGGAATCATTCTTCAAGCTTGTATTTATAGTTGCTCAGCTCAGGGATGTATGGAGAGGCGAAACGAATCGGTTGTGAAGCTCAAACATTTGCAATTGTTGAGTTCTTGAGTTTTGGAACCATATCACATAGCCGATCACTACTTTTTGTAGACCGGTGGTTACATAATCGCCCAGCGGTTGCGTAACCTCTACGGTGGTTACGCAACTACCGCTCTGTACAGAGAAGTGGTTACGTAATTGCCAGGGCGGTTGCATGACTAACAACTTAAAAAATCCTTGAAGCAAAACATGAATGGGCCGAAATGTCATTCGAAGGTGTCCAGATCACCCCACTGACCGACCATCATGTGAAGACATAATAAGATGAGAACCTGTGGAACAAGTATCAAATATAGAGAATACATAGAATTGGGTTTAATCTGATCCATTTTTGCATCATACCTCCCCAATTTGAGGATTTTAACTCCTTGAAAGCTTCAAGGACTGATGAGGTGAGGAAATTTCTTCCCCACACCCTCTCTGGAATACCAGCTTTGCACATGGAGGTGTATCTACCGAATTGTCCCAATGAATACATAATATTTATGGAATTCCAGTCCCACTTTCCCGTTGTCTCTGTATGGTAATATCAAAACAACATCAACTGCACTCTTAGGAAAATCACCAAAACATGTCTCAAAAAGAGTTTTAATGGTAGAAGTAGGAACTGCCCTTTCATAAGGCTATGGGATATATACCAAATCCTCATCCCAAATCCTAGGATCTCTCATAAATTGGACCAAGGTATGACTTACCACCTCTATCTACTCATCTGGATCTGGATGACATGCGGTAGACCTCATAGTATCCATCTTCTCCCCCAATATAGACCAAAAATCACCAATGAATCGTGAGTCCCTGTCTTGTCATAATAGAATTAGGAAAACTAAAATGAACCCACACATCAACAAAAAACAACTTTGTTGTATCACAGGTTGTCTTGCAAGGAATGTGAACACCCACGTTATAGAACTGGTCTATTACCACAAAAATATCACACCATTTAATAGAAGTAGGTAAACCATCCATAAAATCCAAGGATAAACTTACTCCTAGTCAAGAAGAAACTGATAATAACCCCAAATCCTCTTGAATACATGAAACAAAACTCATGACAAAGTTAACAACTTTTATCTGCATGTTTGGAGAAAAATCATACCTATGTAAGTGCACAACAGTCTTTGTCACACCAGAGTGGCCAACCACCTCTGAAGTGTATGCTTTCTCAAAAAGGTTGTAATTGTTATTTCTTTTTGTAGGCATCATGCATGGACTGCCTATGGAATCCCAAGTTTGGAAGCGGACCATCGGGTAACAACTACATCATATGCTCAATTGGCCTATATGGGGGCAGCCCCATAGGCTCTTCCCTAAAATTTTGAATAAACTCTCCCATTTGCTTATGCTCTTTGTTAGTAACTATGCTATGAACGGTCCCGAGATAACTTCCTCAGCTTGTTTATCCCTTAGAAGAAGTAAAGAAAATCTCCCACTAGCATTAATTTTTTGGGCTTCAGTGGCACTTACCAAAGAGATCTTCAAATCTCTTGAATAGGCTGAAATGACGTAGCTCTTACCATCCTTCACCAAGTGGTACTGGTTGGCTCTTCTTACAAAGATAACATCCTTGACATACAAATATGGGCTACCAAAAACTACACCACACACATCAAGGGGAACAACATCCATAGTAACCTCATCAATAATTTTTTTTTCAATACCAAAAGTGATCTTGCACTTTGCTTAGTAACCTTGATGTCTACACCTTTCTTTACCTAACCCAAAGAATACGGACTTGGGTGATTGTAAGTTTCCAACATCATCCTATCAACTAGCTCTTTACTAACCAAATTTTTTTGCGAACAAGTATAAAAAATATCATCCACTTTAGTCTTCTTTAACTAATTTTTTATATGAAAGAGCTTAGTAAGTTCATTTTCTTGAGCATTCCCACTATACAAAAACATACCTCTCTATGGATGGAGGCACAACACATATTCTCATCCACCTCTTCGCTACAAAACACTTCCTCTCCCTGGAGGGCAGGCACGACCTTCTTTTTTTTCTTATTTTTTAAGGGATGTAATTCTGGGTGGAGATTCCAACATTTTTCCTTGGATTGAGTGTTAAAATCACAATAACCACACTGAACTTTAGTATCCTTAATGGAAGTAGCATTCTACTTGCCTTTCCCTTTGGCTTGATTTCATCTTCTTTACCCGAAGCATGCTGAGAAGTAGATGAACTCTTTTTCTTGTCCATCTTGAGGTAGTGGGCTTGAGAATAAGCCTTGTCTACATCTGCTGGCTTGACCAAGAGGACTGGTCTCCTCAAATGGCTATGAAGTCCACTAATATATTTCATCAATAGGTCCCGAGTCTGCTACATATTTTCCCATATGAATAGCTTTCTTCCGAAACTCACTGGTATACTCCTGCACATTCTAGCCTTGTTTCTGCTTGAGATACTGCCAATACATGAACCTCTCTTCCTCATAACAAATAGGATAAAATTTCCTCTTGATTATATTTTTAAATTCATCCCACTTAGTAATAGGAGGAAGCTTCTTAGAACCAAAGAATGAACATAACTTTCAAACCAAGTTAAAGCATGATTGGTCAATTTTAACCAAGAAAAGGAAATCTGTTGACTCTCATTACCTCCATTTGGGCTAGCCAATGGTCTAGCTTCTTAGCATCCACGTCTCCATCATAAGGCTAAATTTATATCTTAGCCTTTGCTTTGAAAGGTGGAGGTGTTGGAATAAAGACAGGGGTTGTTCTTCTTCATACTCATGAGTATCTTCTTCATGGGCTTACGGTGTCTCATTTGTAGCACCAAGTTTCTTCATGAGTAATCCCATGATGGACTCCAATTTCCTGATGGACAAGGAAATACTACCAATATCTTTGGACAAACTTGCCACATTTGCCTCCAACTTATAGAAACATTCTTCTCCGCTATTATCTCGCATCTTTCTACGAGCCATCTTTCGAATTCCTTGCTTCCACTTCCTCGCAGAAATCTCTCGCTTCAAAAGGAATAAGGATACCTTCACCACTTTATTTTCCCTTACGCGTAAGGGGCATCTAACTACAATCTCAACACAAGTTAACCATACAAAAACTAAAATCTTAATTACTTTGATACCAATATGATTTGTAAACTACTTAATTCTAACAATCAAAAGATCACTATGCTCATGAAATATGAAGGAATTATCTAAGTTCTTTATCAACCAAGTTAAAGTGCAATAATCCACACATAATTAACTACAAATTGAAAAGAGAGAGACAAGATTTATCCTGGAGAAACCCAAGGTGGGAAAAACTCCAATGGGTGAGAAAATTAGCTCCCATTCGCTATGTAATCTCAAATGATACAACTTACTGCCAAATTGGCCTTTAAGAAAGATGAATACTTCTTCTAATTGTATGTACTTGCTCAAAATATTTCAAACAATTAAGAACTCTTTTCGCAATGAGCAACAACAAAAGAATCCAACTCTCTAACTTTTCTCACAATTGAATCCACCCAAAATCACTTGCTAGAATCATTCTTCAAGCATGTATTTATAGTTTCTTAGCTCAGGGATGCGTGGAGAGGTGAAACAAATTGGTTGGAAAGCTCAAAATTTTGCAACTATTGAGTTCTTGAGTTCTGAACCGTATTGCGGAGGACCATTGCTTTATGTAGATCGACGGTTACATAACGCCGGGGTGGTTACGCAATCCCCGCTTTGCACAGAGTAGTGGTTATGTAACCGCTAGGGCGGTTGTGTGACTGAAAACTGAAAAAATCCCTGAAATAGAACATGAATGGGCCAGAATGTTATTCGAAGGTGTCCGGATCACCCCCATCTTGACTGGACCATCTTGTGAAGAAATAATAAGCCGAGAACCTATGGAGCAAGTATTAAATATAAATAATGCATATAATTGGGTTTTTCCTGATCCATTTTTGGATCAAAAACCATAGCTTTAAGTGTTATTTTGATGATCAAGATTAAATTTTATATAAAAATATTTAGCATAGCCAACAACATCAACCATGAAAACATAGTAATCAAATCGAAGAATAATTCACTCCCATATCAATCGAGAGAGTTTTTAATTTTATAAATACAAACTACTGAAGATACCCTTATACTATGTATGACAAGTATAGATGCTTAATTGATGATTGTAATATTTTGACCGAATGACTAAACATAAATTTTGGAAACCAAAAACAAGCACACATTCTCATTTAAATGCCTAACTTGTATGAAAAATCTCTTCTTAATTCTTCTATATTCAAACTAGTAAGATCAATTCATTCTTATTTCACCTTCTCTATTGTATGAAATAATTTATAGACTCATCCATTGTAGATAAATATGTTTTATATGTGATAAAAGGAATCTAGTACCATATACCAAACCAATTGAATGTGTGATTGTAAAATATTAGTGTTGAAAACCTAACAAAATTGGGGTTTTTTACATCATTTTCATTCAATGCAACTGCAAAAAAATTAATTAGGACTTGGTAGAAAGTAGGAGAGTATTTTATATGGACCATATTCTTAGCTATAGGTTCAAATGGGACATTATGAGGTGATAAGGTTTGCGAAATTTCTCTTCAATGGTTGACTATATTTTACTCCCATGGATCTTAAGAGATATTGGGCCTATTATTGGTAGTGATGGTGTGATGAATTCAACTTCCCATGATCAAGTGTTGACAACATAAATAGTAGAATTGTGAAGAGAATAATGGCTACACAAATTGATATGGTGGATTTTGCGCTCTTGGTGAGGTTTGCATCTAATCATGAAAATAAAATGAAATTAGTTTTATTTGTTACTTTGTAGCACCACCTTCATAAAACACCCACTGTGGAAATTCGGGCATTTTGGAAAATGGTTCAGAACATATCTTCCTTATTGTAGCATAAAATAGAGGAACCCAACTTTGAAAATAACATAGTCTAGGTTTTTACTAGATCAACGTTATTCATTTTTCATTTTCAGTTGGTTTTCCATAGTTGTGGTCAGGATGCACTAACAAAGGCAATTTCCTATACGTTTTGTGATGAAAGAGGTCATTTCATTTAGTGTTATTACTTTGGCTATGGTGGGGTTTTTTTCACCTACTTTGGTGATGATTCTAAAACCACCTTCAATTTGCAAATTACAAATTTTAGTTTCTTTTATCTCTTCTATGTCTATTCATTTTTTTGTCGGATCTTAAAAAAATAGATTTCATAATTTACAGATGGAAGGAGGTTTAGTATTATCATCCAAGTAATAATTTCAATTTTGACTATTGCATGGAAAAAGTTCACTGCATTTGGATTCACTACATTTTGATGGATGTCTATGAAAATCCAAAGGCATGTCATATGTTGAAGATGGATGGGGATAAAACATAAAAATTATTGAGATTTTCTAGAGGAGAAAAGATGATTAATTTTTGTACAAAATTCAAAAATAAAAAATCTTTTCCCATATAATAGGATTTTGGGGTTATCGATTATCAATTTCAATTTCCAAGCCATGTCATCGTTATTTTTTATGAAATCGATTCCTATTCCTTTGTTGAAACTGAGCATCACTTTGTTAAATGATATAGGACATACATAGAGAATTTCCACGTACACGTATTTTTATCTTGACATAAAAAATATGTGCTATTTTAAGGCGACACTCTACAAGACATGTGTTTTAGTTATTTTTCTATCCATAGGGTTTTACTGCTATACTTCTAATCGCGGTGAGATAGTTAAGGCCATAGCCTAAGAAACTGGTGCATATCCTCCAAACTATGTTAAAACATAGGCATCTAACATGCACATGGCTTCTGTCATCCTCTGTTCCAACTAGGTAGGGATAAAATTTTTGTGAATCTATTGAGATTTACATTTTGTAAGTCTGAGGTGATTTTTCCTGTGATTATTTGTGATTTGTGGGTCACCAAGTTTGGATGGCCTCGTGTTTGTAATGCATATATCTTCATGACGCAGACAAACTGAAACCAAGGTAAAAATTGCTTTCAAACCCAACATTAGTGACATAAAAGGTGTAACGACAACGGACATGTTTGTTACCACTGCACACTTGCAACTCACAACATTGAACATTAACATCTACTATAAACACAATACAAGGGCCCATCCCATGCATAAACATGACCTCAAAAGACTTAGATTAGTTTTTAAAAATGTGTGAAACATCATACCAAAATAAAATCACTCACGAGGACAAGAATAAACAACATTTTACATAGTGTTTGCAGTTTCCATGGTTTACATATTTATAACAACTTTTTTTCTTAGATATCCATCCTTCAATAAACCACAAGTTATACACACAAGCCATATGTCATTGTCTCAAGATTTACACCTCTATTCCTATGAGTTACACTTTATTCATCTATATTATCTAGCATAGTAAATTTCCAAATCTTAATTACCAATTGAATACATGTCTGACACACATGCAATCCTCATAAGGCTCATCTTTGAGATGAGAATGGATGTTACCAAAAGTAAATCTCCCGCACAAAACAATTCTTTTTTTATCTTATCAATAGAAAAGGGGCTAACATTAAGTTAAAGGAGTGGTTCTGGTTACTCTTTACATTCCCAATATCATCTTAATAGACATCATTTCTATGATTGCTTTGTGAATACATTATTCACCCACAAATGACCTCTTAAGAGGTACTAGTCATATCTTAACCCTATCTACACACCAAAGGTAAACATTCTACAATGGGGTCTACTACGGGCAATTAATGTATTCCCATGTTTTCATATATCCAAAACACCAAGGATCCCTTTGACAAGCTTAACAACAAGGCGTACCATGCTCACACTCATTAATATGATTAGAGATCCTTGAGTTCCAAGTAGATACCAAGTTCAAGGAACTCTTAACTAAGTGTAACTTTTCAAGATGCATTAAGGATATACATGAGGTATCTATGTAGGAGGATTACTAAAGTACATATTGAGTATCACACCACACATTAAACTTGAACCTCAAATCAAATGGTGCATATGAACATGACGTGTAATGTTTCAATGATTTATTACCTTAAGCATGCAAAGATACATAAGGCACTCATGTCCAAAGTATGGTCAAACATATATGAAGGCACAACGGAAGGTATTTCCCATTGGTCCAGTGTAGTGGTTCATTTAATGGATCATAACACAATCAAGGTGAGAATATCATAGGGATGGATTTAGGAAGCAATCTCATTTTGATATATTTAGAACTGACCTTTCTACCATACATGACATAAATTCATAATGGGAAATAAACTAATCAAGACCATTACTTTTTGGGAGTGTAACTAAACCATAACAATTCAATAACTAACTACACTTTTTTTTCTTATGACAAATGTCAACCATAATTTAGTCAATTTATTCTAAAAATTACAAGGACACGAATATCCATTTTATAAAAGTAACTAATTCATTTATTTCCTAGGAGTAGTATTACATGTTAAAATCTATATTTTTAACATTGAGTGATTTACATGAAATTTCATACCATTTAAACATGTGAGATTTTTACAAATTAAGATTAATATTTTCCTTCTTCATTCCTTAAATTAAAACAATATATCATAATGCAACTACACATTATTTCAGACAATGATATGAAACTTCTCTTTCTAAATACAAGATATACATATAATGTTAGGAGGTGCATAAATAAAGTAATTGTCACAAGCATAAAACAATATCTAGTTGTCATGTTCTACCACCTGCATCCACATGGTGTCAAAGTAAGTTAAGCTAGCATGGAATCAACCCCATCTAGCTAGTTATGAAATCATACATCTGACAATTCTTGTCCCCCAAACATACTTAGTCATTTTTGTTCCATTCAAATTAAGAGGGTTTAGAGAGAGAAAACATCAATTCATACAATGTTACATAACCATTATTTCTCATAGTTTAGAAGAGAGAGAGAGAGAGAGAGAATCCATAACTTTCCATGTCATACCTAATTTCGTTTAAAATTTAGTCTTAGAGAGAGAGAAATGAGAGAGAGAGAGAGAGCTACAATAGTATTACTATTATTATTTTCACGTTCACCTATTTATTAATACCATTAACATGCAAAGGTCAATTATATGAAAACAAGAGTCTTTACAAAACAAAACAACTTTCTATTTTGAATGGAGTGATTGGATGGTAAAAAGGGTGACCCAAGATCAAAACTACAATATAACTCAAATAGCCAAAAAAGGCCATGAAAAGGCCTCCGAAAAGGGGTGAACGGTATGCGAAAGAGAAGAAGATCTCTCATGACCTCTAGTTCTATAAACCAAGAATAATTGGGAATTAAGGATGGAAAGAATAGATGTACAATGTGCATTTTGGAGGTGTAACTCTAGGGTGAAATGTTGTAGTTTAAAATCTGCAATATAGTGCAAAGTAGTTCAATTGGCCACAAAATGGCCTTGTAAAAGGTGCATACAGGTGACCAACAAAATTCAAGTGTAATGTCCCCTTTCCTACGCCAAAGGCCTAAGGGCCAATTCGAGTCCAAGCCTTGGTGATACCCAAGGGGATTTGGACGCTGGGAGCTATTGGGTATGAATATCTAGTCCATTTTGTTATAATTCTTCATTGACATATGCAAAAAGTATTTGGAAGGACTAGATGTTACATTTTGTCGTTAGGAAGGGGCCACATGGTACTAATGTTCTAATTTTATGTTTAGGGATCTATTTTGGACCATGGTGACTTAAAAGGAAAAGTAACCTAAGCTACTTTTATTTTACTAGCCCTTCCAAGGGAAAAATGTGAATAGGGTTTATTGGGGCTCTTTTACCTTGGAGAAGTTATATAAGGAGTTGGGGGAGAACGGAAAAGGGTCCTGGCATACCTAATTATCTCCTTTCATGTGCAACTGCTGTTTGCAAATCTATAGCTTGTGGAGTGAATTCCACAGGAACCCTAGCTTTGTTGGTGATAGATCCATCCCTAGCTAGCATGACATTCTTCGGTAGTGAAAGATCTACCCTAGCTTTTCATTTTGGAGCTGTTTTTAGGGCTGATTTACAGAGATATTTTCAGAGGTTTTAGAGATAGGGTTTTGAGATAATTTGTGAAGATAATCAGTGGGTTTTCAGATCAGATTTACGACAACAATAAAGAAAGGGTTTGGCATCATTTCTGAGGATTTCAAAGGGGTTTTGACCATCTACCAAAAAGGGTGACTTGTTTTGGAGATTGTAGCCTTTATTTGGAGGGTTTCTAGTTGGCCATTTTTAGATCTGAGGGTTAGAATATCATCTTTTATATTTGTAAATGTTATTTCCAAAGTTTCATAGTTTTTTCACTTGTATTCGGGAAGATATGAATTTTAGAAGTTTTCCAGTTGTTTAGGGCACGTTGTAATTTTCTAACAACGTTATATTGTCTGAAAAATTCCAAAAATAGTTTTCTTATGTTCTTTATAATATTAGCAAGCTCTCTTTAAATTTTCAAGTGATTTGAGTGGATATTTTGGGAGTTATTAATTTTCTTCAATTCGCTGCCCTAACTGGTAAAAATCTGCAAAAATCAGTATTTTATTTGGCTGCAAATTTTCAATATTTGATGAAGGAGATGGAGATATCCTTCTTTTGCACAAATTTTATGAAGAAAACCTTGGGAAAGTATGATCAATACTCCATAATTTAACTCTTAAGAGTTGTCACTTCTAAAAGATGGAGATACTTTCAAAACAAGGCTAAGGTTATTGAAGACATTATGGGATCCTGATTGTTTTGCATATTTTAGTAAATAGATTTTGTTCCTTTGTTGATATACAAAAAACAGGGGTAGTTTAGGATGGATTCATGGTTTTGAATAATTTTGGTGGGAGATTAAGTAGGATAAAGTTGATTATACCAGATCTTTGAGAGACTTCACAACAATTGGAAAGCTAAATGACAAAAAGCTTTGGAATAGCTAAGATATTCCTTCAACCAGAAGGTGTGCTTCAATGGAGGCCCAGATCAACACGTTTTCACACAATATTTGAGAATCTAGCATGAAGGATCGAGTTAAAAGACTCAATTAAACACCAAAATCTTTGATCAATCACACCTAAGGTACACCCAAAGACTTACAGACAATCTTTATCAACAAATGACAATGGAGTGATTTTAAATTTGTTTATCTCATCACAGGATGAAGGCTCTTCTTGAAATGAAATTGAAAATGCCACTAAACTATCACAAGGATGAGATCTTGTGTGATTTCACAAAGATTTCAATGTAAGATTGCAATAGGAACAAAAAAACTATTTGCAGACATTCTAAAACAAAGAAGACACAAATTGCTCCAGATTGAACACAAATTAATTTCAAAATTGATTAGATTCATCGTGGGGAAAGCTTCCAGAGCAATCTCAGTGCTCATCAATGGCTATACATCTGACAACCAACTTGACATGATAGAAAATCTAACACAAAAGAAATTAACCAGGTATCTCAGATTGGTCTCTCAGGAAGATGGCTTTCTCAAATTTTCTCTTAAGAATTCAACCCCTGACCTTTGCAAGAGAGTATTCTCATTGCATTTATACATTTCACTCACTCACTCATCCCAAATTTTCCCCCAAAAAAGAAGAATATTCGAGGGACCTTTGTTTGTTACCAATTTGCCTCAAAAAGTGACATTTAACAAATTCACATCCGAAAAAGCTTCCAAGTGGACCAATTATGAATTGATCACATTTCTTAGACCCTCGACTAATGACTAGGATGCCATGCCACAAATTTTGGTAGTCCTTTTAATCATTTTGATTTTTTCATGATGAGAAATCCCCATTTTAATCATTTTTCGGAGGCTCTATGCATAGTTGGATCTGATAGGTAATCCTTTTCACTCTCGAGGAAACACCTTTTTCATCTTTTGCACTACAACCTTCATCATTTCATCCTTTTCCCTCTCTTTTTCCTCTGCAACTCTGTCCCATCCATCTTCTCTGGTAATTCACATTTTTGCAAGTTCTGAGAAATTCCAACTTCAAAATATCGACCTTAACAATCCTTGGACTCACAAATTAAGTTCTAAATCCATTCAATGGCACTTTGCAGACAAAAATGACAAGGAATTTCATCAAAAAATGATGAAAAATAGTGCGTATTCACATCTCCAAGAGTCTTGGAGCAAAAATGGTGAGAAAAATAGATGTGAAATGCAACAACCATTGATTCTTCCCCTTCTTCTACTTTATATTATAGTCCATCCACATGTTTCCTTGGCAAAAATACAAAGGAGAAGTATAGGGCAAAAGTTTCCAAACAAGCGCGGGCCTTCCACATGCCCTGGGCCCAAGAAAAATGCCTTTTGGCCTTTGAAAAGTCTCAGTAAAAAGGAGCCAGTGAAAGCCTCCACGTGTCTCCTTGGTACACTTTGAGATGGTCCCCAAAAGTAAAGACCCCAAAAAGCGTGGGCTCACCACGTGTCTCAGTCCGGTAGAGTTGTTAAAAAAATTTGAAGGATCAGCGGAAGGCACCATGTGTCTAGGGTCCGACAATTTTCCTTGGCCATTGAAAAGTTCCAAGCAAGGGCAGAGTGAGTGGAAGCCTCCAAGTGTCCTCTCTGGCACTTCTTCAAAATAAAATTTAGGGGCCGTCCCCAAACAGTGCGGTCCCTCCACGTGTCCCAGGCCTTTAGAAAATTGCTTTGAAAAGTTTAAGTATAGAGCGGAGCCGAAAGCCTCCACATGTCTCCCCGCATGTAATTGTTAAGGTGGGACCCTAAGGTGGATCCTCAAATGAGCATGCCCTCCATGTGTCCATGGTCTGCCAAAACTATACCACCATGAAAAAAATTGTCTAAGTTTGGGCAAGTAGCGGAAACCTCCACGTGTCTCCCAGCGCAACTCCAAGGCCAAACCAAAATGAATTTTTAGATGAGCATGCCGGCCCTCCACATGGACAAGTTTTGAGTTGAATCGAGCCTTAGAGTTTTCAAAGTGCCCACTGAGCCACATCCAACTAGAAAGGGCCACGTTTCCACAGATCTTTGAGATGTAAATTTGATGGGGAAAAACACACCCGTCAAACCGTAAAATGCAGGAAAATCACCATTTGAGCCGAAAATGAATCTTTCTTCAAGGACATAGAGATTTGGAAATGATATAAGGCCCAAATATGATCCTCCAAGCCACATCCAATCACATTTTCCATAGATATTTGGGACAAAAATGACAGGGAAAACAAAACGTGACTATGGAAAATGGAAGGAAGGAAAAAACCCAAGTTTTCACCCAAGTTACAAATTCTTTCACATGGACAGAGGAACGAAAAAAAAATTCTAGATTTAAAGTGATCCTCGACCAAGGAAGGGACTAATCATGGCAACCAAATGGAGGACATAGTTTTCATGCATCAATACGGGGAGATAGAAAACAGATGAAAGAGCCCAGAAAACTTGAAGAATTTCAAGGACAAATGGGGTGAGATCAAATTGAGCACCAACATCGGCTCTGACTTGGGGATGGGCACTCCTTTGTGAGTGCCACAAGAACAAATAGCAGACCAAGTGCCAAAAACAAACCATTGGGCAATGAAGTCAAAAAATAAGCTTGCAGAGAGAGAAAATAATAACCAACTCCCCCAAGGAATGAACGAGAAACCAACAAAATGGCCACCAAGGACCAGGAAAAACAAAAATAGAAAAACATGAAAGCAGAAAGAAACCAAAAGACTATACACTATACAAATGGAGTATACCTTGATTATGAGAAATCAATCAAGGAAATGTTTCAAATGCTTGCCATTAACAGGAAATTCAAGCAGTTCCCCATCTAAGTCTTTTAGGAAGAAGGTATTTTCACCAATTCAAATGTCAATTGAATAAGGGCCCATCCATAATGCATCAAATTTACCATGCTTTCCCTTATCTTCATGCTTGCTATCCCATAATAGCACAAGATCCCCAATGTTAAAAGCTCTTGAGTCACCTTCTTGTCAAATAACTTCTTCAACTTTTCTCTTGAACTTCACATGCCACTGATGGGATGCCCTTCTTTCTTCATCTAACTCAATAATCTAATTGATTCGAGCATCATATGGACTAACTTCTTGATCTTCAATTTGTTGAACAAACTAAAATGAAGACAATTGCAAATGAAGGGGCAAAAAAGCTTGAGTTCCATATACCAACTCAAATGGGCTTTTACCAGTAGCTCTTTTGATAGTGATTCTATCAGCCCAAACAACAAACTTTAGTTGCTCACCCCACTTCTTTTTGTTCAGCTCCAAGGTTCTTCTAATGATCTTCAACAAGTTTTTATTGTTGGACTCAGCTTGTCCATTTCCTTGGGGATTGTAGTTAGAAGCATATGTCAAATTGATTCCATACTCTTTGCACATTGCCACCAAAGGTTTGGCTCTAAAACTCATGGCATTATCAACAACAATCTTAACTAGCACTCCAAATCTGCATATGATTTGATTCAGCATGAAGTCCATGATAACTTGGTGTGTTGCTTTCTTGGTGGGGATTGCTTCCACCCACTTAGTGAAATAATCAGTGGCTACTAAGAATCCATTTATGACCAACACTGGAAGGATCAGAAATTTTCCAATGAAATCCATTCCCCATTGCTTAAATGGGGCTTCAATTGACACATGATGCAAAGGAAGGGAGCTCTAAAGCTTTCATTCTTCCAGAAAAATGCTGGCAACTTTCACATTTCCTAACCAATAGAGTTGTATCTTTGAAGAGAGTTGGCCACCAATAACTAACCCTCAAGATTTTATGTGTTGTAACTCTTCCAGAAAAAATGTCCCCACAAAAACTCCTCCATGGAGATCAACAATTACCTTTGGGGCTTCATCCTCAGCAATGCATCTTAAGAGCACTCCCTCTGGGTTCTTCCAAGCTAACCCAAAATCAGTAATGACATATTTTTGAGAGGCTAACTTAAGATCTCTTTTCTGATTTTTACTCAAATGTTCAGGGCAGCATAGATGTCTGAGATAAAATATTATATCTTTGTACCATTCAGAGCTTACCAAATTTTCAAGGACATCCACCCTTTCTCCTTCTACTTCATTCACCTCAATAGTTTGCAAGTTTCTCTCAACCATAAGCTTAGCTAGGCCCAAACCTCTTATCAATTTCATGGTTTGGATATCCATGTCATATTCCTATAACTTGTTTACCCATCTACATCTTTTTCTTGAGACCTCCATCTCTGATAAGATATCTTTCACCATGGTGTGGGGAACATAAGCAACAAATTTAGAGCTCAAGATGTAAGGTCTAAAAACCTTTGTTGCTTTCACCAAGGAAAATGCTTGCTTCTCCATGATGGTGTACTTCAACTCAACTCCTTGCAATGCCTTACTAAAAAAGGCAATTGGTCTCTCAACCCCTTCATCATCCTTCTACAACAAAACAGATGCAATGGTGTTTTCAAAAAAAAAAAACATTTGAAAAGGCTTCTTGTAATTTGGAGCTGCCAAAATAGGGGCATGCTTTAATGCTTCTTTGATCCCATTGAAAGCTTGAATGGAAGCTTCTTCCCATTTGATAACTTGGTCCTTCTTCAGCATGCTAGTAATGGGGATGGTCAGCTCAGCAAAGTTAGACACAAATCTTCTGATAAAGTTTATTTGTCCAAAGAAGGATTGAACTCCCTTCTTAGTTCTTGGAATTGGAACCTTGCTTGATGGCTTCCACTCTCTCGGGATCAATCATGACCCCTTCCTTTGATACAATGTGACCAAAAACTTTTCCTTTTGCACTCCAAAATGGCACTTCTTGGGATTCAATGATATGCCATACTCTCTACACCTTAACAACATTCTCTCCAAGTGTTGCAAGTGATCATTTCTTTTTTTGGAAAACACAGTTACATCATCTTGATAAACAACAATGAAATCATTAATATAACCAACAAATGCTACATCCATTGCTCTTTGGAAAGTTTCTCCAACATTCATTAAGCCAAAAGGCATCCTGACATAGACATAAGTTCCCCAAGGAGTGGTAAAGGAAGTCTTTATTCTTTCTAATCCTTCACAACAACTTGATTATAGCCAGAGAAACCATCCAAAGTGGATAACAATTCAGAACTAGTTACCAATTGTAGCATATTCTCCATGTTTGGTAGAGGGTAATTATCTTTCAATGATGCTTTATTCAAGTTCCTAAAGTCTACGCACAACCTTATATCACCATTATTTTTTTCTGCAGGTACTAAATTTGTAACCCAAGATGAGTACCTTGTGGGCTGAATGATCCCTCCATCCCTCAACTTCTTCAATTCTTCTTGCATCTTCAAAGAAAGGAGTGGATTGATCGGCCTCTATTTTTTCCTGAAAGGCTTGGCATTAGATTCAAGAGGAATTTCATGTTGGAACAAATCTTCCTGTATGCCTTCAACTCAGAGTAAGACCAAGCTAGGAGTCTTGATATTTCTTCAACAATTGAACATAGGACTTGCTTCTCTTCCTTGCTTAGATTGCTTCCTAACCAGATTTTACGTGGTTTTTCCTTTGTGCCCAGTTGTGCTCTTCCACATCTCTTGAAACCAACATACTTCTATTAATAATGCAATCAACATTATCAAAGTTTGATTCAAGTGCCACCAAACCTCTAGGAATCATGTTTGTCTTCAGTTGGATGATGTCTTTGCCAAATAAAGTTTCCTTTCCTTCAAGACACACACACCATTGGTTCCCAATCTATATTTTGGTCAGAAAACTCACCTTGGTTCTATAAAAAACCATTTCACCTAGGCATCATCATCAAACACTTGCCAATTTTTAACGTTGTTAGGGATAGATGGCCTTGTTAGTATTTCAACATCATACTCACAAAATGGAGATATTGTACAATTTCCAAATCTGGATCCTAGCACTGCTAACTTTTCTGCAACAACATTAAACTTTCTATCATGGTGCACAATATTAAATGAGTCAAACATTTCAATCAAATCCCAGACTGCATGCTTGTATTGTTTCATTCTCTATTTTTAGTAGCATACAGTTTTCTAATTTGCTTGACAATCAGTTCTGAATCTCCTTTGACAATGATATCCTTTATACCATATTTCCATGCAATTCTCAAACCTAATAATAATGCTTCATATTCAACAATGTTGTTAGTGCATTCAAAGTTGAGTTTGAAAGAAAAAAAAAACTCTTCTGGCTGGAGAAATCAAAACAATGCCAACACCATTTCCAAACTTGGAACAAGCTCCATCGAAATAACAAGGTCCAAGGAAAACCTACTTGTTCAAGACATTTACATTGATCAATCTTGTGCTCTTTTCCATCAGCAAATCCCAACAAAGTTATCAGCATCTACATCAGCATACAACACTTCATAAGAAGCATTATTGGGATCTTCAATGAGGTGCAACATCTTCTTCTCTCCATATAACTTTACAAGGTTGCCTTCAATTGGAATGGTGGAAAAAGACATATCCATCTGAACACTTCCACCAACACTTGCAGCCCACTTTCTTGATAACAACATGCCCCATTTGGCAGGGCAATCAACAATAACAACATCAAGTTTCAAGTTCTTACCCGGATAAGCTGCAAGTTGTACCACCAAACCTTTTACACACCCTACAACTGACCTCTCTCTAGAATCCATTGCAGTACACTTTCCATAAGTTGTTGTCACTTTAATGTTCAATTCATTCATGACTTCTAGAGGCATAACATTGCATGATGCTCTAGAATCAAACATACAATTGTGCAACAGTCTGTCCTTAATAATCAACGTTGTAAAAAATGGATCAACATTTAATTGAGACTCAACCAAAGATGTTCCCAAGTAAACTTCAGGTGGTTCACCTATCTCCTCCAATGCTGGTGGTTTTTCTAGGTCTGCAATGGTTGGAGGAGGAGTGTTTACATTATTTATATTTCTACCTTGGGTACTCCTATCTTCTTCCAATCCCAAATACTCAAAAGGCCCTCTTCTTGTGCTCAGGAATCCTAAGTAGTTCAACAATTGGAACAAAATCTTGATCTGACTCAAGACTTGGGCAATGTCATAAGGAATGTATTTGGGAAAAGCAACATTTGGAGAAAGATTGACAAACTCATCGGATGGCACAAGATTTTTCACATTTTGGGCATGGGTGGGAACACCAGTTCTACTTGAGACAACAAGGCCTTTTCCAGATGCATCTTTCTTTGGAGTTTCTTTTGGGACATTGGTGAGAACTGGGGTTTTTGGTTTGGCTTGAGGCCCTACCCCTTTGATAGTTTTACTTCTTGTGTTATACTCTTTTCTTGGGCAACAACAACATTCATTAACAATTTTCTATCCTCTTCTGATGGGATTCCTCCATCATACTTCTTAATCATTAGAGCTCTTAGGTACTCAAAATCATTATTAGGAAGTTCAAAATCTTGTACCATATCTATTTCTAAAGCATGAGAGGGAGGAAGAAGAGGTACCCGGTGAATGCAATCCCAAAAACTTGTAGCAGTTCTTGCACTTATTACTTCAGTTGAAGTTGCTCCTTGTTGTGAGCTTGTAGAGCAACCATGCATGCATCATCATCAGTGTTATCATCATCATCAGCTTCTTCAACTTTTTGATCTACTTCACATGGTGGGTGGGGTAAGAAACATTTGTCACACCAATCAATTTCATTTGTCTCTTCAACAACAACAACTCTGGCATTTAGAGGATCATGCACTACTCTATTTTCCCTAGCTTGGGGTTGTCTAGCTCCCATGGGTCCTTTACCTCTGTCATCAGATCTCTGATCATTTCTAGGATGATTTGTAAAATTTGTCTTGTCCTTGTTGCCTATGCTTGACCTTGAGAACCTTGTCCAATTCCTTTCTCTTCCTTGGCTAGCTTGTAAGAGATTTCTTTGATAGCTCCGGCCAAAGTCTTTACAACTTCCTCAAGATCCACAACCTTACTTGATTGAGGCTTCTCTGGGTTGATCAGTTTAACACCCTCCCTCTTAGGAGGTTTTCCAACTACTTTAATGTTGTTCTCAATTTGCAGAGCCATGGTAAAGGCTTGCCTCAAAGTTCCAGGTTCTTATCCCTCAAATAGTAAGCAACTTTCTTATCAAATGCATCTGAATACTTTATCATACATGATTCATCACATGGCCTCAAATTAACAGGAAGTCTTCTCAATGTTTTGTTAAATCTTGTATTGAAATCATGCACTTGATTCATTAGGATTCTTTTTATATTTTCAAATTATGATAAAAGAAACCTAGGGTCTGTTTTATCACCATACTTGCATTCTAAAAGCATTCTTCATCTCTATCCAAGAATCAATGGAATTATCTGGAAAATATTTATACCAGTCCCTTGCATCTTCTTCTAGAGTATGGATAAACAATTTAATGTATACATCCTCAAATTCTATTTCAAAGTCCTCCATCATATTGACAAAAGAGCTTCAAGTGTTGATCACCAGTGATTGCATTATTTCCTTGAAACTTAGGCAATCTATTTCTTACATCTTGTGGCACAACATTTGGATAGCCATACCATACCTCTAAAATTGATGGGACCAAAAGTATTAACAACAAATGGAGGTCTGGGTGGAGGCTGAGCCATATTATTTTGAGGAGGTGATCTTACAGAGAAATAAAATGATGAGGAGTGAGGGGTCTGTGTGGTACATAGGATGTAATTTTCAGAATGACTTCCCTCTAAAGGCTCTATTTCTTGGAAAACTCTATCAGATTTGGAAAATACAGGGAGTAGATTGAGAAGAAATGTTTCAAATACAAAATAAGGACCCTCTCCAGATGGAGAATTCAATTCAACAAAGAGACTACCTAATTCAGAAGCACTTGAGGAAGTATTGCAATCTTCAATCACAGGATCAGTTTCACCAATGGAGATCTCTTTTCTTGATGCTTGATCTCCAACAACCTTCCAAATTCTTCTTCCTTCTGAATTAGACTTTCCCAACTCTTGAAACAACCTTCTACTAGGGTCCTTGGTGAAGAAATATCTTCTTCCTTCCAGCTTTTGTAGAGATTAATGACAAATCTTACTTGATATATGTTAAGACACTAGGTATTTATTAAGAATTTAAACAACACGGAGTCACCACTAAGGATTTTCACCTTAGTTTGTGAAAATGCACTATGAAAGACCTATCAAATGTCTGTCAATACCAGATTCATGCAAAAGCTTACAAGATCTTCTCTTCTTCTACCCAAATTTATCAATGATGATACAAACTTTAGTGCAATAACTATATAAGTTGAAATATTACACTCAAAACTTACAACTTTGAACAATTCTTATAGATCTGAATAGATAATGATGTTTCAACAATGTATTAGCACACAATTGTGTAAGAATTTACTAGGTCTGTATGTACACCTTTGTTTTAAATACTTCAAAGAGTCTCCCCTGAAATGGCCCACTAGTGTTGTATCTCGAGCTCAAATAATCTTGGTTGGTGCCAATGTGTGCAAATTAAAAATAAAAATCATTAATGCTAAATTAATCTTTGAATGAAATGAAAGTGTTTTGATGGAAAAATGCATATGAATGAACAAATCAACAAATCATCAAATGTATGTAACCTTTGTTCAAATACTTCAAAGAGTCCCCTTGGTTCCATGAGTGTTGTTTCCAAAAAAAAATTTGGAGCTCAAATAATCAACAATGGCACAACGAATCTGTTGTTGAAAATGAACTGGCAATTCAACAAATGTGTCATGATATACTCCTTTGTTAAAAATTCAAATAGTCCCGAAATGATGCCACAAGTGTTTTCAAAAAAATCCAAAGCTTATTAAATAATCCTTGAAAATGTGTGTTGGTATCCAAATTTGTTCTCCTTTTCAAGCTGAGCAACATCACAAATTTGGACATGGAGCTTAGAGACAAGATAGATCATAATGTGTGTCATTTTGTAGCCGGGATGAGATCTAACTTGGCCCTTTGTCACTCAGATTTGTGGAGAGATGGATAACACCTTCAAGAGGATTTGACCTATCCTCACTACTTTAGGTTGTGCCTTTTGACCAGGGTGAGAGGACCCATAGTGTAACCTCTTGTTTGATGAAGGAGATGGAGATATCCTTCTTTTGCACAAATTTTATGAAGAAAACCTTGGGAAAGTATGATCAATACTCCATAATTTAACTCTCAAGAGTTGTCACTTCTAAAAGATGGAGATACTTTCAAAACAAGGCTAAGGTTACTTGAAGACATTATGAAATCTGATTGTTCTACATATTTTAGTAAATAGATTTTGTTCCTTTGTTGATATATAGGGAAAAACAGGGGTAGTTTAGGATGGATTCATGGTTTTTGAATAATTTTGGTGGGAGATTAAGTAGGATAAAGTTGATTATACCAGATCTTTGAGAAACTTCACAACAATGGACAACTCAACAATAGAAAGCTTTAGAATAGTTAAGATATTCCTTCAACTAGAAGGTGTGCTTCAATGGAGGCCCAAGATCAACACATTTTCACACAATCTTTGAGAATCTAACATGAAGGATCGAGTTAAAAGACTCAATTAAACACCAAAATCTCTGATCAATCATGCCTAAGGTACACCCAAAGACTTACAAACAATCTTTATCAACAAATGATAGTGAAGTGATTTTAAATTTGTTTATCTCATCACAAGATGAAGGCTCTTCTTGAAATGAAATTGCAAATGCCACTAAACTATCACAGGGATGAGATCCTGTGTGATTTCACAAATATTTCAATGTAAGATTGCAATAGGAACAAAAAAACTATTTGTAGACATTCTGAAACAAAGCAAGACACAAATTGCTAGAGATTGACACAAATTAATTTCAAAATTGCTTAGATTCATCAGTAGGGGAAAGCTTCCAGAGAAATCTCAGTGCTTGTCAATGGCTATACATCTGCAACCAACTTGACATGATAGAAAATCTAACACAAAGAAAAATTAACCAAGTTATCTCATAGATTGGTCTCTCAGGAAGACGGGCTTTCTCAAATTTTCTCTTAAGAATTCAACCCCCAACCTTTTGCAAGAGTATTCTCATTGCATTTATACATTTCACTCACTCACTCATCCCAAATTTTCCCCCAAAAGAAAGAATATTCGGGACCTTTGCTTGTTACCAATTTGCCTCAGAAAGTGACGTTTAACAAATTCACATCCAAAAGCTACTAGGTGGACCAATTATGAATTGATCACATTTCTTAGACCCTCGACTAATGACTAGGATGCCATGCCACAACCTTTTTGGCATCCTTTTAATCATTCTAATTTTTCATGTGAGAAATCCCCATTTTAATCATTTTTGGAGGCTCTACATAGTTGGATCTGACAGGTAATCCTTTTCACTCTCGAGGCAACACCTTTTTCATCTTTTGCACCTGTAACCTTCATCATTTCATCCTTTTCCCTCTCTTTCCTCTCAACTCTGCCCCATCCATCTTCTCTAGTAATTCACATTTTTGCAAGTGCTCGAGCAATTCCAACTTCAAAATATCAACCTTAACAATCCTTGGACTCACAAATTAAGTTCTAAATCCATTCAATGGCACTTTATAGACAAAAATGACAAGGAATTTCATCAAAAATGATGAAAAATAGTGCATATTCACATCTCCAGGAGTCTTGGAGAAAAATGGTGGAAAAACAGGTGAAATGCACAACAACCATTGATTCTTCCCCTTCTCTACTTTATTTTATAGTCATCCACATGTTTCCTTGGCACAAATTACAAAGGAGAAGTATAGGGGAAAGTTTCCAAACAAGCGTGGGCCTTCCACGTGCCTGGGCCCAAGAAAAATGCCTTTTGGCCTTTGAAAAGTCTCAGTAAAAAGGAGCCAGCGGAAGCCTCCACGTGTCTCAATGGCACACACTTTGAGATGGTCCCCAAAGGAGACCCCAAACAAGCGCGGGCTCACCATGTGTCTCAGTCTGGTAGAGTTGTTAAAAAAGTTGAAGGATCAGTGGAAGGCGCCATGTGTCTAGGGTCTGAGACAATTTTCCTTGGCCATTGAAAAGTCCAAGCAAAGGCAGAGTGAGCGGAAGCCTCCAAGTGTCCTCCTGGTGCTTCTTCAAAATAAAATTTAGGGGCCATCCCCAAACAGGCAGTGGTCCCTCCATGTGTCCTAGGCCTTAGAAAATTTCTTTGAAAAGTTTAAGTATAGAGCGGAGCCGGCGGAAGCCTCCACATGTCTCCCTATCACAATTGTTAAGGTGGGACCCTGAGGCGGATCCTCAAATGAGCACCAACCCTCCACGTGTCCATGGTCCACCAAAACTATAATGGCCATATGAAAAAAAATTCTAAGTCTGGGCAAGGTAGCGAAACCTCCACGTGTCTCCCGACGCAACTCCAAGGCCAAACCAAAAGGTGAATTTTCAGATGAGCACCGGCCCTCCATGTGGACAAGTTTTTGAGTTGAATCGGCCTTAGAGTTTTCAAGTGCCCCACCAGCCACATCCAACTAGAAAGGGCCACATTTCCACAGATGCTGAGATGTAAATTTGACTGGGAAAAACACACCCATCAAATCGTAAAATGCAGGAAAATCACCATTTGAGCCCAAAAATGAATCTTCTTCAAGGACAGAGAATTTGGAAATGATATAAGGCCCAAATATGATCCTCCAAGTCATGCATCCAATCATGTTTCCATAGATATTTGGGACAAAAATGATAGGGACAACAAAACAAAACGTGACTATGGAAAATGGAAGGAAGGAAAAAACCGAGTTTTCACCCAAGTTATAGACTCTTTCACATGGACAGAGGAACGAAAAACAAATTCTAGACTTTAAGTGATCCTTGACCAAGGAAGGGCAAACTAAAGAATTTCAAGGACAATCGAGGCGAGATCAAATTGAGCACCAACACTAAGATCTCGGGGACTTGACGAATCAAGATATAACTCACATAACTCATTTTGGGAGTGTCATTCAAGAGGAAAAATTATGTTTTAGTAGTTTATGCCTACACCTAGTAGTCTAAGTAGACCCTAAAACGGGCATGAAAAGAATTCTATCCAACCATCGTAGTAAATTTGAACTTTGGCTTGCCATTATCTATATTAAAATGAAGGTATATGAGGTGATAAACAATGTTTTCATGATCTGTGGTTTAGTTTTACAAGGCAATTCCAAATAGAGTTCACAAGCATATGAGTAGATGTCACCTTTATCTAACTCTTTCTTAATGTGAGATAATGCATAATGAAATGACTCCAGATCATGGAGTGGATAGTATTTTATGTTTAATCAATTGTCTCCATGACTCGTAATGTTATCGAGTTGGAAAAGGCTACACTCAAGGGGTAAAGGTTTATGCATACCAACATAAAAAAATCAATGTTTTATTCCTTTAATTAAAACACTTATAATCTATAATGACAACATTACATGAAAACAAACTAGAGAGGGAGAGGAATAATTCCATGTCCATGCTTTCGCAAGGTAGATAAGGATGGGTGTTTAGTTAGCTCACGTGTTACCCGGACATTTCACAAATGGTTTGTGTGTATTGAAAAGCCTTCACATTTAGCACCGATGGATGTTGAGTTTGAGTTTACACCCTCCAATAAAATTTTCTTAAAATCTCCAAAGCCTTTTTAAGACCCAATTTTTGCATATCCTACAATCCAGTGTTGTCCACATGGCTCTTTTTTTGTATTTTGATGAATGGTTCACATGCCTTGTCTATGCGTCCATGTTTTGCATGCATATCAAAGAGGAATTTTCATGTAAGTTTCTAATGTATTTTCAACGAACCCATTTTGTGCTCCTCCAACAATTATTGTTGTTTAAAAACTACCTTTATTCATGGAATTTTGACAAATAAATCACCCGTGTGCAACCAACAACCATAACATTTTAAAAATTTATTTATTTTGTGTTTCTTTAACCATTACGAGACCTATCGGACCAAAAAGGTCACATTCCTCAAGGCATTTTTTTCAACAAATCACCTTCATTACATATGTCTCCATATTTTACATACATGGTTGTCTAGGCATGCATTTGAATCTAGTTTCCAAGTTCTTTTCAATAAATCCATTTAATGTGCTTCCACATTTTCCGTTCAAAAAAATGGAGCATTTGAAACTCCAATATATGAAAAAAACTCTTTTATGCAATGATGTGTGCCCATAACTTGTTTCATAGTTTCTATTAGTGCACAGGATGAGAGAATGCTTTGGTCATATGTTAACACTGCTGGGAAATATATTGGCGAAGGCGATCCGCAACCCTCCTCCACACGCCCGAGCATAAATAAACTATATTAAAACAAAAACAAGGCTTTTTTGGCCAATAAGACACATTTTCCCTAATACACCTCCATCTTGTCTCACATGACTACCATCACACTTCCTAAGCAACATCGACCAAGGTCTATCCTCCATTGCTTGGATGGACACCCATACCCTATTCTAAAGGTCCTACATTTTTACGCGGATGGGAGGATATGCTTTGACAAAAGAGGTGGATTCTGATCTTGCTCCTTCATTTACGTTCTGCTAAGTGCCCAAACCCTACACCAAGGATCTTATTTTCTTAGAGACTTCTCTACCCATGCGCAACATCTCATCTCCTTCAAGTGTCCCTCTCCTTCTTCCAAACACCGCCCCCTCTCCCAAAAGTGGTCTCCCAACACCAAGATCACAAAGAAATGAGCCCTAACATGCCTAGGATAGAGAAAAACCCTACCCGCATATCTTTTCCCTAATTCCCATCTTATTTACTTTTTTAAAATTTTGTTTTTAACCTTTTAACCCAAATGCATATATGTATATTTATGTTAGAACATAATATTAAGTGCCTATAAACCTTAATTTATAATTAAATAATTAAGAATAGTTATATTCTTAATTATTTAATATAAACTTAGTTATTTATGTTTAATTGATTATTAATTAATCAATTTATTAAATCGCGGTGCTTTGTAAAAAGACATAACTTTGTCACTTAATATTTATATGATCCGGGGTCAAATGATTTAAATCGTGTGACATGATCATTGTAGAAAATAATTCACATTGGTGAATTTATGTCAAGAAGTGAGGAGGGAGATTCTAGATCAGTAAAATTTCTTTGTAAATGGAAATATTCTTTATTCCATGGTTATTCCCCCTCATGGGTTTTCCATGTTAAATCTTGTCTCCTCATGTGTCATGAATTTTTATTGCATTTATTTCATGTCATAATGTTTGGTGAAATATTATTTTAATATGTTAATTTATTTCTTGTTCCTAACATGGTACTAGAGCGTTTGATAATAATATTAATTTAATTAACCAATTAAAATGTTGGTTGGATTGGTTGGATTAGTTGGTTGGTTGGGTGGGTGGTTAGGAAAATTGTCTTAAATAACCCACCCCTCTTCCACACTCAAGACACATAAAAAAAAACACATATTTCACAAACCCTCTCAAATTATTTTACGTGCATGTGAACAAAGTTTGGTTGGTGAAAAATTATATTTGGGCCCTCTCGATAACAAAGGTAAGGGTAAATATTTTTGAAATATTTTATTTAATTTGTATAGTTTTCTAATGTGAGAAGGTCAAAGTAATAAAATCAAGGTAAATGAAGTTAAATCAAAGTTACACGAGGTCTCCCATAGAGAAACAACCTTCCTATATTTTAGAAAATTGAATTTTCCTATTGGCCCAATTGAATACCCATTGAATGAAGCCCAAAAATAATATATTTAATTTGAATGGTATTTGCATTCCTATGTCCTGGTGAAAACACTAAATCACACACTTTGGGTACATTTCTAGGTCTTGATCGCATACACTTATTCATATGATTCCTAAGTGAGAGAAGTACTAATTGACCACTGTCTTTGGCCTCTTTTATTTCATTCTTTCTGGTTTCCTTCTTGGCGTTACACACCCTATTGCCTAGTCTAAACTTGATACTTCAATTTGTTTTGAGTCTGGACACCAACTCCTAGCAAGGATGTTAGTGCTCAGGTGCCCTTGTCCCCTCTGGGTGCCCCCGACCTCTTTGTATCTTGATCTCCTCTTTTCGGCCTCTTCTAGTCATTGGGCATCTTGTTTTCTTATGGGTTAGCCTTTTAGTGGTTAATTACAAAATTCAACTAATGGAATCATATAAATATAGAGCTATGTGATCATAATAAGGGACCAAGCTCTAAGCATCTACTACTACCACCTAAGGTTACATCCAAAGGAATTTGAAGAGCATCAAAGCATTCATATAGCTATCATTCAAGGGACAAGGGACATCATTCTTCTGCATACACTTCATAGGAGGGGAAGTTCATTTTTCCATGCACACATCTACTTACATCGGTACATCTAGCTATTACTCGCTATCAAGTGCATCTTACACAAGATCCACCTAGGGCACAATTCTACACACACACATAACTACATGGAGTCTAAAATATAGTGCAGTTCCCGAATCATAAGTTCACTCAGTCAGGTGATCACCGGGGTCAGTATGAAACCCCATTTTCATCTTTTTCTTTTTAGGATTTTATGTGTTTTGGGGTTTTACAGGTGCTCTTTCTCTTTGCAGTTTCAGAAAACTCAATGATTAACTAACAACCTACAAGAGACTAACAATGACATTTAGCGAACATCTTGCGACACTATAAAATTTAGATTCTGACTAGTTTCATAGTCATAGGAACCTAGGAGCAGCGATCTATAATGCCCACACACCCCCGACCCACTTCTAGGTGCCCCGATCTAGGAATATCCGACGATAGCACAATTTTCTAGGCACAAGAATAACGACAATTTTCTACTCTTGATTATCGCTTTTCTAGTTTGGCGCAATCTAAGATTAATTGAGAAATAAGCTAAGTACTTTATCCATTTTCTTGCACCTATGGTTTCATAATTTTATAGCTTATTGCTTAGGATAGATATGTAATTTATTGCTTTATCATTTCGTTTTACCTCTCTAATTAGGGTTTAACATATTTTCAATATTTTAAAATCATTTAGTGAACCCATCTCATTCGGAAACTCTTGGATCCTCATTTTTCTTTTCTCATGGCTCATAAGGTCTCTCAAGTCTCTTTGCTTCAATTTCTTCAAATACACCCATCTTGTAAAGATGTTCTCCACAAAACCCTAGCCACTATGTATCTCCATATCAACATGCCACCTTCACAAGTTAATGCCATCTTCGATCGTCTCTCTAATGAATCTATTAGTTCTAATGTCAATCAATCAATTTGCAAATCTATTCAAGCTTTACATTCTTTATTTCAAGATAAATTTTAGGCTATGGAATCCATGATTACATCTCTAAAATATGAAATCCAACATCTTAAGGATGCTTCTCATGCTCATACTTGTTATTCTTCTCATCCTCATTCTATGTCTTCTACACGTGCTCATATCAGTGACCCTCAAGTCTTGGCACTCCACACACCTCTCAAGTTTGATCACAATGCTAAATAACATGAAATTATTACCGAGATCCTTAGTCATTAATTGCTCAGTTTTCCAACTACTCATTGATATCTTCCTTATTGGATGATCAAATATCAAGGTCTCCCATTTTACGCTTATCATCGAATCAATGGACATAATGACAATGATTGTTATGCTTTACAACGAAGAATCAAGCATCTTGAGCATCAAGGTTTTATCTCATTCATTGCACAACATTCTAATACATGCCCATCTCCAATTGCTAAATCTCACTGGGTTCCTAAATTTGATTCACCTATGTCTAATGAGCATCATGCCATCACTTTGCTAATGTTCCTTCTTTTGTCACTCAAGCACAACCTATGCAATCCACTCATATTAAGCAACCGCCTCTCAAAATTAGTCTCACTTCGACTCCTGTCAATTCATGTACGGCACTACCAAATAAACCTAAGCAACCACCTCTAAAAATCAGTTCAAAACCTCTTCCTACTGTGTCTTCTACAACGTTACCCAATAATCCACCACTTCACCAAAGAAATCATTTTTGTCAAAGAAACTATTCTTTATTTTGATCCTTAAGACCCATTTCAAACTCTACCACCATGTAATAGTCCTAATGTTGCTTCCGCTTACCATTGTGTTGGCTCTCTCTTATCATGACAAAAATAACACTCTCCCACAACAACATGGTACCTATCACATCACCACATAGATCTCCATCACACACTTGGGAGGCATCATGCTTACTCCCCCTCCTAGCATCATCATGTGTCTCGTATTAAAAATTTACTACTCTATGCTTCACAAATAGTATTTCACACATGTATTTCACATCTTGATACATTTGTATCGTAATCACTCGAAGACACACTCTTGTGCTATAGTTCACACTTGACTGTTGAGGGGATACAACATACATGAACCTCACATTATAAACACGACACATTTCACATTTGGTGCATCCACGACACACCTTTTTAGTGCCCATTCATCAAAACACACTTCCCAATGACGCACTCTATTTTGACGGTTCATACTAAAATGATGAGGGTTTAAATATGAAATGAACGTCATCACACTCGCTCAATGTCTACACTCTATGATTTATCGATCATATCTTTCTCGGCACATAATTCAAACCATTTCTTGATGACGTCATCATGTTGTTTTATAGTTCATTCTTGAATACCGAGGGGGCATTTATAAATTAACCTCATCACATGCATAATCATTCACACTTGCTCGGGGACACGATGCTCCTATCATTCACTTTGCATTCCATTCTATTCACATTCACAATATTTTGCAAATCTTGGTTGCACATTGTTCTTTCTTACCTATACTCGCATGTACACTTTGCTTACTATGTTAGAAAGAGACTTTGTATGTCATTATATTTACTATATACACATGCACATTCACTTTCCTTCTAGTTGTGAATGCAACCTTTATACTTATCATTACACGCAACACTAATGTTTGGCATTGTACCTCTTACCAGTCCCACATCAGATCCTAAGGGCATCTACTTTCGTACACATCACATGTGTTATTGTTTCATTTAATACTATTTATTATTCTTACTAGCACACTAATATATCAGATTACACACTCTTTGACATATATTTTATCTTTCTAAACATGTTAACGAGTGCTTTATGTGTAATGCTTGTCTTGCAGGAACTATTTGCCACCATGGTTGTTTGTTACTCTTTGCTCGTCACTATTTTTTTCATTGTTTTCCATTGTTTGTGGGCTTTTCCATTTGTATTTTGTGCACATGCTTTGTATGCTTTTGGCCGCTTCGACCTTGATTGTCTTGTGACATTGTGAGTGATGTCCCATGTTTGAAACCCACTTTTCGCAATCTACATTGTCTTCTTGCTTGCTAGCTTACAAATTGTCTTCTACATGCATATTTGTATTGTTTGCACTAACATTTATTTCCAGCCACTTTGTTATGTAGTCACAAAATCATGCACTTTGTAGAAATTTATTTATCCCAGCCATACTACTATTTATAAGGTTCTTAAGTGAATAAAGTAATAATTAACCCCCGTCTTTTGGCCATCTTATTTTATTTTATTTTTTCATTACCGGCCTCTTACACCCATATGCCAAATTAGCTTCATCATCCCACATTATTTTAGCCTTGATTGGGGCGCGCCTGGTCCCACCAGTGGGCAACCCGGTCCCTTTGCACTTTCCCGCCATCTTTTGGGCTCTTTCTAGCCATTTTAGATCTTTATCTTTCTTGTGGTCGGCCTTTTCTGGGGTTAATTAAAAATTAGATAAAGAGAACCCTATAAATATAAAGTCATGAGACCATAATGAGGGACCTAGCATCACTTACTACTATCACTCATCTAGAGTTGCATCCATCTATTACATTGGAGATCACTTGCATCCACATATCTCCATCATCAAGGCACAAGGTGAGGACATCTCGCATCACACTTCATAGGGGAGGGATTCTATTCTATTCCATGCACAATTTCTATTCCATTTTATTCACATAGCTATTGCTCACTACTTCACAAAGTGTGACTGACACAAGAGTAACCTAGGGCATGTTCACACACACTTGCACATAAAACTACATCGGGTCTAAGATATAGTGCAACGCTTAGTAAATAAGTCCACCATTATGACAGCTTTAGGTCGATCGACCCCGTCATATGCATTTTTATTTTTTAGGGTTTGATGCGTGTTTTAGGGTCTTGCAGGTCTTCCTCTCATCTTGGATTATTGACGACATCTGAAGGATCAAGGTGAATTTGATACGGCACAAATGAAGGTTCCATATCACCTCCCAACTCTGCAGACACCGCTTTAGAAATTTTACACAAACCAGGGTGATCGGATTGCAAACCGTGAGCTCCCACATGTGCCCTAGTCCCTCTCTAAGCACTCTAGTCCAACTAGATCCTCTAGATCCATCCTTTTCGGGACTTCTACATAACCGTTCATGCTTCGTATTTTGTAGTCATCATCACTGTAACAATGTCCTATGAGCATCTATTATTCAGCTGAGTTCTTTCCTCTTCCCTCTTGCATATTAGGGTTAGAATTTCCTTTTTCATATTTGTTTAGATCATTTGCATAATTTCTTTACTACATTTATTTACTTTATTACAACTGTTCATAACTTAGATTAAATATCCCCATACTACATTAGTTAGTCCATTTTAGTTAATCGCTCTACAAGTAGATTCCCTCCCCTACAGGGCATCAATTTTAGATCACCATTCGGTGCTCTCCTTTGGGTCACATCATCCTAATGAATTTGCATGCACCACAAGTGAGGGGGCATAAATTGGGTGAATCAGTCACCCCATTTAGCAATTCATAGTCACAATACAAAATATTTCAATATAGGTACAACACATTCTTCACCATAGAATTGGCCTAAAATATGACTTTGGTCTTTAGCATAACATGGATGCCAACACCTAGACAAAGACACGAGAACATGGGTGCTCCTAACCCTTCTTGGGTGCATATGACCGGGGAAGCTACGGACTTTTCCTCGATCATCTTAGTTTTATGTAGTTTACACAACGATTTTCACAGAACAAACACAATCCTCCAACAATCAACATGCATGTTGTCCCCCTTTTCCTATTTGCATTGATCGAACTAAATTGAAATGGGTTGAACTTGAATAATGAAGGATCACACCATCTGCGGTGGTGTTTAAATCTTTGGGAAGCGAAATCAAATGATGGAGAATTTAACACTAGACCTTTCTCCCTACACTCTTCTATCGTGGTGTGAGATTGCCCAAAAACTCGCACTTGGTGTGAGATCACCTAAAAACTCATTCTTGGCATGAGATCACCCAAAAACTTGTTCTTATATAGCATTTTCAGGATCCTTTCTATCCTTTTCACTCATCACATATCAGTGTGCATGTTCCTTTTCGATTTTTTTACCTACTTTCTTTACATACTTAGATCAAATTTTTCATATATATTTACTTGACTACTCTTTTTCTCTCTTCTTTTGCATGTCCATCCTTATAGGAAGCAATAATCACATCATCAAGAATAAAGTGACACCGACAAAAGGTACAACACGATATATACACATACACTTTTCACCTCTAGGGTCACTTCTTATAGCTTCCATGCTTTATTTTTGTCACTCCACACTTTTTCTTGTCTCCTTGGCATACTTTCGCCATCCCTCTACATGGTTATTAGGTATGCATCTCTTATCTACTTTATGTTCTCGAGAACTCGCTCAACAACATAAAGTGGGGGAAAATATAGACACTAAATCACACACTTTGGGTACATTTGTAGTTCCCGATTACATACCACTATCCATATGATTTATAAGCGTGAAAAGTACTAATTGACCATCATCTTCGACGTCCCGGCTTTCTTTTTGATTTCCTTTTGGCCTTACACACCCTATTGCCCAGTCTAACTTTCGATACTTTAGTTGTTACGAGTCCGACACTAGTGCCCAACCATGACGCTAGCACCCAAGTGCTCCCGTCCCCTCTAGGGTGCCCTCGACATCTTTGTATCTTGCTCGCCTCTTTTGGGCCTCTTCTAGCCATTGGGCATCTTGTTTTCTTATGGGTCGGCCTTTTAGTGGTTAATTACGAAATTCAACCAAGGGAATCATATAAATACAAAGCTATGTGATGATAATAAGGGACCAAGCTCTAAGAATCTACTACTATTACCTAAGGTTGCATCCAAAGACATTTCAAGAGCATCAACGCATCCATCTAGCTATCATTTAAGGAACAAGGGACTACATTCTTTTGCATAAACTTCATAGGAGGGGAATTTCATTTTCCATGCACACGTCTAATTAGATTAGTAAATCTAACTATTTCTTGCTATCAAGTGCATCTTGCTTAAGAGCCACTTAGGGCATGATTCTACACACACATAGAGAACTACATGAGCTCAAATGTAGTGCATTGCACTGGATTGTAAGTTCACTAAGTTGGGTAACCGTCGAGGTTAGTTTGACTTCCCATTTGCATCTTTTTATTTTTAGGATTTGATGTGTTTTGGGGTTTTGGATGCTCTTTCTCTTTGCAAGTTTTAAGTGAACTGAATGATCAACTTGTGACCTACATGCGAATAACATTGATATGTAATGAACACCTTGTAACACCAGTAAAATTTAGATTCCGACCGGTTGTGATCCACAGCACCTATGAGTAGTCTCTAGCTCCCAGCGCTCCTAACCCAATCCAGAAGATTCGACAATCACACAATTTTGAGGGCATAATAACAACATTTTCCTCCTCTTGATTATTAGTTTTCTAGTTTGGCATAGTCTAGGATTTATTGCAAAATCAAGTAAGTATTGTATCCCTTGTCTTGTACCTAGGGTTTCGTATTTATTTAGCTTATTGTTTAGGTCAAATTTGTACTTTATTGCTTTATGATTTCATTGTGACTCTGCAATTAGGGTTTAACATATTTTCAATAATTGTTAAATCCTGGTTTGGCCTCCTTTTGTATAATTTACAACTATATGTTGAAAAATAATTTTACTATAGTTTTAAAATTATATCTAAAACCTATGTACATTCTATGGCCTCTTTCATACCAAACCTTGTATGTGGCCAAAAGTATAACTTTTACAACAAATGTATATATATGTTAAGACATTGGTTAAAAACCTATGTGTAACATAAGGTTATATGCTATGTGGCCTAAGTAATTTGTATTTACGGTCCTATTATAGTTTTAAACATTCACAATAAAATCTATATATTACGACGTATCTCTACCCCCTCCAATGCGCACTGAATAAGATGGTATAAGACAATTAAAACATTAAGTATACTTTAATCGTCCTCACATATGACTTATGTGCCCTCATGAAACCTGAAATAAACCTAAGCTTTAAGCTTTGTTTAAAGCTTAAAATGTTTACACTCAAAATTCATCTCTTGCATGAATTTTATGCAGTGGAGCACAAATCAAGAAATTTCAGATAGTTCCTACAATCATATTTATTGATAAGACCTCAGAGACATTCAATTGGCAGCTGTAAAATTCAAATCTCGTGACCTTTTTCAACATTCTTCTTTCCTATGCTAAAACAATTGCGTGGAAACACATTTCTCTCACCACATTTCTTTGCAGTCATTTTGTCAAACAGTTCACATGAATGTATTTTATGTTATTTTTAATTTTTTCAGACAATTGGCAGTAGTACGAAAAGTTTAAATCTGAGTAGTGGATTTGCTTCAGGAGCCACATTAGACTGAAATTATTCATTCAAAATGTGTTCAACGGTTTGTGTCTAATGACATGGATGAGCTATTGAAAATTACAGCTGCAGACAAAAAGAATGAGCTGAAGGTTTTTGCAGGGGAGGTGGTATGACTTGGAAACCATTATAAATATTATTTTGAGACGTTTGGTATACAAATTCCATTACTAAAACAATCAAAGGAAAAACTGGAAGCACTGATGACACTAACACAATGTACAATTGAATTACAATGTGGATTATATATCCTTGGACTTAGCTGTATTTGTTTTGTTTTTTTTGGTTTAAGTAGACCTTTGTCCCACATTCGGAAAGTAAACAATAGAATAGAATAAGCTCGTGGCGGTGTAGCAAGTTATGTGACTTCAGTTTCATTTGCATTGCCACTTACCAAATTTATGAAGTATCCCACACGAGATAGTTGCTTAGTGGCGTGTTCTGTAAAGAAGAGGGTGAGTCGGTTGGTTACAGAGTAACTTGCTCAACGAGTTGTGCATGAGTTGGATGATGTGGGTCCATCCAATGAGATGCAAATGAAATTCTCTTACTCAAGAATATTATTTAGTTTTATAATGTTTTGAATGTCCATCTACTAAAATTAATTTAGAAATTAATTTTCATGTGATAGTAAGAAGCTATTTGAAAAAATGAGGGGAGGAAAACAACAAGCTATTTAAAAAAATGAGGGGAAGAAAACAAAACATATGAGCATATATAAAGTTGCATATGTAATTTTGAATGTGTAATGCAAATCTGCATAGTTTCCTTGTTTCCATAAAACCTAGCATAAAAGAAACTATATGTTTTGTAGGTGACCGTCAAATTGCAGGGCAAGTGAGACATTCTATTAATCCTAGGCCATCAACTGAGTAAACTTGACAACCTCCTTGACCAGAGTAACCACATCATTCGTACCCATGGATTACATGCCATCAATAATGCCATCATTCCATTTCAACCACTCTGCTTGTGAGGGCGCATTCCCATCTCTTCCTTTTCGTTTTCCCCTTCACTTCAACCAGGGGTTAAATTTGACGGCCACCTATGCTTGTCAAACAATTTTTGGATGATGGTAATTTTCCAATATTGCCCCTCAAAAATATGAAATAGTAGTTATTTAAACACTACTAATTTATATTTATTTAATTTTTTAAATGTATATTTTATATATTGATATAATATATGTGTGTGTGTGTGTAAAAGTGAAGGTCATATTGAAAATATGCAAGTCAAGTGTGACGGTATTTCAAATATTTACAAGTATTGTATCGACTAAAATCACCAAAGGCATCTAAACAAATCAAATATAACCCTTGACTTCAACTTCTCTCACATTTGCAATAGAGAATTTAAAATCCTCCTACATACGTCTCCGCCTCTTTATATCGTATATTCGTAATTTCATACCAACTTGTAGGATCGAAAATAAATAGTTGGTCGAGTTCAATCCCTCCAAGCTGCTCCACCCATTTAACCATATCTTCTTTTATCTTCATCTCTATCCCGTGTGACATCATTGCCAGCCTAAAATCAGGTTTCCCTCGCCCCCTCTACAGAATGCATCCTCGGCTCCCTTGAAGCCTACTTATCTCTCCCTTTTATGAAAGAGAAAAAGGAGGAGTAATGGAAGGAAATATATGACTTATTTGACATCCTCTCCATTTGTGTTTTCCATTTTTCTTTGCCACGTTCCTCTAAATCACTTAGATGATTGTCAAGAGCCTCTTTCAATTTCAGGGCCTTTTCCACATCAATACCATCCTCCTCTAAATTGTATGATTGTGGTTCAGGCACAATGGGATTGAGGCCCTCTTTCAATTGACGGATAAAGCAATCCTTAGACTTGTTCAAATCAGATGGTGCACGAGTCGCCTTCTTCATGCATTTTAAAATCGTGCGCTAATGAAACTTTGTCTGCGCAGTTCCGAAACATCGACAACAGATAACCGGAGACACCAAAAAAATCATGAACATTTTTGACTTAACATTTTCCGTGTAATGACAATAACTGCAGAACTCATCCATCATTCCATGATTGTTTAGTTGAAGTTATTCATTGATTTAATTTAACATCTTATTTTTGAGTTCCATCATTAAATAAGTTTTATGGAAAATACATTATACTTAAAGGCAGAAAATTTAGAATGCTCATCCAAAGCACAACACCTAACATGTTTAGGGTCTATGGTTTACAAATTGTGGTTTTGTACAAAATTTTGTGTTTTTTAGGATGAGCGCTAATACTAAGAAGGTCACATCGGTTTGTTAGGGATCCAATGAGATTTTAATGTTTAACATTATCATTTATGCTTTATTGACTATGCCACTGGGTTGACCGAAAGCGTAAATAGGACAAGTAAACAAAACCCTAAATGCAAAATCTTAAATTTTATTAACAAAATTTATACTCTAAATTTAAACACTTTAAACGTTAATGGAACTCTATAAACACTCATGCAAAGATACGAATACAAAACCTTAATGTTTTGAAAGAGTTTTTAATGTACATCAAAAGATTGTTTAAGGCATTGTGTTATCATTTACACTTCCTTCATTGTGTTATACGGTTTGTGAGGTTGGTCTTATGGGTTTAGTGCTTTGAGTGTTTACGTTGAGTCTTCAGGGTTTATGATATAGTGTGCAAGGTTGTCTGTTTTATCGTTTATCATTTATAGTTTACAATATCATATAAATGTTGACATTGTTATTCAATGTTATTCTTTGGAATGAGTAATTATGTATAAGCATGTAGGAATATATCACCAAAGAGTAAAAGTCTATGATATAAATTAAGTGCAATATTTAGCCATGTTATTAACATCTTCATTATTTTTCACTCACAGATATAGCTAGGGTTTTTTTTTTTTTTATTATAATTATGGTGAACAATAATAATGTGAAGACGATTTTGATCGTCATTAATTATATTTCAAAATTGTATAGATTATAGCGGATGGTTGCATTTTAGCATCATACTTTGTTGAAAGAAGTCTTCAAACAGTTGCATTTTGTACACATTATGCTGAGTGTGATCATTGTTTTCACAATACTTAAAATGTACATTATTCAGAAAGAATATTGATGTTTTGAGATATATAGGAAATATAAATATGTAATATTCATACAAACAAAATATTCGATTATTATCTATAGTCTATTTATATATTAATTTAAATGATATTTTTTCAATGCATGTCTCTTGATATTAATAAATTTATTTTGATTTGATATGAGAATAAGGTTTTTAATTAGGTCGAGGAGTTTTTATAACATTAATAGTACATTGAGTTAATATTATTTAATAAAACGAATTGAAGTATTTATAAATATTAATTAGCTTTTCAAGTACTCATATAAATGTTATGTCTTTGGGAAACTTTTCTAGAGGGAGAACAACGGACATAGAATAACATATAGATCAAATGTTGGATTCTATAGAGCATATAATATTTGAAGAGTAAATATTAAAAATAATAATTAATATTATTATTAGTAATATTTAATAGTAAAAATAATAATTAATATTATTGTTAGTCATATTTAATATTAAAAATAACAATACAAAATGCCAAATTTTTAATCACAACATGTCCAAATATCATCTATTCATTTGGAACATCCAAATTTCTTAACCCTTATTTTCTTTTCCCTATTCGGACATTCCTTTTTATATTTGGAATTTAGAACGTTAATTCCATTTTTGATCGGTTTATTCAGGTTCAAATCACACCGCATCTTCCACAAAGTCATAAATGAGGTTGAATCCCCTGAATGTGTCTTTTTTGTCTTAAACTTGGAAATGAAAATAGTCCTTAGATCATGAACTTTAACCTTTTAAAATAGCTCCTCCTTTATTTCATCACAACTCAAATTCGGCCTTCTATGGTGAACAACATGGACAACAAACTATTTCCTACAAAATTCTTCCTCGCATTGAATGTTCCTAATGCATAATGTCCATGTAGGAGTCTCGGGAGGTATTGGCGCGTTTAATTGGCTCCGCATCCTCATTTTTCCAATAGATAACTGCAACAAAAAAATAGATTTATAAGGAGCATGTCAAATACATCTTGCACACCTAGATCTACAAAGTGGGATTACCTTCACACGTTTGATTTATATAGGACATGATTTTAAAGCTTAAGTTTTAGTCTAATAAGTATAGTTGCAATTTTGATACTATGATTGTGGGGCATGCATTGGTAGGCTAAATTATAGAGAAGGTGATCGTGTTGTTAATCATAGGATAGGTCCTATGATTGAAATTGTTAAAAAAATTATTCATTAGTCAAAGCGGGGATGTATCGTGCTCGAGTCTATATTGTTTTTCCCATGCACGGTCAACAACAATGACTAAAAACAACTTGCATGGGTCCCCAAACTGGTTAAAGCTCCTATTTTTTCTTAGCAAGACACAATTGAAAACAATACCAACACATTAAATATTAAAGCACACTTCATAACGGTTTGTGATTATTTCCTTCCATATATTTTTTTATTTTTCCTAGAAATAAAGAGTAACGATTCTTGATTCTTTCCTTTCACAATTTTTTTATTGATAAAGGAAATTAAGAATATAATATATTTCTGATTTAATTATTGATAATTTATATGCTTTGGTGACAAATATCCTAGACTCTATGGAAAAGAGCTACAAACAATGTATGGAAAAACCCAACATGTGTTGAGTTATATATTGGCTTAACTATCGGCCTAGTAAGTTTTTGTTTATTGAAAGCTATATAAGCAGCCTTTGGCAGCATAATAAATGTATTACTTGGTCTACAATTTTATGGATGAGATCATGGAAGATGTGGGTCATAGTGCGTTGATAGGTGGCCCACACATTTTTCAAACCGAAGGGCATAACGCGATAGAAGAAGGTTCCCCAAGGGGTGGTGAAAGATGTCTTATGTTGGTCTTATGGTGCGATGAAGATATGATTATAACCAAAGAAACCATCTATAAGAGAAAGCATCTCATGGCCCTATATGATCAATGTTAGGAATGGGAAATTCATCCTTAGGCCAAGCGAGATTTAAATCTCAAAAGTCGACATAGATGTAGAGATTTCCAAAGATTTGGAAATACATACGATAATGGAAACCTATTGCAGAGATAGTCATTAGGTTGGATGAATTTGATAGAAAGAAGATGTTGCAATTCCTCTTTAACAAGGAGGGCAACATGAGGATGCATGTGACGTAACTTATGCTGAACTGGTTTAGCGTCAGGGATGGTGACGATGTTATAGATCATGATGTTAGGATCGAGGCCTGTCATGTCAGCGTATGACCATGCGAAGGCCTGGATATGATTGGAAAGGAAGGTGGTGAAGGATTATAACTCTTGTGGATCAAGATATTGGCCAACTTTGAGGATGTGGGCTCCTACGAAGTTTGTACATTGATGTCAATGATGGATTCATTGAGAAGGGTGGATGTGTCGGGAGGTAAGATCTTATGAAGATAGAAATTTTTGCCTCCATGTAGCAAAGAATAGAGTTGTCAACACCGAAATTTGGATAATGTCAATGGTAGAGGAATATTCCTCTACCATGTTGGGAAAAATGAGAGGAATGGACATAGTTTCACCCTCTTCCTGATAAGTGACTGGTCCCAAAGTGATTGTGGAGATTAAAAAAGTTATAAGAAAGGGAGCAGTGTCATCCATGTCCATGGAATCATTGGATGGAGAAGGAGAGCATGGTAAGTCGATGTGCATGGGAAATGTAGAAAAAGGATACGCGAGGGAGTTGGTGGGATGTTATTTAAAACCTAGGCTGAAATTTTTGTGAGGCTTGCAGGATTGGTCAACAATAAGATCATACATACCTTGTTCATAAATTCCAAGGTTGAATCCCTTCTTCACGCAATAGTGGGGTAAGTGCATGAAGTTGGTGGACAATTCCGTGGACATAAAAACCCAAAATTCAGGAACCGCGATCGTGGTTCTTGAATTTCAGGTTTGGCAATTACTGAACCTAAAACCGCGATCACGGTTTAGAACCGCAAGCGTGGTTATAAACCACGATTGTGGAACTCTGAGACAAAAATTAGTAGTCCCGCGACTCCTTATTTTCCCCATTTTTCATTTCAAACCGCGATTTCTCCTAGACGTTTTTCACTCGAGCTTTGAATACCACCTCAAAATTGCTCATCGGACTTCTGGATCATGATAGATTCAACCATGCCACCAAGATGAGGAGGTAAGCCCCGATTTTAATCATTTTTTTGCATTTTAGGTTTTTTTTTTTTAGCATTTTCATGGGTTTTTTGAAATGTTTGTTTATGTATACAATTTTCTTGTTTTATCAGTTGGTCGGCAAGCTCGAAATCGTGTAAACCATCAAAACATTCCTCAAAACCCACCGAACATTCCTCAAAACCCTTTGAACATTCCTCAAAACCCTCCTCCAAACATAGATCCGCCTCATGTGGCTCCTTCTGTCCCCACTGAGCCAAGCAAGAACACAAGATAATATCATTGGAAGAATATGAGAAAATAAAATTGTCATTGAGAACCTAATTCAGACTATAAGACAAAATCATGCCACAAATCCATCCCGCATGACTTTAGCCAATACATTGCAAACATTGATTGGCGAAGTCGAGTCCGCAACCAACCAAATACATAGATGGAATACCTTTAGAGGTGACTGTAGGTGGTGGTATGCGGATAAACTATCCCATGTGGCCGTAAAAGACAAAAAAATTGGAAAAGACCTCATTTGTGCATTATTTACCGACCCTAGAACCAATGCCCCCCTGATTACTTGCAAACGGTTCCCAATCCATTGGTGCCACGATGACCGAATCAAAAACAATTTTTGGGACCGATGGTGGATGGTTTTTGATTATCCACCATGCAACAACAATGAGGTTCCTCTTTATTTTTTGAAGAAATTATATTGCGAGTTCATGCTCAATGAGGTCCCGAATTATTTTGAATTTTCTGACTTTTTTGGTCAAGGAGGTGGCTCTGCACAGAGTAGACCTGGTGCACGCATAGGTCAACCTAGGATCCCCCATGCCCCAAAACCCCACTGCCTTTAGTTATCCCTCCTACAATGAAAGAGGTTGTGGAGATTGATACACTGCATGCATTGAGGGAGCTTCGACACTCTAACCCAACATAGTGACTAGATTGCATCTGGTGATGTTGGTGGAGGTGCCAGTTCTAGCGCACCACACCACTATGGATCATGTGGTGCCATATGCACTACGAGTGAGACATCATTTTCTGTTCACATGATTTCTTTTCTATAGATGAGATCTTTGGGAATGTTTTTGGAATCAAAAGCCACTGATATTGGTCTTTCATAGGTAAATTTCAAATAAATATAAATAATATATATATACAATAGTTTAATTCACATGTTTGAGATTTTAATATATATGTATTTGATTGTACGTCATGTACATACATGTAAAAAACTAATTTTTTATTTTATTTTAAATAGCAAGAGCCGGTGAAGGAAACATCCGGCGTCGACATGCTAGCTACTACAACTGGGCATGTTTCAAACGTAAGTTTCAAGTTGTACAAACTTACATTTTTAATTTCATTTGATTGCACTAGATTATTATTATAATGTTTCACGTGTATGTTGTACATATTAATATGTTTGTCTTTTATACATAGGAGCTTGGCGGGTCATCATCTGCTCTGGGAACTAAGGCTACTGGCATGCCTCACATGAGTTTTATGCAGGTTAGTAAATCTCTTTACACTTTGTTTCTAATTACTGGAAGTTCACATGGATTGTACATGCTTTGGACCTCTGTTATGTGGTGCACAGTCATGTAGATTTTAATATTGATTTGTACATGTTTTTTGTATAGCTTATGACTGCTAGAGAGACTCCTCCATATATGCAGACTGTGGAGGCTGCTGTAGATACTTGCCATAACATCTGCAGATCCACTAACTGAGGTACAATTTTTCAAATTTGTTAAATTTTGGAGGTTCATTATTTCTTATTACTTAAATCTACAATATCAATGTTGTATGTATGTGAAACATTTAATTTGAAAATTAATTATTTGTATGTAGCTTACCCCTCATGAGTCTATTTTTGCCCCTGCGATGCGTCAACAACAAATTAATAGGGATCATGACATCGCGGTAAGATTTCACATGCATTTTAACTAAATTGTACAAGTTTCTAAATTTTGAATGTATTTTAAAATTTTGGGTGTTAAAAACTTGTTGTTTATGAATGTGCAGGTTAGGTTACAGGCATGCTTAGAGACACCTAGGACCACACGGATGAAATCCGTAGTGGCATCTCCCTCCACTACATCCCCAAGTCGTGGACGTGCTACTTCTAGTAGGGCGAAGAGAGGGAAGATGTTTCATGAGTAGATTCATAGTCCACATGGATGTACATATATATATATATATATATATATATGGGCCATCTGGTCCTAGTGAACATGTTTCTTCATATAGTCCATTGTATATATATAGCCTTTTGCGACCGCATGTGGTCCTATATACATTATGACACACTTAGTTTGAGATGTACACATACATTATGAACTTACATATATTTTCAGAGACGTGCGTCTGGAGCACACTTTGTTTGATTCTTATATATCCATGTGTGTTGGTTTTCATAACGATAAATCTGAACTATATGTTTGATTTGATTTCATTGCATGTATGATATCCTTCTATGTATGTTTTCATAACCATTTAAATTAGTTCTAGATATGTATGTTTGATTTAAAATTAAAAAACCATGTCCCGGAGCACTACATGGTACAATTGTTAAGCAAACCTATTCCATTAAGCAAAACCATGCTAGGTGAACTACAAAAGGGCAAAATTTACGTACAATTACTTTTTTAAAAAAAAACTAACACTCAATCTGTTGCATATCAACTAATGCGAACATTGATAGAAATAAGCGAGGTCTAGAGTTCATCTTGAACTATATATGAATATTTAACGTTACTTATGGTGCAACATTGAAGATTTTACAATTTTCCCGATTTTCAAGTTTTACAATTTTCATATTTCTAGAATTGAAGATTACACAGAGGTTTCAAATTTTTTTCTTTGTTATCAAAACTTATTATTTTTAGTAAGGCTCGTATGCCAATTTAATAATAAATATTTAATCATGTCTTCTTGTATTTGGATTGAGATGAATTTTTTCATTAGATTAGGTATTTTCATATGGTTTCCTGCTTCAAATTTCAAGTGTTTTCGATCTCCATAATTGCAAGGATCTAAAAAGGCAAGTTTTTTCTCTAAAATTTTAAATGGGATGCTATAAAAAATTAGGGTACCAATGGAAAATATTTTTAGATCATATTCAAGGAGTTCATGAGTAGAAGTTACGGGCAAAATTGCAGGGGAAATGGAGCAAAAATGAAGGAGATATGAGCAAAAATGTGATTTTTGCAATAGGGTTTCTTGAAAATTTAGTAGCATAACGAGAATACTAACAACAATGAAGGAAAATGAAATACTAAAAAGGGATTAAAAAAATGGCTAAGTGTATGTTTATACTCACCTCTTAACATTAACCTAGCTAACTCACCTTCTAACTCATCCTTGACCATTCTGGATTAACTCGGGTTACATGACATGACAGGGTAGGGTTACAAGCCTTAAGTGACAAAGGGACTTAAAGGGGTGATAATGTGTGAAGGGGTTAAGTATTCATGAGAGGGGGAAACATAATCAAGTTGGGGTGCTGAGGAATTGAATACCTAGTGAGAATGTTACAAGCCTTAAGTGACGAAAGGGAGAGATTTCATGTGGTGGTGCATTCTGATGTCCCAAGTTGAAAAGGGTAAAAATTTGACAGTAAGCCCTTATTAGTATTCTTAGGTTCCACCCATCACATGAAGAATCCTCCTCTAATGAAGAATCAACTCATGTCTTCCATAGCGGAAGATCTTGAATGATGAGGCTTTTCCATAGACCATCTTGTTGAATCTGGAAACTACAAATGAAACTTTCTCATCTTCCAAGATGTTCACATGCTCCAATGTGTTGAGTCAATTCTCAGGAATGGCATTGATATTTCCACATTGACTAAAATATTTTTCATTTAACTCTTCATAGGATTCTAGAGATATAACCTATGATCTCTACAAGGGCTTCTAAAGTATTGACTATTGAAGGAAAGGGTCACAAATATTTTCCTAAACCAATTCTTAAAATTTGAATCCTGAAGATTCTTCATGTGGAATTATTCTCCCTAAGAGGAGTACCAAGCTCATGCATTCTTGTGCCAAGATCTTCCAAAAATTTTGATACATTCTCCTCATGGGATTCAAAATCAGAAATGGCTTCTTTTAGAGCATCAAACCTCTAGGTGATGGTATGGGACAAAATGTCATACAAGTTCTCTGAGTCAGATGAAAACACACCTGAGCTCACCAAGGAATGAGAATCAAAATTATTCATCTCACTCACAAATGGGAGATTATTTTCCCAATGGAATTTCTCTTTCTTGATCTCAACTCTATTCCTATTAATTTTCAAAAATATGACCAAGAACAATCTAAACAAAGAGATAATCTCAAGAAATAGATCATGTTCCCTTTTTCAAGGATCATGCTCACCCAATGGTCACATGTCCTTCTTTGCAGTATGAATGCTTGATCTTGCTTGATGGACTGGGGGTTGAAGTTTCAGATCTACATTGCTTCAATTTGAGGTAGAGATGATTAATCTCATGCAATAAATGATGGAACTTATGAATAAAAGGTCCTCACACATGTGTTCCCTTAATTGTTTGATGATTTACTTATACTCCTAATTCATGTAGTGATCTCATGATGAAGAATCCTATTACAATGAAAAATAATGAGCATGTAAGCACATAGCTAGGGCAACAGAGGATAAAGAGATCACCACAACAACATAGCTCAAGAGAGAAAAGCAAGGACAGTGATGAAGCACCTAAGAGGACAGAGGCAAGTCCAAAGAGAACAAGAGAGATGGAAGGTAAACAAGTGACATTGAATGTTTTGAGTCCTAGGAAATGAACGGAGGTGAGGAGTGAGAAGTCATGCCTCAGGACATCATGGCACTGAACTGACTACGCCGACATGTCTGGGTGGCTAGGTGAATGCTAGAGGAGGCGGTGTTTTGGTGTGCGACAAGGTCGTTGCTTCCGGCTACTTCGTTCGGGCATAGTCCCTTAAGAGCCATGAGACCAAAATATCATTCAACTTCGACGAGTGACTACTCGGACTTCGTGGCACTTAGAGATGCCTCATATAATTTGACACCTTGGTATAGGGACCCTCTACAATAGCCCCTCTCGGTTTTTTCCTTCTCATATCGGTGCTCTCGCCCTATTGTTTGCAAACACGTGAAATAGTGCAGTTTGAGCCACTGTAAGGTTGTCAAACGCTATATTTTGCAAACGGTGGGTCGTGGCACCGAAATGACTACGCTGAAATGTTTGGGTGGCCAGGTGAACACTAGAGGAGGTGGTGTTTTGGTGCGCGACAAGGTCGTTGCTTCCGAGCTACTTCGTTCGGCGTAGTCCCTTAAGAGCCCTGAGACCAAAATATCGTTCAACTTCGACGGGTGACTACTCGGACTCCATGGAACCTAGAGATGCCTCATCTAATCTGACACCTCGGCATAGGGACCCTCTACAATAGCCTCTCTCAATTTTTTCCTTCTCATATTGGTGCTCTCGTTTCCCTATTGTTTGCAAACGCGCGAAATAGTGCAGTTTGAGCCAGTGTAAGGTTGTCAAATGCTATATTTTGTAAATGATGGGTCGTGGCACCAAACCGACTATGCTTGACATGTTTGGGTGGCTAGGTGAATGCTAGAGGAGGTGGTGTTTTGGTGCGCGACAAGGTCGTTGCTTAGGCTACTTCGTTCGGCATAGTCCCTTAAGAGCCCTGAGACCAAAATATCGTTCAACTTCGACGGGTGACTACTTAGACTCCGTGGCACCTAGAGATGCCTCGTCTGATCCAAAACCTCGACATAGGGACCCTATACAATAGCCTCTCTCGGTTTTTTCCTTCTCATTTCGGTGCTCTCGCTGCCCTATTGTTTGCAAACGCGCGAAATAGTGCAATTGGAGCTAGTATAAGGTTGTCAAACGCTATATTTTGCAAATGGTGGGTCGTGGCACCAAACCGACTATGCCGACACATCTAGGTTTTTAGGTGAACACTAGAGGAGGTGGTGTTTCAGTGCGCGACAAGGTCGTTGCTTAGGCTACTTCGTTCGAGCGTAGTCCCTTAAGAGCCCTGAGACCAAAATATCATTCAACTTCGACGGGTGACTACTCGGACTCCGTGGCACCTAGAGACATCTTGTCTAATCTAACACCTCAGCGTAGGGACCCTCTACAATAGCCTCTCTTGGTTTTTTCCTTCTCATATCGGTGCTCTTGCTGCCCTATTGTTTGCAAACGTGTGAAATAGTGTAGTTTGAGCCAGTATAAGGTTGTCAAACACTATATTTTGCAAACGGTGGGTCGTGGAACCGAACCGACTACATCAACATGTTTGGGTGGTCAGGTGAATGCTAGAGGAGGTAGTTTTTTCGGTGTGTGACAAGGTCGTTGCTTCCGAGCTACTTCGTTCGGGCGTAGTCCCTTAAGAGCCCTGAGACCAAAATATCGTTCAACTTCGACGGGTGACTACTTGGACTCCGTGGCACCTAGATATTCCTCGTCTAATCTGAAACCTTGGCATAAGGACCCTCTACAAAATTATCTCTCGGTTTTTTCCTTCTCATTTCGATGCTCTCGTTGCCCTATTGTTTGCAAATGCGTGAAATAGTGCAGTTGGAGCCAGTGTAAGGTTGTCAAACGCTATATTTTGCAAACGGTGGGTCATGACACCGAACCAATTGTGCCGATACATCTAGGTGGCCAGGTGAACACTAGAGGAGGTGGTTTTGGTGCGCGATAAGGTCGTTGCTTCTGGGCTACTTCGTTCGGGCATAGTCCCTTAAGAGCCCTGAGACCAAAATATCATTCAACTTCGACGGGTAACTAATTGGACTCCGTGGCACCTAGAGATGCCTCATTTGATCTTACACCTTGGCGTAGGGACCCTCTACAATAGCCTCTCTCAGTTTTTTCTTCTTTTATCGGTGCTCTCGCTGCCCTATTGTTTGCAAACACGTGAAATAGTGCAGTTTGAGCCAATGTAAGGTTGTCAAACGCTATATTTTGCAAACGGTGGGTCATGGCACCGAATCGACTACGCCGACATGTCCGAGTGGCCAAGCAAATGCTAGAAGAGGTGGTGTTTTGATGCGCGACAAGGTTGTTGCTTTCGGCTACTTCGTTCGGGCGTAGTCCCTTAAGAGCCCTGAGACCAAAATATCATTCAATTTCGACGGGTGACTACTTAGAATCCATGGCACCTAGAGATGCCTCATCGATCCAAAACCTCAGCATAGGGATCCTCTATAAAAGCCTCTCTTAGTTTTTTCCTTCTCATTTTAGTGCTCTCGCCCATATTGTTTTGCAAAACGCGTGAAATAGTGTAGTTGGAGCTAGTATAAGGTTGTCAAACGCTATATATTTTGCAAACGATTGGTCGTGGCACCGAACCGACTACGCCCGGCATGTCCGGTGGCCAGTGAACACTAGAGGAGGTGGTGTTTTGGTACGCGACAAGGTCGTTGCTTTCGGGATACTTTGTTCGGGCGTAGTCCCTTAAGAGCCCTGAGACCAAAATATCATTCAACTTCGACGGGTGACTACTCGGACTCCATGGCACCTAGAGATGCCTCATCTAATCGACACCTCGGCATAGGGACCCTCTACAATAGCCTCTCTCTAGTTTTTTCCTTCTCATATCGGTGCTCTCGCTTTGCCCATATTGTTTGCAAATGCGCGAAATAGTGCGGTTGAGGCGGTGTAAGGTTGTCAAAACACTATATTTTGTAAATGATGGGTCGTGGCACCGAACCGACTATGCCGACATGTTCGGGTGGCCGGTGTGAATGCTAGAGGAGGTGGTATTTTGGCAACGACTACTTTGTTCGGGCATAGTCTCTTAAGAGCCCTGAGACCAAAATATCGTTCAACTTCGACGGGTGACTACTTAGACTCCGTGGCACCTAGAGACACCTCATCTGATCCGACACCTCGGCGTAGGGACCCTCTACAAAAGGATCTCTTAGTTTTTTCCTTCTCATTTCGGTGCTCTCGCTGCCCTATTGTTTGCAAACACGTGAAATAGTGCAGTTGGAGCCAGTGTAAGGTTGTCAAATGCTATATTTTACAAACGGTGGGTCATGCACCAAACCGACTATCTTTACCACGTCCGGTGGCCGGTGAATGCTAGAGGAGGTGGTGTTTTGGTGCAACAAGGTCGTTGCTTCCGGGCTACTTCGTTGGGCGTAGTCCCTTAAGAGCCCTGAGACCAAAATATCGTTCAACTTCGACGGGTGACTACTCGGACTCCATGGCACCTAGAGACATCTCGTCTGATCCGACACCTCGGCGTAGGGACCCTCTACAATATCCTCTCTCGATTTTTTCTTCCTAGATCGGTGCACACGCGTAGGTATGGTCTTGTAAACACTTAGGGAGGAGTCATTTTCAAAATTTACAACTTTGTCAAAATTTACAACTTTATCAAAATTTACAACTTTGTCAAAATTTACAACTTTTTTTACAAATTTACAAATTTTTTAAAATTTACAACTTTTTCAAAATTTACAACTTTGTCAAAATTTACAACTTTTTCAAAATTTACAACTTTTTCAAACAATGAAAGCTTCTCTTAGCTTCGAGAATTTAAAATTCTCTACTAACAATGCCAACCACATGAAGGTGGAAGCTTTTCTGGCACCACTAACCTAAACATAAAAGTGTTAGTCAAAGAAATTTAAGTTTCAAATCAAAACCATATACTATCTATATATACAAAATACACAAATTTAAAATAAAATATATTCAAACTTAAATCTAGATCTTTAAACTAACAAATATATATATATATATATATATATATATATATATATATATCAAAGAAATTATATATACTAGACATGAGCATTGTAAATTCATTCCAATGAACCATCAAGATCGGATCTACTCTGAATAAAAACAAGATTGCTTCATGATCTAACTCTCGAACCTTCTAAAGAATCTTGTTATTAGGCCTTCTTCGATATCTATATAGCTGAATATTTGTCACTAGATTTAGATGCGAATATAAAAGTATTTTCTGTGTGTCTCAAAATCTTCAAACACCCAAACAGAGGAGTTTTTAATGGATACCGTCAAAGTCAAGTTCCAATAACTACCACTGACCCTATATGATACTCAATATCTTCGCCATCTATAATAGGAGAAGTCAACTTCTTTCTTTCCTCGATGCAATGACATAAGAAATAGTTTATTCTTTCTTCATTGTCTTCTATCGCAATTACTGCAAACACATGTCCTACAAAAACAAAGGTTGAACAACTCAAATTTAAATTACATATTAAAATTTCAATGGACATAACTCAATACAAAAATTAAATAAATAACCATAAATACCTTGTCGCACCAAAATTGAAATTTTGTCAAAGTCCTTGGATGTTGCAACTTCATCTGCAGAAACAAGTCGTAATGCTTGTGGAGGTTAATAACTAGGAAGTGGAGTTAGAGGCCTACAAATCCATCCATCCACCCATTCTTGTGAATCACACTCAGCAGTGACAAATTCAATACAAGATGCACAAAAACATGTCAAATTTCTTGTCCATACGGCCCACGAAGTAGCGTATGAGCTACAAAATGAGTGCATATCACTGGACCCAGTGAGTTTCATACAATCCTCATAGTTAGCAATTTGTTGTTCCTCTTTCAACGAAAAATATATGCGAATCATGGAATTTTCTTAAGAACCTCGGGCCATGTTGTCGTACACCATTCCACTATGCTCTTTGCATCTTTTAATTTAGCACCATCTTTGTACTTCAACTCTTCTCTTGCAAGAGCTCTTTTACACATGCCCCGCACCGTCATGCTCTCATTTTCTATGTCCAACCTCGGTGAAAATCCAAATATGTTGCACACCAATCTTGACGTGCATTCTTAAATTGAGACGTGTAATTATTTGACCATATATAATGTTGTTTGAAGTGGATGTCCCTATCAGACAAGTTTCCATAAAATAACTGGAAACACCCTTACACAAATTTAGTAGAATGAGTATGATCATCATTGATATAAAAGTGGTACTCTCTTAAAAAAATTTGATCATTCTCTGTACTGTCAGGAGAATGTAGAAATGCTATATGCACAAAAATGGCAACTTGTACTGAGTTGTAATATTGCGATTGAACCTCCATTTGTGGTTGCAATGTGTAATTCTCTGCAAAATCAACCACTAAAATAATAGTACCAATAGGAAATGTGTCTTTGCATAGCTTGAATTGTTCATCCAACCATTGAGCTCTATGTGTATGCCTAACATACTCATAAACAATTTCATCCTTAAATTTTCTCAAAAATTGGAAAACAGGCATTTGTTTTGTAACTAGCTCACACCGTTTAGACTATTTTCCATCTTTCAATTGGTATGCAACTGATTTATATTTATCAAACTCAACTAAATTATGTCCTATTGTACCTTCAATTTACTCATGGATGTAACTTTCGAATCTAGGTAATCCACCTCATGTACTACAACTTCCATCTAAACAATCCCGATTATAAAAAAATTGTCCAACTTCTTTTTCACAAAATATAGTAGGAATGAAATCCTGGAATATATTAGTGGAACTTGAACACCACATTCGATAACATAGTTTCGAATGAAAATTAGAACGAAAACATAAAAATTTAGCATAATGCATCGCAAATTCAACATGTTGCCTATAACAACAAGTGGTGCGAGCGTGGTTGATTTTCACATAGAATGGTTTCAACATTTCAAAAAAAGCGTCGACTAATTTTAATTTCCAGATTCTCTTGTTCAAACTTACAAAAAAATTGAGTTTGCGTCATATCTAAGAAATGCTTTGGATGTTTTTCACGATTAGTAGAACCAACTCTCTGTTTTATAACATCTCTTGTATTAGGTGAAACTCTAGAGTTATCATGGAAAAATTTAATAACTTCTCTTATAGCATCAAATTATTTTTGTCCTTACGCGGTGCTCTAGCGTAAAAATGCCCAAAAATCGGTGTTATTGAGTGATTGAAGGATATTACGTCTTTCAATTGCTTTCATCGATTTTTTCGATTAACTTATGCAACATTCGACTTGTTTGCGTAATCAAATGTTTTTTTATCGATTCACTTACCACACTAGTAGCAAGTACATAATGCACGATATTACTATCCCTAGTGTGTCTCTTGACACCAATAGTGTGATATGCATCATGAAGGTTTTCAACAATTGTAGAGGTTGGACCACATATATTAGATGTTATCAATCCTAAGGTGTTTAATGTAGGTTTCATTTTAATCAATTTCATCAAACTAACCAATAATCGATATCTTTGGGAATCATTTAAAATTTTAAAATGATTATCCCAAATTTCATGGGCTTTTCTTCGATTTTTCGTTCGTAAAGTTTGTCGGACATTGGTTTCAAAATATTTTCATCAATTTCAATAAAAATTAGGTTTCTTACATAAAATCCTAGGAAGTGTTTTTGTCAAATTTTGTCTGTCTACGCTTCAACATGAATTTCCTTATTCACATTTTCATTGTTTGCGTAATCAAACGTTATTTTTTTATTGATTCACTTACAACACTAGTAGTAAGTACACGATGCACAATATTACTATCCCTAGTGCGTCTCTTGACACCAATAGTGTGATATGCATCATGAATGTTTTCAACAATTGTAGAGGTTGGACCACGTATATTAGATGTTTTCAATCCTAAGGTGTTTAATGTAGGTCTCATTTTAATCAATTTCATCAAACTAACTAATAATCGACATCTTTGGGAATCATTTAAAATTTTAAAATGATTATCCCAAATTTGATGGGTTTTTCTTTTGATTTTTCGTTCGAAAGTTTGTCGGACATTGGTTTCAAAATATTTTCATCAATTTCAATAAAAAAATTAGGTTTCTTACATAAAATCCTAGGAGGTGTTTTTGTCAATTTTTTCCTATCTACAGTTTCAACATGAATTTCCTTATTCACATTTTCATTGTCTCCTTCAATTTCAACATTTGCTACATCACGACGAGTATTTAATTATTCTTCAACATTGTGATAAAAAACATCTTCATCACGAGTATTTAATTCAACTTCAACATTGACAGTAGAAACATTACCTGGTTCTTCATTGCTTACAATAGTTGGGGTTGAAGATGAACCTCTTCTTGATTCACGAAGTTTCCGCATTCGCTTAGCATTTTGAATTTTGTTGGCCTCTAATTCGTTTGGTGTTTTTTTACTTAATGACTTTATTTTTGACTTCGTTTCTTGTCTCCCATGATGTTTTGCTTCCGGTGATAAGAAAAACGTGCAGAAAAAGACAAAATTTCGCAGTAATTCATACAGTAAGGTCAGAAAGTAAAAATCACATGGTAATTCGACATTGGGATGCATGTAAATATCATTTATGAACTGCGAGCACGCTTTATAAAGCGCGATCACGGTTTATAAAGAGCGCTCTTGGTTTGTGTTTAAAAACCGTGATCGTGCTTTATAAACGTGATCGCGGATCTATCTGTCGAACCTAAGCCTCGGAAAATCTTTGTTTTTTCCCAACCAAAGCTATGGAAGGTCATTATGAAGTGTAAAAGGTCAAAAAACCTCAAATCTACTCTTCCAAAGACTTGAACCATGCTAAAAACTGAAAACATTTCAAAAAAATGGTGCCATCGCATAGGGAGAGGCTCTGTTAGCTTTGTAGAAATATTGATTTTAAAGTGAATAGAATAAGATAAATATCATTTTATAATTTTTTACTAACAATAGGTCTTTTAAGACATTTTTTCCCGTGAATGTTCATGTCTACGTTTAAGACTGTAACTTTTGTTTCGCTTATCAAAATGTGATAAAAATTATACCATCCCAAGCGTGGAAAAATTCTATACACGTTAAAAAAATTGATTTCGATATTTTTTGATATAGTTATGGCGGGAAAACGGAAAGCGCTCCGTTTTCTAAATATTTTCAGACCACTTTCACGGAAAAAATCATTAAAAAAATATTTCTCAAAAAATACAAAATAAAATCCATCCCAAGATAGATAACTACATCTAACGTTTCACCAAAGGGAAAAAAAAATAACAAGATTTGGTCATCCAAAATGCGGGCAAACGGACTACAATCTTATAAGTTTTTTCAAAAAAAAAAACTAAGTCATATAATTTTAAGTGTTTAATATAGCTAAACTTGTCCATTTTTTTAAAAAAATAGTATTTTAGAAACTAGATTCTGAATGCTACGATTCATATTTATATAATTTTTCTAATTTTGAGTGCGCATATAGCTAATAATCCCTACAAGTTGAGATTTCGTTGTTTTTTGCAATATGACGTCCACGAGATGACCCTATATTTGTCCATCAACTTCCTGCACTTACCCAAAGTAGAGGTGGGTATAGGTGAGGATTTGTTATAGAGGAAGTCAAATAAATTGGTGTATTGTTTGGTGTGGGGTTGAATGCTGATGTGAGCGGAAGGGTGATCGATTCCACCATAGGTAATTTTGGTGTTGATATGGGTTGGACCAAATGAAATTATATCCCTAACATTAGGTTGATACATAGGAGCTTTATCGGGTGTACCAAGTTGATTGAGTGAGGTAAGAGAATTGAGAGCGAGGAGTCGACACTCCATCACATTATCAATAGATTCATCATTAGGTAACTTAGATGCAAGTATGGAAGAACTAGTGGATTCTTCGGAGGATGAGTCTTGGGTCGGGATGAACATGTCATTTAGACGATAGGTCATGTGACATGATTTGAATTGAGGAAGGGTTTTAGGGAGAGTATGGATCTTCCCCTCATGTTCATATTTGATACAATGATGGAGAGTGGAGGGGATGCAACACATGGCATGGATCTATGGGTGTCCAAGAAAAATGTTATATTAAAGCTCCCCCTCAAAAATGTAAAATAATTCAAGGAGAATGTTTTCACCCACGCGGATGGGGAGGATAATTGTGCCCAGAGTAGGGGCAATAACATCATTGAAAGCACAAAGAATCACAAGCGATTGAACAATAATGGATTTGGGAAGTTTAAGATGGTCGAAGGTATGAGATGAGATGATATGGATGTTTGCGTCATTTTTGATCATAGAGCGGAAGATAAATTTTCATTGATACGAGAAAATGATGAAAAGATGAAGGTTGTGATCTTCAGGTAAGAGGTCTAGGATTTCAGAGTTGTCAAAGGAAATGGTGGTAGAAATGGTAAGAGCCCTAACAAGGGATGTGAACAGTTGGGCTTCACATATAGAGACTGGCATATGTTGCGAAGGCTTCAATAAGGGATTGTTGATGATTGAGAGAGCTTTGGATGAGGTCATAGAGGGACATATTAATGGGAGCTTGGTGTAATTTTTGTATGATATTTTTTTCAATGGTGGTATACTTTTGGATTTGCGGTGTGGCTAGGTGGACACCATGGCCTTGAATGAAGGAGGGGATGGAACAGGCTCGTGGAAGGAGCACTAATGACAAGTTTTGATTTGGATTGGGTAGATGATTGAAGGTATGATGTAGACATGGGCGTGGATTCAAGTGTTGATGTGGATAGAATTAGAGGTGTGGGAGTAGGAGGAGCTGTAGGCATGGGTGTAGAAATAGATGTTGAGACGGATGTGGGGATGGGTACATGTATAACATATGTAGGTGTAGAAGATGTAGATGTAGTGTATGTAGATGTATATATAAGAGAGTTGTGCATAGTAGATGTGGATATGGTGGATGTAGGCATGGTAGATGTAGACATGGGTGCGGATATCGACATGGTTAGAGATGTGGAGATAGATGTCAAAGGAGTAGAGGTGGGTATGGTGGAAGAAGGGATGATGGGAGCGGGTGATGGTGTTGAATCTTGGTCTTAGGTATTTATTGTATTAGCATTAGGTGTTTGAGATGTAGGCATATTAGATTCTTTATTTGGTGAATGATTACGGAAAGGTTTTTGAAGACATCTAAGGAATAGTTAGGTGGAGCGCTAGGATTATCCAATTGAAGGACCCACGATCGACAAGGTGTTGGATGAGGTCTTTAAAGGTGAAACTTTTTTCAATAACATGACCTCGTACTTGGTGGTGTTTGTAGTAGTGATCTTCACAGTACCACACAAGTTTAGGTTGCATATCATCGATGGGGCAGATAGGAGGGAGTTGAATGAGACGGCAGCCACGAGTTCATCAAAGATCAAACTATATGATTCTTCGAGGGGAGTATAGTTGGGAGTAGGTCGAGGAGCCCTTTGTGGAGGTTTTATATGAGAGGTGGACATAGAAGAATATTTAATAATGATGACATTGGCCGCATTTTTAGATTTTTCATTATGATTAGAGGACCCGGTGTATTTGGGTTTTGGGTTATCGGATTAATGTTTGACATGGCCTTACTCAAGGTCATGAAGTTCTAGTTTATGAGCCATGGTGAAGGATTCTTCAAAGATTTGAAAAGATTGGATTTGAAGGGTTGATGAAATATGCTTGGCACATGATCAAGAGAAAAGCTTAATAAGCTCGGTTTGGGGAAGGGAGAAGGATAATTGATTAATGATGCCACACCACCTAGCGAAAAAATATGTGATGGGTTCATCATCAAAATGTTTGGTGGCACAAATGTCGGCGAGGGTGATTTTGAGTGCAATATTAATGGAGAAATGCTCTAGAAAGAGTTGCGTGAGTTGGGTGAATGAAAAGAGGGAGTGTTGCGAATATTGTTCTACCAAGTACAAAGCGGGTCTCAATCCCAATGACATGTGGAAAGTGCGGAGCATGAGGTCCTGGTCATGTGCAATGAGATAACATGTGTGCCTTAAAGCACAAATTTGTTGTTGAGGGTCCTCCTTGCTGTTGAATTTAGAAAACTTAAGGAGTTCCTGTGTGGAGGATAAGGTTTGAAAAGAACTGATGGATGGATGGGCTCATTGCAAATTTATTCATAAGAGAAGGTGGTTTTAGAACCCAAAGTAGTGGCTTCAAGATTGGCCATCCTACTTAACAAAGCTTGCATAGGGTCATTAGAGGTATGTGGATGAGTGGTTGATAGATGAGGTTATGTATTATAAGAAGTGGGTGGATTAGGTTGATGGTAAGATTGATATTGTTGATAAGTGGGTGTTTATGGGGGTGGTTGATAAGGGGGAAGATAGTTGATAATTGAAGGGTTATGATTGAATAGGTTGGGAAATATGATATTGTTGAGAGATGGGGACATAATTAGATGGATATGATTATGTTTGTTGTTGAGAAGTGGGGACATTAGATTGGTTTTGCATGGGATGAGTTGGAATGTAGGTATGGTGTGGCTGGGTATATTGATTAGGAAACATATGGCGAAAGGCACTCTAAAGAGGAGGTTGATGAGTTTGGGTCGATTCGAAGGGTGGGGTTGTGAGATGATGAAATTTTCATGGACTTGGGATGTGGAGATAGGAACCGAAGTTTGATCATGTTGTTCGGGTGGTGGAAGAAGTAGATGGGATTCTTGTAAAGTTTGGGTAGGCATTAATGATAACGATGGATGAAGAAGTGATGGGATGGAAGAAGTGGGGGTGACGTTGATGTGAGGTAGGTCAAGTGGAATGGGAACCACCAATTGAGTGGATTGATGAGCTTGGGAGATCATAGTGGAGGATTCATGGGAGCCATGTTCATATTGGGCCATGGAAAGCTTGTTCATGGCTCTAGGAAAGAAGACAATGAGTTGAGAGGTGAGGACTTGAGTGGATTTAGGTTGAGAGTGATAATCATAGATTTGTTTGAAGAGGGGGTCCATCGATAGGGAGATGGGTGGATTTATGGATAATATAGTCATGAAGGGAAACAAGGTTAACATCTAGGAGTTCCTGAAAATCCAAGCATCCACGAGGGATAATGGGAGGCCCAAAGGTCTCTAAGGAAGCGGCATATGGGGGTGTAGCTGGTCTAGAAGGAACAGAATGGTGGTATATGGAAGGATTAGTTTCAACATGGGAATGGGTTTGGATCATACGGGGCTCACTAGAAGGAGTCACATAAATGATAGGTTAGGATATTGTATAGGAAGTAATCAAAGTACTAGAAGAAACAATGTCAAGAGTGGATGTTTGTTGGGAAATATTGTTGGAGGTAGGGATGTTGGATGAGGTATCTTGTTCCATTTTTCTAATTTGAGAAAGGTTAAGAACATGAATGAAAAAGGTAACAAGAATTGATGTTGGTTATTAGTATGACAAGAAAATCACGCAACAAAGTGTTATTTATGTTTTTTATTAGAGGAGTGTGAAAAATAAAAGAAAAGAAAAGGGCTTAAAGGGAACCTAGGAAATGGCCAGTCTAAGGATGATTTCATGATGTTTTGGATGACATCCTTTATTAACACTCGATAACATGATATCATCATCAACAAAATCATCGTTATCATTGTGGTTATTGTCATCTTAATTGTCACCAAAGATCCTTGCATTGCTTATCATCATCACAATTGTCTTTGTCATCGTCTTCTTCGTCATTTTCATTAACATCACATCATAATCATCATCATGATTGTCATCATTGATATAATCATCGTCAGATCGTGATCGTGATTTTCATCTTCACAGTCATGGTCATTGTCATCTGTCATCATCATCATTATTATCACCATCATTATCATACATGTTTAGGGTCTATTGTTTACAAATTGTGGTTTTGTACAATTTTTGTGTTATTTAGGATGAGCACTAATGTTGATAATGTCACATCGGTTCAAGGGATCCAATGAGATTTTAATGTTTAACATTATCACTTATGTTTTATCGACTATGCCACCGGAGTCGAACGAAAGTTGTAAATAGGACAAGTAAACAAAACCCTTCATGTGTAATCCTAAACGTTATTAAAAAAAATTATACTCTAAATTTAAACACTTTAAGCAACTAACAGAACTCTATAAACACTCATGCAAAGATACGAATACAAAACCTTAATGTTTCAAAAGAGTGTTTAATGTATATCAAAAGATTGTTTAAGGCATTGTATTATCATTTACACTTCCTTCATTGTGTTATGTAGTTTGTGAGGTTTCTCTTAAGGGTTTAGTGTTGAGTGTTTATGTCGAGTCTTCAACATTTATGATATAGTGTGCAAGTTTGTCTGTTTATGGTTTATGCTTTATAGTTTACAATATTCTTATGTAAAAGTTTACATTGTCATTCAACGTTATTCTTTGGAATGAGTAATTATGTACAATCATGTAGGAGAATATCACCAAAAATTAAATGTCTATGATATAAATTAAGTGCAATATTTAGTCATGTTATTAACATCTTTGTTATTTTACAGTCACAGATAGCTAGGGTTTTGTTTTTATTAGCATTATGGTGAACAATAACAATTTGAAGACAATTTTGATTGTCATTAGTTATATTTCAAAATTGTATAGATTACAATGAGTGGTTGCATTTTAGCATTATACTTTGTTGAAAGAAGTCTTCAAACAGTTGCATTTTGTACACATTTTGTTGAGTGTCATCGTTGTTTTCACAATACTTAAAATATATATTATTCAGGAAGAGAATATTTGATGTTTTGAGATATATAGGAAATAGAAACATTTAATATTCATACAAACAAAATATCTAGATTATTATCTATTGTCTATTTATATATTAATTTAAATGGTATTTTTCAATGCATGTCTCTTGATATTAATAAATTTATTTTGTTTTGATATGAGACTAAGGTTTTTAATTAGGTCGAGGAGTTCTTATAACATTAATAGTACATTGAGTTAATATTATTTAATAAAATGAATTGAAGTATTTATAAATATTAATTAGCTTTTCAAGTACTCATAGAAATGTTATGTCTTTAGGAAACCTATCTAGAGGGAGGACAATGAATGTATAATAACATATAGATCAAATGTTGGATTCTATAGAACATATAAGATCTGAAGAGTAAATATTAAAAATAATAATTAATATTATTGTTAGTAATATTTAATATTAAAAATAACAATACAAAATACCAAAATTTTAATCACAACATGTCCAAATATCATCTGTTGATTTCAAACATCCAAGTTTCTTAACCCCCATATTTTCTTTTCCCTATTCGAAAATCCTTTTTAGATTTATAATTTAGAATGTTGATTCTATTTTTGATCGGTTTACTACGGTTCAAATCGCATTGCATCTTCCACAGTGTCATAAATCATGTCGAATCCCCTAGAATGTGTCTTTTTCATCTTAAACTTGGAAAGGAAAATAGTCCTTAGATCATGGACTTTAAACTTTTAAAATAGCTCCTTTATTTCATCGCAACTCAGATTCAGCCTTCTATGGTGAACAACATGGAAAACAAACTATTTCTTACAAAATTCTTCCTTGCACTGAATGTTCCTAATGCATAACGTCCATGTAGGAGTCTCGGGAGGTATTGGCGTGTTTGATTGGCTTCATGTCCTCATTTTGCCAATAGATAACTGCAACAAAAAAATAGATTTATAAGGAGTGTGTCAAATACATCTTGCACACCTATCTATGAGGGGATTACTTTCACATGTTCTATATATATAGGACATGATTTTAAAGCTTAAATTTTAGTCTAGTAAGCACAATTGTAATTTTGATACTATGATTGTGGGGCAAACATTGATAGGCTAAATTATAGACAAGGTGATCGTGTTGTTAATCATAGGATAGGTTCTACGATTGAAATTGTTAAAGAATTTATTCATTAGTCTCATGTCACAAGACTATGACAAAGCGGGGATGTATTTGTGCGAGTTTATATTGTTTTTCCTCATGTTAATAGCATGGTAGCTATTATTTTTTCTTACTAAATCTATTGGGATCTTTCTTTGGTGAGGTTTGAATTTCAAACATTCATGTCACCATATGTACCTCATGTTCAAACATTTATAGCTCTACCACAACCCTCTCTCACACATTATTTCCATCATCCTTCTACATCCCTCTTAACAACCACTCATGATTTTCTTCACTTTCATGTTCAAATATTTATGCCTCTACCGTCACTATACAAATGATAATGTGATGACATAAAGACACCAACATTAACAATAATAATACACAATGAATATATGCCATGTGACTTTACCGACAATAAATAATTTATCTTAAACTAAACCCAACAAATTAATCTTAAGACTTATATTTGAACCATTAAATGAGTTAATTCACTTAAGATTAATGACAATTCTATAGAATATTTATTTTGAACTCACAATATAAGAAATGTTTAACAAACATATACAAAAAGAGAACAAACATGTATATAATGAATTACTCATTGATAAGCTATAGCCACAACTATTTTTAAAAAAATAACATTAACAAACCTTTTTTAAACACTCAACATATTAAAAAAATACACCTATCCATCTCGCACAAATTATTATTTTAGTTAATTTTATTTAACACTATCTATGTATCCAATAAAACATTAAGTAAGATACAAGTAATTATTATATTTTTAAATTTTTATATCATTTAAAAATCCTCAAATCATATTATATCTCTTTTCAAATGTTTGTAACTAATTTTTGAAAGATTAATATTTAAAATAGATAACAATTTATCAAAATGAATGTTTTTGAACAAATTTTTGTAAGATTAATGTTTTAAATCACCTTTTTAAAAAAATTTAATGTGGATATGGTAAAAAATAGTAAGGTTTTGATGGGACCAAAAACCCCGAACAAAGGAGCGAAAGATATAACAAATATAAACACCAGAGATAGCCTCTACAAGTGGCTTTCAACTACAACAAACCAAACCAGATCCTAACCAACCCATATAAGAGAAGCAAGTGACCTCGAAACAACTCAAGATTGTTTAGGATTCACTCGGGCGAGAACATCCGGTTGAACCACCATCCACCCGCAACCATCACACGTGGCACTTGAAGCACCGCTAACCGTAACAAAGTGCCAAGGTCCACCACAAATCCATAGTGCAAGTCCGTCGGTAGAGGTAGGGCCGAATTAAGGTTTCAAAGCACCTTAAGTAGTACTTGGAGCATACGCTCCCGTCCCTCCCGGGACTAGTGACCTACCTATATGTGTGCATGTTTTTAACACAATTATAGTATAACTCTTAACACATTTTATTAAAGCTATAAAGGTTTTTTTCTTGCCTTTTCCATATAAAAACTATCAATGAGATCATCATAATTTATTGTTGTAGCGATGTCGCATTCAATTGTCAACATAGAAAGGCTATTTAATCTAGTTTCACCCATTGTTGACCTTAAATTGTTTTTTACTCTTGTTAGAGTGGAAAATTCTCTCTCGAATCAGTAATTTCCAACAGAATGCAAAGAAACATTCGTATTGCAACATCTATATTTGGGAACGTGGTGTCTAGTCCACTTTTTCTTAAATATTTTGACATTGATGATATACTTGTCAAGTTTTCATGTCTTACTAATGCCTGAAAATGGATGCATTCAATGTCAAGGGAGGTTTCCAAGTCTGTGTTATATATTTTTACTAAATAATTAGAGCATTTCAATATTGTCTCATTATCGAGATCTTTTAGATTGTTCAAAAATCCAAACCTGTCATTTAACACACTATATGCTTCATTTCTTCTTGATAATTCCCTTATTAAGTTATCTATAATAACATAGAATACCTCCACCCTCATACGATCCCTTCCTGTTTGTGGAATTTCGACATCTCTCGTTTCATCAAAGTGAACTTTTCTTTTTCTTTTTCTTTTATTATCTATTTCGTACTCTTCTTTTCCACTACTGATATTAGCATGTTGCTCATATGTATCGAAATTCTCTCTAATATTTTGAATATAATCTATCAATGAATTATACTTGAGTCACAACCATGGTTAAATCAATGTCTACCTTTTGTAGATATTTGCTAGTTGCATCCATTCTTTCAAGAATACTATGCCAAATACAACACATCAGACAAGTTTCTAACTTGTCTAGTTTTTCGTGAATACACTTTGCTTCATGTTTCGTGGTAGTTGTTTGATTTTTGTCTTGTGCTATATTTTGGAAAACATCTTGAATTTTACTATATGCCAAGAAAAGTGCTTTAATGCGTTAGCTCTAGCTGACCATCTTATTTCAGAAAGGGATTTTACAACGGGAAAAATTCCATCCAAAAAATTTAATAAAAATTCCCACCGATAAGTTGAGGCACTTAGGAAAGTATAAATAAGTTGAAGTAGTGAAAAAAAATCTATAGTTGTTGTACAACATTTTGCAGCTAAAGATCCAACAATAATTAAGGACTGCCCTGAACAAGGTACAAACTCAGCCATATAGTTGTGATTTTTAATCCTATTTTGTAAACCTGTGTATTTTCCAAACATGTTACTTGCACTATCATATGCTTGCCCTCAACAATCTTTGATATTAATGTCATAGTGATCTAGTGTTGTTAGTACAGAAGCTTCTAAATCTCATGATTTGTGTCCAACCGAAGGAATGTATTTTAAAAATCGTTCAATTGGAATTCCTTCTTGAGAAACATACCTTACCACAAATACTAACTGGTCGGGTGAGATACATTAGGTGTTGAGTCAACAATAATTGAAACATATTTTGTGTTGTGGAGTTATTCAGCTATTTTTTTATAACTTTTATGTCATAAAGTCAATAAATTCATTGCATGTTGTCATAGATAAATAATATGGAACTCCTCTTCCTGCATTTCCATATTGTGAAATGTGATTTGCCAAAAATGGGTCAAACTCTGCAATAAGTTCTAAACACCCTAAAAATCTTCATTTCTAGAAGATCCTAATAAATTGTCACCACCATGAAATGCAATACCTCTAGTAGCAAGGAATTTCACAGTTGCAACAATACACTTTAAAACATTCCTCCAATACTCTACTTCATTTTGGTATTGACTTGCAAGTGTAGAATCAACTCTTCCCAAAACATTACTTCAAGTGATGAAATTAATAATTGAAGTCCTATGATCAGGGGAATCCTCATGCTCTCTCAAACTAGCCGATGCATTTTTCCAATCATTAAATCTAGTTTTGGAAAATGCGGTTGATTTTGTTTGAAAAAGCGACAAGGAATGCAATAAACAACTCCTTTTGACTTTGAGTAAAGCAACCATTCTCTTAATTTTTGTTCATTGTTTAAAAGTTTCCGTTGAAACAAATCTTTAGAAAGATATCTAAAACAATCTGAGTATTGACGTTTTGAATTTGAAAAATCAACATTCATATCTTGTTTTGGCGTATTTAAAATTATATATTCTATTGTATCGTTGTCTATTACCCATTTTGTAGGATCAAGATCTACAATGAAATGTTCATTAACGATGGGTTTAACAATAGTATTTTCATTGTTCTCCTCTTGTTGTGTCACCTGTGTGTTCTCCTTCTCTTGTGTGTTTTCATCTCCTATTGACTCTAATTGTGTATTTTTGTCACTAACCGAAGAATAATTCTCATTTTCATTAAAAACTACATTTGAATTTAAATTTTCATTTGATGCACTTAAAAATATATTTATTTTAGGTATCTTTTTCAAAAGGTTTTTTTCCTCCTCAATTTTTTGTTTAGCTTTTTTTGAAATTGAGCACCACTTAGTTTTTTAGTTTTATCCATTTGAACTAAACAATTATACGCTATTCAATAACTACCCAATACTTGTTGATAATGATGCTATAAATTATAATCAATACTATTCCAAAAGTGAAATAAAATAAATACAATCAATTACATAATAAGAACAATTAAAAATTTAAATCAAAATGTAATAATATAATTGATGCAATTGAGAACAAAATTACTGCAACATCAAATCTAAGAGGCTAGAGCAAGTTAGACTTAGGGTTTGATCACTTAGCTTTATGTTCTTCCCCCAAGATGAATGACGATATACATTACCAGATCCGGTGTTGAACTTGATTTAAAAGGAACTTTAGGCTTTGGACTTTGGAGAAAGATCTGAATCTTTGATGCAAGGCCAAACTCCTGTTGAATTTTGAAATTAGTAAAGACTAAACTTGTTACTTAAAGATTTCTGAGTTGAGTAATAAATATATTAAATAAATTGACTAATGTCTATTAATCTCATCTATTAAATATAGTAGATAATATGAAAAATTAATAAGACAAAATCAAAAAAATATATTTGATTAACAAAAACAAAAACAAAGCTATAGGCTATAACACAAATAGTCAAATTGCAAAATTACTATATAATTGCAAATTTGCACGATTAGCTAAACATTAGCTTACAATGATATCAGATAATGGCGCCACCTTCAAATCCTTCTCCCACGTTGCACGCACGCAAGCAGAACCCGCATACAAGAGTCTCAGTAACACGGAACACTCACCGTGACACCGTAAGTAGTTAGGGGCACCCATCGTGTGACTGTAAGTGTCTTACGGATCATCAATCAAAAAATTACAATCACGATTCGTCTATTCACCTGTAACTATGCTAAATCATAAATGATTGCAATTGGCTTGCTTCAATTTGTAATTGTAATTGTTTTTATATATGTGAAATTGATTTTTTTTTTCGCAAAAATTTAACAAGCCGAATAATGACATACGGCCGACCTAATTTTTTTTTATATAATACGGTGCCCTCCCTTTTGTGCTCCCTAGGAAACTGCCTAGGTTGTCTAGGGTAAGACATGCCCTTGAGCGAGGTTGACCAACTCCACCAAAGCAACATGAACATCTAAAGCGTCTCTCCGTTTTGAATTATGTAACTCCCGTAGAATAGTAGATGCCAACCGTAGAACACCCCACTTTACCATCGACACGAGCAAGTCGAAGAATTAATGTTTTTATTCAAAATTTGAATCCACTCATTTACTCCTTCTGACATGGAACCCACCCAACGCTTACATTGCAACAAACCACCACCAGATGCGCACCACCCAAGGGACGAGAACTAGTCCGCACTCAAGCTAGAAACCTCCCAAATCAATCGAAACATGGTTAGATCCATCGACCAATCCGATCACTGGTTCACACTCCTCCACCGTGTCTTCTTTATCAACCTCGATTCCTCATTAGACGCATCCACTAGCCGAGAAATGGGCTTCTTCACGTCCTCCCCTTCCTCCATCAAAGCTGCATGTGAAACATCACAACTACATATTTTTTTCTTCAAAACCCGTAATCCCGCATCACAACTACATATTTTTTTTAAATTTTACTAACATATGAAAAATTTATTTTTAAACCTTGAATTTAAATTATATCGTAATTTTACAAAATAATTTTTTTATTAACATTAATATTCAAATTAAATTAAATTTTCTTAAACAATTTATTTGAATTTTTTTGTCAAACAATATAAATACTATTTAACATGTTATTAGTTATTGGCTATGAAATATACTTGAGGAAACAAATGTATGGTATATATTTAGAAGCATATAGGACTTTATATGAATACTATGAAAACATTCTCGTTCCTTCTAGCCCATCTCTCATATGAACCATTTTTTATTAGATCGGGTAAAAACAAATTTTGAAGGGATCGGGAACCCTGAACAACCAAAGGATAATCATCAAGGCCCAAAAGGAGAAATAACAATAGACAAGACTCACGGGCCTAGAAAGAAAACAACCAGACAAAATCGTAGCCCTGGAAAAGGAAAGCACCAAAAAGAGACCCAAGGCAAGAGGTAAAAACATCTTGGCCCACAGACCAAGGACCTCTAACACTGGTCTTTCCCTTTATGAGATCTAAGGCTCATCTTGAGAGGAAAATTTCCATCTTTTCCTTTCTTTTTATAGTTCACCACCTTCCAACCCACCCCCCTATTGGGATCTTCATTCTCATCCAAGTGGATCGGAAGAAAAATTTCAAGAGAATTGATGTTTTGACCTGGAGAGGCCAAGGTAACAGAGGGGAGCAAAGGCCCAACCCCGAATCTACAACCTGTAGATCATTTTCGGGTAAAGTGGGAGGAGGGGTCCTACCCAACATCTAAGCATTCTTCTCTTCCATTATCTTTCCCTTCTCCTCATCCTGATGCCCAGTGACAATATGAAAATTTTGATTGATCATCGTCCTCATCAGCATAAACTATCAAATTTTCTAGGTTAAAATCTTTCCACCACGATACCTACCCTTTAATCACTTCTTGATGATGTGACAATCAGAGATGAGATGACCAAGGCCAAAACAAGTTCTACATCTGAAGGGGAGACCTTCATAATCTAGATTTTGAGTCCATATTATGTCCTTGACTTTGAGCTCCATCATGGCCAGAAATCAGCCATCATATCCATATCCACCAAAATACGGGCATATGTGGTATGATCAAAAGCTTTTGTCCTAGGATCAACATCCAGGAATTTACCCAAAGCACCCCCATGGACCTGAAGCATTCCTCACTCTAGAAATGCAAGGGTAGATAAGGCAGCCTTATCCAAACAGGTCTTACAGAAAAAGTTTCAGTTACTGGATTAAAGTTGGGAAACCAGGGCTTCATAAGGAGATGATGCGACTGAAAATCCCATATATTTCCAAAAATCTTGTCCTTATTTGAGGAGCTATAAAAACAACAATGAAAATTCCACGGCCAGAGGGATAGATGTTGACTTTAGCATCTAAAAAAGGCCTCCAATGTTCAGATATCCATTTGTGAAGGGTGGAAGACTAGGGAAACAACTAGTGAATTTGCGATCAGACCTCTGTTTTGGTAGAAATCCACATATTCTGAAACCTCCTCACCAAAGGAGACCACGTGAGTAGATTTGGCATAAGCCATGGGTTTGGCAGTCTCTACCACCGGATTTCACCACCTCCAAGAAAGAAGAGGGCTTACCTCTGTTCTACAACCTAGCATCCCAGAATCGACCCCGCCATCACTTCCACTCTCCCGAAACCCTAACAAATTGTTGGAGAGGAGCTTCACCCGGATCTCCATTACCCACGAACCACCCTTCATGGCGGCGGGATTACACTGGGAAGAGACACTGAGAGGAAAACAAGGGAGAGCCCCCAAAAACACCACCATGGAAACCAGACCCGCTAGCACCATAGACTTGGCCAATGAAGGTTAAACCTTCACTCCTAGCTCGACCCTTGAAAGGAATAGCACTAGAACTCCAAGATCGCCTTGTCTTCACAAAATGCGCCACCGTAAGGAGCTCGACCACTGCCTAGAACATGAAACAAACTAGAAGACTGTTCACTAATGAAGATTTGTCTCGAAACAGAGACCGGGCCGACGGAAAGCTATCACTTGCAAAACAATAAGCACCGAAAGGCCCCGTCCTATCTCCCTCCTCCTCCCACGAGTTGCCGCCTCCAAGCGAGTGTATCGATTAGGGTTCACGGAGATTGAATCCATCTCTCATATGAATATAACCTTTATGTGCCCACCTCCTTTTAAAAAACTCTCAAATAAACAAATACTATTTTATGACCCCAAAAAGTAATGAAATAAACATAATTAAATTTATAAATTATGAACAAGTTGAGGTAATTGTGATTTACCTTTAAACCCCTCTTATGATGGATGCCACAATTCTTCTACCCGAAAACAAGTCCAAAGGATGTATGCAAATCTTGTGTGGGTTTGTATCCAGCCCCAACAACACCGCCAATCCCAATGGTCGTACCAATGTAGATATTTCATTGATCTCGCTTTACTTTTAGATATTCCCCAAATTTACTCAAGGAATCCCACTCTTCTCAATCACAAAATCCTTACTAAAAAGTTCTATATATATATAAAATAGTTCCTCTTTAGTAGAGAAGCCTAGTATACTACATCAGTATTTCCAATGCATTCAAAGCTATAATCCACACCTCCATTGGACACGTCTCTTATAACCTACACTTCACAATTAAAAGATGGACATTATACATATTATTCTTTGATATATATATATATATATATATATATATATATATAGTACACATTCACATTTGGACTTACATCTTGAATGGGCTTCTCATACTCTTTTGGATTGATGCATTCCCCGACCCCCATGGCTATGGCGGGTCATTCACAACAAACCAAAACGCCAAATTGATTTTTAAAATTTTGACATAGTCATTTTTACCTTTGGTGAACTTGTGTGGGTTGGTGTCTATTCCAATAATGGTGGAAGCTCCTCTCGAGATGTGTGCCTTGTTGGAAATAAGGTGTCTCAACCTTGTTTGGTTTATTCAGTCAATATTTTCTTACAGTCGTTTCACATTGTCAGTGCTCTAAAAATAGAAATAGGAGTTGTCAAAATATTCCCATATGATAGTATATCATGGAAGGACTATTTTTAGAGATATTATGACAGATTTTATGACATCTATAAGGGTCAAAAATAGGGGAGAATATTGTGGACGTGAGAGCCTAATTTTAGACCGAAATCTTTCTCTTTAATGCTATCCACCTCATGAGAGGTTTGACACATGGTTTTGTAAACCATATATGGTTTCTTGTATAACCGGAGGTCTATAAATTGAAGGCTTGGAGAAGCAATTGATGTGGTGAGCTTTGCAAGTACTCTGCAAGTGTATGTAATCTTGTTATTAGATTTGAAATACATTGAGTGGGCTTTTGGAGTGTGGGGTTTTTTATCCGAAAGGATTTTCCCCACGTATATCTGGTGTTTGTGTTCTTGTTATGAATGTGTTGCTGAGATTTCTGTAACTGTTTTACTATGTTGAAAGTTTTGCATAATATCTCTCCTCAAGATTAACGTAGGAAGTTGTTCCACTACTCTTAATTTCCTATCATGCCTCGCGCAACCTGCACAAAAGATATATATATATATATTTGTTTTTGTAAAGTTCCCTGTCGGTGGCTCTGAGCTCTACAGACCTAAACTGAAACTTAAAAACAGAAGCATATTGTCCAGAATCCTTACTGCAAGCCCAACAGTGCCGAGCCCAAAAACAGCCACCGTTGATCCCTGTCCTATTTCTGTTAAATTCATCGCAGCTCCAAACCCTGCAAAATTTAATCCAGTCAAATCAAAATGCTGATTATAGAGAGGAAATCTTCCATTTTCAACACTTTTTTCTGTTACGCAAGCATTATTTACCAAAATTGGTAGGAATTGAATGGTTTTTTTTGTGTATATACCAGTGGCTAAACCGCAGCCAAGTAAACAGACTTTGTCTAAAGGAGCTTCGGCATCAATTTTGGCAACACAGGCGTAGTCCACGACTGTGTACTCACTAAATGTCTACATCGCCATGAAATGGTAAACAGGCTTCCCACCGATAGAAAACCGACTCTTTTCGTCACTTGTCATGGCTTTCCTTGTGAGATCAATTTTGAACTTTTCACACTGGTTGGTTTTCTTAAATTTGCAGAAGACACAATTTCTACACTCCCCTGTGAAAAATGGAATAACGTGATCTCCTGGCATAAGATCTGTTATGCCTTCACCCACGCTCTCTACTATACTGTTCGTTTACATAGAATCAAAATTTATCATCCATATAAGCTCAGTTTGGTAAATCATAAATTGGAAATTGATTAGAAATGAAGATTTACCTGGCGCCCTCGTGGCCCAATATGCGAGGGAAGGTGCTTTCTTCCTGCAAATTTATGGACGCCCTTCCATGATTTAACAATCCCACAAACCCTCAAAATAAATAAATTTAACAAGAGGGAGCATATAAAATAAAATTACAGATTACCCCGACCATCAGAAGCTAAGATCGGTGTGACAAAGGGAGGTGTGGGTGATTTTGATCCGGACCTCCATTGTGTTTGGAGGATCCACCTGAATCTCATCTATTACCAGCGCACGCTTCGCCCCCCATGCTACCGCACCTGGAACATAAAAATAACAAATTTTATATGGGGATGAGGAAATATACCAATAAATAGGAGTTGGATAGGGATAAAACTCTGAAATCTGATAGAAAGTGAAACAAATTAGGATGGAAAAATAAAATCTTTACCTTTCCAAGTGATGGTTTTACCAGCTGTTTCAGAAGGTAAGAGAGGACTTTCGCCATTGTCCTTACTCTGAAAGCTCTCCGAGAGAGGTACAGAATCAGTTTGCTTTACATGCTCTGTTTCCATGCTTTCAACGACATACCAAAAACTCGAAAGGAAATACTCTTTGTGGGAGATATAACGAATAAATAACTACCATCATTGACCGCCTTCTCCCCCATCTTCAATTTTCGTAACTGGTCCTGAATCTAACTGATCTTTCCACTAAAATAAATAATTACCAACACATGAAATGTTAAACCACGCATCATAACGGTTCTTGATTCTTTCCTTTCACGGTTTTTTTTATTGATAAAGGAAATTAAGAATATAATATATATCTGATTTAATTATTGACAATTTATATGCTGGTGACAAATATCCTAGACTCTATGGAAAAGAGCTGCAAACAATGTATGGAAAAACCCAACATGTGTTGAGTTATATATCGGCCTAACTATCAGCCTAATAAGTTTTTGTTTATTGAAAGCTATATAAGCAACCTTCGGCAGCATAATAAATGTATTACTGGTCTTTAAAAAATAAAATCAAACAATAAAAAAGAAGAGGGACTAGATAGAAAAAGGAAAAAAATTTATTGTTACATATGCTGTAAATAAAACCGAAGAAAAATATTTCGATACGGGGCTCTTCAGAGGCGGAATGCAAAGCAATGCAATACAAAAAGAATACTTTAGTACAATATAATATATCTAGTTTCCTTCTATTTACTTGTATATAAAGAAGGTCACTCATAAAGCTATTGAAGTTTAGCTTACATATTGAAATGCTTTACAAACATAAATGCTATAACACTGTCCATCAGCTGAAAACATTTAATTCTCCACCCCACTTTTATTGTGAGCACCAAGACCAGTGCAGAAAATCCCATTCCAACTGACAATCCAAATCCCATCCAAAACCATGGAAACCATTCATCTGCATCCATTGTGGGTAGTGAGGAGGAGGCGGTTGTGTATGAAGGCGAGAACAATTCCTTTCAGTCGGACATCCCCACAGATTTGGATTTCCTAAATATGATGAATTATCAAATGTCACCATATGACCTTCCCATGGTATCCTTCCTGACAGATTGTTATAAGACAAATTTAGAAATGCCAAATAATTGAGAAGAACAAGCTGTGATGGAATTTTTGCTGAAAATTTGTTGACAGAAAGGTCGAGCGATTCCAACCGTTCTAAATTTCCCATACCATCAGGAATTGGCCCGCCTAGAGCGTTCATGGAGAGGTTGAGAATCATCAAACCTTTAAGATTTCCTATCGTAAGCGGAACAGGGCCACTCAATCTATTATTTGACAAATCAATGCAGGTCAAGCTAGAGAGGACGTCATATTCGTAATGCAGTTTGGCTCCCTCGTTGGTTAAAACTAAGCCATCGGCCGTCGGCGTAGTAATTACCATAAACAGTTGAACTATTATCTCCTAGCTTGAAGCTGTTTTTCTGTACCTGGCTCGTGGCTACGAGATTGAAGTACGCAGCAGGTATGGCGCCAGACAAAAGATTTGAAGAAAGGTCTACAATTTGGAGTCTGTACATTAATTGGCCTATCTTTGGAGGAAGTTTACCACTAAATTTGTTGAATTTCAAGACCAGGATTTGTAGAATTGTAAAATTTGCTATCCAACGTGGTATGTGCCCTGTCAAATTGTTTTCTCCCATGTCAAGCACCTCTAGGATTCTTAAATTTTCTGAAGTAGAGGAAGATGTCCATGCAGCTTGTTTTTTCCCATACATACGCAATGACTGGAGTGCTCCCAACATGCCAAGTTCCTCCTAAACTGGAATCTCACCCTTGAAATGATTATTCCCGATATTAAATATATAACAGTCCGGAAAAATGATTATTCCTGCCTCCAATTGAGTCTAGGTGAACCTGTATATATAAATAATTACCTCCAAGGAAGAGTGAAGTTAACCTGCTCATTCATTTCTTATCCAACTGGGTATTGATCTGGAAATTTCATTTTCCGGGCACTTACGTCCAGAAACTGGGCAGGCCCAAGAAATTTGATTAAACAAAGCAATATGGACGGTACCTGATAGACCACATGTAGACAGCTCTGTGATAAGCTAGGAAATATGGACCCAGATAAATAATTACCTCCAAGGATGCCTAAGCTTCGAGAGTCCACCGATAGACCACATGTATACTCTCGAGATGCCCCTTCGAACTTATATCATTGTGATGCGAATTGGATAAAACCACCGCATTCAATGAAAGATATTCGAGCGATGACAAGGCGGATAACCATTGCAAGCTGGGACTGCTCAACGTATGCAAAACAGATCTAAATGGCGCGAGGAAGACAAATTTCCAAGTTCAGGTGGAATTAATCCGTCAAAGTCCGTTGCTTTTAAACTTAGATGTGTCAAGTTTGATAAACAACCCAAATCCGCAGGAAATAGAACGCCTGAAAAGTCAATATGACTCAAATCGAGATACCTGAGATGTCTCAATTGAAAGAATGATGAATCAAAGTGATCACTTACTGCTGAAGTCAAGCTCAGTAACATGCACCCCAAATTCCATTTCATCACAGCGGACACCTCTCCACGAACAACATTCCTTTCCCTCCCATGACCAGAGTCAATTAGGAAGAGGGTCTTAAACCTCAAAAGTGCTTTCAATTCGGCGGGAGGACATCCTTGAAGACACATCAACAACATAGAAATGAAAGCAGAGTAGAAGAACCCATTGGGAGGAGCCATTATCACTGTTTTTCTTGAAGAAGTGGTTACAGCTGCTTGCTCAATACTTCAAATTACTTTTGCATGACGGTAATCGCACGCTCGCAGTGTGAAAGAGACTCGAGAGTCACCAAGAAAATGGAAGTGTTATAGAAACATTTGTAATAAATGTTTTAAAATATCATATAATTAAGGACAATTTTTTTCCGTGCGCTGCGGCCCACAAAGAGAAGTATCCTTTTTCTGAGCTCCTTGTGTGTTCCCTCTAACTGAATTTTTTTATGAAAATATTGTTTATGACAATGAGATTATGATGCTTGACATTTACTCAATTGCTTGAAGATCATCAGTGAGTCGAAGACGTTTAAGGTTTTCCTTAAGGGGCACTTTGACCATTCCTTATGAAGCTTGAACCGCAGCTAAAATTTTTAGTCACCGAGATTTGAAGTTCATATGTGCATTTATGGATATTACTCTTTTATTATTAGGACTACCTTGACTTAATTCTGATACGTGATGACTTTTGGTGGTTTATATATTTGTGCATCTCGCTGATTTTGTTGGAAACTGTTAATATTTTTATTGACAATTGGATGATCTATGTATATTAATATCTTGTTGACTTATGATAGAACTGTTAAGATTATTAGGGACATTTGGGGGTATTTATATATTTAGATGCGTTGTTGAAATATGATTGAAGTTGTTGTCAAGTTAATGGCATTGGTGATTCATGTAAATGCATTTTTTTAAAGGAGTGGTTTGATTATGGTAATAAGGGTTGCATTAAAAGGAACTTGTGATGGAAAGGGGTTATCCATTTTATTTAAACCGAAACTATAGACTTATTGAGGAAGCTTGCAAATCCATAATGTTACAAAACTTGGATGGATGTTTAGAGTGCTAACTTGTATAACAAAACTCTCTTTTACACTTGACATTTTGATTCTAACTCTCTAGGCCTATGGTTTTACTTGTTTGGTGGTTAAACTTTCGTTGCTTTTGAGACAATGTTCATAATGAAGTACATGACCTTCTTCTTAGATTGGCATGATGTGTAGTGCCCACTTCCCTCCGACACCTTTTTGTTGTTGATTATGATATTGTCAACTATACTTATGAACATTATTGTAGCTGTTGATTTGGCATGATGTTAGATGTTAGAGATCATGAACTGTGGTTGATTTTGATTCATATATGATGCATGTGGATTATTAGAGACATTTTATATTAATGTTGATACACTGTTTGGCATGGTTGTGTGTGTGTGTGTGTGTGTGTGTTTTCCTTACATGTGATATTTTGTCATATCGAGTAAACCTAGAAAATTGAATTAATCTTATGATCATATGGTTGAGGAAAATTGTAAATGACATTGTTATTTTCCTTGATGATGCTTGATTTATATATAGATGATTTTAGAGCTATATTTGATATTTATTTTGGATGTTTTGATGCGGCCACAAGGCCGAAGGAGGTATTTGTGTTTTGTAGGTAAACATGTCACAACAAACATCGGGGATTGGAGACCAACCACATTAGAATTCTAGATGAATTCAACAAGGGTCACCATGGCAACATGTATTTGTTATTTGTGTATGTTTTTATTTTTGTTAGGGGTTCCCATGGGGGATCACCTTCAAATGTGACCAAGGGGTTGTGTGTATTCTTTTATTTTATTTCCTTTGTTTAAATTTAGTATGTAGATTTTAGTGATGCATTTTCCCCTTTATTATTTATCCGATTTGTGTCTAAAGTAGTGAGTAATCATGTTGTTAAATAAATTTAAAATGGGTCAAAAGAATGTATTTATTAGAGTGATGGCTCTTGGCTTATGTGTTGTAAGTAGCTTTGAGTATGAAACACTCCACCTTCCTTTTGAATTTCGGATATGTCGTTAGAGGCTGATTTTGGAAGCTTGCAGGACAAATTAAACTTGTCCCACACCTCTTAAATTTTTACACCAACCCTACCTATGGGTTGGGGAGTCAAAATTAGGCCTCATTATGTATTTTGGGAAGGCAAGTTGTAAGTTTTTATTGCACCTTCTTACATGAAATTAATTTTGGTCCTTGGGGTGTGGACTTGGTTTGTGTGTGTAAGTAAAATATCATTTATTCACCCACCTTTTAATTGTGCTTTGGAGTTTGAAGTTGACTTGTGAGGTGGAGTTGAGGATGTGTGATGTGGCATCCTACATGGACCCACCTCATCCTCCTCTCTCCCTCTTCTATTTATTTGAATTCCTTGGCTTGTTTTGGGGTTACTTTATTTTGGGATTTCATTTTGGTTACTTCTTTTGGTTTTGAGCTCTTGTAATTTTGAAGAGAGTTAGAGATTTTTGTTGAATGCTTGTGGATTGCTGGAGCTTTTAGACTATTTGGATTGGGAAAAAGTTTGTTGTTGAACTTTTGGAGCAAACTCTACCATGGAGAGGTAGGAGCTTGGCTCTTTAAAATGTTCTTCTTTTATTTATGCATATGTGAATGCTTTGAATATTTTGGTATGTTGTTGGCTGGTTGGGTAGATTGCCTAGGTATGGTGTAGGAGAAGACTATGGGGATCTCTTGTGGGGAGGCATAAGAGAATGGGAGGTATAAGGGGTACTTGGGGGAGGCATAAGGGCATGTAGGGGTTTTGAAATTATATATATATATATATATATGTATAGACATATATATGTATAGACATATATATATATATATATATATATATATATATATATATATATATATATATATATTGGGTTTATCTTAAGGTGGACACCCATTTCCCCATTGGGAGGTATAAGCAACTTCCCCATAGGTCTTGCTCCTTTGGCTTGTGCATGATGAAGCCTGAGTATTGTTTGTTGTTCTTCCTGTGGTTGCAAACTGTAGTATGTATTTGGACTGTGTTCTATTTGTGAAAATTGTTTTTGTGTTGTGGAAGTTTGTTTGTTGCCATGAGTTGAAATACATTTCTTATTGCTTTGTGGTTGGGGCTCGGGGGCCAATGAGGAGGACGACTTCTCCTCTTCATTGAATTCTTGGTTGGGTGGAGAGTGTTGCCTCTCCTCCTTTTTTTGTGATCAAAAAGATATATGGTGGATCTTCTTGTTGTTGTTCGGAGATGAGGATGAAAACAAATTTCACAGGCCCCTTGGGGTTTCCTTTAAAAAACTTCCCACTTCAAGTGGATGACATTGTAATATTAATTGTGGTGAGAAGTTGCTCTATTTTGGGAATGGATTCTACATTCGAATGTGAAAGATGTATATTCTATAAGTTGTATTCGATGACCGAAAAGGAAGTTGTAAAAGAATTATTGGAGTTCAATAGAATTTTTTTAATTACCACAAATGGTATGGTTTTCATTTGAAATCTATGTTTGAAATATATTGTGAAATCTCTGTTTGAAAATTGAAAAAGAAATACATATGAAGAAATATTACGTTTCTGTTTCATTGAAATGCATGATTTGAAAGTAGAACTACATTATGGGTCTTCACATGTTGAATGAATTAAAGTTAAACATTGTAAATCGGATTGAAATGAAGTTAACGTTTAGAGTACGGTAAATGAAAATAGATCAATTCGAGTTGAGTATGTTCTCCTTTTGGATTCACTATAAGACCTACAAATAAATATCAGAAAAACATACAGAGTACTCTGCTGAACAATGAAATTCAAAATAAACTAAGGATGAACAAAGCACATCATGAAACAATCGCATTGCCATAGTAATTTATTCAGAACTCCGATGAACGGGCAAAAGGCATAATAATGCGCTTTCTCATAAAAGAAAATGAAATTCATTTTTGAATACTCAACCATTGATATTTTATCCTTGTAATCCATTTGAAATCCTTCAAGTGTAACTCTCCATGTCTATTTGGCAAGTTGAAGAAGAAAGAATGGTGGATCGAATCAAGTTTGGTTGTTAAAAAGGTTTAATTCACATTTTAATGGCAGGAAAGATGTTTTTTTGTCAAATTCACCCACTTAAGTTTGTCAAAAATGATTTTTGATGTTTCTATGCAAAGAGGAGTTTGAGCCCTTTCCAAAAAGTCCTCATTTTTCCAAATCGAGCTTCCAGTAAAAAAAATTATGGCCTACTAAAGTTATTACTTTCTTTGAGTTTTAAAATAAAAAGAGAGGGAAATTTTTATAAATCGGACCCACGGGCCCGAAAATTACTTAGGCACTTTTTGCCAAAAATAAAAAGTCACAAATCCCTCTCCTGCAGCCCCACATGCCGTGCAATTCTCTTTTGGGGAAACACTTCGCGGGTTCATGGGCCCGCACCTTCAAACTTTACCTTTTTGAAAAGGGAGAAAAATCTTAAGTCTCCCCACCGGTCCGCTTCCCGCCTGTCATTGTGGGTCTAACACGTGGCTTCTTTAGGTGTCGACAGAGACAGACTATTTTAGACCTTACCGCTTTTGGGAAATGATTGACAAAAATTCCTAAGTTTCCACAATGTCGCCCGCTTCTCTCTGCAGTCATTGTTGGATTGACACATGGCTTTGCTAGCAACGGTGGAGGGCGCGGGTTGTTTTAAACATTCACGTTTTTAACACAAATGCCAATATTTCTAAGTTTTCCTCGACGGTTATCTTCCCCACTTGAAATTTTGGGCAGGACACGTGGCGTCCCTAGGCGTTGACAGATGCGGGGTTTTGAACATTTTTTCCTTTCAAACAAAAAGAGTTAAAATCTAAATTACCTCTAACGACCCGCCTTCCCGCATTGACTTTAAAATGTGCCACGTGTCCTCGCGCCTTGGGAAATTTTTCATCCCAGATACATGCATGCCTCGCCTTTGGGAAAATTTTCTTCCCAGGACCACCGACTTATAATAAGAAATATGAGGAGTTAGGACTTCTTTATATCATTGGAAAGGGGAAGAAATTTCCTATCTAATGGAAATGTTTTCAGGAAACCCTAAGTGCATTAAATATGTGAAAAATCAAGTTGAAGTGCAAAGATGAGTTTGAGAGTGGGTAAGTGGGAAATTACCCCTTTATTAACTTAAATGTATAATTCTAAAGCATGGGTTGACCTTTTTAGGGGTCATGTTAGGGGATAAGGGAATGTTTTTCTATCCCATGTAAATAAGAACCTTGTTTATTGTTTAGACCTGGTGGAATTAAATACCCAAGGTATTTAATTCCTTTGGCCCTTTGACCCTCTAAAATTGATTAAGGAATATTTAACTATAATGTTAATTTAATTACTTATTAAGTTAACTCCTAAGAGAAATTTAACTATAATTGGATTAATTATACTCATTAATTTTGTAATGTGGATCTAATGTTTGTTACAATGGGAAAATTTCATTTATTAAATTATAATGGACTTTGAATCTTTGTTGTGACAACTGTTGCTTGAAGCCTGGTAGTGGTCATGCTTTTCAAAAAAAAAATCCATAATTTTTCTATCTAAACCTAGGTTGTTCTTGGGTCTCGAGTGGTCATTTTTGCGAGCGTTACACTTGGTATCAGAGCCGTGGGTTCAAAGCTTGGACCCTTGGGCACACTAGAAAACTTGAGACGTGAACACTAAACCTAGTGCAATATTAAACCTAGCACACTTTTAAACCTAGAAAAACTTTGTTTCAAATTTGCATATCTTAGTAAACATGGAAAAAAATTGAATAAAACCTAGGATAATGAACTAACTCTCGCCTTGGTCTATGCAGGAGGTGCAGACAAGACGAGGTGTCCTTTCATATAGATCTAGACTTGCCACCACCAGATCATACTGTAGCAACCATCCTACCCTAGATTTTACAGATGCTTAAGATGTTAATGTCGTCTTACGCGGAGGGTCCGTAGGAGGACGGTCAACCAGACATGATAGGGAGCAATATTTTGAGGCTCATGCATCTCCTCGATGCAACGAGGAGCATAAAGGTGAGAACTCCCGCGTGGAGTCAGACAGAGAAGAGTCACCACAAAGGAGATAGGGAGACCAAATTTCTAGACACAAGGATAGGTCTCGGAGCCCTAGGCTTAGAGATGAGCATGCAAAGTGGCCTAGGGGTCATCAGACTATAGTTGTAGACCATATTAAGGAGATCATGAAGCTATGACCATCTTATTATTCTGGTGACACAGGTGGATTCTCGTGAGGCCTCGGTTGGTGAGCTTGAGTGGGTGCTTCAAGCTTTTCCTTGTTCTCTAAGCAACACGAAATTTCATGTTGCAATCCATCTTTTGAGGGATGGAGCAGGTGTCTAGTGGAGGACCGAGGAATAGAAGCTCCATGTTGATTTAGAAATGGTTACCTAGGTAAGTGCAGCAAGATGGTGGACAATTAAGTGGACATAAAAACCTGAAATTTAGGTACCGCGATCATGATTTCTAAACTACGCTCGCGTAATTTTTTTTATAGGTTTGGTGATTTCTGAACCTAAAACCGCGATCGTGGTCCTCTGAGACAAAAAAATCAGACCCGCGACTTCTCATTTTCCCCCATTTTTCCTTTCCAACCACGATTTCTCCTAGACCTTTAGCACTCGTGCTTTGAATACCCCTAAAAATTACTCTTCGGACTTTTGGATCGCGATAGTTTCAACCATGATGCCAAGACAAAGAGGTAAGCCCTTGATTTTGATCAATTTTTTTGCATTTTAGGTTATTTTTTGTGATTTTTATGGGTTTTTCAATTTTTTGTTTATGTATAGAATTTTTTTGTTTTATCGAGCTTGCTCGGCAAAACACGTACTCCCGCAAACCATCAAACTATTCCTCAAAATCCTCCAAACAATCCTCAAAACCCTCCAAACATTCCTCAAAACCCTCCTCCAAACATAGATTGGCCTCATGTGGCTCCTTCTAGTCCTCACAAAACCAACAGAACACAAGCTGATATCGTTGGAAGAATCCGACAAAATAAAATTGTCATTGAGAACCTTACTCAGACTATAAGACAAAATCATACCACAAATCCGTCATGCATGACTTTATCCAACATATTGCAAACATTGATTGGCAAAGTTGACTCCGCAACCAACCAAGTAGACAAATGGAATAAATTTAGAGGTGATTGGAGGAAGTGGTATGTAGATAAATTATCCCATACGCAAATAAAAGACAAAAAAATTGGAAAAGACCGCATTTGTGTATTATTTATTGACCCAAAACCAATGCCCCCGCAACTACTTGCAAATGGTTCCCAATCCATTGGTGCCACGATGACCGAATCAACAACAATTTTGAACTGATTGTGGATGGTTTTTGATTATCCACCATGCAACAACAATGAGGTTCCTCTCTATTTTTCGAAGAAATTATATTGCGAGTTCGTGCTTAATGAGGTCCCAAATTATTTTGAATTTTCTAATTTTTATAGGCGAGGTCGTAGCTCTTTATAGAGTAAACCTACTGCACATGTAGGTCAACTAAGGATCCACCATGCCCCAAAACCCCTACTGCCTTCAGTTATCCCTCTTACAGTGAAGGAGGTTGTGGAGATTGACACACTACATGCATTGAGGGAGCTCACTGACACATTAATCCAACATAGTGAGCGATTTCATCCGGTGATGTTGGTGGAGGTGTCGGGCTCTAGCACACCACACCACGGTGGATCATGTGGTGCCGTATGCATCAGGGTGAGACATCATTTGCTAGATCACATGATTTCTTTTCTCTAGATGAGATGATGGTGGATATTTTTGGAACTGGTGCAAAGGATCTTTGTCTTTCACAGGTAAATGTCAAATAAATATTTAATATATATATATATATATACAATATTTTAATTCATGTTTGAGATTTTAATATATATGTATTTGATTGTACATCATGTACATACATGTAAAAACTAATTTTTTATTTTATTTTAAATAGCAAGAGTTGGTGAAGGAAACATCCGGTGTCGACATGCTAGCTACTGTAGCTGGGCATGTTACAAACGTAAGTTTCAAGTTGTACTTAAATTTCAAATTTCATTTGATTGTGCACTTTTATTATTATAATTGTAGGCACCTAAAATTGGTTACTCAATTTAGTGCCCCCGAGTTCATTTATCCTCTCTCGCAACCCGGCACCTTTATATCACCACTTCTCCCTTAGGGTATTACTTAAATATTTAATTTAGAGGCCTATCCTAAGTTTGCTCCACCCATTATATTTCATCCATGGTTAATTAAACATTAACCATGTAATTCTATCTTCTACACTTATTTTACTTCTACTTATTCACCCCATATCACTTCCCAACCTCCCGTGCTATTATTATCCATCTATCCCACCTATTTCTCCTCTCCTAAAACTCGTGCAACGGGATTCTTCTCGTATTTGAGTGGGAGGGATACGTTTATTATCCCCACAATTCATTTCCTTTTTGCCACTTTGGGAGTCTATTCCCGATCGGGCGCCGATTTTATCTCGATCGGCGCGATTATAAATTTACGACTTGAGATCCTCTCTGGTTAGATTCAGAAGAGATGGTTTCCTAGAGATTACTTTTGTCTAAGCGATTAAATAAATTGTCAGAGAAATAAAGTGAGTTTTGTGCAGTTTCATCCCTGAGAGGTGTACTGTTACTCTGTCTGCGTGTCCACAGCTCTTACGGGTCTCCACAGCTACCTTGGTCATCATCAATCATCAATCAAGCATTTTTAGGTATTCCTCTTTGTTAATTTCTGTAATTTCCTTTTGATCAACACCAATCTAGTTTGGTCAAATCTGATTAGTCTTTAATCAACGCCGGTTTATCCAAATCGGCACGGATCGGGCCTTTCTTTGGTTTCTAGGTTAGAATCCATCAATTTCTACCTCGGATCCCATTTTTTGTCTTCAATCTCTACTTTCTGATCAATCTTTAGTAATCTGGGCTTACATTTAATCCATTTTAGCTTAGTTTGCTTTCTTCTTTTACTCTTTGGCCTTTTATCTACCTGTGTCCAATCAACACCGATCACTACACGATCAACACCGACCCTAACATATCGACGCTGATCACTTCCTGATCGACACCGACCCAAACAATTGATGTCGATCACTATCTAATCGACGCCGACCAGTCTGTAGAAAGGTATAGAATTCAGGTAACCCAAGTTTAGCTTTGTTTTTATAGTTTCCTGCTTTCTTTCATTTTTCTGCGGTTTTTACATTCTGTCTGCTATTTTTAATCAGAAAACCTAAATATTTTCTTACATCTTTTATCATGTATGTCTTTATTTGTGATTGAAAATGTGAACTGACATCTTCCGAGGAATTTCATTGCTTCCTGGACCTACTTTCCGAGCGCAGTTCACCCATATATCGTCTAACGTCATCTTTTTCTGCCAAGGATTTGTGCATCATAGGTTTCTTGGATCTACTTTGCAGGATTGTTCGTGTGCACCCATCTTGTCTCCATCGACATTCTCTCCATCTACGTCTTTGGATCTTATCCAATCTATCAGGTATCGATTTCATTTGAGTTTTTCAGGGTTTTTGTGTTTAGTTTGGTGCATTAACTTGGACAGGTAACAAGCACGGAAATTCTTGATCTACAATAATGTTTCACTGTACATGTACATTTTAATATATGTTTTTCTTCTATACACAGGAGCCTAACGGGTCATCATCTCGCTTTGGGAATCGAGGCTATTGCACACCTCACGTGAATTTTACGCAGTTAGTTTCTCTTTACACTTTGTTTCTAATTGTGCAAGTTCACGTGGATTATGCTTTAGCTCTATTATGTGGCAGTCATGTAGATTAATATTGATTTTTACATGTTTTTGTATAGCTTATGACTCGCGAGATACTCCTCTATATATGCAGACTATGGAGGTCAGCCAGAGATATCGCCATAGCATTTGCAGAGATCCAATAACTAAGGTACAATTTTTAAATTTGTTAAATTTATTTAAGAATTGTTTCTTATTACTTAAATCTACAATATCAAATTTTGTACATGAAATATTTAATTTGAAATTTAATTATTTTTATGTAGCTTACCCCTCGTGAATCTATTGTTGCCCCTGCCACGCGCACAACGAAAAATTGATAGGTATCATGACATCATAGTAAGATTTCACATGCATTTAAACTAAATTCTAAGTTTTTAAATTTTGAATGTATTTTAAAAATTTAGGTGTTAAAAAAATTTGTTTATAAATGTGCAAGTTAGGTCACAGCTCCGCTAAAGACACCTAGATCCGTTTTAGCTTAGTTTGCTTTCTTCTTTTACTCGCCTTTGTCTTCCTGTGTGTCCAATCGACGCCGATCACTACCTGATAGACGCTGACCCCAAACAATCGACGCCGATCACTTCTTGATCGACACGGACCCAAACAATCGACGTTGATCACTGTCTGATCAACGCCAACCACTCAAGAAAGGTATAGAATTCTGTAACCCAAGTTGAGCTTTGTTTTTACAATTTCATGCTTTCTTTTAGTTTCTGCTGCGGTTTTTACATCTTGTATACTATTTTTAATCAGATTACCTAAATATTTTCATACATATTTTATCATGTATGTCTTTATTCGTGATTGAAAACATGAACTGACATCCACCGAGGAAGCTCATTGCTTCTTGGACCCGCTTTCTGGGTAGTTCACCCATATATCGTCTAACATCATCTTTTTCTGCCAAGTATTTGTGTATCGCAAGTTTCTTGGATCTATTTTGCAGGATTGTTCGTGTGCACTGCCATTGTCTCCATCGGCATTCTCTCCATCTATGTCTTCGGATCTTATCCAATCTATCAGGTATTGATTTCATTTGAGTTTTTTAGGGTTTTTGTGTTTAGTTTGGTGCATTAACTTGGATAGGTAACAAGCACGGAAATTCTTGATCTACATTCTGGCACGCCTGGTGGGACCCCACCAAAGTCCCTTATTGGTAAGTTCATTTCTTTTCCAGTTTTGAGCTTTTGTTCTTTTTCTTCACTGATTTTCATCAGTTTTCCTTAAGCATTTCCTTTCTTTATTTTGGTCTTGTTTCTTTTCGTTTATAATTTGCAAAGTCAAAATTATTTCTTTCTTGCATATCTAGATTCCCATTTCCATTTCTAAGATTAGTAAATCTTTCATTTGATTTCAAAGCTGCACTTTTTGATTGATCTCTTGGTGCAAAATTGTCATTTTCTTGAAAGGTTTCTAATTTTTTAAATAGAAATTTCCTTTCCTCTAGTATCTTGTTGGATTTGTTTGCGTGTTCTGCTTAACCCTGTTCTATGGAGCAATTTGACGGGATTGTTCAAGGGGAAGATCTCAACAACGCTCTTTTTGAAGTCCACACACCTTAAAGAGCTAAATCTATAGGTATTTCTATTTTGCGGTGTTTTCTCCTTTTTAAGAACTTAAAAAGAACTTGTTTGTTTGTTTTTATCACACTCAAACACTTTGGTTTCGGGGCTTAAAAATAATTAATCGCATTGGGAAAGAACTTGTTTGACTTGTCTTCATTGAAATCAAACACTTTGGTTTTAGTGCTTAAAAAAACATTTTATTTTTCATTTCTATTGTATGTTCTTCATCTAGTTTTCTAAATAGGTTGGAAAATTGATCAAAATCGGTAGTGACACTATTTGATTTTTTATTTTTCACCCTTGCACACAAAGCCAAAATCACTAGGTATAAAGCATTTAAACAAAAACTCCTTCCCTGGCCTCGCCTACTTAGAAGTGACATCCAAGAGGAAGAGCCTACGCGGTACTCGCCGCACGCATATAAATTCACTAAGTTCTCGGTATATATTGGCAAAGCACCCAACTCCTTATAATCGTAGTGGTGTGTGACGGTGTGGGGGTAGGCCCCTATATCAAGCCATGTACCAGTATTTTACTGAAGTGCCTTCGATCCTCACCAAAACATTCCCCAAACCATCCTTAGTTTGGCCATTTGAGTAGTCCCCATTCTAAAAAGCCTTCCCTAACATTTTCTTTCTTAAAAGCATAAAAATTTAAAAGAGATAAACACCTATGCCGCTTGAATTGTCTCAGTGAATTAATTAAGTTAATCTCTTTCTGTGTTTTTACTTGTTTATGACGGTCATCACCCGGTCACAATCTAGAAAAATGGCTCAACTAGCCTCTTCTTCATCCGAGACCACCACTAATGTGGATGTTTCGGCACCCTCAGTCTTCTTCTGACCACTGTTAGTCGGTTCCCATCTTGGTCATATAATCCTTTCTATCATCCTAAAGTGATCCCATCATGACCAACTTCCCCCAATCCTTTAGAGGTGTCATCTGCTTCTGATATAGAGTATGTTCCTCGTGGAGATCCTAAATTTTAGGCACTCCTCGACCACAACCTCGGTAGCCCTTATGGACTACCTAGTGCATAAATCTACTTGCATATCTGATCAGGGACCACCAATCCAACAAGTTTATGATTATTCTCATGAGCCATCCCAGGATTTTATAGAGAAGTTAGCATGCTTTTTCTCACCTTGAACCACGAAAGAAGGTGGCACATCTATGCCTCCTTTTTCTCTTCCACCGACCATGTCGACTGGTTCTTAAATGACCCTGCCTATCCCTAGTGCCACGGCTACCTCTGGCTACCCCACAGCCTACTTTCGAGAGGCCCTCTTCTTTAGTTATGATGAGTGCATCCACGCTCCCACAAATTGCTATTAATTATTCTATTCCATCTATCAGGTCTCGTGTCAGTATCTCTCTCGTGAACCAACCCCCTCCTACGAGTCAGTCAATTCCTCCTTCTTGTCCTCCAGCTGGTCTTTCTTCTAATGCTCCAGTGAAAGTGACCTTTACCCATCCTTTGGCGTCAGCACCCCTAATAACCAATCCGGCAGTCAAAATCCTCATTCAGAGTTTGTTCCCCACCATATCAAATCAAATCAACACCCACATTCCTCAATCTATTCTCGATTCACCGGAAGTGTAGGAACCCACCCATCACAGCTCCATCTTTCATTCAACTACCTTTCTCTCAACCACTTGTCATCTCACAACCTACTTATACCCATGCTCCTTCACAACAAATACCTCACCAGGCGTCACCCATAATGCCTGGTTACTCCTCTTATCATCCTGTTAATTAGCAGATGAACCCCTATTAACACCTTAGCTAAACATACCATTCGCTTCTTATATGGTACATACCAACATGCTCCCTCCTCAATCTGATGTCGCCCAACTTCTTTTCAAGAAAATTACGACCTGTAAAGCTTTCCACCAAAGGGGCTTGCCCTTTCATACTCTTTTCAAGAAGTATGTAATGAACTGATTCATCCATCAATGGCTTTTAAGCCTTATCCTCCCCAATGGGAACTTCCTAAGTTCTCAAAATTTCATAGTCGAGAGGATCCTCAACAACACCTACGAGCATTCAAGCATGCTTGCTACCTTATAGTCTAGGATTAGGAGCTTATGCTCCGTACCTTTCCTATGTCTTTAGCAGGGCCCACTTTAGACTGGTACAATAACATACCCCAACATTCTTTGTTTTCTTTCTCTCAATTAGCTCAGATGTTTGTTGAAAACTTCTCAATAAACATCACACATAAGATCTCGATTACAGATCTTTATAACATTCATCAATTCGATGACGAGTCTATCACAGACTTTGTCGCTCGCTTGAGAAGGATAATAAATCAATTGTCCTTCTCCATCCTCAATCTCAACAAATTGAGTTGTTTACTTGATCTTGCACCAATCATATTTCTTCCACTTTAAGGATTCAAACCTTTCATACATTTGAAGAAGCCTTCACGATGGCACGCAAACTTGAGTCCCGTGTCCGCCAACAAGGGAAGCTAAAACTTCGTTCTAAGTCTAAACCAGATTTTTCTCAATTTATAAAATCAAACCCTTCCACTTCTAACAAAGACAAGAATCAGGGGTCCACAAATGCTATTGTATTAAAAACATCACGAGCTGATAAAACTTCTAATCAAACACCTCAGAGAGACTCTTCATCTTCTTGAAAAGGACCCTCGTCATCTTGATCTTTACTTCATTGGGGAATCATATGCTTCTATCTTAGAAATTTTTTTGGAAGTTCACATGATCGAACTTCCTCCTATTAGATATTTTGATGAGAGCCAAGAACGACCATTCTGGTATCATGAAAATGACTTCTGATCATTATCATAGAAGCAAAGGTCATGACATCGAATGATGTCATACCTTCAAAACCTCATCTAAAAATTCATTGATAAAGGCAAGCTCATTCTGGATAACCCAAATGCTCCCCCAAATCAAGTGCTTGATGTTTTTAAATAGCCATTTCCAAATCATTCCCTGAACAATGATGCTTCAGGGTCTCAAAACCAAACACTCATACTATCAGCTTCATTTCTACTAATGATTCTTCTTCTAATTCTAAGCCATCTACAAACATGTCAATCGAATCGAACTTTCTTCCGCTCCTTCAAATTCTCGAGATTCCTCCATCCTCGAAGCTCCATCTTCGAGTCTTCATTTATTATAAATAGAGTCTTCTCCCTCTGCCTCGCCATCAGATCTTCCACCTATACCCGAGACAAGCTGTTATCTTCATCTGTCTCCTCGTTAGATATTCTTTCGGTGCTTGAGTCATTTACATCCCTTCAAATTTCCACTACGGATACTTCTACTTCTGTCGCTCCCATTTTTGCTGCGACCATGCCTTTGGTTAATGTACTCATAGTTGTACCAACTTCTATGCCTTCATAAGCATCCTCGATCTTGACTCTTTCTATCTCTTTTCCTACAGTAATTACACCCACAATTACTGCATCTGAAGTACCCTCCTCATAAGAGACAAATTCTTCATTACCTACCTCTTCCACCATCAGTGCTTCCTTGCCTATTAAGGAAACATCTAAAGAGATAGCATCGACACCTATACTTCTGACTCCTAGACTTAGACATAAACAATTGGAGTTTAAGCCTAGGGTTACATCATTAGTATCATCTCCTTTACTTCCTCCGAAATGGTTACAATCACCGTATGCGGTTGAAGATGTGACCAACCTTAAAAGGGAAAACCAATATTTCAGAGCCATCAAGACTCTTGGTGCTTTCCCTCAAAAATACCTCTCTGCGCCTCATAAAAGATTGGATTTATCCACTGAAAAGACATATTCTTCTAGAACATCATCTTCACCGGTGCCTCATAAAGTGGATTTACCTACTGGAAAGGTGTCACCTCTGTTATCAGAACCATCATCTTCGTCACCAAAAGCCAAGGCACCTTTTGTGCCTCCTATCAAATCTATTTTGGGAGCTCCTCCCCCATCTAAATCAGTCTTATCTAAATCATCGTCTATTGCAGCCAAGTAGCGTTCTTCATTTCTGAAGACTAAAACACTTGTCATGTCTTCATCATCTTCAAAATCTATCTTAGGAGCTCCTCCTCCACCAAAATCAATCTTTCCTCACTTGCTTCCATCTCAAGCACCTAAGACTGCTTCTCCCAATGTCCAAAAGAGTAAAATAGTCCCTAAAGATCACAAACCAGATATGCAGTTCTTTTGCCTTGGCGATCATTAAGGCTAAAGAGGTTCCTTTGTCATCTCTCGTCCTCATCTTCATCTACTCGGATTCTATATTGAAATCCTTCACCAACTTATTTAATCTTCATCTCGTATCTCTTCCTCCAATCAAACCCTATAATCCCAAAGGAGTAAAACCTTCATGGTTCAACTCTAATTTGATTTGTGCTTACCATCGCACTCCAGGTCATGACACCGAGGGATGTAAAGCCCTTCAATCTATCGCAATGACTCTTGAAGAAAGTGATCTTCTATTGGAAGAGGAGGAGGAACAAGTGTCTCCTGTCATCCCAACTACATCTAAGCTTGAATGGTCTACTCAGGCCTCTAATTCTATTGATATCACTCTGGATGATCTTCCACCTTCTCAAATCGACACAATTCGTATCGCCACTAGAGCACAACAATATGATAATCCATCATCTTCTACAACCTCTCGACCACGAGTCGTCATTTCTGCTGCCCTCGAAGGAGTTCCTCATTCCTCATCAGCCCCAAGACCTCGGGTCTCTATTCGTGCTTCACCTCAGGCTCAGATTCCCGTGTTAGTTGAGGAGAGTGTTATGAAACAACTCACCCATGCTCCGGTCAAAATGTCTCTTTTTGACCTCATTCAATCATCTCCCTAGCATCACCAGGCTCTGATTGATAATCTGTGCCATATCACGGTGAATTTAGATGAGCCCCATCCTCTTGAGCTGGTTTTTGGATTAAATAGACCGTTAACCACCATCTCCTTCAAGGATTCTGAAATTCCTCCCCTTTCTTCTAAGGATTTAGAGGCTCATCTCTTTATCATAGGTCAAATGAAAATACTACGTTAAAACACACTATGATCGACAAAGTGGTGCTGCACTCAACGTCATTTCTCCCACACATTTGAGCAACTTAAGTTACCAAAGAACGTAGTGTCACCACCTTTCGCCCTTTGATCATTTAACAATCAACTGGTGGTTACTTTAGGAACTATGGTCATGCTCATTCGTAGACAAGAAATTGCTTCATGAGATTTTTACATTGTTGAAGGAAAATTCCACTATAATATGATTCTTAAATGCTCTTGGATCCGTACAATGCATTGTGTTCCATCAACCCTCCATCGATGTATAAAATATCAATATGAGGGAAAAATCTATACTCATCCAGGAGATCCTTTCCCGTCCGCACAATGTGACATGACCACAGGGTCTGCCCCTCCAAAGGAGAACACTTGTTATCTTAACAAGGCTTCATCCTCTTCCATACCTGTAACAAAACTACTAGATCTACAAAATGGAATAAATGTTGTAGCATTTTTTTTAGGAGATATTCCTCTTCTCTCTTTTGATGCTCATCTCAGACCTAACGAGTATGGTAGGCCAGATAAACAACCTGAATATCAACCAGATCTTGGCCACATTATCACCATTGGTCTACCCAATCAACAGACTAACTTCATCTACGGTGGTCTTGATACACCTCACTATTGTCTGGATTCTCCTCCTAGGGCCAAACCCTATTTTGCAGGGTTTGATTGTCTACAGAATCCCACGTTTGCAAAAACTTATCTATATCGATGCGCGTGGAAAGGCTTTTTCCTGGGAAAGTATGAGTAGGGTGTGCATGACCTCGTGTCCATTACAACTCTTAAACCACATCAAAAATTTGGTTTAGGGTTCAAACCTCTCTCGAAAGCCACCGTCACCATTCTCAATGAGCCTCTTTCCAATGAGGAACCATCTTATCCCGTCAGGTCGGAAGCATCACTTGATGTGGATGACACCATTTCCATCCCGCCTAACTTTTTTTTTTATTCAATACTATTTCCTTAGGTCCACTGACCTATAAGACTAATGGCAAATCCACTTCAATACCATTATTCTTCCCCGAAATAGTCGAAACGACTCTCCCACTATCAATACTATCCACCGTGCGGATGATGATTCTCGTCCCTTACCTATCTAGGGTAGAGTATTCTTATCTTCCAAAACCATTCCTTCGACACATCTACGCTTCTCAACGAAGCCACCGTCAACCTTAATATAAGGACTTCTAAAGACCCTCGCATCATTAAGGTCAACCAATCTCTTAATCCACGTGGAGTTAAGAGACTTCACCGCCTTTCTTTCCCACCATCGCCAAGCGTTTTCTTGGTCATCTCAAGATATGTCGTGCCTCGATCCTAACATCATGGTCCACAATATCATTACTCTTCCAAACATCAAACCAGTTAAACAAAAACTGCGTAAGATGCACCCTTGTGTAGCTCTACTTATCAAAGAAGAGTTGCGGCACTTGCTTTCTACCAACTTCATCCAACCCATTGACTATCCACAATGGGTTTCAAATGTAGTACTAGTAACTAAAGCTACTGGGAAAATTTGAATTTGCACCGACTTTCGGATCTTAATCTCACTTGCCCGAAAGATGATTTTCCTCTACCTAATATCGACCAACTCACGGATTTAACTACAGGTCACGAGATGCTTTCTCTTATGGATGGTTTCTCTGGGTATAATCAAATTCTCATCGCACTAGAGGACCAGCATAAGACTTCCTTCATAACTCCTTGGGGACTTTTTGTTATCGCATCATGCCCTTCGGTCTTAAGAACGTAGGAGCAACTTATCAACGTGCAATGACCTACATCTTCCATGACCTCTTACACAAAACTGTAGAAGATTACGTTGACGACCTCCTTGGTAAGTCCAAACGCCGTCAGGATCATCTTCTCATTCTTGTGCCTCTCTTTGAGAGACTCAATCATTTTTGTCTTTTCCTAAATCCATCTAAATGTGTGTTTGGCGTTCTCACCGTAAACTTTTAGACTTTATCATTTCTATTAAGGGCATTGAAGTCGATCCCGAAAAAATAAAGGCTATCCTCGAGATGCCTCCCCCTTCCAACTTAAAGCAACTCTGTGGTCTTCAAGGATGCCTTCAATCAGTGCATCGTTTTATCTCACAGACTTTCGGACCATTGTCAACCTTTTCATCATCTCCTCCATAAAAATGTTCATTTTGAATGGGATGAGTGTTGCCAAAAAGCCTTTGATGATCTCAAAGCTTATCTTCTTTCTCCACCTGTGCTTACACCTCCACGCGAGGGGGAGCCATTCTATCTTTATATTTTTGTGATTGACCATGCTCTGGGAGCCATGATCTCGCATCGGGATGCTAATGGTAAAGAACAGGCTATCTATTATATCAGTCACACTCTTCATGAGTATGAAACATGCTATTCCGAAGCTGAAAAACGTGTTGTGCTCTCTTCTTCGCAACTTCTAAACTTTTTCATTACCTCCTTAATCATAAAACCTACATTGTTACAAGTGTCAATCCACTCAAGACAATGCATGCGAAACCTTATCACAATGATCGTATCACTGTTGGCTCATGCTCATGACAGAGTTTGACCTCAAGTTCATCTCGCAGAAATCTATCAAGGGTTAGGTCATTGCAGATCAATTAGCTGACGCTCCTCTTCCAAAACTCAAGTTCCCTATCTCAATTCCTAGATGATTACATCCAACAAATCGATTTCAGTCTGTCTCCATTTAAAATAAAACTCTTCTTTGATGGGTCCAAGTGTCAGCAAGGGGGAGGCGCAAGTTTCATCATGATTCCTCCTTGGGGTGCACCTATCCCTATCGCACACAAGCTTAACTTTGAATGTACCAATAATATGGCCGAGTATGAAGGTCTTGTTTTGGGTCTTCAAAATGCCATTAATCTCGGCACTCGCCATATCGACATCTTCGGTGAATCTGAGCTCATTGTTAATCAAGTCACTAGTGTTTATCAATGCAAAAATGATATCCTTCAAAAATATCGCGATATCGTTCTCTTTCAGCTTCAATCTTTCAATAAATTTACTATCCAGGCTATTCCTCGCACTATAAACCAATTTACAGATATGATGGCTTCTTTAGCCTCACTTATTCCTCCATTCACTGAAGACTCACAACTTTATGTGGTTGTTCAACGTTTAGACCAACCATCTCATCTCAGGTAGTTGACTTCAATCAACACTGTCACAACTAACACTCAAGATGAGTGGTATCAACACATTTTTTATTATCTATCCTGTTCAGTGCTTCCTCCAGATCTGACTTCCAATGGCAGAAGATCTTTTATCCAACGCGCAAACCGCTATACTATTCTGGGTGGAATCCTTTACAAACGTGGCTTTGATGGTATTTTTCTTTGGTGCCTCAAAACCCTGAATCATCTAAATCCATTCAGGAGGTCCACGATGGTATCTGTGGTGGAAACTTTGGTGGTTTGGCCATGGCTAAGCACATTCTACGTTTAGGCTATTACTTGGCCTTCTCTTAATCAAGACTACTGCAACTATGTCAAGAAATGTGTCAAGTGTCAACAACACACTAATCTCACACATATCCCTAGCCAGGCCTTACAACTCGTGAGCGGATTTGTGGCCTTTTTCACAATGGGGTCTTGATCTTGTTGGCCTCATCAATCCATGCTCTTTGCAGCGACATCACTCTATCATTACTACCACATAATACTTCACTAAATGGGTGGAGGCTATTCCTCTTTCATCAACCAAAGCCAAACCTATTGTTGATTTTGTCTATCAACACATCATTTGTCGCTTTGGTGTTCCTCACAAACTTGTTACAGACAATGACAAGTCTTTCAAAAACAAATATTTGCAGAAACTTTGTGACACCTTCAATATTAAACTCAGCTTTTCTTCTCCATACTATCCACAATCTAACGCCAAGTTGAGGCTTCTAATAAAACTTTACGTAATATCCTCGCAAAGGTAACTAGTCGAGCTAGTAGGGATTGGCACTTACACATCCCTTTTACTCTCTAGGCTTATCGGACTAGCATTTGTACCCCTACTGGCACTACTCCTTTCTCTCTCATCTATAGTTTGAGGCTGTCCTTCCTTTGGAAGTCCGATTCCCTCTCTTTGCTTCTTTCTCGGAGAGTTTGTCTCTCGATGAGGACTATCGTCAAAACCTGTCTAGCACAGCTTGAGTTGTTAGATGAACGTCGCCTTAACACTCTTGAGCATCATCAAGTCTATCTTGAGTGTGTCAAGCGTGCTTATAACAAGAATTTGTAGTAGCGTGACTTCCAAGTTGGTGATCTTGTTCTTAAAGAAAACCAAAATTTCACTACTCTGGAATGGATTCAATGTGGTAAGTTTACTCCTAACTAGATGGGACCGTATGTTATCACTCATAAGTATGGGTCCGAGGCTTATCACCTGTCTTCCATGGATGGTATACCTAAAATGGAGCCTCTTAATGCTTTGCATCTAAGGCCCTTCTACTATTAAAATCTATCTTACACGATCTTAGTCACAAAACAGATCTTTTCATCCATCTGCAACCAGTCATGCATTTCATAGTGATTCGAACTATGTGGTTCTCTCGTGTTTATGTCTTTTATACCTTAAATATGAGTACCACAGCTCTACTCATGGAATTTTCCTTATGGATTTGTTCCTTCTCATGGTAGGAATACCTTAATCACTACTTCATCCACCCTAGGTATTCATCTTGATCAAAACCACTTGGGGGCATGAGTACGTGCTTATACACATTTTCTTCCCCTCTATTTGATCTATCTGGTTTAAACTCAGCTTCTTCCAAAGCTCAAAAAAATGATGATGAAATGAGTTGTTATCCTAGAAAAAAGAGATGTTATCCTAATACTAAAAGATAGACTGATCCCTTGAAGGACAGCTATCCATGCCTTATCAAATAAAATCAAAAATGTAGACCATTCCTCGAAGGATGGCTACCATCAAAATCAAAATACAAACCGCTCCCTTGAAGGATGGTTGTTTGTTTTATGGAATTTTTAACCTTTACAGTAACAAACTTCCTCTATTGGCCAGTTTATTCACTTTTTAGCATCTCTGAAAGACTTCCCGTATCGATCAGTCTTTCTATATCTAGCAAACTTCCCGCATCGATCAATTTGCTTTTCTATATCTAGAAAACTTCCCGCATCAATCAATTTGTTTTTTTATCAAAGGAAAAAATCATGAAGCTGATGATATGAGACCTTTTCGATCATATGGAGATCCTGTTTTCCCCATATGGGCACATATTTAATCCTTCATGTGTTCTGACGAGATGTATACTTATCTCTCATCCTTATCTACCTCCTAGATCTAGGTTTGTGACTAACTAGTGTCAGGTTTATTTTATCCGTGTCTATGGCCTTGTGTGCATCATCTTTTGATTTACCATCAAGGTCTCTATTTATGGTCGGTTAGGGGCCTAACTTATCATTATTTTTCCTATCTAGGTGTAGTGCTTTTTATTTCTAAGGGATAATATCATTACATCACTTTCTTTCAAAAATACATTTCCCATGTTTATTTGTTGTTCATCTAGTTAAATTGACATTTAACATGTTAATTTACTCAATCAAGTCTATCATCTATCTATGCTCATCTTATTCATCTCATATAATGTCATAAAAAAAAGCATGTATTAAAAACACATGTGAATCCATCTATCTATATCATTTAATTGAATTGACATCTTAAACATGTTAATTTAATCAACCATTTATCCATGACAAATCAATCAAATCACATCTATTCATCTATCATCTATAACATTCATCTATATCCATCAAAATTACATAACATCTATCCATAACATCCATCCCTATCTATCAAAATTAAATGCATGAATCCAATCACATGACACAAAATGATAAATATATATACATATATCTATCTGTACAAAAGAAGGTATGGCTTCCAATCAATCCATATACATCGTATCCAAAAAATGCCTTCAAATCGAGGCTACATCATCATATCTCTACAAATCATATCTCTACATCAGTATATCTCTACAAAGTATCACATCTATATAGTAAAATCGGATAGGTGGAAAACACTATCTCCTCCTCCCTCCTCCGGTCCGGGCTATCTCTCCTGACCATCTCCTATAGAGCTGGAGATGCCCGCTGCCATGGCCCTACCACCTCCTCGATCTCCCCTGGTGCTCGCACCCTCTGAAGCACCACCGGCAGTAGTTGTCACTGTCCTCCTCCTCGCTCCATACCGAGGCACATCTGGGGCATGTTGTGTCAGGGCATCCTCATAATATCTCACCTTGGCAAGGAGATCCTGATAGGTACTCAAACTCACCATACAGGTGCTCACAATGGCGCTGGTGGTGGTGGTGGTCCTCCTACTACCGCACCCTATGCCTCGACTCTGAGGTGGTGCCTGTATCACCATATTTGGCCCTGAGGGCCTCCCTGTGCCTGTGATAGCGATCTCTCTACTGGATCATTGTATCCCACTCCTAACGAGCGGTGTCTCTCTCTCTGTATTAGGGTGTCCCTCTCCTCTGTCAAAGTCCTAATCTCCTCGAGGGCAGCCTGGTGTGTCTATGTCAAGGCAGCATGCTCTCCCTCAAGTCTCTCTAGCGCTACTGCTAGATCCTCCTCACCTACCTCTGTAGCTGCCGGGAGATGTCGTGGCAGCTCTGTGTGGTACCACGCCTCGTAGCCCTCATCCACTCCTACATCATCATCATCATCTATGGGAGGTGGGGCCTCCCTGAGTAGATCTACGGGAATCAGTATAGGCAGATTTGTCTCTCTGCTATCCCGTCTGTATGGTGTGTATATGCGATCGGATGATCTGAATCAAACCAAACTACCTCATCACCCGTATAAATGGGACTCGCTCTAAGAGCTTTGGCTTGTGGCCCCTGACCACCCTGCTGCATCTCAGCTCCACTAGATGGGCATCTTGTCTAGCCCATATCGGATAGACCCTGTATGGTCTCCATATCACATGTGTTGGTGTCAGAGTCCTGAATCTCTCTAAATACCACTCTGTAGATCTCCTTATATCTCCTGGGGCCATGTCCGCCACCTTCATTGGAATCCATACTCAAGGGCTCTCCCTGCTCCTAGCATCTATGGAATCCCATCTAGCCTAATCACTGATATATGCTCATATGCCCAACAATGGAGCACAAAACTCACGTCTATCCTAGTCCACCTACCTGTGGTATACATCCACAACTCGTGATATATTTGTGCTAGTAATGCGTCAACAAATGCAAACACCTACATGAACTCTAGGATATTGTAGACACAGTCAAGTAGGAGTAGTGGGAACCGTCCACCTCCGAATCTGGTAATGCATAGTATGAGATAGCCATCTAGATCAGGGCTATCAATCTACTCCTAGGGTCATCCTACCGGTACTGTGAGGCTATCCTCATAGCCCCAGACACTATCTCTGCATCATCTACCCTATCCCCATATAATTGTACCAAGGCCCTCCTCTGCTGCTCTCGTGGGGTGATCTCTATCAGATCCCCTATAATCGGTAACCTGAGGATCCTATAGATGTCCTCATGGGTGATGGTCATCTCACCCATCTGAAACCAAAATGTGCAGGTCTAGCTATCCCACCGCTGCACCAATGCTTGCATGAGCTCCACGTCTCGGGGTACCCACCTATAATAACAGAAATCCCCTAGTCCGGATAATTCTAGATGGCGCCACTCAGCATCTGTCACATCTAGCGATGGTCTCCGTAGCTTGGAATAGCATCCCGCATGTGTAGGACCTCTCGTGCCTGCATGATATCAAACATCGTCATTAGTTTCATATTTATCAAAATCCACATCATTAAATTTTCATCAAAATATTTCTCAAAAATAAAAAAATGTCACTTTTTCAAATCGTGCAGCCGACTCATGCCAATCGGCACCGTTTACTTGATGGTCGACACCGATTGTGTTACAATCAATCGCATCGATCGCCTCGTAATCGGCACCAATTTTTTCAATCGATGCCGATTACGAGGCAGAGCGCTAAAAAAGCCCTCTTAACAAAAAAACATGAAAAAAAAAAAAACGCTAAATGTACAAAGCTAAGGAAGGCTCACTTACCCCTGGCCATGTCCTCTTCCTCTTCTGACCACTTAGGAGCTTCCATGTTGCTCAAATTCAATTTTTGACTTTTTCTAAATCAATCGTCGTAGTGCAAATGAATCGTTATCATTACCACGGTGGATCATGTGGTGCCATATGCACCGTGGGTGAGATATCATTCTGCTAGATCACATGATTTCTTTTCTCTAGATGAGATGATGGTGGATATTTTTTGGAACCTAGTGCAAAGGATCTTGGTCTTTCACAGATAAATTTCAAATAAATATTTAATATATATATATACAAGATTTTAATTCATCTTTGAGTTTTTAATATATATGTATTTGATTGTACGTTATGTACATACATGTAAAAACTAATTATTTATTTTATTTTACATAGCAGAGAGCTGGTGAAGGAAACATCCGGCATCGACATGCTAGCTATCTTTGTTTGGGCATGTTACAAACGTAAGTTTCAAGTTGTACTTAAATTTCAAATTTCATTTGATTGTGCACTTTTATTATTATAATTGTAGGCACCTAAAATTGGTTACCCAATTTAGTGCTCCTCGAGTTCGTTTATCCTCTCGAGTAACCCAGGGGCACCTTTATATCACCACTTCTCCCTTAGGGTACTACTTAAATATTTAATTTAGAGGCCTATCCTAAGTTCGCTCCACCCCATTATATTTCATCCATGGTTAATTAAACATTAACCATGTAATTCTATCTTCTACACTTATTTTACTTCTACTTATTCACCCCATATCACTTCCCAACCTCCCGTGCTATTATTATCCATCTATCCCACCTATTTCTCCTCTCCTAGAACTGTGCAAAGGGATTCTTCCCGTATTTGAGTGGGAGGGATACGTTTATTATCCCCACACTTCATTTCCTTTTGCCACTTTGGGAGTCTGTTCCTTGATCGGTGCCGATTTTATCTCAGTCGGCGCCGATTATAAATTTACAACTTGAGATCCTCTCTGGTTAGATTCAAGAGATGGTTTCCTAGAGATTACTTTTGTCTAAGTGATTAAATAAATTGTCAAGAAAGAAAGAAAGTTTTTGTGCGCTTTCATCCCGAGAGGTGTACTGCTACTTTCACTTTGTCTGTGTCCACGGCTCTTACGGGTCTCCACAACTACCTTGGTCATCATCAATCATCAATCAAGAATTTTTTAGGTATTCCTCTTTGTTAGTTTCTGTAATTTCCTTTTGATCAACACCGATCCAGTCTGGTCAAATCTGATTAGTCTTTAATCAACGCCGGTTTATCCAAATCGCACGGATCGGGCCTTTCTTTGGTTTCTGGGTTAGAATCCATCAATTTCTACCTCGGATCCCCTTTTTTTGTCTTCAATCTCTGCTTTATGATTAATCTTTAGTAATCTGGGCTTACATTTGATCCATTTTAGCTTAGTTTGCTTTCTTCTTTTACTCTCTGGCCTTTTCTCGCCTGTGTCCAATCAACACCGATCACTACTTTATCAACACCGACTAACAATCGACACATCACATCCTCGATTGACACCGACCCAAACAATCGACATCGATCACTATCTGATCGACATCGACCCATCTGGGCAGAAAGGTATAGAATTCTGTAACCTAAGTTCACTTTATTTTTACAGCTTTCTGCTTTCTTTCTTTCAATTCAGGTTTTTACATCTTGTCTGTTGTTTTTAATCAGAAAACCTAAATATTTTCTTACATATTTTATCATGTATCTCTTTATTTTTGATTGAAAATGTGAATTGACATCTTCCGAGGAAGCTCATTGCTTCCTGGACCCGCTTTTCTCGCGTAGTTCACCCACATATCGCTAACGCCATCTTTTTCTGCCAAGGATTTGTGTATCGTAGGTTTCTTGGATCTACTTTGCAAGATTGTTCGTGTGCGCCCATCTTGTCTCCATCAACATTCTTTCCATCTACGTCTTCGGATCTTATCCAATCTATCAGGTATCGATTTCATTTGAGTTTTTCAGGGTTTTTGTGTTTAGTTTGGTGCATTAACTTGACAGGTAACAAGCACGGAAATTCTTGATCTACAATAATGTTTCACCCGTATATGTACATTTTAATATATGTTTGTCTTCTATATACAGGAGCCTAATGGGTCATCATCTCTGCTTTGGGAACCGAGGCTATTGGCACACCTCACATGACTTTTACGCAGTTAGTTTCTCTTTACACTTTGTTTCTAATTGTGCAAGTTCACGTGGATTATGCTTTAGCTCTATTATGTGGCAGTCATGTAGATTAATATTGATTTTTACATGTTTTTTGTATAGCTTATGACTGCCAGAGATACTCCTCTATATATGCAGACTATGGAGGCTCACTGTAGATATCTTGCCATAGCATTTGCAGATCCAATAACTAAGGTACAATTTTTAAATTTGTTAAATTTATTTAGGAATTGTTTCTTATTACTTAAATCTACAATATCAAATTTTGTACATGAAATATTTAATTTGAAATTTAATTATTTTTATGTAGCTTACCCCTCGTGAATCTATTGTTGCCCCTGCCACGCGTCAACGAAAAATTGATAGGTATCATGACATTGCGGTAAGATTTCACATGCATTTTAACTAAATTCTAAGTTTTTAAATTTTGAATGTATTTTAAAAATTTAGGTGTTAAAAAAATTTTGTTTATAAATGTGCAGGTTAGGTTGCGAGCCCGCTTAAAGATGCCTAGGACCACACATATGAAATCCATAGTGGCATCTCCCTCCACTACATCCCTAGGTCATAGACATGCTACTTCTAGCAGGGCGAAGAGAGGGAAGATGTTTCATGATTAGATTCATAGGACTGGATATATATATCTATGGGCCAGTTGGTCCTAGTTCATGATTCTTCATAGGACATTGTATACATAGCTTTATGGGACCGCATGTGGTCCTATATGTATGACACACTTAGTTCGAATGTACACATGTTATGAACTTATATTTTTAGAGACGTGCGTCTAACACACTTAGTTCGAGATTTACACATGTTATGAACTTATATTTTCGGAGACATGCATCCAACACACTTAGTTTGATACATTATATATCCATGTGTTAGTTTTCATAACGATATTATTTCTATGTTTAATTCGATTTCAATGCACATGGTATCCTTATATGTATGTATATTCTATGTATATTAGTTCTATATGTATGTTTGATTTTAAATTTAAAACTATGGTGCAACATATATGAATATAACGTTCTATGGTGACACATTGCATGGATCATTTTCCTCTTAAGTCAAGAAAAATATTTCATACCTTGAATCTTGAAATAAGATGTCTTCCCTTGGGTCATTTGGTTTTTGAACTGTGTATTTAATTTTATTTATCAGAAGGATATTATTCATTTTACCATTGATGAGTATGGTGGTGTATGACCAATCCATCTTTATATCCCCACCAATATCGTGATAGAAACTTTGGCTCAACAATATACCATATGTAGCTAGCATGTCTTCCACAAGTATTTCCATCTTGATTTTCTTGTCAGGGAAGTCTACAAATTCTACTTGAGAATCTTTCACCTGGCCAAAAAGAGGTAATTATTTTGTTTTCATGTAGTAACAATGGCCAATAGCAGGGTTGAGAGTAATACCAATAGAGTTAGCAAATTTTATAAGCATGACATTGTCAGAGGCACCGGAGTCAATAATGCAATTATTCAATTTATACCCATTAACCAACAAGGAAAGATAGAAAGGTTCTTATTTCCTAGAAGAGGAGGATTTTAAGGAAAGAAGGTTCTAGGAATGAGTGGTTCTAGGAGTGGGAAGTGATTCTTTAGTGTTAGTAGGATTCTTGGAACATGTATTTTTACTACTTCCTTTGATAAACTAGACGAGTTTATCAAAATGCTTGGGGTGTTTTTTTATGTACTCATATTCAAATATTTGAATTTTATCTTTCTTAAAATGGTCACTGATGTAAAAATATGAGGAAGTGGTAGGCACATTAGGAACTGTGGAATCCTTGACATGAGTAGGATTTTCATTCTTAGGAATAATTGAAATAGAAATCGATTTGACAAGAGGAGGTGCAAGAGACTTACTCAAAGAGGTAGATGGAGTCTTGGCTAAAGTAGTATTAGGATTCTTCTTGGATGACCCCATAGAAGTAGGAAATGATGTTCCTCTTTTTTTTGTTTTTTTCTATCGATTCACCATTTGAGGATTAAAGTGTTTTGCTTGGGAAGTAGAAGAAGAGGCTTATTTATTTTTTTATGAGTGGGTGAACACTAAACAAGAGTAACTATTCATATCATCTATGGATTATTCGGATCTTTGTTGGGTGAGTATTCACAATAACCAATAATTGCATAACCATCTTCTTCTTCTCTTTCAATTTCTGATTCAACAATTTCTTTTCCTTCATCTTCATAGGTTTCGCATATTTCATTAACCGGTGGAGATTCTAAGGAAAGTATTTTAACCAGTACTGATTACAGATTTTATACCCCTAGATATAAGATATATATAGGTCGAGGCCTTATTGTGGTACCATGCAAGAAGAGATGTCGTTGCTTCCGGGCTACTTCGTTCGGGCATAGTCCCTTAAGAGCCCTAAGACCAAAAAAATTGTTCAACTTCGATAGGTTACTACACGGACTCTTTGGAATCGAAGGAAATCTCATTCAATCATACACCCTCAATGTAGGGAACCTCTACAATATCCTCGTCTCGCTTTTTTCCTTCTCCAATCGGTGCTCTTTGCGATATTGTTTGCAAACATGCCAAATAGTGTAGTTGGAGACAATGTAAGGCTGTCAAACAGTATATTTTACAAACAGTGAGGTCATGGCACCAAACCGACTATGCCAACATGTTCAAGTGGCCAGATCAATGCTAGAGGAGGCATTATTTTGGTGCACAACAACATCGTTGCTTCCGGCTACTTCTTTGGGCATAGTCCCTTAAGAGCCCCGAGATCAAAAATAGTTCAACTTCGAAAGGTAACTACGTAGACTTCGCAGAACCTAAGGATGTCTCCTTTGGTCCTACACCTTGGAATAGGGACCCTCTATAATAGCATGTCTTGGTTTTTTCCTTCTCTAATTGGTGCTCTCGTTGCCCTATTGTTTGCAAACGTGCCAAATAGTGTAGTTTGAGACAGTGTAAGGATGTCAAACGGTATATTTTGCAAATGGTGGTTTGTGGCACCGAACCGACTGTGCCGACATGTCCGTGTGGCTAGGTGAACACTAGAGGAGGTATCATTTTGGTGCTCGAGAACGCTCGTTGCTTCCATGCTACCTCGTCGGGCATAGTCCCTTAAGAGCCAAAAGACCAAAAAATTATTCAACTTCAATGGGTGACTACGCGGACTCCATGGCACCTAAGGACGTCTTGTTTAATCCTACACCTCAGCGTAGGGACCCTATAAAATATATTGTCTTGGTGTTTTCCTTCTCCAATTGATGCTCTCGCTTACCCTATTGTTTACAATGCGCCAAATAGTGCGGTTTAAGAAAGTGTAAGGTTTGTCTAACGGTATATTTTGCAAACGATGAGTCATGTCACCGAACCAATGTGTTTACATGTCTAGGTGGCTAGGTGAACACTAGAGGAGGCATTATTTCGGTGCGTGACAACGTCGTTGCTTCCAGGCTACCTTGTTCGAGCGTAGTCCCTTAAGAGCCCTGAGACCAAAAAATCGTTCAACTTCGATGGTGACTATGCAAACTCTGTGGCACCTAAATACATCTTGTTTGATCCTACACCTCTACATAGGGACTCTCTGCAATAGCTTGTCTCGGTTTTTTACTTTTCCAATCGGTGCTCTCGCTTTATTGTTTGCAAATGCCCTAAATAATGTAGTTTGAGAAAATGTAAGGATGTCAAACGGTATATTTTACAAATGATGGGTCGTGGAACCTAACCAACTGCACCGACACATATGGGTGGCCAGGTGAATGCTAGAGGAGGCATCATTTTAGTGCACGACAACATCGTTGCTTCCAAGCTACTTCGTTCGGGCATAGTCCCTTAAGAGCCTTGAGACCAAAAAATTGTTCAATTTCAACGAGTGACTACGCAGAATTCACGTGGCACCTAAGGATGTCTCATTTGATCTTAAACCTTGGTGTAGGGACCCTCTGCAATAGCCTATCTCAGTTTTTTCCTACTCCAATTGGTGCTCTCACTGCCCAATTGTTTGCAAACGCCAAATAGTGTAGTTTAAGACAATGTAAGGATGTCAAACGGTATATTTTGTAAATGGTCGGTCATGGCACCAAACCGACTACGCCGACACATTCATGTGGCTAGGTGAAAACTAGAGGAGGCATCAATTTTCATGCACGAAAATTTCGTTGCTTCCTGGCTACCTCATTCGGACGTAGTCCCTTAAGAGCCATGAGACCAAAAATCGTTCAACTTCGACGGGTGACTATGTGGACTCCCTGGCACCTAAGGATGTCTCATTTGATCCTACACCTTGGCATAGGGACCCTATACAATATCTTATCTAAGTGTTTTCCTTCTCCAATCAGATGCTCTCGCTGCCCTATTGTTTGTAAATGATCTAAATAGTGCATTTTTAGAAAGTGTAAGGTTGTCTAAACAGATATATTTACAAACAAAGCGGGTCGTGGCACCAAACCGAATGTGCCGACATGTCTGGGTGGCCAGTGAACACTAGAGGAGGTTTTGTTTTGGTGCATGACAACGTCATTTCTTTTGGGCTACCTCGTTCGGGCATAGTCCCTCAAGAGCCCTGAGACCAAAAAATCATTCAACTTTGACGGGTGACTACGTGCACTCCGTGGCACCTAGAGATGTCTTGTCCAATCCTAAACCTTGGCATAGGGACCCTCTACAATATCCTATCTTGGTTTTTTCCTTCTCTAATCGGTGCTCTCATTTCCCTATTGTTTGCAAACGTGTGAATAGTGCAGTTTGAGCCAGTGTAAGGCTATCAAATGGTATATTTTGTAAACGGTGGGTCGTGGCACCAAACCAATGCGCCGACACATCTGGGTGGCCAAGTGAACACTAGAGGAGGCTTAGTTTTGGTGTGTGACAACGTCATTACTTCCGGGATACCTCATTCGGGCGTAGTCCCTTAAGATCCCTAAGACAAAAAAATGTTCAACTTCGATGGGTGGCTATGCGCGCACTCCGTGGCACCAAGTGACGTCTGTCTAATCCTACACCTTAGCATAGGGACCCTCTATAATAGTCTATCTCATTTTTTTCTTCTCCAATTGGTGCTCTCACTTCCCTATTGTTTGTAAATATGTAGAATAGTGCAATTTGAGCGCTTTAAGGTTGTCAAACGGTATATTTTGCAAACGGTAGGTCGTGGCACCGAACCGACTATGCACACATGTAGGGATGGTCTTGTAAACACTTAGGGAGGCATCGTTTTGGTTCTTTAAGCTCTAGATCCGTTTGGGCTACCTCCTCCGGAGACAAGAACCCCCTCCACAGGTACATAAATCATTGTTAATTACTTCTCTTTTCTTGTAAAACAATGAAAGCTTATCTTAGCTTCGAGAATTGATAGTTCTCTACTAACAGTGCCAACCACGTGAAGGTGGAATTTTTCTCTACGGCACCACTAACCTGCACATAAAAGTGTTAGACAAAGAAATTTAAGTTTCAAATCAAAACCATACTAGATATATACAAAATACACAAATTTAATAAAATATATGAACTTAAATTTATCTAACTAACAAATTTATATATACCAAAGAAATTATATATACCAGACATGAGCATTGTAAATTCATTCCAATGAACCATCAGGATTGGATCTACTCTAAATAGCGACAAGATTGCTTCATGATCTGACTCTCGAACCTTCCAAAGAATCTTGTTATTAGGCCTTCCTTGATATCTATATAGCTGAATATTTGTCGCTAGAACTAGATGCGAATATAAGAGTATTTTCATGTGTCTCTCAAAGTCTTCAAACACCCAAATAGAGGATTTTTAATGGATACCATCGAAGCCAAGTTCCAATAACTACCACTAACCCTGTAGGGTACTCAATATCTTCACCATCTATAACAAGAGAAGTCAACTTCTTTCTTTCCTCGATGCAATGACATAAGAAATAGTCTGTTCCTTCTTCATTATCTTCTGTCGCAATAACTGCAAACACATGTCCTACTAAAAAAAAGGTTTCAACTCAAATTTAAATTGTACATATTAAAATTTCAATGGACATAACTCAATACAAAAATTGTAAATAACCATAAATACCTTGTCGCACCAAAATCAAAATTTCATCAAATTCATTGGATGTTACAAATTTATCTGTAGAAACAAGTCGTAATGCTTGTGGAGGTTGATAACTAGGAAGCGAGTTAGAGGCCTACAAATCCATCCATCCACCCATTCTTGTGAATCACACTCAGAAGTGACAAATTTGATACAAGATGCACAAAAACATGTCAACTTTCTTGTCCATGTGGCCCATGAAGTAGCGTCTGAGCTACAAAATGAGTGCATATCACTAGACCCAGTGAGTGTCATACAATCCTCGTAGTTAGCAATTTGTTGTTCCTCTATCAACTAAAAATATTTGCAAACCGTAGAATTTTCTTGAGAACCTCGAGCCATGTTGTCAATACACCATTCCACTATGCTCTTTGCATCTTTCATTTTAGCACAAACTTTGTACTTCAACTCTTCTCTTACAAGAGCTCTTATCACACATGCCCATGCATTGTCATGCTCTCCTTTTCCATGTCCAACCTCGGTGAAACTCCAAATATGTCACACACCCATCTTGACGTGCATCCTTCCTCATCCAATAAAAGATTCATGTATTCTTAAACTAAGATGTGTAATTATCGACCATATATAATGTTGTTTGAAGTGGATGTCCCCATCGGACAAGTTTTCATAAAATAACTGGAAACACCCTCGCATAAATTCAAGATAATGAGTATGATCATCACCGATATAAAAGTGGTACTCTCTTAAAAAAATTGATCATTCTCTCAGTACTTTCGGAGAATATATAAATGCTACATGCACAAAAATGGAAACTTGTACTTGAGTTGTAATATTGTGATTGAACCTCCATTTGTGGTCACGATGTGTAATTCTCTAGAAAATCGACCACTAAAACAATAGTACTAATAGGAAATGTGCCTTTACATTCTTGAACTGTTCATCCAACCATCGAGCTCTGTGTGTATGCCTAACATACTCATAAACAATTTCATCCTTAAATTTTCTCATAAATTAAAAAACAGACATATGTTCTGTAACTAGCTCACACTGTTTAGACTCTTTTCCATCTTTCAATTGGTATGCAACTGATTTATATTTATCAAACTCAACTAAATTATGTCCTATTGCACCTTCAATTTGCTCATGGATGCAACTTTTCAATTTAGGTAATCCGCCACATATACTACAACTTCCACCTAAACAATCCCCGACTATAAAAATTGTCCAACTTCTTTTTCACAAAATATCATAGGAATAAAATCCCCGAAGATATTGGTGGAGCTTGAACACCACATTCGATAACATAGTTTCGATGCAAAATAGAATGGATGCATAAAAATTTAGTATAATGCATAGTAAATTCACCATGTTGCCTACAACAACAAGTGGTGTGAGCGTGGTTGATTTTCACATAGAATGGTTTTAACATTTCAAAAAAACGTTGACTAATTTTAATTTACAAATTATCTTGTTCAAACTTACGAAAAAATTGAGTTTGAGTCATATCTAAGAAATACTTTGGATGTGGTTCGCGATTAATAGAACCAACTCTTTGTTTTACAACATCTCTTGTATTAGGTGAAACTCTAGTGTTATCATGCCAAAATTGAATAACAACTTCTCTTATAGCATCAGTATTATATTTGTCCTTATGCGGTGCTCTAGTAGAAAATGCCCAAAAATTGGTGTTATTGAGTGATTGAAGGATATTACGTCTTTCAATTGCTTTCATTAGAGTTTTTCGATTAACTTGCAACATTCGACTTATTTGCGTAATCAAACATTGTTTTTTATTGATTCACTTACAACACTAGTAGTAAGTACATGATGCACAATATTACTATCCCTAGTGCATCTCTTGACACCAATAGTGTGATATGCATCATGAAGGTTTTCAATAATTATAGAGGTTTGACCACGTATATTAGATGTTGTCAATCCTAAGGTGTTTAATGTAGGTATCATTTTATTCAATTTCATCAAACTAACCAAAAACTAACATCTTTGTGAATCATTTAAAATTTCAAAATAATTATCCCAAATTTCAGTGGCTTTTCTTTTGATTTTCCGTTCAGAAATTTTGTCACACATTGGTTTCAAAATGTTTTCATAAATTTCAATAAAATAATTAGGTTTCTTACGCAAAATCCTATGAGGTGTTTTTGTCAAATTTTGCATGTCTACAGTTTCAACCTAAATTTCTTTATTCACATTTTCATTGTCTCATTCAATTTCAAAATTTGCTATATCACGAGTATTTAATTCTTCTTCAACATTGATAAAAACATCTTCATCACGAGTATTTAATTCAACTTCAACATTGATAGTAGAAACATTACCTGGTTCCTCATTGCTTATAATAGTAGGGGTTGAAGATGAACCTCTTCTTGATTCACGAAGATTCTGCATTCGCTCAACATTTTGAAATATGTTTGCCTCTAATTCATTTGGTGTTTTTTTACTTAATGACTTCTTTTTTTGACTTTGTTTCTTGTCTCCCATGATGTTTTGCTTCCGGTGATAAGAAAAACGTGTAGAAAATGACATAATTTCATAGTAATTTGTATGGTAAAGTCAAACAATAAAAATCACATGGTAATTAGAACATTGGGATGTGTGTAAATATGATTTATGAACCATGATTGCACTTTATAAACCGTGCTTGTGGTTTATAAAGCGCGATCGCGGTTCTTGTTTTAAAACCCATGGTCGTGTTTGTAAACCGTGATCGCGGTTCTATCTGTATCATCAAATCCAACCCTAAGGCTTGAGAAATCTTTTTTTTCCCAACCAAAGCTATGGAAGGTCATTATGAAGTGTAAAAGGTAAAAAAACTTCAAATTTTCTCTTCCACAGACTTGAACCATGCTGAAAAACTGAAAATATTTCACAAAAATGGTGTTATCGTGTAGGGGAGACCGTTAGCTTTGTAAAAAAATTGATTTTAAAGTAAATAGAATAAGATAAATATCATTTTATAATTTTTTTACTAACAATAGGTCTTTAAGACATTTTTTTCCATGAATGTTCATGTCTACATTTAAGATCGCAACTTTTGTTTCATTATCAAAATGTGATAAAACATATACCATCCCAAGCGTGGAGAAATTCTATACACATTAAAATGTATATATATGATTTTGATATTTTTGATATAGTTATAGCAGGCAGCAAACGAAAAGCGCTCCATTTTCTAAATCTTTTCAGACCACTTTCACGGAAAAAATCATAAAAAAATATTGCTCGAAAAATACAAAATAAAATCCATCCCAAGATAGACAACTACATCTAACTTTTCACCAAATGAAAAAAATAAAAAGATTTGGTCATCCAAATCGCGGGCAAACAGACTACAATCTTATAGGTTTTTTCAAAAATAAAACCAAGTCATATAATTTTAAGTGTTTAATATAGCTAAACTTGTCCGTTTTAAAAAAAAAAAGTAGTTTAGAAACTAAATTCCGGATGCTACAATTCATATTTATTTAAATTTTTCTAATTTTGAGTGCACACATTGCTAATAATCCCTACAAGTTGAGATTTTGCTATTTTTTGCAATATGATGTCCACTTATGACCCCTTTTTGTCCACCAACTTGCTGCACTTACCCACCCGAGAGCTCTTTGAGGAGCGGTTCAAGAGTAGGTACTTATCACGAAGGTTCATTTAGCAGAGGATAGATGAGTTTCATGACCTCCAATAGGAATCTTTGACAGTAGCTGAGTATGAGAGTCGATTTCTAGATCTACTCTAGTATGTCGACTACATGTAGGATGAGCAGGTATGGATCCATAGGTTCATCCGGGGCTTGAATCTAGACATTGGAGGTGCGGTGTGTATCCATTATCTGCAGACATTAGCTGCGGCCGTTGAGAAGGCCTATATAACAAAGGAGGCTCGGGGAAAGACACAACAAGAGAGAGAGACCAAGTCCAAGCTATATCTAGTAGATGCGGGACAACAAACCGAGGGGGTCAGCTCCTCCTCTTCCTCGTGGTGGTCAAGGTTCATCACAGTCATATTTTAGACCACAGTAGTAGTAGTCTCACCCACCTTATAGACTTCCACTGAGATTTGATGCATAGAGGGGGCGGAGTATGGGGCCACCTCCTAGGGGTCCCATTAGGACACAGGGTGCACCAAGAGCTCAGTCAATAAGATCTCGTCAATAGAGACCTCAGCAGTCCATAGCCGGATCATCAGGATCTAGAGCACACACCTCCAGAGTACCGGTTGGACTCGCTACTCATGGGAGAGAATCGGTGGTTTTTTGGTTGTGGTTTTACTAGACATTTTGGAGAGACTACTAATAAGGGTAAGAAGTAGATCTCGGAGGCTATTGTTGGTGACATGGGACACAGTCATCGGATCTATGTAGTAGTCAAGAACCGCCATGCTAAGCACCAGAGTATCGTGATTGAGACAAGTAACATTGGTGGTGTTTCTACCTCCATTCTATTTGATTCTGGTTCTTCTTATTCTTTTATTACACCATATTTGGTAGAGTAATGCAAGCTAGTGGCAATTAGGCAGGGTCTTAGTTGGGATGTTGAGATCACTTCTGGAGCCAAGATCTTTGTAGACTCCTTAGTTAAGGAGTGTGTAGTGGATTTGGGACCCTTCACCACTACCTCAAATCTTTGTATCCTTCCATTGGGTTTGTATGGAGTCATCTTAGGCATGGACTGGTTGTCTACACATAGAGCCAAGGTGGATTGTTACCATAAGATTATATCATGTACAGATGATCTAGGAGTTGAGTTAGTGATAGTAGGGGTTAGGAGACCTATTTCCATTTGCACCATCTCTGCCATGCAGCTTAAGCGGTGTGTGCGATGGGGTTTTCAGATGTATGTTGTCACAATTAGTGACTAATCAGAGGATGAGTCTAGTGGACCATCACTTGATGACCATTCCATCTTGAGAGAGTTTTTATGTCTTTCCAAGGGAGCTACCAGGTTACCACCCCACGTGAGATACATTTTCACATAGATTTGGTTCCGGTAGCATAGCCTATCTCACAAGCACCTTATCGGATGACCACCCTTAAGCTCTGCGAGCTCAAGTTATAGCTAGAGGGCCTTTTGGAGAAATGCCTAATCCAATCTAGTGTATCCCCTTGGGGTGCATCATTGATATTTGTAAAGAAGAAGGAAAGATCTCTGTGGTTGTGTATTGATTACCACCACCAACAAAGTAATGATCAAGAATCGTTACCCCCTTCCACACATCAATGATTTGTTTGATAAGATGAAGGGGGCCACAATTTTTCTCTAAGATAGACTTTAAGTCAAATTATCATCAGTTGAGGATTACGGAGGTAGAAATCAATATTAATGATGCAAAAGCTATTAGTAATGATTTTTGGTAACTATTTTTTGATGGTTCAAGAAGAAAACAAGGTGCTGGAGGAGGTGCAATGTTAGTTTCACCACAAAACATCAAGTATTATTCAGCTTTCAGATTTCATTTTGCATGTTCAAATAACACAACTGAATATGAGGCTTTGATTCATGGACTTCATTGGACCAGAAAAGAGGCATAAAGAATTTGCAGGTGTTTGGGGATAGCGAGCTAATTGTGAACCAAGTTAGAGGATAACATGATGCAAAGAAAGACTAACTCAAGACCTATAAAAATAAGGTATGGGACCTCAATGAGTATTTCAAAGAATTCAACATCGAGTCCATACCCAGGAAGAAGAATGAAACTGCAGATAGGCTTGCAGCAGTTGGAGTAACTTTTTATGTGGTTGACAATATCAAAAGAGACAAAGTGTAACCACATACCCTTGTGATTGTAAGGCCAGCAGTTCCAGATAACAACACAAGCTAACAGGTGTTTGAGAATGATCAACAAATCGTTAATTTCTTGCAAAGAAGAGGTTAAATTCTTAGCTAGGAATCAAGACAAATTAGAACAACAGTATAGGGGTCAAGTAGTGTAGCTACGAACAAAAAAGCACCCCAAAGATTTAGTAACATTGGAGTCTATCTTCAATCTGAATGATCAATTTCATAAAGAGAAAGCCAACGTACAGGTCAAAGGAGAAGATTCAAATCCAATTTCAAATTGGAGAGGGCAAAACCATCCAAATAGGAAAGGTGGCCACTAAACAAGAGAGATATGAATTCATACAACTTTTCCAAGAATTTTCGGATGTCTTCGCTTTGAGCTATGAGGACCTGCGAGGATTCAATATAAAGCTAGCACAACATACCATAGAACTAGATCTAGATACTAAGCCCATCAGGTAGAAGCAAAGACCACTCAACCCACACATTGAGCCTCTTATGAAGAAAGATTTGAACAAGATGATAGAGGCAAGAATTATTTCCAATCAATCATTCAAGATGGGTTACAAATTTGGTGTTAGTCAGGAAGAAGAATAGGGAAATCAAGTTGTGCATGGACTTTCAAGACTTGAATAGAGCATATCTCAAAGACCACTACCCACTTCCTTCAATGGAAAAAATCTTACAAGTGGTATTCGGCTTAGAAATATTTTCTCTCTTGGATGGATACTCAAGGTATAATCAGATAATGGTGAAAGAAGATGATCAATTCAAAACAACTTTCACCACTAAGTGGGGCACCTATGCCTACAAGAAAATGTCGTTTGGATTGTCTAATGCCGAGCCACTTTCCAAAGGGCGATGGACATGGAATTCAAGGGTTGATCAACAAAATAGTACTAATATATCTTGATGATATCATTGTGTTCTCCAAAATGTAGCATATCACCTCTTTCATCTGAGACAGGTCTTCTAAAAATGTCAGAGATTTGGGGTATCATTGAATCCCAAAAAATGCATATTCCTGGCTCACAAAGGCAAGCTCCTAGGCCATAATGTGTCAAAGGAGGGATTGAATATTTACCTAGAAAGAGTTAAAGCAATTTGAGCATTGCCATTGCCAAGCCATAAGAAGCCTCTTCAAAGCTTCCTAGGAAGGATCAATTTTGTCCGCATATTTGTGCAGAGTTTTACCGCTCTTATGAAGCCAATAACGCTGATGTTGAAGAAGAGAATGGAATTTAAGTGGACAGATGGGGAAAATCAAGTTTTAAAGCTATCAAAGAGGCCATATCCCAAGCTCCAACTCTCATCAATCCAAACTTCTCCAAGGATTTTACGCTCTATGCCTTTGGGGACACGATATCTGCAATCCTAGTACAACAAAACGAAGAAGGATCTAAACAACCAATTTCCTTCTTCAGTCAAAGTTTAGAATAATATGAAGTGAGATACTCCTTCATTGAAAAGCATGTCCTTGTAGTGATCAGGAGTTTGAAGAAGTTCAAACACCTAGTTTCAAATAACAAGATCCAATTGCTAGTCTCTCATGCAGGAGTCAAGGAATTCCTTTTGAACAAAGATTTGAACGAGAAACATGCAGGACGGATCACTTGTGTCATGGAATATGACATTTAAATTAAGGTAACTAAGTTGGTTCGTGGAAAGGGACTATGTGAATAGCTAGCCTCAATTCAACAGTTGATGCAAGTAATGAAAATGGGGTTGTTTTGGTACTACAAGATGGTCAAGAACAAACAAATGATAATGTGTATATCCCTTGTTGGACTCAAAATATGATATAATTCCTAAAAATAGGTGTATGTCCTCCAAAAATGAGCAAAGAGAGAGATACTGTTACAAGCCATTCCATATGTGCTTCAATGGTGTTCATTGAGATGGAGAAGTCAAATTGAGGTCATTTTTCCCCATGGGTAACAGCTCTCAAAATAATGAAGGCGGGTTATTATTGGCCCATGGTGTTCAATGACTACTATACGTGGATTAAAAGTGTAAAAATGTGCATTCTTCACAGGCAAGGAAAGGTTAGCAACACTTCCATTGCATCCAATCTCAGTTAACCAACCATTCATGTAATGGGGATTGGACTTCATTGGGGTCATCAATCCAAATTCAATCCAAGGCCACAAGTGGATTCTCATAGCAATGACTATTTCACCAAGTGGACCGAGGCGGTAGCACTCAAAGAAGCAAACGAGTCTAGCATACTAGACTTTTATGAAGGGATAGTGACTAGGTTTGGAGTACCAACCACTATCATATCAGACAATGCATTGGCGTTCCTAGGTTCCAAGATCATAGAATGGGTTGTTAAGAATGGGATCTACTTGAGCACCTCTTCAAACTATTACCCATAGGGTAATGGGCAGGAAGAGTCCACGAACAAGAATTTGCTAAGAATCATCAAAAGGACTCTAGATGAAAACCAAAGGCTACGGCATACTCAAATCAAATCATCGATGGGGCTGACAGGATCACACCAAAGAGGTCAACATGTAATCCCCCTCACAATCTGGTCTACGGAAAGAGGCGGTGTTGTTGCTCTATCATTAAAACTACCTGCATTGGAGCTCATGAAGTAGGTGGAGTTGTTTGAGTTCGAACCAATGGAGGCCAACTATGTAGAGCTGGTGGAATTTGAAGAAATTAGAGAACATGCAGTTCAAATGATAGAGAAAGATCAAGCCTTAGTCAAAATATGGTTTGACAAGAAAGCAAGAGCAAGAACCTTTCAAGAAGGGGACTTAGTTCTGAAGCGGGATGCAGATCGGGAAAAATAAGGAATACATGCCAAGTTTGATGCCATTTGGAGTGGCCCCTACATGGTCACAGGATGTAAAAATAGCAATGCCTTCTAATTGTCTATATTAGATGGAGAGGAGCTTCCGATTCTAGTTAACGGGATCTATCTTAAACATTGCTACTAAAGCAAAAGGTTTCACCCTTGTAAATATTATCCTAGGATTTTAATTCCTCTAAGTGCATATGCACATTGTCTTGTTGTAGTTTAGGTTTCAATTTCCTTAAGTGCCTTGGCACAAATTTTATTGCTCCCAGGTTATATCATTGTGTAGTTTAGTGTGCCTCCAAAGGTGAATGTTGTAGTAGTCCATTTCAGGGACAGTGAAAACTCCAAGTCAAGACAATTATCTACTCTCACAAATCTCATCTTCAAGATTTTCTTATGAAAATTGAGAGTACAAGCAGTGGGTCAGGTTCAGGATTAGCAAGTTACAAGCAGTCGGGTTCAAGATTCAATCTCAAAATCAGTATCAGGCTATCAATTATGATTTCGTGCCCAATGGATATTTCAAAGCAATTGATCTTTCCACCTAGCAAGCAAGTAACCCCGTAAGTCACCAAATTGTTATCCAATTTTGCCCCTCAGGCAAAATTGAATAAACACGACCTTGCACGGGGGAAAATGGAGAGGTTGGTTCAGTCATGCGAGCTCACATTTGATTCCAAAAATCAAGTTGCAGGCAGGCTCGACAATGGCAATGCAAGGTCAAAAAATCAAGGGGTGGCCAAGGGAACGTCGAAGGAGATCAGAGCTCAAGCAGAAGGATGGAGTTCTAGGCCCAAAAATTTAGAGTTTTGGCATTCGGTATTTTGGAGAAAAGGTGGGTGAGTAGTGCCAAAAACTCAAATCAAAATGTCCAAAATTCTGAAAGTCTAAAATTTAGACTTTTAGGTTTCAAACTTTGGAGTCTTCATCGAGAAAATGGAAAAAATGGCCAAAAGGTTCCAAACCCGAAACCCTAAAAGTCTGAAATTTCAGACTTTCGGGTTTGGGGTTTCATAGGTCTTAGTGAGCATGAATGGAAAAGGGAGCGAAAAAGTCTGAAATCCTGAAATCTCAAAATCTGAAAGTTTAAAATTTTAGACTTTCAAGTTTTGGGGTTTCGAGATCTCGGAAGTGAGTCAAAATGTTCCATATTTTGGAAGTCAACGTAGGTTTTGGGGTCAATGCAATGGCATTTTCGGACTTCAGAGGTTCAGGGTTTTGGACTTCGGAGTCTTTGGCGAGAAAAAATGGAAAAGTGACCAACAATGTCTGAAAACCGAAAGTTCGAAAGTCTGAAATTTTTTATTTTTAGACTTCAAACTTTCGGGATTTCGTGGTTCGTGGTTTCGAAGTTCGAACCCCAAAACACAAAAATTTCAATTCAAAGTCCAAAACTCTGAAACCCGAAAGTCTAAAATTTTAGACTTTCAAACTTTCAAGTTTCGAAGTTTTGAAACTCTCAATCCTCGCCATTTTTACGTGCAATGAAACCTCAAACTTCAGATGGCCATAACGTTTGAATGGGAGCTCGGATTCACACAAGAAATGACTTTTTAGACTTTTGATCGATATCTTAAAATTAGTGGGACTAAGTTATTCAAAATGAATAAATACATTCTGTCATTTATTAGGGTGTCAGACTTCTTACCTACCAAAATAATGAAGGTATGGGCTTCCTTTCTTGCCCAACAAGGAAAAGTGCATGGAGGCATGGGTTTTATAGTGGAACCCATCATTGTTGCAAGATAATTCAATGCATTTTTGGGTGGTTGAAGGAATATTTTGAATTTCTTCTCTTCCCCTTCTCTTATTCTTCCTATATATTGTAAGGAGGTGCATTTTTCTAAAGGTTGGACAATTTTTCTTTACACCTTCCCTTTTTCTCTTATCTGTAAGTGATCTTGTGGAGTTCAAACCCCCATCTAAACTGTAAATGCAATCCTTCCTCTTGACCATTGTAATGGACTCTATCAAAGTTTTAGAGCAATAAAAATAAGTCTATGGATGATTTCAACCCTCTCTTATGTTCATTGCATCTTCCTGATCTTTCATTGCAATCCTTGTTATTTTTGCATGGTGGTTGTATTACATTTTTATGGTTTGTGTTTAATTGCAAAATATGTGTTCAAGCATTCCTTTGGTGCATCACCATTGTTAGTTTAGGTTTATTTTCTTGCATCTTCTTAACATTGTCTCCTTGGCAAGTTAGATTAGGTTTTAGAGCAGATCCTCTACAATCTGAATGTGTGCATCTGAACAGAGGAATAGAACCGACCTTCATCTAGAGAGATTTCCCAATTGCAAAAGTCCCACACTTTGGGAAAAGCTCCATGTTATGCAATCACACTCAGATTTTCAACCCATCGAGTTGTAGAGAGATTCCGAGGTGTTTTGATCATGCATCAACAGTAAATATCACATGTTATGATAACAATGTGTTATTTGTGGCATCTTCATATTATTGCATATGTTGGTGGTGCATAGTAGTGCCCAAAACCAAACTTTATTTTAGAGGAAATTTTTATTGTATTACAAAGGCTTGAGGGTTTGAGAAGAGTTTAAAGATCCATTATGAATGTGAGAAAATAAGACCAACAAATAGAGACACTCAATTCCAATAAGATGGAGCATTTAGGAAGATATAAACCCATATTCCAAGTAGGTCAAATATTGTATGGGGTCAAGACCATGTGAACACTATAGACGATTGGTTTTGGAAGATTTTAGTTTGAGGCTGAAATTAAATATATGAAGCATTTCCAACTTCACATCTTCATGTTCCCGCACTTAGATCACCCAAACTCCTCCATATCCAAATAGAATCAGCTAAGTGCAATCTCTCACTTTTTTCATGAAATTTGTTAAATATCTAGTCACTATGAAAAGTGTTTTTCTAATTTGTGAAATTAATGTTGTAATTTAATTGAATTATAATAATAAATTGCAACATTATTCATCCTTTTTAGGCATGCTAAACTAAACATATATCTAAAACAAAAAGGGTGAAATCATTTGGTGAACCTAACCCTCCCTAATTAAACATAATAATCTGACCTTATTGGCCTTATGGTTTCACTTCACATTCAAGTCTAATTTAATTACATCATTGGCTTATCATGTTATTCAATTTACATATTCATTAACTAATCATCCCAACCCTAGATGTATCCTAGATTTATATGATAACTTAGATAATTTTTCTATGGTTTCTCAATTCGGATATGAGGACACGTGAGGATGATGATCATGAATCCCAATATTATGTTGCTAATTAATTATCTAATTTTATTCTCACTCTTCACACTAATCTTATTCAAATTCAAAGTTTCTAATACTAATTTTGACCATCATACACAAGACCTTCCCGAAGATGAGGTACAACACTTATAAAAAAATTATACAAAAATCCTTCTCACATTTATATTCTTCTACATGCTACAAGAGATCAGCTCAATCATGCCTCTCGTATCTTATGAAATATTATAAACCTAATCCTAGTCTTCCTACCTCCTCTGGGACACCTTACATTCTTATGCCTAATGTATCTATGTTTATCAATGCAGCCACTATTACTTATGCACCTCCTATCTCTAATCATAATGTCTTCCATGCGTCTTCATCTAGAAAAAAACTCTTAAGTATCTTGTTCATTCTTTACAAGCACAAATATTAAAATTGCAAAAATTGTCTCTCATAATTCTAATGTTGTGTACTCTTCTCAATTATTTCATAAACCAATTGCACCTAAAGTTATCTCATATCCCTTTCCTATTATTTTATTGCACTTAATCTTATAATATATGATGGTAAAGGTGATCCCAAATAGCATGTAAGATTATTTTATTTATTTTTGTTTTTACTATGCATATAACAATATATATTTATTATTAATCTATTTCCTATGAGCCTTAATGAATTTACTTTGCAATGGTTTTATGATCTACCCACACATTTTGTATGCTCTTTTACTACATTGGAAAATTAAATTTTGGCACAATTTTGCATCAATATTGGGGATAAGATTTCTTATGCACAAATTTTTAAACTCAAACAAGGATCTAATGAGAATATTATTGATTATGTCTTGTGTTACAAAATTATGCTTACTAAGATGAACAACATATTAGCCGACTGTGAATTCCAATAAGTTTTTACCAAAATATTTCTTCCTCCATTCCAAGAATCGACCATGTTTAATAAGAGTCAATATTTTGACCATCTATGTCATACCCTAAAATAGCGTGAAGTTAAGTTATTACATATGAGAAAACATAAGTATGCTACTCACACCTCTAATTCATCGAATTCCAAGTTTCAAACAAATCTACTTTTAAGGGAAAATATAATGACACTAAGGTTCTTTGTAAAAACATCGTCAACATCATTTCTCAATCTGCTAAGCTAAAATTACAATTTGTAACCAATGAAAAATTACATGGTTACCTTGTCCTCCATGTATTGTTCTAAAGTAGTTACTTAAGTGTGACCTTGTGTATCTCTCTCCATCATTAGAGATTCATATGAGAGAACCTCAAAGTAAGAGCTTCAATGATGATGCTTATTGTGATTATCATAGATGTATTGGTCACACTACAAATAGATGTAATAAGTTACAACACATAATTCAAGACCTTATTGATTCTAATGCAATTGAATGGGATGATCCTACTAAATTTTATACCCCTACAAATAACAATTCCAAAATTAAAATGTGTAATTATCCTCTTCCTAAGAATGATAATGACACATCTACTTTGGAAATCCATAACACTAATTTAGTATTACCACCAACACCTTCTTATGATCATCTATTACTTGTACATCATATTCTATACTAATCATTTATTTTAATGATTTTGAGATGGATGACATACTAGTTTCTAACACATTATCTATTTTAGTATCTATTCATAAAATTGTTATATTGTGTTGCTTGGTCATTCGACATAGAAAAGATAAAGTTTGTGTGTGTGGCCATTAATTTAGTCTTTTTTATCTCTTTTGACAGTCTTGAACTTGATGTTGATCCATAATTTCACCACATTATAATGATCATCATTGTTGGGTCTATCACTAAACAAAATTCATTCATGGTTCCTAAATTTGTTAGTATCACATTTAATTCTTCCTTGGCTATGTGATCTTAGGGATTTTTTATCTATAGTTCATCAAACCAAGGCACATATAAACAAGGTGGTTGGAAACATGTTTTAGTGCAAACAAGACAAATACACATATAGAATACAAAGTGTAATCTAGTAAGCAAGAAGAAAATGTAGACCGCAAAAATTGGGTTTCAAACATGGGACATCACTCACAATGTCGCAATACAATTAGGGTTGAAGCGGCCAAAACTATACAAGCAATGAACAAGAAAGACATAGGGCATAGCCCGCAAATAGTGACATACAATAGAAGACAATGGAAAATAGTATCATGAAAAGTATCAGACAACCATGGTATCAGATAGTTCTTGCAAATAACATGTTACACATGAAGCACTCGTTAGCTTGTTAGAAATATAAAAAGTATGTCAAGACATGTATCTATCAATAGATTAGTGTGTTAGTAAGAATAGAAAATAGTATAAAATGAAACAATAGCACTTGTAGTGTGTACACAAGTAGATGCCCCAAGATCCTCGATGGGATTGGTAAGAGATACAAAGTGTCAAGAATTCATGTCCTATGTAAGAATCAGAGAAAGTATACATTCACAACTAGAGAACAAGTGAACGTGCATTTGTATATGATAAAGATAATGACATACTAGATATTTGGCTAATATAGTAAGCAAAGTGTAACATGTGAGTATAAAGCAAACAATAATAATTGCAACCTAGATATGTAGTATGTTGTGGATGAGTGAGATGGAATGATATGCAATGCGAAATGTGATAGAAGCAATAGGGAAAATTTTAAGGAACCCTCCTTAAAAACTTATAGAAATTGTGGTGAATATGGACGAAACCGCATTCATTGGGTTGGCGAATAATCTAAAATCATCGTTCGTGACATTGTTGAAATAGATTCTATTTTTGAAGCAAATTGTGAATGGAGTGGAAAATGGTGCATCAACTATTTTTTCTTCTTTTTCACCCACCTAACCTCACCAAAATATGATTATGAGAATTCCAAAATGAAGTGCACAAGGAGACCTTTCCAACAAGATCGACTTTGTGTAATTTGGAGCTCTCTAGAGGAAATTATGGCCATTTGAAGTTTTTAGGTCAAGATGAACATGAAGTTGACATGTGGCGAATAGAAGCTTCTAGTTGGTAGTAGGGATTTCCTTGCCTACATGTTTATTTCCTTGGAATTCCCACATGTCAACCTTTGATTGGTTTTGGGGTCGGTCCCATTGACTTCAAGAGGGGCTGGAGGACCCGAAACTTTATCGAATGTGGTTTATTCCACGGGTTGGACTCTACCTAACACCATCACTTTGAGGTTTTCCAAAATGATGAAACATGTCCGGCAAATGAGAAAAAGGACCACAAATGTTCCATAGATTTCTTGATGATCTAAGAATATTTTAAAATCTTGTCTCATCAATCACGTGGCAATTTAATAAAAATATATATGTTGGGATTGGAGATCCGTTGGCTATTCACATGTGAAAATTATTTTTGTGGAATTTTTGGGTAAAATGTGGTCATTGTCATGGTCATAAAAATAACCAAATTCATTTTTTTGAATTCCTACTATTTTCTAAATTATGAATATTCACCACTAAAATTTTCCCTCAGGAACATCGTGCCCCCAAGTGTATATGGATTAATATGTATGAGGTTCATTTATAAATTCCACCTAAGTTGTCAAGAATGAACCATAGTACAAGATTATTTCATCGGAAATGGTTTGAATTGTGTGCGCTAGAAAGATAGATCAAATGAAGCATATAGCATAAAGAGTGTGAATGTGGTGAGGTTCATTTTAGTGTTAGACCCTTAGCATTCAAGTATGAACCATGAAACTAGAGTGTGTCATAGGTTAGTGTGATGATGCAAGAAATATGTTTCATTAATGCGCAAAGTGTGAAATGTGTAATGTGTAAGTTCTATGAATGAAGTATACCCTCAACAGTCAAGTGTGAACCATAGCACAAGATTCCATCATAGGGTAATGACGATACATGTGTATCAATATGTGTAAGATGCATGTGAAATACTAGATGCGAAGCGCAGAGTGGAAAAGTAGAAATGATAGACACTTGTTAATGCTAAGAGGGGGAGTGTGCCTGATTCCTTCCAAGTGTATGATGATGAAGATATATGTGATGACGCGAGATATATCATGCCATTGTGGGAGAGTGTTATCTATGTCATGATAAGAGAGAGAGACAACACAATGGTAGGTAGAAGCAATAATATGACCATGTAATGGTGGCAAAGTTTGAAATGTGTCTTGGCCATCAGTAGAAGGAGCAGTTTCTTTGAAAAAATGAATTGGAAATGGAAGTGGAGTAGGATGGGGAGGAATCTTGAATGGTGGTAGCTTATGTGGGATTGATAACATTGTAGAAGACTCAAGAGGAGAAGAGGATGAACTGATGTTGAGAGGAAGTTGCTTAGGTGACTCTTGACTTTTTCGTAGAAGGAACATTAGTAACGATGGCATGATGCTCATTAGACATAGATGAATAATATTTAGAGCACCGTGAGATTTAGCAATTGGATATGGGCATGTAAGAGAATGTTGTATACTAAATGAGATAAAACCCTGATGCTCAAGGTGTTTGATTCTTCATAGTAAAGCATATAAATCATTGCCATTATGTCAATTGATTTGATGATAATTACAAAATAGGAGACATTAATAGTTGGCAAGTGATAAGGAGGATAGAAATGATTAGGCAAAAATTGATCAATGGGTGAGTAAGGAGCTCAGGGAAGAATTTCATGTTGCTTAGCATTGATCTCAAACTTGAGAGGCACAGGAGCGAAAAGATTTGAGGTTCACTATTATGAGCAAATGTAGAAGTTATAGAGTGAGGATGAAATGCGTAAGAAGAAGAAGCATGGGCTTGAAAAGCGTCCTTAAGATGTTGGATTTCATATTTGAGTGATGTAATTGTGATTTCTAGAGCCTAAAATTTATCTTGAAATTTAAAGAATGTAAAGCGTGAATAGACTTACAAATTGATTGATTGGCATTAGAGCTAATATAGAGTCATCGGAGAGATGATCGAAGATAGCATTGACTTGTGAAGGTGGCATGTTGATAGGAATATACATAGTGTATAGGTTTTTGTGGATAGAATCTTTGCAAGATGGGTGCATTTGAAGCAAATGACGCAAGGAGACTTCGTAGACCTTATGAGACATGAGAGAAGAAAAAATGAGGATCCAAGAGTGTTCGAATGAGACCCGTTCACCAAATGATTTAACAAATATGGAATTTGTAAAACCATAATTACAAATTAATAGATGTAAACTATGATAAATAGTTGCTAGATGACAAAATCAAATAAGCTAATAAATGTAAAATGTTAGGTGTAAGAGAGGGAATAGAATACTTAGCTTATTTCACAATTGATCTTGAAGTATGTTGGACTGGAAAATGATGAACATGAGGAGATATTTTTTCGCAACCATGCCTAATAAATTTTGTAGTTTTTGGATATGTCTGGAATGGGGTGCTTGAACTAGGTCAAAGGTGCCTAAGTGCTGTAGTCGCTTTCTAGGTTCCATGATCGCGAAAGACCTCAGAAATTAATTTTTCTTGTGTCACACCAATGTCGGTAACCTTCATTTTTTTCACATGTATATCATTGGATGATCATAGAGTTCTCATGTCACCTGTAAAATAAATGATCTCTTTTAAAATCCCAAAACACATCAAATCCTAAAAAAAAAAATCTCCAAATAGGAGTCGGACTGACCCTAGTGGTCACCCAATAGAGTGAACTTACAACTGAGCACTACACTACATCTTAGACTCCATGTAGTTTTGTGTGCGTGTGTGTAGAATTGTGCCCTAGGAAGCTCTTGTACAAGATGCACTTGATAGCAAGCAATAGCTAGATGTAGTAATGTAGATAAATGTGTGGATGTCGAATAAACTTCCCTCCTATGGAGTGTATGCAAAAAAATTATTCCATTGTACAGAATGAATCTAAATGGATTCCTTGATGCTCTTATAATGCCTTTAGATGTAACCTTAGGTGGTGATAGTATATGATTAGAGCTTGGCTCCTTATTATGGTCACATAGCTTTGTATTTATATGATTCCCTTATTTGAATTTCATAATTGACAACTAAAATGTCAAACCATAAGAAAACAAGATGCACAATGTAGAAGAGGCCCAAAAGATGCGAGCAAGATACAAATAGGTGGGGGTGCCCATAGGGGATGAATGCTCCTAGATGTTGGTAGCCTGGCTAGGTGTTGGTGTCCATAGTCAAGAAAGATAAAGCAATGAATATCGACTGGTCGTGGGGTGTGTAAGACCAAAGAGGAAACCGAAAAGACAAAAGAGGCAAAATATAGATGTCAATTATTAGTTTTCTTGCTTAGGAATTATATGAATAGTGGTATGTGATTAGAACCTAGAAATGTACCCAAGTGCAAGATTTTTTTGTCTACACTACGTGGGCATTCAAATCTACAACAATTTGGATTATCCAACTAAAAGAAGAGATGTTGTAATTAAGAGTGGTTCTACACATTCTTATGTGCTCTTCAAGCACCAAAAAAACACATCCACACAACCACCTCAAGTTTAATTAGCATGTCATTGATAAAGTTTAGGGTTTCCTCAAAATATTGGCGTTGCCAAGAATGCCAAACACATAGGCATACAGGTTAATTTGGGCTTAATTTTCTCTGAGGAATTAACACCATTAGAGTACTTACAACCCTCCTCCATCAACCTACATGGTGTCCTATAAATAAAACAAAAATGAAGCTTTTATGGTCGTGGTATGTTCCAAGGAACCAAATTTCTTTGAGGCTTTTTGTCGAACCTCCTACTCGCCATGTTGAATGCTTCCACATTTGCATGTAGATCTACCAACATACTTGTAAAAATAACATCATATAAAAATCCCCTTTCCATTTTTCTTTGATGGATGCCCATACCCTATTTCAATCTCCCATTTAGGCACAAACCAGGGAATGTTGGTGAAGGTTGGACATTTTGTTTTACACCTACGAAGAGCATTTGCTTAAAAATTTCCATGGCCGCCCAACCTCATAACTTACCAAAAGAGGGGGAAAAATAAACCCTAAAACCATATTTTTCTCTAATTTGCGCCTTTCACTTCCTCACCAAATGCACCCCGAAATTAAAATATCTAATTATTTTATATTGATATTATTATATTTAAATTCTCGTTAAGTTTTTTGAATAATAATAAAAATGACTACTACTATTATTATTGTTAATGTATTCTTTTGCATTCACAAAACCAAAGTAATCATGAAAATTAAGTCTCACACCACTCACGTAGGAAAAATATGATCATGATTAAGATTGTACCCAAACATTCGAAAAAAATGTAAATGAAAAGTTTGGCCAGTAGTGACGAAGCGGGGAACTACAGATATCTCACTCTTTATCACAATTTTTGCCTTTTTATTACCTATACATTTTCTTGGCCATCTCTATCTACTAGATGCACTTAGGATCATCACAGTCTATACATGAAAGTCTTAACAAGCCTACACAATTTTTTCACTTACCAAAATCCTATTTTATGCCTTCATAAAGAATCTTCCACTTCTTTGTCAACCAATACTATCATCCGTCGATAGTGTCCTTGCATGAGAAATGACTTGTCAAATGTGGACACTTTCATGAGGTCAACTTAAGCTTTATTCACGTATTGTCTTTGATAGGAAATTAACGAAAAAGTCATCTATATATAAAAATGACCCCTTAGGTCATTATACATCCAACAACTTGAGAGGAACCATGGATATGACTTTACTAAAAGATTATAAACATCTCAAATCTTCCAAGAGTAGCCTTAAAGAAATATATTTAGTTAAATCTGAAGTATGAAGGGTTGAAATTGTATGGTGTAGAGTGTCAAGGGTCAATAAAAGGATGGCTCTCGATTGCACATTTATTTTCATAGTTTCCCACTCACATAAGTTTTTTTTCTCTTACACCACATTGTTTCGAGACCCAAGGATGCCTAGAAGGACAACACAAAAAAATGTAAACAATGTGTTACGTACAAATTTTTTTTTGATAAGGTACATAATTAGCAATGTTTGTTATGCCAAAGGCATACTAAGTAGGAATTGGGTTTGCTTCATCTAACACTGACAGAGAATTGGATGGCTAAGATAAAATATGCAAGTACATTGATAGTACAGAGACAAATCTCCACCATCCACGCTCATTTTGACTACACCGTGCCAATATATGTCACCTAAATGTATTGACGTTTGTATGTAGATCAAGCATGTATTTATATGGATGTGTGTAACATTAAAATTTTGTGTAGTCACCATCGATCTCTTTGTGCAAATAATATTATCATATTTTTTTAGACAATGATAGCTTTAATAGTCTAAAGTACATATACATTTGTGCACATGAATATTGTGCCATGTCAGTGAATGTCATAAATATATAGTCAATTTTTGGCTAGGATGAGGGTCAATCCCTTCACACTTTAACCATATGTTTGAGTATGAACCAAATTTTAGTTTGAGCTACGAATTTCTTAGGGTTTGTGAGAGGTGATAGAGTAGGATGAGCGGCGATGAACACACACATATTTTAAGGGATGTGTAGGGGTTTGTAGGTGGTATTATGGCCATGGTAGTTATGCATACTTTTTTGGGTCGCTTAAATAATATTTTTGTGGTTGACAATGAGCGGAGGTGTAGCTCTCAGGTACTAGCAGCGATGTTGCATATATTCTAGGTCATTGACTATGTTGACATGGTCGTTGAAGTGGCTAACATGGTTATGGCCAACACTAGAGGGACCCAATTATTGATGATTATTTTACTATATTGTCAATAATAATGTTTATCGTTGTTATATATAACAATATACCATATTTGACATTAAGTTCAAACATGTAATATACAATTGTTTTACACAAGAAATCAATTTAAAATATTGTTCCTTTTTCTATGATCCAACATTTCATCAATTTTTAGGTCACTATATTTCTTTATTTCCCTTTAGACATACATTAATAATATTATAAAATATTTGTTTACTTAAATTTTTCAATATATATTTATGTATATTTATATGGTCTCAGTATACAAATCTACTGATAAAATTATAGTCATATTTTAAATATACAAGTCATATGTGAAGGCTATTTCAAAAATTTACAAGTATTTTACAACTAAAACCATTAAAACGTGTAAAGTGTCATTAAATTTAACCCTTGGTCATGATGCATTTAGGGTCTACCTAGACTCCATCATGTTTATACTATTTTTTAATATATGTTATACAAACAAGCCAACAAGTTTCTTTCTTAAGATGGCACCATGTGGGGATTAGAACATGTGTTCCTCTATTATTTTATTTCTTATTACGTCGAAGCTACAAATATGTACTTGCCACCGTTTTAATTCCAACTTTACATTCATATCTTCATCTTATCTAGCATGTATCTAAGAAATTAAAGGTCGTCCCAATCAAAACCTTAATGTTGTAAAGCTTGAAAGGCATATAACATCTACATGTCGCTCATATTAGCCCATGTCTCATGCCCATAACGATTGGCCTTCCTCCCAAACAAAGTATAAGTAGTTGCTAGGCCTATCTCTCACGCAAGTTCGCACAAAGCCAAAAAGTATTTTCCATCACGTCATCGTTAGTTTTGTCGTGTCGCCGTTAGTTTTGATGGAATAGGTAACAATGTATTACGTTGTTACCTATTTCATCAAATTTTTGTTTGCAGTTTTATAAAAAGAACCGGTGCCATAGTCTTTCATACATGAATGTGCAACACGATGGTGGGGCACGGGAAATAGGGCGTAGGGGTCATGGGTTCGAGGTTGGCTAGGTGCAAGGATAGACTACACCAGTCAACTTTTGCGTAGGTTCACATTGACTGCAAACCTGCATGATGGATACGCGATCGATAAGTAGTTCCCATGGATGAATAACATGCACACCATTTATTCCCTAGATGCAAACAAATCTGTTGTATTTGATTTCATAGATGATGAAAGAGCATCCCAGAAAGAATAGAAGTTTCATAAGGGAGAGAAGAAAGGTTTCCTGAAGCTGCGAGAGGAAAAGCATGTGTAGAAGGAAAACATAGCTGGAAGAGGAGAGAGTGCACAAAAAGTATGTTGCACCAAATAAGAGTATAAGATGGAAGAGCATCCTTAAGAAAGAAGTACGAAAGCAAAGGCCGCAAAATTTCAGCACATGGATTGGAAGCATGGTGCATAGAGGAGGACATGCGGGATAAATATAAGGCACAAAGAAGAATAGGTTCATGATGAAGCGATAGCTTGTGGCAGCTACCAAAGATGGTGCGTGAAGAGGTGCAGGAAAATGAAGGCATGAGGCGATGAAAGGAGCGCAAAAATATTTTGAAGAATCCTGAAATGAAGATAAAGGTAGAGCAGAAGCATAGAGGACAAAGTGAAGCCCAAGGTAATAAGACGTGGCAGAGTTGGTAAGAGGACGACAAATGATAGGTCTACATGGTCACATGCCTTATAGTGAAAATCTAATTGAAGGACTGATCATAGGATATAACCAACTGATGATTTTGCGTGAAGGTGGATAAGAGCATTAAATATCCCAGTTCAAATTTGGATTTGAGCAGGAAAAGACAGAGGATTCAGCGTAGAGGAGAGAGAAGCAGGAAAATACCAGTGTATGTGGCTATAAAAGGGAGATGGCTACCCTCCACTCAATTTACACCCATGTATGGTGCGCTCCCCCTAAAAACATGCATGCAACACATAGATGGCCATGCAAAAATATGATGTGGTAGGGAAAGGACTTCCTGAGAGAGTTTTGTCAGTGTCGGAGGATCAAAGTACGTGTGAGATCCTGCATTAATTCAAACCTGCAAAAATTTAAAAAAAAAGAGGGCACTGATAGCATTTATTACCGTAATTTATGTCTGTAAGAAGACAACGTAGGAATTAGTCCATGTCAGATTCTGTCAATTTTTGACAACCAACTTTTTCTAAAAACAAATTCGCATGCCTATCGATTGGATAAAAAGTTCATAATTCATATGGCAGATGATACCAATTTGTATGGGAAAAATTAAAAGATTAGATATTTTGTGCATATAAGAATATTTATAATGGAAATAATGCATCCAAAGAATAAGATTTTTCAATTGATTTCTTTTAAATTTGAAATATTGGAAAACTAAATTTACATTAATTTTTTTGGTGTATTAAAAAATGTTATGAATATTTAATAGGAACATTCGCAAATATATTTTTCAAAGTTTGCAACTAATAAATATAAAATTTGGTTTACAATTAGCTAAGTGGTTTACAAAATAATACCAAAAGTGTTCAAAACAATTGATTCCCCTTTCTTGTATGGCCCGTATATGCCCCTATTTCCAAATTATAAGATGAAGTAAATATATGTTTAAGGCTATTGTCCTAAAGGAGATACATATTTATGAAAAGGGGATTGTTTTTCTATACTTATATTTAATTGAATAATAGAAAGAGCTTTTACATTAACAATGTATTGAACTATTTTGAATTAAAAAGAAACAATGTATTATAGACATGAGGGTCGGGTGCAGCAAGGATTGGGGCCTACTAAATAGCTAGCCCAAGTTTGAGTCATGGCATGACTCTCCATATGGCCCCTCCAAGTTACCAAATCAATAACAAATAAAAAGAGAAAGAAAGAAACAATGTATTATAATTAACTATGTTTAATAAAATTCACGTTTAAATTGAACTATGTAAAGGAATATTTTAGCATTTTAAAAATATAAAGAAATTGTAAATAGTTGGCAAGACTAAATTTAAGAGTGATATTTAGTTGGTCACAATCCCAAAAATAACCATATGAAATAAACAATACAACACAAGACTAGATTGTGAGGCGAAGTGAACTAAAAAAATAGTAAATACAAAGCTACCTAGCTAGTTATGAGCTCATAGAATTTACATATAGTCTACTAAAAATGACCGATCTTTATTCATTATCAAATAAACAACATGGTTGCAATATTTATAGATATTGAACATCTAACATAAGTACTAAAAATAGGAAGAACACTAGTCCCAAAACTATATCACAACTATGCTCTAATAAACTATTGACTTAAGTAAGTAATATCAACTACTTACATTACATTATTTCAAATGATGAATTAACATACTAAAACTAAACCTAACATTCTCCCTTTTAATTTAGCACGATCTCATGTGAACAAAAGAAAGATTCTTTGAATGCCTAATTTTTTTCCCATGCAAGTGGTTTAGTGAAGACATATGTACATTATTTTTCTATTAGGTATAATTCAAGTTGGATATTGTGTTGTAGAACATGTCACATATAAAACATATTTGTATCTCAATGTGCTTTGTTTGTTCATGAAAACTAGATTGCAAACAAGTTTGGGAACAACATCATTGTCAACATACATGGTGGTTGGTTGCTTCTATGGTACTCGTAACCCCTCGATTATGTGGCATAACACTATCACTTCATAAACAACTCTTCCTGCATGGAAATATTTTTCTTCAGTTGAAGAGCATGAAATAAGACTTTGCTTCTTACTCCCCCATGATATTTGTCTAGATCCCAATGAGGATATGAAGCCAAAATTGGATCTCTTGTCATCAATGTTAGTGTAGACACTCAAATTTAGAAATTTATTCTTTGATACTACTCGTTTTCACAATGCACTCTTGCTAAAATAAACACAACCTTTTCATTCCCACTTAGTACATTTCAAAGTCTCTTGTCTAGCTTGTTTATTCTTACACACTGACATGTTGTCAATTTGTGAGAGTACAATGTATAAAATCCATAAATAATCATTAATCGCAAGTTGTGAACTTCATATTGCATGTCTTTTGTTTCCCATCGCTTTAGTCAAGATCTTATATCTAGTCTTGGTCAATTTGTACGGTCTTGAACCAACATGTTTTCCAACTTTGCTTTCAATTTCATATCCTCTGTTAAGTCTTGTAATCCCTCTAGGTCAATATTTCTTAGATAAATCACCTATGTAACCCTAAATAGGAAAGTAATAACTATCTCTTTTTCTAAATTGGAAATCTTATGGCACTACATGATCCAAAACTCAAGGGGGGTTCAGAATTGAAAGGACAAATAACAATTGTGCCAGATAAAAACAACAAAATATATCTATGAGAAGAGATGTAATATTGCTCAAAGAATGTAATTACAATGGCTACCTCCGTGAGGAGATGTCTCATTTTCCCTTTCGGTTACATATATTTATATACTAGTTTTAGAAATACAAAAAGACACCTAGAAGAATGTGGAAGATCACCAATCTCAAGGGAGACGAGGTGGTTCGTCTTCCGTGAGCTACATAGGCACCAATTTCGTGAATTTATTATTTTTAGCAATTTACTATTTTTAGACAAAATTATAGAAATTACAATTTTAGGCCTTTAGATGCAAATTTTAGGGGTCAAACTTTGCCAAAAAAAATTCCCCACCCTTTCATCATGTTCTACACGTTCCAAGCTTTCCTTGCATTTTGAACATAGTCAATTAGAGCCACAATGCACAAGTTATGGTTTTTCAAAAATTGCTCCATGTTTATTGCCACTTGGTCATTGTCTGATCATTCCTCCCTCCTTCAGAAGCAATGGTCCCCATTACACCAAGTGGTCCCTTGAAGTGTGGAAATTTTTTATGTATCTAGTGACTCATATTGATCATGACATTGTTTGTGCTTTTCACTGACTTTATGTAGAATATCATGGACCTGTTGCTGAGTGTGCCGAGGTGAATAATAATACTCAGTTATGATTAGGTTTGTCCACTACTTTTGTTGCACTAAACATGTGTCTCAGGTGGATGCAACAACTTCCTGGGTAGTTTTTGGTCTGATCATCAGAAGGAGGGACTACTTTGTTTCCTTCTTTATGACATTGCTTGACACCGAGGAAGGAAACTCGAGTTAGAGGGAATGACCTCGGGTATTCGATAACACACATTCCCAATGGTAATAGTGACCATTTGAGGTCGTGACTCATATATGACGTGTCTATCCCACATGAATGGTTGACTAAGGAGCACATCACAAACATCCAGTGGAACAACATCACATAAGACTTCATTCCGTAGAGGGTTTGATTGCATATGGGAAGAGGCACTATTGTGTGACAGGGAGATCTCTTCCCAGATTCAACCACCTGACACTATATGGATGGGGATGTGGCTTTACAGGAAGGTTCAAACTTTTCACAATATCAAAAAAATTAAATACTTTTGGGTAATTGTTGTAAACATTGACTCCACATCAACTACTTATCAAGTGGAGAGGGGTTGAAAATTTCCAAAGTGATGAAAATGGAGTGTGTTTTCCGCCACACCGAAAAGTGCACAAGTTGTTTTTTCAAAGATTTTGAAAAACGCAATCCCATTCTCCAAAAGGTGTAACCCACGGTGCTTTTCCTTCTCCTTGTAAACATTGACTCCACATCAACTACTTATCAGGTGGAGAGGGGTTGAATTTTTCCAAAGCGATGAAAAATAGAGTGTGTTTTTCGCCATGTTGAAAAACGCATGGTGTTTTTCAACATTTTGAAAATTACAATCCGTTCTCCAAAAGGTGTAACCCACGGTGCTTTTCCTTCTTCTTGTAAACATTGACTCCACATCAACTACTTATCAGGTGGAGAGGGGTTGAATTTTTCCAAAGCGCTGAAAAATGGAGTGTTATTCGCCAAGTTGAAAAATGCACGGTGTTTTTCAACACTTTGAAAACGTAATTCCGTTATCCAAAAGGTGCAACAATCACGGTGCTTTTCCTTCTCCTTGTAAACATTGACTCTACATCAACTACTTATCGGGTGGATAGGGGTTGAATTTTTCAAAACCAATGAAAAAGCAGAGTGTGTTATTCGCCAAGTTGAAAACGCACGGTGTTTTTAGCATTTTGAAAAATGTAATCATGTTCTCCAAAAGGTGTAACCCATGGTGCTTTTCCTTATCCTTGTAAACATTGACTCCACATCAACTACTTATCAGGTGGAGAGGGGTTGAATTTTTCCAAAGCGATGAAAATAGATGTGTTTTTCGCCATGTCAAAAATTTTTTTAGCATTTTGAAAATCGCAATCCCGTTCTCCAAAAGGTGTAACCCGTGGTGATTTTCCTTCTCCTTGTAAAAATTGAATCCACATCAACTACTTATCAGGTGGAGAGGGGTTGAATTTTTCCAAAGTGATGAAAAACAAAGTGTGTTATTCGCCACGTTGAAAAATGCATGGTGTTTTTCAGCACTTTGAAAAATGCAATCCCATTCTCCAAAAGGTGCAACCCACAGTGCATTTACTAATTGTTGTAAACATTTACTCCACATCGACTACTTATAAGGTGGATAGGAGTTGAATATTTCCAAAGAGATGAAAAATGAAGTGTTTTTTCGCCACATTGAAAAACGCACGGTGTTTTTTAGCATTTTGAAAACGCAATCCCGTTCTCCAAAAGGTGTAACCCACGGTGCTTTTCCTTCTCCTTGTAAACATTGACTCCACATAAACTACTTATTAGGTGGAGAAGGGTTGAATTTTTCCAAAGTGATGAAAAAAAGTGTGTTTTTCACCACGTTGAAAAATGCACGGTGTTTTTCAACATTTTGAAAATCGCAATCCTGTTCTCCAAAAGGTGTAACCCGGTGCTTTTCCTTATCCTTGTAAACATTGACTCCACATCAACTATTTATCAAGTGGATAGAGGTTGAAGTTTTCCTAAGTGATAAAAATAGAGTGTTTTTCAACATGTTGAAAAATGCACGGTGTTTATCAGCATTTTGAAAATCATAATCCCATTCTCCAAAAGGTGCAACATGTGGTGCTTTTCCTACTTATTGTAAACATTGACTCCACATCAACTACTTATCAGGTGGAGAGGGGTTGAATTTTTTCAAAAGTGATGAAAAAAGAGTGTGATATTTGCCAAGTTGAAAAATGCACAGCGCAATGTTTTTCAACACTTTGAAAAATGTAATCCCGTTCTCCAAAAGGTGCAACCCGCGGTGATTTTCCTTCTTGTTGTAAACATTGAATCCACATCAACTACTTATCAGGTGGAGAGGGGTTGAATTTTTCCAAAGCGATGAAAAACAGTGTGTTATTCACCAAGTTGAAAAAGTACGGTGTTTTTTAGCATTTTGAAAATGCAATCCCGTTCTCCAAAAGGTGTAACCCATGGTGCTTTACCTTCTCCTTGTAAATATTGACTCCACATCAACTACTTATAAGGTGGAGAGGGGTTGAAGTTTTTCAAAGCGATGAAAATAAGAGTGTGTTTTTTGCCACATTGAAAAACACACATGGTGTTTTTAAGGAGAAGCGTATGGTAAATGAAGTTTGCATTTTCAAAATCGCAATCCCATTCTCCAAAACATGTAACCCACGGTACTTTTCCTTCTCCTTATAAAAATTGACTCACCATAAAATACTTATCAGGTGGAGATGGGGTTGAATTTTTCAAAGCGATGAAAAATAGAGTGTGTTATTTGCCAAGTTGAAAATGCAATATTTTCAACACTTTGAAAAACGTAATCCCGTTCTCCAAAAGGTAAAACACGCATAGACTATTCCTACTTATTGTAAACATTGACTCCACATCAACTACTTATTAGGTGGAAAAGGGTTGAATTTTTCCAGAGCATAAAAACAAAGTGTGTTATTCACCAAGTTGAAAAATGCACAATGTTTTTCAGCACTTTGAAAAACGTAATCATGTTATCCAAAAGGTGCAACACACAATGATTTTCCTACTTATTGTAAACATTGACTCCACATCAACTACTTTTCAGGTGGAGAGGGGTTGAATTTTTCCAAAGCGATAAAAAAAGAGTGTGTTATTCACCAAGTTGAAAAATGCACGGTGTTTTTCAACACTTTGAAAAACGTAATCTTGTTATCCAAAAGGTGCAACACGCGGTGCTTTTCCTAATTATTGTAAACATTGACTCCACATCCACTACTTATCAAGTGGAGAGGGGTTGAATTTTTCCAAAGTGATGAAAAATAGAGTGTGTTATTTGCCAATTTGAAAAACGCAATCCCGTTCTTCAAAAGGTGTAACCCACGGTGATTTTCCTTCTCCTTTAAAACATTGACTCACATAAACTACTTATCAGGTGGAGAGGAGTTGAATTTTTCCAAAGTGACAAAAAACAGAGTGTATTTTTCACCACGTTGAAAAATGCATGCAATTTTTCAGCATTTTGAAAATCGTAATCTCGTTCTCCAAAAGGTGTAACCCTGAGGTGCTTTTCCTTCTCCTTGTAAACATTGACTCCACATCAACTACTTATCAAGTGGAGAGGGGTTGAATATTTCCAAAGTGATGAAAAAAGAGTGTGTTTTCCACCACGTTGAAAAACACATGGTGTTTTTCAGCATTTTGAAAATCATAATCCCGTTCTCCAAAAGGTGTAACCCATGGTGATTTTCCTTCTCCTTGTAAACATTGAATCCACATCAACTACTTATCAAAAAGAGGGGTTGAATTTTTCCAAAGCGATGAAAAATAGAGTGTGTTTTTCGCCACGTTGAAAAATGCACGGTGTTTTTCAACATTTTAAAAATTACAATCTCGTTCTCCAAAAGGCGTGACCCAAGATGATTTTCCTTCTACTTTGTAAAATTGACTCTTGTCATCAATCTACTTATCAAGATGAGAGGGGTTGAATTTTTCAAAGTGATGAAAAATAGAGTGTATTATTCATACGAGTTGAAAATGTACATTATTTTTCAAAGATTTTGAAAACGTAACCCTGTTCTCCAAAAGGTGTAACCCACGGTGCTTTTACTTCTCCCTAAAAACATTGACTCCACATAGACTACTTATTAGGTGGAGCGAGGTTGAATTTTTCAAAGTGATGAAAAATAGTGTGTTTTTCACCACGTTGAAAAACGCACAATATTTTTCAAAGATTTTGAGAATCGCAATCCCATTCTCCAAAAGTTGTAACCCGCGGTGTTTTTCCTTCTCCTTGTAAACATTGACTCCACATCAATGACTTATCGTGTGGAGAGGAGTTGAATATTTCCAAAGTGATAAAAAAAGCGGAGTGTATTTCCCACTTTGAAAACATTTTGACGCACATTTTTTTTATCATTTTGAAAAACACAATCCCGTTCTCCAAAAAGTGTAAACTGCAGTGCTTTTCCTTCTCCTTGTAAACATTGACTCCACATCAACTACTTATCAGGTGGAGAGGGTTAAATTTTTCTAATGTAATGAAAAATAGAGTGTGTTTTTTTGCCAAGTTGAAAAAACGAATGGTGTTTTTCAAAGATTTTGAAAATCGCAATCCCATTCACCAAAAGGTGTAACCCGCTATTTTTCTTGTAAACACTAACTCCACATCAACTACTTATCGGGATGGAGAGAGGATTGAATTTTTCAAAGCGATGAAAAACAAAGTGTGTTATTCGCCAAGTTGAAAAACACGATGTTTTTTCAAAGACTTTGAAAAACGCAATCCGCTATCCAAAAGGTGAACCCACAAGTGCTTTTCCTTCTCCTTGTAAACATTGAATCCACATCAATACTTATCGGATGGAGAGGAGTTTCATTTTTCCAAAGCGATGAAAAACAGAGTGTGTTATTCACCAAGTTGAAAAACGCACGGTGTTTTTCAGCATTTTGAAAAACGCAATCCTATTCTCCAAAAGGTGTAAACCATGGTGCTTTACCTTCTCCTTGCAAACATTGACTCCACATCAACTACTTATTAGGTGGAGAGGGGTTGAAGTTTTCTAAAGCGATGAAAATAAGAGTGTTTTTTTCCCCACATTGAAAAACACATGGTGTTTTTCAGCATTTTCAAAATCGCAATCCCATTCTCCAAAAGGTGTAACCCGCGATACTTTTCCTTCTCCTTGTAAAAATTGACTCCACATAAACTACTTATCATGTGGAGGGTTGAAGTTTTCCAAAGCGATGAAAAGTAGAGTGTGTTTTTGCCACATTGAAAAACACATGGTGTTTATCAACACTTTCAAAAACGCAATCCCATTCTCCAAAAGGTGCAACCCACGGTGAATTTCCTACTTGTTGTAAAAATTTACTCACATCAACTACTTATCAAGTGGAGAGGGGTTTAATATTTCTAAAGCGATGAAAAACAGAGTGTGTTTTATGCCACATTGAAAAAGGCACGGTGTTTTAGCATTTTTAAAATTGCAATCCCGTTCTGCAAAAGGTGTAACCCGCAGTGCTTTTCCTTCTCCTTATAAACATTGACTCCACATCAACTACTTATCGGGTGGAGAGGGGTTAAATTTTTCCAAAGCGATGAAAAACATAGTTTGTTTTTCAAAGTGCTTGAAAAATACCGTGTGTTTTTCAACGTGGCAAAAATACACTCTATTTTTCATCACTTTGGAAAAATTCAACCCCTCTCCACCTGATAAGTAGTTTATGTGGATTCAATTTACAAGGAGAAGAAAAAGCACCAACGGGTTACTCCTTTCAAGGAGAACGGGTTGTGTTTTTCAAAATGCTGAAAAACACCGTATGTTTTTCAAATTGGTGAATAACACACTTTGTTTTTCATCACACTTTGTTTTTCATCGCTTTGGAAAAATTCAACCCTTCTCCACCTTGATAAGTAGTTGATGTGGAGTCAATGTTTACAATAAGTAGGAAAATCACCGCATGTTTCACCTTTTGGATAACAGGATTGCGTTTTTAAAAGTGCTGAAAAACACAATGTGTTTTTCAACTTAGTGAATAACACACTCTATTTTTCATTGCTTTGGAAAAATTCAACCCCTCTCCACCTGATAAGTAGTTGATGTGGAGTCAATGTTTACAAGGAGAAGGAAAAGCACCGCGGGTTACACCTTTTGGAGAACAAGATTACAATTTTCAAAATGCTAAAAATACCGTGTGTTTTCAACGTGGTGAAAAACACACTCTATTTTTCATTACTTTGGAAAAATTCAACCCTCTCTACCTGATAAGTAGTTGATGTGGAGTCAATTTTTACAAGGATAAGGAAAAGCACCACGGGTTACACCTTTTGGAGAATAGGATTTAATTTTCAAAATACTGAAAAACACCAAGCGTTTTTCAACGTGGCGAAAAAACACACTTTGTTTTTCATCGCTTTGGAAAAATTCAACCCCTCTCAACTTGATAAGTAGTTGATGTGGATTCAATGTTTACAAGGAGAAGGAAAAGCACCGTGGGTTACACCTTTGAGAACGAAATTACATTTTTTTAAATTCTCAAAACACTGTGCGTTTTTCAACGTGGCAAAAACACACTGCTTTTCATCGCTTTGGAAATATTCAACCCCTCTCCACCTGATAAGTAGTTGATGTGGATTAAATGTTTACAATAAGTAGGAAATGCACCGCGGTTATACCTTTTTGAGAACGGGATTGCATTTTTCAAAGTGCTGAAAAACACCGTATTTTTCAACGTGGCGAATAACACACTATGTTTTTCATCGCTTTGGTAACATTCAACCCTCTCTACCTGATAAACAGTTGATGTGGGATCAATGTTTACAAAGAGAAGGAAAATCACTCACGGTTACACCTTTTGGAGAACGGATTATGGGTTGATGTTCAAAATGATGAAAAATACCGTGTGTTTTTCAACGTGGCAAAAAACACACTGTTTTCATCGCTTTGAAAAATTCAACCCCTCTCCACTTGATAAGTAGTTTATGTGGAGTCAATGTTTACAAGGAGAAGGAAAAGCACCGTGGGTTACACCTTTTGGAGAACGGGATTGCATTTTTCAAAATGTTGAAAAACACCGTGTGTTTTTCAACTTGAAAATAACACACTCTATTTTTCATCACTTTGGAAAAATTCAACCCTCTCCACCTGACAAGTAGTTAATGTGGAGTCAATGTTTACAATAAGTATGAAAAGCACCGCGTGTTGCATGTTTTGGATAACAAGATTACGTTTTTTCAAGTGTTTGAAAAACACCTTTTGTTTTTCAACTTGGTGAATATCACACTCTATTTTTCATCACTTTGGAAAAATTCAACCCCTCTCTACCTGATAAGTAGTTGATGTGGAGTCAATGTTTACAGGAGAAGGAAAATCACCGTGGGTTACACCTTTTGGAGAACAAGATTACGATTTTCAAAATGTTGAAAAACACCATGCGTTTTTCAACATGGTGAAAAACACACTCTATTTTTCATCGCTTTGGAAAAATTCAACCCTCTCCACCTGATAATTAGTTGATGTGGAGTCAATGTTTACAAGGATAAGGAAAATCACCACTGGTTACACCTTTTGAGAACAGATTGCGATTTTCAAAATGTTTGAAAAACACCGTGCATTTTTCAACGTGGCAAAAACACACTGCTTTTTCATCACTTTTGAAAATTCAACCCCTCTCAACCCGATAAGTAGTTGATGTGGAGTCAATGTTTACAAGCGTATGAAATGCACCGCAGTTACACCTTTTGAGAACAGGATTATGTTTTTCAAAATGTTGAAAAACATCGTGTGTTTTTCAACGTGGCGGAAAACACACTCCATTTTTCATCTCTTTGGAAAGATTCAACCCCTCTCTACCCGATAAGTAGTCGATGTGGAGTAAATGTTTACAACAAGTAGGAAATGCACTGTGGGTTTCACCATTTGGAGAACATGATTGAATTTTTCAAAGTGTTAAATACACATATGGTCGCTTTTCAACATGGCTATAATAACACATTCTATTTTTCATCGCTTTGGAAAAATTCAACCCCTCTCAAGCTGATAAGTAGTTGATGTGGATTCAATTTTTACAATGAGAAGGAAAATCACCACGGTTACACCTTTTGGAGAATGGGATTGCAATTTTGAAAATGCTGAAAAACACCATGCGTTTGAACGTGTCAAAAACACACTCGCTTTTCATTTCTTTGGAAAATTCAAACCATCTCCACCTGATAAGTAGTTTATGTGGAGTCAATGTTTACAAGGATAAGGAAAATCACCGTAGGTTACACCTTTTGGAGAATGGGATTGTGTTTTCAAAATGCTAAAAACACTTGTCTATGTTCATTTGTAGTGGCTATATCTTGAGGATGTAGTTACAGGCTGGAGAATAACACACATTTCACCCTACACTCTTCCTCTGGTGGTAGGACGCCCAAATCCTTCTGTCAATTTTTTGTACATACATAATTAGGTTGGGAACTGATCACTCCCTACACTACCTCATCGTCATCATATGCATTTGAAATCATTAATCATCCAACATTACAATCATCAATCTCAATTAGTGCACTTCATCACAACATTACGTTTCTCACTACGTTACATGGATAAACACTCGATCCATGGTTCAACATGTTATATGGTTCTTTTGGCACACTTTTACTACCACATTTGCACAGTTCTACTACAACATGGGCTTCTCCATATTTCTCTTAGGCACACATCTCTATCTACTTTATGTTAATGAGCTATTTTCTCACCAACATAAAGTGGGGAAAATGTAGTCATAAAATCATGCGCTTACTACTATAATTATAACACCAAGTATGTTGTTTTATATATGGATCTTGCGTAAGAAATGTAGTCATTAATGACCCATCCCATAGTCCCTCATCGACTTAGTTGGTTATTCTCATTTCTCTTGCACGGTTGATAGTTACTCGCATAGTTCCGGTCATCTCTCAGAGAGTCTTAGGTGTCGTTATTCACTTAGTTTTCATCTCCATTCTTTGACTAGGGAACCTAGGAAGGGATTGGGGCGCCCATGGGTTCCCCGGTCCTCATTTTTAGGCACCCTGGTCCTGGTTGCACTTGATTCTAATTTATTTGTTTGAGGTCGGTCTTTGTATTTTTCCTCTCATTCCCCTAGGCACTAGTCGGCATGTCGGTTCATTAGTATCAAAATTTGAGCAAGATATCCCTATATAAACACAACATACTTACTACCTTATGGGCGGATTATCTACTACTAAGAGCTAGCTATTTACTAAAGCAAGGGACTGCATTTGGGAATTATTGCATCACACACACACACACACACACACACACACACACACACACACACACACACACACACACACACACACACACACACACACCGCACAGAAAGGGAATTCTATTCTATTCCATCCACCATTTTGCATTTTATCTAGCTATTTCCCCTATCTCTGTGTCATTGGCACTAGGGAACCCTAGGCACATCATTGCACACACAAATCACACAAAACTACATTGGGTATGAGATGTAGTGCAACACTTAGTTGTAAGTCCACCATTGTGGCTGCTAAGGACAATCTAACCCCTTCATATGCATCTTTCTTTTTTAGGGGTTTGATGCTTTGTATGGGGTTTTGTAGGTAATTCTTCATTGTGGATCTATGGCATCATCAACAAAGCTAGTGTGACACTCATGCGATAAAGATCGAGATATTGCGAAGGTCTAGTGACCCTTCCAGACTCATGCTTCCGAGTTGTTATGTAGACTAGACTAGAGCACCCATACTGTAGACTAGGTCACCCAAAAGTGCCCTAATCCTACCCTAGGCACCCCATTTTGGCCAAATCTTCATCTGTTGTAACTTTATGAGGTTTCTCATCATACTTTGTTCTGCCTATTCATCATCTAGTTCAGCTCCAAGACATTGTGAGGTAAGTTCTTTTCAAGTTAGTACCTTTTCCCTCCTATTTCAATTATTTTATTTCATTTAAATATCAAATCAATTATTTAGTATTCATATTTCATTTTATATCAGTCATTGCATTGTTGTACTTGTTTAGATTAACTTCCAAAAATCCATAGTTTAGTTAATCAGCTAGGAATGTTTTTTCAAATTCATAGGCTATGCAAGAATTTCTCTATGAGTTATTTGAAACTACTAAGAGGGTGAAACCTCTATGATTGCAAACTTTAATTAGTGCAAACTTTAATGTGTGTTCCAATTATATAGTTGTCCAATTTTTGCAACCTTTTGGACATCATTAAGCTTGATCACTAAAAACTACTTATCTTTGTTAGCTAAGTGGCCCTACACTTAATTGGAATGTCAATAGATACAATAAAATATTATATGATCATAAACCATTATTCTATCATATAAAAAATTCACATCAAGATTTTTCCTTGGGTGTATTTTAGTTGGTTATGAGTTGTTCAACTAGAAAAACCCTCAAGCCTATAGTAATCATTTGGCATATACATTGTATAGATATTTCATTACAACACTAATATTTCCATGGGTTTTGGGGTAAATCCTGTAAATATTAAGCAATCTCGTTCATTTTAAAGAGAAATATTAGTCACATTCCTTAGAAATAAATATTTATGTTTATACGAGCCTTCACGATTTATTATCACCGTAGTTTCTTAGAATGATAACCTATATACAACCTTAATAAAACAATAGAATATAGTGATACCAAACTTGTGTCTTTCACAGTTATGACTTGTAATTATTAGAATATTTCACACTCAAATAAAAATTACTAGTCACTTTCATGTTTGTTGTGAATTCAAGAAAGATCAATAGATATGAACAAAATTCTATAATGGATTAACCTAACCTTAAAAAAGATCTTAATCATAAATTTAAGTGTAGTTCATTATAATAAATAAGAGCCATATGAGAGGCAAAAGAAAAAATAGATGATACCATGGAAAAATAATTTTTATTGTTTTAATACACTGGTGTCATGGAACATTCTTAATAAACAGAGCAAAAATGGTGTAGAAATATATTTTGATCAAATGTTTGCAATGCTACCATAGAATTTTGCAGTCTCGACTTGATAATTTTCAAATATTGTCCTTCTATGATCCATCTATCATCTCTTTCTAGACAATTTCTTTAATTCCAGTTGATCTCTCTAACGACAAAATGAAAATTTTATTTAAAAAGACATGTTAATTTTAAAAGTGTGGTTGTATGATTTTAAAAACTCACCAATAAAGAAAATGTAGTTGTATGCATTGCTCTATTCAACAATTATACCCAACAACAACATCTAAACAAATATGTAATGGATTTGTATTCATCTCTCTCCTTGAGAAGGTTATAAATGCATTTCATTTAGAGTTATGCCCTTTTTAATGTGTTTTTACTTTACAATTTAGATTTTTTTATGCAGTATGAAAATATATACATTACGAAAAAACTGATCACATCATTATTACTAAGATTGTCAAAGAAGTTTCTTGACTAACTTGATTGTTACTAGTAAAAGATAAAAATATTTATGTAAGGCGATAATGTAAATTTTAATATCTTTAAAATCTACTTTTAAAAACAAATCAATGTTCTCCACAATAAACATAAAGTGACATGATAGAACTAAGAGAGTGACATATACATAAAGTGTATGTAATATAATCTAATTTAAATAAATGTACAAAATGGTTTATGTTTAAATGGGGGTGAGTAGGGGTTTGAATATTCATTTATGGGGCAATGAATATTTAGTTGGCTTTTGATTTTATTTGAGAAGGTGGTTGTACGTGAATATTTCTGCTTCCACCTTTGTAGGGTTCTAGAACTTGAGTGGAGTGAGCTAGTTCAACTTGAGTGAGTTGGATGGTGAAGTGGAGATGAGTGGGGGGTGAGTGCATAATTAGCTATTTATTTATGGAAATAGTTAATTAAATTAGTCAAGGGATGTGCGTGTATGCTTAAAGCATGATAGAATTAATTAAATTAATTGTAAAGGAATGTGGGTGAATTATAATGGAATGTGAGAGGGTAGTGGTCTAGAATGCATTCTAGAACTGATTTGGCATATTATGAAAAGGATATGGATAATTAGGAATGACTAGAAATAGCTATGTATTTTTATGATGTATACAATTATTATCATAATAACAATAATTATTTTAATTACCATTTCTATTAATCATGGGAAAAAACTATTTAAATGCAATCGCAGGACGAGACACCAGGACATAAGACGACATATGTGATGTTGTCAGGGATATGGTAACTAAGTTTAAGAGTTCAAATAACACCTGGTGAAAACCCCAACCATTACCTGATAACCATCTCAAAGTGGAACCCAACACCGAAAAACATTTCAAAATGTTATGCCTCTCTTGAGCGGGAAGGAACTCAAATTTGTTAGCTCGCAATAAAACATGTTGACTAGTTTGGAATTTAATACAATCATTTCATTCCCAAAAAGGGGCCCACACCCTCATCAACCACGTGTATTGGGGTGTGGTTTGTTTCGGCTACTCGTGATCCCACTGTTTGGGGAATACTTTAACATATGGACATACACGAGAGGAATCCACCCCAATGCACTTGATTATCTTTATGATAACACCCATAGTTCCATCTACATGATTATCTTTGTGTGAAAATTTATGGGTTGTGTAGTGTAAGGTAATCCTTTATTGGATCCTATGTTTGGGAGAAAAATATCGTACTATATTTACATCATAACTTTATTTTCATATCGTAAATATATTGTGATATCTTTCTTTTAATATATGTGATTCACATGTTCATCCTACACTTCAAAACAAGAAATAAATCTCGCTTTTTTCATCTCATCTCTAAACCTCATGTCTTAAATCTTCACTTCCTCACATGGAAGCAACACAAATGATAACCAACATACTTTGTTTGGTCTCATCGCGAGACACTCAAATAACTTCAAATATTACTTAGATTATGAGACACAACTAGGTGTATTTATTTCTATCTTATCTTTTCTAGATTTTAGTAATATCTTGAATATGGAGTTATATATGGACATTGATTCACTTGCATATTTTTATATGTTTGCAGGTGCACAAGTGTTTATATCCTAGACATATGAGTACAAATTTTTGTTTATTGGTCTTATGGAACCCTTCAATATGGAGATCAACTGATCTTTATTTCCTTTTAACTTCCAACTTATTATTGTTCACTATACAATTCACCCTCTACATTAATAACTGTTGACTGTTTTATTACAGTGTATATGTGGCTAAATAGCGGCCTTAGTGTACAATCTTATCTTGTAGCTCTCTAGGAAGAATAACATCAACTTGCTCAGAGATCTCCACATATCTGGACTCACTATAATTAGTTTTATAATTATTTGGCCAATATGTCAACCAAATGCAAGCCCTCACATTCCATTTCAGGCACTGGTCCTTGATACAATTTTTCTTCAACTTCCACACAACACTCTGCCCATACTCATCACTTGCAAACACCACTCCTCCCTCTGCTGTAAAAGGCCTGGTTTCCTTCCTATACCTGTCTCTAAACCATGCATTTGACTCCATCACAACACTTTTCCAAGGTTTGGTGGAAGCAACCTCCTTCCCACTCCCATTATCATACAATATCCACTCCAATCTTCCCCTGTTGCCTTCACAACTCTGTTCAAACCTCCACCCACTAACATTATCACTCTTATAGAAATCATCAATGGCTGACATTGATTTTATACAGATGGGAAACTTAGAATGGTAGTCGCCATTAACAAGAATTTTATGACATGCCACCTCTGTAACAGGATTTGCAGAAGATTTGTTCAAGCTTGTCATAACAACTTGAGAGCCCTGGGCTGGACCAAGGCTGAGGCAAATTTGACTAGGAAAATGGGTTTCTTCTGAAACCCCATTTGTGTTTCCAAAAGCCAATTGAGAAGCCCTGCATCTCACATTATCAAAACTCATTTTAATTTCAACACAGTCTTCTCTGAAAATAACACTGTATTTAAGCTGAACAACTACTTCCAGCTCCTGGTGGCTCAAAACATACTGAAGCACCGTGTCCTCCGTATTGGGTAGCTGAAACTGCAAATGGGTGTCTGAATTTTTCATGGCAAGAATAGGGGCGTAGGCTCTGACTGCAAAATGACCGCTTGTAGAATACGAATAGGTCATGGGTTCGAATCTCTGCTGGTCGGGACTGAGACAGATGAATTTAGTATACATGTATCCCAACGACCGCATGAAATTTTCTTCACAGTCCGCTCCCATGGAGACCAGAAAAGATTTTAATGCCTCTTTTGGTGGGATAATGTTACGTAGACTGGATCCCACCATGTCGAAATACAGAGAGCCGATTTGGAAGGGAGCTTCGCAGGCGCAGACCCAGAAAAATCTGCAGAGAAACAAATAATTACAGAGCTCTTTACACGACTCTGGATCCACGCAGAAAAACATGGTTTCTACCAGATTATTTTCTTTACAGAGTGATTTCTCGCATACCGGTTTTGGCACGGACTTCAGGATTTCCTCCACCATGCATAGTATGAGAGGAAGTAACTTCTTCTGCATGGATTCTTCGCTTCCAAGAGGGCAGGGGTTCAAAACCCAGAGCGGCTTGATTCCATATTTGGCAGGCCAATCGCCACCCAGAACGAAAGAGAATGTCACACCCCACACAATTTGAAATGCTTGGGCAGGGCAATGTCTATTGTAATTTGAAATTTCCAGGCGGGAACTATCAAAATTTAAACTCAATCCAAATGTCATGTCTCGCCAGGTCAAGCCCAAATGTCATGTCTCCCACGTCAAACAATGTTTGTGCATCACATCAAAATTTCCGGTGAGATCCGTCCTTTCCGGTGGGGGCAATGGGCTATGGAAACACATGAGGCATGATCTTTTTACCCACATGCATAAGTGCAAAATGAGTGAAGGGTAGCCGCTGGCCTATAAAAGAAGGAGAAAATCACCATTTTGAGGGTAATGGAAAGTTAATGAGAGTTGTTAGAAAGAGTTAGAGTTTGAGGGACCAAAAAGAGAGGTCACGAGTAGGCTATAAAGTCGAATGTAAAAACATAATAGTATGGGTAGGTACTTGGGAGACAACAACATCTGTAAACCTCCAAGGCTCCATAAGAGGTGTGAGAAAATTCATAGCAAGATTTGTAGATGTCATATCACACTTTTCCACCAATGAAAGTCTGTAACTTTAGTACAACCCATCGCATGACTCAGTAGGCGTGCGAAGGGAGCAAAGAGAGTACCATTTCCAAGTGGTATTAGAGTAAGCTACTTGCAAGCAAGAGAGTGCCGGAAGAATTCTAAAATAGAGGTGACTAGCGAAAAGTATTGTGTTCTCTACTGTGAGAAAAGTGGGTAGAGAACGTAAAGGAAACTCGGAGTGCAACTATTGAGAGAGTTGGTCTTACTTGAGAAGACAAGATGTCGTGGAAGAAAAGGGAGGTGTCGGATGCGGTAGTTATGAGAAAGATAGAGGAGATGTTAGAGAAGCTCCAAGAGCTAAAAGATGTAAGGACTAGACTAGAAGATATAGAAGAAGACCACCGGAGGAGACAAGGTCTTGTGGCAAAATGATCCTAAAGGGAGGTGAGCAACTCCATAAAGAGTCAAGTGCATAGAAAAGAATGCACGAAGCAAGCACTAGTGGAGCACCAAATCAAAGAGGCATGCACAATGGCACATTTGAGAGTTGTGTGAAAGGAGCACAAGAGCGAAGAGAGAACTAGTGCGGGAGCACCATGGAGAGAAGATGGTTCAAATGCGGAAGTAATGCAAAAGGATGCACAAGAAGAAGTGCATAGAGGGGCTCACAAAGTTGAGCAAAGGGTGAAGAGAGGAATCACCCAAAAGTAGATGGAATCACATGAGAGTATATAGTCGGCAAAGGAAGCTATCAAAGAGAAGAAGATGGACACTACAGACCATAAACACCAAGGAATGTGCACGACTACGAGGTGAGGTGGTGATGATGAGGGTGAAACAAAATGTAGAAAGTGCTCAAAAAGAAATTACACACACGTAATACACATGAGATACACTTAGGTGTGTATCATGCAAAGGGTAGATGGGGTGCATGATGGAATGCACCAAAGAAAAAAACCTCGTAGAGAGGAAATCGAAAGTTGTAGATAGTGTGGAAACTCCCGACAAAGGAGTTGAGGAGTGCAAAACAAAAGGTTCGCACGGCAATGTGTGTACCATTGTTGAGAAAACTAACAAATATGAATAGATTGTGAGAGTATGTGTGAATCGAGTGTATGCATACCCAGTAAGGATATCTAGGGATATCTTGAGAAGGCGTGTGTGGAAGGGCGCGTAAAAGAAGAGGATTGCACAAGCCAAAGGAAGTGTGGTGGTACTTTGAAGAAAATGTGGGAAGATGCACATGTTGTCATGTGGGAAACAACAAAAGAGAGTAGGATCAAGAGAGGTTGGGAGCGGTTGATACTAGAAGGAGTTTCCTTTAAGGCAGCCAAGGTAGAGCATCTCACGGGTAAGGTTGCTAGAGTGCATGCTAAAAAAATGCACCAGAGGAGGAAGAAGCCCACGATGGTCTCTAAGAAGTATAACATGGAGAACGTGAGAAAGAATAAATGGCATGAGGGAGGAGTTTCCCTGAAGGAAATTTAGGAAGAAAAATCAGAGAGACTACAAATGTGGCGGTGTAAGAGGCGCATGAGAGAAAGGATGCGCAGACAAGGAAAGACACTATAGCAGGTGTAGGGACACTACGAAAGGATGAAAAATTTACCTCAGTAAACAACCAAGGAGGGAGGAACTATGAAGAGTCTCCAAAAGTTATGTCCAATGAAGACACAAGAAAAGAGAAGAGAGAAGAAAAGTGGTGGGAAACGAATTGCCACAACAAGAGGAGAGAGAATGCAGAGTGGCCTGCAACCATCAACAGGTAGTAGTAGAGTGCAAAATACTAAGTGCCAATAGCGAGTGCGATCCTAACGAGGAGAATAAAAGAAGAGGCCTTCACGAAGACCTCAAGAAAGGGAAAGAAGGATGCAAAGAATATTTTCACAATGCAAAGTGCAAAAGGAAGTAAACCCACTATGGAGAATATCCTCGACACCTAAGGGAAAGGATGAGGAGAAAGACCGAGAGATGGATGGTTTGCAGAATGGGTTTAGACCCACAGTGCGCAGGAAGACGAATGCGTAGAAAAGGGGAAAGTGAGAGAAAGTAGCATCGAGAACGCACGACGGGGAAGAGGTGTGTAAGTAGCACAACCTACGATGCACAGAGGAAGAATACATAAGGAGGAAAGGTCGCAGTAGGGAAGGAAACAAGACAACTAGGAGAAAATTGCATGAGGATCAAGTGCATAGTAAAATCCAGAGAAAATAAGAAGGGAAAGAGTGTGAAGGACCAAGACACGAAAGAAAAGAAGCACAGATAAGTAGAGTCATGGAAAGAATGAAATAGGAGAGATGGAGAAAAAGAGGAGAATGCACAAATTAAAGAATTACGTGCATGTTGTAGAAAATCTGCAGTCTTATACAATAAACAACATAAAAGAAATAAACATAATACTTAAATAACTTGCATAAATAGATGAATATTCGAACCAACAATGACTGTGCATAATCTCCATTAATAAAAGCTTCATCATACTCAGAGCTTCAGCTCTTTACAATCAAGTTGTGCATGCAGCTGTGTGCTTTTAATGCACATCCTTCCTTGCTTGTGTAGATTTCACACCTTTGTGTGTGCATACAAAGCAATTACAATTGCTGTTATTTAAATAGAATAACTCACCCACTAACAACTCTTCAACTGAGCATTCTAAATCTAAACTCATGCTTTAAAATAGTTGCATGCTATGCATGAATTAAAACAGATTTATTTGAATTAAATCTAATGATAAAAATAAGATAAAGCTAACTTAACTAAAGCAAACTAAAACAAGACTAAAGCTAAAATTAGCTTTCCTAAAAAGCTACGGTTGGAATTAAATATGCAACACATGCATATTTCCAACACTCCCCCTTAATTTCAAATTGTAGCTTTCACTCTTCTAGAGTTGTGTTTGCTTTTTCAGATCTGCCATGTGCAGGATCAAAAACTCCCAAACAATCTCTCAAATATACGAAAACTTCTTTTGCTAAAGCCTTTGTAAAAATGTCTGCAAACTGATCTTCGGATCTACAAAACTCAAGATGAATTTCCTTGTTGTTTACTAGCTCCTTGATGAAATGATACCTCGTATCAATATGCTTGCTCCTCTTATGAAAAACATGATTTTTGGACAACGCTATGGCTGAGTTGTTGTCACAAAAAATCTATGTAGCTTCCTCTTGTTTCTGTTGTAAATCTGTCAACACTCTTCTCATCCAAACAACTTGACATGCTGCTCCTGTTGCTGCTACATACTCTGCTTCTACTGAAGATAACGTGACAATGGGTTGCTTCTTTGATGCCCATGAAACCACTCTGTCCAAAGTGAAAAGTATAGCCGGATGTGCTTTTCCGATCATCTATACTTCCAAAACTGTCACTATCTATATAACCAATGAGTTTGAACTCATTTGAACTTGAATAAAGAATTCCATGATTTCTTGTTCCACGTACATACCTCAAAATTATTTTTCCAACTTGCCAATGTGAATCTTTTGGAGATTCCATGAACCTTGATATGAGGCTCACACCATACATGATATCAAGCCTTGTGGCCATCAAATACATAAGACTTCCAACCAACTTTTTAAACAATGTTGGATCCACAAACGATCCTTCATCCTCTTTGCTCAACTTCAAACCTACTGCAACTAGTGTTGGTGTTGGCTTACAATTCAACATGTTAAACCTTTTCAAAACGTCACTTGCATACTTTGCTTGTGAGATAAAAACTTCACCTTCTGATTGTTGAACTTCAATACCCAAAAAATAATGCATAAGACCAAGATCTGTCATCTCAAACTCCTTCTTCATGGCTGATTTGAATGACTCTAGAGATAGATTTCCAAAGAATGATCAAATCATCTACATATAAACAAACAATTAAAATTTTACCTTGCTCATTTATCTTGGTGTATAAGGTAGGCTCACTGCTGCTCCTACTGAAACCATTCTCAATCAAATAAGAATCTATTCTGTTGTACCAAGCTCTAGGTGCTTGCTTGAGACCATAGAGCGCTTTCTTCAATCTGTATACTTTTCCTTCATGACCTTCAATCTCATAACCTTCTGGCTGATTTACATAAACTTCCTCTTCAAGGAATCCATTTAAGAATGTTGATTTAACATCCATCTGATAAATAGGCCATTTGTTTTGAGCTGCAATTGCTAAAACCATTCTTACCGTGTCCAAACGTGCTACTGGTGCAAATGTTTCGTTGTAGTCAACTCCATATTGCTGCGTAAAACCTCTTGCAACCAGCCTTGCTTTGTGCTTCTGTACTTTTCCATCAGCATTGTATTTTGTCTTGTAGACCCACTTGACTCCTATCACGTCCTTTCCTTTTGGAAGATCCATTAGCTCCCATGTCTGATTCTTCTCTATAGCATCAATCTCATCATCCATGGCTTTTTCCCAAACTTCATTCTTTATAGCCTCTTCATAATATACTGGATCTGCAGCTTGAGAAAATAATGCAAAAACTGAAAATGAATTAGTTGTATCAACATTATAAATCTCACTTAGACTTCTTGTTTTCCGCTCGCAGAGTATTTGATGCAGGACTACTTTTGGTGATGGAGTAGCTTCTGGTGTTCCCTGTGGTGTCTCTTGCATGGCTGAAGATGGCTGAAATCTTGGTGACCTCCTGACTGTAGATGGAGGTGTAGCTTGTGCTACAACTTGTGGTGCATGTCCAAGATTTGTAGATATAATAGCTTGTTGCTCTAAAGTTTCATCTATCATATCATCATGTGGAATAGATGTTGCTATACTCATTGTTTTCTCTATACTTCCATCCCATGCTTCATTCTCAATAAACTGTACATCCCTGCTGATCACAACCTTTCCAATGATCGGATTGTATAACTTGTATGCTTTTGTATTCTCTAAATACCCAACAAAAATACACTTTTCTCCTTTGTTGTCTAACTTCTTCCTTAGCTCATCAAGTACATGTGCATACGCTACACAACCAAAAACTCTGAAATGTGAAACACTGTGTTTCCTATTAGTCCATGCTTGTTGAGGAACCATGTTCCTAACAAGTTTCGTTGGACACCTGTTCAAAATATAAACAGAAGTTGCTACTGCTTCTACCCAATACTCATTTGGAAGATGTTTTGCCTTCAACATGCTTCTCATCATCTCCATGATGGTTCTATTTTTCCTCTCTGCCACACCGTTCTATTGTGGTGTATATATGGTAGTAAACTACTTGTGTATACCATGATATCTAAAAATTCATAAACTCATTAGAAACATACTCACCTCCTCTATCCATTTTGAGAACTTTGATGTAGTATCCACTTTGCTTCTCCACTAATGCCTTGAACTGCTGAAATGTATCAAAGACATTTGATTTATTTCTCAAAAATAAACCCATGTCTTCCTTGTGTAATCATCAATGAATGTCATAAAATAAATACAACCTCTAATAGAAGTTGTCTGCATAGATCCACATAAATTTGAATGTACAATCTCAAGTGGTGCACTTGCTCTTGCTGTTTTGCCAATTGGGAATGAATCTCTATGTTGCTTTCCCAAAATACAACCTTCACATACCCTTTCCGGTTTTTGAATCAATGGAAAACCTTTAACCATATTTTTCTATGTAATAAATTCAAACCTTCAAAATTCAAATGTCCATACCTTAGATGCCAAAGCCATGTTTCATCCTTCATGACTCGAATGAAAAGCTCTTGTTCCTTCAGTGTAGGACTCAACTATATTTACACAAGAATCAGCAGACTCGCTTATTGTGCATAAGTGCAGTGCACTCTGATTTTCATCACGCAGCAGACTCATTTGTTTGAGCGCAGACTCAACAAAAGACTGATTTGGCTTAACGCAGGACTTTGCTACAAACTGAGCTACTAATTTTGCTGCAAACAAATCTAATTTCTTCTTTTTTCGTTTTCAAAATCAATGGAAACATCCTATTGCTTACTCATCTTCACTTTTGCAATCAATTGAGTGCTAGGAGCTTTGTCCACAATCACGCACTCATTATCTTCCATATAGACTCGGTATCCTTTTCTGTACTAGCTTGTCCAATACTCATAAGGTTATGTTTCAAACCTGCAACATAGTAAACATCTTGCATACTTGTTTTCTCCCCCTGTCTTGTTAGAATACTAACTATGCCTTTTCCTTTCACAAACACAATATTGTTATTTCCAAGAGTTACATCACTCTTAACTGAATCATCCAAACTAGAAAACAAATCTAGATTACCTGTCATGTGATTACTACAACCTGAATCCAAATACCATACATCACATGGACTCTCTTTTGACAAATTACATTCAATAGGGGATAAAGAAGGTATTGCTTCGCAATCCTTGTGCATGCAATAAACATAGGTTTAGAAATAGAACTTCCAACCTGATTTTGATTTTGTCTCTCCTGATCATATTGCTTTTTCTTGCAATCATAAGCATAGTGCCCATACTTCTTACAATAATGACACTGAACATGAGACTTATCTTGTCTCTAACCATAACTTTGTTCTTGATTCTATCCTCTTCCACCTGAGTTTGATGAACCACTGCCACATCCTCTAGATGGACTTCTTCCTCTAGCCTCTTGGGCTGAAACTTCCTCTTCTTTTGCCACGACTACCTACTGTCTGAGATGCAAAAGCCTGATCTACACTTGCATGTGATCTATTCATCCTCTATTCATGATTGATTAGTGATGCATGTAACTCATCAATAGAAAATTGACTCAAATCCTTAGTTTCTTCAATAAAGAACAACTAAAGGATCAAATTTCATAGGAAACTTCTAAGCAATTTTTCAATAATCCTTCTATCTTCAAGAGTCTCACCATGGGATTTGATTTGATTGACTAAGCCAACTACATAAGTAAAAATGATTCTACAAAATCTAAATCTTTCATTGATAAATTCTCAAAATCTCTATGAAGTAACTGTAGCTTGGGCTTTTTACTTTCTCCTTACCTTGATATGCAACTTATAAAGTATCCCATGCGTTTTTGCTTGACTGGTTGCTGCCACTCTTGGAAGAATGCTTTCATGCATTGCACTGATGAATATAGAAAAGAGTTTTGCCATCCTTCTTTCGTAACTCCTTCAAAGTATCTTTCTCTACTTGAGAAAGTGCAGTATACGCTACTGCATTTGTGGGCTCTGTGTACCCATCTTCAACGATCTCCCACACGTCTTGAGATCTGAATAGCACCTTCATGGTCAATGACCAGTATTCATAATTCTTTCCATTAAATTGTGGTGTCTACATACCAGATGTAGAAGCATAGCCATCTACCAATTTAATAAGTTTTTGAATAACCTAGCTCTGATACCAATTTGTAGAAAATATGTAGTCTTATACAACAAACAACATAAAAGAAATAAAGAATACTTAAATAACTTGCATAAATAGATGAATATTCAACCAACACTCATGTGCATAATCTCCATTAATAAAAGCTTCATCATACTCAGAGCTTCAACTCTTTACAATCAAGTTGTGCATGTAGCTGTGTGCTTTCAATGCACATCCTTCCTTGCTTGTGCAGATTTCACACCTTTGTGTGTGCATACAAAGCAATTACAATTGTTGTTATTTAAATAGAATAACTCACCCACTAACAGCTCTTCAACTGAGCATTCTAAATCTAAACTCATGCTTTAAAATAGTTGCATGCTATGCATGAATTAAAACAGATTTATTTGAATTAAATCTAATGATAAAAATAAGATAAAGCTAACTTAACTAAAGCAAACTAAAACAAGACTAAAGCTAAAATTAGCTTTCCTAAAAAGCTACGGTTGGAATTAAATATGCAACACAAAGGACCAAAGACACGAAAGAAAAGAAGCGCAGACAAGCAGAGTCATGGAAAGAAGGAAATATGAGAGATGGAGAAAAAGAAGAGAATGCACAAAGTAAAGAAGTACGTGCATGTGGAATGTGCAAGGAGAAGAAGGCCCATAAGGCTTTAAGTAGAGATGGACAGATGAAGGCGAATGAATACGCGCGCGAATGAGATTTTAAGGCGAGTGCGAGACTCACAACATGAGGCTCATGATAAAATCCTCATGATGGTTCAAGGCAAGTGAAGGAGAAGAGTGGACTAAGACTCAAAAAGGATTGGAAAAGAGGATCCATTTGGAGGAGATTGGGCCATAGTAAGCATAGGCTCATAAAAGTGAACAATATAACATGGAAAGGTCACAAATGAAGTGACAAAGGATTGGAAGAAGAACATGAGTTAGAGGATGGCTTATTGATGAAAGAAGTTTGGACTATTTGATCATATAGTCCAAAGGGTGATTCTACCACTCAACATGTCTACTTTGAGGTGGAACTCAATTTTTCAAGTACCCTAGATGTTTGATACAGGAGCATCCCATGACTAAGGCAATCTTGCACCAATGAAGGATACGTGTGCAATATTTGGGAGGTGCGTGAGGAAAAAATGGCATGAGGATGTGTGTGATAGAATAGAAGCTACCTAAGGGAGAGAATAAAGGTGGTTTGAAGCCATGAGAGGAAAAGCATGCATGGTATGAAAGCACAACTCAAAGAGAAGATAGTGCACAAAGAGTATGGTGCACCAAAGAAGAGGAGAATATGGAAGAGAAAACATAATAAAGAAGCATGAAAGCAAAGGGCACAAAAATTCAGCAAATGGATCGGAAGCATAAAGTGTGGAGGAGGATGCGCGGAAAAATATAAGGTGTGAAGAAGAATAGGTGCATGATGAAATGATAGCTTGTGGTAGTTTTCAAAGATGGTGTGCGAAGAGGTGTGGGCAAATGAGGTATGAGGCGATGAAAGGAGCCCATGAAGATTTTAAAGAAACTTGAAATGAAGATAAGGGTGCAACATAAGCATAGAGGATAAATTAAAGCTTGAGGTGAAAAACGAGGTAAAATTGTAAGGAGGACGATAGATAACATGTCATCATGGTCACATGGCTAATAGTGACAAGCCAATCAAGGATCGATTAGAGGACCCAACAACCTGATGATGTGGCGTGTCGGAGTGGCCTAATGGAGATAAGGTGGATAAGGGCATTAAAGATCCCAGTTCAAATTTGGATCTAAGCGCGAAAATATGGAGGATCCAATGCAGAGGAGAGAGAAGCAAGAAAATACCATTGCATGTGGCTATAAAGGAGGTGAAATTCAAATTTGAGGGTAATGGAAAGTTAATGAGAGTCATTAGAAAGAGTTAGAGTTTAAGGGACCGAAAAGAGAGGTCGAGAGTATGCCATAGAGCTAAATGTAAAACATAATAGTCTAAGTGGGTCCTTAGGAGACACCAACATCTATAAACCAAAGGAGAGGTCCATGGAAAGCAATATTTGTAGACGTGTCATGGCACTTTTCCATCAAAGAAAGTATGCAACTTTAGTGTAGCCCTCTTACATGACTCTATAGGTGTGCGCAGAGGGAGCAGAGTGAGCACCACCACCAATAGGATGTAACTATCAAAGTGTGGAGGATGTTAGATCTCAAATATGTGGAGTCCATTCAAGCTCTATATGTTTTCGCCTTCTACGGTGGAAAAGATTCATGACTTTTGATCAATCTAGTTGTTTGCAAATTTCACGCCTTTCTACAATTTCTCGGTCTTACAACTAAAAAGGGGGCTACCAAAAGCTACAAAGAGCAAACATTGTGGATGGTTTCAACTAAGAACCCGTTGGATTTTCCCCATTTTTTTATTTTCCCCTTTAAGCACAAATTGCACTCATGTATCGAATATCAATACTATAAAATGGAGCACATATACCATATATTATTCAAGCATGAACAATCTAAGTCATAGAATAGGTGTAAGACATGGAGGTCACTAATTCCCACCATCCAATCGAAAGCCTTGACGCCATATGTGTGTTTGTGTATCTATATATACATATATATATACATATGTGTGCATATATATTTAACTAAAAACTCCCATTTTATGTCGGTGGGTCATGATGGATGATGCTATCATGATTTTTGATGAGGAAACCCTTTTCGATACCCTAATAGCTAGAGAGAAATCCTAATTACAATTGTGCATGAAATAGATTCCTAGGATTTTAAGTCCACTCCACATAAGATTTTCTCTAAAGTGTCCCATGAGACACGCAAGTGAATTCCCCTTACATATACATGTGTTCTACAAACCCAAAAACACACTAGCTGAAATTGCAAACAAGAAATAAGAGTTTTGTATTGGTTCCCCTTTGTGTTCTCGCGCCCTTTCACTTCTCCTTCCATAAACCCCTTCTTCATCTCCCCTCTTACTCTCTTGTTTTTTCAATCCCTCCCATATTACTTCTTCAATCCATCCCCTTCGGTGTTTCATTATAATTTTCACATACGATTTAGAATAACGTAAAATAAGAGAGAATACAAGAAAAGAAAAGTGTAATCCAAAATTGTATTATGCAAGTGATGTTCAATGATCTAAGAGGACATATGTATCCCAAAGGTGCATGTGTTGTATGCTACTTCATGCCTATCTGATGAATGGATAGTATACATAATTATACATGTGTGAGGAAGTTGAAGAAATGACTTACAAAAAGCACAGTCGCTCACCTTATGATGGTTCATATCCATTTTTTTCATTTTTTAAAAATGTTGCTAGACATTTACACTAAACAAAAATGACATTTTCAGAGTTGTGTGGCATAAGATATTGAGAGTTAGGGCTTCACAACGTATGTAGCTACATGTCCTTAGAATGATACTGACGTTGGTGGTGAATGAGATATAATGTGAAGCATTGCCAGCATTATATCATAAGATGATTTGTAGGATGATAAAATTCACATAACCTCCCGGATCATTGTTCCTCCTTCAGGTAATTTAAGGAATATGCAATGTAAAGAAAAATGAATTTTCATGCTCATCGTTTGTCCATTTCCTTTTTAGGAACAATTAGCATTGTTAATGAGTCACAAAATTTTTTAAACAGTAAAAGAATAAAAAATTAATTTCCAGTTTTGTATATTTCAATGTTATTCCGAAGGCGTTCTATGGTAAAGGACCTCTGGACGTTTCTACGACTGTATTAAAGTTGACGGTTTGACGGCCTGTACGTTTTCACATTTTTAACAGTTTTTTTACCTAACGGGGGCAGACTTGTATTCCTTGCTTTTTTCTGTATTCAGAGAACTCTGTGGATTTGAGGGTTGTTCAATGAATCTGGGCATGGAGGGATTATAAGGCAGTAAAAAATAGTTGTAGATTGTGGAGTTAAATCCACGCCGAAACTCAAAACATCAGAATTACAGTGTTTTAACTTTTCGTCATTGTCGCGTGCGTCAGCGGTTGCGTGTGCAGCTTGACGTGGAATTTATCGTACTGAGGGGCGCAAACAGAATATGAGTTGGTTTGCATATGGCATGGAATTAATTAAGCTTTATACTTAAAAAAGAAGATTCGTTCGATAAATACCACGTTTACAATATAATGGGATTATGGGACACAAATAAGATTCGTAATTATGAGCTCTTATTATTGGCTGGGTAGGTATGTATAATGTACACATAACAATTACTTTTGTTTTGCTTGATTCCTTTTCAAACAATAAAAGTTAATATTATTTTTTATGTTGAATTTTTCATGCTTTCAAGTTTGATTGTTTAATCCAAAAAAATATCTTCTTTCTTATCACTCGACAATATTTAATTTGACATTTTTTCCTTAAATATTAACAAATAAGCACATGCCAAAGTTGAGATTTGATATATGCGTTTGCATTATGATGCAGAAGATTGAGATTGCATTATTGGGTTTTTTGAAATATGGATAAACCTGACCTTTTTTTATTCCCTGCGTTTAGTGGGTTTGTTAGAAAATGTCAATAGAGCTGCGGTTCTTGTTTTCTTTGTGGGTTTATTGAAAAATGCACACACTGTGAAACATGCTGCCATGCCTTCCTTTTATAAACTATGTATAATATTGTAGTAACAAAACCATGTAGAAGTCTACACTTTAGTGGATGTTGAGGACTTGCAAATATCGCCAAAGGGGTACTAATATCTTGTGTGGAATTTTGAGTTATTTCAAATGGAACAAGCTTCCAATAGTGGCAAGCAATCAAAGGGATTTTTCAATATAAGTTATGTTATTAGATTTAGTGAAACATCTTACTTTCTACTGGCTTTTGTGATCTTTTTTTCTGACAACACGTCTATTGTGGTTGTATTAAGAGGATATTCAGACCCCAATCTTAAAGCAAGACACTGACATCCCTGGCCTTCACCCTTCTTGAAAACCCATGAAAATGCAAATCTCGTAAGAAATTAAGCCTCATTAGGTCTTTGTTTGCACCTACAACATGATCACAAATATTTCTTCTTCTCCCTTTCCGGACATGATATGAAAACAATCCTAAGTCGTGTCCATCCTGTCATCTTTGCACAGTCCATCAATAATTGCATTAAATGTCACTTCATTCAGAAAAGGACCAAATTCCTCCATTTGTACAAACAAATTGTAGGCTTCATCTACATATGTATGGAAGTATTCATGTATTCATGTTTAGCTCAAATAAACTACTCCGCATAACACTACCACTCATGATATAAGATTTGCAAAAAAATTGCCCACAAAACACTACCACTCATGATAGAAAATTTGCACATGTATGGAAGTCTTCATGTATTCATGTTAAGTTCAAACAACCTACTCCGCAAAATGCAACCACTCGTGATATAAGATATGCAAATGTATATGTACGAATTTGTAACAAATTTGAAATGTAGAAATAGAACCTTTAAATGCAATGCTTCATTTATATTCCTACACTTACAAAATCAATCACCCCCATTATCAATATCAACTACAAAAGAAATAACTATCCCTCTAAATCAAATAACATATACCGTTCGGCGTTCACATTGCATTGTACACATGCGATTGCTAGTGGTAAGATAAGGGAAATAAAGAAAAGAGTTAAATGAGTCGCACACATAGAGTTAATGTACAAACAATTTCCCATGCAATATTTGAGTTCCCAGGGTTGACTTTTTTTTCAAATATCTTTTGAGCAATTTTGATTCTTAAGCCTTTCTTACATACCATAAATGGTCATAGTATTAAGTTTGTGGGTTGATGATTTCAATTATAATAGTTATTATATATTTAACAAACATTTAAGAACGACGTTTACTCCATACAAGAGTTTTTTTAAAGAGACTAAGATATACTCATTTCGGCTTATAGAGAAGTGGTATTGCACCTTCACAAGAGAAGTGTATCTATCTCTGCTCCTAATAGACTCGATAAAATTTATATCAAAAACAGTCATAATCATAAAATTCCATTAACTTAGGAAATCCATCAATAATATGTGGTGTCTTCTTTTTAGGTGTTATTTTATTTTATTTTATTTTATTTTTACAACTGTGGATTATTATGTATGATTAATATAAATGCTTTCAATGAAAATATGATTTACTTTAAAATTACTTATTTAGTAATTGTACATCATTTTCTTTTATAAATATGTGACACAATTTTTATCCAGCTTATGTTAATTAAAGTTGTTATTGTTATTTATATGAGGGATAATGTATATCCACTAGATTATCCTTTCCTCCTTTTGCATTTATTTCTCCATTATCTATTCTACATTTTGCTACAAATATTGAGTGGTTAAGATATATTGTTAATGCCACTTAGACAACGAATTGAATAGTATCGGGGTCACAAAAACAAGTTTGACCAAGAGGATGTTTTGGTTGATATTAAACTTGCTACTTCGCTTTCCCTTCCTTTAAGTTTTAAGATGAACTTGGGATAAACCACCTCCTCCAAATAAGCCTAGATTATTTTAACCTAACACTCTCGGGAGGTACCAAACAAATCGTGGCTCTTAAAACACATTTTATCACACATTTCGCTAAAAGACTCGTATTGTTTATAAAATATCTTATATGAAATATTTGTTGTGATTTATAGATGTAGTGTTTGGACATTGGTTTTGCATACATGTCGGAAACTAAAAGTAGTGATATGGTCAACTTGATCAAAATAGAGACAAGAAATTTTTCAAGATTATACTTTTTCCATATACGTTCTAGGCTAGTAGTGTGAAACAATGAGTTTAATACCATTGACCAAGGTTCCAATCTCAAGAGTTCCCGATCACCTCAAAGTGGCCATGGGGAAACTTCAAGGTTAGAGTCAAAATTCTCAATGTGAACCACATAAAAACACTTTATGATATTATGGGCCCAAAACCATCCCCATGTACACACTTTTGGTGTTGCCTTGAAATTTACTACATCTTATTTTCGGTGGGTTCAAGGGGATGAGGAATAAGTTAGCAATTTATAGAAAATAAAATTATCCTCGATTGTGTGACGCTTGTGGAAATAAATGCATAATATAATCTTTAGGGATTTGTGAATTTTTGAAGATCAATTCCTACAAAATCTCAAGAATATCTTTCAAGAGGTCTTGTGCGCTAAAGTTCCACTAAAAAAAATTGTGAGGAAAAAAATATATTTACTTTTAAATCAAAATTTGTATAGAAATAATTCCCCCTCCTCTCCTAATAATGTTAAACTAAGGGAGGAGGCCATTGAAAGTCCAAAAATAAACTTCTTCAAATTGAATGTTTATGGGACTTTAAAAGGCAATCCTAGGTTGCTAGGAGATGGGGTCTTTTAAGAAATAGTGAAGGTCATGTTATTTCTTGTTCGCATACAATATATCCTGACTACAAACAACCTAGCGGAAGCCTCGCAACTCTTAGGGGTTTTGTATTGTTTTTATCTCAATATTTCAAATTTAGAGGTTAAAGGAGACACAATGTCGATAATCAATGTTGTTAATAATAAAAGGTATGAGATTTGGTCTCTCTAACATTGCTTTTGAAAATCAACAAATAAGAGACTTTCTAATGGGAGTGATCACTCTCAAAGATAATGATGAAATTATTGTTGAAAATGATAGTCCTTGGATTAGCTTGAACAACATATTCCTTTATAAGAATTATATTCATAACCAATGTTGAAGTCTATATAAGACTCGACTCAAAGTGGCATGGTTCTTTTCTCACAATTTTCTTTAGTACTTTGGGCTTCTACAAGAATTTGATAACGGTAATTTTAGAAAAAAATCATATTGGGGGATTTTGGCTCTCCTTTATTAAATAATTATTTTGTTATAATTTATATAACGACCTTATTCCTAGCCCTATTTAATAACTAACACGACTTTAACAATGTAGCATATGCCTTTCTTAGAATTCGAGAGAAATAGTTGGAATCGGGTCTCATAGAGGGTGTTATAGGTCATAATTTTTATGTGTAGGTGCATGACATGTTTTTAAATTTTCTATAAGAATTAAATAAATCTTCACCATAAAAGTAGAGCAGATACATTTTTATTACACGAATTCTCGATAAAGGCAATGTTTGGAAAAACTATATTAGAGAGATTTCATCTCTTCTTTCTTAACTAATCCTTTTAGCTCTCATTTCTTAACTAATCCTTTTGTACTAATTTCTAAAATAACTATAATATGACTTTAACAATGTGATAGTATGCCTTTCTAGACATTCAAAAGTAATGGTTAAGATGGGGTCTCATGAAGAGGGCTATAACTCTTACAAGTGATCCCATGACATGTTTTTGAATTTGCTATCGGGAAAATAAATCTTTTGCAAAGCACTAGCTCAAAAAAGTTTTAGAAGATTTTATGGAAAATGAAAGGATGTCTATAATGATTTTTTTACATAAAAATTTAATAGCTAAATTTATTTGTAAAACCCTTTAAAATAGCAAACTAATTGAGAATTGTGTTCTCATGGGACTATTTTTCTCCCTACAACTCCACATTTTTCTCTACAATGCTCATAGAGAAAATTACAACAACCACCTGCATGGGTATTGTGAATTTGGTACCATTGCCATATAGTTTGATTCTCTATATAAATAGCAAGTGTGATAATTTTTTATGCATTAAGGAAAATATTTCTCATGTTTTCAAATTTTTATCCACTTTCCATGAAATGAACGGGTGGTCTCTTAATGATAGGTGATAGAAATGAGGTAGGAGAAGCTATAACGTCTTTTCTTTTCTAGTGATGGCTATTCTTCCAATAGAATGCACCATCACTCATAGATGCCCCCATAGAGCATATGTATGCCCATGCATAAAGCGAGTCTCATGGCAGAAATGAGGCTATTCTCTCAATAGAATGCACCGCCTTACATGCATGTTGTATCTTATGTCCCATAAAAACATTAGACGTGCCCTATTTCATACCATACATTACATGACGTGGAAAAAAATTCAAGCACTAGAAATATTAGTTGACAATTCACTTTTCTCCCATGTCATCCAAATTGTGTGTGGCGATTATCGTGATTAGTTTTCGTAGAGAACAATAAATTTAATAGTCCGTTGTCTTGTGAAATTTTCCCTTCTTTTTATTAATGATGTTTGGTGTGCTAATAAAATAATTAAAACCAATCCTCCTTGTAAAACCAATCGCAGGTTCTAACAACTCGTATATAGAAGCTCTATTAACTAAGTGCGTTGGTTTTTACAAAAAAAAACTTCCTATTCTTGGTATGCTTCGCTCATGTGCATTTTCTAGAGTTGGCCATTTCCATGAAAGGTGTTGTGAAGATTTTGGTTAGCTGTGTTTGTTTTTTATTATGTTTCTAATCAAATTATTAGCAGCTTCAACTAAATAGTTAATTTGCAAGTCTTGAAACAACACAATGGGTTTTTCAAAGGTTGAAAAAAATGTGTATTTTTCAACATGTTGAAAAACACTCTATTTTTTAACACTTCCGAACATAGAAAACAAAACAAACCCAAGTGCATGTGGAAAACATTTACGCAAGGATACTTACTTCAAACTTGGGTAGACTTGTCAAATTGCCACTAAACTCAAGTCTCAGAAATTGTTTAAAACATGTAACTAATAGAAATTTCACCTTTTACATGCCTGATGCATTTCCCATAGAATAGAAACCTTTCTCTGTAACATTTTGAAGGTTCACAAGGATTAACTCAATTAAATACTTGAAATAATGTTTTATGATAACAAGAGAATAGTCAATCACCTTCACACACTCGGAGCTTAACCTTTATGAGCTTTGTTGAGCTTGATACAACCATAATCCCTTCATCACCAACAAGTGGATAGTTATTGATGGAAAGACATTTAAAATTGAAATAGTGTTGTGTAATCAATTTCAAGGACTTGTTTCCAATTTAGGGAAGGATTCTATGTTGAAATTCACCAACTAGGGGGCAATCCCAGAGGGTTAAAATTTTATGTGCTGGACAACCAAGGCCAATAAGCATTAAGCCCCAGATCACTCAACCCTCGAAATGGGTGGTTTCCTCAAATTTTGAGCTTTCCCAATCCTCCTCGCACAACCATGCCTATAGAATTGTTGCAAGCCTAATATCAGTAGCCTTGTTTCCTTCTACGCATCGAGAGAGTTCCCCACTAGCCCAACTTGGTAGCTTCTCACATTCTCCTTTCTTTGTGGCACCCTTTTGTACTACATCAACATCCATAGGTTCTGACTGCCCATTTATTTGTCCATCAAATTCATTATCACAAGACTCTTTAAAAACATCCTCACTGTTAGGAATTGAGCCAAGTTGATCTGATGGATTACTCAATGACATGTTTCCAGGGGTATTTCTCCAGGTTTCTTGGCATTTGTTTAGTTCTTTTAAATTAATTCCACTCTTAGTGTTGTTGTATGGAAAAATAGTTGGGTATTTTTTGTTTTGTTTGTTTTGTAAGTATCTCTACGGAAATTATATTTTATTTTTTCCGTATCTTTCTTTCTTATTTTTCTTTTTAATTTCAAACACTATTTTTCTTCTATGTTGTGTTGCTTGTTAATATATTCACTGTAATAAGTTATGGTGGCAATAATATTGTAAAATTTGACTCGTATTTTGTATCTCTTTGACTTTTCCATTTGCGAAAGTTACATTTCTTACATTTGCTTATCTGTAATTAAAAAGATGATTTCCGTAGAAAAATTATTCGAATAAAAATAATGGGATATTATCTTTTACATGCCTTTTTTTAGGTGGTTTCATATTTTCTCGATTAATTGTAATTTAAAACATGATTTTTCATTTGTGTGGTGTTTTTTCTTAATATATTATATGTCAAAACTTATGTTTCCAAAGAATAAAGGTAATGTTTTCCTTATATTTGTTTGCTAGGTTTTAAATTTTTTTGCCAAATTATATACGTGGAGTTAAGAAACATTGTAAGGTTGTAATTGTATATAAATTGAAAAAAAAATGCTTGTTTGTCCCACTCCTATTTCTTCTTTTGGTATATGGGGGCATGTGCCTTTGTTAAAGCCAAGAATCATTATGTGTTGAAGGGGCTTTCCTCTTATAATGCCACATTGATATGTCCCTAGTTGGGTAGTCAATTGTGTTGCACATAGGTTGTTAAAGCTTTTTGCCAAAGAGAAATTTCCCTTACGCCATGTTGTCTTACTTAGTTTTTGATTGGCGTAAACATGCATTCTAAAATGGTTTGTTTCTTTCCATATGTTTTCCATCTTAGTTTATGGTTATTGTTGTTCTCGTTTTGCCTTATAACATACTAATGTACATTGTTTTCTTGTTTTTACATGGTTTGTTTTCTATTTAGTTGCTTTATTGGTTGCTAAAAATGAAAACACAAAGTTTCGCTCATGTTGCTTCAGTTGGAATAACGATGACAACACCGCATTTTCATAGGGAAGATGAATTTAGATGGTGTCATTTTTTTGTTAATGTGTTGCATTGCAGGAAAAGTAGACCTCCAAAACTAGAAATTGCAACAATGTTGAAGGCTTGACTTGGTTTGTCAGATAAATATGTGATTTACCTCTTGAAATTTCACACCATTGGCCCCCACTCTAGAGGATTTGGTTTGGCTTATGACTCCATTGAAGATGAAGAAAAACATGAACCTCCCCACACATTAAAGAAAATGGTCATTTCGATAGAAAGTTTCAAATTTGCAAAGGACCCAAAGAAATGTGCAAAGAAAATCCTACAAGGGAGCAATTCTAAAATTTTCATTAAAAATAAGAATGGATAGTTTCTCTTTCTCCATATTTTCCATTACATATTGTATTTTGTCTTTGTTCTAAACTATCGTTTTAAAAATTTTGTATGGAAAAAAGAATGTGTATGTATATGTCGTTTCGAACAATAATTTTGCTTAAAATGTTGTATGTGGCGGATGTTTTTCCATCGTTCATGCTAACAAATATTGCACTTGAAAGAATATGGTCTTGGTGTCATCTCTTCTTTTGATTGATATAGGGCTACATAGATATAAAAATTATGTACAAAAAGTAGCACATCTTTTTAAATACTTTGTTTATTTTGGTGTTCATTTTTACTTTTGTAACTTGGCCATCTTCAATATTTGTCATAGTTAAGACCTTTTAATTGTTGCAAATTCCTTTTTCTTTTCTCCGACTCTTTCCTATAATGGCATTCTTAAAATTTTGATTGTTTGTAATTATATTTTACCTATGTGTTATGAGACTCCTCTTTTCTATGGTTCTTATTATATAGCAAATTATTTATAGAAATTTAAAATGGATATATACAAAGGAACCAAATTAATGAGTTTCCCTTCTGGTGTTCTTATTGCACAACTCGTGTGTGATTGCTAGTATATTAGCATAGATTATCCTCAAGACTACTCACAAAAACAAACTTCCCACAACTAAGCTTTAATGAATATTATTAGTGTAAATTACAAAAAAATAGAGATACATGGTGTATTGAATATGCACACTACATAAATTTTACATTTTATAGATAATACACATTCAAAGTCTTGGTGATATACAACTAGACTTTAGTCCCGTATATTATTATTGTAGATTATCAACTAAAGTTATGTAGTGCATTAAACTATCGAGAATGCATATAATTTTCATTTTATGGATAATATTAACTAAAGTTATGTAGTGCATTAAACTATCCTTTACATCAGGATTATATTAAGACTTTGAACTAATAGTGTTCTTCTATTTATCAACCAAATAAAACATGTTGAAAAATAGTGTGTTTTCCACATGTTGAAAAACACACTGTGTTTTTCAACATTTGAAGAAGATAGAGAAAACAAAACTAGCACAAAAATGTGAATAATCCACACTAATCTTGTTTCCTCCAAAAATGGAGTCTTGTATCAATATTTTTCCCAACTTAGGAAACATTATATGTATTTGGATTATCATGAATAAGACTCCTTGCCAAAAATGTTATCTTTGACACTATGTCCTTTAAGCCTATGTCACTACTTGTATATCTACTCTCATGCTCTACCTTCTACCATGAGTTTGAGGGTCTATCATGCTCTCAAAATTGGGATAGACATGTGGTGGTCCTTGACCCACTCTACTCCAAATATTTGTTGTATGCCTTACTCTATAGTCTAGAATGATCAATGGTGTATGTAGAGGGTGTAGACTGAACTAGGTTAAAACTCTCTCAACTACATGTGGTGCCATCCATTATGAATAATAATTTTTATTATATGATTTCCCTTTCCTAATTTGTTCTTAGACAAGTTGGCCACCTTTTTGTGCCTTTTTATGGTGTCCAATGGATATTACCCCACCACCCTGTGTCCAATCTTGGAATACATATCTAGGATTGTATAGTTGTTCCCATATCCCACTATCAAATTGTGGAATATATTAGATAAACCATCACCATTCTAGATTTTTCAAGTTATAAAAAAATTGTCATTATCATAGTAATGGAAATAATAGGTTTACTTAGGAAGCTTGATTGTTGTTGCTGCATTACAAAATAAGGAAGTAAGTCATGTTTTTTCTATTCATGTCTCAAGATTTATTTTATTTTCCTTGTGATGAAATACATGAAGAATTCAATAATGCCTCAATTTATATGGGAAATCCTTATCGAACACTCACAAACTAGTAGGGCCCATGTCTCTCCACCAATAAAAATAATAATGTTTAGCACTTTTGGTATTGATTTCTTGATTGGAGGAGAGTTTGTTCTTACCAGGTTCATTTGTCATTAATTAGACATAACCTCACCAAACTCAATATTTATTTTTTCATGGTGAAGGTAATGATGATATCTTTCCAAAAGTCTAATTTGTGAAAACCGAGTATTAGGGATAAAGCTATATATTTAAGTTCGGGATATTAGGAGAAACACGATAGGTACCCTATTTAACTCTAAATGTAGTTTGACAATGGGGTGGATGGATAGGTTGATTTCCCTATAGGAGGAACAAAGGAATAGTTCTTAATTATACTAAGACTTTCATTAATAGTGATGTTATTCTATTTTCATTATCATATTTGTGATCCGCTCAAAACCAAAAATGTGAGAACGTTCCTCAATTTTTTTCAACCTAGCCAATCACAATTTCCAACCCTCCTCACGGATGATGCGGAAATGCAGAGTGGTTTTTAATTTTTATTTTTCCTCTAAAGGCTTTTGGCCAACTAGGAGCAAAAATTACCAAATATAAGATTTTTGGATAAGTGTGGAAATGGAGGAGCTTAGCACGGAGGAGAGGAGTGTCAAATATTGATTATCTCCATTTTAAAGATCAATTTATACCTTCCCAAATCCAAGTAGAAGTGAAAGTTATCAAAAAGTCTTGAGGGAATATTTTGTAAAATTTTCCACATGTTAAAAAAACACAATTTATTTTTCAACATGTTGAAAAATAAACACTTTGTTTTTCAACACGTTAAAAGCAATGTGGTTTCCATATGTTGAAAACACATCGTGTTTTTCAAAACTTGCATTGGATAGAGAGAGAAAAAAAACAAACCTCATTTATCTTCCCTACATAACTAGAACAAAAATTTACAATATTGAATCCATATCAAAGCAAATAAAATACAACCCTACTTCCTAGCATGTATATCTATCTCTATGAAATTGAAATAACACTCATTTCTTATCTTGTTTGTCTCTATCCTTGATTTCCATGATATCCTTTTTTCCACTAATTATAATGTCATCATTTTCATCAGATATATGAGATACCAAACTCATCTCCCATATAAATATTTGTATAACGAAAAGTGTATTTCATATTTTTATAGATCCAAACTCGTACTTGTTCTTTATAGTTTTTTTCCATACAAGCGAGTAAGTTGTATAACAATTTATTTTTGTTTTGCCCTTTTGTTTTTAATATTGCATTGTGTGATTAATGATGCCAACTTCATATAGTATTTGTTAAGATTGGAAGGAGGAACAAATAGGAAAGCATGTTTAGTATTCTTCCTAAGAGATATGAGAGAATAAAATTCAATTCTCTAGTGAAGAATTGGAATGGACCCCAATTGGGGATGATCTTAACATGGCCTTTGTGCATAGCCATCCCGCACTGGAAGAGTCAAGGCCTTTGTAAAGGGAGAAGGTTCCCTTGAAAGTGTTGAGACTAATTTTTCCGCACAAAGCATGATGTTTTTGATAAATTTGAATGCAATGAGCATACAACGAAGACATTTTTATTTGTACCTTATGTGGCACTTTTTTTGTAAGTGTTTTTCGTAAACATTTTATGTCACATTTGATGTCAACTTAAATGGAATATGTTAATGTTTTTAATTGCAGCTATTGGTGTGCATATGGTCCTGAGGACAATAGGAATAAGCCGCCAACATAGGTAAAAGAGTGAGGAGGCATCAAAATAAAAGGGGTTGCCAATGTCACTTCATTGTGAAGGTGATGTATGGGAGACCGATGGTCACGATTATAATATACAATGATTTGTTTCATTATGATGAAAATGGTGAGTGTTTTCATGGCATAAATGACACTACCAATGACCCTCGTGTTTCTATTTCCCCACACTTATCAAGTGAATGCAAAAGTTACATTGAGAGTCTTTTTTTGATGGGTGTTCTTGTGGACACCATATATCAAAAACATATAGAGGATCCCTTTCTTGGTGGGTATGTTAAACAAGAGGGACCAATTCCTAACAAGAAAGGATGTGATCAATGCATGGAAAATAGTGCACTCTAAGTGGTCTCAAAAGCACGTCGATGATGCCATGAGCGTGAACTTATGGCATAGAGGAGAGGGACCTATTTTATTATATCAACGACCTAATGGAAACAACATTCCATTCATTATGGGGTTGTAAACACCATGGATGTGTGAGAGAATGGTACAACATTCGCACAATTCCATAATCTCCATGGATTCAACATTTTCCACAAATAAATATGGCGTAAGTAATCCAAATGAATTTGAAAAGACTCATTCTTTCTATAGCATTAATACTCTTCCCTTTCTCTTATATTGCACTTGATGTTAACCTTTGATGTCATTTTTTTACAGTACCAATTATACACCTTGCTTGTTTTTGATGACCAAGAGGATGGGGTGCCCATAGCATGGGTCATTTCATCAAGGAATAATATTGAAGATATCTACGGGTGGTTGGTGGAGGTGTCCAGAAATGAGGAAAACTTCTTTGAGTCGATTGGAAAATCAATGCTTTCATTACGGATGATGTGTCGGTTGAAATCTAATCCATTAGGCAAGTTAAATTTCTATAACATATTTCAATCATGTGAAACACTTAACTTGCCAAATGGAAAGTTCTAATTCTTATTCTTCTTTTTTATAGGAGTGTTTTTGGATGTCGTGTACTTATATGTTTATGGCATGTGCATAGGGCATGGTTGAAAAATGTATACAAATATACAAGGGAGTTGAGGTGGAAGATTTTTGAGAGATTAGGTACCATCATGTATGGTATGGGGATGCATGAAGATTACACCTTCTAAATAATTCAATACTTCCTTGATGAATTCAAAGAGGAAACTTAGTTCATCAAGTACTTCAAGAAGACTTGGTGCGATAGTGAAGGGCATGTTACAGGTGAGTAAGATCCTTCAAGTGTTTTTGTTAATTTTCAACATAAAGGATTACATGGGATTATATTCTCATTGATTTTGCATTTTTGACTTGATAGCCATGTGGGAAAAGAATTTTAGAAATTTCACTCATGCAAATCAAAAACAAATGCATCTATCGAGGCTTACCACTTTTGTTATCTAAACCAGATACTTATGCGATAGACAAAAAAATGTACTCACCGGATGGACCATTTGTTCTACACACTTGTGTATAGGGTGGAACTATTTTACCGACACAAGAGGAAGTTGCAACAATATGGTTTCTTGACCAACTACAAAAATAAAGACAACTATTGACAATGGTTGAGAGGGGAAAATATATTCCGGATATAGATTATTGTTCTTCATCCTAATGGACATGAATTGAGGTGAGGAGTCAAAGAACCAACAACACTTGGTATTTGGTCAAAATGTGGTGCCTTCCATGTATGGGAATGTGTTTGGGCTATGAGAGGAAACACATGTAAGCATGTGTTGAAGGCATTGAGTTTCGTAGGTGATATTTTTGTTTCATCTTTTCAAGCACTAGAAGTGGAAGGTAATTCAAACATATCTTATTTATGGTTTGTTTTTTGTGCCTATATATATATATCATTTGTGCCAAGTAGCTCTGTCAATTTCTAAGCATAATTCATAAGGAAATAAGCATCATTTTGTAATTGTGTTCCATTCATGTGCAAGTGCAACACATATGTGGAGACAAACATTGTAAATGAGGACACATTCCTGGATGGCCCCACCTCACCACATCAACAACCACTACCACTAGATGGTAAGAGGTTTTTTTTCCTAGAGGCTAGTTGAAAAACCATAATGTGTTTTTTAACTTGTATTGTTAATGGTGTTTTTTTTTCGGGGTTGTGTAGTGGACAAAAAACTGAATTTATGTTGTATTCATGTGTAGGTGGTAATGCCTATTCATGGTCAAAATGTTGTGAATGAGGGTAGTAGCAAGTTTTTCCAGTGTCCAGAAAGAGCAACCAACATGCTTGGATGGTATTGCACTTATTTTAAGTCGTACAATGTTTTTCAACATGTATTGTTAATGGTGTTTGTATTTACAGTGTTGTGTCTAGTGGAAAAAGAATAAACTTTATGTTTCATTCATGTGTAGGTGACAATGTGTATTCACAATTAATGTTACGAATGAGTGTAGTAGCCAAGATTTTCCCCTGTCTACACAACAACAATCAACATGTTTGGATGGTATGAGGTTGGTTTTCAATTATACAAGGAGGTTGAAAAACCCAGTGTATTTTTCAATCCATATTTATTCTATGTCTATTTTTTATGTGGGGTACACTAAATAACTTTCTATAGTGTGTTATATGTCATAGGTACTCCCGGAACATTTGGTGGGTTGACACTAGAAACCAGTTCAAATTTTAGGCTAAACATGTAGAGACTTCTTGAAGTCAATGTTGGATACACCATCATGCACAAGGGAAAAATCGAGGCATACATTGCATGTGTTGAGAGGTTTAGGACAGACCTACAAGCATCAAATGCACTAGATTTTACTTTCATTGGAGATGTCAATGAGATAACCATCCCCCACATGCATCCCTAGTTTAGTGCCAGTAGAAGATGTCACTGTGGTGTGACTCAGAGGCCAACCATTGTAGAATATTTGAACAACCACACTGAAGACTATGAATGCTTCAAATTTCCTAACACCAATCATGCAAAGAGGAGAGAAACACAACAAGGGAACCTACAGTAAAACATTGAATTATTGGCGTGAATGTGACTTCGCAAGAAACTTAAATATGTGAGGCAAAGACTAACATAATGATCATTTTTTCCTATAATAGTAGGTGGCTCAAATATGAATGAAACAAATCCTCTTCATCGTTTTCTTTCAACAACTTAGTGTGTACGTGTGAAGTGAGTATCGAATGTCCTTAAATACAATACATTATTTTATTATATGTATAGTACAAAGCCTTTAAATATTTTGTCTAATCTGTAATGTTATGTGTTGCAGATGCAAAGGATATGTAGAGAGATGTATCATAGGAAAGAGCAGTTGAGGTTTGGAAAGTAAATGTATGGAATGTATATCAGTCTTAAAGGAAAGTAAATGTATGGAATGTATAACAGTCCTAGAATTATTAAGATACATGAGAACAAATTTTTTGGTGCAAGACAGTTAGAGGGAATAATTAGAAATTGAAATCATTGAAATTTTCTTGGTGTTTTATGCATCAGTCTTAGAGCAAGATTTTTTTTGGAAAATATGTATGTTTTGGCATCAACAACTACAATGAAATTTGTATATTTCTCGTAAGCATGAAACTACTTATCCAATAGTTTATTATGGGTTAGCCATTGTTATTCTAACTACTATAATGAATGTTGGAGCATAAGGTATATAAATTATTATTATTTTAAAAAATATATTTTATAATAGAGGTGAGGTGAAAAAGGTAGCCTTTCATATATTTATAACTATGAATTTAATAATAGAAAATTTCATATTTCATTGTTTTTAAATATCTTCCTCTTCTTAATTTTGACTCTTCTCTTCTCTTATAACTATATCAAGCTTAACTCAATTTTTATTAGATTCCTTTTACATGTTCTTAGGTGTTTTTATTGTGATCCCATCAAATCCATTATTATGTATTTGATTGAGGGTCCTATTTATTTTGGTGAGAGACATTTTGTACCCCACATAAAGTTGTATATTTGTATGTAGATGGAAAAATGGATATGGAAATATCATCAATTAAAAAATTATTTATGTCAAGAAGCATATTTGACACCTCATCTTAACTTAGAATTTTGGTATATATGTATGTGGATGTGGATGTAGAACATTGAAAATTACATTTTAACTTTTTCATAAATACATATAACTTTTATAATGAAATATTTGAAGAAAAATAATAAATATATAATATATAAATGTGTATAACATATTTAATGTTAATGTTATATATATATATATATATATATTTTGAAAACTTAGAAACTAATTTAAAAACTAAATTTTTAAATATAAAATTAGAGTGTGTGATTTCAACATCAAAAAAATTGAAATGTTTATTCTCCTAATAGAATTTGTGTGTCTATAAAGGTAATGTATAAAATCAAACAATTTGATTAGTTAAATGCAAAATGAGAATCTTAATTTGACTAGTAATGGGTAGTCATAATACATTTTAAACTAAGTGAAATGTTGAAATTAAAAAAATTCAAATCACTTTAAATTAGAAAATATCAACTAGGGTATTAAGTGACTCAGTTAGTCATGTTTAGTTGATAAAATATGATAAAATAAAATTTGTATATTGAATATAAAACATTTTAAAATTCATGTTATTAGGTATACAAATTTATTTTCATAAAATGTGAAAGGGGTTAGACATGTTTGGGTGTGACTCATTTTTCCTACTAAATAAATTCCTTGTATGGAGGATATAAAAGATTTTTAGAATTATTGTAGAGTTTTATTATTTTTAGTGACTAGAGGATTATTAACCAAAATTTATTTCACCTTAAGGAAAAAAACCTAAAAATAGGTTAACATTTTAGCTTGGGTTGTCTAATTCACCAAATAGTTCTTTAGCACAAGTCTATGGTAAGATGAAACCATAATGGAAAAACATTTACTTAACAAGAAACCCTTATTTGACTTTGAACTGACAATGTGAATATCTGACATGTATACTTCTTGTAAATGGATTGAATGGATTAGGAATATTTACATAAATAGATAACCTTTGACTACGTTTTTCACTCAAATGAATCTAAAATCCTTGTAAGGCTAATTAAGATAAGTCATCCATTTGGAATAATGATTTTTGGTAGGTGAAGGATGTGTTCATGATATTTATTTCTCCATTTGTGCATTTCAAAGAGTTATTTTTCTCTTGAAACTTTCAATGCAACACTTGATTCTCATTCAAATCTTTGAGGTCTTGGAGATTACATTGATTTTCCTTATTTGTGTATCAAAGTCAAGTGAAGTAAAAGTATATGAGCCAAAAGTTCATAGGAAACAACACAATTAAGTTGTTGAAAATGCTACATGAAATCTAGAATAACAAATACATGAACATTTCACTCCAACAACTAGTTCTTGTCACAAAACTAGTAAATTAATTACTTTTCAAATAAAGATAATCGGTTTATTATTTTAGTACAAGTTGAACATTGACATTTTATTACAAAGTTGTCTATTCATTTATCAACATTGCCTTTAGGGGGAGTGACTAGTACATTTTCTACAAGGTACCCCCTTGGCCTCCATATACAAATTATTCCATTTCTTCCTTGTGACGTTCATGGATTTTAAGAACAAAAGTAAAGTTGTTTAGTTGATTTTCAGCCATTATCTTGTTTGAGTCATGCATGGTCTCCTAATTCTTATTGAGTAGTTCCAACCATTGGACATCAACCTCCAACTCCATCTTACTTGGAAAGTTCTCCAACCCTGTCCAACAATTCCTTAACCTTTTGCTCCAAAAGTAACTTGTCCAATGTAAGTCTCTCACACTTGCTTTTGTAGAAGTCTACCTTCTTCATCAAAAGTTGTATGTGTAATTGCATGCCTAAGGGTGGGGAAGTCTCATCTTATTTTTCAACACACACATCTTTGGGTGTAGGCCTCCCATACTTTTTGAACCCAAAAGTGGCACTGTCAAATGTTTCATAGCATTTCGGCTCCTCTACATTTGCAACCTTGCATTTTCCAATATTCTTTTCTCTAGCCATCCAATGAAACCTACAATTATGCACCAAATTTATATCTATTAGCATTTGTACATAATTGCAAAGAAAATAATGAACTTAAGTGATAATCAACAAAATTATTTCATAGATGGAAGATATAAAAAATTTTATGCATTATAAACAAAATCATAAATAGATGAAGCTATATCAACTATAAAAGCACATAAATCATAATCAATGTATGAATCTATAAAAACCATAATCCATAATCACATAACATCTTTATTAATATAAACCATAAATCATAATCAATATATCAAGCACACCAAATTAAACCATAAACATCAAATACTAATACATAAACCCATTAAATAGTAACAACATCATCATATATACATCTAAAGTAATCAAGGTCCTCATAATAAGCAATGTTATACAATAAATGGAATGTCACATAATAAGCATAAAAAAACATTATATGCATTATAAACAAAGCATAAATGGATGAAGTTATATCAACCATAAACCATAAACCATAATTAATATACCATAAACTATAATCACATAACATCTCATTGCTTAATATAAACCATAAACCATAATGAATATATCAAGCATGCAAAATTAAAACATAAACATCAAATACTAACACATAAACCCATTAAATAAAACAACATCATCATATATAGATCTAAAGTAATCATGTCCTCAAAATAAAAATTTATAATATAAATGTCATCATCTCCTCCACTATCTATTGGAGGCAAGATAACTCAATGACTCATAGAATCTAGCATGCCTCTTCGCTTTTTGTGAACATAAAGAGGGATGATCCCAAGGGTGGGGGCGATGAATGTCCACATCCGAGTATGGTGCACTCTCTCATCAAGGCGTAGTGTAGTTATAACATGCTCTATATCATCTTGAAAGACAACCATATAGTAATTAAGTCAACGTACAATAATCAATTAATTAAACACATAAATAAATAATCCAATATATTTACTTGTCTCTCGTGGAGGAGTGACAAGTTTCATCTCTAAAACATCCCATATCGCAAACCCTTTGACACACTCGCCAAAGTGTCTGCAAATGTGGTAGGGTAGGGAAATGGAGTAGTGGGAAAATGTCCTCGCGGTGTTGAATTTGATAGTTTGGGGGTCTCATGCCATGACAACACACATGAGGGCCAACATCACAAACAACTCCTCTCCCAACGAATACATCATCATACATAAGTTGTACTTCAACCCCAATGGAAAAAACCTGGAATAACAACAATCTCAATTGTAAGAATAATTATATCTTAAGTTTACTAACAAAGAATATTAAAAGGTGAATGAGAAAAAGAGTTGAATTACTAGTGGCGTTGCCTCGTCACTCCTCTCCTCAACACCCTCTCCCATGCCTCTTTTCACATCCTCCCTCCTCTCCTAACCGTCCTCACCCATGCCCCTCTCCTCAGGCCTCTCCTCGATCACCCTCTCCCTCCTCAACCGGTGAGAAAGTCAGCATCTACATCACTCCTTTGTGCGACCTCTCTTACCCTCAAATAGTTATCTCTCTAATAAGATCAAGACCGATGGCACTTCAAGGGAAAGTCTTGTTGGTAACGCTAACCTATAATAATTGATACAACATTTGAAATGAAATAGAAACTAAATAATACAACACATGTAATAACTCCTTCGATCCCGTTTAATAAAATAAAGAAAACAAATATGGAAATGAAATAAAAATAATAATAGTAGTAATAATAAATAATGATATTAAAATGGGATAATGAATTTGATTGTGTCGGTGGAGTAAATTTGAATTGGTGGGTGAGGAAATAAATTCGAGTGGGAAAGCATGGCGTGTAGGAAAAGAGAACCAATTTATCAATATTGTGTTGTATGTACATCAGGCATGGGCACCTGCACAAGCAACTTTCACCATTCCCTAGGAAAACCAAACACGCATCCTATGTAAATCAGTTTGACTTTTCCAGGATCTTCCCTATCTAGGCCATATTGAGAGCTAAAATGGGTTGTTAGTTCTTCATTCATTAGAAGAAGGGACGTGTTAGATGGTTTTGTATCAGGTTCAAATGTCTATGAGAGGAAACACCTTCCTTCCTGTTACGATTTGTTTGATGTATACATAAGAGAAGTAGAGTTTTAGGAGGCACTTTAGACATGTGTTTTTCCCAGCCTGTGTCAAAATGGGGTTTGTGGAACAGGGCATGGATGCCCAAAAAGCTTAACATATAGAGAATTTGGTCAGAGGTTGTAGTTGTAGGTGTGCTAGTTGTTATGTATGAAAACATGGGAGCATATGAGAGGCTATATTCACATATTTCATTACATGGCATTGTACATAATCTCTATAAAAACATTACTTTTTTTTAAATGATGGAACTGATCTACACCTCCCACAACAATTTTTCTCGCAATAATCTTGGAGATAAAGTTGTTTATAGTGTGGTAGCCAACACATACATGGAGGTTCTCGACATCTCTAAGAGTGTGGCAACATGTGGAGCTTTACACAAGGAAGGCAAACTGTTTGTTAGAATGTTTTAAAAATATATATTAAAAAAAGCCATGGTTCATGGACAACTTTGACTGTATGATATGCACAAAATGGATCTATTGAAATGGCCTTGGGGCCGCTTTTGCTAGGTGATTTAAGGAAGAGAACCGTTTCTGCAACTCTGAAATTAGCAACTCCAAATACTACACCATCCAAAGAAATACTCTTTCAACCTAAATATAAACAAATATTGCTCATTACATTGATCTGCCTCTTCCAATATTGATATATATTATGTTATTATGACATAGAAGGGAGTTACAGAGATTCATTTTGATAAACATGACGATGAGCATTGGAGCATTTTAGCCACGGGTTTTACCATCCCACTAGCTCCCAAATATGTTCTCAGGAGAAATTTGTTTGGGTATGACATTAATGAAAGGGGCTCTCCTTAGGGATCCATAAAAGTTGGCTTGTGGAGTATAATGCCGCATTGGGATCTAGTTTCTTCATGCTTTTATTGGGTTTGTGGATGATGTCCTTGACATTCCTTGATGCATAAAATTGTTGTTACCTTCAATTGCAGCAGTTCCTTTATTGATGGCATATACTGGTCACAGTACCTTTGTCATTCCAAAGCCTCTCCATTAGTACCTAGGAATTCAGATGTTGGATCTAGTTGGTTTGTTAAGAGGATTGCGAAGATACACAAGATGTGGTTGCATGGAATGCTCAAATAGTTTTGTGAGATGAGTATAGAAGATTTCTAGCAGATGCAAAAGGGTGGAGTTTAGGACACGTGCGAACTGATTGAAGAAATTTCCATTAGAGATGCAAAACCAAATCTCACAATTTTGACTAACTTCAGCCCTAGGCATGGTCTCCTTACCTCCATCTTCTATAATTTTCGTAATTTGGTTCTTCATTTGCATTATATTAGAAACATTAAACTACTAAATAATTTTACAATTAGTATATGTAACAAAACTTAAATAGTGTAAAGCAATAAAACCCTCACTTCGAGATGATCTAGCAACATCCCAACCAAACTAGATAGCTACAATACCTCTTTTATTGACGAGTTGAAGTTGACTTCCCGGTAAATATGTTGGCCATCTCCTTGTTTAAATAGATAAATTTGTGATTTTCGGAGACTCGCAAAGTAACCTTCGTAACTTCGGAAAGGGGATGTTAATCTTCATTCATGTACCTTGTTATGTGAGGAGTCACCTCAATCTTTGGATCGACCCCGAATGATCATTTGTGATCTTTTGACACCCTTCTAGGAACAATGTTTTCACCGTTTTGCAGTTGTAGGAAGCTACTAAAACTAGAAAAGTTGGCTTTCATTTTGAACCCTGAGCACCAAAATGCTTATCCGCCTTCGCAAACCTCTAGTGTTTTTACTAGAAAATTGCAAGGAACCTTTAGTTTGGGGAAAAACACTCTTCTTGTTAGTTTGGCAAAGGCTTTTTGTAGGCCTCCAGTCACAGTTTGACTAGGTCAAATTGGACCAATTACGATCGATGGCTCCAGAAAGCATGTCGTCGTTTGAAAACCACTTTCTAATACTCAATTTCATCGACTCTGATGAATTCTCCATATATGGGGGAACTTGTAGGAAAATTATCATGGCAAGTTCCTCCATCGAACATTAGTTTTGGGCGTGGTATTCTGAGCCCTTGAGATAACTTTTAATCGTTTACAACTAGGTCAATTACGACTAATGGCCTCAGAGAACTAACCGCCAATCGTAAACCATTCGTCAGTTATGGATTCTGTCAGTTCCTGTGAATTCTTGGTGTATATGAGGACACACAGAAACTTACCTATCATGTATTTGTTCATCGAGGACAACGTTTGAAATTGGTTTCTTCGCCCCCAAGCCTTTTTTGAACGTTTTTGCAACTAGTAGGGAAACATAAGAAGAAAGTTGTAGGACCCATGTCGGGTTGCCAAATCATTGTGGAACTTGTTGACACTTGTAAATAACTGTTTGAAACTCTACCATGTGACTTTTTGTATGAAATTGAACTTTTGGTGAAATAGTGTTCTTTCTCTTTCCTATCTCTTTCTCTCTCCTTGGTTACGAAATGAAGTGAAATGAATACATGTCTCTAAACCTTTTCTTTCGAATGCAAATTGTAATTATTATTATATGTAAATGGGAAACTAAAAAATGTTAATTATGTTAGATTAGGGTGGATACCATGCCAACGATTTATCGTTGATTTCATGCTCGCATGGTTTTGCCATGCTAGCATTTATCGTTGATTTCATGCTCGCATGGTTTTGCAGGATGCAAGTAAGGTGGTGAAAATGGCGTGGTTGTAATTCACTATGTATTATTTTATTTTATATTTGAAATAATATAAATGTAGGGGCTGAACCATCTTTTTGTAATGTATTGAAAGACTTATTGATGAATTTGGTAGTATGTGTATGTTTCTAGTTTTAGAGGTGCTTGGGAAATATGTATCTAATCATGGATGTTATTTTGATCCCAAAATTTGTATGGTTAAAGTTGAATATATATGTTAAATGAAATTGAAATTAATACCTTGTAGTGCACTTCCATTGGGCAATTGTTGATTAAATAGTTGGTGTTGTGTTCCTCACCTTAAAAATGTAATAAAGAAATCTAAATAAAACAATCGACCTTAGTTTAAAACTTGTGCATATCTACCTTTCTTGCATGATCTTTCTTAGCCCAAAATAAATTGAAACCGTAAAATGAACTTAAACTTTTGTGCTCGATGGAACCTCCTAGCTTAGGTAAATAAGACCCCTAGTTTGTGTTACCGTCATGGTCGGTATGTTTAGCCTTATCGTCGTGAACCCGATGGTTAGGAACGACCTGACAAACTTTATATGGAGTAAGTAGAGCTATTACTCCCTTAGTATCCTAGTGGACTACCAAGTCTTACGAAGTTAGATCTATAAATTAACTTCATCATCGAATGAATTCCCTGTGGGATCCAGACGACACAAATGGAGATAGTGAAATAGTTGTTCTATGACTTAAACTCTTGTTAATGATCTCTTTAGATCCTCTCAACTAAATATGTTACCTTAGTGAGTGAAAATATAGTGCCTTGGTCTTTTATAGAGGATTTATAGGGTAAATATGTTTTTACACCTAAATCTGATCTATAATGGGGTATAGAGCCCCGAGTGTAAATTGAATTAAACCAAACCTCAGGTACTTGATTAGGAGGTTAACTTGTGGTTCATGTGTAGTTATAATGCTTCCAATCAGGTACTTCTTAAAGATGTTAGACAAGTACTTTCATAACTCTTTTTGTTATAAAGTGATGCCAATAAGATACCTAAGAAACAATGTAAATGAGATGAGAAACAAGAGTATATGTGATAATGGTTTAGGAACAAATTTTCACTTGAAGTCCTTACGGTTGATTTAAGCATTGAATTTTTGTTAAGAATGGATACAAATTGTTCTTGGTGGGACTAGGCATTTGAGCCAATATAGAGTCCACTAAAAATAAAATAAAATAAAATTATGACGTGTAAATGCTTAATTGACTCAAACTAAATTTGGAACTAAAACAACCATAGTACGAGCACAAATGTGCTTCTAATGGAAGGAAGTTTATAGGAAAGGGAAACTTGAACCTTCACCTCCTTTGAATTGTATTATTTTTCCCTCGACAACTTCTGGTTGGTCCCCTTGCATAATGAGGGTAAAATTAAAATCAACTAAACATATTTTAAGAAACAAACCTTTAATATAAGAATGAGAGAATTAGGAACTTTGTATGAAATTTGAAATATGGCAAATAATTATGTAAGTTATGGAGATTGTCATAAGGGATAAGGAGCCAACTTAAATGGTCAAACTGTAAGTTGAATGTGAAATGAATTTAAAAACCTATAGGTGGAAAAGGAATAAAATTATCCTTTCATAATAATGTTCTTGGAATGTTAATCGTAACTAAGATGTAATCATGGTAATGATGTGTTGTGGGTTTTCCAATCCTTGGGTCTCCTTCTTATGGTTGGGTCATTGTTAGTATTCGTTCATTGGGGAAAGTGTGGCATTGACATGTATATGGTGTTGTCATGTGTCTATGTGAGTCGATGACTTATGTAAGTGTCGTATGCATTGTCGAGTTTCTGTATTTGGAGCCCTTGCGGTGTTGTGTAGTGAGCAATGTAAGTCAAAAAAATATTCGGTATTTTATTGTTATATTTTTGTGTGTAAAATGTGGGCGTTACGACACACAATTGTTAAACTAATGCCAACAATTTGTTACCTTTTCCTTTTTCCTTCTACCGAGTGACTCTCTATGTCTCTGCAGAAGATGACTCAAGGGAATTTCATCATCCTACACACACCGTCAAAGTGAAGAGTTAATATACACACGATTAAACACAAACTAAATTAAATATACAAATTAAAGTCCAATGAATACGTACAAGATCCTCCGCAGGGATGTCAACGTTCCCACTAGCTACACCACCCTCTTCTCTCTCTTCCTGTTCATGAAATATTATTAAGTTAGTGATTTCCAACCATACATAATACAAAATAACATACTAGATTATATTAATCATAAATTTACCTCATTTTTGGGTTTTAGCCAATTTTTTCTTTCATTTGATATCAAACACCTCTCATTTCTCTCCTCTCCTCTAAATCATATGTGTACATTTCCTTTTCCAGCTCTCTCTTCCCATTCTAGCTCAACTCCTCGAATTGAATTTTGCCCCTCCGGAAAACTCAATCGAAAACCCACCTCCGTTGCAGTTATAGCACCGCCTCATGACATAGACCAGGTCACTCTCTCTCCTCTTCATGTATTTCCTCATTTTATCAGGAGATAGAGGTGACCATTTACCCATATGCTTATGATCGCACTTATATGGTTGCATAAATGGAAAATTTTGTGACACCATGCAATGGACATTAAGTTTTTGGAGCTCTCAAAATTTAATGCCCCCACTAATACCACATGCTCCATGCTCAAAAAATATTAAAGGTGATCACACACTCGTTATGTTATGTAGTCAATAGGTGGTTGTTTGAAATACATAGATAATTTTAATAACTCTTAGAAAATCGAATAACACTGATCACTAAGAATCAACAAAATAATTTTTTTAATTTTCTCACCTCTTTCATAGGCTTAGCAAAATCGAGGCAACGTGCTCGAAGGATCAACAAATGGATCACCATGAGGACTATCACTCCTTGGAGAAGGAGCATCTCCTGTGACATAAAATTATAACATTTTAATTTATGCCTCTGTTTAAAATAACTTTGAAGGAACGTAAAACACTTGCAATAAAAACTACTTACTAATGACATGGTTTCCTCTACTGTGAATTGTGTCAAACCCCTACATGTCTTGTGATGTGAAGTTCCTTGTTTGAAAAGACAACAAATACAAAATTATTATCCAAACAAAAACAATGTGTTATGATATGATTACAATAAGTGTTCACAAATTAGTATATTATTGTCTCAATATTTCCGCATCCTCTCAACGTATAAGAACATATACTGAATAGGGGTTGGAAATCGTCCAACTTCCCTATGTCCTATCTAACTGGATCACCCTACCTTTCCCCACAAACTACGCATTCTAATACAAGAAAAAACTGAAACATATTGTATATAGACTCTTTTATTTTTGTACAAATTTGGATTGAGAGAATTATGCACATGAGAAAATATGTGAAAGAGTTCATTTTGTACATTTTTTCAACTTTGTCAAAAAACGCAATGTGTTATTCAAGGATGGATAATAAACAAAAAGTGTTTCAAAATCTTAACATGCCTTTAGTTTTGCGAAGATTTTATATGAAATTTTCATTGTAAGTGTAATACATAATAATATAATAATAACACATCAAAAATATAAGAGTATATTATGAAAAGAAGATTGACCTTGCAAGTATAAACCCATACAATTATATTATGTGTTTACTTGTTCACTAGTACATAACATGTTTATGTGATACAAAGCGATATAGTTCATCAAAAAAAGTGGGGAATACATTTTCAAAATCATTGTCTTCCACTTTTACAAAATATATAGGGACTCAAGGTAGGCAACAAAGGTCGATACATGCATCCTTACTACAATTGTTTTCACATACATCAGAGTCACAATGTGTTGCTTTCTACTCTTCATACCTTCATTGTTCAAGTTCTTCTAGCTAGCGGTCAACATCATCCCACCATGCAAGGATGTTTTCAAATAAACCAGTTAGTTGCCATTTGGAGGTGGGTGTACAACAAGGTGAACTCGTGGTATAGTCCAAGGTAGTCTCTTCATCGAATTTCAAGGAGCTTTTCTTCGATCCATCTTCTTGTGATGACATATGTACTAGTGAGTCGTGAGTCTACGATAAAACAAACTAACATGCCAGACATAACAATCATATCTACCACTTTCATATTTTTTCATGACCATTCTCCATTGAAGATTTGGTGCAATAGAGAATGGTGGTGATGACCTCACATAATTTATGAAAGTAATGTCGGCATTGTGAAGATGATCAACTTCTATTGTTGGGATGTTGGGTAAGAGTGTCCACATTTTTCAATTCCAATCATCCATCTGCATAATATTTTTAAAAACCCATACAAACAACATATTCATATATACCATAAATTTTGATATTCATATATTAAAATAGTAGTCCAAACAAACAACATACTCATATTCATGTATACAAACATTATATTTCATATATTAAATGTTGGTTTTATCACATCAACCCACATTCTCCATATTTCTTCGTGACCATTTTCCGTTGAAGATTCATAATGTCAACCGTTTTCTTGTATTCGGTGCAATAGAGATTAGTGGCGACGGCCTCACATAATTTTTGAAAGTAATATTGGCATTGTGAAGTTAATCAACTTCCATTGTTGGGATGTTGCGTAAAAGTGTCCACATTTGTCATTTCCAATCATCCATCTACATAATATTTTTTTAAAAACCATACAAACAACATAATCATATATACAAATATATTTTCATATTCATATATTAAAATAATAGTCCAAACAAACAACATATTCATATTCATATATACAAACACTATTTTTCATATATTAAATGTTGGTTTTATCACATCAACCCACATATTTATCTTTATTATATATTAGATTCAAAACATCGACTAACAAAATTATTTTTACTAGAAATATTGTATTTATCATATCAAACTTTATAATATAAAAAATTAAATAAAATAATATAATAGTAATTAACTAATCTCATCCCAATAATTAATAAATACACAAATACATTAATGACATAATATCATACAAATTAACAATTAACTAGTCTACTACCAATATTAAGTGTTTATGGACTAAATGAAATATTTGATTAAATTTCTTTTCTAGAAACTTTTGCATTCCATTCCACAATCACTAAATCTTAGCCATGAACAATCAATTAAAATCATAATGATGATCAACGCTTTTTCATTATATAATAATATTTTATTTATTCAAAAAAAAGTTAATATTAAAAAAATACATCCCCTATTATCTACTTGGTACCCTTACAAAAATTATTAATATGACACATATTTAATATAATAATATTTTATATTCAAAACAATCTATCTTATATAAAATATTTCACATTTTAAAAAATCACATTACTTACTTTGTATTTCACACTTTTACATGGAAATTGCTAAAACATCTACTGAATACAATTAAATATATTTAATTTCAACTACAATATCTTCAATCGAAATACACACCTACGTAGCACTTGTTAAATATATAGTTTAACTTTTTAATCTATCATATTAAATGATAGGAATATTTTATAGAACTATGAGACACCCATTCTTGAGTCTAACCATATACATTAAATAAAAATGAAAGAGCAGCAATAGATTACACAAAAAAATTGATTCGTTCTGCTCTCATATTCAAAAGAAAACTCATACATATATATAGGAGAAACAATTCCTATATTCAAGGAGGTTGTTTTAACAATACTCCCTATATACTTATTTACGTGAGTTTGGTTTAACAACCAAAACTCACACATAACAATATTCTAAACAAATCAATTATAGTTCACACTAATATTAATTTCCTAACATTCCCCCTTAGTGTGAACATGGAAAGAAATCACATCTCAATAACTGGAAAATAAAATTGTATGCCTCTACATACTTTTAGGTCTGCATACTTTGTTGGCTTGGATCTTCTTTTCGGATCTTGTTACACATGACCAATCCGCTTCACCACAATGAATCCCATACCGGATGATCACACTTCCACCGATTCACCTACATACGCGAACTCAACAGTTCCCACTTTCACTTCCAGTGAACGCTCTTTCACCGACCGATCGATGTTAGAAGTACGACAATCGAAGAATCTCAACAGTCAGAGGATCACTCCAGTTCAGCTACCCTCCTATACAATTATTCTCGAATCCAAAGCACATTCTCCTCATTTCAAACTTTAGCAGGAATAAATACCATGTTTTATTTATGCACATGTCACTCAAAGCAAACAACTAAAATAATATAAAAAGGTGCTACCAGTGTTCTATGTGACCCAGTCGTTGGTAACTGACGAGAGGCGTTGATCACCCTCCTTCCTCCATTGCCTCCGACCTCCAATGGATGTGTTGCTAACTCAAGTAGGATTTGGATATGAAGCTCAATGATTAACACATTGTTTATTATTCCCCTATGCAATGTGAAATCATTTAAATTTTGGACGCAGGGTAACACCGAAAATGCATCCGTAAGGAAAAAAATTTATTGTTCAAACATTTGACTACAACTCACAAATGATGACATTAAATGGATACAACCCCTAGAAAACACTAACAAGAAATAATGACCCTCTAGGGAAACTAATGACTCATTTAATCGACCAACTATGTGAAACAACATAACACCGTAATAATGAAAAAAAAAAATTGTTGAGGCAAAATCACATCACCCCTAATTTCTCGCAAGTGAATGGTTGAGGCAATTAGTGTGATTCATCAAACATGGAGTTATCCCAAAGTGTGGGACTTTGCAATCGGGATAACCCCCGAGAAGGCTGACTTCCTATCCTAGTGCCAACTACTCCAAAGTGTAGAGAGTTCGGATCTAACACTAATCTAATGATTTCCCAAGGAGACAGAGTTAGAGAAAATGCATGAAAATTAAATCCTACTCTAAGGGAAGGTGATGCACCAAGGAGTGTTGAACAACCTACACAATAAACACAACACAACTAGAATCTTGCAATGAAAACACAACAATACACAATAACCTTGCATGCAATGAAAGATCAGAAGATGCAATAGAACATAGAAGAGGGTTTGAAACATCCACAAATCTAATTTTATTGCTCTCAAAGTTGATACAATACATCACATTTATGGCCAAAGGCACGATTTTACATTACAATGTCTAGTAGGGAGGTTTGGAATCTCTTATAGACAAGAAGAAGAAGGGAGGGGCATATACAAGGTGTCCAACCTTTTGAAATGAGCCCCTCCTTACAATATATAGGAAGAATGAGAGAAGGGAGAGAGAAGGAATTCAAAATCTTGCTTCAACCACCCAAAAATGCATTAAAATCACCTGCAACAATGATGGGTGCCACTACAAAACCCATATCTCCATGTACTTTGTCTTGTTTGGGAAGAAAGGAAGCCCATACCTCCATCATTTGGGTAGGTGAGAAATATGGAAACCCCCTCTAAAATGGTGGACTGTATTTCCTCATTTTGAAATACTTAGTCTCACTAAAAATAAGAAAACCAGTCGTAGTTGTGTAGAGGACACTTGAGATCCTTCCAAAAAGTCCTATTTACTGTAAATCCGAGCTCCCAATCAAAAGTTATGGCCATTTGAAGATGAGGGTGCCATACTGCAATAAATGCGGGTGGTTATCTACCTCTTTTCGAACTTCGACAATGCATCGCAACCTTCAAAATCTGAAATTTCGGGATTCAAAACTTCGGGAGTTTGCACTTCAAGATCGTTATTCTTGTTCATCGCTATGAACTTGTGAAACCTCTCGAAATGCCAAAACCCTTAAGTCCAAAATTTGGACTTCGGGTTTAAGACTTTTAGGTTTTCAAGGTTTTCGAGACTTCGAGTTTCGTGGTTTTCGGACTTGCAGTTTCGGGGTTTTGGGACTTCGGGTTTCGAGATTTCGAGTTTCACGCTTTCACTTCGAGTTTGGGGTTTTGAACTTGGGGTTTAGGAACTATTCATCCGCTCAACCCTCGCCGCCAACTCCAAACTCCCGAAATTCCAAAGTCCGAATTTTGGACTTCGGGTTTTAGACTTTTCTCCCCCCTGCATGGCACTGTGTTCACCATGAGCTCCCAAGACTTTAAAACTCTGAAATTGACCTACCTTTTATGTGTTGACCTCCGAATTTCAAAGCTTTGCACTCCTTGTCTCCGGGTTTCACCATTTTTCACTTGGGCCTACCTCGAACGACCTCACCTCCGAAGTCCAAATATTGGACTTTGGAGCTCCTTCATTCCCAACCAGCTTTCGAACTCCCAAGATTCCTTCCAATGTGCTCGGCCCACTTCAACTCACTCACTCGAGCCCAAAATGCAAGCTCCCATGACTGAATCAATCCCTCATTTTTCCGTGGGAAGTCACGTTTGTCCAATTTTACCTGAGGGGCAAAATTGGATAACAATAACTATACAAACTTTGACTTTAAAAATGACATTTGATGACTATTACATATAAAACCAAGAAACCTCTAAATTTCAATAATTTCTAATATAGCTAATAATATTAGCTATCCATTATAAATTTTAGAAAGTTACACGAGAACTATAAACAAAAACTATAAGACTCGAACTCTTATCACATTTGTCTAAAAACATTAAAAGACGTGGACATAAAAGAACATTACTCAACGTATCATTAAATCATTTAAGTTTATAATTTGTAATTTGGTAACGCATATATATACCTACACAACGACACATAGACCCATGAATCTATTTAAAAGTAAACTTGGCAGGTTAGTGGATGCACCATTTGGAGACCTCACGGGGCGATGCAGAAATAATATAGATCATAAAAATGTTCAGTCCTCCGAAGTGACTTCACACAACGCAAATGAGAGGTGTGTGCTCAATAAAAGCAAGTAGAATACATCGAATACGAATTGCGCAGGTTCCCCAACCGTAATCCACGTTGTGTATAGAATTTTATACTTTCAATTGTACTCACCACAATTCACATTCACCCAAAATATGCTTAAAATGACATCCATGATATACGCGACTGGAAATTAGTAGAAAGCAAAGATGAAACCTGATTCAATACGTGACAGGTTTGAATCGCAGTAGTAAATAATGTTATTCTACTCGACTTAGATCTTTGTCACAGCCCACCTCTATAATTATCTTGTAGTGATGAATTAATACGGACAACAACAAAGCTTGATTACAATTATAGTCAATCGTTCCCCAAGAACGCAAGCCTGGGCAAGCATGAATACCAATGACATTACCCCATTCAATGCAATGCTCAGGATCACTACATGCTCTGATGCCAGATGAAAGAGCAGCAACATATTACACACAAAAATTTGATTCCTTCTGCTCTCATATTCAAAAGAAAACTCATACATATATATAGGAGAAACAATTCCTATATTCAAGGAGGTTGTTTTAATAATACTCCTTTTATACAAACTCACACATAACAATATTTTAAACAAATCAATTATAGTTCACACGAATATTAATTTCTTAACAAAAAAATATATATAACAAATGTATGTAATGTTATAATGTGTTCAATAATACACAATTATAAGCCTTGAAAAATTAATTATGGAATCAAAAGTCAATTGTTTGGGTGCTTGGAGCTAAGGAAATTTCAAGGAAAACTTCTCTCTTAACATGAATTTCATATGCATGAAAGGTATCAAAACAAACTCATTGTGTCTATAAATAATAGAGGTGGAAAATCTAATTACTAGACATATAATAGACTTTTTAGGACAATGTAAAAGATACATTTTCAAACAGATGAGGAGGTTTTTCAAAGGGATATAGGGTGAAGCCATAAAACTAGACACCAGCTTGTAAAAGTTTGAAAGATTCATTTTCAAAGAGATAAAAACCATTGACACAAGTATGTAAAGGTTTAAAAAGATTCATTTTGAAGGAGATAAAGTCAATGGTTTTAATGCATACAATTATTTATCGATGTTTATTTACATTCATTTTTATAGAGATGACATTCGGCTACAAAATCTTTTTTTTAAGGGATTGTCTTCAATGAATTATGATAAAAAATTATTGAGTTCGTCATTATTATTATTTAAATGTTTATTAAATAATTACTTTTATGATTATAATATTATTAATATATTTAATATATTAATTGTAAATATATAATTTAAATAGGAAGATATATATTTTTGTTTTATAATTAATATAAATATTTTAAATTTATTTATCTATATTGAATATTCGTTTTAGAATTCATATTTTAGATTTGTCATACACTACAACAATTAATGATTATTATTTTCTCTTTAAAATTGATATCTTAGATATTTCATCTACCACACTAATTAATGACTTCATTATCTTCTTTGTAATTTTTCTAATCTAACCAATCATGTCTCATCCTTGAGTAGGGTCAAAAAACTTAATTGAAAATTTTTTGGGGTTGAGAAACAAATAACCTCTAAACTTAACCGCATGCTTAAGATATTATAAATTTTCTATTGAATTCTCGTAATAAAAAAACTTGTGTATGAATTATACCATCCCTAAATATCATTATAAATTATACCCTATCAACATAATAAAATACATTTATAATTATAAATTATCATTAAACATTCAATCAAAATTCAGTGTAAAAGAAATATCATAAAACCTTTGATCAAAATTGAGTGTAAAAAATTATCATAAAGTTTAATGATAACAATGAACTTTCGTTTATATAAATATCACTTATGAATGATAATTATTTTTACTTTAAGAAATTATTTAGAAGAGTGATTACATGTAAATGTTTGTAAACAATGATAGTGATAGGTGCGGAGGCTATTATCCCAATAGAATGCACCGGCCATACATTATTGCCCCATCAAATGTACCATAAACAAGCATACATGTCCATGCATGTGTGTGTCCCACGGTCACTTGTCCAATCACAAGTAAATTATTTTTAATCATATTAGTTTGAAGTGGTTTGGTTTCACATGGGCGATTCTGGTGAATTGGTTGGGATGCGCACTAGTAAAGAGTAGGTCTTGGGTTCAAATCTGGTAGTGTTTTTCAACGTGACGGGATTTGAACCCAAGACCTTCTCTTTACCAAAGTGCACATCCCAATCAATCCAGTTGCAGCTTCCCATGTGAAACCAAACCAATTCAAACCAATATGATTAAAAAATAATCTATTGTGATTAGACAAGTGACCATGGATTCACACATGCATGGGCATGCATGTCATTTATGGTGCCTTTGATGGGGCAATAATGTATGATCGGTGCATTTTATCGGGAGAATAGCCTCCAACATAGGTGAGGAGGTTATTCTCCCGATAGAATGCACCACCCTAGATCCAAGCCCCATAAAAGACCCCATCAACACATTCATACCATGCATGGGTGGGCCCCGTCATAACCTATCAAATCATGGGCAGATTGTTTTTTTAAATGTATGAGTTTGGAATGGTGTAGTTGCATGTGTAAAGTGATAGTTGAATCGGTGGGAATGTGCGTTGCTAGATGGTTGATCTTCAATTCGAATCCCACAAACGATTGTCTGAGTTTTTACACAAATGTTGAAAAACACGTGTGTTTTTCAACAACATAAATTTACAAACAAAAAAAAAAAAGAATTGACGCACCTACCACATGGCATCGAATGGGCATAGAATGGGTGCATGGGTCTCTTATGGGCCTTGGTGCATCTATTAGGAGAATAGCCTCCACCCCATATAAATAAGCTCATTTGAAGTTTTAAATAAAAATATACATTATAATTATTTTTAATTAGTTTGTGGGATATTGTTTGTCTCCCATAACTTATTGGAGTTGTTGAGCTATTACCTCCACTCCTTGATTTATGGAGATGATTTAATCTCCTTGTTTTAGTGTTTCCTCCCTATTTTTTGGTTGAGGATTAGCTTTGTAAACACTATATAATTGTGTGTTCATGGAATGTGAAATACACAAGCTTGAATAATATTTCTTTTTGTTTTTTTTTCTCTGCAACTTGCCTCCTTGTGAAACTGTGTGATTGGATTTGTTGCTAAGATCTTGTGTTTCTCCCCTTCATGGTACTAGAGCATTTGGTTGTTGCATAAATCCTTATCCCAGTTCTGTGTAATTGTGTTGCCGAGTTTTTCTATTCTTGCTTTCTTGTTGGAGCTGCCTTTTGTTGCTTTTGTGGAGTTTCTTTGGCCTTGTGTTGCATACTAGTTGTGCCTACCTGCCTAGTTATCTATTGTTTGCACTTTGGTGATTAACTAGCTCTTCATTTGCTGCTTTTCTTATCATTTTTTGTTGGAGGTTTTAAATATATTCTTTGCAGCAAAGAAAAACGTTTGGGATTGAAGGCACCAAGTAAGGTTTCTAGTTTCTAGAAATCATTTTTTTGAGTTGCCTTCAGATTATCTCCTTTGCTGGATAGATATGCTCTTGTGTGAGTAGTTATGCACTTCCAACGGTAGAAAATCAAAGCATTAAAAAACCTTTTTTTTGGTTGAAAAAATCTGCTTTCCAGCGAACAAAAACCACCTTCAAAACCGCCTATGTGCAACAATCTCTCAGCTTGCCACGTGGAGATTATATTCAGCTGAAAAAAGCGTTGGTTTTGGAATGTGTCGTGAGTTTATTTCATTCAATAATTTTCTGCATGCACAACCAATGTTGATTGGCCAATTAAATTATTCTTTGCAAAACTATACTTTTGAAAAAATATTTTTTCTAAAGTTTTGCTTAAATAATTTTTTTGGGAGCTAATAATCTTGTTTTGGGTTAAATTAATATTTTTTTGAGGGTTGTTTATAAATGAAGGCATACTTAGAATCTACATCTTCTCTCGATTCCAACGAGTGGTCACACAACCACCTTTGCCTCTGATTGGTCTGATTTTTTAATCAGTGGGTCCTTTTAAATTAAAATTGGCCTATTTTACGGGAATTTGAAAGCTTAATAACTTTTTCCCAGTAACTCAAAATCGAGTGTCATTTTTTTGCAAAAGTGCATGTTTTTTCGACCCCGTTCTATTGGTTCAATTTTTAGTACCATCCAAGGAAGTACCATTTTCGGGGGAGAATTGGTCATTTTCCATCCATGTCAAGAAGTCTGCCTTCTTCGTCTGTGCCCACAAACATCATGGATCTACACCTATTTGAACCATTAAATTCATCCAACTATCATGTTTGGAAGCCAAAAATGGAACAATTTGCTCAAATCCCATGGTTTGTGGCACGTTTTTCAAGATTTAGTGCTCTACCTTTACTAATGAGAAGGACAAGTATGGTTACGCGTGCAAGCAAGATGAGGCCTTGGGACTTATTTCACTCAATGTAGTGGATAACCTTCAGTTTCATATTTCAGCTGCCAAATCTCCTAAAGAGGTATGGGAGATTTTTGAAAAATGTTTGGTAAAATTAATGAGTTCAAGTTACTACAACTGGAAATGGAGTTTACAACTCTATCACCTTCTGATTTTCCTCTCATAGAAGATTTCTTGACTAAATTCAAAGAACTCAGAAGTAAATTAAATGATGGTGGTAAAGAAAAAAAGGATCTTGAATGCATTTTGTTGATTCTGTCAAAATTGAAAGGTCCATTTTCTGTGTTCACTTCTACTTTCTTTTCAACTATGGATGCTCTAGGGGATGCGTTTAAATTGCCAACATTTGAGGTGTTTTGTGAGAGGTTATCTCATGAACAAACTAAGTTAATGGCACTTGATGCCTTTCCAACCTCAAACCAGAACTTTTAGCAAATTCTCCTAAGGGTAAAGGGAAACCTAAGTCGAAGCCAGGACCTAAGATTTTAGAATCTCCTAAACCCTCTTCTACTGCCACTGATAAAAGTTCTGAAAGTCCCTAAACCTTCTAGTCCTGGAAAAGGGAAAAATAATGTCAAAAGAAAGGTGTATGATCCTTGTCCTTTCTGTAGCAAAACAAACCATCCAGAATCACGGTGTTTTGTGAGAATTGAAGCACTTGAGAAGATGTTGAAACAACATAAGCTTTTTGTTCCTACACCTTCAACCTCTTCCAATTCTGGTAAAGGGAAAGCCCTTTCAGCTCGGCCTTCACTCCATTGGATGATAGATGGGTTTTTTATTCAGGTGCCACACATCACATCACACATTCAAAGAAATTTACTAAGTTCAGTTTCTCCTTGCAAGGTTTCTCAGATTATGGTGGGAAATTCTACTTCATTAAAAGTAATGGGTGCAGGGATTGTTAACATGCCAAATGGTTCAATGCATGATGTTCTACATGTTCCCCGCATTTCTAACAATTTGTTGTCCATTTATCAAATCTGTAATTCAGGGAAAGGAAAGACTATTGAATTCTCACCTGATAAAGTTGTAATAAGAGAATTGAATGATCCTAATGATATTGTAGCTACAGTGTTGTGGATATAGATTCTAGATTGTATCTCTTTGACAAGTTTGAGACTTCTGTAGGATCTTCTCTTATTGCTCACTCAGATTTTGTTAGCAAGTTGTGGCATGAGAGATTCAGCCATCTAAATTACAGATATCTCTGCAAGCTATCTTCTCAGAACATGGTAACCGGACTTCCTAAAATTTCTTCTACTGATGGTGTTTTTCTAGTTGTATGTTAGGTAAACAACATCAGGATCCATTTCCCAAAGGATTGGCTAAGAGAGCTAAGGCTCCTCTCGAGTTAGTACATAGTGATTTGATGACTCTTCCTTCTCGTTCTTTTTCTAGTTGCAAATATGTATTAACTTTTATTGATGATTTCACGAGGAGAACATGGGTGTATTTTCTTCAGTATAAGAGTGATGTTTTCAATGGTTTTAAAGAATTTAAGGATTTTGTTGAAAAACAATCATCTCATTCCATCAAAAATATTTGCACTGATAATGGGGGAGTATATTAGTAATGCATTCAGGATTTTTTGTATTGACCATGGAATTCTACATCAGTATATAATGCCTTACACTCCTCAACAGAATGGTGTTGCGGAATGGAAAAACAGACACTCAAGGAGATGGAAAATTGCATGCTTCAGTCAAAGAACCTTGCACCTAAGTTTTGGGCTGAAGCCATGAATTGTGCCAACTATATTCAGAATTGGATTCCCCATAAAGTTGTTCAAGGGATTACACCTGAGGAAGCATGGTCTAGAGAGAAGCCTGATGTTTCTGATTTTCGAGTCTTTGGAAGTCCAGCTTGGGCTCATGTTCCTGATGAAAAAAGGAAGTCCATGCAACCAAAGAGTAAGGAACTCATTTTTGTTGGCCATTGTGAACACGTGAAGGCATACCACCTTCTGGATACTTCTACTCTAGAAGTTCATTTTCGAAGGGATGTTTGTGTTGATGAGACAAATTCTATTGAGACTTCTTGATGAAGATCAACATTTGTCTCCAATACCTCCTTCACCTAACATGGATGACATGCTTATTAATGATTCTTCTGATGATGCTTCTGAAGAAGAGGTTACTCCTCCAGCTCCTCCTTCCCCTCCTTCTCTGGCACAACAACATCCAAAATGGCTTCAATCTACTCTTGTAGGCAGTTGGTAACTTGGTAGGAGATCCGAGTGATCCTCGACGCACAAGATCTGAGACTTCAGGATATTGCTTATCATCACACTCATTCTATGCCTTCGGAATGGCTCTTGTAAGTGAAGCTATCTCCTCTGATCCTATTACTTTTTTTGAAGCTTGTGGAAACTTTGAATGGGATGAAGCTATGAAAGAAGAATACTCCTCTTTGATGAAAAATAATACATGGGAATTGGTTCCTCTTCCTAAGGGAAGGAAAGTGGTAAAATGTAAATGGGTCTTTAAGACTAAGTATGCAGCTGATGGATCTATAGAAAAGTATAAGGCTCATCTTGTTGCTAAGGGATTTTCTCAAGTCAAAGGGGTGGATTACTCTGAGACTTTTTCTCCTATAGAAAGATGGATTTTGTTCGCCTTGTTCTTTCCCTTGCTGCTTCTCATAGGTGGTCAGTGTATCAGATGGACGTGAAGAGTGCCTTTTTGCATGGTGATCTCCATGAGGAAATTTATATGGAGCAACCCCCTAGTTTTGTGCAGGATTCTTCACTAGGTTTGTAGACTTCGTCATTCTCTGTATGGTCTCAAACAAGCTCCTCGAGCTTGGTATGAGAAAATGGATGAGTTTTTGTTGTCTACTAGTTTTCATCGGTGTGAAACTGATCATATTGTATATGTTCTAAAACATGATGATGAATTGTTAATATTGGTTTTGTATGTTGATGATCTCATCCTCACTTTGGCTCAACTTCTATGATTCAGGACATTCAAAACAAATTGAGTGTGAACTTCGACATGACAAATTTGGGATTGTTGCACTATTTCCTTGGTCTTCAGTTTATCTCGTCTTTTGAAGGCATCTCTATTGACAAAGGAAGTATGCTTCTGATTTGTTGCAAAAGTTCCACATGGCTGATTGTAAGCCATCTCCCACTCCATTTCAGTCAGGTATTGAATTGATTGTTAATTACAAGTCTAACCTTGTTGATGCCTCTTTGTATAGACAATTGGTTGGGAGTCTTTTGTATCTGACACATACCCATCCCGATATCACCTTTGTTGTTAACCTTGTGTCTCATTTTTCACATGAGCCTCATGAGAGTCACTGGAAAGCCACAAAGAGAATTTTGAGATATATAAAAGGGACATTGAATTTTGGCATACATTATTCACCACAGGGATCTTGTGAAATTGAAGGCTATACAGACTCAGATTGGGGAGGTTGTCGAGACACACGACAATCTACTTCTGGTTTCTTTTTTCACCTTGGCTCTGGTCTAGTAGCATGGGCATGTAAAAAAAAATGCAGTTTCTTTTCATCCACTTGAAGTGAGTATAAAGGTGCGGTAAAAGTAGGTCAGGAAGTTCTTTGGCTTCACCAAATACTTGATGAGTTTGGATTTCCACAAGAATCTCCTTCATCATATGGTGTGATAATCAGAGTGTTATTCAAATTACACGTAATCCTATTGAACATCAACGTACAAAACACATTGAAATTCATATGCACTTCATCAGAAATTGATTCAGGATGATGTTGTTGACTTGAAGTTTGTATCTATAGTTGATCAGATAGCGGATATCTTCACTAAACCACTTGCTTCTCCTCGATATATTCTTCTACGAAAAAAATCTTGGAGTCAAGGAAGTTGTACTCAAGGGGAATTCAACATGAAGTCCCTTATTTCCTTCTTCTTTTCTCTTGTTTGTATGGGGTACCTTATTTGGCATAGTAGCCAAGACCCTTTCTTTTTTCTCCCTTGCATTCGCTTATGGGAGGGTGTTGGTGTAAACACGTTCACACTTGTCTTTGTGAACTAGATATTTTGCACCTTAAATAAGCTCATTTGAGAGCATACATTATAATTATTTTTAATTAGTTTTGTGGGATATTGTTTGTCTCCCGTAACTTATTGGAGTTGTTGAGCTATTACCTCCACTCCTTGATTTATGGAGATGATTTAATCTCCTTGTTTTAGTGTTTCCTCCCTATTTTTTGGTTGAGGATTAGCTTTGTAAACACTATATAATTGTGTGTTCACACCACCTTTCTTTCAAGACGGGAGTTTTATTTCACTTTATTTTGCATTAATTCGATTTTTTCCCTTTGGGGCAATGGTGGCACCCTATTTTCATGGCCGCAACCAGTCTTCCTGCATTTCTTGATGCGAATTTAGGTGGCGGGAGCTCTGTTAACCATGCCTTTGATAAATAAACGAGCGAGGAAATTTGTCCCGAAGGTCTACGACGAGGTAATGATCCTCCTCTGTCGATCCTGATGTTGTTTTAGATGTTCCTTAGTTTGATAAAGCTTGTTCATGGCTTGAGTCCTTTACTTTGGTTGTGTATTTTGTTGGACGTGTCCCCTGGAGAGTATTCTCAAACAATGGGTTCACAACCACTGGCAAGGCCATGGTGTCAAACTTGAGGGTGTCCAAAATCTTTCCAAGGGCTTTTTTGTTCTAGTTTAACAACCCTGAGCATTACAAAGCCATTGTGAACCACGGTCCTTGGTTCATTCAAAACACTTTGGTTATCTTTTCACCATGGATGTGATTTCCAAGTCTCTGAGCATGCTAAGCTTAAAGTTCCCATTTGGGTTGAGTTCCCTGGTCTCCCTACCCCTTTGGAGCTTTGTGGAAGAGTTGGTCAAACCCATTGGCCACTTTTTCTCTGCCATGAGCCGAATAAATTTTACTCCTCCACCGCAGCACGGGTTTGTGTTGAAGTGACCTTCTAAGGACCTCAAGGAATCAATTGAATTCAGTGGGGGGATACCATTTTCTCAATGCATCCTTTACATTATTTTCCCAATACCTTCTTTCATTATCAATCTCTACTAACCATATGATTCAAGATGCCCTTTAATGGCTTCCTCAACCCTGTCGCCCCAGAAAAAAAAGAATGCCAACCCCAAACCAACCTCTTTTGTTGAAGAGGGTTGGACAAAGGTCAAGAGTAAGAAAAACCCTAAACCCCAACCTTAGGTATACAAGCCTATTCGGGGTTCCTCTTCACTCTAAACCCTTCGGCTAAAGCAATTTGTGGCTTCTCCTATCATGCATCGTTCCCCACTTGTGGCGTCCTCAATTCGTCCAAATCCGATGAGCTCACAACCCCACTCTGAGGTGATTGTTCACTCTATAGAGGACAAGTCCACCCACAAGCATTCTCGTAGCCCTTCTCCTATAGAGGATGATGAGTATGACCCACCATAATGTCCCCTTTCAAAATGAGTGATTATGTTCCTTTCTCCAAAATTTTGGCTCTTCTTTCTCGGAAAATCAATTCGCCATGTTAGGGGCCTCGAGGATGAACAATTCATGACTCTTGATGGTTCTCAATGATTGTTTTTTCTTGGAATGTATGATGGCTTACTTAATCGACCGTAGGTACATGATTCGGACAATTGTCAAAAGTTTGGTAACATGCATGTCTTGTGTCTTCAGGAGGTTAAACTTTCTGGGTTTCTTCTCCAATCAACAACCCGTACTATCTGGTCGGGTGTCATTTGTCATCATTCCAATCATGAGCCTAAGAAAGGGGGTGTTCTTACTCTCCTTTCTCCTTTTATAACAATCTATTATTTCTTGGGGTCTCTAACCCTTCTCATCGAGTTGTGTGGTCCCTTTTTTATTTACATAATCAAATTATTGGTATTGCTAATATTTATGCTTCCAATGATGCTATTGAACAGCTCTTCTTCGGCGGTGGCTCGTTGACGACGAGTTACCCGACGCTCATTGGATCATGTGTGGTGATTTTAACATGGTGGAGTCTACGGAGGATAAAGTGGGCCGCCTTCCTATAAACTTTGTGTGTTGGTGAACATGAAGCATGGTTCTACATGCGCAACAAACTTGGAATTTTTTATCCTAACCACGCTTTAGACATGCCTCCGATGCAACCTAGTTTACTTGGACCAACTTCAAGATAGGGTCAGGATAGGGTTGTCAAATGGCTTGATCGGCCTTCCTCCCAGAACAACAGTGGTTTTCCTTCACCACCGAGTTGGTCAACCGGTCTCTGTTTGGGAAGGAGCTCTTCTTTCGGATCATTCTCCCATTTTCTTTGAAATTGAATGGCTTTTGGCTCCTGTTTAGCATCAAAACTCCCAGTTCTATCTCAATACGACCCATCTTCATCACCCGAGAATGGTGGCTCACATTCTCCGTATCTGGAACTTGGTAGAATGTCCCTCCGGTGTGCATGGGTGGATCGACTGGTGGCAGGAGGCCATTGTCAGAACTACATCCTTCCTTCACATGTATGGGCGGCAGGCTGCTTTATCCCGTCGGCGAGCTCACAAAGCTTCCACTCGGGAGTATACTTGAAGCTTGAGGGCCCTTCATCGCTCACCGTTCAACACCAAACTTCAAACTAAGGTGGCACTATGGCGTCACAAACTCAGGATGGAGGAGGTTTATCAAGCTTGAGGGGCTCAAATCAGAGCTTGTCTGCATTGGCTTAAAATTGGTGATAGAGTGACCAAAGAGTTTTTTCCCTCCTTCGGCCTCGCCATGCCTCTAGTTCAATCTGGGCTATCCAAGATGTCATTGGTCGCCTTCATCGACCTTTTGATGTCTGCAGGCTTTTGTGCATCATTACCATAATGTTTTTGTTGCTCAACCCTACACTCCAAAAAGAAATGTCACCTTATTGCAAGTGTCTCGACACGGTCCCTCGTAAGTTGTCTAAAGCCCAAAGGGTCTCTCTACGATCGAGCTCTTTTTGTGATGATCTTAAGGAGGAAGTGATGCAAATGAAGGCCGAAAAGCTCCTGGCATTGATGGCTTTCCATGTGAATTTTATCGGGTGTTATGGGAAAATATTGTTGGCCCCGACCTCCATCATGTCTACTATGCGAAGCAATGGAGTCCAATTCTCTTGGTGCTTTGATAAATCAGGGAAATATTAAATTCATTCCCAAGTCTGGAGACCCTGAGCTCATCACTAGTTGGCGACCGATTACACTTTTGAATGTGTCATACAAGATCATTGCTAAAGCTCTGGCTATTCGGATTCTGCAACATTCCTCTTATTGTGTGCAGTGAACAAACTAGTTTTATTAAAAGCAGATTCATCTTGGATAATATCATTGTTGTTTGGGAAGGCATGGAGTGGGCAAGGATCTCCAAGCAAAAGGCCCTCTTCATCAAGATTGATTTCAAAAATCTTATGACAGGATTGAATGGCCTTTTATCATAGCCATGCTCCAAGCTCTTGGGTTTGGCCCCATGTTTGTTCGTTTGGTCAACATGCTCTTCCAGGATGTCACTGTTAGGCTTACCATCAATGGTGTGTTGTCTGATGTTTGAGCTACATAGGTCTATCTAGCAGGGTTTCCCTCTTGCTCCGAAGCCCTCTATGTGCTTGTTGTTGAGGGTTTCAGCTACCTTCTTGCCAAATCTACTTCTAAGGGGGTTAGTCAAGGGTATCTCTCTCCCCAATTCTGAACAACAACTCATTAATGGGCATTTTGTTGATGATTCTTTTTAACTTTGGAAGAAAATGAAGAGAATATCACTAATGCCTTTCATTGTCTAGACATTTTTGTTTAGCTTCAGTTCTTCCATTCAATGGAAGAAGACTCAATGTTACAAGACAGTCTCTGGATCCCAACCTCCATGGTTGGAGGGATTCTCTTAGCAATGGATTCTTCCTGGGGTGCAATTTAAATTTCTTGGCATCCCTTTTCTTTTCAAGCCACTCCTCCCACTCTCTGGTCTTATGTTGTTCAACGGGTTGAGCAAAAAAAAATTTCCTTCTAGATTACTAAACCCCTCTCTTGCTTTACTAAAAATTTTCAGATTTTTCAAAGGTGTTAGCTCTACACACGTTTACTACTCTCTGCTTAGGATCCCTCTAAGGCTTCTTATGCCAAGTGGAAAAATTACTTCTGATTTTCTGTGGGCAAATACCAATGGTCATAAAGGCTTTCACAAAGTGGCTTGGGATATTTGTTGCTCTCCTAAAGATGTTGGGGGCTTAGGGCTAATTGACATTCGACTTCAGGAATTTCCCTTAGTGTCAAATGGATTATCCAGCCTTGAAGGATCGAGGCTTGGAAAGTCCTACTTCACCATTGTATTTGTCAAGGCGCTCCTTTTGGCAAGAAAACTTGGAAAATTTGGGGTTTCAGAGTTTACTGCTAGCTCCAGTGCCTGTTAAAATTGGGGGACTTTTGTTATGCAGAGTATTTGGAAGGCGTGGGAGGTGGTCAAACCCCACCTTGTTTGGGTTGGGATGGCTTCAGATCTGGGCTTTCTATCAACTCTCATTCCCTATGGTGGTCTTTTGTGCTTAATTTTGACAATGTTCCTTTTGCCATGGTGCCATGGATTAAAAGCTCTTTGGCTTTCAAACATGGTATCAAGCTGATAGGTGATTTGTTTTGTAAAGCCACCCATTCTTGAAACCCTAGGTGCTCATTAAAGCTCAATTCAATCTCAACAATGGTGATAAAGAGTCTATTTAAGAAATTCAGAATGTCATACCTATTGAAGTGCTTCACAAGGTGGGAATCTCTCCTCTTGCTCATTGGTGGCGTGACGGCATTAACCTTCGACGACTCCCTCGGTCGGTGTATAGCCTCGACTTGGGTACCATCTTTTGGCACCTGCACACATTCCTTATGAAAAGTTGAATAATTATTGGAAGATTAAATCCACATAGGGTTTGGAAATGCAAATTCAATCTTATTTGGAAGGCTCCCATTGAACCCAAAAAGGTGCATTTCCTTTGGTCTATTTTATACTAGGGTTTGTCGATTGGAAAATGGCTTCAAATTTGGGAGTTGCTAACCCTTTGTGCCCTACTTGTCACCAACCTGAATCTCTTTTACATCTTTTCTGGTATTGTCCTCTCACTCAGTCACTGGAAGTGGATCCACTCCCTCTTTCAACCCTTTTTCACTGAACCCTTCACCTGAAAATTGTCTTGTTGGGGGACTCGGCCTTGATTCTTCTAAAAATACAACAAATTTTGGAAAAAAATTTTTCATGTTGAAATTCTATTTCAAATTTGGAAGATTAGAAATGAATCTATTTTTAATCACATTATGCTTAGCTTGGATTTTTCTGTGACTACTAAAATAGATATTATTTCTCATGTTTTGCTTTAGATCTAGTCCAGCAAAAAAAGTCCACTTGGAAGTGGAGCACTTGCAGGATCTCCTCTCCCACTGGGGAAGCACCCCTTGCTCGGGCGGCATCTAGGTTTCTTCTCCATCGCGTATTCACTCCTAACCTCGGTGTCATTCTCCCCGCTCCAACTTCTTGACCCTATGTCCAAGGTGTCGGTGAGTGGTTGTGTGCTCAAGCTTGGGCTCGGCAGAGCCCATCCCCACCTCGGCGGAATGATGATGGTGTTTTCCAGCATTCAACTTGGTAGTGGGGGACGGATGGGGGCTCCTCCCCCCTCCCATGATGGTGGTGGCCGGTTGGGGGCTCCTCCCCTTGATGGTGGTGGTGGCTCTAGGTTGGCCTTCTTCATCTTCAACTTCTAGGATCTAGACGGGGTGTTGTTCCCCCTGATAAATTTCCTCACATGGCGTTAGCAATTTCTCCTGACATGAAGGACTCGACGACCCTTGATCGGGTAACAATTGGATAGGCCTCTATGCCTACTTCTCACGATCCCCCTACTTCGGGTTGGGGAGATGTTCTGCGTAGCCGCCCTCTCCTCTACCACCCTCCCAACATGTGCGTGCCCATGTTTGCTTTTTTGTTTAGCTTGTCCCTTGTGGCTTATATAATTTATTAGTTTAGCTTGTATCCCATGTCACATGTTGCTCGATTTGATGTTTTTAGGGTGTGACTTTTCCAATGTTGCTTATTAATATAAAAGTGTGCTTTCAATCATATATATATATATATATATATATATATATAAGTGATAATGTATATTGATTTAGAGATATTAAAAAATTTGACACAATTAAAAAGAGACATACCATTTGGCCATAATTCAATATAGATATATATTTACTTTAATATAATTTAAATTATTTGTAACTATTTTTAAAATTGTAAGTTAAATTAAGAAATAGGTTTTTATTTAAAAAGTGTAATTTTAATAATTAGATGTAATATACACCGTTATTTAGGAAAAAGGTGACATGAAATCGCAAGCAAATCAGTTCAAACATTTAATTGCTAACTCTTAGTGATTTAATTTTGTCTACATTCCTACATATAACGTTTTCACTATATTGTTTTTGGTTGGTATGTTGGGTTTGGAGATATTTTGCTCACAAATTATTTTTGAAATCATAAGCTGATATTTTGGAATGATATACCAAATATCGGGGAGCAAGCTATCCAACAACTACCCTTGAGTGACATTGTTATTACTTTTAATTAAATGGTTGCTAACACAATCTCCATATCTTTTTAACTATGGATCAAATGCAATATACATACATGTCATGAAAGTTTATTTAATGTTATGATAATTACAACCTGAATAGCATACATATAGGCTTTACACGGTATTTCATATGCCTATGAATTTGGAAAAAACTTTAAAATTTCATTTGCATTTTTTCTGAACAATGGGCACTGACTTATATAGATTATCAACATTTATATTCATGCTTTGGAGGAAACATATAGCAAAATTAATCTTTTGCACTTCATTGGTGGCAAAAAAGTATCTCAAGAAGAATGGTGTATTGAATGAGCTACTGGCCCAAAACCGTCGCGTGAAATATGAAATGGAATCGAGCGGAGAAAGAAAACAACTTTAGAAGATAATAAAGGGCACGTGGTCAAAGGCTAATGAACAACTCCACTGGAAATTGCAGATGAAGGCATCAAAAACATTTATGATATGTGTAAGTACTAGGCTTGAAGAATAAGCCATTGTTTGTTAATTAAATAGCAAAGCAACATTCAATGTTGAATTTGATAAAGACAATTGTCTTAGAGATGAACAATTCAAGATGGTTGTTTGAGGTGTTCAAGAAGGTAGCCTTCACTTCTTTACGACTACAACAACAAGACAAGTATTAGTGGTTAAGAACAGTTCCATAGGTGATCTCTAGAGCACCAAAGTTATGGACATCAACAAGAAAACATGTGTAAGAAGCTTCCACTTAGCACAACCAACACACAAAAAAATTGAAATAGAAGTTGCATGAAAAATAAATAATTGGAGCTGGCCCATAGTGATCTTTCCGGTCTTGTGGGACTCCATTTATAGGAGTAAAGGGATTCATGACATTATTGATGATTTTAGAAGGAAGAAATATCACAAGGATCACATGAGTAGTGGAAAGCAATATAGAAAGAACATAATGCACTAATGAAGAACCAAACTTGTTATCAAATTGAATTGCTTGAATATAACAATACTATAAGTGGCAACTGGGTTCATTAAAAAAAAAAGGACAATTCCATTGACAAGAATAAGACTAGGTTTGTAGCTACCGGGGTTAAGATAAATGAGAAGCTATTCATCTCAAAGAAACTTATGCACATGCAACAAAGGTGAATACAATTAGATTTGTGTATGTGGCTCAAATATGAGGATATGCAAATAAGGGAAACAAGCATCTTGTATGCAAGCTCAAAAAGTCATTTTATGGTCTAAATTCTGAAGTAGGCTCTTAGAATCTGGGTATGCAAGATTTGATGAGCATATTAGAGCCAAAGGTTTGAAATGAAATCTATCATATCAAAACCTCTATGAAACTTAGAAAGACATTTATTTTGGACATATATTGATGATCTCATAATCACAAGGAATAACACAAGCGTAGTTGAAAAATGCAAAAGTTAGAAAGACAGTCAGGAACCTTACATACCTTACCAACAATAGAGTGGATATAAACTATGTTATTGATGTTGTATTTATAGTTTAGAGCATCTCCCAAGTTACCAATTGGAAGGAAGAAGAAATAGTCTTAAAAGAAAAATGGAACAATACACATCAAGATTGAATATTTTCCCAATGCAATCTAAAGGATGATTGGAGATTTAGAATTAGATTTGGCAGGGTTGTTTAGAATAAAGGAAATTTACCTCGGGACACTTATAAAACATGGGATTAGTTTTAATTTCATGGAGTAGCAAACAATCAACTATTGTATTATCTTTCACAAAAGCGATTCAATTCAATCTATGAAGCATATGGATCAGAAAAATGTTTTGGTGACTTTACTTTAAGTTCAAGCCACACATCTCTTGATGATGATCATATATTCCAACTTACAAAGAATCTTGTGGTTCATAACATGTAAGTCCATTACCACTGCTTCAAAAAAGCAATTCTAGAACAAGGAAATTGAGTTAATCTTTTGTAGATATGAAGATCATGCAGACATTTTCACTAAGAAATTGAACAGAAATGAGTTGGTTCATAGCATTACTGGGTTTGAAAGTAAGCAAAATGGTTAATAGGGGTTGTTCGGTGTAGTACCCATTTTGTCCAATTTCATGTCAGTCTATTATGTCTCGTAATTAGGTTTTCCAAAAAAACTATTATTAGTCACTGCAAAGGTGTTGAATTCTTGCATTTATAGGTATTCTTGATGATGAAGATTGTGAACTTAGAGTTTTCTAATAAGTAATTCTTGCTAGGAAAATATAGACAACATTTGCTCTATGTTGTTCGTTTGGACATGAAAAACGGTGTTGTCTAGAGCATAAGTTTCTGTAGCCAGTCCATCATACAAAGGAGAGAGTTGCTCATGTCTAATTATGGCCTGGACAAATTTTGTATAATCAATACCATGACTAGGTCTATCATCCATTTCATATAAACATTAGAGGTAACACATTCAAATGAAATACTTGGATCTGTCTATATGGGGAAACATGACATTGTGTAGTGCCCAAATTCTAGTCACAATCAAGTTGTGATTGAATGACTTGAAGAATGGATTTGGAAAATAATTTGGAGTAATTACAGACATGAATTACGATCATGACAAAAATGTAATGGAAATGAGGTTATTTAAAAGACAATATATATTACACAAGGCCAAGATATGTAATGGTTATGGTTAAGACATGTAATGGCAATGAGTTTATTCAAAAGGGAATATATATTGTAGAAGGAAAAGTAGAGACAAAAATATTTAAAATATAATTGCTCAGTGTACCCAATCATCCTTGCAGTACATACAATGAATCTTGTGCACAAAGGGCATGCACATTTTATGTGATCCTCAAGTCATCTCTGTCTTGATCAGTGTTGATTTGACTTCATTCATTGATTTACATCTACTGCAAAAGATAGAAACAATGCAAATGTTGATGAAAAATTATACCAATAATGCAGTCTTTTTTCTGCAAAAGTTGGCATCTGTTGCAGTAGAGGATACAAATTCCGTGTACTGGCTTTGGTGTGAAAATTCAAGAATGAATTAAGATTTTTTAATCATCAAAGAAATTCCAAGTTGCACTTTGAAGAGGCATATACAACTTGAGATAGTAAGACATGTAAGAAGAAATGGAATTCTTAGAGGTTTGGACACTAGGAGAAGCCTACAAGTATGTGTTCAAGATTGAAGAAAATACTAAACATAAAGACTAGAAAGAAATTCTTCTAGTCAATGGATTAATTTTATTAAGACATTAAATGGTTCAACTACACCTCATCCTAAATTGTACACAAAGAATTAGTTGAATTAGGGCAGAGCCATTGATTGGTGCCTACTTGTGCCTTGTATACATGATCAAGGTGTTTCAAGGTATAGCTTCTACATGACATGCCACTACTTGAAATTCTATGTTCTTATTGAACAACCTTACATGTGGAAGGACCACAATGTCTATGAGGCAAGGCTCAAAAATGGTATCATCACTCTTCTAGTTTATCTCTACTAGAAAACCAAAGGTAACCTTTGGTACTAAATTCTCTTTTAATTAATGCCAAACAGTATAGAAAGGTAGTTGGTAAACTTAAGAAGATTGTGTCACTATGCTCAAACTCCAAATAGATCATTGCAACCTCTCAATCTCCTATAAATATTTAGATGGTATAATGGATCAAAGGTAAGTATAGTGCATTGACATTTTCACATGGCTCAGCTTGGATCTGATTTTACAACTCTTAAAAGCCATGGCTGCGGAGGATGTGGTTAAAAGGAAAAAAATTTGATGCAATCTATGGGAAGTTGTCCTTCAACCCTGCCCCCTTTGGTGACTCTCATCTTGCTAAAGCTCTTGCAGCAGTTTCTATGTAAAGTGAGGACAAAGAAATAGCTGATATGGACTTCAAATCCGCCTAACTAATTTCTAGTCTGTTGGTTTTTGTCTTTTGTTAATTTTTACACAACTGGTATTATGGATTTTTTTAGCTTGTTCGCTCGCGGCTTTGCCTTATCGGTTGACTTATGACTAGTTATTTTTATTTCAAAGTTGTTCGAAAATTTTAGGACTGCCATGTGGACAAGGCAGATTGGTCGTAAGAAATCATATTACATCAAAGAATTTAACCCCGCTTGGGAGCATGATGAAAAAGCTTATCTTGGAGCAGCTATCAAGGGTAAAGCAAGGATTTTAATAGCTCAAATGAGGACCGGATCGCATCACCTTCGATGTGAAACCGGTAGATGGACTATACCCAAGGAGGATTGGGAAAGGAGAACTTGTCTTTTCTACAGCAAAGGGGTGGTTGAGACGGAATGACACTTCATCATGGAGTGTTCAGCTTATGAGGATATTCATGTCCGGTATGAAAATGACTTGAAGGTGGACAGATTAAATGAGTTATTCGAAGAAACAAGACTCGAAAAGATCGTGGTTTTTGCTCAAGATTCACAGTAGAAGATCTGATATTGAAAAGAATATAAACTCATCTTAAAGTCTCAGCTTTTGGTCCCATAGACTCCTCAGTCTCGTGGACATCATTAAAATCTTTCATTTCATTTCAGACTTTGACCATGGTAATTTGCCGGTTATCCATTGTTTATATATATGAAACACATTTACTAATAAACTAAACAAATGGCTTAGTCAATGTTTTTGCATTTACTCAAGTTTTTAAATCAAGATACACAATAGAAGCACTAACATCCAGAAAGGAGTTAACTTTTTGCAATATCAGTAGGCAGCCTCTCTGACCGGATGTTTTGTTTTTATCTGGACATTTTTTTTGCGACTCTCGGTCCCATAGAGGGTTTGGTCTGGTGGACGTTATTAAAATCTTTCATTTATTCATTCATTCCCTGTATTGCAACAATGCCGCAATCGAACGGATATTGATGTGTATGTCAGTTGATAGCTGGTTATTGATTACCTGTTATTGTACTAACCTAAAGAGAGTTTCTCATTGACAGACAAAGGCACCAACAGAAAAAAACCCATTGCATATTTCCCGACATACAAAAACTGTTTACCAGATCTTATTTTACTACGTTTTATGGTTACCTCAAAAGTTAAACAATAATGTGTTCAAAATAGAAGGGTTGCTATTAATCAATTATATGTGTATCGGCAGATATCTCCTATCATACTTAAAAACATCCGCTTCTATTCATCATCATTGTATTGCAAAATCCTACATGTTTTTGGCCTTTCAATTTTTTTGTGGCCTTTACCAGCTGGTGTGAAAACTGTTTTTGGGTTTCACGAAACATATTTTCTTGATCCCTGACTCAGAAACATAAGCACATCTAGGAACATATACCAGCAGACACTTGTTTCATGGAAGAAGTAAGCTGCAGCTCTGATGGACAGATATCCTTTTCCCTTCCAAATGATAGCATGTATTTGCCTTTTATGTGGTGGTTAGAGGCTTCTATTTGAATACTCCCCAAAGATTTTCTGGGGCAATGAAAATTATGTCTCTCTAATTTTCCATTTCTTAGCTTGCCACATCTCAAGATTTTATATTTCTAGCAACTTTGATGATGTCTGCCATGTTAGCAATCCAAATAACATCTTATATCGTTGTGTCTGTGTAGCTCCCTTATTTTTCCTAAAGCAACTTTTTCAATCTGTCTGATCCGCTCTATGGAAAGACAATAGAGGTGGGCAACCTCATTACGTGTTTTAGAAATGCCACCATCTAGTCCAAAACGTAATCTTACCACTTCTTTCTCCCTTGGTTGAAGAGTTTCCAGAAGTTTGTCAATATCTTGCTGCAGTAGCCGTCTGGTGACTGCTGTCTCTGGACTTTTCACTCCAGGATCTGCAATTAATTCCTGAACAAAATGCAGTATCTTGTGAATATTATAATCAATTTGAAATCCTTCATAATATGCCATTTTAGTTAGTTGCCTGGAAAAGTAAAAACATTTCCCGCAAAGTTCAAAAGCATTTAAAGGTTTTGAATTTTATCAACTTCTGTGTGAAACATCGATACATTGAAAACAAGAGGAAGGAAAAATCAGAGAGGATTCTAGGACTTCGAGAACCAATTACCAATTCATTACCACTTATGTCGACTCTGATTCTTTGCACAACACTTCCATAAAATTATCAAACAGGGAGTTCCTCAGAAGGTTTAAACTTATGAAAGGGTTTATCTTTGTGGGAAAATATACTTGGAGGAATTGGAGGCAGCCATGAAGGATATCAAGAATGAGAGTTCCCCTGACCCAGACAATCTTAGAGTGGAATTTTACATAAAGATGTGGCATATTATTAGCCCCACATATCTAAAGACGAGTCATGAACCTATTAGATGTGAAAGTATGGGGATTGTAGTCAATGCAGGGGAGGAATTGGAGGCAGCCATGAAGGATATCAAGAATGAGAATTCCACTAGCCCAGACAATCTTCCAGTGGAATTTTACATGAAGATGTGGCATATTATTAGCCCCTCATATCTAAAGATGAGTCATGAACCTATTAGATGTGAAAGTATGGGGAGTGTAGCCAATGCAGGCCTTATCAAGTCCATTCCTAAAGGTTTGAAAAGGGAATCGGTGGGAGGATGGTGTTCACTACCCTTCTCAATGTCCCCAACATGATTCTGGTAAAAGAATCTTGCTAGGAGGATTCAGTTGCTTGTAGCCCAAATAATCAGAAAGGAGCAATCTGCCTTTGTTAAAAGAAGATTTATAATTGTTAATCTTATAACAGCTCGATAAGGTCTTGAATGGGTTTGTAAGTTTCGCCAAAACAGGCTCTCTTTTTGACAATAGAATTTGATAAAGCCTACACCAGAATTGAATGGAATTTTATTCTAACAATGTTAGATGGTTGGGATTTAGCTCCTCATTTCACTAGATCAGCAGAGTCCTTTTTTCAAATGCCTCTACAAGGGTTAATGTGATTGGTGATCTTTTGAACAATGTCTATTTGAAAAGGGTGCCTTTTAGCACCTTTTCTGTATGTGATTGCAAATGACACTTGGTTATCTGTTGGAGGCATCTCAAGTGCAAGGGAAATTCAGAGGATTCTCATTACCTGGGGCTATTCAGTTAGTTATTGTTCATTTTTGATGATTCAGCCTAAATGCTTGAAGTGGCTCAACAATCTGTAGAGGGCGCTATTTTTTGCTTAGGTGCATTTGCAGAAGTTGTTGTAATAATTTTGTTATGATTATAGCCAACGTGTAACAAATTGTGTCCTCGTGTGTGTGTGCTAGACACTGATGACACTAGTAGGAAGGGCCATGGCAGTTGAGATTCTATTTTGTTAATTCAATTTTGTTGTTTATTAGTCCTAGATTCTACCTCCTCAACCTTTGTCTTCGCTTACTTTGAATTAGTCATTTTTTATTGATTAGTCCTTATGATGGTTGCAAAGTACCAAATTTTGAAGGATTTAGGAAAATATTAGCTTATAATGAAAGAACTGAAATTGGCAAGGGACATGGAGAAGTAACGGAACTAATTAGGGAAGTGTGGTGTAGAATTATAAAAGTGGAGAAAAAGGACCCAAACAAACAGTACATATGGCTGAAAATAACATTAAACGAGCTAACAATTTGATTTTTGCATGCTACTTTGCACCAAGAAGCTCGAAGACGTATAAGAAAAAGATCTCCGATTGTGAAGACCCTTATGCATTGCTCAAAAGTGACATTTCAACATTTAGCACATTGGGGGAAGTCTTGGTAATAGGAGACTTCAATGCGAGGACAACAAACAACCAAGGCCTCAACTTGAGAAACGAAGGCGGAGTGAACAACAATCTGTTATGGCTAGAGGAAGAAGAAGACGGGCTTTGGGAGAAGACATCACAAGATACAAGTGGGGGTGTTACACAATATGGGGTAAAATTATTGGGACTATGTAGCCTCTATGACATGGTTATATGCAATGTCATGAGAACATGGCTGAATTCAGGCAAAATCACTTGTAAAACATATAATGGCCAAAGTGTGGTAGATTATGTTATTTGTTTACAAAGTTGTATCTCAAGATTGATGGAGTTAGAAATCGCAGACTCCCTGATAGAGCTGAAATCAGACCATATTCCGATATATGTAAAGATTGATATGCATATGTAAACAATCAACAAGGAGAACAAACCCACCACAATGAAATGAAGACACCTTATCATGGTAAAATTCTTGTGACCCGTGAGAGGGGAGAACTCATCAAGGCAACTCTTGAAAAACATTTTCTGGATATAGACAATAGAATATCAGGGATGACTAGTTGTCCAATAAACAACAATATGTTGAATCCAATAATCTATGAAGTGCTAAATGTTTGCAAAAGATCTAGGCCAAAGAGAGGAAATACAACCAATTTTTTGACAAATCCATGTTATGATGAAGAGTGCAAGACGACAAATTGAACTTTGAGAGAACTTGGGATGGATAAATAAAATAGGAAGGCTTATAAAAAATTGATACAATCTAATAAGGAAGGTTATATGAGCACAAGAAGGAAAGAGCTGATTTCTGGGAAAACATAATCCCAAAGGCTTTTGGAGGGAAGTACAACAAAAAAGAAAACAAATAGAGAATAATATTACAGAAACCCAATGGATAGACTATGCGAAGTTACTCCATGAACGAGATCAAGATAAAGACACCCTTGTAATCAACACAACAACTGAGCTTCTCTATATAGGATATCACTCAAGGCATAAAGAGGCTAGTAGAGGGTAAGGCACAAGACATAGATGGGCTGTGAAAAACTATCTAAAATGGGGTGTGGAAGTTCTCACACCACACATCAAAAGCATATTCAATGGTATCATTCAAGAAGGCTTCCCAACAAATCGGACGATTAATGTCATTATCTCTTTATATAAAAGTGGGGATATTAATAATCCTTTAAATTGTTGCACTAATTGTCATGGTAAATCATATTATTAGAAAACTATTCGGGAGCATGGTCACGCGCAAAATTAGCTGTTAGGTAGAAAAAGGAGAAATGTAAAAGGACACGTAGGTTTTAGGCGAACGCATTCCACTATCGATCACTATCACTTTTTAGGCAGTTGCTAGAAAAAGTATCAAATAACGAAGGTGAAGAAATTTTGTGTTGCTTTGTTGACTTCAAAAAAGTGGTTGACATGGTATATAGGGGTAAACTCGGAGTAGGATGAAGGAACTTGGATTACTGTTGATGAGTACAGAGCAGCGGTTCATAGGCTCTATGACCAAGTCAGGGCCAAAATTAGAACAAGATAAGGAATGTCAGAAAGTTTTGGGAGCGACATTGGTGTCAAACAAGGATGTTTGTTTTCACCCACTTTGTTTGGGCTATACATTGATAAGCTACAATAATGGATGAGCGAAATTTGAGGGGGCATCCATCTAGCCAACTATGTAGTAATGCTGCTCCTTTGTGCAAATGATCTCATCTTAATGGCAAAAACAACACACATTTTGAGAGCACACTTGAGGAGCCTTAAGCTCTTTTGTCAAGAGGTCAAAATGTGAGTGAGCTCTAGTAAAATCAAAGTCATGATCTTTCCATTATGTAGAAAAAAGACAAAAATACTTTTCTTTTTAAGGAAACTTGCTAGAAGTGAGGGAAGAATACAAATATCTAGGGATGGATTTTCACAAGCTTAGCTGGGAAACTTGTAGGGAAAAAAAGAACACAAGGGAGATGGAAGGTGTTATGCTCATTACAAAATAATTGCAAGAATGTAGAGTAGTGGGCTCGGAAAACCAAAAGAACCCTATTCAGCTTGCTCGTCACATCGATGGTTCATTATGTGTGTGAGGTATGGGGCAACAATATGTCGGATATCAATGGTAGGCAGATAAAGAGAATCCAAAAGCACTTAATCTCAAGCAACCTCAAAATTAAAGCATTAGTTTCATTTGAGATTTTGTTAACTAAGGGCCTTTCATGTTAGAAGCTTCAACGATGACTTGGCTGTTATGTTATTTAAAGAAGACATAAGACATGGAGTCTCATCGATGTTCTAGAATGGTGGTAGAGGAAGATCTAAGCATATGAGGAAGAACATGTGGATGAATAAGAACAACAAATGGATGAGTAATTGGGATATTAACATGAAAGAGTGCCCAAACACTAATGAGGAAATAAAAAGTATGTGACAGAGAAATTCAGGATAGTCATATAGACAAGCAACTTGAGTAGAAGAAAGAATATTATGTCAAGGAATTTAATGCAACTTGAGGCCATGGAGAAAAGGCCTACTTAGGAGCATAAATCAAATGGAAGGTGAAAATGTTGATGGCTCAATTAAGAACTAGTTCACATCATCTTAGATGTGAAATTGATAGGTGGACATCACCTAAAGAAGAGTGGGAAAAGAGAACATGCCTCTTTTGTAACATGGGGGCGATGGAGACATATTCCAAATATGTCATGGAGTGGACAACTTATAATGACATTCGAGTTAAGTATGAGGACAACCTAATGACCTCATTTGACGAAAAGAGGCTCGGAAAAACATTGAATTTTATAATCAATATTTATAGTAGAAGATCCAACATCAAAAAGGGAACGGACTTTCAGCAAGATTAATAGCTCAGCCTGGGGCAAAATGGTCAAGGCGGTTTGTTGGTTTGGAACACTCTTGTTGTGACTCTTGGTCCCATAAATTGCTTGGTCTCGTGGACATCATTGAAATCTTTCATTCATTCATTATGACTATGTTGTTTTGTCCGATGAGTGATTTTCATTTGGTGAGTCGCTTGTGGGAAAGGTTAACAAATTACTTTGTGTGCATTGTATTATCAATGTGAAATTCATCATATGAGGTGATGCTATTGTATGTGTATAAAGTTGTATATTATATAGTTCTATAAATATGCAGTTGTACATTGTATATAATCTTATATGTGTACGGTTCTATATTCTTTTATATATAGCAGCCAATGTTTGTGTATATACGTGTGTTTAAGAGGTTTCCTTAAGAGATCTGACCTAGAATGGACCACTGGGATTAAAATACAAATGAAAAATCTTAGCATTTTGAATCTCCAAAAGTATAAGCTATTTTTATCCTAATCCCTAAGGATGCGGTCCCATGGAGAGGGCTTGACATCCTATTTTCACTTGAAGATTGGTCCCATGAAGTTGAAACAGTATACCTACATGGATGAAATGAATCTTCCAGAAAATAGGAGCCCCATATTTTTAGGCAGCAAACTTTCACTGCTACTAAAGGGTGGTGGCAGGGCGAGCGCGGTGGTTGGGGAGCGCAAAATTTCCCCCACCAGCTTAGGAACTTATTGTCTACATGGCACCATGAATAGTATTTGTTTTGAGATTTTGAAATTTGATAAAATTCCGGACTTGTTTGCACATAATTCTTAAAATTTCTCAGCATAACTAAATAAGAAATGCATGGGACCACTACAATGGAAAATGCACCTCCTACATTTTCTCAGCAGCACTTGCTGAGAAAATATAGTAAGCCCCCTCCAAGGGGTCGTAACCTAAAAGAATTACAAAGAGGCAATAATCAAGGTCTTGAATTATTTTGACTTGTGCTTTTCACACAGAGAAGGGAGTGGTGGTGGCCATGCACCTTGCTGGGAGCAGATTTGGCTGCACTCCCACACCACTTTTTGCACTTAAACTTCTCATTATAAATCTGATGCAAGATGTCATGCAATGGGAGCTGAGGACTTTATCTTTAAATGGAATTCTATATGAAGAAAAATGGGGTTAAAACCCTCTTTGGATCAATGGAAAAGGGCACATTTTTGGAGGTTTTTTCTTTCATGTTTGTCTGATTGTTGTGTGGGGGGGAGGGAGGCGGGCGTCACAATAGAGAGAGATAGGGGATTGAAAGTATGGTTATTTTGGCATCAAATTAAGGACGTTTTTGCTCAAAGATTTCAGCTCCAGAACCTTCCAGTCTAAAACCAAACCCAAAAATCAGGTTGGCCCATCAATTTCTGTTTTGAAAAGTGAGCCGAATCCTTTAGGACACAGCTCAGATTACTGCAATATCATGTTGGAATAGAAGCAGCTCGAGCCTCAGATTTATTATTGTATTGGATTGCGGTTGTTGCTCTTTGGAGGTTTCGACCCTGAGGCTATTTTGAAATTATGTTTTTATGCATAAACTGCTGGCTTGAAATCCCAAACCCTCATGCCAGGCCATACTGTGTGATCTCGTTGCACTACTACTTCTTGCTCATGCTTACTATAGTATGCATTATATGATGTCATCAATACATGGTCTCCTGTATTGGTTTTATGAATGCGAATGCTTCTTTTAACATTTGATACAAAGATTTAGACACCCTGCTGAAACATGTCTATTTTGATTTCATAAATGAGGATCAACATCAATTTTCTTGAAACCAGGCCTAGGTTTTAGATCTGTAAGATGTCTGCAAAATGAATGCGAATGCTTCTTTTAACATTTGATACAAAGATTTAGACACCCTGCTGAAACATGTCTATTTTGATTTCATAAATGAGGATGAACATCAACTTTCTTGAAACCAGGCCTGGGTTTTAGATCTGTAAGATGTCTGCAAATAAAACCCAATACCATGTATACTTTGTGAATATGTGTGTGTGCGTACGTGTGTGCGTGCGTGCGTGCGTAAATCGTGCGCGCGCTTGAAACCAGGCCTGGGTTTTAGATCTGTAAGATGTCTGCAAATAAAACCCAATACCATGTATACTTTGTGAATATGTGTGTGTGCGTGCGTGCGTGTGTGCGCGTGCGTGCGTGCGCGTGCATGCGTGTGCTGCGCGCGCGTGCGCATGTGCGTGTGTGTGTGCGTGTGTGTGTGAACTTGCAAATGTAGGGAGAAACCAAAACGAAGTTCTCTTGTTTTGCTTAAATGATGTTGAAGGCATGTCTATTGGAAACCCTGATCTTTGACATAAAATAAGACTAGTAGAAATGGAAATTTTGTCAGAAATAAATCACTGAATTAAACATTATTGCTTCTTTTAATGGGGATTGAGTCTAATGAAAACCTTTTTGCCTTTTTTCAACTCCTGTCTAGCTTCAAAACAGACTAAAGAAAGCAAGAATCCACAAAGAATTGTGACAGGAAATGCATTTACATGTTGTTACACCTTTGCTGTCATGAATATGTAAATTGTGTGTAAATACACTAATTTGTCTTTAATAACTGTTTTTACGTGTATATGTGTGTGTGGGTGTGTGTGTATATATATATATATATATAGAGAGAGAGAGAGAGAGAGAGATAAGATAAGATAAATATATTAATGTCCAACGAATGACCACAAAAGAGCTGTAAACAGTGACAGATTATTGAGATTTTGTATCACAGCGGAAATTGTATAAAGATGATGCTAATACTATTATGAGATATGGACTTGTCGACTCATTCAATGATTTATATTGATGTAAATTTCAAGTCAAATTTACATTTGTTGTGTGAGTAAATGCTGCTGCACATCCATGAATTTCACCTTCATAATGGTTGCTGCAACATATGCAGTTGTATGTAGGGGTGCGTGTGTATGGGTAGAACACACACACACACACACACACACACACACACACACACATGCACACACATGTATGTTTATGCTGATTAAAGAGAAACTACACTACTAAGAACTACCACAGATAATATTGCATACCATGACAGTAACAGTAGCTTCTCATTAATGTATTCAATACAATTAGTGTAGTACAGGGAGGACCATATTCAAGTGCCCTTACTGCTACATGCAACAAGCTATTTAAATGTCAAGATACAACAGTTAGCAGTTGAGACAACCAATCACCCAAACATCAAGTTGTTTCTACCTAATGCCGACAAGCCTCAACATCAATAAATTTATTTATGAAGATGGTATGGTCTACATTACCACCCCACTTTCTTGATGAATTGGAGTCCCATCTAACAACACACACACAAAATCATCTGAAGGAGGAGAAGCGGAAGATGTCCCTGGAGATAAAAAATCTCATGCTGGATGGGAGCTGAAAGAGGCTGCCCCCTCTGACTTTATTTGTTGTAGCTCACTCCGAGAGCATAGATCTCAATGGTATGATGTTGCAGCTGCTTGGCAGCCATAAGTTCACGTTCTCATGAACCCTTGACCATTTGTGCAGCTTCCTGCAACTTTCCTTTTGCCTGGTTGGTCTCTTGCTCAGCAACACAAAGCTTGCCATTGAGGTCATTGACCGTTTCCTCATACTCAATGACTTTCAGCGTCTAAACCTGAATGAGCTGAGCTTGCTAAGCAAGCTGGTCCTGGAAATGGCTAGTTGGATCTTCTAATTGATTCTGCAATGTCGCAATCTCAATCATAGTCGTGTAATTCTTATTCTCCAACCTCTGTTGCTTGCACATGGAGGACTGCAAAAGCAATTACTGGTATGTGAACATACGTTCAATGATGCATAGAGAACCCAAGATGCTTTGCATGGGGGAAGTAATGATCTGATGAATGAGTGCAGGTATCCATTCCTTATGTACCTCCTAAGTATTTTGTCTAGTCACCCTTTGTCAACATAGACCCATGCTAACTCTATGTGACTTTTTTCTTGCTAAAACTTTTGGATGGGAAAGACCTCATCCAAGATCATCCATATCCAAGATGGACCTCCTACGACATCCAAATGCTCAATCACACTGGTAATGCCCTGAAGGGCTTGGACCATATGTCCCATGGCCAGCCAAAATTGAGAGAAAATCTCAAAAGGATTGGCATTATATGGGCAGGGAAAAAACACCAAAAGAAGCCCTCCTCGAAACTTTGAAACTTCGTGTGTCTTGTCTCTAAGGACCTTGCCTCTCCGAGTGAAACTCTGAATCGATCCCAACTTGAATCTCCACTTATGTTGTATACTCCAAGGGTTGTAATGGGATAAGTGTGGATTTGATGTGGGGGCATAACTTGGAGACCATAACTTTTGATCCAACCGTTGGATCATCTTGAAATTTTACAAGGTGGTAAATATACATTACTATGTTGGGGTCAACTTTGCTTACAAGGTTGTGGCCATTTTGGCACATTTTGGCCCGGATTCCTTCATCTAGTGGCCTAAAATTGGCTCCGATTGTTTTTTTCGCTTTTGACTAGGTCTTAGAACTTTAATAACTTTTGTTGTACTTGTTAGAATAAGTCAAAAATTTGTGTGAGCCTTAATTTATGAAGGCATATTTGGCACGCAAATTTTGGGGCCCATCCAAGTTGTTTTGCTAGTAGGTAATTTTTGGCATTTTAGGGTTTTTTTGGCATTTTAGGGTTTTTAGAGTAGACATGAAATAAAAGGTGGATTGTAATGATGTAAAAGATTAGTGTGGATTCCAGAATGAGAAGAAAGCTATTTTAAACTCCTGGTTTTTATTTGCAAAGCTTTTTATGTGTGTTTTGGAGGTATTTCAACCTCTTGCAGCTTGGATTCACATCAATTGGTATCAGAGCCGATTTTGATCTTGCAGAAATAGTTAAGGTAACATATTACATTTTTCTGTGTAATTTTTTCCTCTATTTTATATAATCATGGCTAGACGCGGAGGGGAGGTTATGCCCAGATGAATAGGCATATGCAGGAGCTACAGAGACAAGTTTTTGAGCTCACAGGAGAAGTTACCCGCCTTAGAAGGAGACATGCAAATGGGGATGCAGACCCAGATAGTGATACTAAAGAAGTACCTCCATTAATGAATGGAGGAGATGAAGAAGAAAATGAGAGAGATGAAGAAACCTTGAATGAGAGACCATTTGAGGAGAGATTGATCCAGGCTTTAGAGGGAAAGAATGATGACATCAAGATTAATGTTCCTGATTATGGTGGAGGGTTACGACCAGAAGAGTTGATTGACTGGTTGAATCGCATGGAAAAATTCTTTGAGTGGAAAACCCTTTCAGAGGAGAAGAAGGTTAATTTTGCATGCACTAAGTTGGCCGGACATGCATTGATTTGGTGGGATCACCTACAAAATGAAAGACAAAGGAATGGAAAGGAAAGATCCGAAACTGGAATAAAATGGTAAAGAAGCTGAAAGAAAAATTTCTTCCTGTAGATTATGCTCAGACACTCTTTCGAAGGTTCCAAAACCTAAGACAAAAGGATCTCAAAGATTGAGGATTATACCAATGAATTTTACAAGTTGTCAATCAGGGTTGAACAAGGAGAGTCTGAAGAACAGAAGGCTACACGGTATATAAATGGATTGAGTTACACCATACAAGATGAGCTGAGTATGCTCCGGATCCATAGCCTGGATGATGCTTATCAACTCGCATTAAGGGTAGAAGAAAAGAACAAGAGGAATAATTTTAGAAGAGGTGTGAAAAGAGGGCCATCATCATCTCCAATGAGAGGCAGGGGTAGATTTGAATCTACAAAAGGTGAATCCTCTAATGCAGAAGGGCATGAAGATTCTGGTCAAAGCCGTGGTAACTACCAAAGAGGTAGGGGGTTTCAGAGGGGAAGAGGTTATAATGGAGGACGCGGTTGGAATAGCCCCCAAAGGCAATATACATGTTACAGATGTGGTGAAGAGGGTCACAGAGCCTTTGAGTGTCCGCACTATCCTACACAAGATAGATGGAAAGGAGAACAACCACGAGTAAATCTGGTTGAAGTGAGAGGAAGAAGAAATGGAGGTTGCTGCAGACTTGGGTGAAACCCTCATGATAAGGAGGATGATGATTGTCCCAAGGAAAGAGAAAGAACAGGATGTTGTTGGTGCTGATTCGTGGTTGCGAACAAATATATTTCAACAAGATGCACCTCTGGAGGAAAGGTATGTAAAATTATTATTGATGGTGGTAGTTGTGAAAATATGGTTTCGAGTGTGATGGTTGATAAACTCAATCTGAAATGTGAGAAGCACCCATATCCCTATCGTATATCATGGTTCAAGAAAGGGAATGAGGTAACCATAGATAAAAGATGCCTTATAAAGTTTTCGATTGGGAATACCTATAAGGATGAGGTGTGGTGTGATGTTATCCCAATGGATGCATGCCATATATTACTGGGGAGGCCTTGGCAATATGATAGGAAGGTTACACATGATGGAGGAAAAATACATATACCTTTTGGAAGGATGGTGTAAAGGTGGTCTTGTTACCCTTCAAGGAAGAAGAGAAGAGTGAGGGCTTATTGGCTACAAAAGAGTTTGTTACGGAAATGGAAGAAGTTGGCTAGTGTTATGCACTGATGTCAAAGAAGGTGGAAATAGAGGACTTTAATATACCTGTTGCTGCAGAAAAGGTATTAAAAGAATACAAAGATGTCATACCAGATGGGTTACCTCCGAAGCGAGATATTCAACACCATATTGATTTGATCCCATGATCGGCCCTTCCAAACCAGAAGCCTATCGGATGAGTCCGACACAGAGTGAAGAGTTGAACAGACAAGTGACAGATCTAATACAGAAAGGATTAGTGAGAGAAAGCATGAGTCCATGTGCAACCCCAGCCCTATTGACTCCAAAAAAATATGGAGACTGGAGAATGTGTGTAGACAATAGGGCCATAAATAAGATCACAATTAAGTACCGGTTCCCAATTCCAAGATTGGATGATATGATGGATGTGCTAGCTGGAGCCCGATATTTTAGCAAGATTGACCTATGGAGTGGGTACTACCAAATCCGGATCCGTGAAGGGGATGAATGGAAAACAGCTTTCAAAACAAAAGAAGGGTTATACGAGTGGATGGTGATGCTCATTTGGGCTATCTAATGCACCCATTACATTCATGAGGTTGATGAACAAGTACTCCGAGAATACAATGGTAAGTTTGTTGTCTATTTTGATGATATTCTGATATTCAATAAGACAATGGAAGAACACTTGTTACATATGAAATTGGTGTTAGACTTGTTACGTAAAGAGAGTCTATATGCAAATTTAAAGAAGTGTAGATTTCTTCAAAAGAGTCTTGTTTTTTTGGGGTTTGTGATATCAGAGGATGGATGAGGAAAAAGTAAAGGCAATTTTGGAATGGCCTATTCCAAGGAATGTGACAGAGGTTTGTAGTTTTCATGGATTGGCAACTTTTTATAGGAAGTTCATCAGGAATTTCAGTAGCATTGTTGCACCCATAACAGAGTGTACAAAAGGGAGGGAGTATGTATGGACTAAGGCAACAACAGATAGTTTTGAATTTTTGAAGAAGAAAGTGTCAGAAGCACCTGTTTTGGTATTGCCATTTTAGCAAGGTCTTCGAGGTTGACTGTGATGCCTCACATGTCGGGATTGGAGTTATACTGAGTCAAGAAGGACGACTTGTAGCATTCTTTAGTGAAAAGCTAAATGAAGTTAGGAGGAAATATTCTACTTATGATGTGGAATTTTATGCTATTGTTCAGGCATTAAGGCACTGGAGACATTACTTGGTAGCAAAGGAATTTGTACTCTTCACTGACCATGAAGCATTGAGGTATGTAAACACACAAAAGAAACTAAATAGTAGGCATGCAAAATGGGTTTCATTTTTGCAAGAATATACTTTTGTCTTAAAGCATAAGTCGGGTAAGCAGAATCAAGTTGCTTGATGCCTTGAGTCGGCGTGTAGCACTTTTGACAACAATGGAAAATGAAGTAGTAGGGTTTGGGGCAGTTAAGGAATTGTATGAAGGTGATCCAGATTTTGGTGATGTTGTGAGAAAACTTAAGGATCCTACAGTAGGTAGTGGTTCTTCTGATTATTTGATGCAGATGGTTATTTGTTCAGGGGGAAACAATTGTGCATCCTTGTTGGTTCAATGAGAGAAAATATTATAAGAGAATTGCATAGTGGGGGGTTGGCTAGACACTTTGGTATAAGTAAGACAATTGCTCTTGTTGTAGAAAAGTATTATTGGCCAAAGGTAAAGAGGGACATAAGTAGGATTGTAGCAAGATGTAGAGTGTGCCAAATGGCTAAGGGTCATGCACAAATATTGGGTTGTATATGCCATTACCTATCCCTACAGGGCCATGGGTTGATTTGAGTATGGATTTCGTGTTAGGACTTCCTAACACACAACGAGGGAATGATTCTATATTTGTTGTGGTTGATAGATTCTCTAAGATGGCACATTTCATTTCTTGTAAAACAACTAATGATGCTTCCAGAGTTGCAGATTTGTTTTTTTCGAAGTGGTTAGATTGCATGGAGTTCCAAGAACGATCACTTCAAATCGGGACACGAAGTTTTGAGTCACTTTTGGAAGACTTTGTGGAGGAAAATAGGGACACAACTACAGTTCAAGTAGTGCATATCACCCCCAGACTGATGGGCAAACAAAAGTAGTGAATAGAAGCTTGGGAAATCTCCTACATTGCATAGTTGGAGAAAAGCCAAAACAATGGGACTTAGCTTTACCACAAGCTGAGTTTGCATATAATAGCTTGGTAAACAGTCAACAAGGAGGTCTCCTTTCCAGATAGTATATGGTAGGAATCCCAAGGGGGTCCTAGATCTGATTGTGCTACCCAATGAAGATAAAACTAGTGATGATGCAGAAGCATTTGCAAAACACATTCTACAGCTACAGGATGAAGTGAGGGAAAAGCTAAAAGTGAGTAATGCACAATATAAAGAAGTCAGCAGATGTCAGTAGGAGAGTAAGTGTATTCGAAGAAGGAGATATGGTGATGGTTCATCTTAGAAAGGAGAGGTTTCCAAAAGGGACATATAATAAACTCAAGTATAAGAATATTGGGCCGTGTAGGATTCTGAAGAAAATGAGTGATAATGCCTACAAGGTGGAGCTACCTAACAACTTTGCCATCTCACCAATTTTTAATGTTTCTGACTTATATAAGTTTCCAGGTCATGATCAAAATGTTGCGGAGGAGGAAGAAATAAACTGGGAGCAGCAGATGAAAGAAGAAAAAGGAAAGGGTAATGCGTGTCTTGGACCAAAAGACAGTCACTACTAGACATGGGAGCTACAATAGATATTTGGTACAATGGGAAGGTTTGCAACAAGAAGAAAATACTTGGATTCCTGAGTGGGAATTGAAGAAGATTGATAGTGCAAAATTAGATGAATTTCATCAACTGAATTCATAGGAGCTGAATTCTTTTCAACTAGGGGAGAATGATGTAGGAGTATAACTTCCGGAGACCATAACTTTTGATCCGACCATTGGATCGTCTTGAAATTTACAGGGTGGTAGATATACATTAGTACTATGTTAGGGTCAACTTTCTTGCAAGGTTGTGGCCATTTCAGCACATTTTTGGGTCCGGATTCCTTCATCTAGTGGCCTCAAATTGGCTCCGATTATTTTTTTCGCTTTTGACTAGGTCTTAGAACTTTAATAACTTTTGTTGTACTTGTTAGAATAAGTCAAAATTTTGCGTGAGCCTTAATTTATGAAGGCATATTTGGCACGAAATTTTGGGGCCCATCCGAGTTGTTTTGCTAGTAGGTAATTTTTGGCATTTTAGGGTTTTTGGCATTTTAGGGTTTTTAGAGTAGATTGAAAGGAGGATTGTAATGATATAAAAGATTATTGTGGATTCCAGAATGAGAAGAAAGCTATTTTGAAACTCCTGGTTTTTATTTGCAAAGCTTTATGTGTGTTTTGGAGGTATTTCAACCTCTTGCAGCTGCATTCACATCGATTCCTCCAACACAGATTAACCTCACCTATTCGGTTCAACCAGTCCTCTATTTGTTGTTCCTCCATATGTTGCCCCTCTGTCATAGGCTGATCTAATTGTTTGAAAGAACAAACCAGAATTGGCGACTCAAGTAGTACTACCATGTGTGGACTATCCTCCTCATCCTCATATGTTATCAAAGTCTTCCATCTTCATCTTCTCGATGTAGTGAGCTCTATTTTGGTTTCCTTTTTCTTTCCTTGTTATCCTCCCTAGCCTCAACAAGCAAGATAATGAGATGTCTGCCACCAACTCAAATTATAGGAACTGCCTAATGGAAATTCCTCTCCCAAGGTTGCTTGTGCATATAAGGCATCCGAAAACAGCCCAAACATGTTGCGTAGATAGAATCCCTTGCATGTTAGAGAAAACTCGTGAATCTGAGTCGACAGAAGCTCCGCCCAATTGTAAATCTTGCCACAACATAAACCAGGCATGTAATTTGTCATCCAACCAAAAATATCAAATGCTTGAGTGGCTGTTACTAATCGATATTGAAGCACATCCAAGATACATCACCACTCTTTTGAAGCTAAATATTCTTATTTATTCCATAGTGCCCCTTCAGCCACATGTGGCCGACTCTTGTTCAAATCCATCCTGCAAAGATGTTGTATAGATTGGTCTTTCTAAGCGGTTTTCATGCAATGGTTGACAGACTTGTTAATTGGTAGCCAATGTGAAGTGCACATGTCTAAGTAATCAAGGGCAATATTATGGTTTCCAACAATTATGACAGGAATTCATTAATGAACAGAAATGTAAAATTGCAGGAATGCTAATACAATGTTGTAAACTGAAACAAAAAGAAATAACACAACACCAATTACGTGGGGGAACCTTTTGGTGAAAAACCACACATATGAATGCACTATCACTTTATTAATTTGAGGAATGAGAACCCAATTACAACATCTCCTTCTCACTTCTCCAATATAAATAATGTCACACAATGATTATTGCAGAACATAACATCACATCACCTCTTCTCCACATTGGAAAATCGTTTATGAAGAGTGTGAATGATATAACCATGAATGGTTATATTGTTTCACATTTCAATCAAATAATTAGTTGATATGTTTATACAACCTTCAGTTTTTTGATGAATTTATATTTTAAATATAAACTTATGTAATATGTGTGGAATAATGTTTGTTTATAAGGGCCACATAAATATAAACCCACAAACATTAAATGTTCCAACAATTCCTCTTACTGTTTAGTGGGGATACATGTCTTCAGCACTTTTTTATTAGAGAGAATTATAAATACACCTTATTAAATGATTTTACAGTTATCACCTTTCTATAAAAGGAATTACATGTCTCACATCATATATGATGATATGAGGTTAGAATGTTAAAATGATGTAATATCCCTACGTTCCTCATGACAAGTGCATACACGAAGTCTTATATAAGTTTCCAGAGCCTTTTATAATACAAAGAATCTCCATAACACAACGCTTCTCTGGGTTCTCTTGTAAACTCACATAGGATGATATTTACACAATATCGCATAGAAGTATAGAAAAGGAAGATGCAACACAACCATTAGGAGGTGACATTGTCATGTACACTCCTCAATGGCATCCCGAAAGGCCTAACGGTACTCGAAACTTGCAAAATTTCACAACATAGAGAGGCTTCAAGAAGATATTTGCAACTTGATCTTCAGTAGGACAAAATTACAAATCAATATCACCATTGAGAAATTTTTTGAATGAAATGCATATAAATCTCGATATGCTTCATTTGTTGATGTTGAACTGGATTGTTTGTGAGAGCTATGCAACTCGTGGTTGTCACACAAAAGTAGAGTGCTTCTTTGACATCTATATCAAGTTCTTCCAACAATCTTTTTAGTCACATGACTCCTTTAATTACTTCCATGGCACTTTTTATACTTAACTTTCGTAGATGAGATAGACATTGTTAGTTGTTTTTACCGCTTCAAGTGATAACACTTGTACCAAACTTGAAAACATATCCAGACATAAATTTTATATTTATAACACCAACATGGTTAGAATCACAATAACCATATAACCTAGCACCATTAGTAAAAGAATACTATAAACATAATTGATTGTACCTTTAATATATTTTAAGATTTTTAGCCATATTTCAATGATCCTAATATGAATCTTGCATAAATTTGGAAGTAATACCTAGTGCGTAAAAATATCAAACGTAGTAATAATTAAATAAAATAATCTACCCATAGGTTACTTGCACAAGGTAGGATTTACTTTGTCACATGCAAGTTTAGAATCAAATGTTTGGGATTGAGTTTTATACCAACTTCAATAGGAATGGCAACAGTTTACAATCAATCATGTTAAATCTTTTAAGCAAGTTATGAGCATATTAAGACTGAGAAACTACTATAGAGTTACGATCCTAGAATATAATCGTGCCCAAAAAATGATGAAGCCAACCCAAATCAATCATCTCAAAATATTGTTTTAACTTAGATTAAATTTAAAAAATAAAACTAGTTTGACTGTTGGTTTTAATAAAATCATAAACACACAAACCAATTAAAATAATTTTCTTATCCTCATTTGTCACAAATAAATCATTATCAAAGAAATAATTAAAAAAATATAGATTTTTAAAGAAGCTGTTAATTTTAGAGTACCAAGCTCTAGGAGCTTGTTTTAAACCATACAAAGAATTCTTTAATCAAAAACATAAAATTTTACACCATGTTCTTCAAAACATTTAGGTTGAGTCATATAGATTTCTTCTTTGAGATCACCATTCAAGAATGCATTTTTAACATCTATTTGGCGTATTTCCCAACAATATTAAGTAGTGAGAGTTAGAAGAATCCTAATTGTACTCATTTTTGTTGCAGAGCAAAGGTTTCTACATAGTCAATTCCGGGTTTTTAAGTAAACCCACGAGCCACTAACCTTACCTTAAATTTATCAATTTCACCTGTGGAATTGTATTTGATCTTAACTAAGATCCAACTTTTTTTTATTCCACTAAATAGAGGGACAATCATCCAAGTTTGATTTTTAAAAAGTGCATTGTATTCAGATTTCATGGCTTCCCTCCATCTTTTGTCTCGATTTGCTTCTTTGAAAAATTGGGGTTCACATTCATATAAAGTAATTATGGCGTAGTAAGTGTGTTTACTTCTAGTCATTTTTCTAATATTATCAGGATAAGAATCTTGAATTAGGGATTGATTCATTTTAGATCTTTTAAATTGGTAAACACTTTGTGATGTCTCCCCCTCAACCTCATTATTCATAGTGTTCGGAATAGGATCATCATCCTCTAAGACATCAGTTTTTTCATTAAGAGAAACATGAGAGGATTCAAAAGAAGAAACACAAAATAGTTTTTAAAGGATTTGAACATTCCTATTTTCAATGATCTCATGTTTAAATGGATCATAAACCCTTAATCATTTTGTTCTTCCTATGTAACCAACAAAGATGCAGGAATAGGAGGTACGATCAAGTTTCTTCCTTTTAACTTTAGGAATGAAAATAGAAGTCGGAATATCAAATATCTTACGATGAAAAACATTTAGTTTATTTTTCGCCCATATTTCTAGATACATAGTTAAATGCAGGGCTTTTGAAGGTGCTCTGTTTAGAATGTGAATAACAAGATTCATGGCTTCTACCCACAAAAATTTATGGGCATTTACAAAGTGAATCATTGTCCTAACCATTTCTAAAATTGTTCGATTTTTCCTTTTTGCAACTCCATTTTCTCGCGGAGAATAGGGAGTGGCTAACTCTATTTGGAAACAACATGAAGTGCATAATGCATCAAACTCTTTATATACGTATTCATCTCCATTGCAGCTTCTTAATCCCTTAATTTTTAGCTTAGAAGAGTTTTCAACTAAGGCTTTGAATTCCTTAAACTTAAATGTTCGGCGAGGATAAAATTCGCAAAAATTCATCAACCGATAAAGTTCTCCAAAAAATTCGTCAATAAGTTTAGATTATATATAAATATTTTTTTAAATAAAGCTATACAAATATTTTTAAATAAATAATAAACATACAAAATGGTTGAACTTGAAATACACAAATATTATTAAATACTTTCAAAAACATTATGAAATGATGTCAAAACATATTTGTAACTTATAAGTTGATCAAAATACTAAATAGAACATTACACGCATGTGAAATCACAAATTTAAAGAGGGTTTCTTGTTTCAAAAGAGTCTAGATTCTAAAGCATCTAAGTTCTACCACTATTCTCAAACTTTTGGATTTCTCTAAACTTTTACATCAAAAAAGCTCAAAATCATCAAGAGCACTTGGATGAGATGGTTCGATATCATCATCTTCAGATTCACCATTGAATCCATCTTGTGAAAGCAGTCAAGATCATCTACATCTGCCATGTGTTTTGAAATGGGTTGGAGTTGTGAAGACGAAGTAGATGAGTCTTTCATTGCTTTCTTCATACATAGCTTGCAGATTGCTGCGAATATAAACAAGATCTCCCAACCTCCCAAACAACAACTTGTTCCACTTCTTTGACTGAATGTGGTCAAAGCAACTCCAATTCCTTTCACACGCTGATGAACTAGCTCCTGACTCAATACTCTAACAGCAAAGCGTTGTAGCTCACAAGTATCTGCTCCAAAGTTACTCCACCACCTATATCCTTCAACATTTGGGCGTGACATGTCATACTTGGCTGCTGGTATTCCAAACATCTTTTCTTCTAACATGTATGTCCAACACTGATCCCTAATTTTACTTGCAACTTGTGGATCTGGTTCAAACCTCCCTATGGCTTCATAAAGGCCACTCATGATTTCACTGTCACCCTGTCTGTCTATATGGAAGAGTTTTGGCTCCAAATAGCAAGCTGCTGCATGCAAGGGGGTGTGCATCATTTTCCACCTTGAATCAATTGTTTCCCATATCTCAATATAGTCTGCTTCCACATTATTGAATGTTTTTGAATGCTTTCCTTGCAACGGTCCATGCTTTCATAAAGCATACCAAGACAAGGTTTATCACCATCAACCATACGAAGCACTTCAACAATCGGTTCACACACTTTTAAAACTTTTGTTGCATTTTCCCAAAAATTGTTGTTTAGAATTATTTGCTCTATGTTCTTTCCTTTTGCACCTTTAGAAAGAACTGAATTTTCCCAATCAATGGAACAAATAACTGATCTTAGCGCTGCTTTCTCTTCAACCACTCTTTTCAAAGTGATATAAAATGAGGCAAATCTTGTTTCACAAGGCCTCAACAACTCTCTGGATGCATGCTGCCTATAAATGTTCAATGTGAGCCGGTGGTTTCTGATGAAATTTGCAATTGCTCTCCCTTTGTGAATTGCTTCATGCACCCATGGAAATTTAGCCAAGTCATGAAGCAACAAATCAAGACAATGTGTTGCACATGGACTCCAAAATATATGTGGGTACTTATCCATAATCAACTTCCCACGCCCACACAGTTTGCAGCACTATCAGTCACAACTTGAACCACGTTCTCTATACCCACTTCAAGAATGGCTTCCTCTAATATTTTGAAAATATACTCAGAGGTCTTCTTGTGGTTCATGGCATCAACTACTTTCAAAACACTACACCCAGAGGGCAAGCCACCAAAACATTAATCAATGGCCTCTGACACATGTCTGACCATCCATCACTCAATATGGTGCACCTGTTACACTCCAAGAGGCTTTGACCGCTGCCAATTTCTCAGTCACCCTTTCTTTTGATTTCTTCAAAAGAGTTGTTCGAAGAGCCTCTGAAGTAGGAGGTGTATACCCTTTGCCAAACTCTGCAACTTTCTCAATTGCATTCTTAAAATGCGGATTTCTTGCAACATTGAATGGAATTGCACTTGAATAAAACAAATCAGCAAATGCATCATCCACATGTTGTTTCTCCACTGGTTTCCAAAGGTTGTTCAAAGTTCCACTCTTTGATCCCCTTGTTGCATCACCGGATGTGGGAATGTTTGAAGCGAAGACATAAAATTTGTAGTGAACCTAGATATTTCTGCTTGAATTCTCTTCTTTTTGCGCTGATTTCTGCTTTCCTGCGAGACGAAGAGGCTTGGTCTTTCTCTAAAGCAGCTTTGATGCTTGGAGTTACATTTGGGCATGCAATAACACCCCCTCCCGCACCAACTGAGATGCCAAGTAGGTGGTCCATTACCCTTGTGATACTCCCGACAAATGAATGACCACACAAATTACATTTGATATGACTACCATTGCATGTTACGTGTTTCCATCCCTCAGCTTTCAATTTCGGGGTGCCATTGAATTATGTTAGGAACCTACATGTTTTAAAGACGATGAGATTATAATACCTATATAACTTTAATACCAAGTAAACATCCAAAATAATAATAATCTAATTAAATTATTAAAACTTAAAAGCCTTCTAAAAAGAATAATAAATAACTAAATTATAATTAAGTCCTAATGAAAAATTAAACTTAATTTAAAAAATATTAATGTTATTCATAATATAAGAATTATAAATACATATTATAAAATTTAAATAATTTCGTAATTTATATCTTAAGCTCAAAAATATATTAAAAACATATAATTAATTGATAAATAATAAATTACGAATCTAAATTTCTAATTTTATATGATGTAATTATTAATTAGTTTCTAACTATCAATAAATAATAAAAATATATTAACAACCTAAAATTAATTGATAAATATTAAATAATAAATTATACATCTAAATTTATAATTTCGATGATCTAATTATTAATTAATTTCTAACTATTAAAAAATAATACAAATATATTAATAAACCTAAATCTAAAAAAAAAATTTCTAACTATTAATAAATAATAATAATATATTAATAAACCTAAATATATAAATTCTAATAACAAATTAAAATTTAATATTATATTTTTAATAACAAAAATTTATAACTTTAAATTTAACATAATAAATGAATGAATAAAACAAACCTAAACCAAATGTTTAGGTTTGTTTTATTTATTTAGTTACTATTATTTTTAAACGTCACTAAACAAATAAAATATTTCAAAAGAATTCTTTATTTTTATAAACAATCCTAAACGTAATTTATTGACTATGTTTTTAAATACTTAAACATCAATAAACAAATAAAAACCTAAACCTAATTTTTTATTTACTATGTTCATGTAAAGTTTTATTTTGTTTTTATTTATGCGGAAAGGGAAATACCTGGCTGTGGCGTGTGCTACGAGCTGCTCTCCACGATGTGTAGCTGTGAGCTCTTTCTCTCCACCGTCGACTGTATTGAACGAGCAACGAGTAGCAACTGTGCGAGCAACAACTGTATTGGCGTGTCTGACGAGCTACGAGCAGCAACTGTATTGAACAAAACCCTAACCGTCATTAATAAACTCTGCAAATCAACAATTGCACTTCAACTGTCTGGCTACGAGCAGCTCTCCACGAATGGTGCAGTTCGCAACTTCACAAAATCACGTTTTTGTTTGTAGTTGTAACATTACCTTAACCGACTTGCATAAATAGCAAACGAAACACTAGCTGACATTAATGCAAACCATAAAAACTCATAAACAGTTGCACCTACTTTGACCGGTTGCATTTTTATCGGAATATTCGAATTTATGGCGAACTTTAACGAATTTTTTAATTTTTATTGGAAATCGCCGAATTTCAAACTTTTTGGTTGAAATCCAGTGAATTCTGTGACTTAGTTTCTAATAGTGATATAGATTTTTTTTGTGAAAACATAAGAAAAGTGCATGTGTACGGACACTTTTTTATGTGAAAAGAATGAATTTTCCTGCCAAATAAAATTGCATACAAGGATTTACAAAATGTTGAATATTGCTGAGAATATTTTTCCAATAATTTTAATAATATTAAATGATTTAACAAGTCAAGAAAGTAAGAAAAAATGAAAACTTTGACTGGAAGTGTTTGAAATATTTGATTTTTCTTTTTTAAACGAATAAGACAACAATGAGTAGATTGTGAGATATAAGTTTTGTAATTCGTTGGTTGATCGTCAAAAGTTATTAAACTATTAGTAACACTAATGAATCAGTCCCTGAATGACTTGTTACATGAAGAACGTACCCCAAAACCTGTTACATTATGTAGAAATTCTGATATTATGTGTATGCATATATATATGTTACCTGGTGCTCTAATTCATTTATGACTTAGTAATAATTTAATTTATATATATATATATAATATATTCAAAAACTAGATTCTCCTCTACAAACCCATATAATTTTTTTTAAATACATAAAGCGTTAACGAATATTTTGTGCCTAAAAGCAAAAGTCAGAACAAAAACAAAGTTCAAAATCCTCCTAAAGCCTTCATGGTTGATCAAATGCAGATTTCCAAACCTTGTTTGGATCCCCTAGCCAAAATCCAAGGCTATTTAGGAGAGAAGAACACTTTTAAAAGTTGAAAATAAACAAAGAGCATAGCTTTTGAGAAGTATGAACCCTTTAAAAATCTATTTTTAATTCAATTTATGACTCTACATGAAAGGCGTACACTTTTGTAGTTCAAAGGGCACATGCCCTTTGCATTCAAAAGGGCGTATGCCCTATTTGACTCATTTTTTTTTCCTGAACCTATTCAAAATAGGTTCGGGGAGAGATTTACAAAGGGTATACGCATTTTGAAAAAATTTACCAAAATGGCCACAAAATTGTGTTTTGAGGAGCCATTTATTGTATTGTTTTTTCTTTACCCCCATCTTTTTGTATCTACCACATGAACTAACTCTAAAAGATGAGAAAGGTTTGCGTCATGACATTTGTGAAAGGGTTGAATGTGTTGCTTACCACATAAACATCCCTGTTCTCACAAATTCAATTATGAGTTTTGATTTTCTAAGTGGCTATTTTGCCCCCTTCATGCTCTGTAAAAAATTTTCCCTTACTCCAATGTTGATGGTATTGCATGCATTGTTGAAAAAACCTTAGTCGCAATCATTTCACCGCGTTTGGAAGTTACATAAGTAAAATAAAAATATACATAAAAAATAAATTAAACATTTGATATAATAAAATATTAGGGATAAGTTCTAAGTTGTCCTTTCACGGACTAACCCTTTTAAACCCATGGTGTGACTTCGTGTCTTCGTCTTGTGTGGTAATGTCGTTCTTCTCAGCGATGTTATCCATTTCAGGATCATTTCGATAAACTTGAAGTTTGATATTTATAATTGTTATCACCTAAGTCACATAGTTCATTCGGATTTAGACAACCAAAACGTTCGAAATTCGGAGCTTTCCAATAAAAATTAAAAAAATCATTAAAGTTCACCATAAATTCGAATATTCTAATAAAATGCAACCGGTCAAAGTAGAACCTTGTGCATTTGGGTATATGAGTTTTTATGGTTTGCATTAATGTCACCCATAGGGTTTCGTTTGCTATTTATGCAAGTTAGTTAATGTAATGTTACAACTACAAACAAAAACGTGATTTCAACCAAGTTCGAAATTCGCATTTCCAAAAATAAATATTCGAGAGAGTTGCTCGTAATTCGAATATCGTGGAGAGGAGGAGCTCGTTTTTTTTGCCGACAAATACAACCGATTGTTGTAGGTGTTCATTATGATTTTTCAGAGTTTATTAGCTGACGGTTAGGGTTTTGTTTAATTATATGCAAGCTTTATGGGAAGGTTTACAACTGCGTGAAGCTTCGTTGATCGTGAGGTCTCCAAGCTGTGGAGCGAAAGAGCTCGCTTTGTACACATTGTGGAGAGCAGCTCGTAAACACGCGCCACGAGGGTGAGTTTACAGTTGTTTTGTGTGCCTGCGATTGCTTTCCCTTTCCGCAAAAATAAAAACAAATAAAACTTTACATGTACATAGTAAATAAATTAGGTTTAGGTTTTTTATTTGTTTATTGAAGTTTAAACATTTAAAAACATAGTAAATAAATTAGGTTTAGGATTGTTTATAAAAATAAAGAATTTTTTTAAATATTTTATTTGTTTATTGACATTTAAAAATATAATAATAAATAAATAAAACAAACCTAAACATTTGGTTTAGGTTTGTTTTATTCATTCATTTATTATGTTAAATTTAAAGTTATAAATTTTTGTTATTAAAAATATAATATTAAATTTTAATTTGTTATTAGAATTTATATATTTAGGTTTATTAATATATTATTATTATTATTTATTAATAGTTAGAATTTAATTTTTAGATTTAGGTTTATTAATATATTTATATTATTTTTTAATAGTTAGAAATTAATTAATAATTAGATCATTATAACAAAATTATAAATTTAGATGTATAATTTATTATTTAATATTTATTAGTTAATTTTAGGTTGTTAATATATTTTTATTATTTATTGATAGTTAGAAACTACTTAATAATTACATCATAGAAAATTAGAAGTTTAGATTTGTAATTTATTATTTATCAATTAATTATATGTTTTTAATATATTTTTGAGCTTAAGATATAAATTATGAAATTATTTAAATTGTATAATATGTATTTATAATTCTTTATTATGAATAACATTAATATTTTTAAATTAAGTTTAATTTTTCATTAGGACTTAATTATAATTTAGTTATTTATTATTATTTTTAGAAGGTTTTTAAGTTTTAATAATTTAATTAGATTATTATTATTTTGGATGTTTACTTGGTATTAAAGTTATATAGGTATTATAATCTCATCGTCTTTAAAACATGTGCAGGTTCCTAACATAATTCAATGGCACCCCCGAAATCAAAAGCGAGGGATGGAAACACGTAACATGCAATGGTAGTCATATCAAATGTAATTTGTGTGGTCATTCATTTGTCGGGAGTATCACAAGGATAATGGACCACCTACTTGGCATCTCAGTTGGTGCAGGAGGGGGTGTTATTGCATGCCCAAATGTAACTCCAAGCATCAGAGCTGCTTTGGAGAAAGACCAAGCCTCTTCGTCTGCAGGAAAGCAAAAATCAACACAAAAAAAGAGAATTCAAGCAGAAATATCTAGGTTCACTACAAATTTTATGTCTTCTGCTTCAAACACTCCCACGTCCGGTGATGCAACAAGGGGATCAAAGAGTGGAACTTTGAACAACCTTTGGAAACCAGTGGAGAAACAACATGTGGATGATGCATTGGCTGATTTGTTTTATTCAAGTGCAATTCCATTCAATGTTGCAAGAAATCCGCATTTTAAGAATGCAATTCAGAAAGTTGCAGAGTTTGGCAAAGGGTATACACCTCCTACTTCAGAGGCTCTTCGAACAACTCTTTTGAAGAAATCAAAAGAAAGGGTGATTGAGAAATTGGCAGCGGTCAAAGCCTCTTGGAGTGTAACAGGTGCACCATATTGAGTGATGGATGGTCAGACATGTGTCAGAGGCCATTGATTAATGTTTTGGTGGCTTGCCCTCTAGGCGTAGTGTTTTTGAAAGTAGTTGATGCCATGAACCACAAGAAGACCTCTGAGTATATTTTCAAAATATTAGAGGAAGCCATTCTTGAAGTGGGTATAGAGAACGTGGTTCAAGTTGTGACTGATAGTGTTCTGCAAACTGTGGGTGCTGGGAAGTTGATTATGGATAAGTACCCACATATATTTTGGAGTCCATGTGCAACACATTGCCTTGATTTGTTGCTTCATGACTTGGCTAAATTTCCATGGGTGCATGAAGCAATTCACAGAGGAGAGCAATTGCAAATTTCATCGAAACCACCGCCTCACATTGAACATTTACAGGCAGCATGCATCCAGAGAGTTGTTGAGGCCTTGTGAAACAAGATTTGCCTCATTTTATATCACTTTGAAAAGAGTGGTTGAAGAGAAAGCAACGCTAAGATCAGTTATTTGTTCCATTGATTGGGAAAATTCAGTTCTTTCTAAAGGTGCAAAAGGAAAGAACATAGAGCAAATAATTCTAAACAGCAATTTTTGGGAAAATGCAACAAAAGTTTTAAAAGTGTGTGAACCAATTGTTGAAGTGCTTCGTATGGTTGATGGTGATAAACCTTGTCTTGGTATGCTTTATGAAAGCATGGACCGTTGCAAGGAAAGCATTCAAAAAACATTCAATAATGTGGAAGCAGACTATATTGAGATATGGGAAACAATTGATTCAAGGTGGAAAATGATGCACACCCCCTTGCATGCAGCAGCTTGCTATTTGGAGCCAAAACTCTTCCATATAGATAGACAGGGTGATAGTGAAATCATGAGTGGCCTTTATGAAGCCATAGGGAGGTTTGAACAAGATCCACAAGTTGCAAGTAAAATCAGGGATCGGTGTTGGACATACATGTTAGAAGAAAAGATGTTTGGAATACCAGCAGCCAAGTATGACATGTCACGCCCAAATGTTGAAGGATATAGGTGGTGGAGCAACTTTGGAGCAGATACTTGTGAGTTACAACGCATTGTTGTTAGAGTATTGAATCAAGGAGCTAGTTCATCAGCGTGTGAAAAGAATTGGAGTTGTTTTGACCACATTCAATCAAAGAAGCGGAACAAGTTGTTGTCTGGGATGTTGGGAGATCTTTTTATATTCGCAGCAATCTGCAGCTATGTATGAAGAAAGCAACGAAAGACTCATCTACTTCGTCTTCACAACTCCAACCCATTTCAAAACATGGCAGATGTAGATGATCTTGACTTGCTTTCACAAGATGAATTCAGTGGTGAATCTGAAGATGATGATATCGAACCATCTCATCCAAGTGCTCTTGATGATTTTGAGCTTTTTTGATGTAAAAAGTTTAGAGAAATCCAAAAGTTTGAGAATAGTGGTAGAACTTAGATGCTTTAGAATCTAGACTCTTTTTGAAACAAGAAACCCTCTTTAAGTTTGTGATTTCACATCCGTGTAATGTTCTATTTAGTATTTTGATCAGCTTATAAGTTACAAATATGTTTTGACATCATTTCATAATGTTTTTGAAAGTATTTAATAATATTTGTGTATTTCAAGTTCAACCATTTTTGTATGTTTATTATTTATTTAAAAAATATTTGTATAGCAGATTTATATGATCCGAATATTTTGGCGAACTTTATCAATTGACGAATTTTTACCGAATTTTATCCTCGCCAAACACGAACACGAACCAGGTGACTTAGGTTGTAGGTACACGGGACATGAAGAAAATTGTAGCGTTCTATATGTTTTTGTAATAATGGGTTATCCTTGAAATACATGTAATATTAAATGGATGTATATCAACACTATGTTTATAAACATGAATGTTATTTATGGATTATTTTGTGATGAGTGAGAAATTGTAGTATATTGGTATCCTTGGGAAAATGGGCATTCTATTCTAGGGGTGATTTAATTATAGGTATATATCTTGCTAATGGTGTAGATGTACATTTTAACTGGAAATGAAATGATCTTTCATAACGTGCTTTTGTGTGTTATTAATGAATGAACTCCTTTGTGTTTTACTAATTACTTTGGAATTCGTAGAAGAACCAAAGCAAAAAAGGACGACCTTAGAGTAAGATTCTTGTTTGACACCCTCTTGTGTGTGAGCACATTAGCTTAGAAAACTGAAAATTAAAGGGCGAGCCTAGTTTTCTTAACATTCTTTTGGCACCTCCTAGCTTAGAGGTAATAAGAGCACAAATTCAGGATTTTGTTGAATCATGTCTGCTTGTCGACATTGTCATGAAACCACCCTATAGGAATGGTAATGGTTAAACATTGTTTAGAGTATAAGGGGTTCCTACTAGGAATTATATTCATGCATGTTGAAGTTGTGTGGGATGCTTTAGTTTAAGGCTTAGAGTCACTTTTGTGACATGTGGGACGTAAGGTCTAAGCAATGTAATTGTATAGTTGTCTTGAGGTTAAGCATAGAGGGCTAAGCAATGAACGTACTTGATTCATAGGGGCAATTAGGAAATGTAATTTCACAACTTTGAAATGTGATCATGCATACCTTGGAAAACCATAAAGTGAGGTGGTACCTCACTTAGTACCCTCTAATAGAATCCTGACTTTTTAAAATGCGAATGATATAAGACTGACACATAAGTGAAACTTGGAGTTATCTTATAACTTAGGCCTTCTTTTGTTGTTGAAAGTACATATAAACTGCTCCATCTCGAGACATGTGAGAAACATAATCTCTTATCTAGAAAATGAAACTTATGACGTATAACTATTAAAAATGACTCTAACCAAGAGGTACCGTCAAGTATAAAAGAAATACCTTTGGATTTGACAAAGTTATTGTGAAATAAGGGTGTTTGGTTACTCCGGTTTTGAATTTAGTAAGGTGTAGATTCCTTGAGTGTAAATGAAATGATTAATCGTGTGACCTCTCATGAGGTTATTGGTGAAAGAGACTTTGATGTATGTTTCACCCACGAATGTCTCATTTGTAATATGTCTTTAATATTGAGAGTCTAGGAATAATGAAATGAATTGTGTTGTGTGAGATCAAACTCCTTGTAGTCTTGAATCCCTATGTGAAAAGCAAGTGTTATGAATCATAATTGTTCTAAAAACGATGTTAATATGAGATCTAAGTAACAACATAAATATAATTAGAACAAGAGTAATCAAGATGAAACTATGGAATGATTGTTACAAAAAACATATGCACCTTGAATGATGTCAAACCAACTAAAATGCCTAACGATCTTAAAACAAATGAAAATAAAGGAGGGCATCATTATGATCCAAAACGTTTTATTAAAATGGGAAATATACAACCTTGAGGTATGAGCGCATGTCTCATATACATAGTGTGGGTTAAACAATGATGTCGAATGAAATAACGAATATGTAGCCTTGGGAACGAGAATATTTGTTTACATGATAAATGATTTCGAGACCTATAGGGTTAAATAAGGGAGTTTAAATGGTAGTTAAGATGGAACCATCTTAAGTTAAGTGTTAAACAAAATAAAAGAAATGCAGTCTAGAAAAGAAAAGGAAAATGTATGTTTCATGTCAAGTGCTCTTCAAACCTTTAAGGATAATAATGAAATATGATTACAATAAATAGGTAACCATGAAAATGTGATATTGTGGAAGGTGCCTATTCGTGATGTTCATGTTGTGGTTGGGTCGTGGTTTCATACTTGCTCGTTTATATAAGTGTGGCGTTGGTTTGCATCTTGTGTCATCTTGATATTTGCATGTTCTTCATGTTGGTGTAAACGTTGCATGTGGTGTTGAGCAATCTCTTGTGAGTCTTTATGGTGTCGCATAGTTGTATCAAGTAAAATAAAGTCAAAAAAAAATTATCCTGGTATATTTGGTCTTGTGTTTGGGTCCCACATGGGTGGGCGCTACAAAGACCTACAAGTTTTTTAGGAGACGAGGACTTATCAGCAAGAATCCTAAAATTTAGGTGCCTAAGTCTATCATGCCACAACCAAGTTTCATTTCTAATTTCTAATGTGGGAGGAAGACGGTCTCATCAACAAATCCAAAAAGATATAATGCGACGATTCTTCAATATGCCTTCAATAATAACCAAGTTAAATCGATCTTTTATAAACCATTTGTCTTTAAGTAAGATAACACTAAAGTTACTCCGAATCATGATAACAATTATTTTTAAGTTTATGGACATACATGACATTACTAATGAAATCATTAGGGATCTTGTCTTTACCTCGACTTTTATCTTCTATGACGGAGCTATCACCTAGATAGATTCTTTCGCAACATCTACAAGGATATCACACATGTAAGTCATGTGTCTCAAGGCACCACTATCTGGGATCCATTCACTATCATCAAATGTAGCAAGTGTGGCATAAAGTGCAATGGTTTTATTTGAACCGTGATTCTGATTTGAATTTTGATTTTGGTTCTGATTTGACTTCTGATGGTTGATTTTTTTTCTATTATTTTAAAAGTTTTTGTTATTAGAATTTTCTTGTCTTGGTAACAATCTTCTTTCTTGTGGCCAAATTTGCCACAAGTTAGAGTAGTTACCATTAAAATTGACCTTGTAATTATTTTTCAGGATCTTCTTGCTACTATTCTTTTTGTTATAGTTAGAGGGATTGAATTTTGATTTGAATTTAGTATTTTGATTTCCGTTATTTTAAGGAGCAAGATTCTTCTGAGCCTAAGAGAGAAGAACCCGAGTGACATTCTCTTTGGAATCAAAATCAATTATAACTTATTCTTCCTAAATAACAAGAGTAGATAGGGTGTTCAAATCAAGAATATCATATTCATTTTAATATTTGGAGTTCAGAATCGAAAAGAAGAACCTGGACCTTTAATGAATGTTCATCTGGATTATGAAATAGAGAAGTTTATCTTGGATTAGACCTTAGTTGCACCATCCAATTGGGATTTAATATTCTTAATTTTAGAAAGATAGTTTACAATTTTCTCATCTCTTTTCATAGGACTTGTCATCATTCCAAAATGAATTTTATAATTTTAGAAAGCCTAGTGCCTTAGTGCATTGACTCTAACATTTTCCAAGCATCATAAGGTGATTCATGATTTTCAATGTGGAGTAGGAATTCATCCTTAACATTATGCAAAATGATAGACATGGTTTCTTCATTTTTTTGCCGAGAAGCGATCGGGATATCAACCATTGTTTGTCTACCAATAGGTTGTTTGTCTAATCCATTTACAATTGCATTTACAATGCCCCGTAGCTTTTGAGCCATAAATTCAGCTTTCAACCTAATTTTTCAAGTGTTATAATTTGTCTTGTTCAATAACCGAGATTTATCCAAGCTAAAAACACTAGAAGTCATTTTTAATTTCCTAAATTTTTCAAAAATATTATTAGAAAAATTGCACACAAATTCTTGGAGTAGAAAATTAATTTTAAGAAATATCAAAAGAATAAACTCATTTTTCCAAGAAATTAATTTTGTAAATTTTTCGCTTTATGAAATTAATTTTTCGCAATTTAAAGTCCTAAAAAATTGAAAAAATGACATTTGCAAAAATAATATTATTTTTGAAAATCAAAAATAGTTTTAACTTTTACTTTTTGAATTTTTTTTAAATTTAAGCTTTTAAAAAAGCTTACTTCAAAAAAATCTTTTAAAAAGATTTAAATAAAAGTTGAGGGTTTAAGGGTTTTGAACTCCTAACTCCTTTTTCAAAAAATTATTGCAAAAGGATAAGGTGTCGATTGCCCTACAAGTCTGCGGACAATTATATATATATATAACGTGGAGTGGGGGTCAAACCCCTCACCTCCACTTCCCCTAAGGCTTGGCGATAGCTTAGCTAGTCGTCTAAGCTAGCTAGCTCAGTGGGTTAGACCAAAAGTAAATATAAGTATAAATTTAAAATTTCTTTTAAAAAACAAGGAAACACCCTTATCACTTTTTAGGGTTTCCAAAAAAAATAAGGGCGTAGGGTCCAAATATTTAAACTTGTTCCCTGTCGCCTTGGAGGACTCTTGCCGCCATTGGAATTGATATTGAATTATTCTCTGTTGTGTGAGAGAGGGTTGAAGATCTTTAGGTAGGTGTCCAAAATATAGCCGCTTTGCTACATATGTTGTTGGCATTGGATTTCTTTCGACCATTATTTATACCACTTCCTTGAATGGAGGGTGTGCGAAGGTCGAGCTTGGTATGGGACTGCTACAATTTGTCAAAGCAAAGGACGAGCCGAGATACAAAGGTAAAGAGACTCGAGACAGGGGTCAACAACGTGAATAGTTAGGTTGTGCAAAAGAGAAGGGCCCAATGTGAACCAAGTCGAATAGGGTTTAAAGGAGAAGTGTGTTGCAATGTTTACCGAGTTGGTTCCATTCTACCAAGCAAGCTTAGAGAACGATGAGTTCATCATTGATTTGAGAGGGATAAGTTGAGTTATTAGAGATACTCAAGCTTGAATTGAGTGTCTAAAGTTGTGTAGATATTGTATGTAAAGTTGTGTAGGAAGGGTCTACCGCGCCAAAGTTGAGCCAAACTATCAAGAGAGCTCGCTTACCAATGCATGAGGACAACTCGCGCATTGCACCGCAAACCGAGCGAGGTCGAGAAGAGCTCGATGGGCATTAGGGGCCCACAAAAAAATATAATCTTGATTTTTTGTTTTCTCTGTAAAAAATTTTGAATCTTTTGTGAGTTTGCATAATTCTCTATAATATTTAGATTACGGGATTTTTTTCCTCATGATATACTATAATATTATATTTCAAATTCTTGATTAATTTTTTTCAAAAATCTCTTCTTGCACAATAACTTGGAAACATGCGGGCTCGATACCATGTCAAAGTAATCAAGGGCAAGATTATAGTTTCCAACAATTATGACAGGAATTCATTAATGAATAAAAATGTACAATTGCATGAATGTTAATACAATGTTGTAAATTGAAACAAAAATGAAACAACACAAAACGCCAATTTATGTGGGAAAAACCTTTTTGCGAAAAACCCCACATACAAATGCAAAGTGTCACATTATTAATTTGAGGAATAAGAACCCAATTACAAAGTCTCCTTCTCACTTGTTTAGTACAAATAATGTCATACAATGATTATTGCATAGCAGAGTATCATAGCGCCCCTTCTCCACACCGGAAAACTGATTATAAGGAGCGTGAATAGTTATCATCGTAAATGGTTATCACTGTTTCACATTTCAACCAAATAATTAGTTGATATGTTTTTATCTATGTTCCATGGGGACGTGTCCCTTGCTTTTTAGGCTCGTCCCGTCGCAGGGACGCTTTGAAACTCGGGGACGGGTAGAAACGTCCCTACCCGTCCCCAATTTGTTAAAAAAATTGGAGACGGCTGGGGACAGCAGGGACGCCAGACGTGCACCGGGACGTCAAGGCGTCCCTACATCCCAACAAAGGTAAAAAAGAAAATTTAAACACAAAATTAATTAAAAAAAAAAGGAATATGGGGGCCCACAAGGACCCCCACACTCATTTCTAACTAACCTAAACCTAAAACAACCTCTCTTACAACTAAAACAAAAAAGAAGTTCATTTTTGTCATTTCCCATCTTGTGAAGGAGAAGACAAAGAAAGAAAACAGCAGAGAGAAGAAGGCAAGGGAGCAATATTCTACAATGAATTCATTTAATAGTTTTGTATTGCTCATGCAACAACGTGTCTATGAATAGAGAACATAAAGTAATTACTAATATGTTTTGGTGATAAACAAATTGTGGTATTATGTTGAATGGTTTGTTGTGCAGCAGAGGGTGTATAAACAAAGCATTGAGTAATATGCTTTCGTGAAAAACACAAGGGTATTTACCCAATTCTTTGAACTATGTGTATGAATACATAATGTAGAGTAATATGTTTTGGTGAAAAACATTGTGGTATCAGTTCAATGTTGTGTTGTGCAGCACAGGGTGTACGAATAGAGCATAGAGTAATATGTTTTCCAAAAAAGACTGTTTTTGACTCAATGTTGTGAAAGGTGTGTGTGACTACAAAACACGGAGTAAAATGTTTTGGTGAAAAAGAGTGTGTTATTCAGTTCAATGTTGTGTTGTGCAGAAAAGGTGTATGAACAAAGCATAAAGTAATATGTTTTGCTGAAAAAAACAGCGGGTTTTTACTCAATTCTGAAAAACCCTATTATCATGACCGCTCCAATATGCCTGCTCAAAAGTGTGACAATGCATTTGCTAATTGTATGCTTGATGATGCATATGATTGCATTTGAATTGTTAGACTTTTGTGCAGGTGTTGTGTACTATATACTTTTTCTATGTTTCAGACATTTTGTTGTTGTCTAGTTGAAACTTGCAGCCCTTGGGCATTTCATTGTAATTATTATTGTAATTGAAACTTGAACCTTATGTGAAATCTCAATTCAGCTCCAGTTCTATGTATTAAGGTTCTAAAAATGTGTGTGATGAATGCTTTATCAATGTTATCATATGAATATATTTGAAATTTCCTATATTTTTATATTTTCCTTTATTTTTAATAGTCGTCCCCATAGTCCCCATCCCAAAACTTGGTGGAACATAGGTTTTTATAGGTTTATATAACCTTTAATTTTTAGATAAGTTTATATTTTTAAAACAAACTTATGTATTATGTGTGGAATAATGTTTGTTTATAAGGACCACATATAAATGTAAACCCACAAACATTAAATGTTCCAACACCAAACACCCACATTAAATCTTGTGGAGTGTATGTAATTTTGACTTTGTTGTCCATGTAACAAATTAATGAGCATCATGTGTCCCCTGTTATAATTTGAAACATTTCAAAACAAGTAGGGTTCAACGTCCCTCACAATGAAATAAGGCATCTACGAAATTATATCCACATCCACTCTTCACAATACTCATGGTTGTCAAGTTTACTTGCATGCACCATGTGCGGTAATTCGTAGCTAGAACACTCTCAACTCGGTGTTTCGGAGTGGGTAATACCTTATATTATTATTTTTCCTAGGTTCATTCACTCTTTCTTCTATCTTGTGTTGCCCCTTTGCTATGACATTCTCGTCGTCAACAAAGTTTGACCTTATCTCCAAGGAATTCTTTTTCCGCATGCCTAGTGTTACTAGGACCAAATGATGAGGGTTTTCGTTTACTTCTATCATACTTGCTCTTCACATCCACTCTTCACAATACTCGTAGTTGTCAAGTTTACTTGCCCACCACGTGTAGGAATTTGTAGCTAGAAGACTCTCAACTAGGTGTCTCTAGAGTGGGTAATACCTTATATTATTATTTTGCTTGGATTCATTCACTCTTTCTCCTGTCTTATGTTTCCCATTGCTTTGACCTTCTCATCGTTAATGAAGTTTGAACCATCTTTGGACTTTAAGTAGGGTTTTATCTAGGAACTGCCCATCTTGCCTTCCCTAGGTATGCCAAATTTGTCAAATGTCGCCTCCAAGGAATTCTTTTGCCACATGGCTAGTGGTATTATGGCCAAATGATGAGGGTTTTGTTTTCTTCTATCATACTTATCGTAGAAAACCATAATTTTGACCGTGGTGTTTGAATCTTAGTGACTTCATCAAAACCGCCCTAGGACTGCTCTGAAGCTAGTGCTAGTGTCGAATGCAAGTTTTTTGCGCCTTGTTCTTCCTCTTAAAGTTAAAACCTGAAATTTTCCGGTATTTTCGTGTTGTCTGAATGGTGAAACTAAAATTGTAGGAGACCAATATTCGGTATTAACCCATTATACAATTTCAATCGTTGGGCATGTTAGAAGATGTGAACAAAGAAGGAATGAAGAAAAACCGGAATGCACACATTGTAGATTGTGTGTTCGTCATTTTATTATGCAAGAGATAGTTACAAAATGGTTGAGAAGGTTACAACTGATCTTTAGTTAATACATAACTAATAGTGACTTAATAATAAACTATAAGCCTTATATTTTAATACCCCCTCTTAAGGCTTACACTACAAAAAGCAAAAACAAACATACTGATAGAAAATTGAAACAACAGAACCAGAGCCACGCATTCTTTAGAAGCTTTCTCTTTGAAAACAATTCTTTGACTAGGTAGAACTCCATCAAGTTGCCTCGTAACCCTCGTAAAGGTGTAGTTCTCAAGTTGAATTCCCAAGTTCCCGGATTCCACCTCTCCAAACTCCCGAATTACAAACCTCCTAAATTATTGGACAACCATCCATATTGAGCTACATTCACAATGCTCTATCATGTCATCGCATGACCCTCATAAGGTATTATTCTCAAGATCCACAAACTCCCAAATTAAATGAGAAGCCATCCATGTTGAGCTTCATCTACACTAGATCCCTTCCTATCTTCAAATTCTAAGGCTTCTCAAAATATGTATTCTTCATCAGCAAATTCTTCACCACTTTCAACATTTGGTGGATCTTCAACAACAGCCATATCAACTTCATTGGGTATGCCTTTGAGCTTTCCCTTGAGAACATCATTGGCTCGAATGTTACAAGAGGTCCACGCTCTATGGCCTCTTTTCTTGCAATAATAACATTAATCTCCCTTTGTCTTTATCTGATCTTCTACAATAATTTCTTGAGTAGAATGCACTCTCATGTTGAGGATCACCTTTGATATCTCCTACAATTGTTCTCTTTTCTTTAGCTAAGAGAGCTGAAATTATATCTTCTACAGATTGGGAACATATCTAATTGAGAGTCAAATGACATTGTTGTATCATAAAAGCAAATTATTTAACAAATAGCTTTTGCATCCTCTTCATTTACCATAGCTTTGACTTTTGCTAGTTGTTATATGGGAGACCTCAAATTGCTTATCGACTAGACATGGTGACTTTGTCATTCATCTTGAATCTGAATAGTTGAAGTTTTAATGAAAACTTTGCATTAACCACTTTTGCTCCAAACAATTTATTTAAATTTTCCTAGTTTTCCTTGGATAATATTTCTAGGGCTACATGATGTAACTCTGAATTGGAGACAGCAAGATCAATAATAGATTTGGATTTATCATCTTTGTTATGTTGATACACGAATTTATTGGCATTTGTAGGTGGTTTCTTAGTCCCGTTTACTATTCCCCACAATTTTTTATTCATCAGTTGCATCTATATTTTTACTTTTCAAGTGTGAAAGTTGAGGCCAAAATATTTGTCCAATGGAATTTCCATTCTCAAAACAAATAAATAACACCTTTCAAATAACCTAGTTTACAGCCAAAAATTGTGCAGTTATAGACAAACAATGAAGCTATTTTTTTAAAAGATTGCAAATATCTAAAAATTATTGTAGATGTCTGAATTATTTTTCCAAAATAAAATAAAATTTTCACTAAAATAAAATACCATTGTCGTTTAGATCTTCAGAATAACCAGAAATGGTGTTTCACTTACGACTTGACATAAATCATGCCCTAGACAACTTCCATTCATGCCCTAGCAATCTGTAACTTGTGTTTTGTCTGTTGAAACTCGCCACAGTCATGCCCTAGCAATCTATAACTTGTGTTTCCTAGTTTGAATGGTGTTCTCCTCATGTACTATGGTGCTTTCTATCTATCATATGCCCTAAAATTGCATTTTGGAAATTGCCACAGAAAATGCATGTAAATTTGCAAATGACAACTAGAAAACTTCAAAATATGAGTCATATGGGTCTATGGCTGAGTATTTCGAACTGGTCTATCTACATGCCTTTGCCCTTGTGAGATTGTGCCCCTTGACTGGTTTTACACACTAGCAATGGCTACTTTGACGTTTTTTACAAAGTGCCTTTGGCGTCTCCTAATGGCTAAAAACTAGACTTTTGACTATATTTATGCATTCCTTCTTTCTCCTTGAAATACCTCCTTATGTTTTCTCCTCGCTTGTCCGGCTTTGATACCAATGTTAGAAGATGTGAATAGAGAAGGAATGAAGAGAAACCGAAATGCACACATTGTAGATTGTGTCCGTCATTTTATCATGCAAGAGATAGTTAAAAATAGTTAAGACAGTCACAACCAATCTTCAGTTAATACATAACTAATAGTGACTTAATAATAAACTATAAGCCTCTAGTCTAATGGCGTGCTTGATGAGTTGCAAGGAAGCATATGGTGGTAACAGACTACTTAGTAATGAGAAAGAATCGTTCAATTGTCGTGGTGTCGATTTGTTGATCGTACAGAAACAGAAGATGATGTTTGTACAGTGACAATAATAGGTAGTTGTACAGTACCAATGGCAACATGTGGTCATATGGTAGCAGCAACAGGAATTCTTGGTTGTACAACGTTATGCATAGATCAAATGTTGCTTGTCCTTGGTTGTTCGGTCACCGCTCACATCTAATCACGCCGATAGGCTTTCTACGATGGCAGCCAGTTGGTGGCGGAATATAATTTCCATGCATAAAAAAATAATTTCAACATTAAATTTGATGTCCGTTTGAACGTCACAAGTTGATTTCAACCTTAAATTTGACATCCATTTGACCATCAATAAGAAGTTTTTTCTTTTTGTTTTAAGAAGTGAATCGAAAAATCGTAACATCTTCGCCATGCAATGGATTTTGGAGGTTGTTCTCTTCCGAAAAGATTTTTTTGAGCACAACACATTGGTGCAGCTAGATTGATGCCATTTGTCACTAGTCATTAGATAATTTTCAAACAAGGTAATGGAGTTATTAATCAATTCGTGTATGTAAAATGCAATATAAGTTCCTGGAGATTTATATCTTTCAGTGTTTTTCAGGTAGATTTATTTATGATTTTTGTACTAGTGGTTTAGCTTTGTGTTGGTCATACAGTCTCCTCTCACTTATTTTTCCTTATTTTTTATTTTTACTTTTACCCGCTCCTATTTCTTTGCTAGTAGGTCCTACGTCATCCATACATAGAAGTCCAATGTCAATCATATTGACATTTTCAATGCTTACTTGATACAATTTTAATTTAGAGTCATTCATTGTGTCTTTGACCGACATTCTCGAAAATCTCTAAGATTTTAAATGGCCTAAACCACATCACTTTTAACTCACCTAGTATAATTTCTCTTCTTCCATTATATTGTATTACTAGAGCTCCTGCTTTGAAGTTCATCCGTCAAAGGTGCTTATTATACCAGTACTGCCATTTTTAGTTTCCCACTATGTCATCACCCAATGTTCGTCCAGTTTACTAGATGAGCCATTCTACTAGGCTTTTGTCATGACCAAGTCGGATCTCAACTTCTACCCTTAAGCTTGACACCAAATACTCTATCGGAAATGTTTTCTCTTGATCATATGTGAGTTGGAAGGGTGATGGCTAGCAATGGTCTTATATGTTGTCCGGCAGTACATAACACTACGAGATAAATGTTCTTCCCAATCAACACCCTCTATACGACGCAACTTCAAGATTATTAATATTAGAACTTTGTTTGTATCTTCTATTTAGCCATTTGCTTGTGGGTAGTATGGCTCAAGAGAGAATGAAAGATGCGGAACTCTAAAGTCATCAACCGAATCACATGGTTGACCAAATGCCCTCCACAATTGTTGTTGATTTGCATTGAAATCCACGAATCTAGTGATCACTTGCTCATAGATTAACTTTACAAGTAATTTGGGCACTATTGTCAAGAAATGCTTTGGGTTCGCCCACAGCAAAATATATTTGGCAACCACAATGTACTTACAATGTTGAACCTTACTAACTTCCGAAGGGTGAATGAAATCCAAGCCCCATCTTCTTGAGGCTCACTGCAACAGCCATAGGGGCATAAAGTCCCCATTTAGTTATTTCCCTTTCTCTAGAAAGTGTCACATCCCATTACCCATTCCTTGGCGTCATTGTGTAGTATTGGCTATCATAGTGCCACTAAGAATACCTTCCTTGTTGTAGCATCTAGTCCCAAGTGGCCTCCAACGGTCCTTCATGTGCTTATAGGAGCACATCTTGAATATCTTCTTTCATTACACATTGTCACATGATATGGCCAAGTCCCATCTTGTACAAAAATACCATTGACCAACCGGAACATTTGGGCCTTCAAGGCTCGTTTCTTGCACTCAATGGGTTGCATGTCACTAGGGAATGAAGCAGTCAATAGATATTCTCATACGAAGATAGTAGAATAGCAATCAAAACATAATAAGTGGGCATCCGAGAAAGCCTTCATTAACACCTTCTAGAGGTTCACCTGATTTTAACCAAGAAAGTTGATCATCACTCACATGACTTTTGCCAAACCAAACAATGATTTTGAATGTGAATTCATGTGCCAACATCAACCACCTTTATCAACCTTATAATTGGCTCGTTGACCAAGTAGATCAATGCCTAATGGTCTATAGAATGTGAAGGGTATTAGGAGTAGGTAGTGCTGAAAATTTTGTACCGCATACACCATCCCAAGGGCTTCACGATCTATAGGACTATTTTTTCTTGGCATTCAAAAAAAGTACGACTCACAAAAACAAGAGTGATCCAACCCCGAGTTCTACTTGGGCCAAGGAGACCCCATTGCATGCTTGGAAACATCGGTGTGCACATGCAATTCTTTGTCCCAATCTAGATATAGAAGGATGGGTGAACTAATAAGGCATACCTTTAGTTCTTTTAATGCTTGTTCATGTTTGTTTGACCATACGAAAGGAGATCCCTTCTCTTGTCATGTGTCTAAAGAATGAGAGAGTCTTTTGCAACAAAGTTTATGAAGTGAGTGTAATAAACGACATCCCCAACAAGGATTTATCCCATTACATCTTCGAGTGTTTTCATTTCCACTACAATGCATACTTTATCGATCGGTCTTCAATTCGACCTCACAAACAATATGTCGAAGAATTTTTGTTAGTGCAACCATTACCCTGTATTTCTTTGAATTTAATGCCATTTATGTTGCTCAAATCAATCTCACATACATCACATCATGGCCCGAAGATGAGTATCTTAAGTGTTGAATAAGGACCAATCATCAAGGAAGACTTTAAAGTTACCGGTAGCCATTTTGTCAAAGATGTCCAATATGATCCATTGATGGACACCTGAGCATTACACAATCTAAATGGCATCCAATTACATGCATAGACTGCATCTGCCACTATAAAAGTGGTTTTCATTTTTTTCTCTTTAGCTATACTAATCTAATTGCACCAAAAAGTTGTCAAAAAAGTCGTCCATGAATGAGTAAATCTCATGACCAATTACCTCTACTAGTATAGAATTTTTGAATGGGATTGGGAATGGTCCCTTAACAATGATCGCATTAAGACATAAGAAGTCCACACATATTCTTATTTGCATAGATTCTTTCTTTAAACTAATTACTATGGGGGATACACATTCACTTGTCTCCACTTTGAAGATTATACCCACCTCATTGATCTCTCCTAGACTTTAGCAGCAGCATTTTTATTTATCCGGTAAGCTTTTCTCTTTTGGTGATCAGCGATTAGGGTAATTCTATGCACACACAACTAAGGGGGGACCCCTTTCAAGTCTTTGTATGTCCAAGAAAATGCGTCTCAATGGTCCATGAATATGCAAAACATTGTTGCTTTCAATATTGGGTCCTAGTCATCCCCTACCAAAATCAATTTAGGATCTCTTTATGTGTTCCTAAAATCACCATGATAGTGGTAGGTTCCTCGTACTTCACATCCTTGACATCCTCAAACTTGTAAATGGGTTTATCCTTTTAACTTTGCATCCCCAACTTTATATTAAGCAAATCTTTGGGGTACATCGAGTATGAGAACTAAGGTTCACTAGGGTCTAGCATTACTAGGTCATCCCATTGTAGTCCCTTGCTTTCTCGATTTCCATGATCTCCACAAAATTACAATCGGCTGAAATACATCATAGACTTCTATTTACCAACGGAAAAGACTAGTGAGGGAGTTTGTCTCATCTTCGAAGAACGACTTTAACTCCAAGACTCCATTCAGCTCCATTGTAACCCAGTTCCCATCCATCAAGCCTTCTTCTTCATAGAAATTTGATGAGTTTGTTTTCTCACTAACATCTTGATTCTTCAAATGTATGGCATACTTTTGGCTTTTGTTATAAATGTAGATGATATTTTTTCTAGTTTTGGTCATCTTTGGCTTCTATCAAGCATCACCGACCCATTAATGCATCATATGCTTTCTTTTTCAATGAGATGACCATGAAATTTAAGATAAAAGTTTGAGTGTCGTAATTATCTTTTGAGACATGAGAACTCCCAACACCTTTATTCCATGATGATATGCTCCCACAAATTGAAAATTTAATGGCCATTTAGTGGGCTTCTCAAGGCTCTCCACATCTCCTAAGGAAGATATTTTACTCCAAACCTTTCTAGAATAAAAGGGTTTGTGAGATTCCTTCCTAGAATCTAAAGATTCTATATAAACAAATGTTGGCCGTTGGGTTAGGTTCATTGTAAAGGAGCATTGGATTAATCACTTGATCATGTGACAATGGGGATTCAACAATAAGTTCCTTGTTCGACATCCTATTCACTTCCAATTCTACACCTTGAACAATGGGTGCGTTGCACGCTCCATGTTGGGGTCAATGCCTTGTAGAGTAGTGGTTATATCATTTCCTAAGATTTGATATGCTTTGTCGTAGATCCGATACTTTGATGGGTATAGTAGTTTTCAAAACTTGTCTTGCAATTTATTTACTAAACCTAAACCAATTGATTATCATATTTGTATGTTCATGGGAATGTTGACGTTCTTGAACCATTTCCCTTTACTTCCACCCTTGCTTCTACCAACTTATCCTTCTCCTTGAGTGGGTCAAGGCAATTAGCTTTCTTTGCTTGCACCCTTGTGATTGTCATAACTCCTTGCTCCATTACATCAACCCTATTGGCATTTGTTTGTTTAGGATAGTTCATATTGTTATGGTCTCCCAACCCATACCTTATGCGAGAGAAGTCTAGTGTTCATTTGATTGGTGGGGCAATATCTTGTGAAATGGCCTTACCTATTGCAATTCTAACACTGGATAATTAGTCAACCTTGGCTGTCATATTTGGTTTGAAATCCAATTCCCCAATCTTGTTTAGGCATTCATTGACGTTTCTCAAATTTCTATACCCGAAGGGACACGCTCGAGGACACACCCTTACTCCTTTAAAATTTGATGGGTTTGGTCGGCGGTGTCAAGGGTTGTCTTATTTTTAAAATTGAACAAGCAATCTTTGTTTGCATGTCTCATCACATAGCATATTTTGCATAACATCTTCTTTAGATAGTTTGCCTTGGTGTGACCTTCTATTTTTCATTTTGTGCACTATATGCCCTTTCCTTCCTCCTTGGTGTCTTTTTTCAATTCCATTATCATGTAAAGCATGTCTCTCCAAAGAGCTGTAATCATTCCCGAATCACTATCACTGGAGACGGAATCCTCATCCTCGCTTTTCCTCCTTGATTCAAATGATGTCTTGTTTTCACTTTCTATGTTCATGGCTTTGTTGCATGCATTGTCGTAAGAAGGTAGGACCAATCTTTTAATGAATCTTTTTGTGTGATGAATTCTTCAGCCCGTCCACCGATTCTTTTTCTAGCTTTCTCCGTAATGTCCCCTTTTGGGACAAATAGAAATTTGCAGCACCTTCAACACAAATCGAACCAAGAAGGATGAGATCCTTTTAATTCAACCTCAAATAACCCAATGTCAGCGTAATTACAACCCAAAATGGGGTTGGAATTAGCCAAGGTGGTGGGTTAGATGGGAGAACCAATTGGAAACCCAAGTTTTTCCAGTTCAGATTTTTATAACAGCAACTATTAATTTATAATAGTTTAAGACAGCTGAAAACTTCAAAAATTCATAACTCAATCACTACATCTTTTTGCATGAAACCAAGTGCATAATAAACTAGAATTTTAGATCTTTCCAATGCACTAACAATCAAATTTTTCTGAACACTTAAACCCCACCAAAATAGCATTTAAAATCCCATATTTGAGCGCTAGGATTAGCAAAAATATTAAATTAATAACCAGCACTTCCCTCAACTTGCTTTAAATTTGAAACTCAAGCTGCTTTTCACCCCGTAAGTTTGTTTTGATGCACAAAAATGCCAAGAACAGATCTAAACTGAAATCACAATTTTTAAGCATCAAAATGTGTCCCAAACAATTAATAATCCAAAACCCAGATCATTGCAACTTCTAAAGTTATTTCCCGCTTAACCAACCAAGCAAAAGCCTTCAAACATTGGATTTTGGGTCACAAAATATGAAGAATAATATTCCAAAATTAGTTTTCGCTTAAACATGAAACCCTAATTTTTCCTAAAAAGTAGGTCGCCCAACACATTTAGGCGTCAAGTCATCTCTAAAATTATGAAATTAATTGCAAAACACGGCAGATTTGAAATTCACTCGTTTAACTATCAAAACATGCAAACAAACTCAGATTTCCTTCAACAATCAATTCGCTAGGGTTAGGAACACTTTCCCAATCAATTCACCACACAATAGATGCAACATACACACAAATGGATCCTTAGCAAAATCAGATTTACTTCAATTCCAAATCGAATGAGAGAGAGAGCACAATGAAGAGCTAGGGCATACATCCCATTTCTCCAAGCATGGAGTGTTATCAAATGATCAAATCAACATGAGGTGAAATGACCCCCTCACATCCCTTAAATAGACTTCCCAAAAGGGATCGAGCCATTTGGAGGGAAAATACACTTTTTAGATTTGCAATTACAAGTTGGATAGCCAAGTGGCCCCCTTTACCTAAGTTTCCCTCCCATGACATAATTAAAACATTTAATATGCTAAGACTGTGTGCACTTTATTTATTTTCTAATTAAATAATAAAAAGTAACTAACCTATGTGCACATTTTTAAACCAACTAGAGACTCCCACTTGTAGCACTAGGAATGCCAAGGGTTACTGATACAAATGAAAGAGATGAACCGATATATTAGTAATGCCTCGAAAAAGGGGACATTACACTTTCTTGGTAGTTCCTTAAGTCTCTTGTTGTAAGCTCAAACATTTTCATGCTTACCTTGCCGAGCATTATAGATTTGGCTACAATTTTATTGTTGCCTCTCAAAAGTCTAAATTCTTTCTAGAAGACTTTCTTGAGTTTGTCCAATGTTGCCAAGATATGCAGTGATACAGTACCGGTATGGGTACTCCTTTGATATGCGGATACGTCAATTTTTTAAAAACCCTTGGGTACGATACGATCTTGGATATGTCCGTACATATATATTAAAAATCAAAATATATATATATATATATATAGATACATAAATTTATGTACATCTACTCATTTTACTCATTTTTAGTCCATAAAAACTACACTAGTATTACAAAACATGAATCAATGTTCAAAACATTCAATATAATTGAGACTTTGCATTTTTATTTATCATGTGGCTGCCATACATATGATATACGAATATCATGTCAACATGAATACGAACAAAACTTGAAATTTCAAAAATATACTAGGATCCATGTTCAAATTTTCAAAACATACAATATACTCGTAACTTAAGATTTTACATTTCAACCCTTTCTACATTTCAATTTGGCTCTTTGCTCATACACTTGCAAAAAAGAAATGAATTGTTTGCATGATTTCAAATGAGAGGGTGGGTGCATTTTATAACTTTTTGTGGTGATTAGGGTGTATTATTTTATTCACTTTATTTTTAGGGTTTGGTTTTATAAATTGGAAAAGTCAAAAAAAAAAATAAATGTTTTAAAACCTTTAAATGACGTTTTTTAGGCGAGATGCCATCGGGTTCATGTGGATACGTCCCGAGTACGTCATAGGTACATCCGACAGTACCTGTGGCGTACCCTGGACATATCCACACGAACCCAAGGCGTATCCATACCCGAACCCGTACGTATCCGTACCGGATACATATCAGGCAGGGTTCGAGGGGGGCAGGGACGTATCCTGACATCATAGAGTTTGTCCCATGAGGCCTTAAGCGTGGATGCATCATTTGTGTACCAATTGATCGCCACTCCTCGAAGTGTGGTAGGGAAGCACCACAACCATAGCCATTGATATGTGTACTCATTTTATTTCCAAATTATAATGTGGTGTACCCTACAGTGTCGTATGGGATCTCGTTGATTTGTCATCGATGAACTTCACAACTTTTTCTTTTCTAGAGATGGGGTTGGGATAACCATGGTTTTGGTTACAAGTTTCTAATGTGGCTCTTGGAATATGATTCTCCTCTTAAAAAGGTGCATTGGATGTACCTTTGCACTCTTGGACATGTCCCTATGCTCGACCCTTCCTTCAAAAAGGATTCGTTCACTCTCTTGTCCACTATCACGTCTCTTTCCTTTACTCAATTAAATGTGCGGTTCAAGATGTTGAGTTGTATTTGGCTCAGTATCATCAATAAGAAGATTTTTATTTCGCGGATATTTTTTCATGTGTCTTTCATTCTTGTGTAAATAAGTTGTCAAACTTCATTTTAGACCGACTTTCCTCAGAACATGGCTTTGTCAAATTCTTGTTGGATTCAAAATCTTCTATTGGTCTTACCAACTGTTTTTGGTCGAAAAGATCAACACTTCCCTCGGAAGAGAACATCGCCTTGTAAGTGTGTGCTCGTGATTAGTGCATAGTGATCTAAACTATTTGAACCCTTTCTTGAATCTGGTTACGCTTTGGCTCTTGCTTCACTTTAATTTCATCTCATGTTTTAGCTTCGACTTTCACCAATGTCCCATACTTGCCTTGAGGGTTTTCTCTATGTGGCCGCTTCTCACATCCTTTGTCTTTGCTCTTGTTATTCCAAAGGCCTTGTAGAGTTTTACAAATTATTTGGTCTAATCCCTTACCACAATGTCTTATTCTCCCGCCTTTCTTCGCCCTCAATGGCATCAATGCCTTTCATTCGGCATCGGTCTTTGGATCTTTCTTTTTCATCACGGAAACACCTTTCTTTGTACCATTGTATTTTGTGGTCACTTTTTGCTGAAGGTATTGTAAAGCAATATAATGCATGGTGTGGATTCTAGGTAATTTATCAAGCAATCAATCCACTTCTTGATTATAGCAAAGTTGCCTAAGATAGTTGTTCTCAATACATGGGTCCTTTCAGATTCCTCTTTGACATGCTCAAGTACAATAGATCCCACAATTACTTTAAGTCCTTTGTAATGTTGTTCTCTCTTTTTTGGTTTGTTTCAACCTATGTTCCACCAAGTTTCCAGGGCAGGGATGACAGGGGACGGGGGGACGCGTTTCTGGATGGATTTTTTGGAGGCCATTTTTTTAGGGGACGACTATTAAAAATAGGGGAAAATTTTAAAATATAGGAACTTTCAAATATTCATATGATAACATTGATAAGGCATTCATCATATATGTTATAGAACCTTATTACATAACATTAGAGCTGAATTGAGATTTCACATAATATTCAATGTGGATATATATAATAATTACACGGTCATTTATGTAGGAGAGAGTTCAAGACAAGTAATTTACATAATTACATGTACAAAACACAGTGGTCTACAAAATTTGCCCTGAATGATTGCATATCCATAACACATTCAAATTCATTGCTGCATAAAATGTTGTAATATAGAAATAGAAGCAATGCATAACAATAATAATCTTACATTAATCTAGTAGTAACAAAACTAAAAATCAATTCCAAAACATATATGATATATTGGTTTATTCCCAAAAAGTGATTTAAAAAAGAACAAGGGCACCTAGATCACATGTTCTATTATGCAATATGCACATAAATGACATGAATTTTCAAGCCTTCAATCTTCACCAAAGGGAGCTATTGCTTCCCACCTTTTTCATATGACAACATTGGAGCCGCATATATAAGCATCCACAATCTTCATTTGCTCCCTTCAATATCATACATCAAGCCATTTTTAACCCACAAAAATGGGGCATATAACTGCTACATGCTGAATGGAACAGTCTCAATTTGTAAAGAACAGCACCATCCATCCAACCTCCCTTTGCATGACAGGCGTGTCTATTCAATAAGGCTTGCTCTGTTTGTTATCTCGCTTAAGTTGGACCTTCAACTTCTTTCCACTCAATTGGAATCCATTCATCACGTTGATGGCAAATTGTGCAGCTGTAGGGGAGTCATAACTCACGAAACTTGCAAATTTTTTGAGTTTAAAAAAAAATATGTTTTTGTGTGTTGGGACACAAAGAACTTCTAGCCATCCCAGGTATGGCCAGAGGACTTTAGACGTCCCCTGGCTGTACTGGGGATGATTGGCCATCCCCTGCTGGAAAAATGACGTCCCTGAAACATTCCCTAAAAAAATTGGGAACGGCTATGGGATGTTTCCTACGCATCTCCTAAATGTCCCCTATAGGGGATGCCCCCAAATACACAGGGGACACGCCCCGGGGTACACTGGTTTTAACTGCTTCTTGGACTGGTTAACCCATTAATTCTCAACTATATGTGTCACTAAAGATGATTTTCGACTATCGGTTACATTTTTAACCAACTTCAACTTAACCCAACATTCTTTAAAGGCAAGGCACCAAACATTTTATAGAGAAACTACAGTACCAAGAACAGTCAGATAATATTGCACACAATGACAGAAACAATAACTTCTCATTAACAGAAGGCAATACTCAATACAATTACTTCTGTACAAGGAGGAACTGATACAAGCGCCCTCACCCCTATGGGTAACAAGCTATTTAAATGTCAAGATACAACGGTTAGCTGTCAAGACAGCTGCTCAACTAAACATCAAGTTGTCACTACCTAATGCTGACATGCCTCAACATCAATTACAGTTATTTCTAAAGACAGTCTAACATAAGTTTTAGAGTATGCGTGGGGATGATGACCCTGTGTCCAGATTTAAGACTGTCCAAATGTGGCCATGGCAGCATCCTTACCCCGTCACCCTCTGTACCATGCAATGATTGTTGGTTTTAGAATGTTGTTTTAACTGTGATCCATTCTTCGTGAATTGTAATCATACCCAAAATCACTTTCTTTGAAAGTATGGAACTCTAAAAGTGATTACTGTCACATTTACAAGCAAGGCATCTTAAGAACAACCCATCTATTCTAATGATGGATTGTTTAGATATAGTACATGGTTATCAACTTGTTTTAGGGATTGTCCAATGAATGATTCTAGGGTTGAGATAAGATAGTACAGCGGGTATGTGAGACACCTAAGCTCCACTGGCCAGAATTCTCAAAATGTCTGCAACTTATGTCCTCTGACATGTTTATGGAAGTGATGAATGATTTTTTGTTGTATGAATGCTTTATGCTTGAAATCATGCTTTTTCTTTTTCTTTTTCACACGAGGTATAAAATCTATTTGTTGGTAGAACAGCCTTAGGACATCCTTCGTGAAGGGCTACTAAGGGTTTAACGGAAGAGTTCACAGCTCTGTGGTTGGGGTGGGAAATCCCATTGTCGTAGCTATTTTCCTCACAATGGCAATAGACGACCTAGAGGATGGAAACCAGCACACCTTCCATACTTGGCATTGAGCATCTATGTTTTCAAACCGTGATTAATGTATACAACTGCATTTGGCATCTTACATTGTACCATTGTACTTATTCTTCACTGGTATTGGTTGTATCTATTGATGTATTTCAACTTGGGCGATGGCCTTGAGACTGTGACGATATTAAAATTTATTTTATTAAAATGTGGTATTTCTGAATATGTGATTTACATTGAGAGTACATAGGAAATTGACATTCAAATTGAACAATATTATGAATTAGATTGTCAGATTTGTACCTTATAGGAACTATCAAGAAATGAACTATTCTTGATTTTGTACACAATGTGTGAACAAAAATATAAGGTTGCTGAAATTTTGTGAGTTTTGCTATAGCCAATGTAGAATGTTATTTGTTGATGTATGCATAATGAAATTTATGTCCTGTGAATACTGGCATTTTGTATTCGCATTTGACTGTTAACATTATGCATCATTTTTAAATAGAACAAATTCCTATGTTGTACTATCAGACTTGTAACAACTGTTGAAACATATCTTTATTCCTATGAACCTAATTATTGTTTAAAGGATGAGAGATATATGAAATGGAAACCTTTTACTTGCTGAAATTTGTATGTGTAAACCATAATGTCCAAGGTTAAATTTATACTAAATGGGTGATGTCATTGATGGGTATGAAATACTTAGTTGAATCTATTACAAAATGTACAAGGGATGAGTTACTATGTCCTACTGTACTTACTGTCATAACCACCTTCATTTACTGTGATAATTGATTGCCCATGTATGCTTTATGTTACACTCTGTACATTGCACTTATCTTTAGAAATGAAATCCAGGAAGGGTTATCGTTTATCTAGGAAATGGAGGCTCCAGATGGAATTCCACATTGGTGTCACTTGTGGTACCTGCTTTTCGAACCAAGGTAGAGGGTGATGTATGCAAGATGGGCGTACATGTGGGCCAATAACCTAGATGACCTATAGGTGATCCCATTTTTACCTTGGAGACAAAGTGATGCAGGAATTGAAGTGGAAGTTTGAGCCTCCGTTACATGACAATTGGTAACTAAATTTGGACATTGTTTTAATCCTGGGCAATGTAATTGTAAAAGAAAAGAAACAATCTAACAACCAAAGCATGTGTCCAAGGCATGTCAAGGGGGTTATTATACTACCAACACCTTTTCAGGTTGGTTTCAAGCTGATCTATTTTAATTGTTTGATGTCACCCTCTCTTCTTGCGAGGGCATCTCTTCAATGAGACTTTGATGATTAGGGAAAGCTGCAAATTTTGATGGTACACTTTTCAATTGACTGATATTTGAGTCCTGTAGAAGTCGAGATGAAAAGATACTTCCAATGAGAAACCCTCGCCATGAGTTGGCTCAGCTTGTGAAAAATCAAAATCAAATATTTTTGCAAAGATGCCGAGTCATTGCCTCTTGGGGCACCGGCTCAGATGTTAGACTTTCTAACCTATGTAAGGAGATAATTTCCGTGTAACCCTGTAGTAACATTGATGTAATTATTTGATCCATGAAGTAATGTAAGATGCATTTCTTTAAAACAAGATAAAACCAATAAAAATTGGAAGTAAATAGCGAGTGGTAACATACTCCAAGCGTGTTGTCATTGTCTTGTGCAATCTGCTGATTGATGGATCTTGGAAACTTTGAACACCTCTTCACAAATCTTATTCTTGAAATGGGCAGGTCCAATAAATGAGCAATTTCTTCGTCACTTGGAGGCCTTCCAAATTTCTGGTATAAATGCATCTTTGTTGCTCTAATTCTAAAAAAGGTATCAATGAGATACCCCTGCACAGTGAAGTAAGAATTCTCTTCAATACCTTGGAGAAAAAATGTTCATTACAAAAGATACTTGCAACCAGCTTAGTATTAAACAAAAATCTGTTCTGTCAAAATAACTCCATGCCAAACACTAGACAAATTTCATCAGCTTGGCAAAGATAATAATAATAACTTACAGGTAACCGGATTGTCCTTGAACGCTTGGTGATTGCATCTGTGATGGCTTGTCTAATCCACCAGTAAACATATGTTGAAAACTTAAAGCCTCTCTTGTAATCATACTTCTCAGCTCCTCGAATGAGACCAATGCATCCGTCCTGCATTTGAGATTTCATGTTAAGACCTCTTTTCGAATAGAAAACAAACAATAAATTTGTTTGAGAAAAACATCTGATGAATACCACAGCTATACTATCTTCCACAATTGAAGCTTATGACCTGAATGAGATCTGGTAAGCTTATTCCTCTTCCCGATACATCCTGGCAATTGATACAACCAACCGTATAGCACCTTTGACAATTTGATCTCTGCAATATTTCCCTGCCAATAATTTCCTATGCAAAGTACCCCGATCTAGATCAACAGCTTCTGCCCATTGCTCTAAAGTTGGTTTTTGACCAATTTTAATTTCAACCCTTGCCCTAATCTTTTCCAATTTTGCCAAGTCCTAGACAAAGAAAAAGATCTTCATCTTAACACTCAAAGTTTCATATGTCGACAAGGACAAGCACAAACTTCTATAACCCAGGTCATGTATACCAACCTAAGGGGTATTTTCAACAGAAAAATTATCATAAACACGCCACAGTTTCACCCTATGGCTTGCCTATGGAAAAAGCAGATAGAAACATGTGAATTATTCCCGTCGAGCATAAAGAAGTACAATTAAAGGAAAATCTGGGAGATTTACCTTTAGTCCTTCACACAATTTTGCTTCCCTATCGTTTAAGTAGCTTGTGGTGGCCATCTGGCTGTCGAGGTATAATGGGTCAGAAAAATCAACAGAAGTCGCGATAGTATTCATAGAAATTTTAGTTGATGCGACAGAGAGTGTTTCTCGACAAATTGCCGCAGTCTTTTCTAATATTCGTGCCCTCCTGGTCCTTGCTCTCAATTTCCTCCTAGATCTTGCTGTTTGTCCATCTTTATTTTGGGAAGACTGCATGGAATTGACCTTGGATTTGGATAAATGAGGGCATTCTCTTTCATGTTGAGGATGGTGTGTGAAGTAAGTTTCTCTGATTAACTTACATTGTGCTCCCAAATCCCACTCAGCAGGCTCAGTGTCATTGAATAGTTCGATGATTTCATGCATTTCCATTTGAGCTAGTCTATCTCTTTTTGTGTCTAAGAAAATCTTCATTTGAAAGGCACTTGGTTTGCGGCAGACTTTGGATTTCTTCCCAAGTTGCTGCTGCATCCTTAGCAGCATTTACTGCTGTTTTGGCAAGGGCCACAGATTCTTCTGTTGCAGCACTTGTGCCAGCCTCTTCACTTTTCAACAACATTGCTCTGACCATGGTTGCGTCCACAATTACCTGGAATAGAATCAGTAGAAATTAAAAACAATAGCCAACATTTTTTTAAACGTAATAATACTGTAAAAACTGCTTGTCAAGCATATGAAAATCATCTGAAACACTACAATAATATTTTTGTTATCTTAAATAACTTATGTAGCTGAGGTAACAAAGCTTATATTTCAGATTATATTTCATGTGAAGTCATAAAATTTGAATCCACTAACTGATCTCAAAGAGGCTTTGGCACATGATGCTCACCTTTTGCTGCAGGGAAATCACCTCAGTCTTGCATGAAAGACTTTCTTCAGCAGCCAAAACAGAAGAATAGGCTTTTGCAGCAAAGATTTGGAAATTTTCAGAGGAACTAGGTATAACAGTTGTGGTTGATATTGTGCATGTCTCGGAACAAGAGACGTGAGGAAGTTTTGCTGGATTATTGACACAAAAGTCAAAAAGTCAATTAGCTGTCTGCATTAACATTTCATTCTGTTGTAAATATTTCACTTTAGTCACAGAGAATAATATATGGATGCAGCCATGGACACATCCTAAACTCCATAATAAAGAGTTAATACTGTTACAACCTTTTGTTAGGGACACCATTAATAGAAAACTACAAGTTGTATTCTTTTTATTTTCAAATTGCACTCAGGAAACCATTGTCAGAAAGCATGGCAAACACTTGCAGTCAGCAAAACTAGAAACACAATAAGCAATTTAATGTCCAACGCTTTCGAAAGAAAATAAATCATCAAATACAAATCTCAATGTGTCCAATACTTAAATTATGACTTGAAGGAAATGACTCGGGAGGCTCATGGCAAGTGTTGATATCTGTTGATATCCACGGGCAAGGAAAGTGTAAATGGGAATCTGAGTACATGATTGAGGGGATAATGCAATTTACTTATTCAATTAAGGTTCAACCATTCAATTCACAGAAGAAAGAGTAGCAAAATGTATCATTGATGCTGAATGTGTTTTCCTATGCTGAATTGTTGAGTGTTTTTGGAGTTGTGGCATGGAAATGGACTGTAGGGGAGTGTGTTGAAGCAATATGCATAGCAAGGCAAGCTTGGAGAACATTATTGATGAGTTGCAAATGCTATTGGAGGCCTCAAGAACACAAATTGACTTGTAATGTTGCAAGGAGATAGTGGCAAGAGAAGACATCACCTTACTCTGCTGGAGTTTTCCTACAATGGGTTTCTACAAGGTAATCTCCTGTGTTGAGCTCTGTTTTTTTATTTTCAGTGCTTTTCTTGTTTCAATACCATGTATGCAACAACCCCTACTCAACTGTAGCACACAAGAAAACACAATTCTAAGACAATTTACTGTTTTGTGAAGAAAAACACTAAGAGAACAAAAGCATAATCAACTGAGTTGAATTCTTATAAGATTTGTGTCGGTGAATTAGCAATGGAATGTCTGCTATTTACGGATTAGAAAACAACAAGAAAATGGCTATTGAGGGCAGAAGACAAATGTTGAATAGAAGAGAAAAGGAAAAGAACATATAGATAAGTGTTTGAACTAAAACATGTAACATGTGTATAAATAAAATATGTAACATGTGTATAAATATCAGTTGATAATTATGACTACACTTCTTACTCTGTAACTGTAATGTGTATAAATATAAGTGATAATTATGGTGGTTAGATTGTTAGAAGTTCAGCATTCCTACTCAAGAGTACAATTTTCCCTTGTATTCTAATGAATAGGAAGCATAGTTTTCAATGTGCTATTCTATCTCTTTTATCTCGTAGCAACTACCAGTCTCAAGTATTGTTGCCCATGGATCATCCTAGGATTTGGATCATTCTAGGATTTGGTTCGTTGACATATGACCGCAAAGGCAACCAGCGTGAAATATGGTTGATCTCCCAAACTGTTTGCAATGCTCATAATGTAATGAAAGAGAAAAGGAAGACGCTGTTAGAAGACTTGAATAGAGGAGGAATAAAGAAGAAGAAAATTGCACATATTGTAGATGTTGTCTGTCATTTTTCATGCAAAAAATGGTTACAAAATGGTTGAAGTGGTTACAACCGTTCATTAGTTAATACATAACTAATAGTGACCTAATAAAGCCTTATATTCTTATACCCCCTCTTAAGGCTTACACCATAGAAAGAAAAAAACAAACATATTGACAGAAGATTAAAATAATAGAACTCAAAACTAAATAGAGTTACGCATTCTTCAAAAGATTCTCTTTGAAAATAGTTCTTTGACTAGGTAGAACTCCAAGTTGCCTTGTGACCCCGTAAAGATGTAGTTCCCGAGTTCTTGGATTCCACCTCCCAAATTACGAACTTCTTGAATTATTGGACAACCATCCATATTGAGATACATCCATAGTGCTCCATCAAGTTGTCTCATGACCCTCGTAAGGGTATAATTCCCGAGATCAACTAACTCCCGAAGTGACTAGGTAGTCATCCATGTTAAGCTTCATCTACCCTAAATACCATCCTATCTTCAAAGTGGGGGCTTCTTAAAATACATATTCTTCATCATTTTCAGCATCCAATGGATCTTCAACAATGGCTACATTAACTTCATTTGATATGCATTTGATTTTTCCTTTGACAACATTGTTGGCTCAAATGGTACAATTCCATGTTTTGTGACCTAGTATTTTCCAGTAGTAACATTCAATTTCCCTTGTCTTTATCTTATCTTCTACAGTTATTTCTCAAGTATGACACCATCTCAGGTTGAGGATCATCTTCTATATCTCCTGCAATTGTTCTCTTTTCTTCAGCTAAGAGAGCTGAAATCATATCTTCTAAAGTTTGAGAAGGCAAGATGACTAAGAGTAAAAATGACATTGTTGAATTTAGAAGGCAAATTGTTTAACAAAATGGCTTTGGCATCCTCGTCATCTACCATGGCATTAACTTTTGCTAGCTGTCTAAGGAGAGATCTCAGATTGCTTATGTGGCTAGACATAGTGACTCCATCAGCCATCTTGAATCTAAAAAGTTGAAGCTTTAGCGAAAATTTTGCATTGACAGCTTTTGCTCCAAACAATTTATTTAGAGTATCCTAGATTTTCGTGACGATTTTTTCAGGTATACATGATGTGACTCAGTCGTCGAGAGAGCAAGACCAATAATGCCTTTGGCTTTGTCATCTCTATTATACCAATCCAAGAAATCATTGCCTCTATAGATGATTTCTCTTTCCCATTAACTATTCCCCACAAATTTGTATTCATCAATTGCATTTGTATTTTAACTTTCCAAGTGTGAAAGTTGAAGCCAAAATATTTCACCACTAGAATTTCCATTCTAATAAACAGTTTATTTAATAAAAATATGTAATGTTCCCTTTTTCCAAGCCATAATTAATCATGGCAAATCGATTTCCTTTAATCCACTCCCCTTGGATTAAAGGGAATTAACTGGGGGAAAAATCGACTATGCTTGGTGTTTATTAATTAATATTTAATTATTTGAGCAAGTCGATTTAATTGAGGAGCACATCGATTTATTTATGGACCAATTAATTATTATATGGGGTGAATCGATTTAATTGGGCAAAAGTCGATTCCCTTATGAGCATTAATTAATATTTAAATTCCTCTCTTGCATTTAATATGAATATATTTTGGAGGGAATTAACATTGGAAATTGGAGTTTGACTTTTCAGGCCATGAAGACTATTTTAAATTCAAATCTCTCCCATCTAGAGAAATGCGCCAAAATTGGAGGGAAACATTGGAGATCCACATTGCAAAATCTATAAAAGGAGAAGAGGTGTCCCCTTTTAAGGCATGTTGACGGTTTATCAAACTTATCTTCATACTTGAAGAGGGATGTATGCCCACTTATGATCCAAAAATAAAAGGTGTTCTTCAACACCACCATTGTGTGAAGTGTGTGTGACCTTTCAAACTTTGAAATTAATAAGTTCTTACATGATATTATTAATTTATATAAGGTGTCTTGTTTGTGAGTGTTTATTCATGCTTTGTGGAGAGTTAGTGAAGGACTTGTGGTGATTATATGTTGCTGGTTTATTCTAGTGCAAATCGACTTGCTTTGGGAGTGAGTTTGGCATATTTTGGAGGTGTTTTAAGTGCTTGAAGGTCTGTTGTTATTTCCAGATTTTTATCATGCCCAAATCGACTTGTTGAAGGATATTTTGGTATAAATTCATGGTGATTTGATAAGGGTTTAAATCTGATTTATTTCTGCATGTTATTCCAAGTGTATTGTGCTTATTTTGATGATATTTTGGGCCATATTCACTGCTGGAATTAATTAATGTCAAATCAACTTGCTGGGGATTTAAAATATTATTTTGAGAGTAATTTTTGGCAAGTTTACAATTGTTGTGTTCAGATATTTATTGCAGATTTGTGGGTCACTTTTCAAGGGTTTTGGAAGCATCTACAAGGCTGGAAATTATTTATTTAATTTTCCTAACCTAGGCGACTTGTATTCAGATTTTCAGGGCAGATTTGAAGGGGTTTTGGTTGTCAAGAAAAATCAGTTTGATAGTTGGTTGGAAAGATAAAATTATTAGTTTTCATTTGCACTTTGTTTCATGAGAAAATATTGAGTTTGGAAGAAGTTATTAATTTTCAAAGTTCAGCTGGTTTTCTGTGCATTTATTTATTTTCCACTGCTGCAAATTAAATCTGGTTTAAGTGAAGTTTGAATTCCAACTAGCTAGCCCATCTAACCCACCACCTTGGCTCACTCCAACCCCATTTGGGTTGTATTGAAGCCAACATTGGGTTATTTGAGGTGAACCTAGGAGGGTTTGCTCTTCTAAGTTCATCTAGAAGTAATTTATTTGCAAATTTAATTAATATCCCACAAGGGGATATTACAAAATACTACAGTAAAATTTGTAACAAAAAATGAGAAGATAAATACCCAAACAGTGTTTTTATCATTGTCATTGTATTTTATGTCGATGATCTTCCTTCTTGGTAGTGGGTGATAGATGCAACTAAAAATGTGCCCTCAATTGGAAAACCATGCCAATGCCCTCTAAAATTCATGAAAGCCAAAAAATCTGAATGAAATGCCCTCACATGGCTTTCTCGACTATGACAAGTGTTTGCAATAGTATTTGAATGTGCAATATTCAGATTCGCGAATGGATTTGCATGCCCTATGACTGTCTATTTTGCTCCTACAACTGTCTAAGTTGCTTTTGTTTTCTGCCACCGCTGCTTTTTCTTTCTCTCGGTGTCTTATGGTGTCGTTTTCCTTATTTCCCATGCCCTCGAATTTTTGTTCGTGATTTAGCAAATTTTGAACTCGTAATGGTTTGAACATGTTGCAATTTAGCTAACCATGGGATCTGGTATATCTTCATGCCCTAACTAGGACTTTAGCAATTGTACTTTTCTCCTTTATGTGCCCTAGTTTCACAATGACATTTTCTACAAGTTACAACTTTCTATTTATGATTTGTAGTCTTCTATTTGAGATTTGCAAACCCTATCGAGCACCAAGCTCTAATACCAATGCTAGAAGACTTGAACAAAGAAGGAATAAAGAAGAAGCGGATTGCACACATTGAAGATTGTGTGTCCATTTTATGATGCAAGTAATAGTTACAAAATGGTTGAAGTGGTTACAACCGTTTATTGATTAATACGTAGCTAATAGTGACTTAATAAAGCCTTATATTCTTATAGACACGAGGTTCAAAGCTACATTCACAACAAAGCATTGAAACAATTCATAAGATAAATGATAGAACAAGAGAAGGTTTAACGGAGCAATATAATTTTATCATCACTTCTTAGATCACTTGTTAGAGTAGGCTATACGTCTCATTATATAATGTTACGATTTGAAATGTACAAGTAATTCGGATGGACTTTCTTAGAAGAGTTCTTGAGTCAATGAGGTAGTTCCTTAGCTAGGACACAACAAGCTGATTTAGAAATCTTTTGTTATATAACAGACGTATAGCCTACTCTAATAAGTGATCTAAGAAAAAAGTAATTTTTTGAGTTTAATGTCTTTTCCTTCATTGTCTTCTTGAATCTTTAGTTTCACCACATAATATCATAGCCATGTTCATGAATCTCGGGAAGAAAGTCTTTGATGAAGAGGTGGTGAAATTAATGGTTGTTCTTTTCTAGAATGAGATAGTAGTAGAAAATATAATATGTTAGAGTTTTAAAGTCTAACAAATAAGGATGCAACTGCATTTGATCAACTACATAGTAATAGAGCCATGATCATGAATCTCAAGGTAAGGTAGTCTTTGATAGAGGGGTGGAACAAATCATTGCACATGGCTAGGATGAGAGAGTAGAAGAAAGGTTAATGGGTGAAAGTTTCCAAACCTAGCAAAGAGATGGAACAGATTTGATTATGAAAGGCATATGAGAGGTATTTGGTGGCACTAAATCAAAGCTTGCGATCGCGATGCATCGACAAAGTGAGAAGCTCGGTATAAAAATGGCTTGTCTATCATTAGATTGGGTTTTCCAGATATGCACTTTGACCATGTCAATTTGAAAAGACATCTAAAGAGGTCTAGGAAACACTAGTCCAACTATTTGACAAAATGTCAATGTTATTCAACCCAAGATACATTGATATTAAGATGCAAGGAGGTGAGTGTGTAGCTGATCGTGCAAACTTCCCAATGTTTTTGATACATACCTTGCAAACAAATTAGGCCATGACGAAATATAGAGAAAATTTGTTGTGAAAATGAAATGGAAAGTAATTGTCTTGCATTAAAGAGATCAAAATTGCATCACATATTACAAGCCGCTTTGAGGGGTAACCTCCTTTGAGCAAGCTCAATACAATGTAATTTGTGGATGCCTTTACACTAGCCTATGCATCGCATTTGTACTAACTCTACTATAGCCAACTACTACTTCCCATGGATGTGGGATTATTCTCAATAGCTCAAGGGATGACTTACAAAGCATATGCCTTCGTAGCCTTTATTACAACAAAGATTATAAAAAAGAGGACAAAATGCTCCTATCATCCACTCCCCCTTGAAAATACTTGTCCTCAAAGATAATGTTAGGAAATTGTCATTGAATTTAGTGAAGGGGCTCCCAAGTTGCATCTTCAAGTTACATTTTGTGCCACCGGACTAGGACCTCTGTGATGGACCGGTTGCATGAAGTTGGCATGGGCGCTTATCAAAGACTTCTTCTAGCTCGAGAATGAGAGATCTTTCTACATCGACCCCAAAAGTATTTTCGAGAGTTGACCCATTAACCAAGAACTTTCTTTAAATAGGAGACATCAAAGACATTATGAACACAAGGTGGTGGAAGTTCTAGCTTGTATGTGTGACAGACCAATCCTTTGAAGAACTTTGTAAGAGCCACAAAACTTACGGAAAGCTTTTGGCGACCTTTCATCTTCAATGACTGTTTATAAGGTTGGAATTGGAGGAAGACCATATCCCTTGGTTGGAAAGCACGTTCAAAATGGTGCTGATCTGCCTATTACTTCAAGCGATCTTGGGCCATGTGGAGTTTTTCCCAAAGATCTTGAAGATCGTTCCTTGTGTTGAGGGTGGTGTCAATTGCTTGTACCTAAGAACTACCTAGAATGTAAGAGAGAAGAGATGGTGGCTTGTGACCATAAACTAATTCATATAAGGTCATTTTCATGGCTATGTCATATGTGGTGTTGTAGCACCATTCTGCAAGAGGTAACCACTTAACCCAATGTTGTTGCTCGGAGGCAAAACATCAAGGTATGTTTCCAAACATTTGTTGACTATTTTTGTTTGACCATCTATTTGTGAGTGATATTCAGAGCTCATCTTCAATTGTGTTTCCATTCTTCTGAATAATTTCGTCCAAAAATGGCTTGTAAAAGCTAATAAGATGTGATCCGAGACAATAGAAGCAGAAATCCCATGGAGGCAAAAAATCGTTCAAGAAAGGTTTGGGCAATGCTTGAAGAGGTGTAGGGGTGGGCTAAGACACAAAATTGGGCGTACTTGGAAAGGCGATCCATCACCACTAGTATGACTAATTTTTCCCCAAATTTTGGAAGGCCCTTAATGAGATCCATTAAAATATCTGTCTAGATCCTTGTAGGAATGAGCGGTGGTTATAGTAAGCCAAGAGTTGCCACCGTTTTGCCCTTGTGGCATTGAAAAGTATCAATTTCTACAAAAACTACAGTTGTGTCACTCCATGTTAGAGGCATAGCTATCTCTAGCCTCAAGACCTCTCACTCTACAATTATTGGCCTCACTCATAAACATGCAACCTCTTCCTTTGGATCTTCGATCCTCGCCAACCTCAAGATAAGATGCCCCAACCCTACCCACAAGATCAAATAGATAAGCAAGCGAACCGGCCTCGAAACCAGCTTTCGAGAGCATGTCAAAAACATCATCTAGTAGGTCACGCTTCATCATTGTATGGCGAGCCTATTATCATGATCCAATTTATGAGTGCAATGCGACTTAGTGGAAAACACAATTCATTAGGTTATAAGATAGAGTACACCAAAATCAAATAATAAATTAAACAAATATATCACATTTTACCTAGATCATCAATCCCGAATCTCATGTAGTGGAGCTATCACCAATGCCTATTCCCCACCTTTGACTACTCCTTGGTCACCCTCCATGGGCACCTCCATGGGCACCTCTCCACCAAGTGCCTCACCATCAAGTTTCTCATCTCCACTGCACCGAGAGCATCTACCCTAGGTAAGGCTAAGGGTGTTGGCCAATCCCCAACCCACCCTTCGTCACTTATCACTAACACCAACATCATCAACCTCGAGATCTATAAGTGGATCATCCTTCTCATCGTCATTGGTCATAATAATATCAACATCACCTAGTATCGCTTGCTCTCTTAATCAATAAGCACACCTACATGACCTTCACCCTATCCATGTTGTTTGGGGCATAGTGCATTGTAATGTCCCCTTTTTGGGACATTAATCAAATTAAAATATTGGAGACCTTTAATCCACCCTTCCCATGGATTAAAGGATTAAAATTGGAAAAATGTCACTATTCCTTTTTTTTAATTAAATAATTAATTCTCCTCTTATGTTTTATTTAAAATATTAAAAAGGGGAAATTAATGTTTTAATTGAGTGTGACTTTTCAGGAATAAAGGCTATTTTAAAAGTATTTCTCCCACATAGAGATTTGCGCCAAAAAGGAGGGAAACTTGGAGTTTGAAATGCAAAAGCTATATAAGAAGATGATGGCAACCCCTTGGGGGCATGTTGATGCTTTTATTAAAATTTCTTCATGCTTGAAGAAGGGATGTATGCCCATTGAGATCTCAAACAAAGGTGTTTCTTCAACACCACCTTATTGTGGAGAGTGAGAGCCTTCTTGCAATCATTATTGAGTGAATTTATGTATTGTTCTTCCTCTATAAGCTTTGGCGACTTGGTTTGGGGATTGGCACATTTATTTGGGGTTCGTATCTGCATGATTGTGAAGGGTTTGTGGTGCTTTTATTATTGCTATCATTGCTGCAATTTATTAGGGCCAAAGTGACTTGGATTGGAGCTTGTTTTATTATATTTTGATGCCATACGAGCTTGGTCTAAAATCTGTTGTGTTATTATTATTTCAAAGCAAGGGGCAGTTATTTTGGTGTGTTTGGAGGCTAGAGAAGTGCTGAAATTATTTATTTAATTTTCCCTAACCCTAGCGACTTGGTATCAGATTTCTAGGGCTGTTTTGATGGGGTTTTATTGATCAGAAAATTCAGATTCATAGTGCGTGGAAAGCCCTAAATTTCTAGTTTTTTTGCATTTTATTTCATGGAAATACATCGAGTATTGAGTGAGATATTAATTTTTGAAGTTTCAGTTGTTCTAGGTGCCATTTTTATTTATTATCTGCTGCAATAAAAATCAGATCTGGAAAAGGTTAGTTTTCCGATTGGTTCTCCCATCTAACCCACTACCTTGGCTTACTCCAACCCCATTTGGGTTGTATTAACGCTGACATTGGGTTATTTGAGGTCGAACTAAAAGGATCTAATCCTTCTAGGGTCGATTTGAGTTAATAAAGTGCAGATTTATATTTATCCCAAAAGGGGATATTACATCTGTCTCACACCAAACTGCCAAGTGAATTGCTCATATTCAAACCTCTCAACAATAGTTTGTGCCAAGTCCTAATACCAGGTGACTCACACGAATTTGTTGTAGTTTTCGTGCATCCCTAGGCCACCATGGATGACCTCTATATGGGCACCAAACAACATCAGCCTTCATTACCTTGTCTATGGCCCTCCGCCAACAAGTGGCATCTCTCTCTTAAGACCTCGTGGTTGGTTGAGCAACCCTCCTACCAATGACGGGTATCCTGGCTATAGCTCTTGTAAGCCCATAACTATAATGTGCCAACCACAATCCTTCCACTATGCTCCTCACAAGTGAAATGCTATAAATTCATGTTTACGAGGGCCAACATACACTGACCCCAAATGTAAACACCTAAATTGGGAAACTTATTTTTTAGCAATGGCAACTTTGGCTTTATCCCTAGACTATGACTTGCATGCACATTCCAAGCATATGTGACCTATCTTTATCACTCTTACATGACTCGCTTCTCTATTCACATTGCTCAATTTCTCACAAACTAATTGCATCATTCCACAATAGCATATTCCTCCTAGCCATCATTCCCAAAACTTTGCATAATCCCACAAATTGCGTGTATGAGATCATTCGTTTAGGACCAAATCGTCCAATGGTTTGGTCCAAGGATGACGTTTTTTTTTCCTCATCCACCCAATGTCACTTTTTCAATTTAATATCTTTTATGGGTCGGTTCATATCCTATAGGTCAGCCTTAATACGAAACTTTACCTACGAACACCTATATAAGCAAGTCTAACTCAATTATTGACATCACTTGACACTTTTAAGAGCACCTATTGCAAATATCATTCTTAAAGCACTCCAAACTCTCTTAAATTACTAAAAGTAGCATCACACTCTAGGAGCAACCCCTACATAGGTATGAAAAACACTCAACCAAATTATAGAGTCACACTTCCCAAGCTAGAGACCATCCAAGTCAAGTCAAGCTAAGCACGCCAAGCCATTGTTGCATTATCAAGTGATCAAATTGCCAAAGCTAGTTGCATCCATATAGATATCACATGCTAGGTGGAGAACTACGTGCGGTTTGAGGCCTCTTCGAGTATTGCCAAACCTAGGTGGCGACAGTTGCATTTCAACCCAAGCACTAACCTTTTTGCAGAGTCTCCTATCCGTGATTAGGGTTTGAATTTTTTTACATCATACATAGGTTTCACACATATGGGACACTTATGGTTTCAAAGCGCAACACAACACAATCAGTCGCAAGGACACCGAAAGTTACTGAGCGTCAATGCATCACCATATAAAACCGTTCCCAGTGCTCAACTATTTGACGCTTCCATACATCCTGACGGTTTTCGTCCTACTCGCTTTTGCACTCCAAATTCAGAAACAAAACACTCACAAATCATTTCTAGCTTATACGGCCATACAACATTGCAGGTTCAACTTCCTATATTTGTAATTAGCTAAGTGCACCCACTTTCTTGTGTTTTAGCAATCGTTTATCATAATCTATCTTCCAAATTGCTATAAATGGTATTTTCTAATCTGCACATTAATGTTTATTAATTAATCTGATTATACTTTGCTTGTTGCTAACCCTTAATCTTATGAATATATAAGAACATCCTAACCCAACACATTTATTTATTTAGGGTTGAATCATTTGGTAAACCCACTTTTGCTCGAACCCTTTACCTAGTTTGGCTTAGGTTACCTACCCTAACTAGGCCTTTTGGTGTCAAACCCTAGCTGCCCTAGGGTTTCCACTTATCGCTGATTGCATGCTTTTTCCCTAGCTCTAGGGTTAGTTCTCCTTTATGTATTCGTGACTTGCTCTAGGGATCTTTCTTTTCAAGTGATAAGGGTTACCATCCCTCTAACCAAGTCCATGCCTTTCATCGATTCAAGAATAAGGATCAATCTTCGACTCATCCAAATGTCTTTTACGATGTTGATTTACAAGCTGAAATCGTTCCTATTACCCAGTGGCACATGGCTTGTATGCAATCTTTTGTCCCTCCTCATGTGCCTAGCTCTCATCATCCTTTGGATGTTATCCTTCATCGTCCAAAACTTAAGGTAGGATTCAACAATAAAACCATGAACCAGTCCTGAAATCTGAATTAGAGATCTCTAGCTCTTCTCTATGGAGTTTTCCTTCACTTGTGAGTAAGTTATAGAGCCTAATCTTGTCAATACCAGTGAGCCATGTTTTGATGATAATACTTATGAGTGTGCATATGATTATAGTGACAATTGGAGTGTTAGCAGAAGATATTTTTCAGTAAAACCAGTAATTGATTTGAATGAGAATGTTTCAAATGATGATTCTAATATTAATACAAATGAAGCCACTAATGTTTATCCTGAATTTGTTAGTGCATTAGAATATAATAGCTTTACTTGGGATGTTTTTCCTTCTACTGATTATATACGAAATGATTTACTTTCTTCTCCTCATGTTGTCGCTAATGATGCAAATGAATTCTCTTTTATTTCTTCTCATGATAACATGGAATATGACACGATTGATTGCTCTTAGATCTCTTCTAATGATACGCATGAATGGAATATTCACTCATTTAATGATGTACTTGATAACACTTTCCCTTGATTTGGCGATGAAATGACAAATGAAATAATCAATGATACATGAACATGTTCACTTCTTCTCATGATGCAATGCTAAATGACGAATGCTCTCTTTCTCTCCCTCCTATGCAGATGGAAAATAAAAAAATTACGGAAAGTGCAAATGATACAATTGAATATGCTCCTCTCTTCTTCTCTTAATAGACAATACCAAAGTTGAATGTGTTGTCTCTTCTCTTCCCATTGAAAGCAAAAAGATGCATCTACTTGTGTTTCTTCTCTACCTCTTATACATGACAAGGTGGAAACTGCTAGCCATGAATCTCTCTCCTGTTGAACATGCTACGTATGCTTCTACTCTTGATATTATTGAAACGAATGCACCTACTTATTTTATTCCTATTACAAATGACTTGCATATTGTTATTGATGATGTATCTCTAGATCTTACATGTGATGCTAAGTCCTTTGCCCATGATAGCTTACCTACTACTAATACTCCTACGCATGATGCTTTACCTCCTATTCCCCCTTCTCCTAAGTGGAATAGTGTCCCTATGGCTACTATGAATGGAAAGATTTATCCCGTTAACAAACCTCTCTACACTTATGCTATAGCTCCTTGAGGTTATTTCTTTAATGCATGTCATAGGTGCTTTACAACATAAAGTGCATACCTTATCCCTAGAAAGCAAAGCCTATAGTGCTTGGATTGACTCTAATGCTATATACAGAAATCCAACTGTCCACATGATCTTTCAATCCCCATTCCCTAGAGATTTCATCATGCCTAAGTCTTAGTTTTTGACGGGACTAGTGATACTTATTTGCATCTTAAGATTTGTACACTTTCCATGGCCTCCTATTCTACTAATAGATTGTTACTTAAATCCTTTCCTAGAAGTCTCACAGACCTTGTCTCTCATTGGTTTATTCATCTCCCTAGCGGATCTTGGAGTACATTTTCAGATCTTGAAGTATTTTTCATTCGATTCATTGATAACAAAGCCCCTAAGATCACCTATGAGCGTTTTCCTTCTTTACATCCAAGAAAATTTGATCTTGATTTGATTATATCTTACGTTTCCACGTATGCATGCAGCAGTCAATTTATCAGCCCACTAATCTAGAAGTACAATATATCTTTTATCGTGGCCTCATTTAGTCTCTTAAGGAGAAATTACTATATGATTCTTGTGATTCATTCCATCAGCTTTTCCTTCATGTTTTTGCTTTGGAGCAAGAACTTGTTCCTCCTCGTGAGTTTGTGCCTTCAGCTATTCTTGATCTTATCCCCACTTAGGAACCTGATACTAGTGTTATGATTGATTCATCTTCTAACTCTGGTCAAGTTAAGGTCTTACATAGAGGCAATACTTTCTATCGTTCTACTACTTGACCCACTACACCTTTGAGGCTCCTAAGCGCAAGCCACTTCATTTTGATGAATCTCGAGATGGCCCACATGCTATTTTGCTTAGCCTACTAGATAAGCACCTAATTCGATTATCATCTAATGACCACCATCTTCCTCATCGGCTCGAAGCGTGAACAAGGCCAACCTTTTTGCAACTATCACGGCATCAATGGTTGTTATACATTAGATCAAAAACTCAAGCTACTTGAATAAAAAGGCATTATTTCTTTTGATATACTATATTTTAATAGGTCTTCTTCTCCAAGGCATCGTTTTGCGGAGGCTGCAAATTCCTAGATATCTATAACGGGAGCCACCGTTTTCTCAATCTCCTACGACTGATGTCTTTTGGAGAGGAGCTTCTTCTATTCAGCCATCTCAAATTCCTGAACTTCAATGGGTTGCTAAGGCTAACAAATTTATTTGGAAAGATAATTTGTAATGTCTCGTTTTGGGCTGAAAATGGAGAAAAGGGGTTTACCGGCTATCATGAATTGATCTAATCTGGAAACACCTTCAAGCACACACACAACTGAAAATAGCTGAGAATATCTTAAAACGATCAACCAATACAAAATCTGCAGTCTCCTAGGGCAGCGAACTGCCTATGAGATTCGAATCCACTTTTCACTATGCAAATCAATGTAGAATGCCATGAATTTATGCATCACAAATACATCAAATATTGAAGAAATATCTGATAATCACAGCTGGAATTAAATATTTATGACAGCAGCAGTTCAGCCAAACCGAGGGCTAGGAAAAATAGCAAATCCTCACCAAGATTCTCCAAAGTTCAGATTACGGCCTTATAAATTATGCCAAACAAGAATATCAAACCAAAATAGTGAAATCAGCCCTAGAACATACCAAACCCTCCACCCATGCAAGTCGCCTAGGGTAAGAAGGGGAAAACCCAGCAATAAACCACTTTGAAGCACTTTGGAAACCCCGTATGGGATTCCCCTCAAGCTTGAGGAGTTTTTGTTCCTCAATCTTCCAACAATGGAGGTTTTCGTCCCCAAAGTTGAGCCACACTAAAGGTTTTTGTCTTTAGTGGAGAGTAGGGCACACCGTGCACAAACTCAAGATATCAATCTTCAAAATAAACATGCATAACCCTTTTCAAATGAACCTTCATGTCTTTATATATCCTCAAGTGGCGCCAACATCAAAATAGAAGCCCAATGCATAGGTCGACCTTCAAGTAATTATATTTCTTCATTAACCTCTATGTAGGCTCTCCAATCAAGGCCAACCCATAAGGATTAGAAGTCCTTCCACCATTTTCGAACCAAATAAGAGGCCTTCATGCCCAACTCGCCATTAAAGTATTTAAAAATACTTTTACGCCATTACATCAAGTAGAATTCATCATCCATTGAGCCAATATTGACCCAAACAAAGACATAATGGGAACTAGAAGAAATATGAATGCAATTCTCATTATGTCCCATTTAGGGACATTACATAATCACGCGACAATAAATAACAAATATACATTGATGCTACAAGGAAAATCTAATGTGCAATCCATCAATATTTAAATAACATCTAATAATAATATTTTGCCCTTGGAGCTTGGCATGACCAGGCATCCATTATTATGTTAATTCATCTATCTATAAATCACATCCCTTCAAGTGAGGGAAACTATCCTATCTACACCTTTCCCGGTTCTTCATAATATCATTAGTACAATCACATCTCATACTTGAACGCTTGCTTGAGTGTGAGATTGTATCTCTCCCTCTTCTTGCCGAGGTTTATACAAGTGAGCCTCAATCAAGTTCATGCAAATCTAAAATCAATGAAGCGTTCAATTGCAATCATGTCACATGCATGTTATTCCTACATCCTAAGCTCAAATCCATACATCTTATTCTTGTTATACATGATGTATTTTCGAGGTACGAGACTCCCTCGTTGTAGGGTCTTCCCATCACCCTCTTGAGTCCATCATGAGGTAGGTCTTGTTTTAGTTCTTGCTTTTACAAAAATACAAAAACATTCAATTATTTTTAAAGCACATAAACATTCAAATATTTTCAAAATACAAAATCAGGACCTATATATGACTTGAGTTGCTAGCTTTTCACTTTATATATGTTGTTTGTCATATTGCTTTGATGCATAACATATTTTCTATGTGATCTTTACACACATACGTTCATGAGGTATTGATGCAGACACACACAAGATTCTACACGATAATTAGTCCTCTCCCTAGTGGCCTTGTTAATCTAGGGGCATCTTCTACACTATTCAAGTGCTTTTGTGTTATTACAATTACTTTCACTGCCTCATTATGCTCAATTTCTTATGTGTTATATGTTATTTTTCAGACTAATACAGTAAACATGTGTCTTGTGCAGCGCTAGCTTCTTTTGATATGTGTACCTCGGGGCTACTATTTTCTATTGTATTCACTTTCTTGTATGTTTGCTTTCATGTATGCGGTTTATGGCCTTTCTATGATTTATCTTTGTGACACTTTGGTGTCTCTTGTTTGTGGATTCTATTGTCTTTTCTCATGTTTTTTTGTGTGTGATGCTCTTGTGTCTATTATATGTGGCTCTTTGCCTTAGCTATGACTAACATATGTGACATTGCTTATGTACTTATATGCTTGATTACCTCTACACTTATTTGTTTCTATACATATTTGTCTCTCGCTTTGTTACTTGTTTGTTTGCTTGCTTTCTTTATGTGCCATAGTTTCTACCATGCACACTCTTGCAGGAACAAGATCTCAACGGTAGCCACCTATAGCTTCCCTCCATGTGATCCAGGTTGATTATTAGATACATTCGACATGGATACACATCATTTTGTTTGAGTTGAGTGTTCTCTTTGCACATCTCAAAAGTGGGGGCATTCAGCGGGGTTTGTTACACATATATCTATGCACATCAAGCACATAGACAGAATTCAAAATTCAAGAATAGAATGGGACAAGGTACATATACTTAGGAACATAATCAGATACGTAACAAGAGCATATTACAAACAGGGACAAAAACATCTGCTAGGGAAAAAACTGCCACATGTTACAATCTAGGATGGACATTTTCATCCTAGAGCAACTTCTCAGAAGATTTCAAATTTCTCAAATTATCATAAACAATTGCAAGCTTTTGATATAGGTTCGATTCATTTGTCACATCAGAGGGCGGATCTACTCCTTTGGTATAGAATGTGGGGTTTGAGTACTTCATTTCTTTTCGGCACTGCACAACTTGATCACCATTTCACTATAGGGTATGGGGGCACAAACCTTCTTCTCCTTTTGCTATATCCAGTATTGTGCATTCGATACTCATGGGACATCACACGGTGGGGACAAATCATTCGCTTTCGACTTTGTGATATTTTTCACTTGGACCTAGATCCGTTTGAAGTGGTGTGGTCTCATGGGTGGAAGACTTTTGGGGTAACTAGAAAGCCTTGTGACAATCATCTTCTCGCTCTCTTTGGGAGGTTCTTTGGGATGGCTACACATCCTATGACACCCTTCCTCTTTTGTGGGTCGACTAGAAAGTCTTGCAACACTTCTTTTGGTGTTGAGTCAAGCAAAGCTTCACTCCTTTTGGCTCCAAAATATCCTTCAAGAAAAGTGCGGACTAATCACCTCCAATCCTTCAACGGCTCAATTCCAATCCACATCTCCAAGTAGAACAAAATTCAGGAGTTTCTCCTTCGGAAAAGCAAACATGTGTACTCCTTCCATGCTTTTGTCTCTTTCATTTTACTAGTTACAAATTCAATGTTCAAGTTACAAATATATTTTTAAAGTTCAATTCTTTTATGGACATTGACTACACTCTATGTCGCAAGTTCCGTCATGGAGCATTCCAACATGCAAGCAGAATCAACAACCTCGAGCAGAGACAAAGTGTGTATACACACTCAGTATCTTTTCCTTTAAGCATGTACTTTTCATTTCATACTTAAAAGAAGGCAAATGTAGACACCTAAATTGGGAAATTTATCATTTAAGAAATGACAACTTTGACTTTATCCCTAGATCATGATTTGCACACGCATTCCAAGCCAAGGTGACCTATCCTTATCTCTCTAGCATGACTTTCTTCTATTCACACAACTCGAGACGCTCACATAACTAATTACATCAATCCACAACAGCATATTCCTCTTAGGCATGATTCTTAGAACTTTACATAATCCCACAAATTGCTTGTAGACGGGACCATTCGCTTAGGACCAAACCATGGGAGGATGACATTTTCATCCCCAACCACCCAACAATCACTTTTGTAATTTGATATCTTTTATGGGTTAGTTCATATCTTATAGGTCGGCCTTAATGTGAAACTTTACCTATGAATGCCTAGATAAGTAGTCTAACTCACCTATTGACCTCACTTGGCACTTTCAAGAGCACCTATTACAAATATCATTTCTAAAGCACTCCAAGCTCTCCTAAATTACTAAAAAGCAGCAACACACTCTAGGAGCAACCCCTACACAGTGTCTAAAGCACACTCAACAAGATTATAGGGTCACACTTCCTAGGCTAGAGACCATCCAAGCTAAGCACACCAAGCCATTGTTGCATTATAAAGTGATCAAATTGCTGAAGCTAGTTGCATCCATATAGATATCACATGCTAGGTGGAGAACTACGTGCGGTTTGAGGCCTCTTTGGAGTATTTCCAACGTAGGCGGTGAATGGATTGCACTTCAACCCAACCACTAATCTTTTTGTAGGGTATCCTACTTGTGGTTAGGCTTTGAGGCTATTTCACTTCATACAGAGGGTTTGCACATGTGCAACACCTAGGGTTTTAGAGCGGAGCACAACACAGTCAATCGTAAGGACACAAAAATTTAGAGAGTGTCAGCACATCACCTTATGGAACCATTCGCCATGGTTTAAACTGTTTGACGCTTCCATACATCCCAGACGGTTTCATCCATACTCAGTTTTGCACTCGAGATTCAAAAATGAAACACTGTCAGATCATTTCCAGCCTGTCCAGCCATACAACACTGCCAATTCAGCTTCTTGTATCTGTAATCAGCTAAGTGCACCCACTTTCTCGTGTTTTAGCAATCGTTTCCATATTCTATCTTGTAAATTGGTATAAATAGTATATTCTGATCTGCACACATTTATGTTTATTAATTAATCTGAATATGCTACCTATTGCTAAACCTTAATCCTTTGAATAAATAAGAACACCCTAACCCAACAGACTTATTTATTTATTCAGGGATGAATCACCCATCCATACATTGTATGATGCTACTCCATATCTTGGATAATGGGTCCCAAATATAATGGATTGAGACCACACTCATGTCAGAAACTATGAACGACAAAAATCGAACAATGAAAAGTTGCACAAATGTGGCGCATCACCAACAACTAAATGGCTTAAAGCTGGTCTTCCTCCTAATGATCTACCCCATCAAGCTCCACCCATATAATATGTTTGAATGATCTGTCGACCAACCGGGGAAGGATCTTCCTAGACAGCTCTCCTACCTCCCCGAATGTGCCACACATCCTCGAAAGTGACAATCATCTACTCCATTGGGAGCCAGAAGGTACATGTGTTATTGTTCCACCATTGAGCTAGTTCGCTGAGAACATCTACATTTGTGTTCTGCAAGCAAACCTACATGTGCTGATCCAATAGCATCAAAATGGGCCCAATCAACATTAGATAACCTTGCAACTCAATAACACGACCACGATGAAACTCCCAAATGTGTACATCAAGCTGAAACAAAGAAAAAATAATGACGAATTAAAACATGATATAAATGCCAATCACGAGTTGAAATGGATAAACATGCAAATTCACCATGTTCATACAAATCCAACCAAAATTGTACAAATGTGATCATTTTCTAGACATGGGATCAGCTATGTAAAATTCATGCCAAATTTATACAAATCTGACCATTTCATACAGTTCAAAAAACTGCACAAAAATGCCCCCATACTTGACACTTTTGAATTTTTCAAAAAAAAAAAAAATTAGTAAAAGTTGACCACTTGCCAGCTCTGTCAGCTCCATTTTCGCTGTCACAGCAGAACTCTGTCCAATTGATGAGGCACGCTATCACATCAATTTGCATCACTAATCCCTCAGAGCTCTAGAGTGATAAAACTGAAAGGTGTGAGTGCAAATGAATTCTAATTTTGCATTGACTAGGCCTTTATATAGTAATTTCAGTTATAAGGTTATAAAACTATGTTATATTACTTATCTCCTTAGTAATCTAATTACTTATCTCCAACTATATCCATGCATCCAATCAACACGTCGTTATTGCCTAGGTGTTGTTTCCAAAATATCAATTTATACCTGACCCTTGTACACACCATTTACAAAGCTCGTATGGTTATATTTCACCTAGAAAAGTGGGCTGATAGTGTTATTAACGTCAAAAAATTATAATTATCCTAACAATTTTGCAATTTATATCTTGCCCATCCATATGGCAATCAATCACTTCTACTGTTAACCCTGCAAGATTATGTAGCCCCACAATTATAATCTTTATTTCTTCTCACAGTGGCCACATATATTTGTACTTGAATCTTGCAGAAACTAGGAGCATTGCCCCAATTATTCCTGGTCGTCCTAGGGGATATTCTGGTATTGTTCAAGATCACATGCTCTAGGTTGCTCACCTTGGGGACAGTATTGTTAATTTTGAGTAACATCGCCATATAGGGCCCACCTTTGGGCATAGTCCCATCACTGAGTCTACACCAAGTACATCCTACCCGCGACAAGGATATTTTTCTATATTTGAGCTTGCATTGTTATATCTTGCCCACGTTGGGGTAACATCCAAGAATCAAGCATTCATTGATTACATCTTGCATTGGGGCATTATTCCCGTTTCGAGAACATGTTGCTATATTGTGCCCATCCTGGGCGCAATCCCCTTTCAAGACTATTTTGATTACGTCTTCTCGGGTGGGGCATTACTTTACACTGTTGTGCTTATTACTTTTATTCGTGCTTACATGGGGGCAATTGGTATAGTACATACAAGCCTCCATGCTGACATATTTATATTTTTACCACCGAGCTTTTTTTTCTCGTTATACACATGATCAACATAAATCCATTTCTTTTGATACATGTGATTCTCAAATTCATGCCATAACTCAAAAGGGAGCAGATATTTGGATTATTTATCTCCAGTCTCCAATCCCCAACCATACTCTCTAAGACAAGATCTTCACTTCCTCATAAAGATGATGTGCGATGTACCCAAACTACATATAGATGTTGTGGTTTCAACATAAGACACTCCAGTAGTATATTCAAATACTTTGGTCTCACCACAAGACACACCAGATCCAAATTTAGCACGCAAACAGTTTAAACACATCCAAATGTATTCATTCATATTCTGTTTTGTACTTTTATGCTCTCAATATTTCCTTAATTATTAGATTATACAGTTATTGTTTCACCCTTGTGTTTTGTTGGAGAGCAGATTTCCAAACATGGGATCATGGATGTGAGGAGTTGACTACATCCATTTTGTATCCACATGGTTGATTATTACTTTGATATATATGCACACACACACATAAAAGTGGGGCATTATGTAGACACCTAATATTGGTACATGACTAGTTAATTGCTATGGTATTAGTTTATTTATGCGTTTATAGATCATTGGTCAAAGTTAGAGTTTAATGATGCATTTTTGTTGTGATTACCGACTTTAAACTTGTTTTATTGTGTCAACAACACCATCGATCTCGTTTTAGCTCGATGGCTTCTCAATCTTCTCCATGCGGACCCTGCTCTGCCTCTTCTCCTCCATTTTCACTTGTTTCCTCTCTCTTCCGACTTTCTATCTCTTCCCTTGGTTTATTGCTTTTTTTTAACCATTTGCCATTTTCATAGGATGATGACCATTTTCATACCCCATGAAAATGGTCATATCTCTACTAAAATGGTCGCTTGCATTTTTGGGCCCTTTTGACCAAATTTGATTTCCCAGTTTTAGCTTCCTTTGTCGACTTTCCCACCCATTGTGTGTTCTTGCACGCCAATATGGTCCTAATTTGAGTTTAAGAGGTCGATGAATACAAAGGTGCACTAGTGCATTTAAGAACAAGTTGCATATGAAAGCACACAAGAGGAGAATATCTATATTGAAGTTGTAAGGAAGGAGCTTGTTATGTTGTAGTCTGATTTCAAACATATAGAAGCATGTAGATTCTCCTAATTGTTGCACATATTGAAAAGATAAGGGTTGGGCCAATTGCACTACACAAGATTGCTTGTTGAATGCACTATACTTATCTGTTGTTTGCCACACTTTTCTCCGGTTGAGGAGCTTAATAAATATGAAGGAAACTCAGCTTTTCTCTGGTTTAGCACGAGCCCCAAAATACATTTTCCTTACGTATTTTGCAGACCTAGAGGCCTGATTAGGGTTTTAGAGAAGATCAATTTCCTGGTGATTTGTGACAAATCTTGAAAACTTTTGGAATTTAGGGCACGAAGAATGCATTTGCAAATTCAGATCCACCTTAAACCAGATGATATCATTTTCGTAGGTTAGCAAGGTTCTATGATCTGGTTTATCTGGGAACTGTTTGTCTTAATTCCTGGACCTGTTTTCCTGAAATTGCCACTGATGATTGCTTCTAGAATCACGTGCAATTGAGTATTATCCTACAAACCCAAATGTTCCTTATTACTTTACCGTTTTGCATCATTTCAATGATATAGATAACTTCTTTTCTGCAACTGGATCTATCTTTTTGATTAAATCTGAATTTGGTCTAATTGCAATGTATTGTGGTTAGTTTAGTGCATTTTGATGTAAAACCACTTGTTGCATCTACACTATGCAAATACATATAATATTCCTTAAAACCAGATCCTAGCAAAGGTTGTAAAGCGAGTGGAAGCCATGGAAGAAGACATAGAAGAAGCATGAATCAAGGAAGAAATTAGAACCCACTATGTTGGATTTGCAGTCATACAGACACCTGAGTTGGGAGTGTTATTCGAAGAACTTAAAAGGTAAGGTTTGCATCTCAACACTCACCCCAAAACAAATTGTCCAGTTCCCTCAAAAAGATAAGAGGAAAAGGCAATTGAATATGTCGCATGTCATTTCAAGCATCAAATTGCAAAATTGATAATCAATTTAGCTAGGGAACCTGAAAGTTATACCAAATTAGGGAATGCACTAAGGCACAATAGGATCATGGATGGCTGTCTTTTTCATGATGGTAAAATTGATTGGAAGAAAAATAGGACACTGGTTAAAGTAAATCAAGAACCGGTAACCCGACAAAAGAAAGAGGCATCATTATCCTTGTCAACAATGAGTATAAAAGAAGAGGAGGATAATTCTTTTTAAGGGGTAGATAAATAAATTGGTGCAGTCACTACACAATGGAAGTATCTTACAAAAATTAATAGAGCTATTAATGTTTATACTTTATAGGGAACTTTGATGATTTGGAGAGGTCACTAAAAATATAAAGATAAGGTTGCTACATACATTGGGATATGTTGTATGTATAGTAAAAGATCACAAACTTTGACCTCAAAATAAATATTAGAATCCACGGGATAGGATTTTGCAGATGCCCTTATAAATTCGGATCCCATGTAAATGTACATTAATAAAGAGAACTTTTATACATATGGTCTTTCAAAATCACAAGTGTTCAAGCTAACAAATCAGAACTTGTAGAAGCACTATGGATCTATAAAAAAGTTGAGACAGCCCCAACATAGATGAAGCATAGAATATAAGCTGTAAATGTAGCATAACATGATGAGCTGAAGAGTCTTACAAACCCAATATAGAAATCAAATACATTAAGAGCCCTAACTGATGTACAATTGATGTGTTCCATAAGTGCAGATCTAACCCACTTCCTGTCAGTTGAACGGTTGAGAGATTTTAAAAAAAAAGTTGAGGCCGTGGAAGAAGCCATAGAAGAGGCATGAATCAAGGAAGAAATTAGAACCTGCTATGTTGGATTTGCAGCCAATACAGACACCTGAGTTGGGAGTGTAATTCAAAGAACTTAAAAGGTTTGCATTACATGTGAGCTCAGCACGCTAACAAATGAGAACTTGTAGAAGCACTAAGGATCTTAAAAGAAGTTGAGACAGCCCCAACATAGATGAACCGTACAATATAAGCTGTCAATGTAGCATAACATGATGAGCTGAAGAGTCTTATGACCCAAATGTAGAAATAGGACAAATCCAAAGCCCTAACTGATGTACAATTGAAATCTTCCATAAGTGCAGATCTAACCCACTTCTCGTCAGTTGAAAAGTTGAGAGATTTTGGGATTTTGTTTTCCTAAAAATAAAATTGTTGTGACTGTCCTGTTTTGGAGGAAGGGGTAAGCATAACTATTGTAGACTAGCTTGAATTAAAAGAGGATATTGCTAGTTTTAAAGAAAGCAAGAGATGACAGCAGAGGATGTTGATTGCTTTGTAGATCTGGTAGCAGAGAAATATCAGGAATTTGTGCTGACCATTGTTTTCTTTCTCATACTGCCTGTCTTATTTGTTTCCTTGCATGGCTGAGACTATTCTTCAAGTGTTTCTATCAGGTTTAACATAAGTTTGAACATATTAATGTCATTATGATTCCAAGCTATAGAAATAGTGTTGTCAAACTGCAGTTTAAGTTGGGATTGACAAACAACATTGTTTTGTGTTGTTTAGCCTCAAGTTGTCAATAAATTCGAACCAGGAGGTTTGCAGGTGTTGTCTGCATCAGATTGGTATCAGAGCATCATCACCCAAAGGGAATGCAATTAAACTGGGGAGGTAGAGGTAGAATAAATGCAAGGTAGAGAAGAAATATTGAAGATGAACTACTCATAAGGTTAGAGGCCCTTGAGGCAAGGTTGGGGCATGAGGAATCAGAAAAAGAACTGGAAGTTCAAAGGCCTCGAATTGGAGCCATAGATTCTATGGAAAGGCTCATTGAAGTTGTGTCCAAACAAGGAGCATGTTCAAAACTGATGTCTTTATTTTGAAGGTGAATTAAATCTATAAGTGATAATGGATTGGACTTGGGATTTAGAAAGATACATTGAGATGGGTGGGATTGAGGAAAATGATCCACGAATGGTTTAATTTGGAGCATCAAAAATGAAGTCTTGTGCAACTTTATGATGGTAAAACCTGCAGAATGTAAGGAAGCAGAGAAAGGAGAAAATCAGGATTTGACCAAAGATGTTAAAGCATCTGAAGGCTAATTTTATGCTCTCTGGTTATCATCAAAAATATTCAACGAATTGCAAAATTTAAGGCAAAAATAGCTACCAATACAAGTTTATACTGAACAATTCCTGACATGCAAATCAGAACTTATTTGTAAGAAGATGATGAGAAATCAACAACTAGATACATCAACAAAAGTGAAGGTGAACACAGTGGACGAGGCATATCAGTATGCCTTGAAGGTGGAGTAAAAATTGATAGGAGAGACAGAGTGATGAGCAAAAGAGGTGGTAGCAGTTTACATAAGAGGAAAAGGAAGCCTTTTCAAATCTACAAAGGGAGGAGCGAGAGGAAATTAAAGAATCAAAGCCTAATTATGGTAGTAGAAGAGCTTTTAGAGGTCAAGATATGGGTTGAGGCCAACAAATTTGGATACTTGAAACCCTTGAAGTGCTACAATTGCAATGGGCCGCATAAAGCCACGAACAATTTAAACTCCTAGAGCTGCCAATAGAACCATGATGGACCAAGAGGAGCCACTGATAAAAGAAATTGAAGTAGAGAGAGGAGAGAGAACTTGATGCTACAAAGTACCTTAATACCAAGAAACAAAGAGACCCCAGAAGCTGATTGGAGGAGAAAGAACATCTTCCAAACAAAAAGCAAGAGTAAGGACAAAGTGCACGAGGTGATTGTAGATGGAGGATCTACCAACAATCTGGTGAGTACAGAAATGGTGGCAAAATTACACTTTGTTTGCATTCCAAATTTTAACTGTAATAATATTTTCTTGTTGAAAATGTATCATAGTGTGCCTGTGGATCAATCTTGTCTTGTTGCCTTGAAAATTGGTCCTTAGCAAGATAAAGTGTTATGCAACATGGTGCCTACGGATGCTTATCATTTGCTGTTGGGAAGGCCCTAGTAGTATAACCAAAAAGCAATCCACCATGGCAAAGAGAAGATTTCGTACTGGGGAAGAAACATCTTTTAAAAACAAGGAAAGAGGAAGGGGTGTCTAAAACATTTCTTGTAGCAATGGGTAGAATATAAGCTCTAAATATAGCATAACAAGATGAGTTGAAGAGTCTTATGATCCCAATATGGAAATCGAATACATGGAGAGCCCTAACTAATGTAGGATTGACGTGTACCATAAATACAGATCTAACCCATCACCTATCAGTAAAATAGTTGAGAGATTTTGGGAGTTTGTTCTCCTAAAATTAGTAGTTGCTGAAACTGCCTTGTTTTGGAGGTAGATGTAAACGAAATTGCAGTAGATTACCTTTGAAAGATAAAGGAGATTGCTAGTTTTAGAGAGAGTAGGAAGTTGACAGCAGAGGCTGTCGCTTAGGTTGTCAATTTGGTAGTAGAGAAATATAAGAGAATAAAAAAAATTCTGGTTTTAACGATTGTTCTGACTGCTGTTGTTCTCTTTCTCTCCCGGCCAATTTAGGTTTGAACATATTAATAGCACTCTGTTCTAAGCTATAGAAATGACTTTGTGTGACTGCAGTTTAAGCTGGAATTAAAAAAACCAATATCTTTGTTTTGTATTGTTTAGCTTCAAGGTATTGTAAATTAATTCAAACCAGGATGTTTTCAGGTGTTGTCTACATCACTAATTCTATACCTTCAACTGTGATGTAGCAAAGTTAGTGTGACAGCTTCAGAATTGTGACTTGCACAATACAAGAAAAACTTACGTATTGCAAGCCATTACTCGGATAATCCACATTGCCAAGAAATATACTTTCACGAGGTTGGGTACAATTCAAATCCCACAGAAAGAAGGTAAACTGTACATGTTAATTGTGTCATCTTCGATAGGCATAGTTTAATAAGCAATATGTAATTCTAGACCCAACATAGGAAAAATTCTCATTGTTATGTATTGGCATTCAAGCAAGCATTTTTAACAGAAATCGAATAATGGTCCTCGTTCAGGGTATTCAGTATGGAAAACATACGTACATGAGATTCTGTTGTAGAATCGCAGAGAAGAGGTAGTAGTGGGCACGAAAGGGAATGCTGCCCAGGCCATGCTGCTGCCCACTGCCCGCTATCCCACACCAGGGATTGAATCCAAGGACGGGGAAGACGAGGTACATATTTAGATTATAGATAAGAAATTTGTGCTCTTGCAGGGTGGGAAACAACGTCACCAACAAACTTTGGATTATTGTCCGCTTTAGTTATTAAGGCTATCGTCACGAATAAGATTTTATGGTTACGTTTAAATGTGGCTTGGAAATGAGGAGGAAGAAGAAGATATTTTAATGTCACAAACAGAGCTTAGGGGACAGAAAATGTAAATACTCAAAAAATATATATATAGATTTTATTCACATTTGTTTTTATGTATGGGTGGGTGGTCCAAATTTGGTTTTATAGAGGAGTCATTCATCCGGGGCCACAACCATCTTTACATATTTTCATGTAATTGTTATATTCACCTTGTGTTAAATTGTCGGTATGGTCATGAAACTTCTCAAGAGTGTTGATATTGTCCTTCCATTGTTGCATAACAACTTTTAAATCATTTTGATATGTTTGTATTCTATGTTTCTAACTCTGGGATGTTTGTCACATGTGCCAATTTCACCGAGTATTATTTGAGCACGGTTGCAATGTTAGGAGCTTTGGGGACTTTACTTTTGGACCATTTTACCTTCCACAAAACTCTAGAACATTTTCTCAAATAGATGGATGGGGCACAACATGTGAAGATGGAGCAAAAGGGGAAGAAATTTCAAGGCCTCATCACGGAGGGTTCATTAACTAAACAATATCCTAGCACGTTCATTCATGTTGACATAGTTAAAATTGATAAAATCAAAGTCAATATACCAATAGACATTAGGGGGTGAAAAGGTTTAATTTACTAATATTTTGAATTAGGTATTGGGGGTAGGTTAGAGAGGTGGGCCAAAGGAGAGGTGGGGTTGATTTTAATATTAAATTAAAATATTTGACCCCTAGTTTTTAAAACTAAATACCTTAAAATTGCAAAAGGAGTGTCTTCATGAAGTTAAATTATAATCTCTTTTTGAATAAGTAAATCTCAATTAGGAGATTCTTAACCAAGAAATAATAATATTGTAGAAAACTAGGATTGAGTATACTTTTCAACACAAATGATATTATTTCACCATCTTAATTATTTTAAGAACTATTGATAAATGAATAAAGTTTAACATTAACGTAATTGATAATATGTCTTGAATGGCTTCAAATATCTTTCTAGAGCAAAGGCATATTATGAAAATAATAATTGAGTGGAAAACATGATATATTTTCTATTTGATATATTAGGGTAGAAATAAAAATATTTTCTATTTGATATATTATGGTAGAAATAAAAAGGGGTAAATAAAATTGTAATGAAAAATAGGTAAGTAAGGTACATGGAAAAATAGGGGTATTTTCATTCTAATAATATAACAAGAGGGGGTATTATCAATTGAATAATTAGATGTAAAACTAACATTAAGGGTATTCTTTAATACCCTTCAAACGAACGTGTTATACCATATTTTTACTAAGTGAACCCCTCGTAGGCCTCATGGGGAGGTATCTTAGGATGAACATGATATGAGAATACCTAGAGGGGACGCAAATCAATTTGATCAAGAAAAGAGACCTACAAAGATGAAACCATAGAATCCACGTGCTCTACATCAATATTTGGGAGCCTTTATAGGCCATTGTATAGGACATTATGTCAATGTAGTAGCGTAGGGATACATCCTGCTTGGATGGAACCTTGGAGATTGAATGTGTCATTTGTTTGTATATACCATCACATGGAAAATATCTCGAGCACCACAAAGCATGTGATCAACAATATCTTTCTTCACGATGTCGCAAGAAAATTCAGGGGCCCTCACCAAATAGAGTCAAATTCTTTAGGGCATGATAATCCATGAAAACCCACCTTCAAACTTTAGTGGATCTTGTTTTATGAACGAGGTATCTTTGTATTTTGACCAAATTCGACGTACGAGATCTTAATTTTTGTGTCATATTTGGTATTATGCTTGGGGTTCCCACTTCTATCATGGGGTTAAAGGAACTCATTTCAAGGTAGATGATGTTGCGAGCATGAAAATGGACCCTTGCAGGTAGTGGATAGTCATCAGTAGAAATTTGGACTATTGAGTTGAGACCACATGCATCTTGGTGGCTAGATGTTTAACCTCAAAGCATGCATTTCCTTGATCTTCTTCATGAGCGGTGCATCAAGGTAATACGATGACATCGAGATTGGTTATGTGATGGATGTTGAGTTGGTCATAAGGACCAAGTACTCCACTAGATCTCTTGTGTGTTAGGTTTGGGATCCTTCACTAAAGTTATAGTTATTCTTGGTTTTCCTTGGGTTTTGATGTCATTTTGGGCATTGATTGACTTGAAGCCCATAGGGCCAAGGTGCAACATAATTTTATCAAGTGTAGAAATGTTCTTGCTTAAAGATGGTGCTTTTTGGGATTAGAGACCAGCTTCCTTTATGTGATCTTTTGATGCATCTCAAGAGGATTATGAGAAGTGATTTCCAATTTATGTCCATCACAATTAGTTTCAACTACATTGAATTCAATGATCACCCTTATCTTTGTAAGTTTTCTTATGTGTTTTTAATATTTTTCCCTACTTGCCTCCTTAGTATGATATTTATTTATATATAGATCTTGTACTTGGGGCAAAGCTTATGTTTAAGGCACCTTATCAAATGACTAATCCTTAGCTTGGTAAGCTCAGATGTAACTTGAGGAGCTCCTTGAGAAGGGCACATTCGGTCAAGTGTTTCTTTGTAGGGTACACTTTTCATCTACATTAAGAAAGATTGTTCCTTACATTTTCAAGTTTATGAACTACAAATAATTGAATAAGGTAACATTAAAGAACCCCATCCATTACCTCATATTAATGACGTGTTTGATTGGAAATGGGAACCAGGGTGTTATCCAAGATTGATCTTAGATACAAGTATCTCTAGTTATGTATAGTTAAGGCCAATATCCAAGTGAAACCATGTTTTGGATGTGCGATGGCCATCATGAGATTTCAATGGCGTCAGAAACTTAACAAATGTGTTGGTCAAGAAATGTGTGCACCTTAACAACATTGCCTAGTATGGAAATGATACATGTGGTACCTTCTATTTGGACCATAAGCATTTCTCCGAGAGTTTTCACTACTCATTTAGACCCAACTAATTTAATGTTTACGCTAATACTATGTTGATTCCTAAGCTAAAACCAACAAGAGGCAAAAGGGGGTAAGGGATAAATAAAACAAGTTGGTGATGCACCAAAGAAATTGGGGTCACACTCCCTATCTTTATAAAGACGATGAATCAAAATCCTACACATGATCCACACACACTATATCCACAAAAAAACATAAGACAACATAAAACAAATTGTTCAAGGGTTATTATGGGACATAATAAACCTTATATTGGTGTATGAATTTTACACAATCGATACATTCATGGGAGAGGCATTAGAAATGCATAGGAATGAGGCTAAACACTTGAAAATATTTGGATCTTAGTGAGAGTAGCCTAGCATTTGAGAGGAGAAAAACCTTTGTAATGATAAGTCTTTACATTATCTAGAGTACATCGAGAAGAAGAGAGGAAGGGAGAAAATTTGAATTCATGGGAGCCCAAAACTCACTCAAATGTGGTTGTTGGCATTAAACACCCAAATCGACTCAACTACAAAATCCTCTAACAAAAAGAAGGTATGATCTCAAATCTCTAAAAATGGGCAATGTGACATGTGTATAGTAGGAATTCTACTTAAATAAGGTATTGGCCTCAAGAAATAAACTAAATTAAACTATGAATCTGCCTCAAACACGCATTTATGTGAAAACATCATATAAGAGCTTTGAATGCAAACTAATTAAAAACAAATGCCCGTGTCCCAAAAATGTGTTCCACTTGATATAATTTCTCCGGATATTTCCAACAAGACCAAATTTTCTTGATTTGGTGACCCTATCAAAAGATATGGTTAAAAATCACACCTCATTCGTTTGCTCATCATTTAAGCTTAGAGCCCAAAAAATTGGTTTTAAACTATAATGTTACCTCCATTTTCCTTTAGTTGGGACACGTGGCACATTTTCATTGGTCATAGGATCTTCCATTACTTGAAGTGCATGTGATGTCCAAGAGGTCACAAATTTAACCTTGTATGTTGTTATGGGATCTCGTGCTTTCCATTCCCCATGTTTTCATCTACTTGGTTCCCCTAAGACAATGGCTCATCACTAGTCCACATGGTTCCATTTGGTTCCCGCCTTAATGTCACATGGCATGATCCTAGCCCATGAGTTCCCACTAACTCCATAAATTTTGATCCCAAATTGCCATGTGGCACTTTTGGGCTCCTGTGCTCTTTAACTCTTCAACTTTTGTTGCTTTATCTTTGACTCGTGAGATTTTGAGTTCTTGGATTCTTTCGGATTCGATAGTCTTCCTTGATTTTTACCCAAGACTTATAAGGGCTAAGAATTGTGACATGTGTTACCCATTCAAATGTTATGTGCCCAATGACAAGTTGTTTCTTTTATCCATGCCTTAGCCGATTTTTTCCCAAGTGAACACTTAGTTATTTTTCCATTTTTCTCAAAAGGGGTGGGTATTTGGAGCCTTCACTTTGCTTCAATAAAGGGGGGCCTTTTGTATTTAAATACTAAGGCTACCTTTTTCTCACGTGTTCGGAATAAATCCCCAAGCTTAACACAAAAGCAAATGTCATGGTTGAGGTTTGAACACATGGGGACCACAAACCAGGCATGCAAACACAGTTCTTACGACTTCTTCTATTGCTAAGGAATTAAAAAACACTAAAAGACCTAACTAGAACACACAACAAAGTCAATTTAGCCCTTTGAATGCATGTGAACCTCTATGAAATAGGATCCAAATGTGATTGGGTGGATTTCCTCTATGTAAATCTTGAAAAAAAAACAATCCTTAGTTTGAACCCTAGTTAAAAGCATCTTGACTAACTAAAAAGGTCTAAGTATGTAGTATGGGGTAGTTAATCTAAGCTATGAACAACTATAATAAAGTAAATAAATGTAGTAAAGGAAGTATGCAAAGATCTAAGTAACTATGCAAAAGGAAATGCTAACCCTAATGTGCAAGAAGAAAGAGGAAAGAACTCAAATTGAATAATAGTTGCACATCATAGAGTATCACAGAGGTGACTCGGAAAAATCAATAGCATGAATGACTATGCAGAGAGCCGAAAAGAGTAGATCTAGACTATTTCTCCATGTCTTGGAGCACTGGAGGAGGAATGGGCGCCTATGGGCACTCAGTATCTGCCATTCAGCACCCTAATCTATAAAAATCTCTAAAACCATCTTCACAGGGTGAGAGGTGATCTCAAACCTTTGTTTTGTGTCGCGCATCGATTCGTTGTCCTACGTCGATGTCGCCAATAACTCCAGATGAAGGAAAGACCTGCAAGACCCCAAAATAAGCATCAAATCCTAAAAATAATAATACATATGAATGGGTCGAAATGACCTCAGTTGCCACAATAGTGGACTTACTAACTGAGCCTTGCACTAGATCTCAGACTCGATGTAGTTTTATGTGCAAGTGTATGTGAACATGCCCTAGGTTGCTCTTGTGCCAGTCACACTTTGTGAAATAGTGAGCAATAACTATGTGTAGAAAATGTAATAGAATGTGTGCATGGAATAGAATAAAATCCATCCCCCTATGAAGTGTGATGCAAATGTCCTAGCCTTGTGCCTTGATGATGGAGCTATGTGGATGTAAGTGATCTCCAATGCAATAGATGGATGCAACTCTAGATGGAGTGATAATATTAAGTGATGTTAGGTCCCTCATTATGGTCTCATAACTTTATATTTATAGGGTTCTCTTGATCTAATTTCATAATTAACCCCAAAAGGCCGACCACAAGAAAGATAAAGATCTCAAATGGCTAGAAAGAGCCCAAAATTGGCGAGAAAGTGCAAAAGGACCAGGGGCACCCCTAGTGGGACTAGGATGCCCACAGCACCCCAATACTAATCTGGGTGCCCCAATCGAGGCTAAAATGACGTGGGATGATAGAAGTTGACTGGGAATATGGGTGCAAGAGGTTGGTAATGATGAAATAAAATAAAACAAGATGGCCAAAAGATGGGGGTTAATTAGTACTTTCTTCACTCAAGAACCTTCTAAATAGTAGTATGAGGTGGATAAATAATGTCTAAAGTACATGATTTTGTGACTACATTTTGCCCCACTTTATGTTGGTGAGAAAAAATCTCGGTAACATAAAGTAGATAGAGATGTGTACCTGATGTCCATGAAGAGTGTAGTAGAAGCATGCCAAGGACTAGAAAAAGCATGGAATGACAAAAGATGGAGGAGTGTGGAAACTAAAGATGAAAATGTGCAAAGAAAAAGTGATGAGAGTAAACCTAGTAGGGTAACGTATGTGTAGTTGTTGTGGTGTGTAATGTACCTACATGGTTAGTAAAGTTTGTGTTGTCACGAAGCGTTGTTGTTGACATTGTTGTTGTTGCCCCCATTTGACTACTTGTTTCCCATACTACGACCAGGACACAAGGAGAAAATAATCAAGTAGTCAAATATGTATGTATGTATGTGTAAAGACACATGTAAATGTAAAATATGCAAATGTAAATGGAACATGTGCACTTGATCCATGTCAAGAAAGAGAGTGTAGAAGGATACCCTATACCGCAATATTTTTGGACGATCTCGCGCCATAGGCCGAAAAAGTGTAGGGAAGAAATACTATGTCCTTAGGCTCTAACTTGCTTTCTTAAACTATGTGTGAAGATATCTCTATATCATCTTGGTATTTTGGGTGATCCGATGCCAGTGGCCGAAGTAGTGTAGAGAGGCACACCCATTGTAACCTCCAAGTCTCAGAATCTACTTCCCGTAATGCCAAGGACACCATGTCATATCAAATTTGTTGTGTATGAGGTTCGTAGACTAGTCTGAACCCACTCGTTGTATATAACTGAACTGAACCGGTGTAGAATTTTTGTGTTAGTATGTAAAAACCCCCAAATGATGCCCCCCTATGTGGGGACGCATGCAACATCACTGATAGGAGAATGCAGCCCCAAAAGAGGACCAACTACATGTACGTTGTAACCTAGAAAGTGCTTGGTAAAACCAAGGCACGCACAAACAAGAAGGCTAGCCAAAGACAAGTGTAAACAAACATGCATGTAGAAAACAATGTGTAAGCTAGGAAACACAAAGGTGTAAGCTACCAGGAAAAGTAATGTAAACACACAAGAAGATAAAGTAAGCTACACAAAGTGGGCTGCAAACATGGAACATCACTCACGATGTCACAAGACACGTAAGGCCATCATGGCCGCAAACAACAACCAAGTGTGCACACCAAACAAAGGGCAAGGCCCGCAAACATTAAAGAAATAATAACAGATAATATAACAAACAAGTATGGAAGCCAATATCCCTGCATAACAAATGTTGCACATGAAACACCCGTTAGCATGTTAGAAAGATACTAGTATGTCAAAAGTGTGTATAACTAAGGAATGTAAAGTGATAAGTATGAAATGAAACAATATCACATGTGAGAGATGAATGTGGATTCCCTCGAGATCAGTGTAGGAAGGGTAGAAGGTGAGCATCCATGTTGTGTGTAAGAGACTTGTATCTACGATCACAACTAGAAAAAGGTGTGAACGTGCATGTGTGTATGATATAGATAAATGACATACAAGTAAGCTAACTAGCATGTGTAATAAAGTGACCATGAACAAGCATAAGTAAGCAAGAGTAAAAGCAACCATAATATGTAATATGTTGTGGATGGGCGGAATGGAATGAAAATGGATTGACAGAGCGATGTACCCCCGATTGAATGGAAGTGTATGTAATGAGGTTCATTTTGATTTCCCCATCAATAGTAAGGAATGAACCGTGAATGAGAGTGTGTCATCGGAAATGGTCGAACAATGTGTGGTGTGTCTAGCGCGTTGTGATGAATGTGTAGGTGTAGTGATGAGATGTGACCTAGTGACAATGTGTGTGTGAACCCTATAGCCAAAGCGTATATCACAACCAGATGAATGTATAAGTGATGATTTAGCCTAAGCGTATATCACTATAAGATGAATGGATGAGTGATGATTTAGCCTTAAGCGTATATCACTATAAGATGAAAAGAGGGAGTGGTGATGTAACCTAAGGTGTATACCACTAAAAATGATATAATAGGTGACAATTTAGCCTAAAACATATGTCACTAGGCTGGAAATGTCACATGATGAAAGGTTGAATAATAAATGTGTGATGAGTGTAAGGTCCATTTGATTTGTAAACCCGAAACATTCGAGTATGGACTGAGGAACTAAAGTGCATCATTGGGTAGTGAGTGCAATGCGCGCAGAAGATGATATAGCATAGGTGATGACCATGTGATGGGTAGAATGTGTAAATACGATGTGTAGAATGAAAATTCGAGATGTGTAGAATGTGTAAAATGTAACGTATAGAGTGGCATAGAATGTAAGTAGATAGACTAGGAATGTAGTATGTAGGATGATGTAATGTTAGACTCATATGTGACGAAGACTAGTATAGGATGTAGAATATATGTGAAATGTGCAGTGTAATATGAATGGTATGTAGATAAATGAATAATGCAATATGTAGGATAAGTAGTGTAGGATGTAAGACGCATGTAGACAATGGTGTATGCATAATGATGACTAGCATGATGTATGATGTATAAATGCACAAATGTCAAAAAATTTATAGACTAAATGTAGAATGTATGGTGTATGATGCGTAATGTATGAATAGGTGTAGTGTGTGGGGTTCATGTGTGTAAGCCCTCAATAGTCAAGTGTGAACCGAAGCACAAGAGTGTGTCATCGGGTAATGATGACGCTAAAATGTGTAATGAGTATGCCTATGAATGATAATGCAAAGATGAAAGAGATGCACCTATGTTAATATGAGGAGGGGGAATTGTGTTAGATGTCATGCCCCCAAGTGTACTATGATGATGGAGATCTATGCAGCGAACGTGAGAGGTGTCATACCATTGTGGGAGAGCATTGTCTGTGTCATGATAAGAGAGAGGGCCAACACAATGGTAGGTCGAAGCAGTAGGACCATGCGATGGTGGCGGAATTTGAGATGTGTCTTGTTCATCAGTAGGAGTAGTAGCTTTGACAAAAGTGATTGGTTTTAGCTTATGAGGGATTGATGACACTACAGAATATTTGATAGGAGAAGAAGGTGGATTGATTTTGAGAGGTGGTTGCATAATTTCACTTGGTGATGTTGTGGATGACTTGAGAGGAAGAGGTGTTGCATTGATTTGTAAAGGAGGTTGTTTATGTTGACTTGGTGATGTCGTAGATGACTCGAGAAGAGGTGTTGTATCAATTTTGAGGGGTGGTTTCTTAGGTGGATCTTGAATTTCCTTAGAAATGATGGCATGATGCTCATTAGACGAATCAGATTTAAAAACCCATTGAGATGTAACAAGTGGAGATGACCATGTAACAGAACGTTGTGTGGTGAATGAGATGAAACCTTGACGCTCAAGATGATGGATTCTTCGTTGTAAATCATAACAATCATTGTCATTATGTCCATTGATTTGATGATAATTACAATATGGAAGACCGTGATATTTTGCAAGCCGATAAGGAGGATAACAATGAGTAGATGGCAAGTTGACTAATTGATGAGTTATGAGCTTTGGAAGAATATCGTGTTGTGTAGCATTGATTACAAACTTGAGAGGCACATGGAGCAGAAATATTTGAGGTTCACTGATGTGAGCACATGTAGTAGACATAGACTCAAGATGTGATGTAGAAGGAGAACAAACATGAGCCTGAGAAACGTCCTTAAGATGTTGGATTTCAGATTTGAGAGATGCAATTGTGGATTCCATAGACTGAAATTTATCTTGAAATAAAGAATGTATAGCTTGAATGGATTTGCAAATAAATTGATTGGATTTGAAATCAAGGGATTCTTTAGAAAGACGACCAAATATAACATTGCTTTGGGTAGGCAATATGTTGATAAAGCGATTACACATAGTCTCTAGATTTTTTGAAGAGCATCTTTACAAGATGGGTGCATTTGAATCAATTGAAGCAAGGAGACTTGACAAACATTAGAAGTCATGATAGAAAAGATGAGAAAAGCCCTAGATCAAAGGTGGATTCGTCACCAAAATGATTAACTAAAAATGAACTAAATATGTAGTATGGGGGTAGTTAATCTAAGCTACAAACAATGTAATAAAGTAAATAAATGTAGTAAAGGAAGTATGCAAAGATTTAAGTAACTATGCAAAAGGAAATATTCACCCTAATGTGCAAGAAGGAAGAGGAAAGAGCTCGGTTGAATAACACATGCACCGTTTTGTACAGTGTCGCAGAGGTGACTGAAAAATTAGAAGTAGAAATGACTGTGGAGGAGCCTCAAAAAGAGTGGATCTAGACTATTTCTCTAGACTGGAGCACCTGAAGGAGGACTAGGGTGCCTGTAAGTACTCTGGTTTGCTATCTGGGTGCCCTGGTCTGTGAAAAATATTTGAAACCGATCTTCATAGGGCTGAGAGTTGATCTAGAACCTTCTTTGTGTGTCACATCAAATTCGTTGTCCTACGTCGTATGTTGCCAATAACTCGAGATGAAGGAAATACCTTAAGACCCCAAAACAAGCATCAATCCCTAAAAAGGAATAATGTATATAAGGGGTCGACTAACCTCAACTACCAAAATGGTGGACTTGTTAACTAATTGTTGCACTACAACTCATACCCGATGTAGTTCTATGTGCAAGTGTGTATGCACATGCCCTATGTTTCTCTTATGTCACCGGTCACTTCGTGAAGTGACGAGCAATAACTATGTGTAGAAAATGTAATAGAATGTGTGCATGGAATAGAATAGAATCCTTCCCCCTATGATGTGTGATGTAGATGTCCTAGCCTTATGCCTTGATGATGGAGCTATGTGGATGCAAGTGATCACCAATGCAATAGATGAATGTAACTCTAGATGAAGTGATAGTAGTAAGTGATGTTAGGTCCCTCATTATGGTCTCATAACTTTATATCTATAGATTTCTCTTGATCTAATTTTATAATTAACCTCGAAAAGGCCGACCATAAGAAATATAAAGATGTCAAATGGCTAGAAACAACCCAAGAAGTGGCGGGAAAGTGGCCCAATACTAATCTGGGTGCCCCAATTGAGGCTAAAATGACGCGGGATGACAGAAGTTGACTGGGCATATGGGTACAAGAGGTCGGTAATGACAAAATAAAATAAAATAAGATGACCAAAAGACGGGGTTAATTAGTACTTTCTTCACTCAAGAACCTTCTAAATAGTAGTATGAGATTGGAATAAATAATGTCTAAAGTGCACGATTTTGTGACTACACCTCTACTTGCAGGAAAATGTTGGCAAAGATTTTTCAAGGCATGGGGTCACCCGAGAATGATCGTAGATGTAATTAAGGGGTAAAATCACCAAAACAAATGTGCATACACCATTTGGAGCTCTACATACCATTAAACCAATTGAAAGAGATTTGAAAGCTTTTAAATCATGAGAAAATGGGATATATGTGATCAAGTTGCTCGAAATAAAACAAGGATATTATTTTGTCAACATTTTTGGTGGCTCATAGTGGCATTTACATGTTAAATGTGAAAATCAATAGAATTGGTAATCCATTAGGCATGGAGTCTACATAACACTTAAAATCTCTTGGAAAGGAAGTCTGAATACCCCTTAAATCTTCCATCTTGGATTTTTGTTTCAATTTTGTAAACAATAACCTTTAAACAACTCTCCAAAATAATGTCGCCCAACAAAACTTATTTACAAATGTAAATCATACACTTCCTAAGTGAGAAATGCAAATTGTGCTTTAGAGTACTTGTTATGCAAAAAAGTAGAGGGAAAACACAACATAAGGAAAGAAAAAAAGGGAAACTAATATAATATGATATGAAACTAATAACATACCTATATGTATTACTTAAGCAACATCCCATTGATCGGGATAAGTAGGAGCTCACCATCCAACTTTGCAAATTTTAAGTCATTTCTCTCTTTACATCTTGACTTGATATGGGCCAATCCAAATTGTATTAAACATGTGACGTCTCTTAGGATTTGTCCCATCTTCATCCCATTTTAGCACAAGATACTCTTCTTTGAACTCATGTGGATTATCTCTCTTGTCAAACCATCTCTTGACAACATGTTGGTCTTTAATTAGCATGCTCCTAGCTTTCTCTTTGGTTTCTTCTAGCTCCACGAGTTCTAAAACTCTAATTTTTCTAGCATCATGATGCTCCAATTTTAACTTGTGAGCTATTTCAAGGGCTGAAATCTCAAGGGACGGTGAAATAAATTCTTCCCTACCATATACCAAATGAAAGGAGAGTTTCCAATGGACCTTTTAAATGTTATTATATTAGCCGATAATGATGTTCGACTTTGGCATGTCATTGCCTTTGGTTCTACTCCATGATTCTCTTCACGACCCTCACAAGGCTCTTGTTTGAAGACTCGACTAGTCCATTTCCTTGAGGATAGTAGTTGGAAGATGTTTTCACATATACACCATATCTTAAGGCAAAACTAGTGATCTTTTTCCCCACAAATGCCTTGATATTATTAATAACTATGGTGTGGGAACTCCATGTTAGAATATGTTGAATATTTTTAATATTGTACATTTAAGAATCTTTGTACACTTTAGCTACGGGAGTTAGCAAAAAAATTGGGATCCTTATTTTTCTCGGGAGTATAGATGGGGTTTTTTATTTATATGTGTATATGGGTGGTGTCAAAACTCATGATTTATGAGGAACAATTATGATTGTTTTCTTAGCCCATGGTTTTGGTACCCATTGTACTATAAAACCACTTTGACGATATCATATTGATGTGTTTACATTTAGTTGGACATGCAATAGGGTAGAGTAAAACTTGGAAGTACATTATTGTATTGTAAACAATGAAGTTAATACAATAAGAGAGAGAAGTTACTTTAATGGATCTTTCCTAAAAGGGTTTCCTAAGATAAATCTTGTGTTATCTTGTGTATGCCATTTTTTTCTATTTATCTTGAATATTATATTAAGTATAGCTTCTCGTTTATTTGTTTATTTGTTCAAAACTTTACACTCCAAACCTTGTGACTAATACTTCAAGGAAATCTATAATATCATTTTTAATGGATTATTTTAATGGGACAACCTCGACCCACCCTATAAAATAGTTTATGGTAGTCAACACCCATCTGTGACCTACACTAGATGGGGGATTCACCATTCCAATGAAGTCTAATCCCCATTGAGAAATGGGATAATCTGCAGCAATGTATTGGAGTGGCATATTGGTGCTTCTTTCTCTAAGTGAAGAAAAAACATTCTTTGCAGCATCTTACCCACCTCAAAGCATTTACAAATTTTGTGGGCCAAAAGTAATCAACCCTTGGGATATTAAGGGCGGTAGTTTGGGTTGCAAAGTCACCTTTGGAGAAGCCTTAGTGGAATTCTTGGAATTTTTCTCAACATTCTCAAGCTCCACACACCTCAATAGTACATTATCTAGGTTTATTTTGAAGATAACTCCATTGATTAGTTGATATGGGATGGCTTGCAATATGAAATGCCTTCTCTTTTCCCCATCAAAACCCCTAGAAAACTCACCAACTTCTAAATACCTTGTTATATTTTGATAAAAATTATTCTTTGCCTCTTTGACTACTATGATTTCCTCCCATTAGACATGTAGACAACCACTTATAAGGGTTTAAAATCCTCAAAGCAAGGTGTTGGCAAAGAGAATGCCCTCTAATCAACATTGTGGATTTGATTTCTACATGAAAATATGTGATTTTAATGATCCAAGTTGTCCTCTTTTCACCGATTTTTGGGCTCATAATATAATATTTGACACTAGAGAGTGTAATAAAGATTCTAATTTTGTTGTTAGAGACCATGTGTGTGAATTTATTAGGAGCCTTAAGCATTGCATAATTATTTTTCAATGAAGTTATACTTTAGTTCATAGTTCTTTAAAGTAAGTCTATAAAATATAAGTGTTTGTTCTTAACCAAATTGATTCTCCTACATTAGAATGGTAGCAATATTGTATTCTCCCCCAAAAGCATATAGAATGAAATCTTCATCAAAATTCGGGTGAATCAAATTTGGATCTTGAGAAATAGCCGACTTCATCTTATTAAAGTTATCTCTTCTCTCAGACTCCATTTGAAAACAACACCCTTCTTTAGCATAAAGGTGATGGGTTTTACAATACCCGCAAAGTTAGTACTAAATTTCATTACAAAATTAATCTTGCTTAGGAAATATTGAAGTACGATCCTAGGGGAAAGAAGGAGAGAGCAAGGATGGCTTCAATTATTTATGGATCAATGATTAAATAATCTTTTGAAACCACATGTCTTGGAGGATTACCTTCATAAACAATAAATATTCCTTTTGTAGGGTTCGAAGAAACACTAATCTCCCTACATCCAATGAAGTTTTTCTCAAGATGGTCCATGTGATCTTGCTTATTTGAAAAAATAGTAATATCATCCAAGTAAACAAGGATGATATCATTAATCATACCTCTAAAAGTCATGTTTATAAATCTTTGAAAGGTTCCACCAACATTTGATAGTGAAAAATGTATTTTGGCATTTGTGGGTCCCCCATTTGTAGTGGAGGTTGTTTTGTATTGAATAGAATCTTATACAAGAATTTGGTTATATCCTGAACAACCATACAAAATTGAAAACATGTCAAATCCATATAAAATTTTAAGATTTGGTCCATTGAGGGAAGGAGATAATGGTCTTTCACGTAGGCTATGATAAGGTCTCTAAAATCAACACATAACTTGATTTCACCATTCTTCTTCCTAACATGAACCTGGTTTTCTACCCAAGAAAAATGCTTGATTGGAAAGATTATATTTTCCTCGATGAACTTGGATAATTCCTTTCTTAGAGGGTTTCAACCTTGGGATTAACAAGCCTTTGTTTTTATCTAATTGGTTTAGCATTAAGAGCTAATTTAATAGTATGTTCGATAGTTTTAGGGTTGTAGCACCTAATATCATCATAACTCCAAGCATTTACATCATCATACCTTTGACATAAATTAAAAAATGCTTGTTGCTACTCCAAAGTACATACCCTTCCTATTTTGAGACACTTAATTGGAGAAATGTTAACCTCTTTGTAGTATCACTCCTTTATCTTTATATTTCTCCTCTCCCCCTTATATTGATCATAAGGGGGAAATTTCTCCAAGGTAACTAGTCCTTTGGGTAGCTTGTTAGTTCTAATTTGAATAATTTGATCATCGTAACATGTATTCAACCTAGGTTGTATCTCCCGGGAGAACTCTGTCTCTTGATGTATGAAGTTAACAATGTGTTGATCATTTTCAAATATATGGCAATGATGTTCATTATCCGTACAACAGGTCTAATAATTAGCTTCACATAGATGCTTCATGAGGTCTAATTCCTAGGGAAAACTTGGAGGTTGACTACATCGAAATATTCTAGAAATTCCCAAACCCCGTGTTTGTATGCTTTGAAAAGATATTTTTTGTAAAGCATTGTGATCTAACTTGTAGACGATTAGCTCTATGTCACTAAGAATTTTTAGTAGTTTGATCACCTTCCCCTTAGCAATTTGTATTCCATAAATAAAGTTTCATACTCTATAACATTGTTGGTGTAATTAAATTGGAGCTTGTGTGAGGTCTTCTCCTCTGTGGTGACACAAGCACTACTCTAGTTCCAACACCATTTTTGTTGCATCATTGAAGTATAACGCCACATGCCTTCTAATTATGTACCAATCTAGGATTTTGGCTACCCTCCTCTTGAATCAATAAGTTACCAATTCAATCTCCTCAAATGTTGATATAGATTAAATCTTCATCTCTCACGGGCCCTCTAATCGAAATGTTCATTTGAAACATTCTCTCTAGGATCATAAGGTTCAAGATCAAATCTTTCTTATATCTTTGAATTAATGGAAAACTCACACCTCTAAGATTTGGATAAGAGGTTTCAATGTGGAAGTTGAAAATAGGGTCTATCTTGATGGTGATTTTAGTGTCATACCTTGTTTTTAGGAGCATACGAGACCAATAAAATGAAATATAACCTTCCACCTTAGTTCTAAAGTCCTAAGATAAAAAAATTGTAAACATTGGGGGAAGATCAATGATTATCATGTTTTAAGATGTGTTCATACTAGGACAAGAATGCAAGGTTAAACTGAGTCCCTTCACGTTTCTAGTTTTACTACATTACTATGTAAATGAATCGCTCCTTTGTTAATAGGCTCATACTTGATTCCCATCAAATCAGAAATTTTTGGGGCATTACATAACTATTTTCATTAAAATCAATCATGAAATTATGAACAAAGTATTTACCAATGATGAGAGATACATAGAATGGAGGGGGTTTAGGAGAATTTCTCTTTTGTGCCACACTATTATGATATAATTTGGTTGGGACAGAAATGACACGTTCTAAACCTTGGGATGTTGTTTTAATTACTTAAAATCCTCCTACAACAACTTAATTTTCCCAAGTAAAACCAAAGTATCCCACATGGTGACATCCAAATTTCTTTTCTTCATTTGCTCCACAATGCTTATAGGTCCAAGAAGAGACTTCTATAAATTGTAGGTTGGTCAATCCTTTTAAGGATTCTCAATATAAGGTTGATAAACCTTAGGATGATTATTTTTATATGTGGTTTCTCTTCTTGTGCTTTTGGTAGCCTTTTAAGGGTTACTTCTATAGTAGAACTGCGCATGACCTTTTGTGTCTACATGATAGCTTAAGTGGCTTGTAAACTTCATTCCAAGAGCCTATGTTTTCCCCTTGTGTTGTAGATTGATTCCACTTGAGGTTTGGCCTAGTTATCTTCACTTTGATTAAATGCACAATAATATCCCTCCCGCCAAAAATTAGGATCTCCTCAACAATTGCATATGTAGAGGGATGAGAGGGTTCTAACTCTTGACTTTGTTGTGATAAGGAACCTCGCACTATTAGAACCTTGCCTAGAGGCCCATTATCATTGGTGTATTGGTCAAGAGGTTGTGCACAACCGTAGCATAATCTCATGTCTTTTGTAAGGTTATTTTGAACCGGACTAAAGCTTTGTTTAATTTTGTAATGGTTGGGAATTCACGCAAAAGGTTTCTAATATGAGTAATCTAATTTTGAGACTTCACTTTATTTTGTTGATATGCATGGTTATATGGTTGATAAGACTTGAATGATGGTTGGGCTTGTTGTCTTTGATTGACAATCATATTGTTGGCCATATTCTTAAGCAATTTCCGACTTCATCCAAATCATTTACAAATGTTCTTAGGATATAGGCAATTCTTTGAGGTGGCTCATAAGATGTACTTGGAGCAATAAGGGGAAATTTAGGAAAATAGGCATAGAAGGCCTCGGGGAAAGTTTTATTGCTGGATGAGGTTATTTTCAGCTATGATAGAGGTTACATAAGAATTTTCTAGCATTGTTCCTACCAAGGACCGAATCATAACAACAATGTCAAAATTCAAGGCTATGATATAGTAGAGGAATGTAGTACGAGGTGATGGCCTCAACAAGGGCGGTGGTTATGTCCCATGTATTTTGAAACCTATAGCTAAATTCAATCATTACCTCGGTATGTGCCTTCTCGATGGTTGTAAGTTGGTCCATTAGTGACAAGTTGTCACACCTTCCTTGAAAAATGGTTTCACAACCATTCTCCAAGCTTCTCCTAGTTGTGTATGGATTTAGGAGGTAACCCTCTATATTATTTGATATATTTCCCCTCATAAAAGAAGGCTATAAAGCTAACAACAACATCATCTTGGGTTATGTTGGGAAGAAAATATATGTTGGCAATGTCTTTGATATGCTCAATAGGGGTTTTGGAAGTTACACCACTAAAATATGGAATACTCTTCAAATGATTTGTCATATCATTACGAATAACTAATATTAGATTACTATCTATATTAAATGCTACAAATTGGTGATTTTTATGCAAATTCATGGGAATCAAAGTGGTTGGAGGCTTGTCAAAGGAATATGGGGAAGTTATGGGTGGGGTGTTGATTGAGTGTTACAAACAAGGGATATAAGTCTACGAATGGGTTTGCTTCTCCTTATTGGTGATAACTATACGAACTCAAAGTTTTCATCCTCTAGGATTCTTTTACTTATTTGAATACTTCTCGTATGCAATGAAATGATTTTAAATCTACAAAAGTAATAAATACGAGTCTCCAGCTTTCTTGAAATTACTCAAAATCTAAATAACTAAGAACACGCCAAAACTTAGCAGAAAACGAGAGATTCTTGCTCTAAAATGAACCTTTCTTGTGTTCAAGCAAGATTGGTCCCATCAATCGTGTCATAAGAATTGTTGTTTAGGAAATGTGTGCACCTTAACAACACTTCCAATAATATGGAAATGCTTCCATAATGTGGGACCTTAGGGCTCCAAGAAGCATTTTTCTAGAGAAACAAGAGAAAGTTGGACCTTGCACCTAACTAATCTAGTTCCTACACTAACATTATGTTAATTCCCAAATTAAATTCTACAAGAGGGAAAAGGGAAAAGAGGATAAATAAAATAAGAATTTTTGATACACCGAGAGAAATTGGGGTCACTCTCCCTTGGTTTTGAAAAAATAGTGAATCAAAATCCTACACGTAAGGGACACACATTTTATCCACAAAGAAATAAAAGGTAATATAACAAAACACAATGTTTAAGGGATATTGTGGCCACAATCAATCTTATATTGGTATGTTAAGTTTGCAAAATATGATTCATTCATGTAAACTCACTAGAAATGCAACAAGAATGAGAAACAAAGGCTAAAACCAAAAATATGTGGCTTTCAAAAATATAGTAGCCTTACATTTGAGAGGAAAGGAACCTTTGTAATGAAAATCCTTTACATTATATAGAGACAAATAAAAGAGAAGGAGAGAAGGGTAAATTTTGAATTTATGGGGACCAAAACCTACTCAAATGTTGTTGTTGGCATTAAACACTTGAATATGAAACCCAAGTGCAAAATGCTCTCACAAAAGGAAGATTAGATCTTAAATCTCTTAAAATGGGTGGTGCACTAGTTTAGAGTAGGACTTCCTACTTAAATAAGGTGTTGGGCTCGAGTTATAAACTCAATTAAACTTTTAATCCTCCTCAAATATGTAATTATGTAAAAACATCCTATAGAAGCTTTGAATGTAAAATAATTGAAAAACACAGAGGTCCAGTGTCCCAAAATGTGTTCCACTTGATAGAATTTCTTGGGATCTTTCCAAAGAGACTCGATTTTCTTTTATATGATGTTCCTAGTCAAAGACACAACCAAAAATGCAGACCTCTATCATTTTCCCTCCACTAAAGTTTGGAGACCCAAAAATTGGTTTTAAACTATAAAGTTGCCACTAATTTTCCTCATAGGGCCACTCTACACATTTTCATTGGCCACAAGCTTATCCATCGCTTAAAGTGCATATGAAGGCTAGAGGTCATCAAATTTAACCCTATAGGATATTACGGGTACTTGAGATTTATATTCCCTTGGACATCGTACCTTATCGGTTCATTGGGAATCCAGTGGCTCATCAGTGGTCTATGTGGAGCCATTTCCTACCCTATTTAATGCCAAATGGAAATTTTTTTGACCCACGAGATCCCACTGACTCCATGAATGTTGGTGCCTGAATTCGTGTCATATTGCACTTTTCGAGTTGTTTAACTCTTTAACTCTTCAACTTTTTCCATTTGATATCTTACTCTTAGGCCTCCATGATTGGTGTCATCCGACACCACTCACAAAGCTTAATGTTCTTGACTTGTTTCGAGCTTAAAATGCCTTAGTTAATTTTGTCTTAAGACTTCTCGGGGTTAAGAATTGTGATATTTTTCACTCGTTCAACATGATGTGTAATCCACTTTGATGGTTCATTATTTCTTATATACACGTCTCGACCCAATTTTTTTCCCAAGTGAGCAGTTTTCTTTTTTTCCATCTTGTCCAAAAGGAGTGGGTATGTGAAGTCTTCACTCCAGTTTAATAAAGGGAACCCTTTTGTATTTAAACACTAAGGTTAATCACTTTATCGTATTTGTGGGTTAAATCCCAAAGTTTAAATAAAAGTGGCCACCATGGTTGAGATTCAAACTCACATGGACCATGAACCAAGAAGGAAAATATAGTTTTTAGGGATTCTTCTACTAAAGTGTTTAAAAACACTCCAAGGCTTGATCGTAACACAAATCTAATCTAATTTATCACTTGGAATGGTTATGAACCTCTATGAAATGGGATCCAAAAGTGACTAGGTGGAGTGCCTTTTTGCAGATTTAGAAAATTGACCAATCATTAGTGTGAACCCCCAATTAAAAGCCTTTCTGCTTTGGGAAGACATTAGCAGAGAGTTGTGAAGGCATGTAGGCACGTAAGAAAGATTGTAGATGCAATTACGGGATTACAATCACCAAGATAGATGTGTATACACCATTTAGAGCAATGCATACCCCTTAACCACTAAAATGAGATGTGAAATATCTCAAATCATGAGAAAGTGAGAGAGATGTGGTCCAATTATTCAAAATAAAACATGAAGCTCATTTTAACAATAAAACACAACATTTTCTAGAGTCTAATGTGTTTCATCTTCATTACCTTTATGGACCATCTTTAGGATATTTTGATTTATTCTCATTCGGTTGAGGAGCATGATATCCACTTGCACCAAGATTTGTATAATGTTTACAGGAAAAAATTTGTTTGGAAACATTAGTATGTTTTTTCCAATCTAAGTTGCAATATTTTGGGTAGATCATCTCAGGAGAGGGTATCTTTATATAGCCTTCGAACATTCAAGCTATGGTGGAGTCGCCAAAACCCACCAATATAGATGAGATTATAAGTTTAACGGGCTTGAAAGGCCTTAACTACAAGCTTGTGTTTGGAGCCCATGTTTATGCAAACACAAATTTGTGAGAGATATGTGTACATACTTGATTAAATTAAAATGTAAATACACTAGCCTAATCTAAATGCTCTGGTAGTAGTAAATAATTGAGTGATAAAATAATTGAAATACACCCAAGAAACTAAGTAATAAAAATGTAAAACCCTAATGTGCAAAGAGGGTTGGAAGAGCCTTAGTTGATTCGCAGATGTCATGGGACTATGTCGCAGTGGAGACCGGTTGAATAGGGATGGGAGCAAAAGCTCTAAAAATGCAATCAATGATTTGACTAGACTAGGGTGCTTGAAAAGGGATTGGGGCACCTGGGGCTCCCTTGTATGCAATCTGGGCACCCTAGTTTGTGCAAGAAGTTCGAAAGCCACTTTCATAGAGTCTTCAAATGGTGTGAGGCCTTCCCCGCATGTCACCCGAGTGTCACACTTAGATCGATGATGTCGTTTTAAATGTACAATAAAGGAATCACCTATAAAACCCCAAGTAAAGCATTAAAACCATAAAAATAGAGATGCATATGAAGGGATCAAACTGTCCTCGATTGCCAAATTGGTGGACTTATCATTGAGCATTGCACTACATCTAAGATCTAATGTAATTCTAGGTGTGTATGTGTGTGTGTGTTGAATTATGCTCTAGGTTGCTCTTGTGCTAGTCGCACTTTGTGAGTAAAGAAACACGTAAGTAGATGTAGAATGTAAATAATATGTGCATAGAAACAATAAACTCCCCTCTTATGAAGTGTGATTCATATGAATCACCCTTGTGTCCCTTGTGATGGAGCTAGATGGATGCAAATGGAGCTATAAATTCCTTGATGGATGTAACCTTAGGTGGTGATAGCTAGTGTTTAGTGCTTGGTCCCTTATTATGATCACATAACTTTATATTTATATGATTCCTTTGCTTGAATTTCGTAATTAACCCCAAAAAGGCCGAATTCCAAAAAGATGAGATGAAAAAATGGCTAGAAAGAACCCGAAAAGTGAGAGTAAAGTGTAAAGAGGATAGTGGTGCCCAGGAGGGGACAAAGGCACTGGCGCTAGCATCCTCGGCTAGGTGCTCTAGTCCAAAAAATTCAAAATTGAAGTATGAAAAGATAGACTAGGCCAATAAAGGTGCAAGACCGAAAGTAGCAATAGAAAGCAACAAAAGATGGCCAAATACATGGGTTAATCAATTCTCTTCTTGATTATGAACCATGCAAATAGTAGTATGTGATCGAGACTAAATAATGACTCAAAGTGCATGATTTTGTGCCTAGAGTACTTAATGAGCATCTCACTAGTGCACATATCCTATCAAATCTATAACATAAGGAGGATTGCTTACAAATATGAATGCTTTCTTGGATGGGTTAGGGGCCATTATTTGGTAGGAGAGCCATAATTTTTGTTTGGGACACAAAAGCTCTAGTACATGTGTGCTTAGCTCTCCTACCCATAATATTTAGTTGTCCATCGTGGACCACATTTTTCTTCATTGGCAACTCCTTTAGTTTAGTCATCTATTTTTGGTTCATGACAAATCACTTTAGTCTCTACTACATTTTCACTTTTGTGATACCTCAATTCTCATCAACAATGTTTAGATGGTGTTCATGCATGTATTGTGTTCTTTTCAATTCATCAAAGGAAAGGGGTATGTAGTGGTAGATTTCTTGAGTAGGTAACAATCCCTATTAATGCTAATTTACAAGAAAGGTTTCTCACCCAATATTTTAGAGTTAGATTCTAGTACGAGGTTGTTTAGATGGGTCGAGTCATAGTAAAGGGAATGTTATTTTAGGGTTATTCTTTAGACTCTACCGGTCTTCTTCCCCCGTAAAGGCGTATTCATACAATGAGGATGATTTTTGTGTAGTATGGTGTTGTTCAAGGCTTATGGAGCCTGCATTCCCTCTTCCTATGGTTAAGAGGATACATTTTGGGTTGGAAAATATTTTAACAAAGTGGGAAATTACAACATGACATTGTAGGTTATATAGCTCATTACCTTGATTTCCAAAGGACTAAAACCAAGCATTCACACCGAAAAAGTCACTTCATCCCGATATGATTCCAAGGTGGATTTGGGATGTAAATGATACAAATTTCTTGTTGCTATTTCCACTTATTCATTCCAAAAGGATGTAATCTTGGTTACCATGAATTATTTTATGAAAGTGGCTTATATAAATAAGGTCACTTGTGGTACTACGTAAATTGAAAGGATTTTTGGACAACTTTTTGAAGGTATTGGGTAAATATCTCTTCTTTAGTATGATTATCACCCGAGAAAAGGATGGTCAAACGTTGGTGGTGAACTAGGTAATGGGTGTTAAGATTCATAGTTTTCAAACTAATTAATAGTTTTGCTTGGAGGATTGATGGTGCCTAGTTGAAATTTATTGTAGTTCCAATTACCTATATTCTCTTAATATGAGACATTATAAGGCATTTTGCATTTTTGGCAACATTTTCTTGATTTTGGGTTCAATTATAGGACATTGTTATGATGGGAATTGAGAGGTTGTATAATATGTGTTAGGAGGCCTTGTTTTGATAGGGCCTCTAAGATACATGTGATTGTTAGATTGAGTGAGTTGAAGCCAAGATGTTGGCGTATATTTCCTTTAAGTGGGTGACATCATATATTTTTCCCATGCGATAATGCTTGAGATGATCAATCTTGTAAAGAGGGAACATTACATTCATTAGAGTTTCTGGTTTCATTTAAGGACTCAAAGAGAGTTGGCCGGGTTTTTTTCACCTAAGCATGGCCACATATCTTATCTTCATAGTGTGTTTATTGTTTCTATGTAGCGATAGTATGTATCGGATGCATCTATTGTCGTAGATTCAAATTACTTATATCTAGAGGTGGATACGTAATTCATTTTAGAGCTTACACACATAATAGTGCACAACAACGAGTTAGGGTCCAATGGGGCCAATTTTGAAAGGTTGTAACCACTCAATAAAAACAAATCCTTAGATAATATAGTACCCGATCTATTTTGGTGACCTTTTATAGGAAATCCAATTATAGAAGAGGTCACTTTTTATAAGGCATATTATTTTATGCACTTATTTTATTCATGGTGATTTTAGGTTACCCGGAAAATAGTGATGTAGATTCGATTGTTTCTATGATGTTGGACATTTATGATGTATTGTTATTGTTATTATTTTATCATTGACTATGGTGATTTTAATAGTCTATTTATAGCGAAACATGTATGTTATTAAAGAATGTTTTACTTTCAATATGATACATATACTCATGTTATTGACATTCTATTTGATCATGCATACAAATTATCTTGTAAATGTTGAGATAAGGGATTTCGGGATCACATTTATTAATTTTAATGAGAGAATTTGGATGTGATATTCATGAATTATAGTTATTGGGTTATGTATATACATATGCGACGATGAATTACAAGAAATTTTGACTTAGGCTTTCCTTCAACCTATCAAAGACACCATCATGTTTCAAACTCATCAATATTCAATTATATATATATATATATATCATACAATTAAACACCATGAGATAAAACTCATTTCTCTAAATAGAACAAATATGGGAACAACACTCCCACATATTTTTGAGCTAAATTTCTAAGTAAAACACCCTTCAAGGCTAAGACTAGTGATATTAAGAATGAGACTAAAAATAAATATCAATGTGGTATCACAACCAACCAACTTGTTTGTCATTTTTCTTCTTAATGACTATACTTAACATGTCTATCTCAAACCCATCATAAGGTAATTAAACAACTACTCAAGATTATAATATCATCTATTTACCTCCACTTCGTGAAGATTGATGCATATAGACCACTTTGCTAAGAACTAGTTGTGAACTTGTATTGTGATTATCATATATGTTCGTAACATTCGACCAAACGGTGCTTTAGTTTAAGACATACGATCCAATATCCAATATCTCATTGATAACAAAACCAATAGGGTAGATGGTGACAACACACCACAAAATGAATCAGTGCACAACCTAATTAGTGTCTCATGTGTGATAAACCTTTCTGCAATAATTTAATCCAACAAAAAATATAGAGAAAATATGTTGCAAAAATGAAATAGAAATAACTTAATTGCATTAAAAGATCATATTTTCATTACTAGATCACATGTCACTTAAAAGGGGAAAACTCCTTTGAGAAATATCAAAACAATAAATTCATGGATGTTTTCCACTAGCCTATGCATCACATTTATATTAGTTCTACTCAAGATAACTATTACTTCTCACATGCATGTGGGATTATTTTCAATAGCTCAAGGGATGACTTACAAAGCATATGCATCCATAGCCTTTATTACAAAAATATTATAAAGAGAAAATTAGGAGAAAGGGGTCCTAACATCCTCTCGCCCTTGAAAATATTTTTCCTCGAAGCTAAAGCTTTGGAAATTATTATTGAATTTGGAGAAGTGGTTCTCAAGTTTTTCTTTAGGTTATATTCTATGGAGCTAGATCATCAATTTTGTGATTGAGTGGTTGTGAAGGTGTCTCAAGTGCTTAGCATGGATTGATTTTGTCTCAAGAATGGGGGATCCTTTAACATCAAGCTTTCTAAGTATTGTCTAGGTAGTGAATCATTTCCCAAGAACATTCTTGAAACACGAGTCATGTAAAACACTATGAACATGAGAGGAAGGTGGGAGTTCCACCTTGTATATGATAGGCTAATTTTTTAAAGAACCATGTAAGGGCCATATACCTTAAGGAAAATATTTTGATAACCTTTCATCTTTAAGGAGGGCTATTTATAAGGATATAAATATACTAAACCCATATCTCCTAGTTGGAAAACTCATTTAGAATAGTCTTAATCAACCTATTGTTTCATTTGGTTCTAGGCCATGTGGACATTTTATCGATGAATCCAAATAATGTTATCTCATACAATGAGGGTAGTGTCTACTTATTGTACCCAATAAGCGTGAGGAATGTAAGAGAGAATAGATGATGGCATTTGACCATAAACCGCTTCATATGGGGTGATTTTAAAGGATATGAGATGCATGGTATTGTACCACAATTCCGACAGAGTTAACCACTTGACCCAATGGTTCATTTTCTCAAAGGCATAACATCAAAGGAATGTTTTCAAATACTTGTTGATTGTTTTTGTATGACCAATTATTTGCAATTGATACCCAAACCTCGTCTTGAATTATGTTTCAATTTATCGACTAATTACAGTATAGAAATGGCTTGTGATAGTTGAGTCACAATCTAAAATAATTAAAGAAAAAAATGTCATGGAGGTAGAAGACTTGGTCAACGAAGGTTTAGGATATGGTTGAAGATGTATAAAGGTGGGTTGAGGCATATAATGGACATACTTAGAGAGATGATCCACCACCACTAGTATGACCGAGTTAACTCCATATTTTGGAAGGTTCTTGATGAGATCCACACAAATATATATCCAAATCCTTATACTAATGGGAATCGGTTATAATAATCATGAGGTTGGCACCATTACACCTTTTTGATGTTGACAAGTATCGCATTCTATAAAAATTGCTTGATGTCCTCCTTCATTCCATGTTAAAAGAAATTTCTACAAACCCGCTCACATGTTTTTAAAAACCTAAAATAACTAGCTAAGGGTGATGCATGTAGCTAGAAGATTTTTTTGTTGTAACTTAGACTTGGGGCATAAAAACACACATCCTTCATACTAAAATAAATTCCACCCCAAGAGTAAGGGGTGATGAGGTAGGATTAATAACTATTTTTGGATGAAACATTATGTGGCTAGCTCCTCTTGCTTGTAGACACCTAAATTTGGATTTTTTTCACTTAACAACAAAATATTGGCTTTATCCATAAATAATGACTTGTGTAGACATTATGAGCTCAATTTATCATCCTTAATCCTACGAATTACTTCCTCTCATATTTTTCACTACTCGAGTCACTCACAATATGTATTTCATCAATTCACAACAGTCTATCACTTCCAAGTGTCATGCCCAGAAGTTTCGAACATCTCACTCCTTGTATGTAAATGATTGCCAAATAGGGACCAAACCACTAAATGATTTAGTCTAAAATTGAAATTTTTCCCCATCCACCCAAGAGTCTTTTCTCAATTTGATATCTTTTTATGGGTCGATACTTTCCTCATGGGTTGGCCTTAATGCAAAATTATAATTACGAACCCATATATAAGCAAGTGAAATGCACTCATTTACTCACCTAAAAATTACCTGGCACTTTCAAGAGCACTCATTGCAAATATCATTCCGAAAGCACTCTTATCTCTCCTAAATTCCACTAAGGTAGCAACACACTCTAGAACAACCCCTATATAGGTTTGTAACACACTCTACTAAACTATAGAGTCATGCTTCCCAAGCTAGAAACCATTCAATCCAAGTCAACTAAAGCACACCAAGCCATTGGTTACTCTATCAAATGATCAAATTGCCAAAACTATTTCCATCCATATAAATATCACATGTTCTATGGAGAATTATGTATGATTTGGGATCTCATTAGAGGATTGCCTATGTAGGCAGTGTACGGATTAGATTTTAACCCAACCACTAAGTTTTTTTAGGGTCTCCTACATGTGGATAGGTTTTGAAGTTATTTCGAGTCATATAAATGGTTTCACATATGTGTAAAATCTATGGTTTTATAGTGAAGCGTATTTTAGAGGTTTACACGGGTACATAAAGTTTCAAAATGATGTATGTCTTTGTATGATACAAGATAAGTACAAAACCGCTAAATAATTTCGTAGGCATCCGTAGGTTCCACACCTACTCAATTTGCACTTTCAGAATTTAGAGATGAAGCATCCTCAAATAATTGAAATTTTTTCATCCTTATATCATTTCCGATTAGCTCCATGAGAATCCAATTGTAGACACAAAATCACACACTTGGATACATTTCTAGGTCCTAAAAGCATACTAGAATTTACATGATTCCTAAATAAGAAAAGTAGTAATTGACAATTATCTTTGGCCTCTTGTTTTTTATTTGGTCTTACACACCCTACAACCCAGTCAGAACTTTACTTGATTTATTTTATGGCTTCAGACACCAGCACCTAGCCAAGACATCATCGTCTAGGCACTCATGTCCCTCCTGGGCACCCCTGACCCTTTTCTATCTTACTTGCTCCTTTTGGGTCTCTTTTATCTTTTGGGAATCTTTTTAACTTATGGGTCCACCTTCTAAATTGTCAATTACGACATTTAAACAAGGGAATCATATAAATACATAGTTTTTGTTCAAACTAAAGGACAAAACAATAAGCATTATTATCATCACCTAATATTACATTCAAAAGGCACATAAAGCACTCCAAGGAATTCATCTAGCATCCATCAAGGGATAGGGGAAAACATATTCTGCATACATAACATAGGAAGGGGAAGTTTATTCTATTCCATCCACACATTCTACTACATTTCTACATTCTAGCTACATCCCGCTCTATTAAGTGCAACTTGCACAAGGGCATCCTAGAGCATCATTTCTACACACACTCACAAGAACTACATGGATTCGAGATGTAATGTAGCACTCTTCGGTTGTAAGTTCACTCTTGGGGTGACCATTGGGGTCAGTCTGAATCCCCATTCTACATTTTTCTTTTTAGGTTTGATGTGGTTTGTGGGCTTCATGCAGTGAAAATTCTCTTTTGTAGGTTACAGTACTTCCGAGATCATAGTGTGAACAATAGGCAATCAACAGAGAATAATTGTGACGCCCTATTTACACAACATAAAGCAAATCCAAAGGTTTTGCGTAGTCATGGGTGCCCCGATCCGGTCATCAACGCCTGTGCACCCCTCCTACTACAAGTGCCTGTCTAGCCTTGTTCGTGAGCTCCAAAATTCGTAAAGATCAATAACGACGTTGCTTGTATCCTTTTCATCACTTCTCCCCGCCTCAATTAGTTCCATATTTCATGAATATCGGCTAAATCATCTTTTCTCTCTCTCTCTCAGTAGGGTTTCATATTTACATCTTAGTTTTCTTGTGTCATTTATGTATTTCATCATTTATTTCAATAAGTGACTCTGCAATACTTACATTTAATTAATTCGAATTAAACTAAATCATTTAGTGAACCCAAATCTTGATCATACACTTGGATCCTCATTTTTCTTATTCTATTCAATCTTTTTTCATGGCTCCTAAAATTACTCAAATCTCTTTGCATGACTTACTTATGATGCATCCACCTTGCAAAGCTATTCTCCAAAAATATCTAGACACTATGTATCTCCCTTGCAATATGCCACCCACTCAACTAAGTTCCATTTTCAATCATCTATCTGATGACTCTATCGGTCCCAATCCTCCATCCAATCAACCCACCATAGAGTCAATTCAAGCTTTACATTGTTTATTTCAAGACAAATTTCAAGCTATGTAAATAATGATTACATCTCTTCAAGCTGAAATCCAACATCTTAAGGATGCTTCTCAAGCCTGTGCTAGTTCTCCTTCTACATCTCATTCTACTTCTATGTCTGCTACATGTGCTCATATTAGTGAACCCCAAGTCTTACCGCTCCCCACACCTCTCAAGTTTGATCTAAATACTAAGCAATATGATATTCTTCTTGAGCTCCTTAATCACCAATTAATCAACTTACCAACTACTCATTGTTATCCTCCTTATCGGCTTTCTAAATACATAGGTCTCCCATTTTGTAATTATCACAAACTTAATGGACATCATGACAATGATTGCTATGCTTTAAAATGAAGAATTAAGCACCTTGAGCATCGAGTTTTATTTTATTTGCTTCACAACATCCTGTTATATCTTCAATTGCTAAATCACAATAGGATCCTAAATCTGGTACTTCCATGTTTAATGAGAATCATTCCACAGTTACTAATGTTCCTCCTTTCGTTAGTTAAGAGTCGCCTATCCAACCCATTCCAACTAAGTAACCTCCTCTAAAAATTAGTGCATCCCCTCCTCTCAAGCCTTCTACAACGTTACCTATTCCTACTAAGCAACCTCCACTAAAAATCATTCCATCCCCTGCTCCTCTCAAATCTTCTACAAATGTTATCAATCCCAAATAAGCTACCACCATTAAAGATCCCTCTCCACCCTACTCCATTTTAACGTCTAAATCTCTTTGTCAAACAATTTAATCCTTACATTGATGGTTGGGACACATTTCAAACTCTGCCACCTTGACATGGTCCTTCTTACACCACTACATAGCTTTCCATCATCGTCACACTTGTGGGGCATCACGCTTACCCCCTTTTCCATTCCTACCAATTGTCTCTAGTATATGCTAACACACTTCATGCTTCGTGATTCATGTCTACTCTTTCTAGGCACTTTAAACCCTTTCATACACATATTATATTGGTATTACCCTATGACGCACTCTAGTTCCACAGGTTCATACTCATTCTTTGAGGGTATAATTTTGAAATGAACATCACATCCACTACACATTCCATGCTCCAAGCTTCATGATATACACTTTCTCGCACTTTTTAAAAACCCATTTCCTTATGACGCACTCTTATTCTATGGTTCATTCTTGACTGTTGAGGGGGCATTTATAAATGAACCTTATCTCATACACATATCTTTGGGAGGCACGCTGCTCTTATCATCTTCTCATCTTGCATACCATTCCATCACACTCATACATTACATTTGCATATCTTGGTTGCACTTACTCTTGCTTTCTTATATTACTTACATGATGCATTTTGCTTACTATGTTAGCCAAATACTCAATATGTCATTATCTTTATCATATACACATGCACATGCACATTCACTTGGTCTCTAGTTGTGAATGTAGATGTCTTACTGATTTTTTTCACACAATGCAATGATGTTTGGCATCGTACTCTTATCAGCACTACCATTGAGGCTCTTGGGGACATCTACCATTACTAATCTCACACATTACAATATTTGCCTTGCAGCACTATATGCCACCATGGTTGTATGTTTGACATTATTTTCCATTATATGCTATTGTTTGTGGGCCATGCCTTATTTCTTGTATGCTCATTATATGCTTTTTCCTGCTTTGGCCCTGATTGTCTTGTGACATTGTAAGCGATGTCCCATGTTTGAAACCCATTTTTTGCGGTCCACTTGGTTTGCACACTTCTTTGATTACATTGTCTTCTATTACATGCTTGTTAATTTTTATACTAACATATATTTCTAGCCACTTTGTTTGCACGTCCCTTTGTTTCTACCATGCACATCCCCTACCCCCTGCAGGTATCCAGTTTAGCTTAGTATTAGGTCCTCTCTTTTAGGCTGCACACTCCTACAGTTATCAAAATCACCCCAAACGAGGGGGTCATACATTGGGTGAATAAATCACCCCTACAATAGCTCGTAGCTATAACACATCATTGTACAATAAAGGAACAACATAGAAACACAGTCATAGAATGACCTAGAATCTGACTTGGGTCCTCAGCACAACACAAACACTAGTGCTCAACATCAGACAATAGTGTCTGGACGCCTGTGTCCTCCCTTGGGCGCTAATGTCCTAGAGAACACACAATCATCTTTTCATATCAAAGCATAGTCTACGAAGTCTTGAGAGTAGTTTTACTACTTATAGGCACATCCTTCCGCTTACAACATGCATGTAATCTCCTTTAATCCATTTTAATTAGAACAATTAGTACATTCTGAACTAATTAGAGACAACAGGAAAAAAACAGGGACGCACCATCTGTAGTGGTGTTTATTGGGAAGAGTCATGGATGGAGAGTAACATTAGACCTCTCTTCCCAACACTTTCTCTTTTGCATGAGATTGCCCAAAATCTCATTCTTGGCGTGATATTGCCCAAAAAACTCACACTTGGTGTGAGATCACTCAAAAAACTTGTTCTCAGCGTGAGATCACCCAAAAAACTCGTACTTGGCATGAGATCGCCCAAAAAACATTCTCTACACAACATTTTAGGACACTTTTTCTATCTTTTACACTCTTATACATCAAGTGCACACTTTCCTTTACATAATTTTTACATACTTATGCACATTTTTCTTTGATTTATCATATACAAAAATTTGACTACATTCTTTCTCTTATTTTGTAGGTCTGTCCTTATAAGAAGCAACAACCACAAGCTACAACAACATAGTACAATGCATACACTTCACCCCTAGGGTCACTTTCCTTTCCTAGTTTCCACACTTCACTTGTCCACTTGGCACACATTTTACCACACTCTCTACATGGTTATCATGTATGAATCTTCTATCTACTTTATGTTATTGATTATTCACTCAACAACATAAAGTGGGGGCAAATGTAGACACAAAATCACGCACTTGGGTACATTTATAGGTCCTAAAAGTATACTAGCATTTACATGATTCCTAAGAAAGAAAACTAGTAATTTACAACTATATTTGGCCTCTCATCTTTATATCTTGTTTTCTATTTGGTCTTACACACCCTAGAGCCCAGTTGAAAATTAGTGATTTATATTTTATGGCTTGACACTCAAGATTGCCCAACCAAGACAATAAAGACCCAAGCACTCTTGTCCCTCCTAGGCACTCTAACCCTTTTCTATCTTACTCGCTCCTTTTGGGTCTCTTTTATATTTTGGGCATCTTTTTCACTTATGGGTCGACCTTCCATTTATCAATTATGAAATTAAAACAAGTGAATCGCATTAATACATAGTTATGTGTTCAGAATAAAGGACCAAGCACTAAGCATTACTATCATCACCTAAGTTTGCACTCAAAAGGCACCTAAAGCACTCTAAGGCATTCATATAAAATCTATTCAAGGAACAAGGGACTGCATATTTTACATACACAACATAGGAAGGGAAAGTTTATTCTATACCATCCACACATTCTACTACATTTCTATATTCTAGCTACATCCTGCTATCAAGTCTAACTTGCACAAGGGCATCCTAGGGCATCATTTCTACACACACTCACAAGAACTACATGGAGTCTGAGATGTAGTGCAACACTCAATCATAAGTTCACTCTCGGGGTCGAGTGTCGGGTTAGCCCGACTCCCCATTCCGCATCTTTCTTTTAGGTTTAATGTGGTTTGTGGGCTTGTGTAGGTGAACATTCTCTTTTACATGTTACAAGTACTTTTGGTGATCATAGTGCGAAGAACATGCAATCAACAGAGAATAATTGTGACACCCTAAATACGACGTAATGAAAGAAGATCTAGAGGTTTTACGCAATCACGGGCACCCAGATCTTGTCATTAGTACCCAGGCCGCTATCTTACTACAAAGCTCCTCTCCACCTTGTTCTTGAGCTCCAATATTTACAGACATCAATAATGATGTTGTTTTCATCCTATTCATCACTTCTCCCTACCCAGATCAGTTCCATATTGTATGAATATTAGCTAAGTCATCTTTTCTCTATCTCTTGCTTAGGGTTTCATATTTACACATTAGTTTGCTTGTCTCGTTTATGTATTTCATCATTTATTTCAATAAGTGACTCTGCAATACTTAGATTTATTTAATTCAAATTAAATTATATCACCAATTAAATAAGTAAGTCTCCCCTATTATTTCATATCACATTTAACACTTGTTTCAATAAACTTATCTTTTATATTTCTAAATGGGTATATTATGATCGAGCATTGATTGTTAAATTAATTAATGCAATTATATCTCAAGTTTTTAACCCTTAATCCAAAATATATAAATTGAATAATCATATTATTTATTTTGGGTTAAATCATTTAGTGAGCTCACTTTTTGATTGAATCCTTAGCCTTACTCCGTGTTCCCATTGATCACGCACAAATATTTTATGATATTTTCCTAAATCTTAAGGGTCCACTCCCACAAGTTGGTTTGGGCTACCATCCCTTAAACTAAGTCTATGCCAATTTTCATCTTGTGAGAAGGGGCCCATGTTCTAATCCCAAATCCATATATTCTCAGCCTAAATTATCTCTTAAATTTATAATCATATACAATCTAAAACATTCCTATTACTACTCAGAGGTGAAGGGCTTGTATACAACCTTTTATTCCCCCTCCTCCTATGTGTGAATTTGATGTTATTCTTATTAGTTCTTGATTATCCATTTTGTTCACACAATCGGGGTAAAATCCCTACTTATGGCTATCAAACCATCCCAAATTATGAATTAGAAGTGCTTAAATCTTCTTCTCCTATTAAGTCTTCTTTTACTTGTGAACAAGCCATACAGTACTACTCTTGAAGATACACATGAGGCATATTATGAAAATAATCATAGTGTTTCTACTTCGAGGATGATGTAATATTTGGTTCAAAATTTACCATGTGAACACCCCGAAACTCATGCAATTACTTTACTCTATGAGTGTTTACATATAAATAAGAGTACCTCCTAAGAATTAGAGTCCTCTATTATCACCTATAACTATTATACTAAAGATGTACGAATTGTGATTGTTACTCATTCGCATTATTTAAATCATTAATATACTAACCTATACAAATATAATAATAATCACCCATACATAGTATAAAGTGGGCACTAACACACATTTTCTTGACACTCACCCCTTAGAGAAAATATTGTAGAAAATCAATCACACTCCTTAACTGTAGGATGTCGCCTCCACCTACTCATGATCTTGATCTATAACTTGAATTGAAGGCAGAGAAGGAACTCATCAACCTCTCATCAATCACGCACTACTAGGAACTCATATACCAAACCAGTTTGGGAACTACGAATAAGAATTATATATATCTCCATCCTTCACAAATGGTTTTGCAGGATGACCATTAACTTAAACACAAACATAGACTTACAAAATTTGTTTATCCTTTATAAGTATCATGATGTTACAATACATTGTGTTTTAGTTTTCCATTATATATTTACATCGTGGATCATGAAAAAACTAAAAATGAGGATTAAGTCCTCATCATCTTTAATATCCTCTACACATGATAACTACCACTCAATCTCACGTAGTATAGATAGTCACCACTTCCACTAGCGATCACCCTTGGCATAGTCGTTATGTGAAATTTATTCACCACTACTACATTCTACAAACTCATTGCTAACGACTTGTGAGAGGACAATAGTTGTTAGACAACCGAGAGTTGTTGCCTCAACCCTCTAGTAAATTCACTACTCATTGAGTTGAATGGAACTTGTAGTTCAACAATGTTAACATTGTGTTTTGTTTTATATTTCCCCTCGCAATGTGAAATAATACAATTTCAGGACATTGGTTACCCCAAAAATGCATCCTTTATAGTATGAATACAAAATAAAAATAATCCTCCAAAAACAATAGTACACCTCTAATAAGACCCTTTAGAAAATACTATCGACCTCTATAAATAAGTGTGCCTTTAGTTATAAGAAAATATTTAACACCACTTTGTATTTATACCCCCTATTATTTGTTTGATAACTTCTACACTTATAACATTTCTTCCTTACTTGCTTGGGTTTTGCAACCCTTCACTTATATTTATTCAAAAATACTATTTGAAAGGAAAAAATTGTAGTTATTTTAAGTGAATGCACTTTGTTTGGTTGATATTGTAGTTTTAATAAAATAAAATAAAATGTTTCAATGATATTTGTGGTGAGGAAAAATAATGGGCGGGGTTGTTTATGCAATCAATGCAATGTGGTTGCCATAAAAAGTGTAGTTGGGAAATGCAAAGAGGAATTAAACCAAAGGTGATCATAGAGGAGGAATATTTTCATACGATCTCGAGCCAAAGAGTAGTGCTTTCAAGTTTTTATGAGTAGGCGAGAGAAAACTACTTGTGAGGCGAGACTTGAAATCTCAAGATGAATCGCACGGGTCTTGATAATGTAGAACTCTTTGAACATTTGAGATTCAAAGCGGTAAGGAAGCTTCAATCACGAGTTAATTAGGCCGAGACAGGGCATGTCACCGAATAGATCCCGATCCTTGGGAGTGTTAATAATACTCGAGTGAGTTGGTGATCGAGGGTGAATACAATGCATTGTCGATATAGACCTTGATGTCAATGATCCTTTAACAACACGCACAAATTGCATGGGGCCCACAATCTAAGCCAAAGATAGATTTAATAAAAGTGAACCTAAATTTATTTTTATTTTGTCATTGGCTTAGAGCATGGGCCCCATGTGTTTTGTGTGTGTTGTTTAAGCCCATCGCTTGATGCCGGGAGGAATACATTCAAGGCAACGATCACCACAATTTAAACTATGTTGCCAATGGGACATTAGAACAGAATTAATGTGAACAAAGAAATGCGGGGCTCAATACACAATACCAAAACAACGTAGTAATTACAATGTAATGAACAATGGTGTAGGCCAAATTCAATTAATTTGGATTTGGAGGAGATTGTGTATCATGCATGTAGATGTTCATGGAAGGAGTGAATGGCCTAGGAATCAAATATTGAGTGGTAGTATTACACTAAATTTGGTAGATCATATATGAGTGAATAGGTGCATGTGGTAGTGAACATATAAGCTATATTAAAGATGTACTACATAATATGAACTATATTATCTCATACTCATATTATAACATAAGTTGTTATAACTCACTTACATTGTTTCACTCATGACTATACTAATCTATACAAGTATCAATAATAATCACCCAAACATAATATAATGTGAGCACTAACACATATTTTCCTAATGTAAATGATTCTAGTAGATGATAATGAATCAAATGATGATAGTTTTGAAATTTCTTTTGACATTGAAAATAATCATGTTGCATGGAATACTCTTCCTTCTACTCATGGTATAGAGAATGGTTTTAGTCAACATGTTTTTCCTTTCCCTTCTCATGAAACAACAAATGATACAAATGAATGCTCTTCTACTTCTTCTCATGCTTTGACGACATGGGAAATGATACAAATGAATGTTCTTTTACCTTTTCTCACGATGGTATATGAAATCATATGCTTGAATAGAATATTCCCTCCCTAAATGATGCAATTAATATATCCTTCATTCTTTTACGATGAAATGGAAAATGAAAAAATATGAAAATTGCAAATGGTACAATCGAATGTTCTTTTCCCTCATCTTCTATTACAATGGAAAATACTAAAGTTGAATGTGATAAGTCTTCTCTTCTTATTAAGAGAAAAAAGTATGCATATACTTGTATTCCTTCTCTACCTCTTATACATGATAAGGTGGAATATGTTAGCAAAAAAATTATTTCTGTATTGAACATGTCACAAATGCTTCTTCTACTCTTGATATTATTAAAAATACTGCAATTATTCTATTCATGTTACGAATGATTTGAATATTGTTATTGATTCAATGTGATGTTAAACCCTTAGTCCATGATACTTTACATGCCACTAGTTCTTCTATATTTGATGTTTTACCTCCCACTCCTCTTTCCCTAAGTAGAATAGTATTCCCAGTGGATACTATTAATGGAAATATTTAACCCCTTTTAATGAACCTCTTCATATTTATGATATACCTCCTCAAGAGGTTGTTTCTTTTATGCATATTGTAGGTGCTTTACAATATAAAGTGCATACCTTATCTTTAGAAAGCAAAGCCTACGATGCTCGGATTTATACTAATTCCATATGTGGAAATCCAATTTTACGCAAAGATCCTTTAATTTGCATTTCCTAGAGATTTCATTATGCCTATGTTTTAGTTGTTTGATAGGACTAGCGATCCTTATTTGCATCTTAAGAGATATATAATTTCTATGACCTCATTTAATAATGATATATTACTACTAAAATCCTTCCCAAAGAGCCTCACATGTGTTGCTTCATATTGGTTTAATCGTCTCCCTAGTGGATATTTGAGTACATTTTTAGAGCTCGAGGAAGCATCCTCGTTCACATCACTAACAATAAAGGCCTTAAGGTCACACATGAGTGTTTACCTTATTTACATTAGGGAAAAGTTGAGCTTGTATCTAATTACATGTTACATGCTTCAAAGTAAGTATGCAACAATTAAATTATAAGCTCACTAATATTTCAATATATCTTTTTGTGGCCTAATATATACTCTTGAGGAGAAATTACTTTACAATACATGTGATTCCTTTCACGACCTTTTCCTTCTGTTATTACTTTCAAGCAAGAACTTTCTCCTCTACGAGTATGTAAACCCTCACATGATGATGTTCCTATTCCCGCTAAAGAATTTGATATGTGTGTTATTGTTAATCCATCTTATAATTACGGTCAATTTAAGGTCTTACATTGTGGTAATACTTTCTATCATACTAGCTCTAGACATACTACACGCATGAGGCCTCTTATTGCTTTTAAGTAGAAATCACTTTGCTTTGATAAATTTAAAGACCGACCATATGATATCTTACTAAGATTACTAGATAAAATCTTAAAATATTTACCATTTAATGCTCATCCTCTTCATCGACTTGAGTGATAAAAACACTAACATTTTTACAATTATCATGACATTAATGGACATCACAAAAAGATTAATGCATTAGATCAAAAGTTCAAGCAAATTAAAGATAACAACACTATTTCTTTCGAAACGTGTTAAACTTCATTTGATGAATCTTTTTCTTCTCATTTGAGGCACCACTCTGGAAAGATAGATCTCAAACTCAAAGAAGAAAGCATTTGTGGGCGTCTTTTTTTCTAGAACAAAGATTTTTGTTGTTGTATATGCTCACATCAATCTGCGGTTTTGGCACATTAACTCTTGGATCACATATTTGTTTTGCAGTTTTGTCTGACAAGTGCACAAAACTTCAAGTTATTCTCATGTGGTTTGTGATCAGAACTGCACAAATAATGATGTTGATGGTGTACAATGCATAATTGTTACCCCACGCATTGATTCCTTAATTGGACACATATTACCATTAACGTAAGGAATTTTGTCTTCATCATGCCTTTGCCAAAAGTAATCTCCTATACATCCTAAAAATGTTATATTGCTAGCTTGTGATGCGTTTGGTGTATTTGGCAGTATTTGCATTGGAGTTTTGGTGCATAATTGATTTGCATCCACATTACATGATAAGCAATGGTAATATGCATTGTTATTAATCCTTGTATGGTTCTTTGAAGCATTCAAGAATTTTCGCATTTGGAGCTTCACCGGCCTTCACGTAATCATCAATGACCACCTCGAACTCTCCTCCCAAGTTCATTGACCACCGTTGGGAAACTACACTACCTCCACCAGCCACCACGTGGCTAGTTCAGCCGGCCTCATGTTACCAACTTACCTCACGCGGATTACATAAAAGCTTTATTATTTTAAAAAAATTACTTTTTGCCTTTGTTGAAAATTAAATAGCAATTTTTTTAAAGGATAAGTGCGAGACATGAAATGAAAGATTTTATTGACTTCCACGAGATTGAAGAGTCTAAGAGACCAAAAGAAATTGAGACATTAAGCTGATTTCAAACTCTTCGGAATATCAGTTCTCCTACTGTTAATCTTGAGCACAAAACCAACGATCCTTTGGAGTTATGTTTTTTCAAATAACTCATTTAAGTTGTCCACTTTTAAATCGCTTTCGTACTGGATGTGGATATCATCATATGCTGAGCACTCCATAATGAAATAACATTTTGTTTCCACACCCCTTTTCTGCAGAAAAGACAAGTTCTCCTTTCCCAATCCTCTTTGGGAATAGTCCATCTACCGGTTTCATTGTTAGGAATTAATAGAATCTAATGCGGAATAATTCCTCGAATCACAATAATAAGAAGTATGAATAGAAATTACGAAATGAAATATGCAAAACACAAAGACAATATTTAACGTGGTTCACCCAATGTGGGCTACATCCACCAAGAACACTTGCTAAAATTTTATTACAAGCCAACAGTCTTCACAATTACATAACCGAGATCTTGTTTGGCGCTACGCTCAACAAACCCTCCCGAATTCGCACTTGAATTCGCACACACCATTCACCTTCACAAAAACTCTCATATCAATCCTATTGTATAGATAGCCGAAGAGGCGGCTTTGAAAACAATGGGTACTTGAAAAGCCATGGGCCCAAAATCAGCCCATAACGGTTACCCATTACCCATGGGTTAATAAACCACCCATGAAAATTTACTTGGGGCTTCACCCCAGAACCCCCTCGACTTTGCTCACCGATGAGTGGGACTGCCGTAAAAATATCCGAGTATAACACATGGAAGGTGTACGAAACTCTAACATGAAAACATGCTCCACAAACATAACATTCACAACGGAGATGATGGCATCCGGTCCTCAACTGAGCCACTAGAATCCTTGCCTTACCTTTGATAACTGCCCCTAGATAAGCTTTATCATCATGTTCCCAAGTGGGGTTAAAATCTTTGATATATTGTGCTTTCTTACGACCAATATGCTCTATCCACATGAGAGTCCTAAACTTCTCCATCACATAATTTTGTATTTCCCTGTTGTTGTTAGGACACTCCTGAGAATTGATGCCCCATTTGTTCATCCATTTGTTGTTTTGTTTCATCCAAGTTTTCTTTATGTGCTCTAGATTATCCTCTATAACCATTTTGGGCCAATGATGATTGTCCATGCTTTCAACTTTTTTCAAATAACTTATTAGCCAAGTTATTGCCGAAGCTTCCATCGGGAAGATACCCGCTTCAGCCAACAAGATCTCATAAGGGACTGTTGATTTAACTTTAAGAGTGTTTGTGATTAAATGTTTTTGGATTCTTTCTAATTGTCTCCATCCATGCTTTGACATGTTACTTCCCCAAACCTCACAACCATAAAGTGCCACCGGAGTAACCAACAAACCAAAGAGGGTTTTCTTAGTTTTCCAATCCCAAAGTTCAACTTTCCTACATTGCATGGTAAAGTGGTTGCTAAAGGAATAATCTATTTGCATAAGTACTGTATTGTCAAGTTGTCAAAAGTGCCTAAAATTTAAAAAAAGCTGTTTTTATAAAATTATCTTATTAATGCATTTTGGATTGAACGTGACATTTAGATTAGGTAATAAACAATTCGAGGATGGAGGAATGGAGGAAGGGGTTAAACAATGAACTCTTGTCATCCACTAGTAACGGGGCTGCATACTTATTTGATGGCATGTTGTTCAATGTGTTTTTGCTTCCGTTGTGTTGTTTGGTGTGTTCTGTTTGTTGTGGTTTGCTAAATAAACCCCTTTGTTGATATATGGGAAAAGAAACATATCCAGTGAAGCTTGCTCTTCGGTGCGGGAGAAGATTTTGAGGTAGCTCAATATGGATTGTTGTCCAGCTAGTGAGGGAGCTCTACGCAAGTTTAGGAATATAAAGGATTCAAAATTCGAGTTCAGGGAAAGGGGTATTGGAACAATCCTAATGGAATTTTGCTTGCCACTGCGACTTTAAGAGGGTAAAGAGACAACTTGATGGAGCATACAGGTCTAAGTGGTGCTTTCGAGAGCAATAACTACAAGGTATATTTCTCTTCTCTCATATACGTAATAAGGGGAATTTTACGGCTATTTATATTATAGTAGTGCTCCATGGTTATAATTTGCTATTAACATACTATAAAATATTTGTTAATAACAACTCATAGTTAGTTGAGATGTTATGTGAGTGTGACAATAATACTTATACATATTTGTGTATTAGATGTACGCGAGTAAAAACTACAACTCACCTCTCCGGTCTTTAAGATTGTTTGTAGGTTTGTTGAACAAGTCTTGGGATATGAGAGATTGTAGTGGTTTCTTTAAATGATATGCATTTACTTTTGGAATATTTAGGAGATTCTTGATTACTTTTGTATTGATATTTGTAATATGACATTATGAATTTTCTTATGAAGTGATATTGACTTGCTTATATAGGCTTCCATAGGTGAAATGTCAAGATAAGGTGAAGTACGATGAAACAACACATATAAGATAATCAAATTGAAAACAAGTTCATTAGATAATTGGGGTAGGATCGTGTTAAAATGATTATTAAAATTGACAATGGGATAATTTAGAACAAAGTGAGAAGGAAAAGGCTCGCATGGTGAAAAAATACGAAGATGCATTTGGTTTCGCAAGTAAAAAGTGCGCAAAGGCTTTCGGTGAAGGCGAAGGTCTTCAAGTTGAAGAGGAATTTAAAGGCGCTTGGGGAACTTGGAAGAGTCAAGGAAGATGTTAGAGCAACTAGGAAAAGGAGCAGAGGAGCTATGGCAGTTTGGAGAATGAGCATCAGGTGGGGCCTTTTGCAAAAATGTTTAGGTCAAAAGGAAGGTCATTGTTTGGAGCGAATGTTATTCCTTTGGGTGGAGGATGAAATGTTTGTAGGAATAATAAGCATTCTGGCAAGCCTCGGGAGAATGAAGGACTAGTGGTTGAAAAGGATGTTGAGCGGCACATGTGTTTTTTTTTTTTCGACAAACGATGTCTCTGGAAGTTATCCCAATTAGAAGGTGATCCCAGAGGATGAGGATAAGGCAGAGTCAAGAGAAATGTTGGAGGATTCCCTTGTGTCTTTGAGTTTGGGTGAATTGGAGATTAAAGTGTCTAAGAAAGTTAAGCTAGTAGATGTTAGCTAATCGACTTTAGAAGAAATTTGTGAACGAATGGGGCAAAGGGCACTTGATTTGTAAATCCATTGGTTTTGGCCTTCAAAGGAAGAGTTATGGAACTGGATTGAAAAGAATTGGGTATGCAAGGATCGTCCAGGGCTTAGGCTTTTATCCAAAGGCTTCTTCTAGGTCTGCTTTGGAAATGCGAAAGATAGGGATAGGGATTTTTTCGGTGGACCTTGGTTTTGTAAAAATGTCGGTCTTTACCTTCGGCCTTGGTCCCCACTCTTTAACCCTAAAGAAGAACTGGTAAAAAATGTTCCTCTATGGGTGAGGCTTTAGAAATTACCCTTGGGATTACTCGGGGTCAAACGACTCGAGGACCATAGCGAAAGCTTTGGGTGATCTTGTTGGAATTGGGAAGGAGACTAAGTCTGCAACTTTCTCTTCATATGCAAGGATTTGTGTTAAAGTTGATTTGACCAAACCTCTGATCTAAGCCATAAGACTTAACACTCCTATTAGGGTATGGTTTTAAGCCATAGATTATGAGTGCCTTCCGTTTAGATGCTTTAAACGTCGTGAAGTAGGGAAAAAAATTAATAAGTGTCCGTTAAAAGAAAAAAGAAAAGTTAATATTCCAAAGGAAAAAGTGGTTCTAAAAGAAAGTTGGAAAGTTAGATCGAAGTAGGGTACCGAGCCTAAAAAGGTGATTGAAAAATTGAAGGATGATAGTTAGGCCACAATTTTATCCCTAGAGGAGGAATCAAAAGAAGGGTTGGTCTCATCGAATGAAGACAAAGGCCCTCTGCTTTATGGATATTCCGAAGAAAGTAGGGGCTATTCCTAATTTAGATGAGGTATTTGATCAAGATAAGGAGATGTCCCATCAGAAAATTCCCTTAGATCAAGGGGATTTAGAAATTCTTCTGGAAGCCTTCAATGATTTGGGAGAGCTGAAGAATAGAGGCTTCTCCCGAAGCGGAATTAGGGGGTCGAGTTGGGGCAACCGTCGAAAATTAGATCCTAATAAGGAGAATAAGGAAAAATAGAGGCTCTACATAAATCTTCATAAGAGGTTTTGAAGGAAGTGGATACGAACAAGAAAGTGGCTCTAACCCCTTTGAGGAAATCAGAAAGGCTAGCCTCTTCTCATTCTAAACCGTAGCCAGATACGGGCATCTCAAAATCTATGGGTAGATGTTCTAATGCTCTTAAAACTCAACTGGAGGCTAAGTTGAATATTGATATAGGCAATCACGAGTACCTTAGAGGATTTTGTGTCTCGGTGGAAGGGATTCACCTTCCACCCGGGCCATGAAAATCTTAAGTTGGAATGTCAGAGGACTAAACTCCTCTAACAAAATCCGCTTTGTTAAGTGGCTTAGAGAAAGTGAAAACCCAGATATATTTATGTTATAGGAGACTAAGATGGTAAAAGAGGAGCTTGATGGCGCTAGATGAAGGTTTTGGTTGATGGAGAAGTTGTATTCGTGGATACGGTTGGCAAAGAAGGTGGTGCAGAAACAATTTGAACCCTAACATAATTAGCGAGCAATTGTTTGCAAAAATTAAGTGGTTCATTGCTCTGGAATGTTTGGATTTGCTTTCAAATGATAGGTTCATGTTAGTGAATGTGTATGGGCCCATTGGTGTAGAGGAGAAAAAGGAATGTTAGTTAGCTTTGAGTAATCTTATGGAGAGTGTAGCCAATAAAAATTTATTGGAGGATATTTTAATACAATTTTAAATTTAAAAGAAAATAAAGGAGGGAAAAAGTTCCTTCCACAGAGCTCTCAAGATTTCAAGGATTTCTACAACAATTTAGCTTTAATTGATGTTGAACCAAAGTATGGTTGCTTCACTTGGAATAATAGAAGAACAGGTTCGAGGCTATTTTAGAAAGATTGGATAGATTCTTGATTGGATCGGAAAACTTCTAATTCTCCTTTGATATTTTGATGGTGGTTGGGTATGGTCGCTCTCCCATTAGTTTGAATTTTTCCTCGAGAGAACCATCCTGTTGGTATCCCTTTTAAAATAGAATTTATGTGGTTTTTGGATCCCTCTTTTGAAGAAAACTTATAGACTGGTGGGGGTTAAAGTGGAAGGGAGTAAGAGGTACTGCTTGATGAGAAAATTGAAGCATGTGAAAGTGGAAGCTCGAAAGTGGAACAAGCAATCCTTTGGTTATATGTTCCACGAGAAGAATGAATTCACTTCAGATCTAGAGTTAATTCAAGAAGAAATTATGAAAGAAGGGGCTTCAATCATCTAATTTTTTTCAAGAAAAGGAAGGTTTGTATCTTTTGCATCACATTCTTTGAATTGAAGAAGTATTTTGGAAGTAAAAATCTAGAGTTAAGTGGTTGAAAGAAGGAGATAGGAACACCAAATTCTTTCATCTTTCAACCGCACTGCTAGGAGGAATGTGAATAGAATTGTGCAATTGACCCTCCCTTTGGGGAAGTGGTTTTAGATATGGAAGAAATCAGGGTTGAGGGGTGTCTTTTTTCAAGAATTTACTCTTTGCTGATGAAGGGTTGTGGCAAGAAGAGGAAGAGTCCTTACTTTCCTATATCCCCAAGATCATAAAGGAAGGAGAAGCAGATAGGTTGATGCTCCCCATCTCCCAAGAGGAGGTCCATGGGGATATTTTTAGTCTAGAGGCGAGATAAAGCTCCACGGGTCTGATGGTTTTCAGATTGGATTCTTCCAAATATTTTGGCATATCATTGGGGAAGATGTGCGGGCTATTGTAGAAGAGTGTAGGAAGAAAAAGGCAATATTATAAGAATGGAACTCAACTTTTATGGATTTAATTCCCAAAAAGAAGATGCTCGAGTGTAGATGAAAAATCAAGTTAGCATGCACAAATAAAATGAATATGAAACCAATTCAAATGTAACATGCAAACTCAACAAATCAACTACCTCAGATCAAGCAAAGATGAAAGGAAGAGGAACAATACCTACACTTACCGTCTAACATGCAATTCTCCTTCCTTGATGGTTGGATGTGCTTGAGGATGATTGATTGCTTCAGATTTGGATGTGGATGCACTTGGACAACACCTCCCCTTTGATGATTGCTTGATTGTTGATGAAGATGATGAAGGATTGCTTGATTGTAGATGGATGATTGATAGAATGGATTGATTGATTGAAGAACAAAAGAGCAGAATTTTGTTATGGATTTAGAAGATGTCTCTCATGGAGGATGAGAGCTTGATTTATAGTTTGTGAGTGGAAAATTGAATGGTTAAGATCTTTCCATGGTGGATTGAATCCAAGGGTTGGAATTGGATGAGAGGATGGAGGATTCTAGAGTAGAAATTTCTAGAATTTGTGAGGGATTTCCATTGAATTAAAAATTCAATGGAATGTTGTAGATGTATTTGAATATTTGAAAATGAGAGGGAGAAATAGAGAAGCTTCTAGATTTAGAGGTGAAGATGTGCACATGATTAGGGTTAAATTAGGTTGATTAATGATGATTAGGGATGTGATTTGATGGAGAGGCTAGGTGTAGGGATGTGTAGGGTAGGTGGTAGGTGAGGTGTAGGAATATTAAATTCCTAGAAAATATTAATAGGGATTAGAATATGATAATATGAAGTAATAATGGATTAATGATAAAAAGGGATGTAAGATGGATTAAAAGGATAAATAATAAATGATAAATGATGATAGAGGGAAATATGATAAAATGAATTAATAATAATAATTAATCTTACGATTAGTTATTAAATGGCTGGTGTATGATGATAATAATGATGGAGTAAAATGGATTAAAATATATTTTTAGCATATAAATGGTGATAAGACTAAAATGCGGGTCATGATTAATGTTAATTAGTCCTGTAGACATTTTAGGTGTCTACACTTAGTATTTCAATGCTTTTACTTTGATTGCTTTATGCAATGGAATTTATAAAATAATATCCAATTTTTTTGCTTCAAGGTTGAAAACTTTTCTAGGTTCTATTATTTTGGATAGTCAACATGAGTTTGTTGAAGGTAAACAAATTATTGATGGGATTTTGGTTTCTCGTGAAGCCATTCACTCCTTGAGTCATAAAAAGAACCCGAGGATGATAATCAAGTTAGATATGATTAAGGCGTATGATAGAGTGAACTGGAATTTTTTGGAAGCCACACTTGTCAAGTTTGGCTTCCCTTTAAACTTTGGATTGATTAATCGAAAGCTGTTTCTCTACCCCGAAATTCTGTGTCCTCATAAATGGTGTTCGAATGGACATTTTAAGTCCTCCAGGGCCTAAGGCAAGGAGACATGATTTCTAATTTCCTCTTTATTATAATGGCTGAAGGTTTGTCTAGAGCGATTCAAAAAGTTGTGGAGAGGAAGGAATTGAAAGGGCTTAAGATTTATTCTAGGATTGAACCGGTGACAAATTCGCAATTTGTTGATGATCTTTGCCATGTTTGGGAACCATTTGTAGTAGAGGCTAGGAAGTTCCAGGAGATTTTGGAAAAGTATGAAAAGGCAACTGTGAAGGTAAGTGCTCCAAAATCTGTAATTTATTTCTTAAATGTGGACCTTAAGCTGCAACGTAGGATTGTGAATAACTTTGGCTTTTGATAGGCTCTCTTCCTAGTTCTTATATAGGTATGCCCGATAATTGGTCGAGCGAGATGGGAAAGATCTTTGGAAGCATGTGGTGGACCGGATTCAAAAGAAATTGGCCTCTTGGAAAGGTAAATGGTTGACCTTGGCTGGAAGGGAAAAGTTAATTTGTTGTTCTCTTCAGGGGATTCTGTCATATTTAATGTCTCTGTTTAAAATTCCGGAGGCGGTGAATACATGCATTACTAGAATGCAAAGGAATTTCTTGTGGAGAAGATCTAAAGATAAAAATAAATTTAGTATGGTGGCTAGGGAAGATGTTTTTCATCCAAAAAAATATCATGGATTGGGTTTTAGAAATTGTGCCATGATTAATAAAGCTTTGGGTTGCAAGCTCCTTTGGCATTTTTATAAGGATCGAGACCATCTATGGAGTAGAATTATAAGAACAAATTATTTATAAGTTCAGGATCCGGAACTTATTTTTTCCAAGCACAAGCTTCCCTCATGATCAGGTATATGGAATTTTATCAAAATTTGTAGAAATATTCTGCTTCCTGGCTTGAAATGGCAATCTTAGAAGGGAAACAAGGTTAATTTTTGGGATGATAACTGGCATTCGATTGGTCCCTTAGCTGGGGATGCAATTTTGAGTTCCTTTAAAGAGGAAGCTATTAACAAGTGCCCCCACGATTGAAAATTATAGTTATTCGATAGATGGGATTAAAGGTTGGATTAATTGCTCCTATGAAGATTTTAGGAATTAGGTGGGTGTTGTGTCTCTTTATAAGTTGTTGGGTTCCACCCCCTTTCGAGTGATGATCAGGAGGATAGGCTAATTTGGGAAGATTCAAGCTTGGGGGAGGTGACAGTTAAAGCAATCTATAACAGGATTTGTAGTAGGGAGAGGGGAAGGGATTTGACTATTTCCTTCCCGACGAAAATGGTTTGGCAAAAGGAAGGCTTTCTCAAAGTAAATATTTTCCTCTGGCTTGTAGCCTTAAAAAAGTGTTTTACTTATGAAAATATAATGAAAAGAGGTTTTTATGGACCAACCTTCTGTTTCCTCTGTGAAGAATGGGAAGAATCTGGAAATCATCTTTTTATTCATTTCCCCTTCACCCATCAAATCTGGATGATGGTGTGGCAGAAGTGGAATTTAAATTAGGTCCTTCCTTACTTGTTTATGACTTGATTTCACCGTGGAATTAGAAGGTGGCTCATAAGGGGTTTCAACTACTTTGCTGACCTCACTCTAGTGACTATTATTTAGAGTTTATGGCTTGAACAAAACAAAATAATTTTCCAAGGTACCGGACTCTAATTTCTCCAGTGTGGAATATGATAGAAGGCATTTTATCTGATTTGGTTAAGTCATGGAGCAAAGGTTTGGAGTGTAAAAATAGTGAGGATAGAGTCTTATGTAGTAAATGGCCTTTAATTTCCTAGAACTATACTCCTATGCCTCCTTATAATGGGAGTAAGGAAGAAAAGAAAAGTTTGTGGTGACCTCCTAATGAAGAATGGATCAAATTAAATGTTGATGGTGCTTGAGAGGAAATCCAGTAGAGCGATTATATTCATAAATTCTATGTGTTAACCTGTGTTGGCCTTGGTAGCAGATTGTGGGGTCTCCTCCAATAATGTGGCGGAATGCATGGCCCTCCTTCTCGGTCTCTTGTAGGAAAAAAATAGAATTGACATCGGTTGTGGATAGAAGGAGATTACAGAATCATTATCGAGTTGTTAAGGGTAGCGATCCTAAGGCTTGGTTGTTGAAACTAATATTTGAAGATTACAACTATTCTTTCTTTTTCTCGATATTTGAATTTCCCACATCAAAAGAGTTGGGAATCAAGTTTCGGACTACTTGGCCAAACAAGGTGTCGAGGTTTGGGGAAAATTTCATTCAAGCTCGAGTTTGGTAAAATAATTTCCCTAATGACATTATCTCTCTAGCCTTGAGTGATGCAAGGATGGCCGAAGGCCATGTGGAAGAGTAAGTATTTCTTTGGGTATTTAGTACTATAATTAGAGTGATTATGGTAATGCATGGGATATATTCTCAATGATCTTTGGTATTGGAAACATGTTCCTTCCTTCATGCGAGGCGTGTTGGAGATCTATTTAGCTTATTTCTCCGGTGGGGATTTCATTTGTGTTTGCATTTTTGGTTTGGTTCTCTGTTGGGTTTGTGTTTGGGTAGTTTGTGGGTTAGCCTTGACCTTTTTGCTATGAATAATTTGGGGGGCTCGAAGGTGGAGCCGAGCGGGGAAAAGGAAGAGGGATCTTATAGGTGAAGAGGCGAAGAATCCTTCACCTCAATAATGGATGGTAAAATAAAAAATGTAGCAATGAGAGGGTGGCTAGAGAAAGTGTGATCGATGGCTGAGGAATTTTAAGAGGTCAAGGATCCTGACATTTGTGAGTTCATGAAAATATTGATGTTGGATAAAAACCATCGATTAGAAGGCGTAATGTCTTCGATATGGCTCAAGGTCTGAGTTTTGTCAACATTCTGTTGAATTCCTCTGGTCAATTTATCCTCCACATGGAGCATGCATGTTTAGAGGAGCGATTAATGAGCCTTCAATTTCATACTCACACTCTTACCAAAGGCATGCAAGTAATGGTTCATGATTAGGAGGATCTAGCTGCAAATTTGGGGGTTTCACTTCTGACAGAAGCAAAAGTTGAAATTATTGGTTGTTACGTGACACCTTCCTCTTATTCGGCTCTGCGCATGGATGATTTGGTGGTGGAAATCATTGTTGAAGTGCCTCCAAGTGGTCGTAAGGGGAAGTAAGTTTTGCCTTTGTCTCAGGCAATGTGCATATAACTTTTGGTATCGGTTGTAAGTGGTAAAAGGGAGAGGATTTCAAATATAGCCATATTAGGCATGGCAATATATTATACATAGTAATTAGTAGGATGGTTTGGGTGGTTAATGGATGAGTTTAGCTCTTCCCCCTTTATTTTGGATGTAGGACGCACGATAAGGTGCTTTACACTTTTTTGAGAGTCCATCGATGAATGTTACTATCATGTACTAAGATACTTAATGTATTTTTGCAAACCGGGGCTTCTCCTAGGTATCATAGCAAAAAAATAGGGGTAGGACCCTTTATATCATATAGGATTGTAGTTCATTATGGACCAAAACTATAATATTTTACCCGGAAAATAACGAGCTCTGAGTTAAAGTTTGGGAATGATGTCTGCGGTTGAATTATTAGTTTTTATTAATATTTCCTAGATGAATTATACATCGAGTGTGGGGACGAGTGAGTCAAGAAAGAGATAATAAGATGTTTTGATTGAGCTTAGAATGCGAGCATTTATCTTAGCAGGGAACAAGGCCAAACTTGTCATTGTCGAAGGATAAGTTACCAAATTTGAGTATCTATAGACTATTTCATTTATCATGTTAAAACTTTATAATATAAACACACAAATAAAATAAGGTTATAAAAATTAGCCGATCATATGAAAACATTATTATATCTATTATTTTTATTATTCTTGAATGAAGTAAATGATGCATTTAATTGGTCAAATAAATTTGAATTAATATCCCATAAAATGTTAATACTAGCATATTACTCAAAAATCATAAATTTTTCCATCATAAAATAAAAGGAATATTCATGGGAGTCTTATTTTGGCATATTACTTTACAGTCAGTCAAAATTTTATAGTATAAACTCTTAACTAAATTAATACCATAACAACTATTAACTAACTAACCCCACGCTAATAATTAGTACACAACTTTATAATGTAAGTACACAAATAAATTAATAGTATATAAATTAATTAGGCCTATTCCCATAATAATTAATAAACACACAAACACACTAATACTATAAACTAATGACATATAAATTAACCCTAGTCTCACAACAACTACTAAACACAAAATCTATACCAATTGCCCGGACCCATACCAATATTTTTTATAGGTAAATAATGGTTGTCATGTCCCTTTCTCGTATAATCCATACAAATAGAAAAAGGTTACAATAAGTATGTATTGATGCGAAATCACAACACCCCCAAATGGCTCGATTTGAGATGGAGTATTCGGTGTGATTGTACAAACATGGATCTATCCCGAGTGTGGGACAATGCGAAATGGGATAGCTCTGCGAAGAAGGTCGGTTCTGCTCCCAACCTACTTACCACTAACTACTCTCTAATGCAGGGTAAAACTACCGACTAATCCTAATCTAAAGCTTCCAGGGGACAAGGATAGAAAGATTACATTAATGAAACCTACACTAAAAGCGGTGATACACCGAAAAGAAGTGCTAATCAATTTCTCCTACCAGTAGAACAAAGAACACTCCATAAGGAAAGCATTCTCCATTCCTATACAAACACAACCATATCCAAATCCTGCAATAACCATAAAATATGCACAAAACACCCGATATGCAAAGAGAGGTAAGACACAATACTAAAATTATGCAGAGGTTTGAACAACAACACAAAACACAATTTTATTGCTCCTTAAATTTTACATAGTACATTACATGTGGGGAGAGGCATGAAGCCATTACAATGATTTGGAGGAAGGCTTAGAGCCCTAGAGGAATAGGGTGCATGGGAGAAGAAAAATGATCAACATTTTGCATGTGCAACCCCTTACAATATTTATAGAAGAAATTTGAGGAGAGGAGAGAGAAAAAAATCTAAAATTGCTCCAAAACCCATAAAAATTCATTGTTTAATTTGTAATAGGTGCTTGAATATTTGCAAAATCTCTACTTCATTAATGACATTGCCTTGTGTAAGAAGGAATTGGATGTGATAGCACCTTGAGTCTAGCTTCTAGCCCCTGTAGCTTCATCATGACCTATTCTTCCACCTACCTTCATTAATGGCTTTCATCTACTTCCAACACTATAGAATGTTCCTGAATTTCAGAACTCTTGAACCTTGAAATCCCAAATTTGATTATTACGTGTTATAGATCTCGCTCTCATGATACCATTGACTGGTTGTTTACAAAAATATGACAAATGGAGCTCAAGATATGTTCGTTTTTGCATTTAGGGGTGCCTAGTGTCCCTACAAATTTTGGGGTTTAGAAAACCTCCGAAAATCAACCTTTGATAGTCTCACCATGAAGCTCTCTTCTTCCCTGTCGATGATTGTAAATTCATTAAAAATGGTGGAGTGTTGGAAAAGTTATCTCGAAACTTCAATTTTGGCCATGGTTTTGGTCTCAAGTTCCTCCATTGAGCTCATTTTCTCAACCCGGCCGAGTTGGTTGCCTTCGATCAACTCACCTTGCTTGCATGCTACCTCTCCACCAACTCAATGCAAGCTCACTTTCCCACGTGATCCATGTACCACCTTGACTCTCCATTTAATTGGCTTGGCGTCCAATATGTGCTTAGCGGGCTCGTTTGTTTGTATTGGGCGAGAATGCATGGGTTTGGGTTTTCGGGCCCATGCCCTTTAGGGATCTCGAGCCCAATGCTTCAAGTTTGCAAATGTCGAAACTCTAATGAAACCTCTGAAAACAATCTCCCCCAAAACACAAACGCTCCAACTTGTCATGTCATGCCTTGCCGTTTTGGACTTTCGAGATCCCTAGCTTTGAACTTTGCTTGCCCATTTTTTCAGATTTTTCATTCATTGCTTCTGATATCACTCGCCTTAAAACTCTAAAGTTGACTCACTCATTATCGAGTTGACCCCCAAACATTTAGGTTTTAGGCTTCCATGTTTTTGGAGATATTGCACTCCTCACTCCGTACCTTGACTCCATCAAGTTCCTGAAGTGGCTACCGCCAAATCCCAAAGTGGGCTTCTCAGAAGTGCTTCGACATTGAATCCCCACCATGGTTATATATTCGGCCACGAGTTAGAGCCCTTTTCCTTTGATGCGAGATGGTCCCTTTTCCATGTGAACTCGCTATGAGCTATTTCCATCCTTGCAGCCTCCCATTTCATTCGTCGATCAACATGTAAACCCCATAGCTTGCCAAAGCGAGCTCTTTATTCAACGCGGCTCGACTCATTGTCCAACTCAAGTGAGCTCCGTGAAATATAACTCCATCTTCGCGAGAGTCGATCCATTTCTATCTTCGCCACCCTTTGGCTCGATCATGCCCTTTCTGTGATCCTCGAGCTCAACCACAAATAGTCTCTTATGATCTCGATGGTTTGTTTTCTTCACTCTCTCATTTCCTAGTTTGAGCCATCCTCTCGACTTCATGGTTTTCTACGATAGACCGAACACCATCTCACTTTTTGTACTGAGTTCAAGCCCCCGATCTGATGTTGTGTTGATATTAGATTCTTTACTCACGAGCATGCTTCACCATCCTATCTTCGCCAAGCCCACCTTAGATTGAGATCGATGTTAGCTCATTTAAGATCGGTCAAGAACTCCTCCCAAGTATCTCACCCACCTTCACAAGTCATGAGATTTCATCACTTTGGCTTTCACTTGTGTGTAAAGGTCAACTCGGCCATCTCCATTCTCTTTTGTGCTTTTTCCAACTGCTGCACACTGTAATAACTTAGCTCTTGTTGAGCTTTATCCATTCGAATGTCATCTCATGCCTTTTCCCATATTTTTGAGATCGTTGCTCATTGGGTAAGTCGGATTTTACTTTGTAATGTCTAAGTGTATTGCAATAATTTATCCCAACACCGCTTTAAGTCGACATTGCACAACTTTGTGGGTTACTATAATGATATTCGAGTGTTCGCTGACCTTCTCTCATCTCGTTGTGCCTCACCGAGATGATCCCCCTTTGTATCACATGTTCGATCCACCATTAGATTTGTTGAGCTCAACTTTGCATGTTGCCTTGTAGCTCGGGTTTACCCAGCTCTCCCCTACACTATTTGACATGTGGTCTTCCAACTCGGGAAAGAACTTGTTTTCTATGAAGTGAGCTCCCTCCTTCTCGTTAGCTCGATTCAAAACCGAGCCTACGAAGTTTTTTCGTGGAGCTCGATTCCCCTCATGGTTTTTTTACTTGTTGAGCTTAAACTGAGCTCCTGTATGTTTCGAGTCACTTTCTTCCAAGCCTCATCAACTCAACTTATCGAGTAGCTCTACCCTACACTACATGTATGAGCTCAGCGAGCTTGACCCTTTGCATTCACCTAACGATACGGAGCTCAATTTCCATCCACTCTCGGGGTCTTCTTGTTCACATCGCCCACCGATGCTCCTTCGCATGCCAAGCTCGGGAGCTCGGTTTTAACTTAGCGACTCGACCGCCCTGAAGCTACTCGGCGAGCTCCCTCCTAGCTCGGTGTTTTGAGGTGGGCCCGCCTAGCCGTTGTTTCATTTTTAATAAAATGTGAGTTAATCCAAGACCGAGAAGAGGAAATTTTTTCTCTTACGATCTCATCACCCCGAAATCACTAAAATTGATCGGGTGTCCCCTTGTGAAGCCAATTACGCCTTATGCGGTGCTTGGGCCCCGCATACCCCTATTGTCCACTTCTCTCCCGGGAAAAATATATAACATTATGATTTCATGAGTACACACCTAGATCATAGAAGAACATTTTAAATTAAACAATAGGGTGGTAGCATATATTGCTCCCTCCACAGAAACCACGAAGAAAAACAAGAAAATTGGGTAGCCTTCATGCTCACCCTTACAAAATCGATTAACTTGTTTATCATGTGAATAATTATACCACAAAATCATAAACCAATGAATTATATCCAGCCATCCTAAGTGTATACTATCAAGTACTATTAGAGGGACCATCGTCAACATCAACACACAAACTAGGAGGAACCATTTTGCCACCTAAGCTAACATTGAAACCCAAATTTCCCTCTAACCTTAGAATAAATTTATATGCTTGAGTGGCCCATGCCCTATTGAATTTATGGATTTTGTGTCAAAATGAAAGAATCAAGCACTACAGATCCTCTAATTCCATGCTAGGAAGGAAGGTGTTGGATGCGGAACCCAATCGACATTGCTAAAGAATATTTTAACAAAATCACCAAATTGAAGAAGTAAGATTGCAATTCTCTAAATGTGGCCATGGACATAATCCCACAAGAGTTTTCACCATTAATGAGAATATTCATTAAACCTAAGACCTCAAAACCATCTAAATATTCATCCAAATATCCTCGGTGTTCATCCCAAATGAAGGTGTTGGTAATATCCTAGCCATATTATCATCATGATAAATTAGCAAAAGGTTGTCCATGAAAAGAAAAGTGACCTTAGAATTCACCCGGTTTCTCGAGAGAAAGAGAAATTTCCACTAAGTATATCCTCGATGGCTTCCAAATTTTGGTCCAACCAGATGAAAAAAATGATGTATGGCTACCACTATGTAATGGGCATGTTGAACATCACACCACGATATTTCCCCTTAAAAAGAAGCGAGGAAGCGGGAACTAATCCATTATCATGAACATCCAACAAAATGACTTGCAAAATGCTTCCAACTACCATGAAAACTAATAGAGGGAGGGGAGTAAATATAGAATCATGAGTGTAAAGCCAAGCTCGTTTGTGCCATTATTGCCCCACCTTTCCTATAAAAATAATGAGTATCACCTAAGTGGCGAGAAAAAGAGTAAATGGTGTGACATGGATGAGAGGGGTTACCTTGCATAAGTGGGTGAAAAATCCATTCGATCCAAAATTCTATAATCCCCTACCAATGATTGATATCATTATCAATTTCTTTTACCCATCTTCATCGTTTTACCCATCTTCATCGATCTCAAAGTTCATGAGAAAATATATGACTTTATTAGCTTCTCTAAAATAATGTTGAATATTCCAATCCAAAAAGTTGAATAAGGACACAATGAACATGGTATAATATATTATCAAGTTTTCAAGACAAATCCTTACCAATGTTGATCTCTTGTATGATGATCATTGCATCAACGATTTAATTTAATTTGAATTAAATCTATATTCTGAGAGTGACTATTCTAATAAATAATGTATGAATGTTAAAATGCAATAAGACACAAGGAAATAAGCATGTATGATGTAAAACACTAAACAAGAGAGGGAAATAGAAGGACCTAGCTGATTTTGAGTGAACACGAAATGATTTGGGTAGGGTAAAATCTTGAACAAACTAAAAACAACGTCAGAATCTGCTCACTGTAAATTTTGGAGCTCATGAACAAAGCTGGAAAAGGGTTCCAAGTGTAGGGAAAAGGCGTTTGGGCACTGGTGACTATGTAAATGCTCAGAAAATGCTTTCTTTTGTGTTGCAGGTCTTCACTGTTGGCTCTTGTATATCTCTTGATATTCGCTCCTTGATCGTCGAAGATACACCTGTAAATCGCAAGAAATAAGTTCACATGCATATACCTACAAACCACATCAAACCCAAAAAGGAAAATGAAGAATGGGGAGTCATACTAACCCAGGCGGTCACTCAAAAAGAGAACTTATCACCGAGTGTTGCACTACATCTCAGACTCTATGTATTTCTAGTGTGTGTGTGTGTGTGTAAAAATGATGTCTAGGATGCCCTTATGCAATATGCACAAAGGTGATAGCGGGCTAGATCTAGAATGTACCAATGTAATAATATGTGTGTATGGAATAGAATGAACTCCCCCTCTTATTTTGTGTATGTAGAGTGATGCATCGCTTGTCCCTTGCATGAGTTTGCTAATTTGGATGCCTTCAATTGATTTAGTGCCTTTGGAATGCAAGCTTAGGTGATGATAGTAATGCTTAGTGTTTGGTCCTTTATTTTGAAAACATAACTATGTATTTATATGATTCCCTTGTTTGAATTTCGTACATGACAACTAGAAGGCTGACGCATAAGTAAAAAATATGTCTGAAAGATAAAAGAGACCCAAAAAGAGTGAGTGAGGTAAGAAATGGTCAGGGGCGCCGAAGAGGGATAGGAGTGCTTGGGCATTTCGGTCCTAGCACAGCACTGCTATTTGGGTTGGGCATTAGAGTCTAAAGCCATAAAAGATAAACAAGTTAAGTTATGACTTGGTTGTAGGGTGTGGAAGACCAAAGAAAAACAAGAGATAAAGAAAAGAGGCCAAATATAGTTGTTAACCACTAGTTTTCTTGCTTATGAACCATGTAAATTCTAGAATGCTTTTAGGACCTAGAAATGTACCCAAGTGTGTGATTTTGTGTCTATAATCACCCTTAATTATGATTCGATCGATCTGCAAGATATTTCTAGTTGGAGATCGTTTATTAGGGCGAGGCCTCAACCTTATTATTTATACCATTAGGAAGCTTAGATGATATTTTATGTATCATAGATTGATAGAAATCTCCAATAATACAACCAATTATGGAAAGACTTGGATTACCATAGGAAGCAAGTAAAGGTTTAGTTTTTAAAATCAAGCTTTGGGGGTTGCCATCATGGGTCACCCTCCCGATTCCAATCCAGAGGGATTAGATTTCCTTGATCCATTAATGGGAGAGTTCCATACCAATATTAAATTTCTATGGACTAAAAAAAAAATTTGTCCATAATTATTTTCTAAATATGCTTTTTTAGTCTTTTGTTTACCCAAATCAGAGCTAGGCGTGTTTACACTTCATCCAGTTAGATTTGGAAGCTCACCCAAAGTGGGTGCACCACTGAGACCCTCCTTTGTTTTTCTTATCGAATGTTAGCATGCATGTTCGTCATATTCATAAAAATGTCATTCATTCATGTACAAATAATCATCATAAACATGACAATTCAAAAACATATATAACAAGGAAACAAACCATCATGATCGGTAACACTTAGATTCTAACAACTTCATCATAAACATACTTGCATATATGATTGAAAATTATGAATACATTTATGCAAATTACCATCACTTATCTATTGCGAAAATACCATTGCTACATAATACTGACTAACTATACTATATCCTATACATCCACACATTGGACCATATGTGCACCCATATAGACTCAAGTTATACTCCAAACTAGCACTCACTAAAACTCAATATGCACTAGTCATAACAATGATACATCATAAATATTTATAGGGTGGGGAATTTCCCTTCACTGCTTACATGTTTTCTTTTTTAATAATAGCTATGCACACAAAATCTTGCATGCTTTTTACATTCTATGTTAATAATTGATTATGCCAATTATACAACATGCTTTAATCCTATTATTAAACATCCTCATGCACTCTCCTTATCCTTGCTCTGCATGTGATTTTTCTAATTACAACCCTTACTTGGCCACCAAGTCAACTTTCTTTATCTATTTCTAAACCTTTGCTTCATCAAGTTTAACTCTAACTTTTCTTTTCTATTTTTAGTCCTAAATCTAGAAAAATGGCTAAGTCCTTGCTCTTGTACCTTCGTGTGCGCAACACCACATGCTAACTTATTTTCCCACTATGCGCACCGCTTACACGCTACTCAAATCCTCTATGTGCGCATCCTTGCATAGCCTTGTGCTCCCGATACTTAGCAATTTTCTCTGATCAACATTACCCCGCACTAGTGATAGTGTCTATCCTCAACAATATTGAATCACATAATGCCTTCAACAAAAGAATAAATTAAAGAATAAAAATATGGGCTTGCGCCCAAGAATCAAAAGAATCAGGATCTATATCCAACATCTATTCATGTCTTTTTGGGTGGAAGTAGCCCTGGATATTCCTTATCAAAATTTTTCTCCAACTTCCTCCGGCCTTCCAACTCCCTTCAACCTTGACCAACGTGATGTCGATGATGTCGGGTAATTCTACGGGAGTTAATTCATCAATCTTTCCCTTGAGCTTTGTGATCACTTTCTCAAGTTGTGAAGCCACATCATCTAGCGCATACGTGTGACCAAGGGAAAGAGTCCTTTCAATCTATCTCTTAGTGTGGCCTTTAGAGATGTTATCAAATCCCTCTTCTACTCCACTTCAGCCAAGACCTTCTCCCACTCGGCCTTATTGTTATTCATTTTAGCATGAACCTCCTTGAACTTTTCATTAGCAAAGCGCGCATTCACTACCTATTCAAAATATTGGCAATTGTCAAAGACAAACTCTTTTGTCCGCGTAGCCTCCTTAGCCTCTAAAACTAGTGCCTTAAAGCTCGCGCAAGATGTGTCTCTATTTTTTCCTGTCAGACTTTTTTGGCATGGCTATCTCCTCGGCCTATCACCATGTACCCCTCCTCTTCTCATGCAGAGCATCTATGCCAAGTCCTCCAAATAGTGTAGTGATGTCTCATATTCATCTTTGTCATGGTCAACAAGGCTTGGATACGTGGTAGCGATAAATTTTAGAATGCACTCGCTTTCTTTTATGTCACGTGCGTTCAACCCTTTTATTCTCTTAGCTCTGTTTGAGATGCTCAATCTTTGAATCCTTCTCTTGAGCTTCCTCATGCATTATTTTCGTGGCAGCATCCTTATCAAAAATATAATAATTCATCGGTGAGCATCTGTGATTTGACTCTTTGGATAGGCTTCTCTGGCGCAAATTTAAGTCGAGTCTTAGATAATGATTTTTCGCTTACTTTTAATGTCGGCTCTTCTATGTGTGATTGAAAATCCAAAAAAAATATATTCCTAGTGCGTAGGAGGGCTTCATTTTTATCAAATAATGACCAATAGAAGAGATCTTTTATGGCCACCGAGATTTGGTGTCGTGCCCTAAGGACCTTCACAAAATCATCATTATATTGCATCAAATATCCTTGGGGATCTACCTTCATTTCCTTGTCCCTTCCCCTTTTCCCTATAGGTACCTTATCTGCGATAGCATGCACCGGACACTAGCTTCTCATGTACATGTACTGTACCCTCACCGATGTTGGTGCCCTTATCTTTCTCTTCCTCTACATCATGCTTTGCTTCACGCTCTTCTTCAAGCTCCTAGTATCCACCTACATTCTTTCAACTTTGTAAAGGGCTTGTCATGGCCTTCTCCCTCTTCATTATCCTTTGTGGGACCTTCCTTATCACACACATTGTGCTCCTATTCATTCGTGTCTTCCACAGTGTGAATGATCGGGAGGTTCTATGGTACCTCCTCATCATCACACTTCCCTCATCCTATATTTCTTCACTCAAAACCATCTTGGGTTTCTTCTTCACTTGGGGTCTTCTTCTTAGGACTTAGTTTCTTTGGCGACTTCTTGTCTCTCTGGAAGTACTTGCACCTTAACCTACCTCTATGTAGTCTTGTTGTTTTTTTCCTTGCACTTTGATCAAGGGTAGGCTCATATGCCTCCTCTTTGTCATCCTCTTCTTCTTATTATTCATTTCGATGGAGACCGGGTCTCTTCATGCACTATTTTTGTGCCCACCGTTTGTTTTCCTTTGGGGGTCTTGGAAGATTCGAGTCCGCGCCATCAATATGCTTTCCATCCATTAATCTGGGTCTTAAATAGATTTAAACTCTTGCCAAATCCTTTCCTACCATAAGAGTCTCACAAGTGATATTTATATTATCTGACTCCATTGTCTCCACATATGTTGACTTGCCAGGATATACATATGTGGTGTGCAATGTATGGTAGTCAGTGTCCACTTTATCTACAACAAAATTCAGTGCCCACACATAAAAAATCCTATTCACTGATGCTTGGAAATACTTAGTAGTGAATGTGAAGGGTAGTTTGCACCATGGGCTCTTGTCCCCAGTATTCATGTAAAATCTCCCAGGGAAATAATGTTGATACACTACAAACTCTTCCTTTCCTTCCAAGACCGAAGGAAGCTTCCTAGGTACATGTCATTCATGTTTGAATGCTTCATGCATCCACTTTTACCATCTGTCTACTTGGAGCTTATAGGTATTATTAATGCCTCCATCGTAGGTGTACTCTATGAACCTCTACGCTGGAGACTTATTTTCCATTAGGCACTTCTATAATTTATCACTAGACCCATCAAGTACCCCTATCTCACAAAATATAATTAGGAGAAGGATACTACCCCATATTATCTTTTCTCCTTTCACGAACAACACACACGCTTCCTTAATGATTCCTTCAACAATGAACCGTGTGATTTTGTATGCAGCCTTTTACGCCATTTTTTGCGCTATGTAGAGCCACTTCTTGTTCACACCGGGTCCATCTTTCGAGCGTGTCCAACTTCCAACTAACAATGTGTGTGGCAACTCGTGTGCTTGGATCAATGATGTTCACAATATCCATTACATGGCCTCCCCTTTGATACTTGAAAGCGATGGCAATGGCCTTTATCGTTGCGTCATCCTCCAAGTCAGGCTCTATCCCCAGACACTGAACTATGTAATCCTATAACTCGACAATTAGGTACACGGTGATGCGCATCCTCCTTCTCACAAAATAAAAATAGTCCTCATGGACTTGCGACATCAAACAACGATACAAGCGCTCCGGTTTACCAATGAAAGGTAACTCATAGAGCTACATGACTCCCTTGATTTCCAAATAATTTTACACCTTGTCATCATAGACCAACTTCCCTTCAACAAATCCTCTGGTTTATCTTGATGATGGTATTTTTTTCAATGTCTGTTCATGCTGCTCTAAGATATGATTGTAATCGATTACCTTGCACTTGGATAAGTACGACGCCCATAGTTGTTCGACAATGACCTCTCTTGGTCTTTGCATTTAAGAGAACCACTCCTCCAAACAAGCATCCCCCACTTTAGGCTTCATGTTCTTTCCTTTTTCCCTTACTATTGTCTTTGGGTGATACCGTGGTTGTCTTCTTCGGTGCCATTTGTTTAACCGCGTAACCTCACTCTTCTCAATTCAACAACTCCATGCCCTAGGTGCTAGATGACCTTTTCCTCAACCGCCCATGCCAAGTGTTCACTCCGTTCACCCTCCTTGCTTAAAGCCTTAGTCTTCCTCAACGATTATGTGCTTTAACTTCAATTTTGTGTACCTGTGTCTCTACAAACCCTTACTCGATGAATGTGATCCTCCACGCCTTCCCCGTGCTCTAAACTTCCACCTAAAGGAGCTCCTAGACTAGGTCATGTGCTATCTTGATCTGGTTTGATTCAATTCTCCAAGTCCTTTCACAAATTCTCACAACTTTTCACTTGTTCACTCTTCAAACACTTGAATTCTTGGCAAGATAATGTAAGAATTAACTCTCTTAGGTGCCCTTTTTATAGATTTCCAAATTTTTATCGCATTTATCGCTCCTCACCTACCAACATATTGAAACTTTATATACACTTTTGAATTTTTCCATGATTTTCCTACTTTCATCCGTACACGGTAGTCGTAATCTTCTGGTGCGCCACTACTTCACATAATGGATTCATCCTTGCGTGCACTCCTCTATGTCGCAACCCATCTTCCTCTACACCATATGTCAAGTAGTCCATCCTATTGTTGCCTCCCTCATGTTGCATTACATGCAACCTCTTTCTCGTGTGGTTTCCAATCCGAGTAATTTATTTTAAGCACCATCATCCTAAGCACCTACAACACCTTCCTTTTTCCTCTTACGTGCACCCAACTCATATCCATAAAGTACCACGATTCTGATTTTTTTGTGTGCACCGCCTGAACATACTTCAAGGCAATTACATCATCCAAGATTTTTGTTCACTAGTCACACTGATTCCAACCCACACTAAAAGTATGTGCGGTCCTTTGCATCAACTCAATAAATAATGTAATGAGCTCCTACGCGCGAATGTGCTTATTACAACAAAATAAGAAAAGAAAAAACAAAAGATGAAATGAAATCTAATCTAATTTGAAATATTTCCTTATTATAAACACAAAGAAGCTTATTTACGAGTATGGATCCACCCTTGGGGAAGCAAGTGCTTTTATCTTTTTTGTTTGTTAGCATTTTACTCTATATTTTCTTGTTTCACTTTTCTTTGGCATTTTGGAATCTTTGCAAGCGACGTAAGCTTATAACTTTAGTCGATTTATGCATATGTTGCCCCCGAGCGTGTCACTTTGTTAAGGAAATGTTCATAACACATGAGTTCATGCGATCCTAAAAATTACCCCTTATTTTTGGGATTTATAGTTACGTCCTCTCATCCTTAGGATTCCATTTTACTCTACAACCCTTATTTTTACCAATATACCATTGTAAAATTGATGATAAAAACTACCTTTGTATGGTACCACCTTAGTAAGGTGACTCCCTCGAGTCCTCAATGTAGAGGGGAATTTATCTAATAAATAATTCAAATTTTGTGACCAAAGAGAAGGTGAAATGGGTTATTTGATTAGTTTTTAAGGATCCTTGAAAGGTGATTTATTCATTAGGAAGTTAGTTGAAATAATTAAGCGATGAAGAGGAAGATGAAAAAAATTGTGGAAAACTTGAGCCATGTCCACTTTGAATATACAATTGGGGTACTTGTTTGAAATATTTCCTTGGAGGTATATACAAAAAAAACAAGTATTGGAGTTAAAGGCCAAGCTATCTTCAAGTTTGGTGCGTAAGATCTATATTTCTAATCTAGAAGTTGAGATTTTAAAAGAGGTAAGGATCTTTGTACCAAAGTCTTTTGAAAAGATTACTATTGAAGCTAGAAAAGCTTGGGAAAAACATATTAATGCACATAAATCTTGTATTAGTGATAAACAAACATAAGTGGGTTGAATTTTTGAGTTTCACTTCTTAAAAACCTTAGTGGTGAGTTTAGTCATACACCCACTATTGTAAACCCATATCGTAGGTGTTTCAACCCATGGAGTAGGGGTCATGTATGTAACTTTGAAAACATTTTTATGGCATAGGATATGGATTTTCCACCTAGAGTTAGAACTGGATGAAGGAATACCCCTAAGAATATGGATTTAGGGTGCGAGTACGAAACTTTGTCTCTCGCTACAATAGAAATAAGGGATCCAGTGTGTGTGTGTGTGTGTGTGTGTGTGTGTGTGTGTGTGTGTGTGTGTGTGTGTGTTTTTATAGAATCTCATAGTTGGACCATCATTAGGAGCAATCGATGACTTTTAAGGAGTGAATCACAAGTATACTATGAAGTCCTTACCCCCAAGGGAAGTCAAAGCTGTTGATTTTGTCTAATGAACAAAACTTTAAGGAGATTTTTGACTTATGTCTCTTGTTCATACTATGGATGTAGAATCACATATCATAGGGATTTTAGAATTCTCATGTAAATATAAGGTATTTTTTGAAGACCAATATAAGACCACATGTGAAATACATCAAGACCACTACCAAATGCGGTCATGGCCTTTGGCCCAGGAATGCTACATGTAGTTCCCATGCTTTAATGAAGAAGACATTCGGTAATATCTTGCACATGTTCAGCGAGAATAGAAATGGAAACATCAAAGTTCATATGCAAGCATTTGGAACCAAGACATGGTTTATAAGAACACAAGTGAGTGTGTGTGTGTGTGCGTGCACATGCGCACACATGTATATATGTATGTATGTATATATAAATGTATGGATATCTATATACATACATACATACATACATACACACATATACATACATATATATGTATTTATGCATATTTTTGTTTTTGTATGTAAATTTGTGAGAGTAAAGGGCAACACATGTGCAAGCTAGAAAGGAGTGGGGAAAAAAATATAGATGCAAGTGAAAATGACTGATACAAACGTAAGCGTGGAAGAGGTTGTTGGAAAACACACCGAAAATGTAAAGACAAGGGAAGCCTAGGAGTAAAAATAAAACTAAAAATAAACCTCTCATTCTTAATCATGTGTTATGTCAAGTGGCGGTATGTGGTAGGATGGTCAAAACTTTCTAATAATTGGTAGAAATCTTGAGTTCCACATGAATTTTGCAGACATACGACTTCATGGTTGAGACTAGACGCGATGATTGCCCACTAACCACCGGTTTGTAGCTTTAAAACATACTAGTTGATACCATAGTTTGACATCTCTTCATCTCCATATGTTATGAATTTATCTAAAGGAAGACAAAAAAAAGTGAAAAGCTCTGTCTCTTTTATTCTAGCGAATGGTCATCCACAATCTAATGCCTCCATTGTAGAATGCCCATCAATATTATTGTATATAAATCATGATATGGCATGATATTAATATTACATTTTTACATTTATTTTGCTAATAATGTCTATATTTAAAAATCAAAATTTCATATGTAGAATTTAAATATTCTCCATTTTATTACTATTTTACATTTATTAGTCCCTACCTACTATATGTTTTCAACGAATAAGAGTTTACTATTATTTTTCTATGTTGATTTTCAAATGTCTTAAAATTTGGACATTCATATTTTTATCTAAGAAAACTTAAAAAATATATTTATCTAGTCTGTGATTGGCTATAAACTTTCACCGTTATTCTCACCTTCACATAAATCGATCCTCCATGATGTTATCATATTATTGTAGTTTTCATTTCATCTTTTCACATATTAATCCCCTCCCTTGCCTAATGACATTTGTTAATCTTCATAAATTGAAATATATCAAACAAGATAAAAAAATCTCTTTTGGCTATTAATCGTTTTGACCTTTGACATTATTTCACCGTCACTTAACTCTTAATATACATAAATTGAAGGTAACTTACCACACACAAAAGAGATGCTATTTTTCACAAAATATAAGTGTATCCTTTGTTTAAACATTGGAGACTTTACCATGGCATTCATGTCACAATTTTAAGTGAAACATTTGAAAGAAGATTCTAATATTTAAAAAACTTTTATATTATATATCATTCTAGAAAAAGTTTTCAATAATAATATTGTATGAACTTTGTTTGTAGATATATATAGAATAAAAAACAAAATATCCAAAAAGAGCCATCAATTTTACAATCATGATATTTTCCAATAAGCACTTATTAGTACCTGACTCAGCACACTTAAATATACATTTCAAGAATTCAATGTCAAGACTGCGACTCTTGTATTGTTAAAATTTTTGAAGTTGCACTCTTAACATTGAATTCTTGAAATGTATATTTAACTTGTTGAGTCAGGGACTAATAAGTCCCTATAGGAAAATATCATAATTATAAAATTGATGGTTCTTTGGGATGTTTTGTTTTTTATTCTGTATCTATCTATATATATATATATATATGGGAGGTACAAAATTGAAGAACAAAGTTCATACAATATTATAATTGAAAACTTTTTCTATAATAATATGTAATATACAATTTTTTTAATATTAGAATCTTCTTTACAATATTTCACTTAAAAATGTGACATGATATAATGGATCCCATACACTTATATTTTGTGAAAAATTTAATATTATACCCGAATAAAAATACGGGGCATACGGCCATCAAATTTAGTCCCCTGGTGCCATTCCCAAAATCAGATCGCCAATTTGACGACCTAAAGGAGCCCGCAGCAATGGGATCATTTGTGGGCGAAAGTATTTAATAAAGAATATACGGTGTAGATCGCATGACAGGAAAACCCCGTTCTGAAGTTGGCCCCAGCGTGCGCTCGAAACAAGACGGCACAAAATACAGATTGCCTCATATCCCCCACTCGCTGAGGTGGCACAAGAAGAGCGGTCCACGACGCGACGCCCCCTGAAAGAAGAAAGTTGATGATATTGTTACCGATACTACAGCATACAGAGCATCTGAGGTGCATTTTTACACAATAATAATAAGAATACAGAGGGTTTCCCACACTGTGAGATAGAGAAGAGGGAGGAGAGAGTGGAAGAAGCTGTATATGAACGGCTGCCTGCGTGATTGGCCATGGCTTTGAGCTTATCGGGCACTCTTTTCCCTGGATTGAGAGCCGAGTTTAAGATCTCCCAACCTTCCTCCGCATTGTCATTTGCTCGTAAGTGCGCCTTCCTAATCCTAATCTTTCTTTTAACCTCTAATCTGTTTACGCATTACTCTTTACACTTTCGGCCCTTTACAGCTTTCGAGATTCTGATCGTATTTTCAAAAATTGAATCACCGACGAATTTGAGGATTGCCGCTGTTAGGACGCCATCTCCCGTTTTAGAAAATTCCATTATTAGTAAAGTAGGAAAATGACCGAAATTTTCAATCCATGGAAACCAATGGATTCTCACACAATGCAATCAAGTAAGACGCAAACATACACGAAACAAGTTATTTAGTGATGTGAATTCCCGCGTTGAAAATATGGTTCAACAAATACAACGATGCCTTCCCAGACGAGTCCAACCAAAGAGCTTCGGTCCCCCGAAGTAGAACTCGAACCCAAAGACAAAACAACTTTCAAATCTCCTTATCAGATGCTGTGCTGAAAGACTGGAGTTTGAAAAACAATTTCAGGAGTGCAGACAACCATCAAACCCCCTAGGTGAGTTTGTCTTCTTAGAAAGAGAGAATGGGGGAACCATAAGAATGTCTGCATCTTATAGAGGATTGAACAAAGTAGTAGTAAGAGATATGTGCTCCCTACTCGAAGAGTATCTATGAGGCACTCTTAGGGCCTTAAGGGAGCCATAGCGTTTTCTAAAATAGGCTTAAAAGTGGATACTGCCGGGTTAGAATGAAGGAGACCAATGTACTTGAGAGGACCTTTACGACTGTGATGGCCATGAATTCTACGTTATGGCTTTTGGCCTTACAAACGCACTAGCTTTCATGAGAATGATGAACTTCTTTTGTCCAAGTGGATCACCGTCATATTATTCTTAGATGACAGTATCCTTCAAAGAGAATGAGGAATTATTTAGGAGTAGTACTATTTTTTTTTGAATATAAACTCCATGTCAAGCTATCCAAGCTTGACATATTGAAGTACAAAATTGGATATCCAGAACATAGTTTATGACATATGCATGATAGTGGATCACAAGAAAATTAAAGTAATTTGAGATCAGAGAACACCCAACAAGTTAGAAGTTTCCTAGGACTCCACAGGTTCACCAAGACAGCTTACTGTTGTAGGAGTTATTAAATTAAAAAAACAAAAAACAGAGAGATTCAAACGGATGAGAAGACAACAAAATTCATTCAACACCTTTAAGAAAGCATTGTCGAAACTCATGCCATTATACTGACAAACCCAACCAAACCATTCACAATTTAAATAGAAACCAAAATGATCGGTTATAACTGTAAGAAAATGGATGCTGCCAAACAAATATATCCTATAACATGGAATCTTAACCTTTAAGACTAATGACTTCAAACTATTACAAATCGCATGTCATCATTATACTTTCCCGAATTGCCTAGTAGGCAATGAAGATTTTTCATAGATTTTCAATGACTAAGAAGTTAAAAACATAATCCAGTTTATATACAATATGAATGGAGAATGTTGTAGAAGACACTTTATCTCTATTCTACTCAATCTCCATATTAAAAGGACATCTTAAGAAGGAACAAGTAAAACACCAAGTAATAAATCAGGAATAACATAATATCACTAAGCCCCTAAGGAAAATTGACATTGTACTGGGGTATAGAGTAGAAGCTAACACCCTCTGTTACAAAAATGTAATAGTAGTACTATGTGATGATTCTCTCAAATAGAATTTATTTGAGTTCCATGACAACCCCAAACAAGTCATGTAGGAAAGAATAAAACCATCGAGTCTGCTTAAAGATACATTGCATATGCAATAAGTGTCAAATTGCACAAGCACATCATACAACAATCCTAATGCCCCTACCAATACCAAACGAGAAATGGGAAAGCGTATTCATATACTTCGTTGAACACTTACCCCGAATAAAACAACCAAATTTGGTAGTAGTGGATGGACCGATGAAAATGGCTAGATTCATCTCATGTAGAATGATACATAGAGATTAAAAAATTTCACCAATGGTTTACTCTGAAATATTTTCTTAATTATGGATTTTGCAAGCAACAGGGACCCTAAGTTCACATGAAATCTATTGAAAGATATATTTCAACACTTTTAGTTGAGCCAAACATTATTAGTGGTGATCACACCCAATCAAAGAAACAAATTAAAAGGTAAATTAAATCATGGAAGCTAAGTTAATATCCCATTTTAGGAATAGACAAACATTTTGAAAAGAAATGCTAGCTCCCACTCAATTTTCCTATGACAATAGTGTACACTCAGCCACTTGAAGGAGCCATTTTAAATCCAAGTATAGGTTTGATTCCCTTACACTAGAAACCTATGTCACAAGGTTCTCCGAATTTTATCAAAAAAGTTTGAATTTTGTTGAACTTTACTCTATTCGAACACGGGCTCGAACTTTATCCATTATTTTTGCATGGGAAGTTTTTGACATGATTTTGTACAAATGTGTGCATATATACATATAACAACTGAAAGTAGCGGACAAAAAGCTCTCTGCACTCTGTCCCTCAGACATATTTATGCATTTTTTCAAAAATGAAGACGTTTTTTTCTCGAACTTTATCTCTTGGCGAACTGAACTGAACTTTATCCTTGTCAAACATAAACACGAACTCGAACCTTGTGACTTAGCTAGGAACTATAAACCTCCACTTTAAAGGAAAAACTAAAGTTTCACATTGTATGTTATAAGAGGCACATGAACAACTTAATTAATGCTGAAGAACCACAAAAACAACTCAAGATAGAGTAAATCTCTACCAAGATCAACATAAGATACCCTGATTATTTAAAATAAGATAGCATGTGTACCTAGGAGCCACATGCAAGAACTCACCATCAAAATGGAAATTCACTAAACTATCTCCTAGATATTTTCGAGTGTTTGTGGTATTATATAAAATAAGTAAAGTGGCCTTTAAGCTAGAACTACCAGTTCATGTAAACATGTGCCTAGTATTCCATGTTAGTTTTGTGAAGAAAGCCTGATTAAGATATAATAAGATCCTTACTGCTTTCGTTGGTTTTGAAGAAGTAGAGCTATGATTTGAAGACACAACTGGAGTATTTGATAGATATGGAAAAAGTGAGAAATAGAGAAATGAATGAATAACCTATTGAATGGCTGGACTGGTCTATAGAAGAAGAAATTTGGGAGAATTTGATTTCTGACAGAAAATTTAAAAGGAAGGGGATGCTGCTATGGCCCCTACTAGGTATTCACTTGGAATGGAAACAATCAGATGTGTATTTAAAGTTTGATCTATTAGAAGAAATAACAAGATTAGAGACACCACATAAGCATGGTTAAATTAGAAAGGGCGTGTTACATCATTAATGACACTATTGTACATCATCTTAAGACTTATAATTATAATATCATTATTGAAATCATCATTTCATATATGATTTTTCAAGTATAAAAATCCGATTTTCTTTCCCATGGGACCTACTTGATACGATTACATTAATTGCATCCCTTGTGTTGACTAGGTCTACTAGTGCCTCATCAGCCCTCTTTTCACCTAAAGCTTGCATATGAATATGTGCTCTGTAAATGAAACCATTGATTGCATTTTCCCTCTCCTATGACTAATGATATTCCTAGGGTAGAAACAGAGATTTGAGGCCACTAACCTTAGTACCAACAAGCTTGTAAAGTGTTAGACCAAGGAGTTGGGATTTGTTTGACTGGTTTGAGGGTTGTGTTGATTAAAATCTTACCATTGACTAGTAAAAGAGTTTGATTGACTGATACTACTGTGTTGACAGTTTTGTACTGTTTGACGAAGTAGATTCTATATAACGATGAAATTACAACTGCTTTTCTTGAGTGATCATGTTGAAAACGGTAGTTATAGTGCGTAGCCAACTCCATAAATGCTTTTGAACTTTGAAATAATTAAACCTTTGGTTGAGTTCACTTATGGGATAAGGGCTACACATGCCTTAGTTGAGGTAATTCACGGGCTGTTGATCCTCACAGGGTTCAGTCGAGGTAATTCATGTCCCAAATGATTGCTTGTGGTGTTTAGTTGAGGTAACTCATTTCTGATTACTCGTGGGATTCCATTGAGGTAAATCTTATCCTCCATGGTTGATTATAGGGTCCAATTGTTCAATAGAGATAGCTCACAGGGTTCAGTCAAGGTAATTCATGTCCCAAATGATTGCTTGTGGCGTTTAGTTGAGGTAACTCATTTCTGATTACTCGTGGGATTCCATTGAGGTAAATCTTATCCTCCATGGTTGATTATAGGGTCCAATTGTTCAATAGAGATAGCTCACAGGGTTCAGTCGAGGTAATTCATGTCCCAAATGATTGCTTGTGGCGTTTAGTTGAGGTAACTCATTTCTGATTACTCGTGGGATCCCATTGAGGTAAATCTTATCCTCTATGGTTGATTATAGGGTCCAATTGTTCAATAGAGATAGCTCACGTCCGTGATGACATATTGTGGATTCGAGTTTAACGTAACTGATGTCGCGGAGGATTCGTGAAGGGGTTGAATTAAGATATCTCATGTCACTGATGACTGTTGCAAGGTTCAATTGAGGTAACACATAGGCAACTGGTTTCATAATCCTTAGTGGAAGTATCTTGTGGGAATATTGAAGTGTTTATTGAATTGAATTGAGATTAGATTGTTTGTACTTGTCATGTTCGGGCTAGATGGAAAGGGAAAAGCTGGTTGTTCTCCCAAATTAGTCAAGGCTCACAGCATTATAGGCCAAGGGATTCTCATCTTTAGACTTGAGTTTGGTGACAATCTTTCTCCAGCCTAGAATTCTTGGATTTGATCACTAAAATGGATGGTTTGTGCAGGTACTGGCAGTTAAGAGTTGCCTTGTATTTTTTCATTGTGTTCAGTTAGTATGGCGGGGCTGCCAATGATAATATTAATCCAAACATGACTTATAATTAAATAAACTTTGTAAACTGTTACTTAGGCCGCATTCTTGAGGATCGGGATGCATCCTTCCAATTCTTAAAGTTTTGAGGACTTAAAGACTTTCGGAAATGTCCCAAATTTTGGCCAGACATGATTGGCGATACCTGTTTTTTTTTGCAGATATTTTGTGTACAGTTAAGGGATGTATTCTAAACTTGACACACAAATACATGTTTGTAGTAATAGCCTGAAACATGTGTCCCTTGAAAGGTGATAGTGTATATTGCGCTCTGCATTTCAATAAGTACTAAAAGCTATCACCTTACTTTTATCAAGGTTGGCCAGATCTTTTATTTGTCCAAGCATTTCTGATCCTTATATTATGTCTACGAGTATAGTTTCCTTTTTAATTCCTCTGAGCTGAAAAATAAATACCAATGCCATCTACAAAGACAAGGATAGCGATCAGAATTCCATGAAGAAGACAACTCATATCTAGTTCCATTGTCATTTTTAGGCATTGCTGTAATCATTTAATTATTTATAGACTTTGCTTCCAACATGTGACTAACTTCTCAAATACTGTTGTTGACATTAATACATAGACATTGAACCATGATTCATAAAATTGATGTTTAATTGCATTTAAACCTTGATTCCTAATGGTAAATTTGATCATGCATCTGTTACAATGCACGAGTAAGCCAATATTTCCATGTTTATATGTCTTAGTCATTGATCATTTATAACTAACAACCGCGCACTTCTTGATTGATCTTTAATTTACTATACCTTTATAGCAGGAGTCCTCTATTTTTGGGGATCCTCTAGTCATTCCTTAAACTTCTCATTCCTTCCAATGATACACTTAGAAATTTCACAAGAGGAACACAAAGTTGATTCTGGTAGCGGTACTGCAAATTGAGTTCTTGCTCTTATAATTGCAACATACTATATTTTATAGCAGGAATCCTTTTTAAGTTTTTTGGGGGATCCTCTAGTCATTCCTCAAACTTCTCATACCTTCCAGTGATACTCTTTGAAATTTTACAAGAGGAGCACAAAGTTGATTCCTATAGCAGTACTACATATTGATCTCTTGCTTAGATAATTCAACGACATGCACATCTATGGAGCCCTCAGAGTCTATCGAGGACAGGTATTAAACATTATGAGTCACGCATGAGGACAAACTCCTCACTTATTCACACTATATGTGGGATTGACCTCGGATAATAGTTTAAACGTACCCTCCTTGTTATTTTTAAAGGATTACAATGGATGCCTTTAGGACCATAGCCTTTCCAAATGGTATTATCTTTATGGTTTAAGATGTAATTTATGGTGCCCATTGGTGATTTGTGATTTGTGACTTGGTATAATTGTTCTTCACTTGCTAGCACTCCACCATGGGAGTTGTATGGTGCTGTGCTGGTATATTTCTAGTTGGTACTCAGCTTGGAGATGCCTCAGGCATTCCCTTCGGATATTTTTGTCTTTTCCAGCTCAACGGACCACTTTCTGATGATTTTTGGACATTTATATCACTTCCTTTTCCTTCTTATTCATTATATTAACAACATTTGCACTTTCAATTGAGATATTGCAAAAATTGTCAAACACATTGCAAATTTGCTAATCAACAGCATTTCTTTTGATATAGATAAAAGTTAGGATAGTTGAATATTTACTCAAATATAAACTGCTTGTCAAATGTTTTAGTTTGTAAGGTTTGCTCATGATCATATTATAGCTTCAATATCCGCTACTTATGGAGAAAATGGTAGGCATTTTCTCAATGGGTCTGGCACTGACTAATATTGTACAATATGTTGCTTTAGTAACCCAAAACATCTTTTTTTAAGTTATCCTGTTGAACATCTGATTGACCTTTAGATAAGCAATTCTTCAAGCTGTAATAGTCTATCTCAATTATATCTTGTTTACTTCCAGTGGCCTTCCTTGACTGCTTGAAGATTGCTTTCCTGTTTTTTCCGTTCTTATTCAACTTCTTAATTTATGAAGAAATGTTACCTTATTGCAAAAGGACAACTTTTAGGATTCTTCTATGAAAAGTTTTGCATGCTGCTATAGAAGTCATGTAACAAACCACACGTACACTTATAGATGCACCAATCAAAATTGTCTGAATACATCATAATAAACAAAAATAAGGATTCATTTATTATTTATGCACAACACATTGGTTTTTAGTTCTATTAATTTATGAGGGATCCTATTTGGTTTCATTGATCATATAAATAAACTCTGTAGAAACAATATCTCGATTTTTTTCCGTGTTATTTTCAATGTCTCAGAGATTTCAATCTGAAACCTTTGGGATATTTCAAAGGAATATCATTCAACCATAGTGCTAGTAATAAAAGGCTAACCAAAGTTCTCTTCTTCCTGGAAAGATTCCCCTTAGAAACCTGCAGATAAAAACCTGCATGCTTCTCCTGCCAAATGTTCTAGAAAATCCTTTGGCAACAGATATTAACTAGCTTTCGATTAGCTTAGTGAAAAGCTAATAAAACCAACATTGTAATTAAATACATAGTATTTAAATTGCCATATAGCAGATTAACTCAGGATATCATGGACAGAGGGTTATGAAAAGTGGAGGAAAATTTAGAAATGCAATACTTTGCTAGAAATATTTCAGGTTTTTAATAAATTTTTTTGCTTCTGAATTCTTCTGAGAAAGACATTGTAACAGATACATTATTTAGAATTTGGTGACTTCTCAAACTGTTATCCTAGTCAGATTTGGAGTTCTTAAGTGTCATGCCTTTGTCTTCACACATTTTCAGTAAAAATGTTAGCATCTTTTCAAATTTACCTTAAGTGTTGAATTGTGTGTGTTTTCTACAGCATGTCGACAGCTGCTACTAATAAACAACAGGTTGATGAAGCATATCCCGTCAGAGATTTCTTGTGCAAGTCCGATGTTGGGAATCATGAATAATCAGACTGCAAAGAAAGGTATCAATTAAAATCAGGCATGCATTACTTAATACCAAGCTGTATTTCTTTAAGGTTTTCTTAATGGGCAATAGATTCTGACTTGATAGTTTTCACATATGTTGTAAAAACTAAATCTGTATTTCTCATGCACCTTACTTTCAACAATTTATTCTCTTAGCGGGCAGCATGGATTTGTTTTATATTAAGAAATTGGCTATGCCTTTTAAAATATAGGCTACTGTCTTGAAAATACTAAAGTTGACAAAATGAACCACCTTTGTTCTCTGACATATCATGGTTATTTCATTCTCAGGAAATGACCTGTTATTGTTGTAGTAGGCTATATAGAATTTACTAAGCACTAACTGGTATGTTCATAACTTCACGGCCAATCCATTTAGACAAATGAGTCTAAGTATGTCAAAATTCTTGTAGAAGAATGGTTACAAAAGTTTGTAACATTTATTTTCTTCTGTGTTCATTGGAAGAAGTTGAAGAAATTAAGTAAATCTAGTGGGCATTTTATGTGCAATGGAAAACATACGACTACTGGACGATATGGTGTAATATCAATTATAATGTGGAAACTCCTTGCTTGATATGATTTTATGTTGACACACAACATTTAAGAATAAAAAAACTATTGTGTAAACTGCAGCCTTTATTCAACTGTTATACACGGCTAAGCTGCCGATTCGGATATGGATACGGATTCACTGTTATGGTGAATTTTTGGGTTGCAGTACAAAAATAATATAAAAATTAAAAAATACATAAACTCTAGCCTAATAATCAGGAAATGCCATGATAACTATTAAATTAGTACATCAAACCACATTTTGAAATTTGTTATAATAGGGCCTTTGGGAAATTTTGAATGTTACCCAGAAACCATAAACATCCTCCCCCAACCCCCACCAAAAAAACAAAAAAAATGTTGGGTTTATGGTCAGGCATATCTGGCATGAGGCTACACCTCGGCAACACATTTTTATCAAGCGCTACATTTTCCTTTTGTACGCTTGCCTGTTAATTATGGCAGTACCATCTGATTAGTTTTAGTTCGCTCTACATACCTGTTTGAAATCATAGCTCATATATTAGGAAAACTGGAGATGTTTGATCGGGGCTGGGCACCTGTTTGCATCTTTAAACAATATCAGGGCATCAATATCTGAAGAAAAGATGCTTCAATTTTTTCAATGGATCTTCAGTCCCTGTTTTAAATCTCCATGTGTGGAATAAGCTGGGAAGATTCTGGAAACTGTCTGCCTAATGCTTTTGATAGAAACCACCAGGGATTTTCACATCCCCATTTGCATAAAATCAGTGATTGCAGTGTATGAAACTACAGTTTGCTATCTAACCATGTTTTAATGTTGAAAAATTGAAAAAGGAAGTAAAAGATGCCGTTTTAATCCTGGAAACATCCTGGACAGACCAGGTATGCTTGAATTCATCTGCAGACCAATCTGGGCGTATTTGGGCTGTTCAGGATGTATCCTGGATGAATCTGCAGATGGATTGTACCCATATGTGTATAAAGGGTGCAGGGGGACATATCAGTATCCTAGAGGATTTCAGATAGAAATTAAAGCAAACTTTCATTTAACCTATCAGTGGAAGTTTGATCGGTTCATAAGTTTGAAGATGCATTTCAAGATGTACTGTGAAATCTACCTCGCATTGGGATGTTAAAACATCATTTGAGTAAAACTGACATGGCACCTATCACAGTTATGGCAAAGGCTATACTAATACTTTTAGAAAAATGACTGGTCAAGGCGGTAATTATTGTTTGCAGTGATAATTCCCAACAAAAAGTTCAATTGTTGTCGTAGCTGTACTAGTTTGGATAGAAAGATGGATCATATTGCCTTTGCATGGCTGAGGGATTGAACAAGGTGACCATGAGAAAGCATTCCCCATACTTTTAGCTAATGAAATACTGGAAGTCCTTAATTACACAGTGTACCAAGTTTCCGAAAATTGATTTGAGGTTATCATTAAATTGAAACAAGGGTTTAAGACATACCCAAAATTCCATCCATCCATCCAGAAAGAAAACACTATATTATTGTCCCTGAGGTGTTCCTTGTGCCTCAGAGATTGGGAGGGAGGGATACTCCCTTTATTTTCTCTTCTATATCGTTTCTCCTTTGCTAGAGTGTTAGATGTATAGATGGCTTGCACAAAATGATATAGAATATCTATCATATTTCTTGAAACTTCTTATTATTGGATACAATATGTTTTGTGCTTAAAATGATTGCAGGCTCTATAGAAGGAACTTATTTAATCTGGCAAATGTTCTGGTTCACTTTTTACTTGGTAAACTTAGTACAACCATGGATATACTTTTTTGCATAAAAATATAGATAATGCACCAACAGAATGGTTGATATAGTTCACGTTGCTTTTTAAAGGAAGGGCTATTTGTGGACAAGCTTCTTCATCAGAGACTCCTCCAATGTCAACAACAATTGATGTACGTGGTGCATCAGACAAAGTCCTTGTGCCTGGTGTTAAGAGTGTCAGCTCTGTGCCACTCTCCGAGAATACATCAAATGACATGCAGGCTAATGATGAACTGATCCAGGTAGAATTATATTGGATTTATTTAGATAATTTATATCTAGCATGTTTTTTTAAATTCTTGATGAAGAATAAAACATAAAACTAGATAGGATAGACAGAGAAGAGGCAGCAATACTTACCCTTATGCTCATGCTTACTTTACATTTATAGCATTCTTCAACCGAATAACAGAACTGTCAATTTTTAGTGTAACTGTCAACTTATTCATAGCTGCCAACTAACTCATAACTACCAAACAATTCACAACTGTTATAGCCAAGCATAGTGCGACCGTCACATATATTCAAATAGACTAAACTATTGTACATGTATTCATACAGGGTACAATATAAATCTTATCTCTAAACTTGATAAACTTGTTTGGCCCAAGTTGCTTTGCGAAGACATTGGCTCTTTGCTTTTGATTCACACACAACATTGTCTCTCCATTGCCGTCAAGCTGTTGGATATAATCGTTTTGTGCATGAAAGACAAGATTATTGATATTTATTTTCAATTGCATGCTGACTATCACAATAAAGCATTCTTGTCTCTATTTGAGTTATCTGCATTTTAGCAAGCAACTTACTCAATCAAACTTCTTCACAAGCGTCGTGAAGCTTGAAGTGGGGAATGATATCCAAAAGGGAGAAACATGCAACAAGAAGAGAGACTACACTTGCCCATGTAATTATATTTTAATTAAAGACACTTAGCCCATGTGACAATGTCTCTTCCTTCTTGCTCAAGGAATTGTCTTCAGTCTCTACATAGGACTTAGAACTGCCTTGTAGATTTCAAGATGAGGCAGGAGAAAATGGAATATGGAGTGCATGCAGACCTTCAACAATGACAATGCAGTCCTCATATGAATAGAATCTAAATGATAAATGAGAGGATATGGAACTTCTGGGAATAAAAAGTTCGACAGATTGAAATGCTTTGTTGATGGAAAACAATCCCCATATGAATATTTGAGATCTGGAAATTGATGATCTGCATAGAAGAAAATCCTTGTACTGAGGAGAGTATATCAATGTATTGTACTGGTGTCAAGTTTGGGTATAGGGTGTACAACTCGATAATAGGAATCGCTAAATGCAAAGCAGCTTGGTGTCCTCCATGCTTAAGAACAAAATCTATGGGAGGCAGTGAAGCAAGAGAAGAAGATGCCAATGCTGACGCTACGGAGAATACATGTTGGGGCTGCGCGAAGCTCACAGGATCAGAACCTGTTGTCAACTAAGGGGCTGACAAGTATGGAGAGTTCATCATCGATTTGTTGATTTTCTAATTGGACTAAGGAATAAGAGTAGAATGTAGTTGAAGAGAGAGTTAGTTCAAGGGATAGACTTGCTCACAAGTGGAACCTGTTAGGAAAGTTGCAGTCTCAAAACAATATCTTTACCATGGGCTGTGTGGCTATCCATTCGTGGAGTGCATGATGCCTCATGATTAGAAAGGCAAGGATCCTGCAAACATGGTAGTGAAGGAGAATTATCAATTTTGTCGACATTTGTAGGAAGTAAAGATGACAAATATGGTTGTGTGGGCAGGGTGAAGTTGCTAGGCAGAACGTATATCTCAGTGCATGTGATTGATTTTGTAGAAGCATAATCTGGAACACTTTCATCATTTCCTGCATTAGCTTTGCTTGGTTTGTTGTCTCACTGGCCAGAATTTGTTCAAGAGTGCCATCATGACTAACAAGGATATGTGCAAGATTGCTTATACTCACTGATTTCTATGAGGACCCCTTTGTAGCTTTTGGAACATTCTGGATTAGATGTGGAATTAAGAAAGAGGATTCAAGGTTTTGTGGCCAATGGTTTAAAAACAAAACCTCTAGAAAAGTTGATATGAAAATATCCTTATAAATGTAAAAGATACTACTTTATTTTCCTACCCAGATTGCACAATGTGAAAAGTTTTGTCTGAATTGTGATTGGGAAGAAAATGGTACAACAGTTCGAGAAGGCCAACTTATCAAGGTCAGAGATCCCTCAATATTCCTTGGAATTTTTAATGTGACCACTTGCTGGAAAGCTCTCAAAAGTACACTTGGATGGCACAAGTACCATTTTGAGATGCTTGTGGTACAGATGAGGCAATTTTCAGGAAAAGAATTCAGCAAAATGTATAGAATGCTAATGCAACTTAGAGAAGCCACTACCTTGTAAGTGGTTCAATCTGATGAAGAACACCAATGTTGTAGTGACTTCCCAAAACTAGAGGTTGCTGAAGAGAGTAGGCCTTGTGGAGGGTAAGAGGTAGGAATCCTCAAGGAGACTACTTGTAGCGACTTTGTTGGGAGGGGCCTAAGGGTGTTAGACATAGTAAACTGTAAGGGTAACAGATGGAAACCTTTTGAGATGATTAGATATAAAGGCCACGATTGATAGGATCTGATACCAATACTACGATATTATAGAATGCGAAGCAAACTTGAGAACTATCAATATCGTTGATATTTGGAGGAAGTAAAGATGACAAATATGGTTGTGTGGGCAAATTTGCTGGGCAGAATCATTGTGGAGGTGCATATGTTGGTGCATGTGATTGATTTTGTAGAAGCATAATCTGGAACACTCTCATCATTTCTTGCATTAACTTTGCTTGGTTCTTTGTCTTACTGGCCAGAATTTGTTCAAGAGCACCATCGTGACTTTCAAGGATATGTGCAAGATTGCTCATACTCACTGATTCTGTGAGAACCCCTTTGTAGCTTTTGGAAACATTCTGGATCAGATATGTGATTAAGAAAGAGGATTCAAGGTTTTGCAGTGAATGGTTTGAAAACAAAACCACTAGGAAAGTAGATATGATAATGTTCTTATAAATGTTAAGGATGGTGCTTGATTTGCCTACCCAGATTGCACAATGTGATTTTTTTGCCTTAGTTGTGATTGGGAAGAAATTAGTACAACAGTTTGAGTCTTGAGAAGGCCAACTTATCAAGGTCATAGATCCCTCAATATTCCTCGGAATTTTTAATATGACCACTTGCTGGAAAGCTCTTGAAAAGTACATTTGGATAGTGCAAGTATTATTTTGCGATGCTTGTGCTCCATACGAGGCATTTTTTCAGGAAATGAATTTAGCAAAATGTATAGAATGCTGATGCAAATTTGATAAGCGGTTCAATCTGATAAAGAACACCAATGTTGATGTAATTCCCCAAAACTAGAGGTTGCTGAAGAGAGTAGGCTTTGTGGAGGGTAAGAGGTTATAACCCTCAAGGAGACTAGTTGTAGTGACTTTGTTGGGAGGGGCCGAAAGGTGTTAGATATAGTAAAATGTAAGGGTAAAAGTTGGAAACCTTTGAGAGGATTAGATCTGAAGGCCGCTATTGATGGTATCTGATACCTATGATATCTGATGAAGAACAGCAATTTTGAAGTAATCCCCCAAAACTAGAGGTTGCTGAAGAGAGTAGGCCTTGTGGATGGTAAGAGATAAGAACCCTCAAGGAGACTAGTTGCTGCGACTTTGTTGGGAGGGGCCTAAGGGTGTTAGATATAGTAAGGGTAACATATGGAAACCTTTGAGAGGATTAAATCTAAAGTCCGTGATTCACGGGATTTGATACCAATGATAATCTTGTAAGAGTTAAAGATGGAAACCCTTGAGACGACCATATCTAGAGGTTGTGATTGCCAGGTCTGATGCTAAATGATAAAAACAATTACAACACTTGAGAGAGAACTCAAGAGACCGCCACAACTGTATAAGCTATACACTTATTTGTATCATATATATAAATATTAAAAAGGATATACAAAACAGATTCTTAGAGTAAGGGTTAAAGATGGTGACCCTTGAGATGACCATGTCTAGAGGTTGTGATTGCCAGGTTCTGATACTGAATGATATAAACAATTACAACACTTGAGAGAGAACACAAGAGACTGCCACAACTGTATACGCCATACACTCATTTGTATCATATATATAAATAAATATATATTATGAAGTATATACAAAGAAGATTCTAGAGGATTAAAACTTGAAGAGAAGGGAGGTGCTCGATATCTAATAAGGTACACTAGCCCATGTGACTATATTTGATAAAATACTCTTCCATGTGACTATATTTGATAAAATACTCATAGCCATGTGACTATGTCTCATTAGGGAAAGAGCTAATGCTTGCTGCTTTTTATTGTCCAATAAAACTACTCTTGTTCCTAGGCCAATAGCATATCCTGTTGTAGATTTTCTGTTATTTGTTGTACCTACCCAATTAATATCTGCCAAACCAGCAAGCCGAATATGATTACTAGACAATACTAAATAGCAAACACAGTTGTACCTTGACATATCTCAAAATATGTTTTGGTGCTCTCCAAAGATTGAAGTTGGTTCATTCATGAACCTGAGAAGAGCAAAACTGAGATCAGGCCTATTGTGTGTTAGATACATTAAGTCAAGCACCAGCTTTCGAAAAGAGAATTATTGGCCTTTTGTAAATCACTATTGGCTGATAAATCAGGCTAGCTTCCATAAGAGTAAATGCCTACCCGCAATTATCCATACAAAATCTCTTCAATAAAGAATTGACATACTTTAACATCCCATTGTTAGTTTGCAAAACTCTACCCTTATGCAACATTGCAAGAGACCTAAATCTATCATATCAAGAATAGAGCACATATCTGGATTTACTTGCTGAATTGTACAAGTCTCGTTGCTTGTGATGATTAAGTCATCATGTAAACAATGAGAATAACTATATCATCATTTAAACTCTTGACATATAGATTTGGATCAGAAGGGCTTTTTCCAAATTCAGATTTTGTAATATGGAGATTGATTTTGATATATTGGTTCTTAAAGCTTGCTTTGAACTATAAAGAGAATTGCCCAACTTGATGGCCCATGGTTTGACACGGGCACAGTAAGTGGTTATATAACCCTCTGGTTTCAATCTAATTGGGTATGGGTTACCAAACACCTAGTGAAGGCTCGAAAATATATACAAACTTGTGATCCAAACAGGTTCCAATGCCTGCAGAGCAAATCTACCAAAACAAATGCAATTGCCTCGGGAAGCTACTCCCTTCATTCTTCCTTTATGTTGGTGACGAAATTTCGTTCTTTTTGGGTTATAGTCGATGGATTATTTGAATCCCATCTCTATTTCAGAACCGGATATGAAAGTTTCTTCTCATCCGGCTCCTTGTGAAGAATCTATTGCAAACTTGGGGAGGTGACATTATATAGAATTGGGGCAGGTGGTTTATATTGGGGTGATCAGCAGATGGTGGCTGCATTGATTATGTATAGTCCAACACATCCACTTCCGGGAATTCTCAAGTTTGGCTGGACCGCACTGCAGTTCAATAATAACAACAGTGTCGAGTGAGCCAGTTTATTCTCCTTTAATTAAGGACTCCACGTCCCCATTATGCATACTTAACTATATTTGAATTGCATGCAAGCACCATTAAATGACACCTATTGAGAAATGGCCCTCACTGATCACTGCTGCCTATACTATATAGATGCTGGGGGCTCAGGTGATCTATATAGACGGGTGGCTGGATTCTAGATTCTCTAGGTGTCCCCTGTCACCCTCTTCCTCCTCCCCCTCTAAATAGAAGGTATAAGGTATATGGCCTAACCCTGCCGGTCCCCAACTGCCTCATTCCTATTGGGGGAGCGAGAACACCTCACAGCTGCACGGTGATGCAGTAATCTTGAGGGGAGCGAGAGGGGTCAAACTGGTTCAAGTTCAGTTCTTCCCGCGATCAATCCAATGCCAAAAGGGATTATTGATCATAGAAAAGGAGTTTTCCTTTTTTTCCTTTTAAAAATAAATTTATATGAAAAAGAAATGATAAGTGTACATATAAAAGATGGGAATATGGTTCAATTACAATATTTCCAAGATGGTATGGGCAATGGGGCAATATGCCTAGTTATCAGCAACTCGAAGACTTCCTTATGATCATTATCTATCTACTTCATATGCCTCATATGAATATAACTTGAAAAGAAATCCTAATTATAAACCGACTTTGTAAAGGAAAAAAATGGTATGGGCAATACGGGAAAGAATGCCTTGTTATCAACAATTCAAATTATTCCTTATGATCGTTATCTACTTCATATTCCATATATGAATATAACTTGTAAAGAAATCCTAATTAATAATTGGACTTTGGTAAGGAAGAAGGAAAAAATTGAAATTAATCTTGACATTAAACTTCTATTTTGGAGACACAAAATTCAAATAACAGATTTTGACAGCTTATGGAGTTGATCATTCTTTGGTAAATGATAAGCAGTTCAATACAAATTTTTAGTGAAACAATTCAATTAAAGAAATGATTAATTGACTTAAAATCTTCGAGTAACAACAGTTTACACAGAAAGTGAACCAAATAACCAAAATAATGAACTCCCAGTTTTATTTACCACAAGTAGCAGAAATTCAGATGCGAAAACAATCCCAAGAACTCATTAGCGATTATCTAGAACGAGATTCATTCATGCAATAACACTGGAATAGTTTAACCTCAAATCAATAATAAAACACAATAATTTCATCACCAGTATTATGCAGAGGCAAAGACAGTCTCCTTTGTACTAAAATATGGCAAGTACCATAGTGTCTCTTTCTCAATACTCTAACAAAGTCTACTTTTTCAATATAAAAGGTTATCTATTAATAACATTTTTACTCAAACCTTTCTATGAAAGGCAAAACAAAAAAGTAGGACAACTTTTTCTATTCTCCAGAAAAAGACAATCGCATCTATGCTTTCAAATCATAGTGAAGGGGGGAATTAGCCAATGAGAGGAGGGAATGGACGAGATCTCTCGCTGTGCAATCTTACGCTCCTGGCCTTGCAAACTGTCTGATCCGTCAATCTGTGCAAATACTTGGGAGGGCATTAATAGCAGGACTGGTGAAATACTCTTCCCTATATCAATCATGCCTTTTGACTTGCTGTGAGTTATTAGTATCATTTTCCTCCTCAGGGGACGAAACAAATGCACCCATTTCTCAGCTTGCCTGGTTTCTTCTTCATTTTGGCTACAAGTACTAATCTCCAGAATTGGTGGGCTACATATAACAAGGGATGGAAGATTCCACCTTATGTTATTCTTATCCAAAAGATAACAAGCCTTATTTGAAATATCGTATAAAAATTCGTCTCGAAAGTTGTAATCTGATCTCAGAAGTTTACTGCTTTTTGCCACCAAACGGATTGATACATACAATCCTGTTGCAGAACATGCAACGTCTGCTAATTTTCAGGACAATTAAAAGGCATAATAAAAAAGATTTTAATTCATAAGTTAACCAAACATCTCAAAGGACACTTGAGTAACATTTTGTGGGTTTCAGGCTAAAAACTTTGATCACTAATGACCACCCCGAATCACAAAGATCAGGATAGTGAAATATAGAGGAAAACATACCGAGCATATCGGCGTGGAATTGGAAACATATCATGACAAATATCGCAATATCACTTTGTCTGAGAGAGCAGGTTGAGGGAATCCATGCTTACATAAGAAAACAATTTGAGTGAAGATGGAGCAGGAAAGTGACAATTGTCACAATCTTGTTCACATTGAGAAGGCACATAGAGTAGATTTGGGGTGCCGACCTGAGAATACAATGAGAGAATGCCGAAAATAGTGTGAGAGAATGCCACTTGGTGGTTTCTCCTTCAGTTTCAGATTAGAATCCAATGTGTATAAAGGCAAAATGCCAAAATGAAAGAGACTCCAAGTAAGAGCAGACTGAGATGAAGACAAGTATCTTCATCTCGTACCATCTGAGCATTTAAGGGAAACAAAAATAACAAGGCACTGAGCATGAAAGTGAAAACAATGAAGCGAGAAGCTGCCAAATGTCAAGCAGTCAGTCACTTCGAGAGAAATCATGAAAAGAAAATTCTCAATAAATAATATAAAATAAAAGGATCTGATTTGAGAATGAGTGAGAAACAATATATGTTGATCCTCGTTCCATCTGGGGTTTGAGGCTCAGGGCAGTGTAAAGGCTTAAGAGCAAAACACTCCGAGTGAAGGGAAAGCGAGAATGCCCCAAATGGCATTCCCTCATTGGCTCTGGGGTAAAATAAAATCAAAGCACCAAACTATGGCAAGCTAGGCAATAAACTAGTGGAAAAAATGAATGTCAAAGAGACACTGAAGAGCCAAGGAAAGAAAACACACGATCAATGTAAAGAAATAACTTGGGATTTCTGTAAAGGTTATTGTGCAGTAGTCCAAGCACCCATAAAAGAAGACCTTGTAAAGCAAATGGATTAAAGGCATAGGCAAGAAGCTCATAAAAAATAAATGTGCATGAGAAATACATATCACCAAAATGTTCCATTTTAAAACTAAAAAAGTGGGTGGCCCCAAATTTGTGAAATTGGGGCATGTTGGTGATAACATTACACACAAGATCTTCTTTACTTTTAGCTTCAAACACTTGGGGTCAAGTCATAAACACACTTCCTCCTTAAAATCTTCATTGAGAAATGTGCTCTTCTCGTCCAAATGGTAGTGTTTCCAGCGAAATTTCAATTCAACGGCCAGAACCAACTCCATAGTCACCATCTATGTTGTTACATAAAAAGGTCTCCCCATAGTCTAGACCCTCCAACCTCTCCTTATGTTTGTCCAAAGACCCATCAGTCTTATATTCTGGTACACAAACATTCACACCCAACGGGCCTCTTTTTTTGGCTGTAATTCAGCAAGAACCCAACTTTGATTTTTCGTTAGGGCTTCAGACGAATCCTGCATTGCTCTTCCCATTCTTGTTTCACCTTTGCTTCATCTTAAGAATTAGGCTCGTATGCAATGTTAACCATCAAAGCAAAGTGGCACAATGTTGAATTATTGTCAAATTCAATGAATCATACACTTTCTTACTCAGTCTCTTAGGCACTTCCACTCGAAGTACTCTAAAAGACTTCACCTTATTTTTCTCCTCCTATTATATAATGGTACCACTAGGATGTACTCTTTCCAGGAACAGCATGTTGGTTAGACTTGCCAACAACCTCAGTTGAAGAGATTTCAGCCTCAACATGCTCAGTGTGAGTCATTTGAGGTCTCAACATGCTTAATGTGTGTCATTTGAGGCTTATCATCATCCGTGGCACTTGTACATTGTGCACCACCTTCGACTTCCTTTTCCGCTATTTTGTTAGTATCAATCAGGCATGGAGAATCTGCACTAGACAAAAAAATTGCTGTCATTTTTATCTATAACATCCTTACTACTGTCACCTTATTGGTAGAGACAACAATTTAGCCCATATTCATCAGAGCGATGACTATAACCACTAAACATCATTGCTTACAGCAAGAATCTAACTTCTCTTTTCTTGCGGCACAGGGACATGCAATTTAACCAAATATCCTGAAATGACTTCCCTTGCCTTTTTGCTTGAACATGCCTCTTAAGGTATAATGCTCTGAAGTGCCTTATAAGGACTTCTGACAAGCAGATAGACAGTGATATGGACTGCTTCTGCTCAAGATTTTACTCGGAACTTCCATTCCATGCTCATTCTGAGTAACCAGACAATGGTATGAGCTGCTTATGCCCAGAATAACTTGGAGATTGTGTGAATCATAGAGAGTGATTCAGTGAATGGTCATCTGCAAGTGAAGGACAAAGGAGCAAAAGAAAAGAAGATGCATGGAAGAGATTCCATTTGGCCTCAAGTTTTAGGGACAGATTTTTACAAACAGGAGGGGATGTTCTTTTCCTAAACACAACATATAATTTTGATGTAATATAAAGAGCTGATTCGATATAAAGCTCAAACTTTATATGGTTTAGAACTATGTTAATTGTATCTAGTCATAGGTTTTTAATATCTTGTAAGGAAGCTGCCTTTTGGAATGTTCTAGCTGGTAGTGGTGGGTGATTATCACTTTAATTGTAATATCCTAGGTGATATACCACAATGGTTTTGGGTCTAGGACTTAGCTATATATAGTGAAGCCAGTCCTCATATTGTAATAATCTATTTCTATTATCAAGTACAAATTCTATGTGCTTTAAAGGAGTTTGGCGTATTAATGACCTTGCAACAATTCCAAATGGTGGTTCGCTATCCAAGCCTTCCCTTCCTCTAAAATCTTTCAACACCGTTCACTACCAAACATGCTGTGCAAGCCTCTCTGTTTCCTGCATGGGAGGTAATCATTATACGATTCTATGTTTCTCCAAAGTAGAAAGATATTAAAAATCCAAATGATTTTGCTGCTGGTGCCAAAGTGTGTTAGTGTTAGCAACAACCAAGGCATGCATTTGTGAAGGGTTAGCCTCTTGAAACCAGTAGAGATTATGTCCTCCAACACCAGAGGCTGTAACCTTATCACACCTCGTATCCTTCATTTTGCTGAAAATAAATTTTACAACTAAAACACGTTTGACCTCCTCTACATTTTGTGGTAATAATTCCTTTGTTGTTAAGAGCTTTCCCACGATCCTGCCGGAGGTCAATTTCTTTTGTGGATGAGACTGGACTCTTCCATCGAAACCTGATAGGGATTTATAATGTGTGCTTGGAGTAAAAGTTTTGTGCGAATGAGTGGTCACATTATTATTAATTGGAATTGAATAAGTTCCGTTTATAAAGAAACACTGATTTGCACACAGTGTACCTCTAAATATCATTTCCTAGTGATTTGACTGATAAAACTAAGAAAATAAACCCTAAAATATTGTGAAATCTGATTTCGTTAACTTTGAACAGTTTGACTTGAACATTTTTTCAACCACTTAGATAGTGCATTCAGCCATTACCGAGATTTACATTTTCAAACTAAGTATTTAATTTATATGGAGAATATAAATCAATCGTTCTTGCTATCCATGTGTTTATTCGAACCTGAATTAAAATACATGCTGCATTATTCCTATGTTCTGAAACAACTAAGGCATATTCATCATTATCTTCATGCTCACTTATGTTAGCTCGTCCCTAAGGTCTTTTCCTCTTATTTTCTAAACAGATTCTTTTTGTATGGTCATCGTTGAGGTGACCCACATTACCAAAAAAATGGTACCTTGCATTTTGGTATGCTGGTTTACACGTGGCATGTGTAAGAGTCCCATCTTTGTTTTGAATGGGACCTTTTTCTTTACTTTCTCTGGCGGGATGTTTGGTTGCCTTTGGTTCTAGGAGGATTTATCATTTGTTCCAAACTCTTTCATCCATCTGTTCTCCTGCAGGAGCTTGTTACAACTTACACCATCTGTCAAAAGTAACATCCTTATAAGTCAGATTAAAAGTTTAGACAAAATTTTCGAAGGAAGGAGGCAGGTTTCTAATGTGATCACAATTAGATCCTCGTCTTCTACTCTTATATCAATGGCAGCTATTGATTCCCGACATCTTTTATGTTCAACAGGTGCTGCTGAAGTGAATGTCCCTTTTCCAGTTTGAGGGAGAACTATAGGTACTTTTGTCGGGATGAGGGGTGGATAAGATATAAATTAAATTTATTATAAATAAATATAAATGTAAATGTAAATGTGCACAACTTAAATAAAAGTAAATAACACCATAAAACACAATGACACAACATATAACGTGGAAAACCCCTAAATGGGTAAAAACCATGGAGAATAAATCCACTAATTGAGAAACTTTTTACATCCACCAGTCTAGTAACTCCCTCCTCACTTCTATTCCCTGTTTTTACCAGGATTTACCTTCATATTCGATATTTGAATATTATTTTATGATTTTATAAATTGATATCTTGAATATGACCTTCTTAAGTGACGAGCATACCCCGATTTAATTAGTTAATTAAATTAACCAATCACCTAATATAAAATTTATATTTAAATAATAAGAATATAGATTATTCTATATTATTTAAATATAACTAAATATTATGATACACTTAATATTATAGTTCTAACACTCCCACTTAATATTAAGTGGGGATCCATATACCAACATTACCTGTTTGTACAACAGATTTACAAATCCATAAACCTTAAAGGTTTAGGCTAGTATATGTATTTGTGAGACTAAATCCCACTGTTTCTCATGGAAATATTCTTATACCGCATCTCTAGGAGTCTTTATAACACAAGGACCTCCTTTACAAATAGATGCACACTGAACTATATTTTCCGTAAACTCTATCAGTTTACATAGATCATACAAGATCTTTTTACAATGTTTTAAAACCAGAATAGAAGTATAGAGGAGTCAACAACCGACCGACCGTTAGGAGGTGGCATTGCCATGCACACTCCCCTCAATGGCAACTCTGAAAGGCCAAGCATTGACCGAACTTGCAGAACTTCGCAACACACAATGGCTTCGTAAACAAGTCTGCAACTTGATCTTCAGTTGGGTAGTATTGAAGATCTATATCACTGCAGAGAACCTTCTCTCGGATAAAGTGCATATGTATCTCGATATGCTTCGTCCTTTGATGTTGAACTGGATTTTTAGCGAGAACAATGCAACTCTGGCTATCACATAGAAGAGTACTTCCTTTAGCTTCTATGTGCATCTCTTCCAACAACCGCTTCAACCACATGGCTTCTTTTGCTACTTCCATTGCACTTCTATACTTTGCCTCTCAGTAGAAGAAATGAAAATTGTTGGCTGCTTTTTTATTGCTCCAAGTAATGACACCTGCACCAAACTTGAATACATATCCAATTGTAGACTTGCGATCTATCACATCACCAACATGGTCAGAATCACAATATCCATATAAATATGCATTGTTAGAATAAATATAATGTAAACCAAAATTAATTGTGCCCTTAATATAATGCAAAATTCTATTTTGCCAACTTCCAATGATTCTGATAAGGCTCCTGCATAAACCTTGAAGCAATCCCTACTGCATAAACAATGTCAGGTCTAGTAATAGTTAGATAAATCAAACTACCTACAAGTTGCCTATACAAAGTAGGATTAGCTTTTTCACATGTAGGTTTAGGATCAAGTTTACATCCTACTTCTATAGGAATAACAACTGGTTTACAATCAAGCATATTAAACCTTTTAAGTAAATTAGTTGCATATTGTGATTGAGATACTATAATATAATTTTTATCCTAAAATATAGCCATGCCCAAAAATGATGCAATAATCCTAAGTCTGTCATCTCAAAATATTGCATTAATTTTGCTTTAATTTTTGTAATTAAACTGTTAGAATTACTAGTGATAAGTAAATCATCAACATATAATACAATGAGAATGATAGCATTTTCTTCAATTTTAACAAATAAATCATTGTCAGATGAACAATTAGAAAAACCAACTTCATTGAAAAAATCTGTTAATCTTAGAATACCAAGCTCTAGGAGCTTGTTTTAAACCATATAAAGATTTTTTCAATTTACAAACATACATTTCTTTACTTGGTTCTTCAAAGCCTTTAGGTTGGGTCATAGATTTCTTCTTTTAAATCACCATTCAAAAAAACATTTTTGACATCCATCTGATGGATTTCCCAACCATATTGAGCAGCTAAGGAAATCAAAATCCTTACTTGTGCTCATTTTTGCAATTGGTGCAAATGTTTCCATGTAGTTGATACTAGGTTTTTGAGTAAACCCTCGAGCTACTAATTTGGCTTTGAATTTATCTACACTACCATTTGCTTTATATTAAATTTTTTATAGCCTTCTAGATCCGACTATACTTAGTGTTTCAGGAGGAGGGACTAATTCCCAACTTTGATTTTTAATCAAAGTAGTATATTCAAATTTCATAGCATCTATCCATCTTTCATCAGAAGAAGCTTCTTCTAAAGATTGGGGTTCAGGTTCATACAAAGTCATTAAAGCATGATATGTATGATGACTTCTAGTCATTTCGAAGGTTTCCAGGATTAGAGTCTTGAATAATAGACTCAGACATCTAGGTCTTTTAGTTATAGAGGAACTAAGAACAATCTCATTTTCAATTATAGGTTCAACACTAGTTTCTTCATCACATACATTATTTTCACAATTTTCAATTTCAAATTCATCATGAATAATAGAAATAGAAGATGAAGAAGAACAAAAAGGTTTTTCCAAGATTTTAACATTCTTGTTTTCTATAACTTCTCTTTTTGATGGATCAAAGATCCTAAGACCTTTAATTTTGACACCGTATCCTACAAAGATACAAGAAAAAGAGGTTTGATCAAGCTTCTTCTTTTAATTTTGGAATGAAGAGGGAAGCAAGGCTACGAAAGATTCTCAAATGAGATACACTTGGTTTTTGATTTGACCACTTTCCAAAGGAGTTGAATTTACTAAGGCTTTAGTGGGAACTCTGTTCAAGATATGAACAACAATTTTCATAGCTTTAGCCTAGAGGAATTTAGGAACTTGAGCTGAATGCATCATGGTTCTAGCCATTTCCAGAATGGTACGGTTTTCCTTTCCGCAATCCCATTCTCATTTGAGGGAATAGGGAGTAGTTAGTTCCCTTTGAATGCCACATTCAACACAAAATGAGTCAAATGCTTGACTGACATATTCTCCCCCATTATCAATTCTAAGCCTCTTAATTTTATAACTAGAAGAGTTTTCAACTAAAGCTTTAAATTCTTTAAATTTTGACAAGACATCGATTTATTTTTAATGAAATAAGACCAAAACATACGAGAGAAATCATCAATGAGCATACAGAGAACCATTAAGAGATGAAACTTCTAGGGGTCCTTGAACATCACTATGGACAAGCTCCAAAGGTTCAGAAGAATTATCATCACGATGACTGTGAAAGGGATTAATTGATTGCTTACCACGTAAACATCCTTCGCAAGTTTCATGATTTTAGGAAATAGGTGGCAGACCAATCACTAGGTTTAGTTGAGACATGTCGTACATGCTCTTGAAGTTGACATGACCTAGTCTCTCATGCCACAATTGCATGTCACTTCTTTGAGTTAAACAAGAAGCAAAAGGAAAGCCAAAAACACATACAAACCATCTCTTTGAATGCCTTCAACTATAGTAACATTATGTTCATTTTTAATAAACCATTTATCCTTTAATAATGTTACACTATAGTTATTTTGAGTCAACTGAGAACAAGAAAGCAAATTCATTTTAAGTTTAGGAACTAACAACACATTGTTAATAAAACCATTTGAAACTTTTGCTTTTCCCTGACCTTGAACATCGAGAATGGAATAATCACCTAAGTAGATCTGATCATTACATTCACTAAGTTCAGATAGGATATCAGATCTAAAGGTCATGTGCCTAGAGGCACCACTATCCAATATCCATTCATTTTCTTTTGTAGTGAAAAAGGCGACATACAAAGCAATTACATTTGATTTTTGGCTATTTTTTTGATTCTTGTTTTGATTTTGATTTTGGTTTTGGTCAGATTTGTTACCCTTTTGAAATTTAAAATTTGTTTTGTTATTTTTAAATTTGCAAAGCTTCAAAAGATTGCTAGCTTTGTGCTCAAGATTCACAGTAGGCGAGAGGATTTGGAAAAGAACTTGGTTTCAGCTTAATGTTTCTGCTTTTCTTGGTCCCTTTGACTCTTCAGTCACATGGACGTCATTAAAATCTTTCATTTCATTTCATTTCATCAAAGCTAACTCTTAGATTTTCAGGTTTCTTATCTTTGCTAGGAGGTTTAAAAGTTGATTTGATTTTTGTTGAATCTAGAGGTTTTACCTTTTGATTTCTGAGCGAGAAGTGTTTGAGTGACATTTTCCTTAGAATCAAAATTTGACATTACTTGTTCTTCCTATATGAGAAGAGCATTAAGGGTTTGCAAATCTGGATTGTTTTGTTCTGTTTGATAATTTGAATTCAAAATTGAAATGAAATTTCTAAATTTCTCATGAATATTCAATTGAATAATAAAAGAAAGCAATTTATTCTAGAATCAAATTATTGCCACATCCATCTAACTGTGACTTAATATTTTTGATTTTTGCTAAATAATTTATCACTTTTTCATCTCCCTTCATGGGAGTTTTCATAAGCTCTAAAATTAATTTAATAATTTTTGACAAATGCGTACCTTTGTGCATCGATTCCAATTGAGCCCAAGCCTCACTCGGACTTTCTTGGTTCCCGATATGAAGCAGAAAATCATCATGTACGCTTCGCAAGATAATGGACATCGCCTCTTGTACTTTTTGTTGATACGCAATGTTGTTATTAGCATTGCTTGTCTTCCTGGTAGAGCTCTCTCAGTTCCATTCACAATTGCCCATAATTTGCAAGCCATGAATTCTGCCTTCAATCGAATCTTCCAAATGCTTTGTAGTTGTTTCCATTCAACATTTGAGATTTATCAATTGAAAATTGATTAGACCCCATTTTTGTGTAAAATAAAAATAATTAATAAACAAGGATTAAAATAAGATTTTTAATAGAAGTACCCCCTATCGTATTTTAATCCTCGCAATCGAACACCGATCAATTTACGCAAAAAGGTCATGTTAATTGAACAATCTATACATGAATACGTTAGAAATGATATAAAAAATAAATTGAAATGTAAGTGATTTTTTTAGTTTTCTAACAAAATGACGACGAAAAACTTGTCATCGTATCATATCATTTTAAAATAAAACGATACTATTTTACTATTTTTCACACAAATAATTTTTATAATTTGTTTATATTTTTGAAAAAATAAACAAATAATTCATACATTTTCGAAAAAGAAAAAAAAATGATTTATATATAATTTTTTTGGAACTCTTGGTCCTTGTGAGGTAAGATTTTCTATTAGCTTGGCCATGTTGGCTAACCAACTTGACGAGTTATCCACCAAGTTACCATATGATTTCCAAATTATAACAAAGCAATTTAATCAACCAAGCCACATATATGCCAACCGAGCCACAATAATACATGGCCGAGCCGCATAACGAGTTACAACGGACCCAACTCATGCACCCGACCGGCCGCACTGGCGAGTTACAACGGACCCAACTCATGCACCCGCGATCGAGCCGCCTCGAAGGAAACCGAGCCATGCCCATAAGGGCTCAAAACAAAATGGGGTGGTGTGACCGTAGTCACACCACCAACTGTGTGCACAAACTTATGAAGCCTACCAACCTACCTTGTCGTCCCCAATGTGGGACTATTCTACCGCGCAAAGGAGAGGGGGCTCTGTGGTGAAGATTGGTGGAGAGGAGGGGGTCCATGCAAAGACGTGTCACCCGATGGTAGGGTGGCACAAAGCCACAAGCAGGGTGCGCCAAGTGACGCAAGAATAGAAGGGGTAGTTTGGAGGGGTTGCCCCATATATATTTTTTATATATGCTTTTAGTTTATATAAAAGCCGCATAGGCTTAGGCTTATAAATACATAATATAGTTTTATATATAAAAATACTATTTTAGTATAGTTTAGGTTTATATTTATATAAACCATAGTTTTATAGTTTTAGGTTTATATATATATAATTATATATATATATATATATTTTATAAAATACGGAGGATTTTATAAAAAAACTATATAAAGATTATAGTTTATATTAAACTATAGGTGCAAAATAATTTACGGGGGTCCATCCAGGACATGGAATGAAATTTACAGTGAAGGTAAAACTGTATATTACCAGGGGACAAGAATTTTTACCCGACCAATAAAATTTTTCAAAAGACCTATTTTCTTAATTCTTGTCTCCCCCTGTAAACTTGAGTTTCACTTGAATTTTTACTTTCCCTTTTTGATTTCTTGAATTTCCTGCACACATTTATAAACTATATAAAATATTTAAAAATTTATACACCCTTACCTTAGTTTCCAGGGCTTGGGTAATTCCTGAACTTGAATTTTTCACGCGCGGTTGAAATCTCAAATGAATTTCCACCTGTGCACATAACATCCAATCCATCCATACAGAAAGGGGGTTAAATAGAATTTCAAACAACTTAACTACCTAACTTCCCAACCGTTACAACCTTAGGATTAAATTAATTTATTAATCCCGCTCTGGTACCATGTCAGGACGAGGGGTGGAAAAGATATAAATTAACTTTATTAAATGTTAAGTTTAACATTATAAATAAATATAAATGTGCACACAATACAGTGACACAACATATAACATGGAAATCCCCTAAATGGGTAAAAACCATGGAGAATAAATCCACTAATTGAGAAACATTTTACATCCACCAGTCCCGTAACTCCCTTCTCACTTCTATTCCCTGTTTTTACCAGAGTTTATCTTCATATTCGATATTCAAATATTATTGTGTGATTTTATAAATTAATAACCTGAATATGACCTATGGTCATATTAAAATAACCCGAAGGGTTATGACCTTCTTAAGTGACGGGCACACCCCGATTTAATCAGTTAGTTAATTAAATTAACCAACCAACTAATATAAAGTTTATATTTAAATGATAAGAATATAGATTATTCTATATTATTTAAATATAAGCTAAATATTTTGATACACTTAATAATTATAGTTCTAACAACTTCTTCAGATAGAAAAACATTCGTCTATTTTGACATCTTCTATATCTTCTCTCAACTTATCCCAGATTTACAAAACCTTTAGCAACAGTTCATCCATCACTGAGAATTTCAGAAGCATCACGGCTCCTTGTTTTTGTTTTGAAAGCTCAATTTTGAATTACAAATACATCAAACTCATCTTCTTCGTCAGTAATGTGTCTTTAATACATCAGTGAGGTCCCTCCACTAAAAATGGCTACCATTCTACTTTTCCTAATGTTAATTGTTTGGCCATTGAATTTGAGGGACTCAGTCAAAAACAGATTATATAAGTTTGACATCAGTGTCATTTACATCTGATTTTCTACCTCTGAGAATCAATTTCATACTTATGAAAAACTGCTGATAAAAGTAGAAAAAATTATTATATACTATGGATAACAGGAATAAGCAGAGCTGCCTTTGTTTCAATGACAAAAGGCCTCTATATCTGTTTCTGTGAAGGTAAAATGCCTCTGTTCAGGGTGTGTCAGCAAAAACATAAATCCCTGCACTATTTCTGCACATCGTTTTGAACTCAAAAAGTTTGCACTTTCAGGACTGCACAGAATTGTTGTTGCTGATAGCAGAGTCCTCAATCTGAACAAACACCCTTTTTCAGATTTTATATACTCCAGTCTGGCTGTTCCAGAAAAAGAAAAGAACAGATCTGTCAATTCTGGCTGTTACAGGAAAAAAATACAGAATTTTCTGATCTGGCTGTTCCAGTAGAAACAGATGTTTCTGTTCTTGCGGTTAGAGAAAAAGAAATCAGAATTATCTTTGTCTTGCTGTTTCAGAAAAAACAGAAAGATCCATTCTGCTTGTTCCATAAAAGACAAAATTTCTGTTTTGATCTGTGTCTCTACTGTTCAAGTAGATATACCTTCCAAATCCACGGATATTTTTGTCAATAGATGCTTTTCTCACCTCTAATCTTTGTCTGTTCAGCACAGATGCCTAAACCCTAGGATCTATCAGCCTCCTCTTTCTCAGAAGTTTTGATCCCAAATTCTATCTCAGGCCCAGCAACCCATCACCTTTGGGCTTTGATACTATAAAGGAAGCATTAAACATAAGATGTAGCAATACTTCTTCACATTATGCTCAGGTCTGCATTACATTTACAGTGTTCTTCATCCACAGAATTACATAACTGTCAACAACCTCCTAAGAGTCAACTAACTCTTAACTACCAACTACTGATTAATCGGTAACTGTTATAACCAAGTATAATGTGACCATTGCATATATTCTAATAAGTAGAGCATATGCAAGTTACTTTTCGTTTAAGATAATTTTCTGCCTTAAACTGTTTTTATATCTTTGTATAGAATATTCTATAATGGAATGTGGCAATTTTAAATCTTTTTGTAAACAAGAATTAGATTGATCATTTTTTCTAATGGTATCCTTCTATGCAATGTTTGTGTCTATTGTATCTTGTTTTAGGACACCAATGAACAAACTACTAAGTCGATTCAAAATGGAGGCGAGTCTGAAAATCGACCCAAATTTGTTCCCCCACCTGGAAGTGGCCAGAGAATATATGAAATAGATCCATTGTTGAATAATCATCGTTCACATCTTGAGTATCGGTAAGAATGGATCCATTTTCTTTGATAATTTGTATTTATTTCCTTCTTGACATCATTGATCAGAAGTTACCCAGCATCCAAGTGGCCAGAAAATGTGTTGACCTGACTTTTTGTTGAAAGGTTTTTTGTATTGCGATTGTTTGGAAGATTGACATCTCCATTATTGTCATTCAACAGTTATATCTGTGCATGTACAATAGCTTTTTACTAGTTTACTTACACAAGAAACATTGCATATTCTACATTCTATCACTTACTATGAAGGTTTGTATTGAAAGTATTGAAGCTTTCATCTAGTTATTCCATATTATAATTCAATCGATTTATTCAATGTTCCTTCCAATAGCAGCTAAGTAGACATACTGAAAGCATTGATTTATATCATATGAGTTGCTCGATTCAACAGGAAAGTCTTTGATGCTGATTAAAAATGACTCACATTGTTCCACACTGGTTATCTATGATTTTTAAACAACTTCGTGCGGAAAAAAGCCTTGTTTTATAGTTATTGTTATTTTATCAAATTGTTGATGCTGGGGTTGTTTGAAATATGCTGGGGATTTTTTGAACAAAGATGATGTAATTTGTCTTATCTGGTTCCGGTGACGGCATTTGCATAACTATTATTGAAATAAACTTCTTGACGAAACATTTAAAAGAATAAGAACCTATGACAAAAACATCATGCTTTAGAAATTGTTGCACATCAGAATTTGAATTATCACTACTTTGTTTGAGCTTATCAAATAATTAATTAAATATTTACAACATCCAAGTACTCTGAATAATGGGAAAAACAAAAAGATCAGGTAGCTCTTTATTGTTTTCCTACAAGGAAGGAGAGGTAGCATCTCTGATGCTGAACCAGCTTGAATAGAGTCATCATCTTTCCTAAAAGCTTCAAATCTAGATAATGTGTTCAGCCAAGTCTACATTACAGGAGTCAAGCTCTTCTAATTGCAAAGGAGATTGATATCCCAGAAAAGTAAACTTGCACTGCCTTTTCCTAAGGAAAGAATTTGCAACACGTATAGTTTGGCTATTTCTTTTGCATGGTCCCTGACCATCCAGTTGTCACCTACAACTCGTTACAGATATTGCTTGGCTATAGCTATGGCATTGTTTACTGATTAAAGGAGGTAAGATGTTCAAGAAACTGTACTAAATCAAACTCTCTGGGGCAAACCAGTAGCATTGGACTTTACTTTTATGCAGCTTATCAGATGAAGCTCTTGATGATAGGGTTTGTATTTTAGAAAATAGGATCACAACAAACCAAGCTATTGTATAAATACCTCATGAAGTTTGAATAAAATATAGATGAGTTTTATTTGATTATCGACATTTCGTATCAGAGTGGTAGGAAGCCAAAGCAGGCAGCGTGTGAGAGAAAACCATCTCTGATCTTGTACCTATGATGGAAAGAAAATGTAAGTTCCCTAGCCCCTTTTGATGATAGCTCCTTTTGGTAAAATTCTATGAAGTTGTAATGAGTAGCTTCCATTGCTTTCTACACCACCAGTTAGTTTTCTCTGTGATTCCTGGGAGTTTTCTGTGTGTTTTGTGAGTATGTGCGTTTAGCTGTTAGAGTTTAGAGAAGGGGCACCTGATTTTTCTGAAGAGGTGCAGAAACAAAAGGGAGAAAAGAAGAACATTTGATATCTGTCACTAAATTCCAGCAGACACCTCTTTCAGTAAAATGGGTCTATCTTTTTCATTTGATATTGGATTGAGGCCATCAGTTTTTGCTCGAAAGGTAAAAACAAGAACAATTTTCAGTACCGTGTACAGCTTCTTCGAATCTGGCCTGCAAGTATGTCGAAATTCACTGTAAAAGTCCAGCAGTATATCTGTCCATTTTCCTTTTTGGTTGAAATAAATATTCTTTGTTGTGTCCAAGGGTGAGGAAGGCGTTTAAAGACCAACAAAAGCATTGAAGAGATTTAAAAACCTGATTTCAAATTAATCAGAAGGCAGATTGAGGAGAGAGCAGCAGGAAATCAAGGTCTTGAAAAGAAACAGCTGTATTAAAGGGCACACCATTCTTTCTGAGCAGCAAAGAGCTAAAATGCCTCTGGGAAAAGGTGTGGCAGCAAGAGAAACAGGTTTGAGGCGAGTAAGGAGAGGTGCTTTGGTACAATCACAGCCATACAAGGGCATAACAACAACACAGCGGTGCCTGTGAAAAATGAAGGCATATTTTTTTTTTTTATTATAATGTTCATATCTTTAAAACATATTAGGGAATTTTTATTTTTAGTTTTAAAGTTTATATTTTATTTATATAATGTTTTAAAAACTTTGTAAATTTAATTAAATATTCATTCCAAGCCCGGGGATGACCAATGTTTTAAAAATTGGAACCAGACTTGGAACCGGCTGAGGGTCGGACTGGAACCGAACTGGAACTGGACCGATTTAAAATTTATGAACCGGTTTACTAAAAATACATAAAATATTACAATTTTAATGAAAACAATATATTTTAAAGATTCCAAACCATGATTACAAACAATTAGAGACAAAATATGCAAAGTTTGCTCATGTATATACCATGTAAGAGTAAATATAGCAAAATGGCACCCAAAGTGCACAACATATCCAAAACAAAACACATAAACAACGAGGCTTAAAATGACCTATAGAGTCCAAAAACAATATGCGACAAGCTACTACATGTTTGATTATGATATCAATCATCAAACTCAACACCACTGCTAGTGCTAAGAATGGGATCCTCATCCTCATCAACGTCATCATGTTCCTCGAACTCGTCATACTCCTTTGGGACATTTGCAGTAGCTGTAGTAGTACAACTAGTGCTTGCCATGTCCGGTGCTACTAATGGTTCATTATCCAAAGCCATCCACCCCAAGTCATAAGGATCAAACTTTGCTGGGTGACCCTCCTCTACCCATTTGATGTTGGATCAATATCATCCAAGACAATGGGATTTGTATCGGGTTTTCTATTTAGTATCTGGTTGCGCCTTAACCGGAGGTTGTATTGCACGAAGACGAGATCATTTAATCATGTTGTTCCAAACGGTTTCTCTTCTTCACGTGAATCCACTGAAAAAGAGACCAATTGCGCTCACACTGGAAGCGTTGCAAGTTTGACTTAGGATCCGAATTTCAAACTTTTGTAGCTGAGGACATTGGCTACCAAATGACTCCCACCAATGTGCTGCAATAAATGATTAAACCAAGACAAAAAAGTTAGTTAATTCAACAAATTAGATTGTGACTTACGCTAAAAATTCAAGTTTTTAAAGTTTAAACAACCAATTTTTTTTTTTGGAATTTCTTAATTGGCTGGTCCATTTCTTTTGCAAACTTTGATAGGTTTTTGCCAAAGGTACCTGTGGCTCTACTGAAAGCATTGATTTGTCTGATGTATTTCCAGTTGTTGACTCTCATCAGGGACCATGCGCTCTAGGCATTTATGAATCCATCTTTGACCTCCCCAGTTTGATCTTCTCCAAGTTGAGCTTTGTAATGATACCTTGGGTTTAAGAAATACCTAGCTGCATGTATAGGGCGATGGAGTTGATTATTCCATCTGTTATCAATGATCTTCCATATAGGCCCATACTTTGCTACTCTATCCTTGTATGCTGCCCTTATTTGCTCCTTTGCTTGATCCATAGCCTCATAAATGTAACCCATGGCCAATTTTTCCCCATCCACCAACCACAACACCTTAACAAGGGGCTCCACAATTTTTACAATCTTTGCTACTTTTTTCCAAAATGTGTTGTCAAAAACTTTCTTTTTGATGTCTTTTCCATCTTGTTTGCATGGCTCCACTAAGATGCATTCCACTCATCACTTGAAAACATCTTTTTCAAGTTTTGTCCCTAAGAAATGAGAGATTGCAACGTGAGGAAGTTTGTTGCAAATCTCATTATGGCTGGCCTGATAAGCTCCCCTCGCCTTAGGTGTTTCTCCTCATCGGGTTCAATACTCATGAGTGTTATAGATGTATTTTGTAATGTTGTTGGCATGATTCACTTGTTTTCCCGATCCAATCCTCTTTGCTTATATCCTCAAGCATGAGGTCTATGTAATGTGCAACACATGGCATCCAAAATATGGTTTTGTATTTGTTCTCTAACATATTACCAACAAAAACATAGTTAGAGGCATTATCTATGATGATTTGTACAACATTTTCCACCCCCACCTCTACAACAACCTCATCCAAAAGTTGAAACAACAAATTTGCCTCTTTCACCCTATTAGATGGATCGACTAATTTTAAAAACATGATTCCTTGTGAGCAAGAGAGGCAAATTTTTTTATTATGGTACGATTCTTTCCATCACTCCATCCATCTGACATAATGGTGCATCCTATTTTGGCCCATGACTGTTATTTACAACCCTTCAAGTATTCATCTATTGACCCAACTTCTTTCTGCAAAAGAGACCCCCTCAAGTCATGCATACTAGGGCCTTTGAAGCCCTTACCAACAACAACAATGGAATCCCACATGGGTTGGTAATAAGGTGAGTGGAAGACATTAAAGGGGATATCTGCATCATACCACCATCTAGCTATGTATTCAAAAGCAAAGTCTTTGTATTGCTTCTTCCAATGGTTATCTAAAGTAGGTTGATTCTCACTTGGCCTAGAGGCACTGACAGGGGTGGAGGAGGATGGGAAAAAACTTTGAATGTTCTTTGACTTCCTCTTTTGAGGCGGGTTTTCATGAATGGGAGGAACGCATCGAAAAGGGTCTCTAACATTGATAGAAGGGTTAGAGCAAGAGCCTTCAACATGTTAAAATATAGAGCATTATATAGCCTATAATGTAGTTATGTAGTTGTGATTCAGGTTGGTAGTTGTTCAACCAAATGTAACTACATCTCTCATAATAAATACACCCTGCTGAATCATTTGAGCGGTGCAGCTTTCCATTTTGTATCCTTTCTTCTCTTTGCATATGCTAACATTGGTATCGAGCAATAGGTTCGCATTGGAGGAAGCCTTGTCAACAGCACGAACTGGAAGTTTGGGGAAGCCTTGATAGGGCACAGGGTCAAGATGTTATTTTTCCGCTTTTGTAGAAGATTCACAAAATGGAGAAAATCGTGGCTTGTGTATATACAGAGTCGTGAAGCCATTAGAAGCAAATACCGGTCGTTTTTGTGAAAAATCGTGGCTTGAAGGTGTAAAGTTGTGGCTGCTCAAAAGAACGAGGATCAGTTGCAAATCTGAAAGAAAAACGTGAGTAGTTTGATGGAGGGCAAAATAATATCCCTGTGGATGGCGGTAAAGTCGTGGTCAAGAAAAACCGAGGGCACAAAGTCGTAGAAGGCAAAACGAGAGCAAAACATGACAATTCACCATATCTGGTTCGACGAGGGCAAAACGAGAGCACAAAAATCGTGCAAATCCACAGTTCGAATGCTGAATCGTTGGAGCAAAGTCGTGTGAAGAAAGGAGTTTAATATTCTTGAAGGGTTCGAGGGCATCATTTGGTTTCTATTCTTCCTTCTGAAAAGTCGATGAATTAATATTCATTTTTCCAACAAAGGTACCTTGCTTTTGAATAATCAAATTTGGAGGAATAAGTAATAATATTTTAATACAAGCAAATATAGTTGGAGGGGTGATTTGCATAATTTAATATTATTTGCTGGAAAAAGTAATATTGTTTTATTAAGTGTGGGAAAAATATTATTTTATTATTTCCGTGACTTTGGAATAATAAAATGGAAAATATTTCCCACTTGACTTTGCCAGAGACGCAAAAATTAAGGGGCACTAATTTTAATGTATGGAGCCATTAGATTTTAACACTTGTGGAGCTTTGTGATTGTGATAAAATAATCACGGGTAGTGAAAGTCGACCAACGACGAACTTCGCAGATTATGACAAACATCATAAGGAAGCGTTATTACTTCTCAAGTTGTCGGTGTCGATGCTATGATACCAGAAGTGTGGAATGCTACTATGGCAAGTGTGTTATGGGCCACTCTAAGGGATAAATATCGACGCCAAAAAAAGAGTTGGGTTTTATACTTGAAGAATATGCTCTTTTCTGTAAAATTACAAGGTGGATTGCTGTTTGAGCACCTACTTTGGATGAAAGACCTCTGAGACCAGTTATCTTCCATCAACAAAAAGGTGGACGACGATCATATGGTGGCTTTCGTTACTCAACAACTTATCTTCTTTGTATGAGTCATTTGTGGAGGCACTCACGTTTGACAAGGCGACTTCCTACCCGTTGCAAAAGGAGGGGAGACAACTTCAGCAAAATCTAATTGTGACCAATCGAGAGTGCTCTTGTCATTTAGGCAAAGGGAAAGTGGAAACGTCATTTTGGTGAATCATCCACTCGGTATAAGGTCACATGCTATTATTGTCACAAGGTTGGGCACCTTAAGAAGGATTGTCAGAAGTGGAAGTATGATCTTTCGCAATGGAACAAGAAGCCGGGCACCTTAAGAAGGATTGTCGGGAAGTGGAAGTATGATCTTTCGCAATGCAACAAGCCATGTGATGAGGGCATGTGGCGAGTTGCGAAGAATGAGATTCGGATGACATGCATTCTCTTTATTGTCTTACGACATCATGCTCGCATGACAATGGTACTAGTTCTTTAGATCATTGACTCGTGTGTCTGCGCACACTTTTCATGTCGTAGGACTGGTATGTTTCATTTCTTGCAAATATCTATTTTGAATCGGTAGTACTAGGCGATGGAGAATCACTTGCAGGTAGAAGGGATAGAAGATATATGCATTGTATTGAATAATGCTTATAAATCATTGGTACGAGAATGTTAGATATGTACCTTCTTTACAAAAGAATCTTCTATCTATTCATCAATTAACCGAAAATCTCAATATTTTTGTGGATTTTTGTGGGAAGACGACGTGTGTGTCTCTCGATGTGAAACAGAGATGGATAATTGCCCTTGGTATTGGGTAAGGTGGTCAGTATCAACTTGTTGATCCTGCTATGATCAACATGAGTGCACATGTGGAGGACAACTCCACCATTCGGATGTGTGTAGGAGGTCAGTAATGCCTTGGGAGGAAGCCATTCTTCACGATTTGTTGACTTGGATATAGTCAACTTGCATGCACCTATTGTGGAGGGAGTATCCACTATACCGGATGTACGGGAGGCGAACATGCCTTGGGAGGATGGATTTCCTCATTCAAAAGAACAATTTGTTGTGGATGGAGACTCCACTATTCCAGATGCATTGACGGTGCATGGTGAGATGGCATGCCCAACCACTCACTTAGAGGTACTTGCTCAAAGGACAATAGAGCATGAACAATTTGCTCATTGTGTTGTGAAAGATCTTTCCCAACAGAGGGGGATAGATGAGCAAATAGATGAGGAGTTGGTTCTCACTCCTACTACAGAGATGGTTATTTCTCCCACTGCTTTGAGACGGAGATGGTTATTTCTCCTACTATTGCAGAGTTGGTTCTAACTCCTATTGCACAGATGGTCACATTTCTCTTATTGAGAAAGTTGGATGAGCACTACATGGTGTTGCAAGGACATGATCGAGGTGACTTTGATTGCAAGATAATTGAGTCTCTGTACAGGCTCCAACAAGCTACACAAGCCTGGAATAGATTTTTCAACCCACCTCTCCAAGGTTCTAATTTCAACACTCTGGAGATGGGGCTGATACTCTCAGCCATTGGTGATACATCACTGGTCAATGAATCACGTAACAAAGAACCAATGGACCACTTGCCATATTCTTTGTTTGTGGGACCAGATTTTGTTTTGCGGTTCTCCATTCGACAACCGCATCACAATCATGGACTGCTGATTTTGAAGTACAACCTACGACACAATCGTAGATGTAATAACTAAACATATGGGCTTTAGGAAATTTGTAAAATTTCGGGACAAACTTGGTATTTGTTGGCTAGATTTTCTACATAGCTGAAAACCTAGGCAGTCATGAGATAAATCTCCCTCATTTACCGGTGAGGCTCCCGTGTAAGATTTGTCAATTAAATATGCTAGTATCTATTTGTGGGTATTACTTTAACCATGCAGCTCATGAACCATAGCAGTATAGTTTTGCAGCAAGTAAACAACTATTAAAGAAAGGAAATATCTGATGAAGAAGGAAATAATAAAAACACAAGAAAGAAAGAGGGAAGATGTGCAACCCAATCAATAGATTACAGAGTTGATTGCATGCACATAGACAAAACAAATAGATATTAACATACAAAATTATAAGCAAAGGGAACTTTCAGATGTAGATATAGAATAATGCAAAGTTTATGAATAGATCTAAGACAAAAAGTTAGAAACAAAATGCACCGTGGACACAAAGTTCTCCGGAAATATGCTCCTTTCTATTTCTCTGCTTCAAATAGCTATCAGGGGTTTCAACACAAAGTCTGGAACACAAGAATGCTGCTAACAAATTCTCCTCCTTTAACCCCGTAGGTTCTTCCTCTATTTATAGTGTATAAAGGGCAATTACAATTAGGAATCTTTAAATGAATTCCCGCATGTGGAAGCTATGAAAAGGGAAACAACTGGCAATCTTCCTTCTGGAATTCCTCTTTGCATGACATGCATGATTTATAACTGAAAAATAGAACATTCTATTTTGCATGTCTGCCACCTATTTCCAAGTAATTGACTTCTTCAAGTAATGACTTTTAAACCAATCACTTAAGTTTTATAATTTAATTGATTGCTCAATTACTTTGTCGGAGAAAATAAAAGAAAGAGGAAAATAAATAAGAATAAAGCTGCAACCCTCCCAGTCTTGTTCTTTTTCGTTTGTTGCATGCAGTTGACTCTTTTGCCTTTGATTCTCACCAAACTGGATCTGGAAGCTATGAATGACTGTGATTTGCTTGCGGGTATTGCCTTTGACCTGTCTTCCCCTTATCCTTGAAGCTTTTGCAATTCTTCTTCAGTACATGCAAAGTAAATTCAATGAAGGCTTCAACTGGAAGATTGGGAGCACATGCACAAGATCCTGGAAGGAATTTTCCATGCATTGACTTCTACACGGCTGTGTTAGAAACAAGAGGATGAATTTTTGCCGGAAGCCTTTGCAATTATGAGATTTGGATCTGTCAATTAAATCGGTGATAGGTTCAGGGCCTATGTCTGTATCATTGACTTCAAAATCTGGAAGCTATGCATGATTCTATTGATCTTTCTCTTTCATCATGCTTCAACATGGCTGGAACAATCTTTGTCTGAGCTCTTTTCTTTTAATTCTATCGGAATCCCTTGCAATTGGATCCATTTGTGCAGATCTGGCTACTTCTTTAGATTCGGAAGACATTCAATGTATCTGACATTGATTTGAGCACCTGTGATGAATACTTGCAATTTATTCAGACAAAGATGGAGTCCATGGCATGATTACTTGATTTTTATCACCAAAATCTGCATATAAAGCTTGTTGCCCTAAAATTTGAGGTTTTGCTTGCATGCAAAGCAAACAAAAATATTATTTAATTCACCAGAGCACTTATACCAACATGCAGATAATTGTCACAGCAAAAATCAAGCCATTCCAACCCTAGGCGCCAAACTTTGAAGCTTTCCGGCAATGAAAAACACTTTTTGATGCAAAAATCCTCTTTTCTTGGGCGTCAAAACTGTCCGGGCTGCAATCTTTTGCAAAAAGAATTAATTACATTTTCATTATGGCAGCCCATGCTTATATAACCACAACATTCTATTTCTAATAATTGTCCACCCTATTTCTGGCAATTTAATTAAGAAACAATCAAACTTGCCATTTTTGGAAAGGGTCCGGGAAGATGTAGCAGCAAAAACTTGCATGTGCTGTAACTTTCATTCCGTGGCTCTGTTTTAGGTGTCGTTTTCTCTAAAAGTGCATATCTTCTCGAGCTCTACGCATTAATGGCAATATTTTTCTTATTTTCATAAAATCCATTTACTCCAAAAAATGCAACTGGCCTAGAGAGGCTTTTTGTGCATGACTTCATCTTTTTTGACCAGAAGCTTGCTTTCTGAGGCTGATTCCTTCTGGTGCGGCGGCCGTAAATGATCTCCAGATGCTTCAGGCAAGTAAACAGACTATACTGGCGAAGTAATGGACCCAGGAATTGAACAGAAAGATTACGGGGAAAACTGGAGAAAAATGCAAAAGAAATAAATAAAAACAAAAAACGTTACCAGAAGTCACAGACAAAGCTCAGGATTCATTCCTAGTGAAAACCCTATTGATATATGTGAATACTGACATGCAAAACTTCAGCAGGGTTCAACCGGAGCACAATTTACTTCAAACGGGGCATTATTTATTTAATAAATAATTAAATAAAAATTTCTCGCAGACAAAACTTGGCGGAGTGATAAAATGAGTTTTGGCATCTAGGTATTTGTCGAAATTGGCTCATATGATTCACTGGGAATATCTTAATGCAATACAGGCATCTTCTGGCAATAAAAACACAAAAAGACTCATATTTTAAAAGAATGAAAATTTTAAACATGGGGTAGTCTCAGATTTTAGGGTAAAATCTGGAGACACCAGTATTGTTTCCAGTTTAGTCATTAAGAGGGGGTGTTAAAATATGGAGCATTATATAGCCTATAATGCAGTTATGTAGTTGTGATTCAGTTGGTAACTGTTCAACCAAATGTAACTACCTCTCTCATAATAAATACACCCTGCCTAAATCATTTGAGTAGTGTAGTTTGCCTTCTCTGTATTCTTTCTTCTCTTTGCATATGCTAACACAACACAAATGTTTGTAGCAAGTTGCCTCTTTCTTGCTATTTCAGCCTCTATCTCATTTTGTGTAGCTTTCTCTTCATTATATTTCTCAATCATGTGTTGCATTTGCAATCTACTAGATTCAATCTTTGGTGCATCACATGGGGCAACTTGGCCTCTTTGACCAGCCAAGTGTTGCATTTGCAATCCACTGGATTCAATCTTTGGTGCATCACATGGGGCAACTTGGCCTCTTTGACCAGCCAAGTGTTGCTTCAACCTATGAATGCCTCCCCTTCCCCCAAGTGTTTCTTATAGTATTTGCAAAACACTTGATTATCAACAATATCAACATGGCTCCATGTAGGGTCTTTGACTCGGGAGGCATGGTAAATGCAAACAAATCTGAAAATAAAAATATGCAAACCTATCTTAATTTTTTTGCAACAAAAGAAATATATTTCAGATTTGCAATATTATGAGAGAGAAAAATAGGGGCAGATTTTTGTTTTTAACATACCTTTCAATGAAATGAACTATGAAGATCAATGGGCACAAGAATCCAGTCAAGAAATCCTCCAAGATTGTAGATAGGTTGTAGCCTCGCAATGTAGATGCTAAATCCACCACAAATACCAACCAAGCTCCAAGCTCACTCCAAATCACAACTCTTCAATGCAGCTCCATAAACTCCAAATGCTCACAAATGCTCACAAATGCACAATGAGAGAGGTGTGAAACAAATAGAAGGGGGTGGGGTTATAGAACATCACTTTAAGGTTAGGGTTGAAAGAAATCACTTAAAAGTAAGTGGAAAAAAGTTTTGAAGTAAAAGAGAATCGTGGTACGGTTCAGACCGGTTCCGTCACGGAACCGGTTAGTAATTCAGTTTTCAGAGCGGTTTTACATTTTTAAAGTTAAACCAGCCGAACTGGAACCAGATGACATTAATTAATTATCTTTTGATCCGATGGGTAGTCTCTGACAAAAGTTTTCTTGGATATGTAAAATTGCATTGTAAATCATTGGTAAAAGGGTTGTGCTTTCAGCTGTTATGCTTTGTAAGATATAACTGTTTTCCTGTTAAAAATGTTCATTACAAAATGTTTTTGAATCTAATTGTTTTTTTGAAAATGGGTGCATTATTGGTGGTATCTGACACCCTTACACACTTTTTTGATTGAGTGGGGAATTTATTTCCCATGAAGAAGACAACTTACAGGGAAAATCACGACAAAGCTTTCCAAATCTGGCAAGCTCCCATGCGAAAAAGATGAGATCGTTGTTGTTATTTAGTAAGGCTCAGATCCTACTGAAGATGCTGTTGATTAGTGAGGCCCAACTTCCATTGAAGATGAAGATGTCGATCAACGAGGTCCAGTTCCCACTGAGGAAGCATAGTGAGGCCCAAGTTTGACGAGGCCCAGTCCCACCCGAGGATGAGATAGTGAGGCCCAGTCCCACTATTGTGTTTTTAAGTATTGTGATGCCAATATCCACAATTGTGGTTGGAGAGTGGTGGAGTATGTCCCAATTTGAAGTATTGTTCAGTGAGGTTGTTTCTTGCTGAGGTGTAGTGAGGCCCAGACCCACTATTGTGTTTGGAGAATAGTTGAGTGTGTCGACATTCGTATGTGTTATGAACAGTTGAGTGTGTACCTGTTCATTAACGTGTGAGGACACCCAGTCCTGAACAGAGTGCCTTTCTATAGATATTTGAGTGTATCCCTATTTACACGTGTGTGTAGTAGGGCCAGTCCCATTACTGTTGTTTTGGTGAATTGATCTGTAGTGTGTGTATGTCACAGTCCTCATATGAGGACTATTCTCTCCCACTTGGAACTCTGATGAAATGGGGGTGTTAGGTTTTTGTATTACGCCATAATATAATTGTGAGATAAATAGGTTGTTAGCAGTTGTACTAGATGGGTTTGAATTATATAAACGTATTAGAGTTTGGTTGTTGGGTGGTTATTATACCCACGTAGATTAGAATAGGTTTAGAGATAAGTGCTTGATGATAGGATTTGTATCCTATAAAAAAGGATCACAACAAGCCAATCTATTGTATAAAATTTAATATCTCTTAAAGTTCGAATAAAATATAGACAAGTTTTATTTGAATACCAACAAAAAGAACTTGGTTGTCTTATTATCTGAGGAACAATTTTATCTCCTATTAGTGTGGGTGCATACTTATCTTTTTTTTTCAATGGTTTGGTATGATTATACAGATCTATGAGGGTTTTATCTAATATTTAATTTTGGATATACATGAAATGAATAGCCATCTAACAATGACTCGTCTCTGTTGCAGATATGCACAGTATAGGAAAACAAGAGAGTTGATTGACAAATATGAAGGTGGATTAGAAGCATTTTCTAGGGGTTTTGAGAAGATGGGATTTAATCGCAGGTAATGTTAACAATTTCCTTTTCAGCTATCTACAGGTGGATACCATTGAAGCATTTTTTCTTCTGGTGTCTATGGGATGGGAAATAATTGGAAATTTAAGAGAATAATAGAGTCTATGAATGTTATGGTAAATAAATTTGTTTATGGTATCAAGAGAAATGCAGATGAAAGTCTCATGTTGATGGATTTACTGAATGCATTATATTTGCCTAGTGTGGTAGGATATTTTGAAAAAATACTTACTACAAAAGCCTGTGCCTCACCTGATTCTTTTTTAAATTGGGGTCCAGTCATCGAGGGAGGGAATGTAATATGATCTGTTTAAGTTCATGTTTCTGAATTATAAGAAATACTAACTTAGAATACCGTGTAGGAAATAAGTGCATCTTAGAATATTCTGAAATTTTATCCTGCCACACAATTGCTTCTTGTTGGCATAGGTTTTACTTTCTGATTCATTTATCAATTGATTCATATGAATGCATTTTCTATATTGGATTGTGGGAAAATTGTGCAAATTGATTTATATTATTGGTTGTTACTGAAATGAGAGCAGTAATTAGTTGTGATTTTTCTGAGAAGTTTTTGTATAGCATGGTTGCAGTGTGAATGGAATATCATACAGAGAGTGGGCACCTGGCGCTAAGGTCGATATCGTTCTTATGAACATTTCTCGAGTTACTTTTTTCTTCTCTTGTAGCTTTTTATTGTACCTGAGAAGAAAGTGATTATGTTCTAATTGTGTGCTCCTGTTATTTCACTCTTTTAGTTTATGTGCTTCTGTCAACTAAAATTTGCAATTATTGTGTCTTTAACTAGGTTGCTTGCTTCAATTAGTTATTTAATATTGCTTTTTTGCAGTCAGCATCACTTATAGGAGATTTCAACAACTGGAATCCCAATGCTGATGTTATGACCAAGGTTGGTTTCTTTTCCTGATTGGAATCCTAAAGTTAATCCTTGCTTCTTGCTTCTTGGACCATGCATTTCTATTGCCTTCTAGTGTGTCTGGATAAAAACGATTCTTAAACTACATCTGTATGCATACTACCCCAGAATGTGTTGTATAAATAAATTACATGTGGAGTAATCAAAGATCATCATATTTGCAATTTCATGTTTCTATCTTTGTTCTTTGTGTTCATGCTCAAACCATACGGCTAATTTTTTTACATTATTCACTAAATATTCCCGATACTCAACATTTTTTTAAAGAAACCAAAGCGGCAATACAAATTCTGAAACCTCATAATGGTGTTGGAAACTACAAACGTTGGAAGAAAATCGAGAAATAGTTTTGTTAGTGACTGATTATATAGTTTATACCTAAATCGTATAATATTTACTTGCACCCTTCACAACTTCCTTGTATTTAGCTGTAGATGACAATTTAACTGTTGCTTGTTTCCTGCGCATCTGGGAAACTACACCAGAAACTTTTGTAGTGCATACCCTGATATAGAGTCTAGATTTCTTCTAATCTGCATCTATAGCTTAATCTACAAATTCTATCAGCTTGAACTATATCCATCTTCATAAATTCAAGTTCAAAAGTAATAGTTCCTTTTGCATAACTGATAATTCCCGTGATAGCCTTTCAATGAAGATTTTGGAATTTGATATAGATTTTGTCATCATTTTATTAGTGCAATCGTTATCAAGTTGAAGTATCCCTGTAATAAGCTATATTAAACTCCTGACCAATGCTTGTACAGTATCCCACCAATAGTTTTCATTTCCCTAGGTTGTTAACTTAGTACTAGTCATTGATCTGCAATCCTACATATGATATTTCTGCAACAAATCCTGTCTATACTTTGACATTGACTTAAAAACGTGGTTTCTTTTCTGCCAAATCTCAATACCAAAATAGTAGTATCTAAGATCAATCTCTGTTATATGAAGTGTCTTGCCAATTTTCCTTCAAAACTTGATCAACATAGTGCTACTTCTTGACTGGATCAAATCATCAACATATACAGCCGGGTTTAGGATATTTGCTCCATCAATCTTCAAGTACAGATCATTGTCTGATTCATTTTTCACAAATCATATTGATCTGAAATATTTCTATTTAAGCATGCCACATTCTGGGAGCATGTTTCAACGTTTGTTATCCCAAAGTTTTGTTAACGGGGTTGCAGGGATAGAGGATGGGCATCAGTGACATATGGGGACACCTCTGTGCCCTCCCCTCCTCCCGTCCCTCCCATAAATAAAGAAAAGAATTGGGAGATGTTGTCGTTCTTGTCATAAAGGAGCAGCGCCTTGAACATATCAATGATATAAGAATTTAAAAAATCAGAAGTTTCTTTTTAGTTAATAACTGACCATAAATAAATACAATGAATTAAAAAATAACTAAATAGAAACTGCTAAACTGTTGCATTTCTTATTACTAAATCAAAATGAAATACAATCATTGCAGATAGCTCATATATTAAGATTCAGTATTTTTTTTTTTGGCTGCTGCTATCAATGTTTAAAGCCTACTACTTGTTTGCTGATACTACGTAGAAACTATTATTTTTGCTATGTCCCCAGATTAACATTTGATCTGCTGTTTAACTTGAGAAACACACCATGAGGCTCACTAGAGGCATTTAGAAATTTTAAAAACTTGATACTTTTATTTTTTGGTTTATTTCTAGGAGATCTGTTGGATTCCCCATTTTGAGGGGCCATATATTTTGCCATGTCCCCTGCTGTTGACCATGTCCTAATCATGTCTGGTAAAGTCCTCGGGCCATGCTCACATCATGAGGACACAAGTGAATGCAAGGGACACATCTTTGGGTAATATTGGTTTCAAGTGTCAACCCATTTCAATTTTGCATACAAGATGCTTATAGTTCAACAGCCTATAATAGTCAAGAATAGGATTATTTATATGCATGATTACCTAAGACTTTGGGATGGCAAAATATTTCCTGGATTTGGGGACGTCTATTAAAATAATATATGAAATTTCTTTAAATTACAAGTATAGCTAAAATAAACTAGGATTTAAAGCTGAAAAACCAAAGGATGAAGCCATTAACATAAGCCAAAATCTGATATTTATTATTGAGTCATTGACATAGAATTGAGATACATTGATAGTGATATAATGATACATCAACAATAAACATGCACATTGCAGCCTCAAAGTTGAGAGTCATGACAATGAAAAACAAAAGACTTAAGAGTACATGATGATGATACATATCACAATGATTATTAACCAACACTAGAAGAGTACATATATGATAACCAAAATGGTAAAAGCTAAAACATAGTCCGCAACTCAATAACTAGAGTTGCTCTTTAAAGGAATACTTGTGAACAATTGCTCCTCCCTCACTGGGACTATCGACATCATCTTCATCCTGTAAGGGGATCCCGACCAATCCCTGCTACTCCTTTTGATCATTATGAATCTGCCTTGGCTCATCAAGTACCACATCCCACTGTAATGTTGCACTCTCCTTGTATTGAGGTGTCTTGCAATCCATGAGATGCAAGGCACTTTGTACAACATTAAGTTTCTCCGCTCTTTTAGAGGTAAGTTTGTTCGTCTTAAGAGAATGATTCCACCCATATGTCAACCAATTCCACTCAAAAGCAGAGGAACTATAAACTTAAGTAAGGAGGAAAATGGAAAGTGTACACGATAATCTTTGAGGCCTATACATTCTCCACCAATTCGTTAGACTGAGTTGTGCCAATGTGCTCCTATCTATCCTAGTCGAAGATTTGTCGCCCTCAAGATCCACAAATTTGAGCCAATCAGTTATAACTTGTGAAACATCCTCAACATTATACATTTTTTCTAGGGATTTCAAGAAACCCTTCACCTTCTCGCCATCTATGGGGACAATTCCGACAAGACTCTCCACACACCATTTAGGATTTAGTGTATATGCGGCCTTGTGTAATGGGGTGTTCATGTTCTCTCACTACTCAATGATGGACTAAACATGCTGGTGGTAGAACTCTAGGGTGGGGTCCCTTATCTGCATAGCTGCCTTCATCTGGCCAAACATGCTGTCAATACACTCATATTGCTCCCAAGGCTAGGGCTATCAAAATCCCATATTTGATCACATTGAAAATTGAGATACAATAGGTGTGATGTATCTCACATCTGCCCAAACGTCTTTTTGCCACCACTGTTTTTACCCTCTTCCCCTGCTTTTTCTAGACTTCCTTCAGCAAGTCCACTTGTGCGTTATGATCATAATTTGCAGGGGATTTTGCAACTCAAGCATCCTATCCAACAAAATAAAGTAGGATGTAAATTGTGTGTCCATTGGCTTGAGGAATTCCTTCCTTGAAATGGTACGGAGGAGTACCAATGATGTGTGGTGATTGTAGATGAACATTTGCACCTCTCTAGTCTCTATTACTACCCTTTTGATCCATTCAATTTTACCAATCTCTTTTATTGCATTTGTTCATGGGAATGCACACCACGGGGTCTAAAACATATACGGGTAGTGGGTCTCAACAAGCTTACTTGTTCTGCAGACATATCTGCATCTGTAACAAGCTTACCTATTGCTTTGCACACATAACTACATTTGTAACATCCCTTACAATGTTGGTATGGCCAACCTCCTCAATGGCATCTTGCAAAATAGGAAATTGAAACTCAAGATCCTTCCTCTTTCAGGACAGTTAACGACCCTAAAAAATTAAGGACCCTCTTTGCATGAGACAATGATATTGATGAGTGGGTGGTGTCTAACAACCATGAGAGACCCATATGCACATCATCTCCTCCATTATTAAATTAACCTTGGAATAGTTCCTATCCAAGATTGTGGCCCTCAATTTTTTGTCTCTTGAAGCACATAACCTTACACCTGTTTTGGCTACCATATCCATAGGCTCTTTGAAATAAGGAGAACAAGCAACATGAAATGGGATGCTAGTGGAATAGAAGAATTTCTGATGGCATCATTAGCCTTCTCCCTGGCATTTGCATCATACATATCCACAACTGGATTGTGGGCCATGACCTTGCTTTTCCCCTACCACTAATAGCATCCACAGTCACCTCATAACTTGCTGTAGTATTGGAGAAAGCACTCCTCAGAAGTTCTACAAGAACTAGAAGGGCTGCAAGTAGTGCTGCGCAATCAAGTCAATGAACATATATTGCACTTCCATGTCTTAGCTTACCTCAAGTGTTTGATTTGTGACCTTCGATGACTTGAGCAACTTGTTTCAAAGTTTGTTGTTTTGACAAATGGTACCTTAGCTTATTTGTTCAACATCTTAGAGGGGCAGCTAAACTCATTGACACTCCCATGTGAACTGTCACTTAGGGTTGCGGTTGCATTTCTCTTTGTACACCCCCACTCATCTCATCACCCATTTCATGCTCAGCTTCATACTCACTATTTGAACTCATTTTGGGACTGCAATAGTTAATAAACAACAATATAACTATTCTAATTTCTGATTTTCATATGAACAATGAGAAAAACATAAAGCAAAAAACAAGAAGAATTTCCGATTTTCATAATGACTGACAAAAACAAAAACAAAAACCAAAATAACAGCCAATACTCTTATCCCATTTTGCATTTTGGAAAAAATAACAAAAAAAAACAAGCTTAAGCGATTGTGCATTTGGGGAAAGAAAGAAATGAAAAACAGAACAACAGTGCCATTCCTTAACCCATTTCGCATTTGATTTAAAAAAAAACAGCTAACACTAATGGTCTAATTTCCTTGATCCATCTTGCATTTTCAAAGCAATAATAAAAAAAGCCTAATTTGTTATTCCCTTAATCCATTTTGATTTGGAAAAAAGCAAAAACAAGAAGCAAGGGATCATTGTACATTCCTTGTTCTTGCTCTTCCTCTATTGCTTCTTGTAAGTGTGATTAAAATTAATGTAAACTAGGTTTTTATAAGTCTTTTGATGTATTTTAGGGTTAGGGTTGTAGTATTGTAGTTTAAACATAATTGGGTTAGGTGTTTTTTAATTTTTTATTTGAGGCAGCAACTGTTAAGCACCACAAGGGATGGTGGGATGTCCTGGGACATTCTTCGACCATCCCAAGGACGTCACGACATCCTCTATAGTGTCCCCTACCATTTGAAGAATCCACAACTTTCCGGGATCATTCCATGAAGTCAGGGAATTTCCTGAGGATGTTCCATTATTTTTAGACTAGGGGGCGCATGGGGAGACGTTTTGACTTTGTCCCCAAGTTCCCAAAATGTCTTGGACGTCAGGGACGGCTTGGAGATGGTGAGTGTGCATCCTTGTGCAACACTGGTTGTAGGACATAGAAACTAGTGTAAAGCTAGATCAAGAGAATGGAACTCTTCTTTTTCTATCCCTTATTTTAATAATACATTTTCTATTCTTTGCGTGTATTTATTCTTGCACTGTTTGAGATGCTGTATACCTAAAAATATTTAAATTTTAGAGAAGATGGTCTTGTACCTCTTGTTCAAAACTATTTAGTCGCACCATTGACAAATGCACTCTTAACATCCATTTGATACTCCTCGTAGCCGAATTGTGCTGCAACATTCAACAGAAATATGGTTTGGTGTTATCTTTGCTACTAGTGCAAATGTCCTCTCAAAGTCTGCACTTTTTAATGGAGCATAACTCTTTGACAATGAGCTTGTATGTATGTTTGTCACAATGCCATTGGAAGGTTATAGCTTGCATCCTATCGCCTTTATGTTTCTAGTAATCATTATGAGTTTCCACGTGTCTTACTTCAAGACTGATTCAAATTTGTCCTTTATGGTTTTGAAACCATTATGAACTTACCTAGATAAAAATATTGTGGACTTTATTGATTAGGGTCCTATTGGTTAAGTCATAAAATGTTGGGACAACTATAGGCTATAATAGGACAAAAATAAAGTGATGTGGTATCGAGCCATTTCATACCGGAAAGATGTACATCAGTTTTTCTCATATGTGTAGTCGTGATACATGATTATAATTAATGAGGAGGTTTTAGTTTGAAACATCATTAATTCATGTGTTTTGCATTTATTTTATAACCATTGTATAAGAGGAATGTCAATCGTATGGCCTTGGTGTCCCCAAGATTTCACCTTGAAATTTAAGACTACCCCATGTAAAATTTTTCGTACTTTTAAAATATTGGATTGTTTTGTGTTTTTATTGTCAGAAAGTGTTTGTATTGTGTCGAGATATTCCCAGAGAGTCATATTAGCCAATTTCGCCAAATACCCAGATGCCCAAAATCGTTATATTCTGTCACTAGGGTTTGCTTGTGGGAAATTTGTATTTTATTATATTGAACCCCTTTGAGGCAAATTGTGCTCGGTTTAACCACTGTTGTGGTCTTACATGTCAACATTCCCATATACCAAGAGGGTTTTAACCAGGATGAATCCCGAGCTTTATCTCTGTGACTTCGGCGCAACGCGTTTTGCGTTTTTAGTGTTTTTCCATTTTGTTTTCTCGTGAAATTTTTCTAGGTCAATTCCTTTTCCGGTTTAATCGATTTCTTGCACGGAGTATCTGGAGATCACCTATGGACGTTATGCCAGAAGGAATTTGTCACAAGAGGTTTGGTTCTCTCTAAAAAGACGAAGTCATGCACGAAAAAACTTCTTTTGGGCAGGCCGCATTTTTGGAAAAAGAAGGTTTTAAGCTACAATGGGATTTTTGGTAGCAGCAGACAGGTGGGAATTTTGTACCTGCCTAGCAGGGTACTTTTTCCCATGGAAGCAATGCCACTTAAGTCACAATGGGAAAATTAAAGGCAACAGGCAGGCGGAAATTTCTTACCTGCCTTGCAGGGTGAAAATTCCCATTGTGAAATAAAAGAAAATCACTTAAGGCATTGATGGGATTTTCTTACCTGCCTTGCAGGGTAAAAATCCCATTATGAAAGTCAAACAACTTAAGTGGATCATGGGATTTTTGGAGCTGCGGTGCAAGGTGAATAATCCCATTGAAAAATAACTTTTAAAAATAGAAATGGCTTATGTCAAAAAGTGTGCCCCATATGGAAGAGGAATAATACTTTTTAAAGTATTAATTGATGTAATTAATTCCTATTTTTAGTGGATGAGGTCAAAGCACACTGTGAAGCTTAAGTGAACTGGAAGTAGAGAGCTAAAATTAAATAAATTTAATTTATTTAATGGCAGCCATGAGCATGCACAAAATAGGCGCCCCATTTGAAGAGAAAAGCTTGTTAATTAATTAATTAATTGCCAGGAATAGGAGGGGCAATAATTAATTATAGAATGATGAGGGTTATATAAGCATGGGCTGCCATAAGGATGAATTAATTAATTCTTTAGCAAGGAAGTGCAGCCCAGACAATTTTGGCACCCCATTTGAAGAGGAATTTTGCTCAGAAGGTGTGTTTATTGCTGGAAGCTTCAAAATTTGGCGCCTAGGTTTGAAGGAGCTTGATTTGTGTCTGAATAATTGTCTGCATAGTGGTACAGGTGCTTAGGTGAAGTTGATAAAATTCATGCTTGCTTTGCATGCAAACAAAACATCAAATTTTTGGGGCAGCAGACTTGATATATGCAGATTTTTATAATTAAAATCCAGTGTTCATGTTCCGGTTGCCATCTTTGTTTGAATTAATTGCAAGAATTCATTACAGGTGCTTTTATAAGAGAAAGGGAGCTTAAATCAATGTCCAATACATTGAACATATCCTCCGAATCTGAAGAAATCTCCAGATCTGCACCGATTGTGAAGAATTTCGGCCGAATAAAAAGAAAAAGAATTGCTCAGACAAAGATTGCTCTAGCCATGGCAAAGCAGATGAACGATAAAGCTCGCTTAATCACGCATTACTTCCGATTTGGTCGACATCGGAGGCACATATCCAAATCTAGATCCAGATCTCATAATTGCAAAGGCTTCCGGCAAAAATTCATCCTCTTGTTTATGACGCAGCCTGTGTAGAAGTCAGTGTATGGAGAATTCCTTTCAGGATTTTGTGCATGTGCTCTTAATCTTCCAGTTGAAGCCTGTTATCCAAAATTCACCCCCTCAGGGTAAATTTTGATAACATGCATCAGATCTTGGGGGCCAGGAAAAATCATGAAAATCGGCTAAGTCCTAAGTCTAGGCAGTTGGGACAGTTGGGACGTTGGGGCGCGAACCGGCCGAAAAGCCACCAGGAATCCGCGCAGTGATTGGGACATCTGGGCCGTAGGTACACGCGGGACGCGAAAAGCCCGAATCGACCGAAAGAAAGAAAATTTGCCTAAGTCTTTGTTTGGGACAGTTGGGACAAAAGTACGCGGAGGACGCGAACCGGCCGGTTCGGCCGAAACAGAGGATTTTCGTTTGGGACATCTGGGCCAAAAGTACGCGCGGGACGCGAAAAGCCGAAGGAGCCGAGAGCAAATCAAATCTTGCCACGTGTCTTCGCGTCAAAGAGGGACAAGGAAGCCCGAATCGGGCGGTTCGGAGAAATTTGTCCCAGACGATTTGGGACATCCGGGCCAAAAGTACGCGTGGGACGCGGGGAGCCGAAAGAGCCGCCAACGAATCAGGTTGTGACACGTGTCACAAGGGGAAGCGCAATGTAAATTGGCTAAGTGTTTTTTGGCCAAAAAATTTCAAAGGGCAAGGTTTGAAGGGTCGGCCCGAGCCAATAGACATAGGACACGTGTCCTAAGGAGAAGGGGAGTGCGGAGCTCGGGAGGACTTAAGAGAATTTGGCAAAAGTTTTGGCCAAAAAACTAAAAGGTAAAAGATGCCCCCGCACCCCAGTCAACGAACCAGCACCTGACACGTGGCATCCGACCGGCGGAGTGCGGAAATTTTTCAAATTTTTTCCAAAATGCAAAAAGGTCAAAATTTTAAAGTTTTGCCCGCCGATCCGTTTTTTGGGCCGTTTTGCCCTAAAACTTCAGACCTTCATATCTTTTGATCCAGAGCTCGGATTTGCACGTTCTTTATATCATTGGAAAGCTTATGAAATTCTCTACAGGATTCCATGGTCAATCTCGAATTTTGGTTCAGTTTCAAGAGAGAAAATTCAAAAGCGGCTCTGCCACGCGTCCATGGCCAGAAATGACATTTCAGCGACCAAATTTAATACAGAATGGGTCGCATTCTCCTCCAATTTGGTCAAAAATGACAGGGTATGGGTTTGTAAGGTCCTCCATGCTGATTTAATGCACTTGCAATCAATGAAGAATGGGCTCCTACGTTTTGTATGTTTTCTCTCTCCTGGGCTCGACCAATGCAATGTAAAAGCCATATTTGGCTCATTTCTTCAGGGTGGAACACTTTTTGGCATAGCAAACTTCTTCTTTCACCTCCAGCAAGTGATTGTTGCAAGAATCAAACCTCTTCAAAGATTGTAACAGTTTTTCTACCTCTCTGAGGTTGTAATAAAGTGGTTTTGACATTGAAAATGATAATGCAAGCTTTGTGAATGGGTTTCACCTTTGTTTGTATTATTTGCTTCATTTCGATCCTAAATTATATCTTATCAACTTTGTGTATGTTTTATGTTGCAATCTTTGGTTTGTGTCTATTTGCATGACAAAAATATTCACCATTCCTTTTGGTGCATCACTATCTTTAGTTAGTTTCAATTTTTGCATTTCTATCCGTCTCCTTGCAATTTAGAGTAGGATTAGGATCCGAACCTCTGTAGTTGTGCAAATATAGATCTAAATCAGAGGAGTTTGAGGAACCAGCCTCTAATTTGAAGATTCCTCTCTCGGTTCTACAAGTCCCACACTTGGAGAGGTTTCCATGTTGTGCAATCACACTGGATGCCTAAGACATCATTTAGAACCTTGATTTGCATCCAGGGGTGCTGTGATTTTGCACTAACAAAGCCTTCATTGAATTTGCATTCACCCGGAGTGGTTTCTAAAATTTTTAATTGCTCATATGCAATTAAAAAATAAAAATGATGAGTTATTTACGGCAAACATTGCACTGATGCATGTATTGGAGAAGAACTACAAAAGCTTCATGGATAAGAAGGAAGACACGTCAAAGGCAATACTTGCAAGCAAATCATAGTTACTTGCTTCTAGATCCAACCGCTTCCAAATCCAACTGCTTCCAGATCCAGTTTGGTGAGAATCAAAGGCAAAAGAATCAGCTGCATGCAGAATATGAAAAAGGACAAGACTGCAACTTTCCTCTTTCTTCTTCTTTCTCTTATTTCCTCCGACAAAGTAATTGAGCGATCAATTAAATTATAAAACTTAAGTGATCGGTTTAAAAGCCATTACTTGAAGAAGTCAATTACTTGGAAATAGGTGGCATACATGCAAAATAGAAGGTTCTATCTTCAGTTGCAAATCATGCATGTCATGCAAAGAGGAATTCTAGGAGGGAGATTGCTAGTTGTTTCCTTTCCCACTTCCACATGTGCCAGTTCAACTAAAAGCTTCCGACTTGTAATTGCCCCTCTACATTCTATAAGTAGAGGAAGAACTTTCAGTTAAGGAGGAAAATTTGTAAGTAGCATTCTCGTGTTCCAGACTTTGTGTCAAAACCCCTAATAGCTATTTAAAACAAAGGAATACAAAGGAGCAGATTTCCGGAGAACTTTGTGTCACGGTGCATTTTGTTTTTAGCTTTTGTCTTAGATCTACTTATAAACTTTGTGTTATTTTAGATTTAGATCGAAGTTTGCCTTTTGCTTATAATTCTGTGTTTGATATCTCGTTGGTTCCATCTATGTGCATGCAATCAACTCTGTTATCTATTGATTGGGTTGCACATCTTCCCTATTTCTTCCCTGTGTTTTATTATTCCCTTCTTCTTTAAATATTTCATTTCTTTAAACAACTGCTTACTTGCTGCAAAACTATACAACTATGGTTCATGAGCTGCATGGTTAAAGTAAAACCCCATATAGATACTAGCATATTTTAATTTTCAAATCTGACACGGGAGCCTCACCGGTAAATGAGGGAGTTTTATCTTATGATTGCCTAGGTTTTCAGCTATGCAAGAAATCTAGCCAACAGCCTTAAAACAAAGCGGGAATTAAGGTATAAAAAGTCAATTGCTTTGTTTCGTTTAGTAGAGGATGTAAAGAGTATCTTTGAATAACTAGATAGAAAAAGGAAACAAGAAGATGACAAACCTAGCTAAATGTAAACGTCCGTTTCATTTGTGAGAGACAAGGGTGGATTCAAAATCCCAAGAAAGTTTATATGTGATATATTTTTAATAAGTTGAAAGGTTCAAGAGCCAATGTCTATCAATGTTCTAGTAAAGTCTCTTGATTATTAAGAAGAGGAGGAAAATTTTAAAAGAGAACATTTTATCAAAGATTCAAAGGATTTCACATGTAAAGCCAAAGGTACAAGATGCAGACCAATAAGTCAAAGACCGCATCAAGAAAGAATTGAAGACTCAGACAATTGCATTGAAGAATCAAAGACACCATACGTTTCCAGACAACTCAAGAAATTTTGCCACCAGATGTTGCAAAATGATTTCCATATAGGCAAGATCCCTAACACCTAAGCATTTGGCCTAGTTGTCAACCTTGCGAAATTGAGATCTACAACTTGAAACGTAAGATACCGGTTTGTTTTGTGTATGGGTTTGGGTTCAACAAATTGGGTTGGTGCATATGACCATTTTTGCCTCGAGTACGACTCAGATACGACTGTACATTTTTAAAATATAAAATATAAATCTAGCCTAATAAACAACTGTTAACCACATGGTATGCATAGAATAAACAAAATAACCACAAAAACACTAGTGATAAATAGATAATGTTAACTGAATGCCAGATGGCATGATATTTATTAATTATTAAGTCAAAATTATTATTCATTGTTATATTACATTTCATCGAAAGCATCATCAACATCATTGGAACCTAAGCCATAGGGTTCGGCGATTTTCAGGCAAAATGTTCAAAAATTAGCGAACTTTACTGGAGGGGAGGAAATTCGTGAATATTCGTTAAAGTGCGACCAAGAAAATCCTGGACGAGTTACAAGTGGTCAAGGTTGAAAGTGCCCTAATCGAGTTGTGAGTGACTTGTGAGAGTGGAAGTGCCCTTGTGCGGCTGTGCTTGTGAGAGTGGTCAGAGACTCGGATATATCATAGAATCAAAAGCCCTATCAGTTGACTGTATATCGGTGAAAACGCCAAACGAATTTGCTAGTGCCAATCCTCCAAAAGTGAGGACTGTAAACTGCCGCCAGTTGCTTCTATACACTGCCATTCACACCATTCCAGAGGAGTCCGCTACAGGGATGTCGAGGCTCTAAGAGTCTAAAGCCAAAAACTTTGAAAATGTTCGATTAGGTTAAAGTTTTTAATCATAACATCTTCGATTTTTTTGTTTTTAGTTTGTAATATCAAATATGTATAGTCACGATTTTATATTTCCATGTCTATTACTTTATTAAAAATATTTATTTCAATAAAGTAATTAAAAATAAAATGTTTAATTATTTAATTATTTAGTTTTTAACTTTAATATTTAAAAAAATATTTATTTAACATTTATATATATTATAAAATATAACAAAAATTAAGTTTATATTTTTGTAACATATTAACAATATATAATATTATATTAGACCAATCGAATTTAATCACGCTTTGTTTTTTCGAATTTTTCATTCCCGAACTTAATCCGAATTTCATCTTCGCGGATCTTGAACTCGAACATGAACCTTTGTGACTTAGATTGGAACCACAAGTATAGCACGACCTCCTGCACTCCCACTAGCTATCCTATGTATGTTGTTCAAAGTTGAAGAAGTCTCCATGTCGAGTAATGAAAGTTGGGCAATGGAAGCATTCAAGTCAACATGCTCGGGTTTACATCCAAAGACTTCCTCACCTCTTCCTTGTGCTCCGCCTACTTGTGTGATAGAAGGTGCATGTTGGAATGCACATAGACCAATTCCATGAACTTTATTGCTGCCATTTTGTTGCATTTAATTGAGTGGATAATGGTGCATGTACTCCATTTTCCACAAATGAAGATGAACTTGCAATCTATTGAGGCGAATAAATGCAAATCAATTTCTTATAAAATTAAAAGCTCAAACTTAAAACAAAAAGAAAGTTAAAGAGTTAACAATAAAAATCTTATTTGTGATAAGATTTTGGTTGCAAGAGACTACAGGTGCATGGATCCTTGGCCATGGAGGTACCAACACGTATGAGCGTCCTTCTTGTACTTGTCCCAAAGAGTGCTAAGGTTGTGACTTGTGGAGGTTATGAAATTCCCAAACTTGCCGACAACTATGTCTTCCACATCAGGATCACGAAAGAGCCCAATGATTGTCATTTTATATCGTTCACTTCAACATCCCTAGATGGTGGTATCCCGGGGAAAACGAAGGATCTCAAATGTTGTAGTATCTAAGAGTAAATGCAAAGGCAAGGAAATGCAAGTGGGTGGTCATTTTGTTCTTTTGCTGAATGAAAAATGGTTGTAGTTAGAAAAACGTTTCCTTAGGACCTTGGTCTTTTGCATTTATAATGGGCTTCATCTTCTCTATCACCGAGTTGTGACGATCAAATATCTCTCCCAAACATGAGTGATCTTTGTTAGCAAATTGGCTCATACTCATGATGGGCTCTGTGAAACTAACCAATAATCTACAAGAGCCCAACACTTATCATCTAAGATCAACATCTTCACTTTTTGGGTCCTCTTAGTGTTCAACTGCCTCCATGCAGTCCAAAGGTTGTTGGTAACCATGTTGCAAAGTGTTTCTCGCACTTTCACAAGTTGTCTCAAGATAACTGTGTTCAAAGTGAATTGAGTTTCAACAATGTAGTAGGAAGTTAAAACAAAAAGTTAAAAAAGTAGGTACATTGTTATATCATATACATATTTTTTTAATTTAAAAATTTAAAAAACAAAATAGATGATATAAAATCTAAATTGTAAATTAAAATATTTGAAGTAAATAAAAAAAAAGTGTATCATATACCTTCAACAACTCCTAACTTCAAGAACATTTTGAAGATGGATTGTGACATATGATGGTTCATGACAAACATTTGCATCTTTTTGGCATCGACATATACCTCTTTGGTCCACTCTGTTTTTCTGTACAACTTTGTATCGTTAAAATGAGTGAGTGGGCAACACAAGGCGTCCACCCATACCTTGCCCCCACAACAATTTGATGAATTTATTTTTTTACCATTGTTTATTATGATGACTTGAACAACATTTTGAGGCCCTACCGCCACAATGGCTTTAATGCGAATGTAAGTGATGAATTGGGTATCCTTCATATGCCCCTCACAACCAACGAATTGTAAAACATTGTTCCTTAGAAAACTACAACCACATTAATCAAAGGTGGATTTCCAACATTTTTCCATCTGTTTGAAATGATGGATACCCTGTTTGAATCCATGAATCCCTAATGGCTTGCAATGAATCATCTACATGTTTTTCCTTCGCTAATAAGGTGGTGCGAACCTTCTCATAACCCGGCCTTTGTACCCTTTTTGGGGGATTTTTGATCACTCTCACTATATCTCGGATATATGGTGACGTGAAAACATTAAAGGACAATGCATAGTTGTACACACATCACATGACGGGCTCATCAACAATATCCTTGGATTCATTTTGAAATGTCTCTTCCAAAGGTCCTTTACTTTTTTGCTTGAAAGAGGAGAATCCTCTTTTTGTGTGGAAGGTGTTGCAAAAAGGATGTGTCATGACCACAATTAGGGTACTAGTATGAGATGGGGTGGCCAGTGGCTTCTTAGATTGAGATCCTTGCTTTGCCAAAGGATGACTCAATGTCAAAGGCAACCTTTGTATCTGCATCTTCTTGCTCTTTGATGTTCTCTAGAATTGTTGATGTTGGCACCAGTGCATTCTTTTTCCCTTGGCAAGATTTGATGTGCTAGCTAGGTCTTGTCCACAAATGGGCTTTCTCCTGACTGTATGAGCTAGTGTGTCTGAAATTGCAAACCTATACAAATGCCCATCACCTGGAACCTGTTCTATTATTGTGACACACTTCCAAAGTGGCGAATACAGATCGGTTTTGAATTAGCGTTGGCCCACGGAGCTAGCATTTGCTCCCATTGTAATAATATCCACAGTATACATATTCGGCAAGTACTCACCACTTTTCCCTTTCAGCGAATAATCGCCCCAAAACTTGCCAGAATGGCTTGGGGAGTTTTCTAGGAAAATGTGCTGCAAGTATTCACGAAAACTTGCCAAAATTGTTGAGTTTTCCTTGTGGACTTGCCAGACGAGAGTACAAGGCTCATGAAGTGCGATATTCACAGTTTTGAGGTGCTTTGATTACCAATTTTGAGGGTTTATAAATCATAATTTTTGTGATCTGAAGTTGCAGAAGTGATTTCAAGCTCGTGCAGATCAGTTTGTGAGTTGAAGACCGCACTTTTCGTGGATAGTGCAAACCAGTTCGTGAGTTGAAGGCTATCAGACGACTAACAATTTGCAGACAGAAATCTTTCAAAAATCGAGACAAAATCGAAAGGAGGGACAAATTTGCAATTTTTTCTGTGCAGTCACAGTTGCGGTTTTCAAAACAGGAGGGTGTGGACAACATGCCGTCAAAAATAACCATGGTGCAATCAGTCAAGTTGTTAGGGCACAATAGAAGTAAATGAATTCGCAATCACATAAAAAACTTTGTATTTTGAAATAGGGCATGACAAACTCATGTGATATATTTTGTAACTATATTTTGCATAAAATTTATGTTTTTTAAAGAAATTTGCGTATTTTTTAATTTGCTGAGTATTGTTGAATATCCCCTGAGTCTTGTTTAGTCAATTTTTTTTGAGTCTGCCGAGTACAAGTATGCGATCTATGGTAATACCTATAGCTGCAAGTACTTGTTAAATAAATGAGTTGAAAAAAAAACTTAAAAGAAAACAAGAAATGGTGCGAAGATTAAAAAACAAAAACAAAAAATAAAAAAATAAAAAAACCTTATCTTTTATCCAAGAATCCTCCTTTCGAGCTCCTCAATTTCCTTGGCAGCGAATGGGAACTTGTATTGACATAGGAATATGATAACAATGTTTTCAATCCTAAATGAGCAATGAGAGGTAATTATGAAAGGAGAGGTATTGTTTTGTGTTTTTGAGAGGTAATTATGAAATGAGGGGCTAGTGTTGTGTGTTTTGTTTTTGAGTTTTAGCAAACTATTATGGTTTTTCTTTAATTCAGTAATTAAAGTCAATAAGTGATATAAATAAAATAAAATAGAAAATGGGTAAAAATGTGTGTATACGTCCTGGGTATGCCTGGGACTATCTGGGTATGCCCAAATCCTTTGGTAAAAGGATCTGGGTGTACCCGGGTGAATCATACTGGTACCAAGGTGGGTATATATTGGATCAGTATTGGGGGACAGGAAAGGGAGGGCGTGAGGGCAGAAAGGGGTGAATCCGGCTACTTAGCTGAAAATTGCAAGCCACTTTTCGATACCTCAACACGGGCTTGGAAGATTCATCTTTCTATGAACTGCCTGTAGAACTCATCCTAATTTCTATTCAGCTTGCAATCAGAACCCTCAAATAAAACAGAATGGGTATCAACAGAACATGTTTGCCTAAATAATGTACTTTTAGGCATAGGAGTAGGTTGGATGGAAGACAATTAAAAGTCAATGAAGAGAGAGTAGGTTGAAACCCTTTTAGAACAAATCCTACAAACCATGGATGTAGCTCTTGACCTCGAAGCATCGAGAAAATTAAAAGAACACAAGATCTTGCAGAAATTAATATCGAAAATCCAAAACCGAAATAAATATAGAGATGTAGATTGCAAGAGAGGGTGAAAAAACACAATGGTGTCGGTTTTACATTTTTTCAAAATCTCTGAAATTGGAGCAGTTAAAAGAGCAATTGATTTTTTTAATTGCGAAGACATATGCATCATCTGAACCAAAGATCCAACAAGCTTATTTGAAAGTTTGATAATATGAATGAGGACGCCAACATCTGAGAATGAAGAACAAATTTTATTTTTGAATTTTCCAAAATTGCATATCAATAATAATCATCCTAAAATAATGAATAAGTGGCAAGCCTTTGGAGAATGGGGCATGTTGATTATCCTCTATTTATGTAAATGAACCCTATCCTAAAATTAAAATGAGATTCGAGAAGAACTGTGTTGGAGATAAAACAGTTAATTATATATTCTTTTCTATGATATAGTCTTAAATATCTGAGGACCAAGAAGTCATATGCCAAAGATAAATGGATTTTTTTCTACAATATCAAAGAACAACCTGTCCAGCATTCAAACTTTTATGATGCCTGATTCACATAATTTAAATGGTAAAATATATCCTGCCTGGGAATAAAAAGTGAATAGAACAGTATCTTACAATGACCTCGATAGATTGTAATAGGGTGAACACCAAAAGCAGAAAATATCAAAATAATCAACTTTGTACTCGGTAGTTAGTGAATGGTAAATTGCAAATCCTTCTAGTCAAATGGTGCAGAGCTTTGGTCAAACAGAAGTCAAAATATTAAACAGAGGTGTAAAATCACTTCCAGAAGGTTTGCTGATGTCACAGACTGCTGTGCTGATGTTCACATTTATTTCTGCCACAAAGTCACCCTTTTCTATGTTCACAGGTCACTGGTCAAAGGAGATAAAAGACATTTGACCTGAATGATCATTAGTGAGAATTTTGTCCTTGTATTTTTTTGTCCAATGAAAATTTTAGGGCATGCCATGGCCCATGTTGGGAAATCAGTAGTACAACTATAATAAATGTTATAATGACTAGGCATGCTAGAAGAGAAAATACTGAAATTGATTCTTTAAAATTCAAATTGTATTCTAAATGCAATGAGATTATAAATGTGTAAAGTTGATGTCATCAACCTTCGTGGTCCAAATTGTGTTCTTTCTCATGTCTTGGTTTCGGGGTTACTTTGAGTAGCTTCATTGATGACTTCTAGTTCTTTTGTTATGAAGGCTTTCTCTAGACCACAACACATTTGATATCAGATCAAAATGGTTCAAACTTCGAATTTTTTATTAGAAATTGTCTTTATTTTAATGACAGAAACTGTAAACCTTCATCTGTGTCATAATTGACACTTTTGTTTACTCAAACAGGTTTTACTTAGACACCAAGTTGGTAATATTTGTGATTCCCGCTTAATAGTTACAGGTGTAAATCTGTTCCATTCACAAGCTTGGCCTGTTTTAAGATCTGGACCACGAGATACATTTCTATTTTTTATAATTATCTGTGATTTGTTTTCTGGTGACCACGACAAAGAGAAGTCGTCTACATATTTGGTGGATTCAGATCATTGCTTATAGACAGTAATTTTGGTTTCCAATTAAATGTTGTACTTCAAATTGCTTTTCATCTTTTCATGTTCAAGCATGAAAACTACTTGTGCCAATTGAGACTTCCAATATAGTGGGCAGCAAGAACATAAACTCTCAAATTTTCTGTGAGGTATATACTATTAACTGGTTGGTGTTGGTTTTAATTTGACGGAGGGTAAATTATGATTGATAATTCAAATAAATGCAAAACTAAAGGCATGAATGCAATGCAAGTACAAAACTAATTGGGTTCAATCTTTGCTGCTTGGTTTGTGAAACTAAATTCTGTTCCAACAACCAATTTGCTCTACATAGGATTATACTAATGATTTATGGTAAGGATCGTAATTAAGTATTTAAAATATTAAAGTGTTAATTTCATGAGATATTAAAAATGCTGCTAGGGTGTTTGAGTTATTCTATGCAGTTGTGCTTCTTGATGTTCACATGTCTAGGAAAGATACAAAATTTTATACACTGGCCAAATCACAGACATGGAGATGAATCTTGTGTTCGCAGTGATTGAATTTGTGTGTCTGATGCGAGAAATCACTTTCAGCCATTTAGTTTGTTAGAATATTAATTCTAATTCGATGAAGTCACAAGAATGCCAAGTGGGTGATGATTTGACAAAGGTGCCAATAAGATCATACATTTTTGTGGAGGTTTGACTATATGCTTACACAGATGATAAAACTGTCAGCAATGAAGATGAGTAGTTGGAGTCTCTAATCATACTCACCCATGTGAGAAAATGTCACATACCATATCTTTGATATCGGAATATGATGTGATATGATTGTGGGCTTGAAGAGATTAAGTCAAAGATCCTGTGGGTAAAGTAGATGAGGTAATGCGTGCATGTTTTAAGCACAATTATTAAAAAGGAGCCATCCTCCCATTGGGATATGAGGCATTAGGAATATTGAGCTCATTTTTATCAGTGCTTATTGCGCCCAAAATATCTTGTTTCCTTGTGCTGAATTCCTGTGATTTGTTTATACTAAATGTTGCTACGATATTGTGATACTTGTTATGTTTCTCTGGTGCAATATTTCTAACACAATTGAATTGGTGTACTTTTAAATGTTGAACTTATATGAATTTATCTGGATAAGGATCATTGTTAAAGTTCATATTAAGTATAAAATGAACTGCTACGATCATTGAGATGGGAGGAAATAAAGTAGTAGAGGGTAGAATGTAGTTTCAGAGGTTCTTGAATGTCAGTAAATTTGTGAAATACATTCCCAGTCCTGCTGAATGGTTACCAACTCTGTAAACCTTTTGTGGGTTTTTGAATATTTATATAGTATGAGTTTAAACTGTCACTTACAGTTCTTGAGATCATATATTTGTTTTCTGGATTTTGGCTGATTTGTGCTTTTCTTATGGAGTTAACAGAATGAATTTGGAGTGTGGGAGATATTTTTACCAAACAATGCAGACGGATCTCCACCAATTGACCATGGATCTCGTGTAAAGGTATAAATTTTGCATCTCTTTCAAGTAGGATAAGTCACTGTATGAATTGATGCTTTGGGGTGTTTTATGGACAACTATTGGTTGATGCAATGTTTTGTAGATGGGTTTTTCAATATATGGAGTGTGGTGAATCTTCTTAATAAATTCTTCTATCCCAGACAAAACATCAACTTTTTCCAATTTAACATCATTGATTGCTTCTACACCATTCTTAAGAACTTCTCTGAATTCAATAACTTAAGACCATTCATAGGATGAATCCTCATTGGCCTCCTAGAAAATTTCACCTGTCAGTTTATTTCTTAAACATAAATGTGTACTGTTTCCCAATAGCTGTTAGCAGGTTAGCTCACAATATAATTAATTTCTTTGATTTTTTTGTCTACAACTTTTTTTTCTCTTATGCCGAAGAGTTACCTTTTACAAACCCTTAGCTCACTTATCAATCGCTTTGAGCCCTTTGACCAAAAGGTTTTCAATCCATCCCTTAGTATCCCGACTGAGGAGAATGACTCTCTTGTCCATAGAGAGGCTTGGAAGCTCTTGTGGATCCTCATCGCTTTTGGAATCAATCAGACCAAGTGTCGGATGTATTCCTCAAGTTGATTGATTTGATTCTTGAGATTAACCTTTGAGTCTCACATCTTTGACCATTTCATTTGTTTTTGACTAAAAAACAATGTTGGGATGATTGATCATTCCCTGTTTGTTTGGCTTCATAAGTGGTACATTCTGAATTTGCTAATCTGATTCCACTCTGTCTTATTTGTTTTTATCTATCGTTTGGATGGCTATTTTCGCATACGTCTAATGATGGTTGTGCACATAGAGGAAAGTCAATGTTTTCGCCTTCCTCAATGGTTTCCATTGAATGATGGAGGATCCGACATCATAGTCTGGAATGTTTGGTTTCAATATGCTTCCTTTTACTAACTCTTTGCTCTATCCATTGAGGCACTGAAGGAGTGGAAACATGTGAAGCAACTACTAGGTGAAAGGAAGGAGCCAATTGTCTGGCAGAATTGATGACAGTTGAAGGATTCATATTGAAGCTGAGGCTTTTCACCTATGGATGTATCACCACCTCTTTGAGAAATGAGACCTTGGCTTACATTATCTGAAAACCCGTACGTTGGAGAATATTGAGAGACCCTTGTTGAGAAACACCAACTAAAGTTAAATACTATTACATGGTATTATTGACGAGGACTGAAGAGTCTAGATTTGCATCACCATCACCAACATCAATTGCATGAGGAAGAGGATGTTGAGGACTTAAATTTTGCGAGGCAGGTGGGTATTTTTGTGGTCCTTCGGGGGAAGGATTGTGATCTATCGTGTGCCTCTCGTATCCCAGCTACAAGGTCTAATTACTTTTTTCTTTGGGGATCACTATTATTTCGATCCTGCTACCCCCTGTCCCATACCACCGCTTCAGTGCCACGTCCATGCCCTCTCTTCCCTTCTCCTCCCCTTACACCACTTGAAGTATTGATGACATTCGAAGTGGTCCAGCTGGTGGAAACACACTTTTGACTAACAATATTCAACTTGGTTACCGAGGAACTGAGTTTAGATGAGTCACCCCCACCCCCAAAAGCAATTGTTTTCTTCATACGTTTAACAATCCTCTTTCTAAGCCTCAAGGTGCGAGCATGAATGACCTTATTCCTATTGTAATGGAGATTCTTTCAGCATTGGAACAATCTACTTGAGGTGATTGTAGAAGGAGAAATTACCTTTGGAAATAAATTTGAGATTCAAGAGTGCTGTCATCTTCTGTAATCTTGTTTGAAAACTTTACCAAATTGAAATCCTTGATTTGTTGAAGGGGCATTCTTCTCAGTAGTCTCTACGCTACACTTTTGCTTGATCTTCACAGCTGGTCCAAAAGTCTCCTAGATAAGTATTATGTTCGTAGGCACTACTCAATACTTCATTTTTCATGGCCATTGTACAACAACAGTTTTTGCAATTGTAATGGCCAATTTGAGTAGGGAAAGGAACTCTCATTTTGTGCATGTAGTTGGATTTGATGAACATGGCTAACTGTCTGCAATCCTCTGTAAGAAGGACCTCCTGACATATTTTAATAACATGAAGGGGCCACATTGAATTTACAAACTTTGATGTATGTAAAAGCCGCGACTGGATATGCGAATTCGCCAATTCACTTATAAATTTCCAAATCCATATTCGAAATCATTTTGCTAAACTCCCTATGCAGATCCTCGATCACAAAATAGATGAGCATGTTTGAATTGTTTTTCGTTTTCCTTCTTCTACAATTGATTGTAGAGTTTGTAGATGGGGTCTCCTTGCTGCAAGAATTATCCTATATTGATTGGTAGACTTGGTGCACAATAACATATTAACCCATCATACCATGATCCTTCTGTCAATGGGAGTGACGTCCACAATGGAAGTGGCCATCCTACTAACATAATGGTTAATTGGTTGTGGAATGAGTATGTTTGCTTGCTCGGCCTTCCCCTCTCCTCATATGTGGCTTCATAATCCCAAGACAATCTTGTTCAAATGCCTCTAAATACATAACTTACTACCATAAGTGGGATATGCGTATGGGATTTGCTTTTACGACTCTAAAATCATCATTCATTCATTCATTCTTTATTTAACCTTGAGAAAATATGCTTTCACGCCATCACGTACACTAGGTATGAAATCATGACGAAGTGCACTGTGGTGTTGAGTTCATGTAATTGCTTATGCATTGTATTATTGAAGACAATGCCCTAATCAACAATATGTGCACAACCAAAACAATGGAGACATACATGTACATCCAAGGATGAAACTAACAAGCCTCATGGCTACTTGCAACCCTTTTCAATAGTGTTACCTCGTCACCTGTAGAATCCAAGAATTGTTATGGACAAGAGTCTTCAACATCCTCTTGATACCCTATCATTGCTTCTCAAGCCATTGTTTGTTTATAGACATTTGTTGGGTTTGATCCCAAAATTGTTGTGCTTCGTTTAGAAACAAATCTATGACCTCTTCAAATGAAATGTTGAGTAGTGCATCAATTGTCAGAGGATGTGTGAATCTCACTCTTCTTTGTCTTGTAGTGAGTGGTGCAAACCATGAACACTTTTGGTATTTGAACCGAAGGAGGAAAATCTCCAATTTGAATAAGTTCATAATCCCACAAATTGGCGTAGGACAGGCTTAGTTAGTCTTTCCCTCAAATATTCTAGGCTCACGTGCCCTATCTTTGTATTTGAAATGCCCTCAACCTCTAAGGAGATTGAATATTTCAAATCAAGTCCTTGAACTTCGTGTTTTATGGGAGTTAGGAGCGATTTTAATCTTCTTGAAGTAGATATGAAAATCAAACTTGTGAGCAAAGTGGGGTTGGTTGATAATGTAGGGTTTATGGGGAGAAATGAAGCTTGTTGCAGCAAGAGTAGAGTCAAAGAAATGAGTGAGGGGAGATGGAGATAACGAAAGAAAATAACAAAGGAATTGAGGGTTTATGTAGGGTCGTAAAGGAAGGCAGAAGAAAAAGTGATGATTAGCACATGAAATGCAAATTGGACATGCTTGGGTCATTGCATCTCCTTTTAATTCAAGAGTCTAGGGAGAGCGCGCCATCTCTATCCATATATCTAGAGGGTCGACCCTAGATATAGATAGGTGGTGCGGTGATTTGCTTGGTGATTCCAATTGGTGATTTGCCCATACCCGTTTTCTCTTTCTCGTTGCCGACTATAGATAGTGGGCTCCCTGTGAATCACCAACTGGGCTCGATTGGATACAAATATGTCGAGTCTCAATCTCCCCTATTTCGATATGGGGGAGATCGAGGACCTATCTTCCTATCTATATATGGGAGCCAAGTCATTGATGGGAAAGGGAGACCATAGATTTTTTGTTTTTCTCCTCTCTATGTTTTGTCATCATTTGCAAAGTATCTTGCATGTTTACATTGTGCATAAGGTGTTAGAAACTGGAACACTGAGAGGGGGTGAATCAGTGTTAAATTCAACCTTAAATCAAAACCAATCAGATTGTTCACTTAAGCAGTAATACACATCAAAAGAAAAATGGCAATCACACACACAAGAGACAAGAATTTTTAAGTGGGAAACCCAAATTGGGAGAAAACCCACTGAACCACAACACTATCCTTCTCAAAATACCTGATAGTGATCCTAAATTAGCAATCTATCCTTCTCAAAATACCTGCAATTTCATCAAGAATTCATCTCTCTGTCCACTTGCTATCTTACCAATTGATGCACTCACCTATTCTTCTTGAATTGCTAGTTTAAGGTCAAGTTTGATCTTCAAGTTTCAACAGTCACACATATTCAAGGAGGTCACTGTTATACTCTCACTGAAATCTCTGTATTTCTTATTCTCTGATATCACTCACTGCTATGTCGCAGATGTCACAAAACTATGTCACTGTCAGCATACTAAATCTCTTTTTTACAGTTCTTCTATGGCTCTGTTCTGAGTGTCTCACAGTTTGCTTATCTCTATTTTCACTGTTATCAACTGATCAACTTGCATTCACAACTTCACCCTCACTACAATGCAATTTCCCCTGCAATCATCTTCAATTCACTTTTGCTATTTCAGGACTGTCACAGGTTTTTATTTCACAAACTTCTAATTCACTGTTTTGTACTAACTGCAAAAACCTTATTTCTTGTCTTTTGTATCTCTCTTTCAATCATACACTACACTCAATTCAAACAACTAACACACTCTTTGTCCAAAAGATCCAAAAGGAAACCCTTCACATTTAACCCTCCTCAACTTCTACCTTAACTTCTCCGAGCTCTTACATGTATCTTGACTCTTCAAATTTCACTTGTGAGTTGAGAAGTCTTTGACGTAGTAAACTTTTCTTGATCAAGACAAACAAGTGTCTTGTGACCTTCTTATTCGAGCTGAGAGAGAGTTTCAAGAGTTTTTAACTGTTGAAGACTCGTCACCTTCTCCAAGAGCCACCCTAGTTTGAGCTAAAGTGGTCTAACACTGTTTGGAAGACCAAACACTTCACCTCTGTCTTGAGAAATTTTGCTAAAGCTTGAAGAATGAGGTTATTACACTCAATAGTGCAAACTGAGACATGAAGAACAATCTGCCTTAGATGCCCAAAGGATATACTTCAAAGTTTTCAAAAGATTTATTGAAAGAAACTTGCATTAAGACCATTTACTTTGTTATGACACAGACTTGCAGGCTTTTCCCCTTCACACTGTCACAAGGTATATATAATTTCAAACCAAAGCAAGATCATCCTTACATTGGTAGACCCCTTCTTAATCATGTCAAACCTTTGCATAAGACATTGGATCCTTTAGACTGAAGAAGATGCAATAAAACAGTCAAGAACCAACTGTGCATACAGTTTCACGAAACTCAGAGGACTGTCACTAAAGTTATTCACCAAATCTTGATGAAATCGAGTCAGATCTTTTGCAACATGCTCATAATGACCATACAGAGCTTTCTACAAAATAATAAAAAAATTGGTTGGATGAGATTCAAGAAACGAGTTAAAAACCTTCTTCGAAACCCTAGAAACAGGGTTTGAGACCTGAGATGACCCGAGAGGCAAGAAACATTGATTTCTCATTCAATTTGAAAATTCAACTTCCTGTGACTTTGTGAGACCAACTTCCATCTTTCCCAATCAAATTGCAAGTGTGAATCATTCAAAACATCTCCCAGATAACACAGAACAGTGCACAACAGTTTAGCATGGAGACATGATAAAGCATGTTGAATTCAACTTTGATGAATCAAGGTACATGAGAAGCCATGATTTTCATGGAGGAAGAATGAGATCTTCTTGACATTCTTAGAGCACCAACCACACCATATTCATACTCCAAACACACACCTTTGTATGAGACTTTCAAGATGTACAGTGAACTCTATTCACATTGTCACTGTTAGTAGATGCAAACACAGCTTTCTCTCATAATGCCTTAATTTGCACATTGAATCACCTTATTTGACATCTGTGCCTCAGTATAAGCAAGAAGATTTCACTCCAGGTCTTGGGAGAGAGGTTTCAAGTACAAATGATCTTCAAACATATCCTTATATGTTGTTTTCTCATCAAGGCAACACAGGACAAGATGGGAACAGGAGGTTTGTGCTTTCAACTCACTGCAAGAACAAACTATGCAATTCATCAACTCAACACAGACCTCTAGAAGGGAGCTAGAGCAGCTTTTCATTTCAATCAACACCTATGAGCACTGTGACCTGATTATGCCTTCCAGTTACATGATTATGTGAGCATTTCCTTGCAAGAACTGAGATGACTTGGTTGAGAAGTGAATTTGAAGAACATGCTAGCGATCACTATAGTATGAAGAAGGCCTCATTGAGCTCTAAACATATGCACTTCTTCACAACCTTGACAAAAAAAACAAAGAGAACTCATTTCAACCCAATGCTTCTAGAAACAGACTTGAGAAGAGAAATAACCTGTCATTAGAATGCTTGTATCTTCTCCAATACTCATCCAATTTGTCTGAAACTTTTTGCCACACTTCAGGCTTGGAGTCCTCTCCAAAAAGTTATTCTATGATTTATTTGAAGGAGTCTTCATATTTTTGCTTGGGTGCTAAGAAGACAGACAACTCATTATGCACTTTTCAAAAGCCCGTTTTAGAAAAACTAGCATAACTTTCACATACCATCACAAAACTTGATGAAATTTTCCGTGTAGCACCACACGACACCCCTATACAAGATCCATGAGCTATTTAGCCATAATTATGCATGTACTCTTCAAACCTATCCCACTTACCTCAGCCTACACTGTCAGTTCTCAAGGTCAACTTTGGATAGCTTTTGAATTTTTCTTCTAGGAGCTAAACTAAGCCTTGTTTTAGCTCACACATGCCCTAGAAAACATTCCTAGGCTACTCTCATGCTTATATGATCTTGCCATGACTTGTACCAACTTCTCACACCTCATCAGGCTCTAGAAACAAGCCTAAATGGGCTAGTTTCAACTGCAACTTCCACTAGATGACCTGATACACCCTGTGAGAGCTCTTGCCCATGCTTGCAACATCATTACTGACCTGTAGACCATCTGAAACCAGCAAGACAACCTGTACCCTGCCTTAAGTGATCAACCACTTCATTGTTTGAGCTTGTAGCATCTTGAAACCAACCCAAACTAGCACGAAGCCTCCACAAAACCAACTTGAACCACTAAACACCATTGAAAACCACATGACCTGTATGCCCTTTCACTCTTCCTTTGCCATCAATGCCATGTGACATCAATGACAACAACCACCAATGCAATAGGGTTCAACATGAGATGCACAAGAGTTTGACTTTTCTGCTTGAATACACCTTGGAATGTGCTTTGTATTAGGCCTAGAGATGGGGTTCTGCATATAACAAGCCTCCAAATAGGCAAATGGTAGAAGGCCACTTTAGATCCAACACATTATAATGTTGGTCCACGAAGTTTGGGGCTATAGACAAGTGTCGTGTGCAAAGGAGGTTCAAATGCATCCAACAAAAGGTACCTACATTCAAATCTTTTTAAAGAATCAGGGTTAGAGAACCTTACTAGATTTGGGGTGTTATTAGATGGTAAAACAAGATCTTTGGTAATTAGGTCAAGGACTATGGTAAGGCAAAGTTCATAGTAAAAAAATGTAAAGATAGCAATAATGTTTAAGCACGTGGAACAATATCAAATAAATGTAATGTACAACATTCATAAATCGACCATACACAAAAGAAAAAGGGTAGGGGCAGGGATACTTACCTTGAGTTGACTTGCTGGCGCATTAATCTCCCCATTGGCTTGAGCCCTTTGTGAGAAATGGTTGTAGGTGAAGTCAAGATGAATAGAATAAACCCCAAGAAGACCGCAGCTGGGGACTTCAAAGACTTGGTATATCTTGATGGCAGAGCTCCTATTCTTGAATTTTCAATGCCTTTTATTGCAACTTGTCTTCCTTTGGTTACATTCCTTAATTCTAATTATCTTCTTCTTCTCGAGGTGGATTTGTATGCACAAGCATATTGAAAGTTGTTCAATGATAAATGACGAGGAAACCTATAAATAGAGTACGGATCCCTAAAACCTAGCCTCAATTTTAGTGAACATCAATGACTTGATTGAAGACATTGAGAGAAATTAGAATATGATTGGCCCAACGAATTACGTCCACCATGTAGGGATGTGTTAGCCAAAATAGAGATGCTAAAAAGGCATCATTGGCCAGCATGAAGATGTTGGCTGTGATAAGGCAAAATAGGAAGGGAACATAAGGCATAGGAGGATAACTTTGATGATATGAAGGTAGTGTGAAGGTGGTAGTATACATCGGCACCCACAATACATCTATCATGAAGTGCTCAAAGCAAGCCCACCTTGATCTTGGATGTATCCGAATGCATTCGTTCAGGGATATTAATGCACGAACAAACCTCGGGCATGAAAATTGTCATGACGTGAATTTAATGTGCTCACACTTTTCATTGAGCTTTGAAGGCCTTTATGTAGTTTTATATCTTTGGTTGACAAGTCGGGAATTGGGATACTTGTGCATCTTTACATGGTCCACGGGGTGCAAAGAAGTTTGATTTGTCCAATATCTACATTGAAAACCTTGTTTGAAGAGTTTGTTGGGAGTTGAGGACTTTCACGCACTTTTGAATTTCCTAAGAATCATAAGGAGTATGGGAATATTCATACACCTTTGTATAGCACGAGAGGCACAACAAACTCTGACTTTCGAGATAACTTTACCTTATAATATGCCTTGAACAAACATTGGGCTTTGAGGGGGAATGAGCACTTAGCATAAGTGCAAGAAGTGCAAACAACCCTGATGTCTCTGATGAACTGCATTGAGGTTTTTTCCATTAAAAATGAGAAAGGATTTTGGCAAAGCTGCGCATTTACATGTCGTACAAGATGCAACGAGTTTTGATTACTTCACAATAAAGTACATTTCCAAATCAGACTTGCATGTTTTGGGCTGGGGAATGGGAAATTGAACACATTCGTGTGTAGTGCATGGCATGCAAGAATGTTTGACTCTTCAAATATATGGCGTTGAGAAAAGTATTGAAGTTAATTTAAGTCAGAAAACAAGAAAGGGAAAGCAATCTTGTGAAGTGCAGGAGGTTTAGAACTTCTGGTTTTCCCAATAGAAAATATTGAAAAAAACTTCTTTAAACAGAACTATGAGGAAAATATAATATCAAGTTGTTGGATCAATAATGAATAAAGACCCGAAAAGTTGACTTACAAGAAGAATTCAGGACATTTGAGGGAGGAAATTTCAAATGATATTTGACTTAAGGACATACGGGACTCAGAAAGTAATCAATGAAAGTTTGGTAGCATCCCTCAAATTTGTTGAAAGTATTAAAATCAGTCGAGACTTCCATCCATTCAACCCAACCTTACCTCAAGAGTCGTTAGAGAAGTGGGGTATTGACTTTGTTGGACCCTTTAAACATCACTCATTGAAAAGAATGTGTAGATACTTATCACATTATAAGATCTTACACAATGAGTTGAATCAAAGGCACTACTGGATAATACATCAAAAGAGTACAACAAAATTCTTGTAGGACAATATTTTAACAAGATTTGGATGTCCAATGAGTATGTAAGTGATAGGGGTGAGCACTACATTAATGAAATTATAACGAAAATGATGGGCATCTTAACTATCAGACACAATAAGTTTGTGACGTATTATCCTGGAGCTAATGGCTAAATGAAAGCATCCAATAAGCTTATAATAGCATTAATTCATAAAGCCCATGGCATAGAGAAACATGATTGGGCAGAAAAACTACCAACAACATTATGGGCGAGTGAATACAATGATGGGTCGCCGTTGGCCGGCCGCACAACTAGCTGGATGCATTCAGTGACGGGTTCTCCTTGCTGGAATGATACATATCTTTGTGGTCTATTTCTTGGTTCATGCAGGCAACACAACAATCTCTTCCATTTGTACAGAACTTCATATAAGATAGTAGTGAGGTGTATGCCCTTACAATCAATGTACAGACAAGATGTTGTTGTACCTAACCTATGGATTTTGTGGTACCATGCTTGAGGGTGGTAATAGAAAATTGATTGGGAGTAGAAACAAGAATGGATTTTCAGCTAGATAACTTAGAAGAGAAGTGGTTATGGGCACAAGTGACAACTGTAACTGAGTAAAAGCGATGCAAATTTTGGCATGAGAAAGACATAAAGAAAATGCAGGTTAAACCAAATCTGTTAGTGCTAAAATATAAGGGAAAATTAAGCAAGTAATGTGAAAAATTAAAAATGCAGTAGTAAGGGCCTTACCAAATTGAAGAAGTTTTTGAAAATGGATGAAAACAATTGGAAAATATAGGTGGAACTAATCATTCCACATTAATCAACACTTCAAAACTTAAACAATATCATGCCAAAAGAGATATTCTGGTCAATTTGATAAAAATAGAACCATTAGAAAGAAGCAATAACACAAATGCGATTGATGGCTGCTGAACAAAGACCAAGGGCAACTGTTGTGCAGGAACTCAGATAGACAAAGGTCAGACATACCTTGGAACTACTATTGGATACTGACTTGCAGACATAAAGAGGTAAACTATTGTGTGTTGCAACGGGGAAAACATAGCTCGATGACGATTGCTGAAGAAAACATCAAACAAATACATTAGAAGTGTCATTAAAGTTCAACATTGGAAAAGAAGATTATGCTATAAAAATAAAAGCATGTCTGAGATAGACAAAGACAGACATACCTTGGAACTGTTATCAAATATTGAATTGCAGCCACACGGGTAAAATATAGTGTGCGGTGACTGTGGAAACATAGCTTGACAATGCTTTCAAAAGAAAACATCAAGCAATCACATTAGAAGTGTCACTAAAATTCAACATTGGGAAAGAAGATTACCTTATGAAAAGAAAATGGTATGAGACAAAAGCTTAGTTTGGGAACAATATCAACAAATGCAAATGCAATGTAAAATGCATGAATCTCGGAAACATTTGAGTGATAGAGAAGGGAGAGGAGAGCAAGAACATGGGTTCAAGATGGCATCACCTGTTGGAATCTCGACATTTCAGGACTCTTTTCAGCCAGAAAATCATCAAATTTGGGGAAATTTACATTGTCACGTAAAAGTTGAAGGCAAAATAAAAATTTTCATTTGGAATTTGATGGTAATTTCAACGATGTGCAAGAGTTTTCGTTCAAATAGCTGGAAAATTTCAGATTTAAATAAAAAAATTTAAACATCAATATTGAGGGTTTCATGGAGGAAAAAGTGAATTTATGGCACAAGATTTTGAAGTTGTAATGCTGAATGTCCACAAAGTTGAACAATTAGGCGCACACACTATTTTTCTAAGGGAAAGAGGTAGCTGTATGAGTTGAGGTGTCTGCCGTCTGAGAAATTCCCTTGGTTGTTGGAGGGCCATTTACCTTCATTTCAGCCATATAGAACCTAGATTGTTGTCTGAGTATGTGTCAATGATCTTTTAGACATCGGAAAGAGAACAGATATATGTTTAGGCCTTCCAAGAAGGGGAGAAGTTGTTGTGCAAGATTGTATGAGGAGGTCTAGACTCGGATTGATGCTAGGCAATCTAAGGCCAAACTTTTACGTCATGGGATGCATGTGTGGTCTCTCTTTCAAAGATACTTGTCTGAGGTACATACTCAGATGTGTGAGGCTGATTACCTTTTGACCAGATTATTAGAGTAGCCTATGAGACCCCAAAAATATTGTTTAGGGAGTTTCAGATGTCAAAGTTTGGAGAACTTGATGTCAGACTTTTAGAAGCTAGGAATTGATTAATGTCAGAAGCCAAAGACAAATTTGGAAGCCGATGTGAAGCTCTATGGCAGAGTTAGAATTGGATGCCAGGGTTGGAGAGTCTGATGTCTGAGAGTTGGACGCCGGTTGATGTCTGAGAGTTGGATGCCGGTGTCAAAAGGTTAGATGCCCAGATGTTAGGTGATGGGGTCAGGTTAGATGCCTGGTTTAGAGTGTCAAATGTTAGTGGTAGATGATTAGACGCTGGGATCCACACAATGGACATCTTAAAGTTGTTCAGGAACTTGGAGGTGGTTGCAGGGTCCAACATAGCTAGTTCGGTTTCCCAGAACTAGTTAGGGTTTAATTATCACGTGTTGGATCCATTTGATTTTAGTTCAAACATCCCTTTGGGTTTACCAACTTGTTCTAATTGTCTGAGGGAAAGAGGTAGCTATACGAGTTGAGCTGTTTGCCATCCGAGACACTCAGCTGGTTGTTTGAGGGCCATTGCCCTTCATTTCAGCCATGTAGAACCTAGCTTGTTGTGTAAGTGTGTCTCAACGATATTTAAGAACCTAGCTTGTGGTGTGTGTGTGTGTCAACAATCTTTAAGACTTCTGAAAGGAAAAGTTCAGGCCTTATGAGAAGAGGAGAAGTGGTTGTGCAAGATTGTCTCGAGGAGGTCTAGATAGGGATTGAGGCTAGGTAGTCTAAGGCAAAACATTTGCATCTTTGGAGTTATTTGTGGACTCTCTTTTAAAGCTAGTTGTCTAAGGTACATATTCAGATGCACGAGGCTGATTCCGTATTGACCAGTTTATTAGAGTAGCCTATGAGACCACAAAAGTATTGTTTAGAGGAGTCTTAGATGTAAAAGTTTGGGGAATTTGATGTTAGATTCTTAGAAGGATTTTATTGTCTATGATTTATAAGGGATTTTATTGGATGTTACGTTATACAATCCTATTTCTAAATGCATATGTGAGAAGTAACATCAAGATACTTGGAAAACTGACACATGATCCCGATTATAATCTTGTAGAGCCGAAAATGATGAGATGGGGTCATAAAGGAGAAATGAGGCTGAGGAAGCCTTGGGAGGTTATGGGAAAGACTCTTTTGCCCGTAGTCACGAGTCTCGGACTTAAAAAAATGGCAAGCCAATTTTTGTGTTAGACTAGAAATTAGTGAAATAAAGTCCGCCAAAACTTGACAATTATAAAAATCATTAAAAAAATAGCAAATTTCAGGCCAAAAACTATCGATATGCATTTCATATCAAATCAATTTTGAATACACTCAAAACCAGTCAAGTACATCTACCATTCACACTCATGAAAGAAGTAAATAATGTGTTTCAACTGTACACATAAACAATAAAGCAGTAAAGCCCCAACCAATGTCCTCAAGATCAATACAAAAAGCCATGTCGGGGAGCAAGATACTTAAAAGAGCACGTGTTGATGAAAATCGGAAAGACTGGATGCTGGTCCCATCATACATCCCGTGAAGGCTCAAGCAAGAAGATCATTTGTGTTATCGTCTATCATTGAGAGAGCAAATGTAAGTCCCAATAATGTTCATTGGGGATTCTCTTGGGGTGAGTGGGCCGGTGCTAGGTAATCTTAGGAGGAAGCAAATAACTCCCGTAGAATCTCTCCTAAGTGGATTTTTAGTGTTTATTTATTTTTCTTTTTAGACTTGAGACTCTTTTTAATGCAATGCATTGTTACGGGATATATAGGTTATTTACACACTTTTAATTTTGCTCTTTAAGTAATGACACTTTTTACTATGTAAGTACTTCTTGTGCTTTGTTTGTATTCAGATTTGTAGGTTTAAGTTTAACATAGGTTCATATCATAACAAGCACATGGACTCGATCTTCGGTGGATACAAGCAATTGAGCCAAGGCAAATCATGGGTGTAGACACCTAAATCTGATTACGCAGTTTTAATTCTAAAATTGCACTAATTATCCTCTTTCCTATCATTTCATTATAATTAGTGGTTTTCCGCTAATTAGCTAGCATTCCCCTTCATTTTGCGTCAATCAATGACACTTTGTTAATTAACTAGCCTCCCCATCCTGGATGCCAATTAACGTCGTTTCGCTAGTTATAATCCTCTTTTAATTAATTAATTAACCATTATTAATTAATTAATCCTTTTATCTTCTATTTAATCAATAAACCTTCTTATTGGTTAAATCCCCTCTTAAATCCTTCAAATTCTACTAATTTCCCTCTAAATCACCTCCAAATGGCTTTTATAAACTTAACTTGGTCTACTTATTAATCCTAGTTGATTAATTAAATCACCTTCAACTCCCATGAGTTAATCTTTAATTAATACCTTCTAATCATGCTTATCCCTTTCTAACTCAACATTCCCTTTATCCCGCATTCACTAGGTTGCAAGCTTCTCTCAAATTGGAAAACTATATAAGAAACCTAGTACCTTCCTTCCAATCTTATACCTTCATGTCCTTGGAAGACATTTACACTTGATAAGAACATTTTCATGTTATTTGGAAAGTTTGATTCAAACTCCTTTTCTACTTGGTAAAAGTAGTAGGATAAGAACTAAAATGACAATCAAGCCATATTGGTGAGATTTCTTCCTCTCCCTTGAAGAATGCCTTGATCGTGCTTGATTGTGGTCGGTTCATAAAAGAGATATCTACAATTTCGAAGCACATCCAACTAACAAAGGAGGTTTGCATTTCTCGTTGGATTTAATGTTTGATGCACATTAGTTTAAAGCTTTCCTTTTATGCTTTATCATGATGTTTTTGTTTATATTAGATTAAGCTTGAATCTACTTGGTGTTAGGTTCTTTTTAATGGCTTAGTGTTAATCTAATACATGCATACACATGGCATGCCCGGTGGGACCCCCTTTGTCTCATGCGCATTCTTTTTTTTTTTTTCTAAGTTTAGACTTCATTTTTACATGCTCTTTATGTCCATTGTTAAAATTATTTGATTTTTGAGCATGTTTAGTGATGTTTGATAGTGTTGAGTGTTCTTTTTAGGTAGTTAGGAGGCAAAATGCTGTCAAATTTTAGTCTTGATGAGAAATATTCTAGCTTTATGATGTTTTTGGCTTAGATTTGACGTTTTTTCTATGCGTATTACACAACTTTCCTACGCTACCGTAACACATTCCTTGCACTAACGTGCATTTGTACGCGTCTGCGTTCATCCGTATGTGTTTCTGTCCAACTGTACGTGCTAGTGTTACACTAGAATCCTACCTGCACGTGCTTGTGTTCTCCCCCTGCTCTAGCGTTTTCCACGTGTTTTCCTCGATGTCCGCGCTACTTTTCATGTGCACACATCTGCATTCAACCGCCACATTTCGTAGCATTGTACACGCTAGCATTCCATTTACGATTTGCTTGTACATGCTAGGTTTCATCTATATGCGTTTCCGTTCACCTACACGCGCTAGCGCCCATCGACATTCATTGTGATTTGCTTGTACATGCTAGGTTTCATCTATATGCATTTCCGTTCACCAACATGCGCTAACGTTCTCCTTTGCTTTTCATTTCTCTGCGCTAGTGTTCAATTTCCTTGGATAATGTCCTGTGTATGCGCTAAGCGTACTTTGTGGCTTTTCTTGTAAATTTTCTCAAAATTTCTAAAAGTTTCAAAGCTAATTTTTAATTTCTGTAGTTTTATACATGTTTTTGATGCTAATATGCAAGTTTTTATTTAAATTAGTGCTAACATTTTGAGTATTTGTTAGAATCTTCTTTTCGCTATAACTTCATCGAAACCGCGTATGCTCTTCTCTTGCGCTTTTGGGCTATCTTGAGAATTAGAAACGACAACGATTTTGGATGTTTTTCTAACGTTTTGATTGTCATTTGGAAATATGGCTAACACTTGATATTATGGTTTAAATTTTCCATGTTGGTTTAAATACGATCAAACACCATGTATGCTCTTCTCTTGTGCTTCCAAGCGATCTTGAGAAACAAAAATGGTTGCGATCTTTGATATTTTTCTAACATTGTGCTCATATGGAAACCTATTAATTGTTTGTGTGTAGGACCATTAAACTTGTCAAAAGACAAAATCAAAACAAATAACTAATGCTTTGTGTGTAGGTTGCCTCAGTCAAAGAACGACGTTTAAGATGCACATTTTAAACAAATATTAAAACGAACAACTCACACTGTATTTGCTGGTTTAGATAAGGGTTAAAACCCATTCGCTTTAATCGTGGAAGTGTTTTTGTTTAAGCCATAAAACTCATTGTGAGGAGTAACACATGAACCCCAAAGTAGTCGGCACATGGAGGGAATTGGCTGATGAAACGGGAAGTGCCCCATTACCTACTTGACTAGAAAAACTTGCGAGGAGTGCTAAAAGTTGTCCGTATGAGGCCTCTTTCATTAATTTGATTGTGGGGTAATAGTTCTTTGTTTAGAATTTATTCTAAAAAAGTACCTCTCTTAGACAAAATATTGGCGAGTGTTGAGAACAAAAGCCTAGGGAACCATTTGGCATCGGGGCCAACTTTTCCATATCCATTATCATTGATATCAAATTCTTTACTAAGCAAAACTTTGTCTTAGTTTCTACCTTGTTTTAGAACAAGGTGAAACTCTGCCAAAGTTGCACCGCGTATTTTTGGTTACAAAACATTGTTGACATATCCCCTTTGCAATTTTGTCTCCCCCTTTATCAAAAGAGCACCATTTAAAGTGCTTTGCCAAAATTGTACCAACCATTTTTGGATACTTAAACCTTGTTTTTATTAAAACTTGATTTGAGTGTTGAAAGTGCGTTGTTACATTGCCCGTATTTTATCAAATCCCTTTTTGATACTTAAATCTTGTTTTCTTAAACTTGATTTAAGTATTGAAATTGTATTGTTACATTGCTTGCATTGTATCAGACCATTTTTGATACTTAAACCTTGTTTTCTTAAAACTTGATTTGAGTATTGAAATTGCGTTGTTACGTTGCTCGCCTTCTACCAATCCATTTTGGACACTTAGATTTTGTTTTTTTAAACTTGATTTAAGTATTGTTACGTTGCTCGTATTGTATCGACCATTTTTGATACTTAAGCCTTGTTTTTCTTAAACTTGATTTAAGTGTGGAAATTTGCGTTGTTACGTTGTCAAAATCATATCAACCCCTTTTTAATACTTAAATCTTGTTTGCTCAAAACACAATTTAGGTGTTGAATTTGTGTTGTTGCACTATTAAACAACTTTTGGAGACATTTTACAATAAGAAAAGCTTCCGTTGCAGTCGTTACTTTGTTCGAATTTCATAGATTTTCCTTGGCTACTTCCATCATACATTTTGCACCCTTGGAAAAGTCTTCACTTTCTTTGTTGTTACACTGCTAGTTTTTGCCTAGATTCATTATGACGCTTGGCCGCCACATTTTCCCAATCTTAGCAAAACATTTCCCATCATGCCACCTATTACAAGATTGACACATAGAAGGAGGGCATCCAACCCCTTCCTTTGTACCACTTTAGACCCATTAACTGAAGAGGAAATGATGGTTGACCATAGTGGAGACAAGGGACAAACTCCTTGGGATACCTTTGAGTACGACCCTGCGTGCATAGATAATTTCCTCTTCCAAAACAAATATCAAGTTTTAGTATGGGTAGTAGAGTTAAGGGTCGAATTACCACCTGAATTCGATTCTTCCATCCTTACAAATGTGACTCGAGAAGAAGAAAGAATAGAAATTCCTTATTGCACAGTTAGGATATCTTAAACCATGGACATGTTTCTACCTCTCCGCCCAACCTGAAGGAAATAATAAGGAAGCCGAAGCCTTTATGACTACAACTAGTTATTGCATCTTGCTCATTCGAACCGACCACAAAATTAGATTAGAAGGTGAAGATCATGAACAAAACTCCCCACATGAACCTCAACTAGAACCCCAAAACAAAAGGTCACCGTGCAACAACAATTACAAACTCTTGGCTACTTGTTGGCAAACCTAGCTTCACATGTCCACAAGGACACAAGTAGAGCTATACGTAATGAAAAACCTAAGGTGGCTTATGCGGTGCATTACACTAAAAACCGTGGTAGTGAAACGTCAAAATCTAACCGCATGTGCATACTGCCACACCTTCACGTGGCCAAATCTTCGACCAAGAGTGGCAGTCCATGAAAGACGCACTTGTCGGTCTTCAAGAAAATAACCTTGGATGCAATAAGAAATATTAGTTCGAAGAATTGTGTCCATACCCCTTTGATCGGGAGATGTTGCGTACTCCCTTTCCACCTAGCTTTGATTGCCCTAAATTTGATAAATATAGGGGTAAAGGTGATCCTCATGATCACGTAAAAGACTTCTTCATGGCTTGCCAGGAAGTTGCTTATAACGATAATTACCTTATTCACTTATTCCCATGGAGTCTTAGAGGCTAGGCACTTGAATGGTTTCTCCATCGATTCAAAGGGTCTGTTTTCACATTCGCAAACTTAGCTGAGAAATTTGTCCGCCACTTTTTATTCAATATGGAAAGTGATATCACTATGATAGACCTTTGTAACGCAAAACAACACAATAATGAAAACTTCGCTGGTTTCTTACAACGATGGCGAGGGTTAGCTAGTTGCTTCCCTTGCTCTATTCCAAAGAAACAACTTGTCAATATCTTCGTACCTAACTTGCATCTTGAAATAGCCTTTCACTTACAAATGCATTGTGTAAGCACCTTTGAAGAAGTTATTGAGAAAGGAAGCCAAATTGAAAAGGCTTTACTTGCTAAAGGGACTTTAAAACCCTTTCAAAGAGACAACCATGAATCAAAACCTACGACAAGCCCAAGTTTTTCAACAAAAATAAGAATGTCGTAGGTGATGGAACCACTGATTCCAAACGTGTCCAGGGCGGTCCAAAACGCTCATTTGAGACTCTCACAAGGATTGCTCAAATATGAAGTCAAACGTCGAGAGTTTACTCCGCTTACGGAGTCTTTGTCATCAATTCTGAAACAATTGGATGCGATCAATATGGTCAAATTCCCCACTACTACACCCTTTGCCGAAGATGCACCAAAGCCATCATGGTTCAAAGACTATGAATATTGTGAATACCATCGCGTCAAAGGCCATGCTACCGATAAATGCCTGAAATTGAAACACTTCATTCGGACCTCATAGATAGCGAAGACGTTGAGATAGGTGCACAAGAACCCAACAAAATGTCTAACAAATAGTTGGGAATTTATAAAGAACCATTCCCTAAGCATAAACATGCGGAACAAAAGTTAGATCGAGGTCAGTCCTCACAAAGCAAAAGTGCTAATCACATTGTTGTTGAAACAACCAATCCATTCGATTCTCTCATTGGTTATGTCCATCCCACTACTAAGCATATAAATACCATCAAAATCAAATCACAAGGGTGTGCCGTGGCAATGCGATGTGCTCGCCTTATCATTCCGAACCTCCTCTGCCTACTCCTTCGGATAGTCATTACGTCCTCCCCGAGTACCTTGAGAAGACAACTGCTAAGATCTCTATCTTGGATCTTCTTAAGATATCTATTGTTCATAAGGCTATTTTCTATTAAACCCTTCAAGAGTCAAGAGTTCCCACCGACATTGATGTGTTGCGCTTCGAAGCCTTGGTTGCGAACTTGCTCCAATGAACAACTTACCTTTAACCAACATGAGATTCCAATCTTAGTTGCCGCATTCGCCGAATATCATCCAATAAATTCGAAAATCGCCGAATATATAGCTGCAGCAAAAAAATCGTTGAAATTTGTGAAAATTAAATGGTGAAACTTGGAAGCTTTATCTGAGGGTTCGTGGAATTTTAATGGCATTGTAAACCCTTCTTTGTGAAGTCGTGAAGCCTCCAGAAATTGGAAAACAGTCACCAAGATGTAAATACTACAACCGTGTGCGATGAACTGCCTGTGCGACTGTGCCGTGTGTGAATGGCCCGAGTCGTATAAGTAATTCAAGGACTCACACGGTGTGAAGGAATGAAGCCCTTTCATGGGTTTCAAATTCTTTTTAATGTTTGTTATTGTTTTTATTTTTATTTTATAAAGTTAGCCCCTTTCGTGAGTTTCAAATTCTTTTTAATGTTTGTTATTGTTTTTATTTTTATTTTATAAAGTTATCTCCTTCAAGGGTTTAGAATTCTTTTAATGTTTGTTATTGTTTTTATGTTTATTTTATAAAGTTATATATTTATAATTTTAATAAAATCTTTATTTTTTTGATTTTATAAATTTCATAAATTGTTAATTTGTTATAGTTTATTTTTCTAATAAGTTATATATTTATAACTTTACGGATTTAATAAATTGTATAATTTGTTATAGCTTATTTTTCTAATAATTTCAATATTTTCTAAAATAATTTATGATCTTATAAATTTAATGTTTTTATACGCCAATAACCTTAATAAAGTGTTATAGTTTATAAAACATTAAAAATAAATACTAATTTTATACGTTTAAAATATATATATTTCAATATAAGATATTTTTTTGTAATATTTAATTTAAAAGTATATTTCTTTTAGCGAATTTAATCACGAATTTTATTGCCGATTTTTTAGCAGCGAATTTTTAACGAATTTTATCCTCGGCGAATTCGAACACGAATTTGAATGCGGCAACATAGATTCCAATGGATGACCATATACACAACCTCCCTTTGTATATTGAAGTGATTGTTACTCGCAAAAAGATCAAAAGGGTGCTTGTGGACAACGGATCAGGCCTTAACATATGTACCTTGAAGCTCATAAAATAATTGGGACACACTGACACAAAACTAGAGCCTAATGTAATCACCATTAAGGCTTATGATAATGCAGAGTGACAATCAACAGGCACAACTACTTTATTGATGGAAGTTGGGCCCATTACACATGATACTCGTTTCCATGTCCTTGACTTGGAACTACCCTATAATATTCTCCTTGGTCGCCCATGGATTCATGCCATGCTAGCCGTTCCATCAACTTTCCACCAATGTATCAAACTTTAGCATGAAGGAAAGGAACTTACCATTCTTGGAGACCCGCAACCCTTTGCACATTGCAGAGTGTTATCAGGTTATTATCCCACAACATATAAAGGTACTTTTATTGAAATAGCCATCAAGATTCAATCAGAGACCCTCGCCTCTCGCATCGATCTTGATACACCGCACACACATGAAAGTGGTGCCTCCACGTCCATATCCCCATTTGCTACATGGGAGATGAAAGTCCTTCCTACTGGTTGCAGGGAATACAATCTCCAACAGGCCCTCCTCATTTCAAATCTTCCCCTATCACCTAAATCACCTTTAGCCAAAATGAGATTCCAACGGATGACCAAACACACAACCTCCCTTTGTATATTCAAGTGATCGTTAATTGCAAAAAGATCAAAAGGGTGCTTGTGGACAACGAATCAAGCCTTAACATATGTACCATGAAGCTCATGAAACAATTGGGATGCACTGACATTGAATTGAAGCCTAATGTGATCACCATTAAGGCTTTTGATAATGCAAAGAGGCAATTAGCGGCCCAATTACTTTACCAATGGAAGTTGGGCCCATTACACATGATACCGGTTCCATGTCCTTGGCGCTCTTGAACTACCCTACAATAGTCTCCTCGGTCGCCATGGATTCATGCCATGTAGGCCGTTCCTCAACTTTCCACCAAAGTGTATCAAACTTTATCACGAAGGACAAACATTTTCCATTCTTGGGGACCCACAACCCTTTGCGCATTGTAGAGCGTTATTCGGTCATTACCCCACAACATATGAATGTCCTACAAAAATAATTGTCAAGATTCAATCAGAGGCCCTCGCCTCTCGCATCAATCCTGATACACTTGTGCCCACATGAAAGCAAAGTGCCTCCACATCCATATCCACATTTCTACATGGGAAATGAAAGTCCTTCCTACCGGTTGTGGAGAGTACAACCTCCAACAAGTTCTCCTTGTTTTTAATCTTCCCCTATCACTCAAAACACATGGTAGGCCCAACTATCAGCCGCAACGGCCTCAGGCACCTTGTAATATTGACACATTCATCCCTGGTGGTCTCCTGACAGAAGAAAAAATGAATAACACTTATACATCCCAATCCCTTGATGAAAGGATGGCTTCATGCTATCAATCCCCGAATATGTCATCCCTAATAAGATGATGTATGCTATGGGATACAAAGGATATGGGTGTGGCATAAATGAACAAGGTGTGCGGGAACCCCTTCTTCCGCACATGAGAAAATGGATAGATACGGAGTTGGTATTCGGCCCTATGGATCACCACCCACAGAAGTTGAGGCTACCTCCTCGGAACACGAGAATAAGTCTTCGATTACGACAACGAAGCAAGAGCCCTTTGTAGCCTTTACGAGGACCTTGCTTCCACCAACTTATTCTCTAACACACTATTTTAACCTTGTCCCCTTCCACTCCTGAATTAGACCTTGTACACCCTTCCCTTATCAATTGGGACCAACAATGACATATACCAATTGATTTCTTTCAGAATGATGAAGCAATTGGTGAATTCATGGGTTTACGTGATGACATTCCTATTAGTGACCATAAGAAGGATTCTCTATCAACCTTGATGCATACGCATATTTCGGGGAGGAGGCTGAGTTCTATGGTCAACAAAAAAAAAAGAGAACGAGGGAAAAATATCTTCCAAAAAGCCTCGCCAAAATAAAAGATCCAAGTCCCATAGTGAAAACCTCTTTGAGGCACTTACAAACAAACAAATAGAAAAATAAAAAAGGATATAAAAAGTGACCAGCCTATGGGTGAAAATCTTGTTGAGATGCCCATAGAGCAAGAACTCAATCTCCCCATGATCCTACGCATATGGAGGATGGATCCAAATTACTTATGGAGGAGACTATTGATATCAACATCGATACAAAAGATGAGCCTAGAATTGTCAAACTTGGGCTTCTCTTTAACACGCACAAAAAAAAGCTTTTATTATGCTCCTTAGAGAATTTTCGGATGTATTTGCTTGGTCCTATGCATAGACATGCTAGGCTTGGATCCTTCTTTAGTAGTGCATAACCTAGTTGTGCATGAATTAGCGAAAAGCCAATTAAACAAAAACTACGTAAAATGCATCCGCGTGTGGCTCTTTTGTTCAAAGAGGAGCTAGAAAATTATTAGCAGTGGGATTCATCCGACCTATTGATTATTCCGAATGGATCTCCAACGTAGTGCCTATTCATAAGAAACTTGTTGGTATAAGGATTTGCACAGATTTTAGGGACATCAACAAGGCATGTCCTAAAGATGACTTTCCTCTTCTAAACATCGACATGATTGTTGATTCTACTGTGACCACAAATGCTATCCCTCATGGATGGATTCTTGGGCCATAATCAAATTAAGATCGCGGAAGAGGACCAACACAAAACCGCCTTTACTCCTTGGGGCACCTTTTTTATCGTTAGGACATGCCTTTTGGCCTCAAGAATGCACGTGCAACATATTAGAGAGCTATGATTGTCATATTCCATGACATGTTACATGATATTGTGGATTATATCCTTAGAAAATATTAAATTAGAGTAGAACACTCGTTGATCCTTCGTTGTATCTTTGAACGACTTCAGATTATAAGGTCCGTTTGAATCCAAAGAAGTGTGTCTTCGAAGTCATCTCAGGTAAACTATTGGGCTTCATTGTGTCTAGGCATGGAATTGAAGTAGATCCCGCCAAAGTCACTGCTATCACTGAGATGCCTCCTCCTAAGAACCTCAAATAGTTGCGCAACTGGCAAGGTAAAATTCATGCCATTCGAAGATTCATTTCGCAACTTGCAGACAAGTGCCATTCCTTCACCCATCTGCTAAAGAAAGATATTGATTTCCACTGGGGCCCGGATTGCCAACAAGCCTTTTCTCAACTCAAACAATATTTGGCAAATCCACTTGTTCTTGTATTACCTACTCCAGGTGAACCTTTGCTATTATACATATCTGCTACCTAATTTGCTATAGGTGCACTATTGGCATAGTACGATGCCCAACACAAAGAGATCCGTCTATTATCCTTAGCCGCACCTTAATCGCATATGAGCTCAACTACTCACAGATTGAAAAAACATGCTTGGATGTTGTCTTCGCTTTTTAAAAACTCCACCATTACCTTTTGAACAACCATACCAAGCTAATATCTAAAGTTGACCCTCTCAAATACTTTTGTCAAAACTTGCACTTAGATGATAGCTAACTGGATTATTTTTTTGAGTGAGTTTGACATTGAGTATGTCAATCAAAAAGCAATAAAAGGACAAGTTCTTGTTGACCAACTGGCTTGAAGCACCACTTCCAAGAATGAAACCCTTAAGTCTGGATCTGCCAGATGCTTCCGTTTTATATATTGAAGAATCATCAACTGGAAGGTATATTTTGATGGGTCATTCACATTTAATGGCTCAAGAGAGTAGTCCTCATTACTCCCACAGAGAGATATCATCCCACAAGATTTCAGACTCGGCTTCCCATGTACAAACAACATTGCGAATATGAAGCTCTCATTGCAGGACTTAAATTCGTTATCGATGGAACATCAAACAAGTTGAGGTTATAGACGACTCCCATCTTATCATCAAACAAGTGAATGATGAATACAAAGTCAAAGATGAGAAGCTTATCCCATATAAATGCATGGTGGACACCTTGAAAGAGTATTTTGTTCGATTTCCTTCCATCAAGTTCCATGCATGAAAACCGATCAATGGATGCTATGGCTACCATCGGATCCTTGTTATGCTTATCGCCAGATACCAAGAGACTTTCAATTCCTTATCGATCATCTAACGGTACCAACCTATGACATGCCAAAATCATGTTTGGTATGTGAAGTTGTTGGTCCCTTTTCCCCCTGGTACGTCGATATTTATAACTACCTACAGGATGGTACTTTCCCACCTGACCTCTCCCACTCCCAAAAGAGAACCCTTATCCAACGTATAGCTCGTTACACCCTACTTGGGGGCACTCTCTATCGTTGAGGTTACAATGGGACTCTGTTACGTTGCCTTAATTCTGAAGAAGCTATCCAAGCAACCAAAGAGGTGCACAAGAAGGCATTTGTGGTACCCATACAAGTGACATGGTTCTTGCGAAGAAACTTCTACGCGTGGGATACTAGCCTACTATGGAAACAAATTGTTGCTAGTATGTGAAGAAATTTGTCCTATGTCAAAAGCATGGCAATTTGATTCATGTGCCGTCTTAGTCATTTTAGTCTATCACAACACCATGGCCGTTTAACAAATGGGGGCTCGATCTTATAGAAAACTCACCCCCACCTCATCTGACGGCCACAAATACATTATCACTGCTACTGAGTACTTTACCAAATGGATGGAGGTTGTTCCTCTCACTTATGTTACAGGTGCTTAGATTTTCAAGTTCATCATGAACCTTATCATTTTCCGTTACGACATCCTTTACTATCATTGTATCGATGATGGCAAATCATTTAAAAACAAGAAAGTGAAGGTTCTCTGCCAACACTTTTAAAATTCTCCAAAAGTGGTCTACACCTTATTACCCTCAAGGTAATGGGCAAGTTGAGGCCACCAATAAAACGCTTGTTTGGATTATGGAGAAAATGGTTGGTAAAATAGGCCATAATTGGCATCTCCAAATCCATCTTACCCTCTGGGCCTATCGCACTTCCATCCGCACACCTACAGGTGAAACCCCTATTCCTTGGTATTTGGCATTGAAGCCATTATACCCTTAGAGATCGAGCTCCCCTCTTTGAGAATCTCCTTGCAAGACTATTTGGATAAAGACAAAGATTACAAGTAGCCAGGCTAGTAGAGCTTGAACTCCTAGATGAAAAATGCCTTCATGCCTTGGACCATCTTAAAGTGTATCGAATCGAATCCATGTAGGCTATAATAAATGTATCATCCCTCGGGAATTTGAGGTAGGTGATCTTGTGCTTAAGGAAAACCAATTTAACACTACCAAAGAACGTGAAAAGAAAGGCAAATTTGAGCCTAATTGGTTAGGGCCATACATTGTGGTGGCTAAATTTGGTTCCGGGCCTATAAACTTGCATATCCTAATGGTGAGGAGCTCGGGAACCTATGAACATCATGCATCTCAAGTGTTTCTATTCCTGAGCTTGGGGGCATTCAAAAAATCAAAAATAAAAAATAAAAAAACAAAAAAGAGAAATAAATTCGTTCAAATGTGAAAACCATGCAATTGTGGCACTTTGGACAAGTCCTTTGGTGAAAACTGGTTTCGACACCACAAGAGGATTCGTTGTTCACAAGCATCTCACACTGGGGCATGATCGCTTCTTCCAAGCTAGTCCTTCGCTTGTGTTTGAAATCCTTTTGAGCCTATCCTTCGTGGCCTTGATCCTATCTTATTCTTGTATATATGCATGGATTCACCCTTGTATATTCTCACCTCTTGTTGGGGGCATCTTTGCATCTTCATTTTCTTATACATAGTTTCGGAAAACTTTCAAAAACTCCGAAAATTTGAAAAAAAATCCATTCAAAATTCCAAAAACATTGGTAAAACATCAAAAATCCAAAACATTGGTAAAACATCAAAATCCTAAACATTCACAAAATTCAAAAATAAAAAACTATACCACAAAACATCCTACTTTAGTGCTTGCTAGTTCTTGTGCACGACATGTGGATCATATTGTGATCTTCCTTCATCAATAAAGTTGGTTTGCTTGTTATGTCTGTCTTCCCGGCATATATCATTTCTCGGGCAGTTTCATAGTGCATGTTGCTTTTCATGGGACTTCTATGCCCCGTCTATTCCTTTCCATGTATCCTTGCTTGGGGCATCATTTTAACCTTTGTTGTATAACTCAAACATTTGGGAACTGAAGTTGGATAACAAAAACATTGGTACAACTTTCTTGAACATTGTTTGTTTGAGTATGTTTGTTTGTTGGTTAGTTTGCATGTTTATTTACTTTCTCGTACTACATTGCTTTATGTATTTTGCTTTGAGTCAGTCCTTTAGCAATGAACAAAAATCAGTATTATGGCTCTTCATGTCATTTTACCCTTTTGTTGTATGTTTATATCAAATAAAAAGGTATTTCCGAACCAAGATGGTACGTATACTATGTCATGATCTTCCCATCCATCCTCTATCTTATCTTCCATTCTAACTAACTTTCTACCTATCATTTTCCAATTCTTCCCCCCTCCCTTGCTTCTTCCACTTGAGGCATGAGCTCCTACTCAATCAATCAATTTGAACAATGGCCAACCAAGCCAAGTTCGAATCCCTCCATCGCTATGAGTTTTTCTTCCACAAGATCTCAAAATCATCATTACGAAAAAGCATATCTTGCAGTCACTATCATTTTCTTCTATTCTTTTTGAGTGTCAATCGACCTCTTCTATCACCCCATCGCCACTCAAGCGGGCATCGTCCACCCTACAAATTTTTCTTCTACTCTTTCAAATTGTCTACTATCTTTGAAGTGGCGTTGCTTGTGCTACACCACATCAAAGAGGGGCAAATGTAGACACCTAAATCTGACTATGCAATTTTAATACTAAAATTGCACTAATTATCCTCTTTCTTGTCATTTCGTTATAATTAGTGGTTTTCCACTAATTAGCTAACATTCCCCTTCATTTCGGTCAATTAACGACACTTCATTAATTAACTAACCTTCCTCCCATCTTCTATTTAATCAATAAACCTTCTTATTGGTTAAATCTCTCTCTTAAATCCTTCAAATTTTTCTAATTTCCCTTTAAATCACCTCGAAATGGCTTTTATAAGCTTAACTTGGTCTATTAATTAATCCTAGTTGATTAATTCAATCACCTCCAACTACCATGAGTTGCTAATCTTTATTTAATCTCTTCTAATCATGCTTATCCCTTTCTAATTCTACATTCCCTTTATCCCACATTCACTAGGCTGCAAGCTTCTCCCAAATTGGAAAGCTATATAAGAAACCTAGTACCTTCCTTCCAATCTTACACCTTCATGTCCTTGCAAGACATTTACACTTGATAAGAGCATTTTCATGTTATTTGGAAAGCTTGATTCAAAACCCTTTTCTACTTGGTAAAGAGTAGTAAGAGAAGAACTAAAATGGCAATCAAGCCATATTGGTGAGATCTCTTCCTCTCCCTTGAAGAATGCCTTGATCGTGCTTGGTTGCGTTTGGTTCACAAAGGAGATATCTACAATTTTGAAGCACATCCAACCAACAAAGGAGGTTTGCATTTCTCATTGGATTTAATGTTTGATGCACATTAGTTTAAAGCTTTCCTTTTATGCTTTATCATGATGTTTTTGTTTAGAGTAGATTAAGCTTGAATTTACTTGGTGTTATGTTCTTTTTAATGGCTTAGTGTTAATCTAATACATGCATACAATGGGTTTTCGAACTTTGTCTATATTCCTAAACTGTTAGAGGCTTGACCTTTGACAAAAATACATAGGAGACGAGTTATAATGGAAAGTGATGGCTGTTGAGTTTGACATGTAGATAAGAAGATCTAGTGGTTGGAATTGTGAAGTCCTCAGCTATAGAATGCCTTGCATTTTTAATATCAATTTCAGAGCATTTTGTAGAGAGGGTCAATTGAAGAAGACAACACTCATTCTACTTACTACACAACCCTCATGTAACTATGTTATGTATATTTTACTCTTGCAAACCTGCATTGAATTTGTTTTTATAAAAAAACAGACTACAGTCTGCCCTTAGTACGTGCGAGTCTTATTAGACTTGTGAGCTCTGAGGGAAGACTTGCTTGTTCAACATCCTAATCTGCAGCTTGCCAAGGGTGACTTGGAATCAGCTAGATGAGTTTTTGCATGGATTCCCTGTGTCTCAATAATATGCTTTCGCCAAGCCTAAAGCCATAGACAATGATGGGTTGCGTGAGCATGAAGAGGAGAATCATTTGGGAGACAACAAGGATGAGGGAGATAGTTCAAGTTCAGTTGATGCACCCCAAATGATGGTTCCTGAACATAAGCAAGTATCTCACTTTGACCATTCTTCATCATCTCGTGGGACTTTGAGTTACCCCTAGGAGGGTGTTTTTCTCCAAGGGACATCCCCTTTTCCTATTTATTTTTCTATAGATACAACACTTATTAATTTTTATTCTTGCCCAAATCTATACTAGGCAATATATGCTCCGTTGACTGCTTTTCTTAAGCCTTATTGAGTGCATGCTCCTAGTGAGTCTGTCTAAGTCACACTCATGCTGCTCCTAACCCTAGTGGTCATTGCCTATGAGTCTACCTACGTTACTACAATTGGTTTTTGGATGATACCATAACACATGATGATTTAGATTTCATAGCAATGTTGGAAGGACACGTTGGGGATGTAGATGTTACATGAGTTAACACATTCTTGACCACCCCTTGTGTCCCCTCAAGTACAACTGCTTGAGTCTCTCAAAGTACAACAATTAGAGAGAACTACAATTGAGCAGACCATTCTAAACACCGCTCGAGTGGAGCACAGGAGCATTTATGAGAGACACAACCTCGCTTAGGCGATTCTTTAGAGGGGGTAGAGATGGGGGAGCGTATGGTATTGACTTCTGATTCGCCCAAGGATCAACATAACGAGCATGGTTGTATAGAGAAGGAACATGTAGATCACCTGAAAAAGACGACGGGAGTGATGAGGATGTGGATGATGATGAGTAAGAGCATGCAGTAGAGAAGGTTCACATATATGATCAAAATCTTGAGAACCTTTCATCAAGGTATGAGTCACACTTTGACACTGAAAACAATGAGCAATGGGCTGTAGTACCTAAGTTGTCCTGGAGTGATCTAAGTGAAAGCATGGAAACATGATTGAATTTCCATGGGTAAATGACTGAGTGATATGTTGAGGCTGCCTCGAACATAAGACAGGCTGATATCTTCTTTTGGAAAAAATGATTAAAAAAGTTGATCTCAAACATTGGGGATGAATATAGCTTTCCTTGAGATGGCCAAGAGTTGCCTTTCCAAGAGACCTATGATGAGAAAGAATGGAAGGAGGATGCTATTCCATAGCTCAATGCAAGATGAGTATCTAGTATATAGAGGGTCGATGAGTATGCACATGTCCAAACAAATTTGAACTAGCTTCCTTTTTACATACAAAGAATCACCACAAGACAGGCTGATATCTGCTTTTGGAAAAAAAAAGATCAAAAAAGTTGATCTCAAACATTGGAGATGAATATTGCTTTTCTTGAGATGGCCAAGAGTAGCATTTCCAAGAGACCTATGATGAGAAAGAATGAGAGGAGGATGCTATTCCATAGCTCAATGTAGGATGAGTATCTCGCATATAGAGGGTTGATGTGTATGCATATGTCCAGGCAACTTTGGACTAGCTTGCCTTCTTACATACAAAGAGTCACCGCTGTCATATATTGTCTTGACAGAGGTTAAAAGCTGAAGGTGAGATTGGCGAGAAAGATAAGTTTGAAGAAAAAAATCAGTTTTTAAAGGAAAAGAATGAAGAGCTTGAGAATTGGATTCTAAGCATGCCGTTAAGCATGTTGAGCTGAAGCAATGGCAGGAGAGGAGCACTAAGTTTGAGCCAAATGGACTGCCTAAGATATTGATGCAAACAAGCTATGGTAAGGCAATAAAACTAATAAAAGAACTGAATAATAAGGCACAAGCTTTCCCAGAAATCCTTAGCAATTCCAACAACACGCTCAAGTGGTAGGGAAAGTACACTAGCAGATTCAGGCTTTAGCATAATTTGTATGCATAGATAACTAGACATCAACAATTGTAGGCCTTGTTGGATACAGAAGGTGACACATGAGGTGAACCGAGTATCTTTGGGCGAGACCGAGCACAAGAAAGTCACTACTTTTGGATTAGACAAGCTGCTCAAGGACAAAGTGGTGACAAATGAGATTTCAGCAAACCCCCTTGCTTTGAGAGTATGTTCAGGCTTAGCTTTTATATCCATAGACTGAGACCCTTGGATGATTCAGCTTCAGGCTGTGATAGATACCCCTAGTGACGTTGCATGTTTGGACCTCACTAGGCATCAACATTGTTGGTATTCAGAGACCATTTTGCTTCTTCAATCTATCAATACCTTTATTTATTAGCTTCCTCCATTCATGTATTCACTAGATGCTGATTGCTTTCTTCTCTCGAAGGAGGTCATCAATTGAGTAGTTGGAGAAGTTATTTAACGACAATATGTTCAGGTCACTTGGACTTCCATTGCAGCTTAGCACCAAGCTGGATTTCAATGATGAACATTCCTTATGAATTGTAGATGGCATCGTCATTCAGCTTGACTATCTTCAGCATCATCGGTCACATGGCTTGAAGATTCCCATTGGCTAGTTGAGGGTGTGCTTCCACTAGTTACATGTAGAGATCGACGACCATATCTCATGGGCTGACCTGATCTGATATCTCTCCCCCTTCATGAGGATGAGATTGAGGACCACTTTATTTCTAGGTGTCCTATGTACAGAGACTCAGGTGGTTCTTAATCCACCTTCTTTCAGTATTGTGATTAGAGGTTCGCGATCTTTTTCTCTAGGGGTTGTTATTCTCATACACATACTTAGGCGATCTTTAGAGCTACAAGGCTGATTACCTTCTCCTTTCAGTCCACTACAAGCATGGAGGTGTTAAGAACCTTCTAGATACAACCGATTCATGCTTAGAGGGAGACTAATAGAGATTATATTCCTCCTTGCATATTAGTATTAGAGTGCTCCAACCATCTCAATCTCATTCCAAGCAAAGGATTTCTGCTTCATTTTGGCATCCAAGGCCTCCTTTTTTAAGCCCGAGTCACGAGACATACAAACATTGCACCTTTTTTCCTACCAAAGGTTCATCAGCCTTGGATGTTAGGAAAGGATCTAGGGAAATATTTGGTTTCCTCTAGGATTGCAATTCATCCCCTGAATTCCATTAGCATTTTCAAATCTTGGTCATCGATTTCATTTCATGCCGATAGATAAGGTTATTGGTTCTTCCTAGGTCTTACTTTTGCATACATGTGAAAAATTTGATTTCTTTCTCGAGTCTCTTACTTGATCTTTATTAGCTCAATGTTTATCGAGGATCCTTCCCTTGCGGGCTATTTATCCTTGTATTACGTCTTATGACTCGGGTGTAACTACTTTAGGTTTACCCCTTTTGCTATGGTCACCCTTCTTTGTACTTTGTATATGGTTCAAGGTTTTAAAAACCAGTCAAACCGGAACCGGAACCGGCCGGTTTGACCGGTTTAATAATTTTAAACTCGAACCGCTATGCAAACCGGATCGGTTGACCGGTTTTAGCCCAAACTGTCAAACCGGTCCGGTTCCGTCCCAAACCGGCCGGTCCATTCCTGTTTTGCCGTATACGGCGGCCAGCATAAAAAAACGTTTTTTTAATTGTTTTCTTTTATTTTTTATTGCCTCTAAACCCTAATTTGGTGTTATAAATACACCCCCCCTCTATCACTTCACACCTCTCTCATTGAGCATTTGTGAGCATTTGTGAGCATAAGATTGAAGAGTTTATTTTTTGTAGTGAGCTTGGAAGTTGGAGGCTTGGAGCTTGTTTGGCATTGCTTGTGGGCTCTTTGTGGTGATATTGGCATCCATTTGTGAGCACCTCACCTCTATTTGTGAGCACCTCTCTTATTTGCAAGGATTTGGAGGATTGGGGCAGCCTTGAATAGTGTTCATTTGGAGTTGTTTGGTATCAAGTGTGGGCTCTTTGTGGTGGCATTTACATCTACATTTGGAGTGTGGGCTCTTTGTGGTGCCATATACAAGCTTGGAGCATTTCCTCACCTCATTTGTGTGCACATTGAAAGGTATGTTACATTTTAAACTTGCCCCTTATTTGTAAATTTTATTAAAAAGAAATAGGAAATTTATTTATTTTTTATTTGCATTTTCAGATTTGTTTGCATTTCTGCATGGCCCCCAAATCAAAAGACCCTACATGGGCCCATGCAGACACAATTGATGATCAAGTTTTTTGTAAATATTGTAAGAAACACATCAAGGGGGATTCATAGGTTGAAACAACACTTGGCTGGTCAAAGAGGCCAAGTTACCCCATGTGAGGCACCTGGTATTGATGACATTAGGTTGGAAATGAAAAACATGCTTGAAAAACATAGAGAAGAGAAGGCTAGGCAAAAAGAGATGGAAGCTGAAATAGGGAGAAGGAGGGAACATGCCTTGAGTGTTGAAGGATCTTGCTCTGACCCTTCTGTGACTGTTAGAGACCCCTTTCGGTATATGCCTCCCCCATCCACTCATAGTCAAGAAAACCGGCCTCAAAAAAGAAAGAACATTCAAAGCTTTTTTCCATCTTCCACACCTGCCACTGCTAGTGCCTCCATGCCAACACAAAATCAGCCTACCTTGGATAACCATTGGAAGAAGCAATACAAAGAAGCAACTTTTGAGTACATTGCTAGATGGTGGTATGATGCAGATATCCCTTTCAATGCTGCCCGCTCACCTTATTACCAGCCGATGTTTGATTCCATTGTTGCTGTTGGTAAGGGCTTCAAAGGCCCTAGTATGCATGACTTGAGAGGATCACTTTTGAAGAAAGGTGCATCCATAGATGAATATTTGAAAGGTTGCAAAGCTTCATGGGCCAAAACAGGATGCACTATCATGTCAGATGGGTGGAGTGATGGCAAGAACCACACAATAATAAATTTTCTTGCCTCTTGTCCACAAGGTACAATGTTTTTGAAATCAGTAGATGCATCTGATAGGGTGAAAGATGCAAATTTATTGTTTGAGCTTTTGGATGAGATTGTTTTAGAGGTGGGGGTGGAAAATGTTGTACAAATCATAACAGATAATGCATCTAATTATGTTCTTGCTGGTAAGATGTTAGAGGCTAAACACAAAACAATATTTTGGACTCCATGTGTTGCACATTGCATAGACCTCATGCTTGAGGATATAGGGAAAAAAGATTGGATCAAGAACACTGTAGAGCATGGCAAGAGCATCACCAAATACATCTATAATCACTCATGGGTATTGAACCTAATGAGGAAGAACACGAGGCGAGAACTTGTTAGGCCAGCCATCACGAGATTTGCAACGAACTTTCTCACGTTGCAATCTCTTATTTCCCAACAATAGAACTTGAAAAGAATGTTTTCAAGTGATGAATGGAATGCATCAAAGTGGAGCCGGAAACAGGATGGGAAAGACACAGAAGAAACTTTTTGATAAATTATTTTGGAAAAAACAACGCAGAGATTGTGAAAGTTGTTGAGCCTCTTGTTAAGGTGTTGTGGTTGGTGGATGGGGAAAAATTAGCCATGGGCTATATTTATGAGGCTATGGATCAGGCAAAGGAGCAGATAAGGGCAACATACAAAGACAGGGTAACTAAGTATGGGCCTATATGGGAGATCATAGATAATAGATGGAACAATCAACTCCATTGACCTATACATGCAGCTGGGTATTTCTTGAACCCAAAATATCATTACAGAGCTCAGCTTGGAGAAGATCAAACAGGAGAAGTAAAAGATGGTTTGTACGAGTGCCTAGAGCGCATGGTCCTTGATGAGATGCAACAACTTGAGGTTCACCGACAGATCAACTTCTTTAGCAGAGCCACAGGTCCTTTGGGAAAAACCTTGCAAAGATTGCAAGGTATGTGGACCAACCAGGTAAGAAATTCTAAGTTTTTAAATTTCATTTGATTAAAATTTTTAATGAATAATCATGAATTTTTAGCATAAGACAATATTTTTCTAATTTGTTGAATTACGCTTTAACCTTTAAGTTATAAGTTTATGTTTTACTTTTAATTTTTAACCGTGTTTTTAACTTTTTATTGTCATTGTTTACTAATTAAACATTTACACTTTTTATCGCAGCACATTGGTGGGATTCGTTTGGTAGTCGGTGTCCTCAATGCAAAAAAAGTTTGCAATTAGGATCCTGAGCCAAACTTGCGGTGCTTCGGGGTGGAGTGCAAGCTGTCCGTGTCTTTGAGCGGATTCACACGAAGAAGAGAAACCATTTGGAACAACAACGGTTGAATGATCTTGTCTTCGTGCAGTACAACCTTCGGTTAAGGCGTAACCAGTTGTTGAACCGAAGACTTGATACTGATCCCATTGTCTTGGATGATATAGATCCAACTTCAGAATGGGTAGAGGAGAGTCAGCCAGCAGAGTTTGATCCCGATGACTTGGGGTGGATGGGTTTGGATCAAGAATCTGATGAGCCATTAGCAGCACCGCCGCCATCGTCACGAGACACAGCAGGCACTAGTCGCACTTGTGCTACTCCCCGACCCCGTGCAGCTCCAGTTATTGCAGATGTACCTGAGGATTTGGATGAGTCCGAGTCAGAGCCAGAGGTCGGTGATGATATTGATGAGGATGACCTTGAGGATCCCATTTCCAGCGGTGCAGAGTTTGATGATTGATCATTGATGTCATCTAGTTTATTCTAGAGTTTTGTAACTTGTAGTATTTGTAATGTATCAATGATCATATCATGTTGCTTTTTTGGAGTCTTGAACTATGGAGGCCATTTAGAGCCTCATTGTTTATGTATTTTGTTTCGGAATCTCATCTATGATATATGTATTGTGTATTGGACTTGGAGTTCGTGCCATTTTGCTATAAACACCTTTCTTGCATATATATAAGAGAAAACTTTGCATATTCTGTGTGTAATTGTTGGAATTATGGTTTTTAACCTTTCAAATATATTATTTTCATTAAAAATATAAAATTTTATGTATTTTTTAGTAAACCGGTTCATTAAGTTTGAACCGGTCCGGTTCCGTCCGGTCCGGACCTCGGCCGGTTCCAATTTTTAAAACATTGATATGGTTACTTTTCATAACAAAGGGTCTTTTTTATCATGCTACTTCTCTTTTATAATTGATCATACTTCTTAAGTCCCATTAATCTATTTTGGTTACTCTTGAAATTAACACCATTTCTTTCTTTCTTTCATCGTGATACATTTGCTTGTCTCAATTTTTTCTTTGCTTTGGTCAAACATTGATCTGTGGTTATTCTTGTGTTCACTGTATGAGCACCTCTGCAGTATGTTCCAAGATTCAAAAGTGGGTGACTGAAGGTCTGTGAATAAACTCTACATTATTCTTATTAAGTTATTAAAAATATTTGTAACTCATTTAAAGTTAAAATCAATGTCTAATTATATGTGAAGATCTGTATGGAGGCAACCACCTACTCCATTTCTTTAGTGATGACAACTAGTGTGGAAGCTACAAGGAATCCATACATTTCTAAGCTTTTGTCTACTAAAGATCATATCTACTAATATGCTCTTTAATTTGGTCATCCTTCTGCAATTTGAATGAATCATATTGCATTCAACACATTTCTGTTTTTCCTCTGTAGATAACTCTCAAGTGTTCGTAATTTTATGCAATTTGGAGCAATGATCATTTAACTTTGTTATTTTGAAGATACACATGGATACTCCTTCTGGTCCAAAGGATGCAATTCCTGCGTGGATTAAATTTGCTGTCCAGGCTCCCGGTGAGATTCCATACAATGCAATATACTATGATCCCCCTCCCGAGGTATTGTTTTTGTCAATCCAGAAATCGTTTTGTGGTTTTCTTACACTTAAAAATAAAGTTTGCAGTTATAGGTTCATCAAAAGCAAATATATACTGCTGAGTATCATGGTAGGCCATATCTCATCAAGAACATTGTATGTTAGATGCTTTTTATTGTTGCTAAAAGCCGGATTTAATAATATCATATGTTTTCAGGAAAAATATGAATTCAAGCATCCACGACCTAAGCAGTGTAAAGCCTTGCGAATATATGAAGCACATGTTGGCATGAGTAGCACGGTTAGTCATTTCCTATCATTTCACCATTATGATGTCGATAGTAGTCTGTGATTCCTTTGTATTTTCCATTGGTTGTAAGGAGTGTGTGATAAATTAGAAATGAAAATTAATGAATCCATGTGCAACTATTATATTATTAAAGGTAGATTTGTATAAACCTGTTCTGCTACTTTTCACAATTGTTGCTTATGTTCATTAATTGCTTCAGTTTTAAATACATGCTGGTGAACTTCATCTTTTGTTGGACTTCTGAGAACCACATGATAAACATGAAGGGTGATCGTATTGCTTTCTTAAGATAAAGAATTTAACCACTTGAAACAAAACGAAAATTAATAAAAATACAAGGCAACATGCTCCATTCCAAACTATTTGCAGAAAAACAAATGCAGAAATGTTATCCAGCAGAAGTAAATGAGAAGAAAATGGGGGCATTGTAGATCACTATTAATTAATGTATTGCTTGGGAAGCAGAATTTGTTATGTTAATTATTCTCTGATTGGCTTTGGTAGTTTAGTAGTGAATCTTCAGCTACGAATGGTTGGATTGACGGTTATGTCTTAACTGACAACCATTGGTACCATTTGTTTTATAAATAGTAACTTGAATGTTAGGGAGGATGCTGATCTGATAGGTCATCCATGTACCAAGTGTTGTACTTTACACTACCTATGCAATAAAAACATTGTTCTATCCTATTTTGTAGTGTTCTGTTCATGGTATATCTCCATAATTCTGCAAATATTATTGTTCGGTAGTGTAACTTTTTGTAGCAAACATTTCTGGCACTGTTGCCTTTGCAAAGTTGGGTAAAGTGAAAGTTGGTAAAAAGAAGTATTGATGATGACAAGTTACAAGAGCAGAGCGAGTAGGGGCAAATCGAGTCTCCCCAACAACGGTCGAATATGGTGGGTGCACAGTCTATTTCTGATCTGCCTAATATTGTAGGAAAAGGAGAAGGCAAATAAGTATTGTCTAATGCTGGTAAAGGCCCAACTGAGATCAAAAATTAAATTTTAGAGATGCAGTCAGAGGTGCCAATCTTGTTTCCAACAACCATTTCCAGAGAGGGCCTCTTTGGATGCCTAAGGTTGATCCTTGGAAGACTGAGTCAGGATGTATGAGGGTGGCAGATGGGTCTTTGGTTATTGAGCTTAGAATGGAGGATCTTCAGGACAACATAGATGTTATGGAAACACGAGGACTGATTTTCCGTTTGATGGGTTTTTGTCCTTCTTTGATGGCGTTTAAGATTTGGGTAACTCAACAATGGAAGGTGAAAGGTGAGTTCACTGCTTCTATGTATCCCAATGGACATTTTCTTGTGATTTTTAGTAATAATGAAGATAGAGAACAGGTTTTCCAGGGGGATTGTGGTTTTATGGCAGGGCAGGGCTTTTATGAAACCTTGGCACACAAAATTCAAAGCTGAAGAAGACCTTCCTTCCAAAGGCCCGGTTTGGGTTAGGTTATTTGGTTTACCTACTGAGTTTTGGAATTTGACTATCTTCATGTCTATTGGGAACTCTTTAGGAACCTATATGATGACAAATGATGCTACATCTAGATTTGAACATATTATCTATGCTAGACTATGTGTTCTTATGGATTTTGATAAGTTGCTTCCAAAAAAATCAACTTTAGCATTTGGGGAGGATAAATGGGAGCAAGAGGTGGATTATGAAAACATCCCTTTTCGATGCAGATTTTGTCATGAATATGGGCACCTTATTCAGGATTGCAAACATATCATTCCAAAACCTTCCCTAGATGAGAAGTTGCCTGAAGGTTTTCAATTGCCTAAGAAGAAGAATTCTATTAGAAAACCTTTGGTTCGAGACCAAAATGTTATGTCTCGGAATAGATTTGCCACCTTATAGGCAGATGACCCTTTATAGGATGCGGAAAATTGTATGGTATCAGTGGTCCTTGCAACTCAAGATGATCATAATAGGAAAGTGGTGGAAGCCAAAAAGATGGATACCAATATGGAACAAGTGGACTACTCAGAAATCCAAGCTAGAGGTTATCAACATAAGAACAAGTGGGATTTTAAGGAGAAATCTCCCCTTGTAGTTTAGAGACAAGGAGAATCCTCAGATAAGACATTAACAATTTATTCTAGACCTCTAGATCTAGAGGGTGCTTCGAACTTGTTGGAATTAGTCAGACCTCTGTTAAGAAAATGAGACTTGATACCAATAAGAAACTAGGCAGACGATCAAACCAAAGTCAGATGGGACAAGATGGTGAAAAGTTGTTGGCGTTGGGTAAGGCGAGGGATCTTGCCCAGTTTTTAGACATAGTAATTCATGAAGTGCATTACCTGGAATGTCAGAGGGCTGAAAGGTTGCCCCTCTAAGCATAATGACATTAAAAGGTTAATTTAGATGCATCAACCTCATGTGATTTTTCTTCAAGAAACAAAGGTTTCAATGGAAAGAATGTATGTATTTAGTAAAAATACTATGCCACATAGTGAAGGGACTTCTTTGGGATCTTCGGAGCTTGAAAGGTTAATCTAGATGCATAAACCTCATGTGATTCTGCTTGAAGAAACAGGTTTCAATGGAAGAAATGTACGCATTTAGTAAAAATACCTGGCCACATAGTGAAGTGACTTCTCTGGGGATCTTACGGAGCTTGAAAGGGAAAAGTTTCTCAATGGAGTCCAAAGCAAATGGTTGTCTTGTATATTGTGGCTAGCTGGGGAGTGTTAGGACTTTTGGTTTAGAGTAGGGATTATTCTCATCAATTTTTATGCTTGAATGTTTACTCCCCATTCCCTTAGAAGATAAAAGGTAGTAGTGGAAGAATATTTATTTAATTATCGATTGTAATGTCCCCTTTTTCGGGGCATTACTAATATATCTATTCATCTCTTTTATCTGCATTGTAACCCCTTGGCATGCCTAGCGCTACAAGTGGGAGTCACTAGTTAGTTTTAAAATGTGCACATAGGTTAGTTACTCTTTATTATTTAATTAGAAAATAATAAAGTGCACATTAAGTGAGTCTTTTAAGTATTTTAATTAAGTTTTATGTTTTCCCTCCAAAAGGGAAGAGGTCGGCCATTTGAACGTTGCACCCCTTATAAAAAAGAGGTTTCGTGGCCATCATTGGGGATGTTGATTTGATCATTTGATATCACTCCATGCTTGGAGAAATGGGATGTATGCCCAAGGGATTTATGCCCTAGGTCTTCATTGTGCTCTCTCTTTCTCTCATTCGATTTGGAAGTGAAGGAATGGTGTCCCCAGATTTCACCTTGAAATCTGGGACTACCCATTTGAAAAAATTTCGTTCTTTTTAAAATAATGGGTCTTTTTTGTTTTTATTGCCAGAAGATGTCTGTATTATGTTAGGATATTCCTAGTGTATCATACGAGCCAATTTCGACAAATACCCAGATGCCCAAACTCGTTTTATCCCTCCGCCAAGTTTTGTCTCATGAGAAATTTTTATTTAATTATTTATTAAATAAATAATGCCCCGTTTGAAGTAAATTGTGCTCCAGTTGAACCTCTGTTGAAGTTTCGCATGCCAGTATTCACATATATCAATAGGATTTCATCGAAATGAATCCCGAGCTTTATCTCGCAACTTCCGCAACGCGTTTCTTGCTTTTATTTGTTTCTTTTGCATTTTTCTTTGTTTTCTCCTTGGTTTCTCTGTGAAATTCCCCTAGGTCAATTCTTTCGCCAGTATAGTCTGTTTAATTGCCCGAAGCATCTGGAGATCATCTACCAACACAACGCCAGAAGGAATCACCTTTAAATGCAAGCTTTTAACCAAAAATGATGAAGTCATGCATAAAAAGCCTCTCCCAGGCAAGTCGCACTTTTTGGGAATGAATAGGTTTAAGCTACAGTGGGATTTTTGGTAGCGAAGGCAGTGGGGAATTGATTACCTGCCTTGCAGGGTGAAAATTCCCATGAAGTCAAAGTCACTTAAGCTGCGATGGGAAAATTAGAGGCGGCAAGCAGGCGGAAATTTCTTACTTGCCTTGCAGGGTAAAAATTCCCATTATAAAATAAAGAAAAAATCACTTAAAGCACCGATGGAATTTTCCGTCTGCCTAGCAGGCTAACTTTTCCCATCAGAAGGTTTTATTCACCCAAACAAGTCGCACTTTTTCAAAGGAGGCTAATTTTAATGCAAGTCGCACTTTTTGGAAAGTCACTTAAGCTGCAGTGGGAAAATTAGAAGCAACAGGCAGGTGGGAATTTATTACCTGCCTTGTAGGGTAAAAATTCCCATGATGAAAGTCAAATCACTTAAGTGGAAGAAGGGATTTTTAGAGTTGCGGTGTAGGGTGAAAATTCCCATCAGAAGTTGACTTCTTAAATTTAGAATTCACCCATGCCAAAAAGTGCGACCCATTTGGTGATTAAACAATGCTTTTAATGACATTTATTAATTGCTTTTATTCCTAATTTTGGTGCCATGGATAAATAGAAGGTCAATGCATGATGTTAAGTCAAAGTGAACTGAAGGTAGCATGCTAAAAATAAATAAATTTAATTTATTTAATGGCAGCCAACAACATGCAAAAATAGGCGCCCAATTTGGGTGAATAAACATCATTGTTTATTAATTAATTGCCAGGAATAGGAGGGGCAATTATTAAAAATAGAATGTTGAGAGTTATATAAGCATGGGCTGCCATAATGAAGATGTAATTAATTCTTTTAGTAGAGGATTGCAGCCCGGATAGTTTTGGCGCCTAAGGAAGGAGAATTTTCGCATAAAAAAGTGTTTTTCATTGCGGGAAAGCTTCAAAGTTTGGTGCCTAGGGTTGGAGGAGCTTGATTTAAGCTTGGTTAATTATCTGCATATTGGTATAAGTGCCCAGGTGAAGTTAAAAATATTTATGCTTGCTTTGCATGCAAGCAAAGCCTCAAATTTTAGGGCAACGGGCTTTATATGCAGATTTTTGTAATGAAAACCAAGTGTTCATGCTTTGGAATCCGCCTTTATGTCCAATTAATTGTAGGTATTCATTACGGTGTGTATATAAGTGAAAGGAAGCTCAAATCAATGTCGGTACATTGAATATATCTTTCGAATTCAAAGAAGTTGTCGATCTGCACAAATGGATCCAATTGCAGGATTCCGGCTGCAATTAAACGAAAAAGAGCTTAGACAAAGATTGTTTCAGCCATGATGAAGCATGATGAAAGAGAGGGATCAGCAGAATCATGCATAGCTTCCAGATTTGCTGAAGTCAATGATACAAACATTGGCCCTGAACCTATCAATGATTTAATTGACAGATCTAGATCTCATAATTGCAAAGGCTTCTAGCAAAAAGTCATCCTCTTGTTTCTGACACAGCCCATGTAGAAGTCATTGCATGGAGAATTCCTTCTAGGATCTTGTGCATGTGCTCCCAATCTTCCAGTTGAAGCCTTCATCGAATTTACTTTGCATGTACTGAAGAAGAATTGCAAAAGCTTCAAAGATAAAAGGGAAGACAAGGCAAAGACAATACCCGCAGCAAATCACAATCATGCATAGCTTCCAGATTCAGTTTGGTGAGAATCAAAGGCAAAAGAGTCAACCACATGCAACAAAAGAAGAAGAACAAGACGGGAGGTTGCAGACTTTCTTCTTATTTCTTTTCCTCCTTTTATTTTCTTCGACAAAGTAATTGAGCAATCAATTAAATTATAAAACTTAAGTGATTGGTTTAAAAACCGTTACTTGAAGAAGTCAATTACTTGGAAATAGGTGGCAGACATGCAAAATAGAAAGTTCTATTTTTCAATTATAAATCATGCATGTCATGCAAAGAGGAATTCCAGGAGGAAGATTGCCACTGCTTCCCTTTTCATAGCTTCCGCATGCGGGAATTCATTTAAAGCTTCCTATTTGTAATTGCCCTTTATACACTATAAATAGAGGAAGAACCTACGGGTTAAAAGATCAGAATTTGTAATCAACATTCTTGTGTTCCAGACTTTGAGCTGAAACCCCTGATTTCTACAAGCAGAGGAATATAGAAGAGATTTCTGGAGAACTTTGTGTCAACGGTGCATTTTGCTTCTTACTTTCTTTCTAGATCTGTTCATAAACTGTGTTATGTTAGATCTAGATCTGAAAGTTTCATTTGCTTTGAATTATGTGCTTAAGGATCTATTTGTTTTAATCTATGTGCATACAATCAACTTTGTAAACTATTGCTTGGGTTGCACATCCTCTCTACTTTCTTCCGTTTCCTATTATTTTCCTTTTTGCAGATTTTTCCTTTCTTTTACAACTGCTTACTTGTTGCAGAACCGTATAGCTATGGTTCATGAGCTACACAGTTAAAGTAATACATACAAATAAATAATAGAATATATAACTGACAAAATCTTACACGGGAGCCTCACCGGTAAATGAGGGAGATTTATCTCATGACTGCCTAGGTTTTCAGCTATGCATAAAATCTAGCCAACAAGTAAATCTGATTTTGTTAAGGATCCATTAGTGTGTGTGTTGCATTTGTGGTGTGGCGAATTGCTTGAGAAAGAGTTCCTTGCCGTAGCACATTTATTTATGGTGCAAATCCGGTTATTGTTGCATGATTTGGGATCACACTAGTTGGTTTTCAGATCTCTTTGTGTTTTGCAATTAATTCCATAATTTTTGGAGATGATTTGATGCCCTAAATGTGTTTGGGTGACCTATTTTTACGGAAAAATTAGGGTTTTGTGTTTCTTTGTCTGAAAACTGATTTTGGAATATTATTTTTCATATTTTTGTGGCTCAAGATCTAAAGTTTCAGCTCATTTGGACTTCTCTAGCAAAAGATATGAATTTTTGAAGTTATGTTGCAGACATGGTTTTTCAATAATTTCCAGAATTATTTGGCATGTTTTTTGGTGATCATAAAGCAAGATCTGCAAATCGAATTTATTTATCTTTTATTTCTAAGCAAGGGAGGTGCTTTTTAGTGTCTTTGGAAGAAGTCAGGAAAAGTGCTGGAAATATTTTATTAATTTCTTCTAACCCTTGCGCCCAGATCTAGAAATTTAAGTGCTTTTTTGAAGGGGTTTTAGTGCTCGGAAAAATATGATCTTTAGTTCATTGGGAAGGGAAAAATCCGAAGTTTATTGTGCACTTTGTTTCATGTGAAAAGAGTATTGATGAAGTTATGAATTTTAGACGTTTGCAGCTGACTGTAAGCTTGATTTATTTAATTACTACTATTATAAAAATCAGAATTAAGAGGATTTAAACTCCAATTGATCCGCCCGTCTAATCCACCACCTTGGCTACTTCCAACCCCATTTTGGGTTGTAATTAGCCAACATTGGGTTATTTGAGGTTGAATCAAAAGGATCTAATCCTTCTTGGTTTGATTTGTGTTGAAGTTGTTGCAAGTTCCCATTTGCATAAAAGGGGATATCACATCCATTCCTTTCTAGATGCCTAGCCTCTATTTGGGGATGGGGGACTTCAATACCATTTTATCTCTCGGTATATGGGGACTTTAATACCATTCTCTAGATGAGAAACTAGGAGGTATTAGAAGTTTAAATGGAAGTGCAACTCTAATGTCAGAACACATTAGGTTCCTAAATCTGGTTGATATGAAACCCTCTAATGGGGTGTGGACTTGGACAAACAAGAGACTAGGGCAAGATTGTATTATGGAAAGGCTAGATAGATTTCTAGTTTCTGATGCTTTCTTCACTTTTGGTTTTATTCCTAAATCTTCTATTCTAATTAACACAACTTCTGATCACGGGCCAGTTAACTTGAAAGTCATGAATTATGGCCCACCCAACTTTCCTTTTAGATTATAGCTTATGTGGCTTGGGATGACACTTTTAGAGATAAAATTATTCAGTGGTGGCATGAAGGAAAACCAAGATATGGTACGAAAATGTTCAACTTCATCAAACAGATTCAGTTTATCAAAACTCAAGCTAAACATTGGAATTGGGAAGAGTTCGGTAACGTTATTGAGAAAAAGAAAGAATGTGTCAACAGATTGGCGCAATTGAATGAGGTCATCCAATGCCGGGTAGGACAAAACTCTTTGCTAAGGAGGAAATCCATTTAATCACCCAAAAAGAAGAATGGGAGAAACATGAAGAGATTTTGGTCAAACAAAAGTCTCGTATTCAATGGCTTCAAGAGGGGGATTGTAATACTAAGTTCTTCCATAAATCTCTCTTAGCCAAAAGATCTCATAATTATATTTCTTCTCTAAATAATGAGGGTCTTCAGGACTACACTTGGGCAGGTATGAAAGATATAGCTTGAGCTTATTATGAAAATATTTTTAAAGCAAAAGCCTTAAATGTAGAAGCCCAACATCAGCTTCTGGTAGACATTCCCACTCTCATTTCAGAGGAAGATAATAGGAATTTGTATGCCAAAGTCCAAATGTTAGAACTTGAATGAATTATTTTTAAAATGCAAAAAGGGAAGACTCTTGGTCCGATGGTTTTCCTATTGAATTCTATCAAGAATTTTGGGATACAATTAAGGATGAGCTTTTAGAGGTGGTGGAAGAGGCTCACGTAGCCAAGTCCATTCTTAAAGAGATCAATAAGACTTTCATTGCACTAGTTCCCAAATCGTTGAAACTGATGACATTTCTGGCTTCCGACCCATAGCGCTTTGCAATGTTCTATATAAAATAATTACTAAGCTTATGGCTGACAGGCTCAAACCTTTGTTGCATAAAATTATTTCACCAAAACAAGGGGGCTTTGTGGAAGGCAGACAAATCTTGAATGAAATAGTGTTGGCTCAAGAAGCCCTTCATTTGATGTAGGCTCAAAAGATTCCCTCTATGTTTATCAGGTTGGATTTATCCAAAGCCTATGATAGGGTGGATTGGCATTTCGTAAATCAAGGTCTCATCTGTTTGAAGTATCTCATGGGATAAGACAAGGTGATCCCCTCTCCCCTTATCTCTTCATCATTTTGGCTGAAAGTCTTAGGTAGAAACTTTCTAAAGATAGAGATGCTAGACTTTTAGAGGGTATTACCATTGCTCGAGGGGCTAAACCAATTACTCATTTGCAATTTGTTGATGATTCTACTTTAATGGGGCAAGCTAAGGTTACAAAGGCTAGTAGATTTCAAAAGATCCTCAACACTTTTACTGAAGCTACAAGTCAACTAGTGAATGAAAATAAATCCAAAATTATTTTCTTTCATTGCTCTCAAAGGAAGGAGAATTTAATCATGAAGAAGTTCAATTTTGTCAAGGGTTCCCAAAGATCAATATACGAAACAAGAATGCCCAAGTAATCTTCACACAAGGGGAGCCATCAATACCATCTACTACATCGGCTAAGCCCCAAAATAATCACAACAATAAGGTGTCATCTCATGGCGCTTAATATAATAAAAGAAATAACAATAGATGCCATAATAATAGTGGCACGATGGTAGTCAAATTTAATATGACTCGTAAGGATCAACGTGATTGATGTAGTTGAAGACAAAGAAGTAATGGAAATAACTTGAGCAAATGCAAAAAAAGCCATATATTGTGGCTCAAGAATGGAGAAAGAAGACTTGATGAAGCTAAAGCAAAATTCGAGATGGGTATGGTAGAAGAATGAAGAAAATCCCATGGGTGGGCAAGGTTGAGTCGAGACAGAAATCATAGGACATGTATGGTGGTGGTTAGTAGACTTGAATTAGACAAAGGAATAAAGCCAAGTCTTGCAAACTATCGTACCCATAAAGGTAGCTGATTTATTGCAAAGCATTCTAGAACTCCGAATGCCATAGCTTTGTTTGCACCTAACAATGATTTTGACATGGATCATGTGATGACACATCTAGTGTTAGATGGCACGAGGAACGACAATGGGGAGAGACAAAGTTGGAGTAATGAATCTATAATTAAGACCCATTGTTTGGTGAAGTGATCAAGCGCATGCTCCTCACAATGAATCTAGCCCAATGATCAAAAGTAGTATAAATGAAAATACTTGGAAGAAACCTAGCGAATACCATTATGGATGGTGGTTTTGGTGTGAATGTTCTTCCAAAGGATACTTAAAAATTCTTAGATAGCTAACTATCGGCCTTTGACCTTCTAATTTGAAGGAGCCGACCAATATGGAATAAATATGTTGGGGGTACTTATTACGTAGAAGATAGTTATTGGAACCCCCTTTTTATTGTTATCTCAATATGGAATAAACCCTACAATGCATTGTTGGGTCGTGGCTGGTTGATAGAAGCCAAAGGCAACAATAACCGGAATAGAAACTTCATTGAAATTTAAGAACAAAAATATGTGATAGATCCAAAGAGTTGGGTAGTAAGCGAGGAACCAACCTCATCTCGACTTGGGGATTCAGTCTCTAAAGAAGAGTGCTTAGACGATGGAAATCAATGTACTATGGAGTCAAACGAATTCTAAGCCCCCTATGCCCTATGCCCTATCCCTATAAATAGATATGGGATATGGCAAGGGCAAGGGCAAGGGCAAGGGAAAGGACAAGGGTAAGGGCAAGCAAGGGTAAGGGCAAGGGTAAGGGAACTCTATATATCCATTTGGGGGCTGTCGGTGCGAGGAGCCCCTATTCCCCCATAGTTCAGAGAGGGGGGCCCTCGGCTTCCCCTGGGAATAGAGTAAGGGACTCAATGACGAGATTGCAGATCTAATAATGAAAAGTATGGTTTATTTAAATCAAGAGAATTCAATTTTTTTAATGTTATGTATTCATTGTCGGGGTGGAGGAATGGCATCGGAGTCGCTATTTATGATCTTATGCAATACGCAATAGGGGAGGTAACTACAATACGCGTTGGTTTAATTGCTTAGATGGGAGCACCCCCTACGCCCACCACCCCCTCTCTTGAACTATCTTAGGATTGGCGGATAGGGATAGTTAGAGGCGACCTTCCTCCCCCATTCCCGATCTATCTTATCCTTTTGGGGCGGCCCCCTTCCCCTCCTGAACTATCTTATCCTTTTGCCTCCCCCAGATATATAGATCTATTTGAGGTGGATAGGGATAGTTAGAGGTGTCTCTCTGAACTATTTGATATCAAAATCTTCTATAGGTTTTAGTTTTTCGTCTTAAACTTTCAGGTGGTCTGAAAATCGAACATGATTCGATGGAAAATTTTAAGTCTGGAAGTGTGGAAGTGGTAACTAATATGTAATATTTATTGGGAGTTACTAACAAAATAGTCCATTTGGGAGCTCTTTTCTGAGACAAATATTCGAGGTGTGTTGCTCAAGTGATTTGAATCATTACTTGTCCTTCCTAGTTTGTGTATATGTGTAGAGTTTTCAATAATGCTGGTCACATTGTTTAGGTAGAGATACACATTTATGTTCACACATACTGATTTGAATTGGGTATTGAAAGGACAAACTGGCAATTGTAAACTTGTAAAATGACATCATTCTGATTGTTATCAAGTCTGAATCATGTCATGTTTACTTGTAACTTGATATGCTTCTGTTCTTTTCTGACATTTAACCTTGGGATGATTAATCTCCATTCTTATGTGTTTCTCTGTTCATTTCAAATTTTAAATGTACAGATCAGAATTTTCTGTCCTCCTGCCATGTTATTTTTAATTTTGTTTTTTGAGTTAGATATTTAGACTTATTAAAATGCTTCATGCTCATTAAAGGTGCTTTTAAATTTATTTGCAGGAACCCAAAATCAACACATATGCAGAGTTCAGGGATGATGTTCTACCACGTGTGAAAAGCCTTGGCTACAATGCTGTCCAACTTATGGCCATTCAAGAACATGCTTACTATGCTAGCTTCGGGTTCTTCCTTTTGCTCTTTACTTCTTTGCCAATTTTCTGATGAAATTTCTTGTTTTATTGTGTATGGAATAATGCAAAAAGAACATTATCTTTCAATAATTTCAGAAGTCTAGTTGGTCCTTTTGTAGGATGCAACTGTTAGGGTGGTTTATCATCTTTCCTTTATACCATTTGGAATAGCATAGAAGATGCACTGTAATATAACAACCAAGTACACGTTCATTCAGGGAGAAGATAATTACCATCTACAAGTACCTATATAAATGAACCTGTATGAGAAATTTGTTTTATATTATTATTTCTGTAATGAATGTGCATGGTTAGTCATTTTCTGTTTTAGGATAAGACCCTTCATAGCATCGTCAATGAATTTTGCATTGCAGTAAGCAGAATTAATTGATTGTGAATATTATCCACACAAATATCCTCTTCAATTTCTAACTTATTTAAACTTCAAACTGGGCTATGCTTATTATTTGCTAAACTGCAAAACAAATAAACATTATTAAAAACAGTTTTTAACAAGAGAGGTAGTAGTTATGCTGCGATGGATAAAATATCTATTTAGGCTTACTTAGACATTTAGATTATAGTTTGGTCTACAATATTTAGTTTATGATAGTTTATAACTAAGTTGTCGATATGTTTTGGATGAGGGTACGGGTATGGAGTATCCGATACATGGATATGGAAAAACAAATTTGGTCCTGGATATGGCCATACAAAAATATATAAATTCCAGCCTAATAAACATGATTTAACCACGTATGCAACAAAATAAGCTAAATAACCACAAAAACAACTCATAATATGATTAATTCAAGCAGTACCATAATGCACTGCAATGTGTCAACAATATCATTAAAATGATTTGTTCAACATTACTTCAAAGCAGACTAAGAGCTGGTAATTTTCTTCTAGACAATACTCACATGCAGTTTAACTTGGCCAGCGCTGGAAATATATTCATATGTTCTGACATTTAAGATGACTTATGCAAAGCACTACCGCTAGCATTTAGCATTTAGTTTACCCACTTGACTTCTTTGAAACATCCTAATTTCTGCTACAATACACAAAACAGCCCTGTAGAGCACTTTAGCTAACAAATAATTCAACATGACAAGATGCAGTAATACATCCCACCCAAATGACAAGTACAAACTTTGGTTAGAATATATATATATATATATATATATATTAACTGTGTTAGAAGGGTGAGATTTTTTTTCAAAATGTTGTCCTGCAAATGTGCCCGAGAGCGGCCAATGTATTGTTAGGACTCCCTGGTACGTCTGCAAACGTACCCAACCATACCGTGGCCGCTCCTTGCACGTTTCCGGATGTATTTGTACTGGATACATACCATACCGATGTACGAGCCCTGTTACCTTTCCGCACTCGACTACTTAGGTTTATAAGGTTGCCTACTAACTAAAAATGAGGTGTACTTAATGATATCATCAAGGATAAATAGCTTGATTATGTATAATAACCAACTGAAATTTATACACGATGTTTGGAGATCTATATATATATGACATTGTGTCATGTCCCTTTTTGGAGATTAGCGGAATTGAAGACCTTAACCCATTCTCCTCCTTATGGGTTTAAGGAAAGAAGCAAGGGGAAGACTTGGATGACATTTTCTAAATAGATATTTTCATTATTATCATGTATTCCTATTGGGAAGCCAAACACTCCAATAGATGAACTCATTTAATTAGAATATAAAGTATTTTGAGCATGTAGGCTCCAAATACAAATTAGATAATTAAAAGGTACTTATTATAAGGTCGGCCATAAGTTATGATGTAGCACCCCTTATTGTTATAAAAGGAGGTTGCTTGGCCATTTGATTATTATGTGAAATTCTATTATCTCTTGGAAAGATTGCTTGTGAAGCATCTCTCTACCTCTCTTAAGAATGAAAACCCTTGGAGAGTCTTGTGTGAGGACGAAACCCTTCACCAAGTCTAGGGAAGACTTCAACATGGGAGTCTCCACCCCCTTGAGGGATTTCTTTGCTACTGTTATCTTAATTTCAGCCTTAGGCGAGTTGCCCTAAGGAGCTCTTTGGGTCAAATATTGAAGATATTGCTTTCCTTTGTTATTGATGCAAAATTGGCTTCCTTCAAAGTGGAGTGACTCATTTGTGGAGTGATTTGGTACATTATTTGGCTGTTCTAAAAGGGTGACCAACATTGAATGGTGTTTTGAAGTATTCAAGGGTCTTCTATGTGTTTGGATTACATCATCTCATTGCATATAATTTATAAGGGTGAAATATGGTTTTACATTGAAATTTGGAGGGTTTTGGCATGCATAATCAGATCTAAAAATATTTATTTATTTCTGCAACAACTAGGGTTTGAAGGAAATTCATTCCAACATTCATAGGCTTCCAAAAATTATAATTCCTTCACCAATTGATTGTTGACCTTGAACAATAATTTCAAAATATATTTGGAGTGATCTTGTATGGTTTTTAGGGCATTTCCAAGAGGGGTGAATTGCTTGAAAGGAAGGTTTGATATGTTTTGGTGGATTTTTGGGCAAAAGCTGATTTGATATGTGCATTCGTCATATTTTTAAACCCCAAGATCCCAAGTTTCATGAATTTTGGAGTTTCCTTGGTAAAGTTATGAATTTTTAAATTAACTGCAGACAAGGGTTTTAGTGTCCCCAGATTTCACTTTGAAATTTGGGACTACCCCTTTTAAGTTTTTCGTTCTTTTCAAGTAACGGGTCGTGTTTTGTGTTTTGTTTGTGAGATTGCTTGCATTGCTCCAAGGTATCCCCAGAAAGTCATAAGAGCCACATTCACCAAATACCCACATGCTGAAGCTCACTCAATTCCTTCGCCATGCTTTGTCTGAAAGCATTTTATTTAGTTTTATATTAAATAAATAAAGTTATTTTAAAAATAGATTGAGCTAAAATTGGAGGATTTGGGTTATATAAAGCACTTCACCCCATCATTATTATCACAAAACATTCACCCGGGGAAGAATTTTTGCAGATCAGCTAATTGGAGAAATTTTTCGAGCAATTGCCTACAACTTCTTTTGTTTTGTTTTATTCATTTTTGTCTATGTTTTGGTTTGCTTTCTTTGGCAATTCCCGTAGCTTATTCATTCTTCCTGCTAGACATTTTCCCGGGCCTAGCGTTTTGAAAAGCTATCCAGTGTTTTTAATTGCTAATTAATTTGTCTAAAGGTGACCAGAACTCAAGATTGCTTCTGGAGATTGCAAGAGGTTGCTTGGTCCAAAAGGTGCAATAATGGATTTTATGAAGATAAGAAAAATACCGCCACCAATGCGTAGAGCTCGAGAAAATATGCACTATTAGAAAAAAGGTTGGCGACACCTAAAACGGAGCCGCAGAGCAAAAGTTATGGCACTTGCAAGTTTTTGCTGCTACATCTTCCTGGACCCTTTCCAAAAATGGAAAATTTTATTCTATGCTTGTGTTTTCTTCACCGAAAATATTAAAAATGGAAAGAAACAAGCTGCCGACACTTTCTGTTTTCCATGCTGGCCTTCCTTTGCACTTTCCACGCAAAACATAAGTGAAATTATGAATTTTGCAAGCTGCCTGCTGCTTATAGTTTTTCTGCTGCTGTAACTTTATGTTTTTCTTGCAAAAGTAAGTGGAAAAAGCTAATACAAGTTGCCAATCTAAAACTGCTGCCTTCCTTTTACTTTTACGCTACCATGACTTATGGAGTTTCACGCCAAACTTAAGTGGGAAAAGCTTATGCTAGTCGCCAATCTAAGCTGCCCTTGTTTTAATGCTGCCATGACTTATGGAGTTTCACACAAATATTAAAAGAAATTTGCAATGCAAGTTGTCGATTATAAGTTGCTGCCCTCTTTAATTTTCAATGCAAGTTTTTTCCCTCAGAAAGCCAAAACGCAGCCCATGTGAAACGCTCCAAAATTGCATGCAAAGTCTCCCAAAAAGCGCATGCATGTGCTCCCAATCTTCCAATTGAAGTCCACATTGAATCTATTTATATTTGCCTTCACCCAAGTGTTTGCCAGTATTCAAAATTGCTTATATGCAATTAAAAATAAAAGGTGATGAGTTTTGTCTAAATTGTTTACAACAAGCATTTCACTGATGCATATACTCGAGAAGTGCAGAATAGCTTCAAGGATAAGAGGGAAATTTCCAAATCTAGTTTGGTGAGAATCAAAGGTAAAGAGTCAACATATGAGAGAAAGAGCTTCTCAAGTTCTGGACAGAGATATCATTCATTTCAAAGTGAATGAGGCAGAGGTGCAATATAAATTAGATTAACATGTAGAGTATGGAAGAACAAGACTGGGAGTGTTGCAGCTGGAATAACTTCTTTTCTCTCTTCTTCTTTCTCTTATTTTCTCTGACAAAACAATTGAGTAATCAATTAAATTGTAAAACTTAGGTAATTGGTTTGAAAGCCGTTACATTAGAAAAAGTCAATTAATTGAGAATAGGTGGCGATACATGCGGGAATTGATTTAGTCTTTAGATGCATGTCATTCGAAGAGAAAGTCTAGGGGAAAATACTGCCAGCTGCTTCCCTTTTTCATAAGCTTCTACATGTGGCAATTCATTAAAAGCTTCCTATTTGTAATTACCCTTTATACACTATAAATAGAGGAAGGGCCTATAGGTTAAAGGACAATTTTTGCTAGAGCATTCTTGAGTTTTCTGACTTTGTCTTTGTAACTCTTGATGTTATTTCGTGAAAGTTGGGGGATTGAATAAAAGGTGGATTTCCGGAAACTTTGTGTCTATGGTGCTTTGCTCGTCACTTCTATTTGAGAATTTAGATAAATTTTTGTTATCTTAGATCTAGGTTAGAAGTTATTGCTTTCCCTTACTATTGAAAGTTGTGGTTTTACTTTTTACCAATTTGATAATTTGTGTGGATGAGACCAACTCTGATTACTATTGGTTAAATCGACACATCTTCCTTTCTTCTTTCCTAAATTCTATTATTTCCCCCTTCAAAAATTGCCTCATTGTGGTTCACGAGATGTGGGAATTAAAGTAAAACCCCCGAAAATAGTTATTAGGATTCACCCTTACCAAATTGATAAACATCTTACACGGGAGCCTCATCGTTAAATGAGGGAGATTTATCTCATGACTACCTAGGTTTTATGTTGTGCATAAAATCTAGCCAACAGGTTTCATAAAAATTCATATCTTTATTTCTGGGGCACTAAAAATTAGTTTTCTTGCATCTAACAATTGCTGGTTATTTCTCATAAATTCTAAGCCTATTTTCTAAAGGTTTGAGTGAGATATATGCATAGGAAAGTGTGTTTTACTTCTCCTAAGAGGTCATTGCCCTAGGAAGGGCATAATTTGCAGATTGCAGGGCTGATATTAGTTATCTACGACAACTTACTAATCTGATTTTTAAGTTACATCTCAACTCTTTGGTCATTTCCCGAGTCCCCCTAAAAAGGGACATTACAGTGGTATCAGAGCATCATCCTCCTAGTCTGTGAAGCATGGAAAACAAGTTCGAAATGATCGTGAGAACACAAGGATAACGGATGCACAATGGATAGGCTTACCCTAGCCATCCAAAATATGCATGGTGGTGGTTTGCTCAAGGAGAAAAAGGGTTTCAAGGGTTGACAAATTGACAAAAGAATACCAAGCCCTTCCGAAAAAGTTGGATGATGCCCTTCCTTTTGAGGAATTCGTGGAATTAGATAATAAGAGAGTGGGCATTGGCACAAGGTCTAAAAACCGAACCACACCAAGGAGTCACTCGACCCTAGAATGGAAAACCCTTCCCTCATGAAGAAACATGTAAAGGAGCATGTGGGGGATCAGCTACATGATGGAGAGGACTTCAGTTATCCTTTTAAGGCAAAGAAGGAAGAAAAAAATCAGTTTTGCAAGGTGTTGAAGAAGCTCAATTGCCAAAGGGTAAGGAGAAGACTACAACAATTTCTCATGAGGACCACCAAAGGTATGAGGATAATTCAAAATTGCTGCTTTCTATCATGCCATTTCATATTTAGATTCACGGGCAATTTGTTGGAAAAGATGACCTTGGGTCAAGTTTGATGCTCCATAGCAAATCATGACAAATGGCTAGTCTTCATGATGCTAAGAATAAAGATTAATCAAATTGCAAAGGGTCATGGGCCAAGACTTTGGGGTGATCTTGTTGGAGGAGGCCATATATATGAAGAGTGCTTTTCCCATGCCTATAATCACTTTCACTCCGCTGGAATTTTGAAGACAACAACTAAGGATTTCTAAGTGTTTTCCGAGTGTTGTACCGGACTTGGGATTTCTAAGTTATAAGATGTTTGGAAGCAACCCAAGGCATGTAAGTACCTCAGATTTGCTGCTTACCACTTTGTCATTTCAGATATGGGGGAGTGATCGATACCATATTTTCCATGCCATGAAATTCAGTTCTATTTTTAGAAGTGCTAAAAATAGCACTGCTAAAAATAGTTGGTGCTAAAAATAGGGTTTGGCTAAAAATTGTTGGTGCTAAAAATAGAAATTCCAGTTCTATTTTTAGGAGTTGAAAGGAGTGCATGAGTAGATGGATAAAGATACTTTTTATTAAATTTAGCAACAACAGTCCTATAATTGGCGCCAAAGGGGGTGATAAAGATGAATTAAAACATTCCTAAAGCATGCAGTTGCTGGTTTTAGATGGTGGCGCCAAGCATGGAAGAGGAAATTTAATAATTGAATCATGCATGCAGCCCCATGTGCCAAAAGGAGGAAAAGGATAGAAGAAATAAATTAAATAAAGGAACAACAATCCATAAACAATAGTCTATTCTTGAATGCGAGTCGATTCATCTTCATATAGGCTGATTTTTATTGTAAAAAATATTAGACACACTTTGGGCTGATTTGCTCTGCAATTCTAGCCTTGTACTTAGGAAAAAGGGACCTCGAATAAAAAAATTTCTTTTTGCTCTCTTTACTTTGTGTGTTCAGATTTTTCATTGTGTTTGATAGGAATATTGTGTTGCTCTAGTGTGGAATTTACTCCCTCTACCGCTTTCCTTTCTCCTAAACCCTTGTATTTATTATGCAAAATAGCTTAGAGTTGTGCGGGTGTGCAGATCTTTGATTTCTCTATGTGCGAAATTACATGCATTTGTAAAATTATTGGTGTATCACCCTTATTTCCCTTTTCCCGCATTCCTTTTCCCTTTTCCTTGTTAAAGTTTTCGTTTTTAGGTGATTCACGAGGGAACCTGCCCTCTCTCGGAGGTTCACCTCGAGTGACATAGGCAACCTTGAGGTGTTCCAATTTTGTCAACGGAGAGAGAGTACACACACCATTCTCTATCGGGGTGCAACTTCATTGACAATTTGATCATAATTCATGCTTCTTGTGTCCTATGGAACCGCTAATGGGATATCATTATGCACAACATATGTCAAGGGATGATGAGGTAAGAAGTACCTTTTGTGGCAAAGAACATATGGATGTTTGGATTCAATCTCAAGATTGTTTTCACATAGGAAATATAAGTGTTGTGTTGAACCCTACAAAAAGAGGGATTGTTGATTTCAAAATCAGTATGGGGAACAATTCTATCATGGTATGTTTTGGGCATCAAGAACATGATGAAAATTCTGATTATCCTTTCCAAAGATTGCTAACCCATGGTTCCATGGAAGGATTGGAGAGAAGAGGGAAAAGGGGAGCCATCATGATGGAATTGCAGCTGTACATATTTCAGACATAGGGGAAATTGATGGTCCATGCACAAAGAAGATATTCCAGATGCTTATTCTCATAGAAGGTATGACTTTGAAGGTTGCAAAAATTGATTTTTGGGATTTTGAACTTGCTGTTATCAACTATTTCAGTTTTCCCTACAATATGTTTGCTGTCATCAATAAGAGGACAACCATGAGAGGAAATAGTTTCCAAATTCCCAAAGCATTTTCAGCCATTGGGGATTGGTCCCTTCTCACCTCATTCATCATTGCAAGGGCAACAAGGTGTTTGATACAGGAAGATGGTAAGCATGACAAAAATCATTTGGTTGTTGATCATAACACTGCTGTCATACGCACTTCCAGCTTGCACAATGACATATTTGTAAGCATACAAGTGGATTCAATCATGGGAAGTGTTGGTTTTCAGCTCATAGCATTGTTGGCAATCAATATAGGATCATTTCCAGCTCCTATATCACTTTTGTATGGGTATCATCATGCATCTCATACTACAAAGAATGATGAGGTAAGAAGCACATCTTTGATTCAATTTCAAGTTTGTTTCCATATGTGGGATATGGATGTTTTTGCGAGGCTTGCAAAAGGAGAAACTTCTGATTTCAAGATCAGTACTACTGATGATTTTATCATTATGAGTGCCGGGATGAGGGAAAGAACAAATAAATCTTATGGGGAACACAAGCAATATAATCATCTTCATATAGGAGGTTGTTTGCACCATTTTTATGCCATGCAATTGATGTGTTTGGGTCATCAAGGTAAGGATTGTAATTCTGATTTTTCAATCTACAGTTCCTTGAAAGAACCAAAGGGAATGTGGGATGATAAATACTTTGACCCAAGGGTCAATTTGAGGGCTGTCCAACAGAGGAGGCCTGCTGTTTGGTGCATTTTCAGTTTGGTCTTCTCAAGATTTTGGAGCATAAAGGGACATCTTAATAGTTGGGAGTTGTATTCACTACACACTAACATGCTTGGACTATTCTATGCAAGTAAAAGTGGAATTCCAGCCACCTTCATTCTGATTTTTGAAGGGAAAAAACAAGATTACATTGGTGTTTGGGACAGCATGAGGGAAATTGGGAACAACCAATGTTTGGATGGTAATTATGAGGCCTTGGCAAGCATAGAAGAAGAGCTGGTCATCATACCCACAAAGCAAGAATGGATGAAGAAGGGGACACATTTTTTCTTTAATGAGTTTGCTTCATGTGTAGGTACATCAAAGGAGTAGCAGCTGAGAATTATTTGAGATCCGGGTACTTGTAATTGCTTTGGGACAAGCAATCTTGGGAAGAGCTGATTGTCAAGTCCATTTTTACTGAAAGATGAAGATATTATTACGAAGATATTTGATCATGCATTTGTTACCATTTACTGAAAGATGAGGATTATTTGTTGTTTCACTAATTGACAGAAGATTCTTGTTCATGTCAGGAACTTATTGAAAGTATAATTCACAGTATTGTACATTGTGACATGAACATCTCCATGTCTTTCAATGTGGTGAGTCAATCCATCATCTAATGTAAAAGACTCAATCCTGCTTTTATCTTCAACAAATGTCACGCACCAGTCTCTGCAACATGTATAATGTCTAGATGCTCTAAAGCTGAAATACTCTGTTGTGAATGCCCTGGGTTGCAACAATGCAAAGTAATTTGCTATCTCTTGGTTATCAATCTATTCAACATTTACATCTTTTGAACACTTTTGGTGTGCAAAGTCACTTCTCTTCAGGCAAACTCTTTTCACATGTCCAGGCCCATTGCAGTAAAAGCATATCACTTTTGATAGTCATTGAATTGTTTGTTGGTGTAGTGCTTTCCTTTGCCTTTGCTCTTTGCACTGATTGCACACTGTTCCGCCTGAGATGCCGGATCTATATTCTTCCATTTTCCTATCTCCTCTCTTTCTGAAAAAGTACTGTTGACAAATGATAAATGTCGAGCGTTTGTGTTTCCACAATGAGATGCAGTGACTCAACAAAGGATTCATAGATGATGGCAAACTTTGTAAGACCAAAGCTACCATATCCTCATCCTTCACCGATTTTTCAATAGCAGACAACTGATTGCTCAGATCCTTCAACCCCAACAAATACTCCGAGATGGATCCGCCTCCTTGTGACTTAGAAGAAAATAAGCGACTCTTCAAATATAACACACGAATGACTTCTGATGTCTGGTACTAGTTCTCAAGATTATTAGACAATGTTGCAGCTGAGTTGACATTTCAAACTGCAGGTATAAGATCATTTGCAACATACAACTTTAGAAGCATCAAAGCTTCCTTTATATTTTGTCAAATTCTTTGGGATCATCATCAGGTATTTCTTCCTTGCCTACCACAATCTGACCAAAATTGCGGTACTTGTGAATGGTGAGTATTTTGTGGCTCTACAAGTTGTAATAACGGCCATTTGGCTTTTGGGCATCAGGACTAATTAAATGCTGAATATTGTGCATTTAGACCACTTAACCTGCAATTGACTGAAAACAGTCTGCAGAGCTACGTTGCTAGGATACCACTACAGGTTTGGTACTTGGATATGCCAATTTTCAAAAACCCTTGGTTTCGATACGTCCATTACACAAAACACATTCATTTTACTCATTTTTAGTCCATAAGAAATAATCATGTGGCATAATACATATGATATATGAATATCATGTCAATATGAATACAAATAATCTAGAATATATCATCTAGATTTTCCTCAAAATCAAATTCCTGCATGCCACTCCCACTAGCTCCACTTTCAGTATAGCTTCCTCCTTGCAAGCAATGGCAGCCTCCAATCTTGTCCTCCTTGCAATAGCTGCCTCCAAACAAATCCTCCTTGCAATGGCAGCCTCCTCCTCAATTCATCTTTGGCACTTTGTTCTTACACTTGCATGAATTGTTTGTGTTTTGGTAATGCTTGAGTGCCTTTTTATAGGTTTTTAGGGTTTAATTTTTTAATTAATTTATGAGTTTTTGGGTTTGCATTGACCGAGTCAACGATTCATTTATTTATTTTGCATTGTAGTGCCAAAATGCAGCGGGTGCGTCTAGGTATGACATGGGTATGTCTGAGATGTATCCGGGCATACCGGGGTGTATCTGTACTGTACCTGGGACGTATCTGCACCTGGTACGTACTGGTATGAGTTCGGTGGGTGGGGAGGTACCAGTGCAACATAGCTGCAAAATGGAAGTCAAATACAAAAGTACTTTCACAAATCATTGTAGCTTCTTACTTATTCCTAACCAAAACTTATTGAATTAACTAAATCTGCAGCCTGTAGGAATAAATGAATAAGACTTCCCCTTTTATAATTGTTTTGTATGGTTATGCGGTTGTAACCGCTAACTAATTTTGTAACCGTCTTTGCATAATAAATACCCGGACACACAACCCATTTGGACAGTGTGTATTCCGGTTTTCTCTTCAATCATTCTTTACACATTTATTCGGTTTATTCTCTCTCTCCGCAAATTCTAACAGTGGTATCAGAGCGTGGGGCAAGCAAAGAGAGGGAGGAAGAAAGATATTTTCGTGAGTCCCATTAGGGCACGCTGCAGTCGGAAATCAAGGGCACGCCATTAGGGCACGAAAAATCACGCTGTACAGTCGCGAATCAGAAGAATACACTCACGTTTTTCAGATTAAAAAAAAAAGTCACGAAAATACAGTCGCGAATGGCACATTTTTCAGGAAAATAACAACATTTTCGAGCACAAATAGTTAGATTTTAATAGCCATGAAAAATCGTGATTTTAGACATTTTTACAGTTGCGATTTGCGCTAATATGGTGCATTATTACGATGAATGCTAGGGCACAAACATTTTTCACGGACATAAGGTGGAAAGACACAAAAACAAAAAGACTACTGTCTTAGGGCACGCAATTGTCAACTAGTATTTTATTTTATTTTATTTATTCATTGCCAAAATACGCAGCTTGTATTTATTCTATTTTATTAAAATGGAATGCCAATAGAAAAATATTCTGGTCTAAATTTTCATACATGGAGAGTGAAAATACAAATGCAACTTATTAATAAAAATTTGCGGGGCATTGTAAACGGAAAGAGACAACACCTACCGATGCATTGAAATTGTTAGAATGGCAAAGCAGAGATGATAGAGCGAAAGCTATTATTGGCCTTGCTCTCTCTCGACTCTGAACTTCATCATGTAGACCTAGACAAATCATTGAAGGAAATTTGGGATACTCTAAATAAATTATTTGGAGCGAAAGCAGTCAATGCCAAATTTTCCCTGAAACTTAAGTTAAATAGGTTCAAAATGGATGACGGAGTCTCTATGTCAAGCCACATCAATAATCTAAGGTCCTTGATCAGACAACTAGCAGAAGTGAAAGCTGCAATTGAGGACGAAGATGCCAAAGCTATCCTATTAAATAGTCTGTCTTCAAAATATAGCAATGTAGTTTTTACCCTCAGTCAAATTCAATCTCAATCTCTGGATGATATGATAACAACTCTTCTAGCTGAGGAAAAACGAACTACAAAGGATGTAGAAGGTCATTCCCAACAAGAAAGTGCATTCTATTCTAGAACCAGAAAATATCATAGAAGATCAGATAAGTCGGAGATTGAATGTCATTATTGTAAGAAAAGAGGTCACACAGCATGGGATTGTTGTGTTCGAGCCAATGATGTGCTCAAGGGTAAAGTCATATCAAATACAACCAATATAGCCATGGTTGAAGACCCACCGGATGCAAAAGGTAGTGAGGACAATGACGAATACATGCTATAAAGATGCTCTAAACTTTGAAGGCAAGAAAGGATATAGGGTAGATGAAGCTCGGTATGGATGGTTGCTCAGATAGTTTGGGAGACTGGATCTTGGGAATTATACCCTCACGAGGGTCATGAGACAACTTGATGGAGCTTGTGGATGGCTCAGTATGGATGGTTGTCCAATAATTCGGGAGATTTGTGATTTGGGAGTTCGGGGAGGTGGAATCCGGGAACTCGGGAATTCAGCTCGGGAGCTACACCTTTACGAAGGTCATGAAGCAACTTGATGGAGCCCTATCCTATCATAGCATTGCTTTCAAAGTGAAAGTGTTTGAAGATAGCGTAGTTCTGTTTTGTTAGATTGTTTGTTTTTGAGTTATGTAGGGTAAGTCTTAAGAGGGGGTGTAGGAATAAAGGAATAAGACTTCCCCATTTATAAGTCTTAAGAGGGGGTAAGCCCTATCCACATCCCACCGCAATGCTAGGCTCTCCTCAGATGCGGTAGGTGTCTTGCGATCCATGAGACGCAAGGCACTATGTACAAAGAACAAGTTTCTCTCGCTCTCTTAGAGCTAAGTCATTCCTCTTAAGAGAGTGGATCCACCCATATGTTGACCAATTCCTCTCAGAAGCAGAGGAACTAGAAACCTGAGAAAGAAGATGAATAACAAGTGTACGTAGCAATCCTGCATGTCCATACAATCGCCACCAACTAACTGGACTCTCATGTGCCAATGTGGTCCTGTCTATCTTTGATGATTTTTTGTAGCCATCCAGATAAGCGAACTTGAGCCAATCAATTCTGACTCGTGAAGCATCCTCTGCATTATACATTTTTTAGGGCTTTCAAGAAACCCTTCCTCACCTCCTCATCATCTACTGGGAGAACTCTGCCAGGCCTCTCAACATACCACTTCGGATTTAGTGCATATGCAGCCATGTGTAAAGGAGTGTTCAACTTCTCCCATCTCCGCTCAATGATAGGCTGAATATGGTGATGGTAGAACTCCAAGGTGGGGTCCCTTGCTCGAACAACAACCTTCATTTGGCCAAGCATACTATCAATACATTCGTATATCTCACCAAGGCTAGGGCTCTTAGAATCCCCATATTTTATCACACTGAAAACTGGAGATATTATGGATGTGATATATCTCACATCTATCCAAAATGTTTCATTCACCACAATTGCTTTCACCTTCTTCCCCTGCTCTGTCTTCGACCCATCCCACCTAGACCACTCTGATGTCATGACCATGCACTGTAATGATTCCTGCAACTCAGCCATCCTATCCAGCAAAATAAAATATGATGCAAAACGTGTGTCCACTGGCTTGAGGAATTCCTTCCTCGAAAAGCTACGGAAGAGTGCCAATGATGTATGGTGGTTGCAGATGAACATCTGCACATCTCTAGCATCAACCACTACATTTTTGACCCAATCAATTTTTCCAATATCTTTTAGTGCATTGTTCATGGCATGCACACAACATGGGGTCCAATATATATGTCGGTAATGAGCCTCGACAAGCTTACCTGCTGCCTTGCACACATATGTTGCATCTGTAATAACTTGCACAACGTTGGCAGGGCCAACCTCCTCAATAGCATCTCGCAAAATGGTGAATTGGAACTCTGCATCCTTCTTCTTCCCTGAACAATCAACTGCCCTCAAAAAGTAAGGACCCTCTCTGCATGAAACAATGATATTTATGAGTGGGTGGTGTCTGATATCTGTCCACCCATCCATGATGATGCTGCAACCGTGAGAGACCCATGTGCTCCTCATTTCCTCCATCAGTAAATTAACCTTGGAATAGTTCTTATCCAAGATTGTGGTTCTCAACTTCGTGTCTCCTGGGGGCACATAACTCACACCTGCTTTGGCTATCTTAGCCACAACCTCCTTGAAATAAGGAGAGCGAGCAACATGAAATGGAATGCCAGTAGCAAAAAAGAATTTTCCAATGGCATCATCGGCCTCCTCTCTAGCCTTTGTATCATACATTTCAACAAGTGGATTGGAGGCCACAACCTTCCTCTTCCCCCTACTACTACCAAAAGCATCCAATTCAGACACCTCATAAGATGCACCTGTACCACTACCGGTATTAATTCTCACAGCACTAGAAGGGGTGCCAGTGCCACTAACATGACGGCCACGAACTTCTGGAACCTTTTCCACCATATCTCCATTATACAACCTCACCATTTCTGCCCTCTCTTCAAGTGATAGCTGTCCACACATGCCTACACCTTTCCCGCAATGTGTGCATAAATGTGCATTCAACCTAGTAATGCTACCTGACCAAGATAATGAGCAAATGTTGCATTTCCATGTTTTAGTGCCCCCTGAAATGTTTGATCTAGGACCTTGCATAATTTGACCAAATTGTTTCAAAGGTTTTTTCTTATCAAAAGGCCCCCTAGCATACTTTTTCAACATTTCGGAGGGGCAACTGAACTTGTCCACACTCCCCTGTGAACTAGTAGCAGTATTAGGTGTTTGTGATTGTGTTCCTTCTCCTTGCACACCCATTTCAACCTCATATTCAACTTGATAATCACTATCGGAACTCATTTTGAAGCTGCAATAATTAAAATACAAAACAATATAACTATACAATACAATAAAACAATGAATGCAATTTTTGAATACATTTAAAAATTAAAAAAAAAACAGCGATGAATACATTAAAAAAAAAAACAGCGATGAATACATTTAAAAATTAAAAAAAACAAACAATAAAAAAACCCTCCCTTTATGCTTTATCTCATTCCATCACGTGCTAATCCAAATAGGAAAAAAAATACAAACAAATGTAATGCCTTCACTTTCAACTTTGCATTTGGAAATTAAAAAAACAAAACAAAGAATGGTGGTAAATTAGTAATGTATGTACATACCTCTTGCTCTTGCTCTTGCTCTTGCTCCTTGCTCTTTGCTCTTTGCTCTTGCCTTCTCTTTTTTTACTCTTGCTCCTTCCTTCTCTTTTTTTTGCTCTTGCTTGGTGTGATTAGAATGAGTATGAAATGCTCTTTTTATAAGTTTTTTTGTTGCTTTTAGGGTTAGGTCATGTTAGTTTTAGTTAGAATGCATTAAAAGTTTAAGAAAATATTTAAAAAAACATAAAAATGATTAAAAAAAGGCATAATCGCCTTGGCTGCCGCGTGAAAGCCGTTGGGGATGCCGTGACGTCCCGGGGACGTCACGGCGTCCCCAATGGCGCACCCAAATCTAGTTTGCACCCGGGACGTCCCGGGTGCGTTTCAGTTTTTAGGGGACGTCCCCCTTTTTTTTTTGGAAATGGGGACGGCAGGGAAACGTCCCGTCCCCGTCCCCAAGTCCCCGAGATGTCCCGGTGTCCGGACGTGCTGCTGATGCCCGGGACGCGTCCCCGCGTAACAATGGTTTTATTCTAGTATTATATTACAAATCACTGTAGCGAAGATGTGAGGACAATGAAAGCTATGGAAAAGAAGTCGAGAACAAGTTTTGAACACAATCAAGCAAGAAGGCTTCTTGCCTTGAATTCGCACGCCTTAGATGAATCAACTGAAAAATGTCATATACCCAAAAATGTCTGTTTGGTAACTTTTACATATTCTCCAACATGAGTGCGGCGAAAGTACTATTTGGAAACAAATGTGACCTTACAAAGTGCAAACGAGGTTTCAAATAGAAGGATGAGAACTTGCAGATGCTTAAAAGTGTTTACAGTATATGGTTACTAAAAGGAAACTGCAAGGATTTTTGAACCATGTGTTATATATCAAAAAACTAGTGACCTTCAAGAGTATAAAATTGTGCGAGACTTTGTGGAGTTCTAAGATTCATGGAAAAATATTCTAATACTGTAAACAATTCATGAAGGATTTATTTAAAACAAAATCTGATAAACTTTCAGGTATATACAATTTGGCTTGTGAGACCTAGTTATTTTGAGTTTCATTGTTTAATGGGTGCCTCTCTTGTTTTGAGTTTCTTCTGCCTTTTATATTCTTAGGGTATATGTAAATGGTTAAAGTTGATAATCAATTTTAAATGAAATGTTTTTGCCTCTACATGCTTCATCTTTTCTATCATTACAGAGTGTTTGCATGTATATTTAGTATTGTGTAACTTTCTGTAATCGTCTACTGTGGGGCAAACTCAGTATATGCTTTCTTCCATTATATGGTTTATTCATAGGGTCTTATTGTTTTTGCCATCTTGGGTCATATAAGTATTCCGTGTTATAAGTGCATCAGTAAATGGCATCACACCAAAAATGCCACCTTAAATTTCTGAGCTAGATTTGAATTTTATGTTATTAATGTCAAATGTTTGTATAATATGTTTCAGACATACACTTGGGCTCGATGCTTGTTCATAAATAAATATTTGAGAGTTCAACTTTTCTCATACTTCCCATTTTTGATGATAGCCACGAACTTAAAATTCTTAATACGCACACATTTCAGTGTGTCCTTGATCTGGAGTCACATATCTTTGGGAGCTTAATTACATTGGTGTTTTCTTGTCTTGCTATTATATTCCTTTAATTTGTAGGAAAATATATTGAGACTGTACTTTTCATCTTTGCATTTTCAGATAATATATTTTTGTTGATTTTTATGTTGAATATTCCGCTTTCAACAGGTACCATGTGTCAAATTTTTTTCGCTGTTAGTAGTCGTTGTGGGACTCCTGATGACCTAAAGTCTCTTATTGACAAAGCCCATGAGTTAGGTCTAATGGTTCTCATGGATATTGTGCACAGGTATTGTAATTGAATCTGTTGTTTTGCTTTTGTGTTTTATATTCTCTCATGTTACTTGATGAGTGTAGACTCCTGCAATTTCAACATGGTTTATGCAAGTGTAAGCTACTCAAATTCTAGTCGCTTGTGGATATGCCTTGTTAGTTGGTAGTTTTAGAAGTTTTTGCTGGTATATGTCATCTTCTTATTTGTTGGATTAAATATAAACAAGGATTTATTTTGAAAAGAAAATTGTTGTTATCAAATCTTTCCTAAAGTTGGAGAAACATTGTAACAAGCATAGGTAACTTTGTTTTAGAAAATCTCTGTATTGTCCTCTATTGATGTATGTGGTGTAAGGGTTAAATTTCATGAAAAGTGTTTTGTGTGTTAAGCAACTCTTATAATAATTTATTTTGATTTAGAAATAATGAAGACAAATAATGTGTCAATAACTTCAATAGCCTTTTCTTAATTCTTAGATTGTACATCTCAAATTAGTAAATTATCAATACAATTCTTGTTTTCCATATTTTAATATTACTGTACTAGAATGAATACATAATATGCACTACATTTTCTGCTCCTCGAGTTCACTGCGTTTCCTTGTTGCACTGAATAAGTTGACATTTATTTTAAGCTTTGGGGCGTTGGGAATTTATTGTTATTAATCACATTTGTGTGGGAGACTTTATATTTGTGTGGGATAAGAGTTTAGTTACATTAGTATATTAGTGCGCGAATTTGAGGTGTACGTGAGTTGTGTTAATAACTCATTTTAGAATAGGAGATGGGGAGATATAGTAGGGATGGAGTGTTTGCAAGTGATAAGGCTGGACTCCCGGAGTCAAGGAAATCACTAGCCTATGAATATGTAATTATCGAGTAAATAAAATTAAGTAAGAATAAATTGATTGCTACTGGGAAACTTGTATAAGTGTTTAGTTGCCTGAGTTATGAAAATTGTTTTTAAGATAACTTTATTTTAGATAAGTTTTCCTTTTATTTGTTTGTAGAGTGTGGTGTCATTATTATCATTAGCAGAAGTTTGCATATAGAAGTGGTGCAACATTGGCCTGTGACGTGAAGCTATGTAGCTGCTGTTCTAAACAGAGAGGGATGTTGCAGATCTAAAAAAGTCTCCTGCATGAGCCAAGCGCTTATCATTATCAAGGAGGCGTGATTCTACTCCTTAGCAATCCTGCCATGATCTCTATGTCATTTTATCCTCCGGATCCATGTGAGCACCCATTATCCTCATTTTCTACTGTATATTATCAAAACCCTGCAGTATTGTTATAAAAAACTTTGGAGTAGGTGGCTGTGTGAGCGAATCAGAGTGTACGCTTCTACTCATACTGTGCCGTTGTGTGGTGCTTGATCTTTAGTATACCTTCACTTGGTGGTTCTTCACTATTTAATTCATACATTGCAGTCTAACGGTGGCGACTGACTAACCGTTCATGACCACATGTCCAATTTCCACCTATCACCTGCCATTAGTACTTGTGTGTGCATCCACAACCATCTATTCAATCAAACATCCGCAATTGCTGTCAGACACATGTGGAAACAGTGCAGATCTTTCCAAGTTCTGAGTGTGGGTTTAATTTTTGCAATCCTCCTTGCTTGGCAACCTGGCCATTCGCATGCAACCTTGTGTGCATTATCGTAGCATCTCTCAACACTGCCCAGACTTTGCATCCTGTTAGCATATGGATTTGCACGCATGCAAATGACGGTGAGGCTGCCTTTATTGAAAACCAAAACTGTATTTACACCTGTACATTCAAAATTGTATGTGGGGGGTGTTTTGGAACATCAATGGAAAGAAAAGTGAATGAGGGAGATGGAATGGAATGAAGGAAAGGAGTGGAATGGAATGAATTGAAAGAACATGCAAGAGTTAGGTAAAAGCAGAGCCTAATATTGCACGAAGAGGAAAGATGAATAACTAACACAAATAAAACGGAGTTTGAGTTAGCTAAATAGGAATGTGTAAAAGGGAACACATGTGAGCAAGTAGATAATCAGAGCTTGATCACTGTGAACTAGAACAACAGATTAATAACATTGACAATAAGATCAAAGACAATATTTGCATGCAAGATTCAAACACTAACATCTAATGAACATAAGAACATCAAATGTTATAAGAGACAATGAATGGGACACAAAGTTCATATTTCATTAACTCCAAAATGTCTTCTCAAAAGAACACAAGTTTCTTTCTTTGAAGTAAAGCTTTGCATACAAAAGTATTTTCTTCTCCTCTCTCAAAGTCACCTTTACAAATGAGCCCCTCACTTCCTTTTATAACCCAAAAGTTGGTTACAAAGTAGTTAGGGTTTTACATGAACATTAAATAAGGCACTTAAGTGACCTTTGACTTTTTCTAACCAACTTTATTAAAAACAACTAAAAATAGAAATCACTTAAGTTATCCACAGCTTCCCGAAAGCAAATAACAACATCCTTTTCTTAAAAATCCACTTTTTAAAATATACAATAATAACCAGTGCCTTATCCATTGAAATGGGGTCCGCCTATCTCAAACGTATGAGAAATGGACTCTCCCACTTCGTTAGATACCAAGAAAACTATCTCCCTGAACCGCCGGTGAAATTAGGATCTGTCGCTTTTGCTAGTTGAAAGGATCTAAACCTTCCCAAAGTTTCAAACATCTTTTCTTCTTCTGGAGGTTCATTTGGTCGAAGAATAGCCTCACAAAATACCTACAATTCAAGAATCCTACTTGGCATATCATTTAAATTAACAATCTTTGATTGAGCGTTCTCAAATAAGTTCTTTAATTTGATGCACCGCTCCATTGAAACTGATGAGAAATTATTGGCGGGAGTGTACATGTCCTTAAACAATTGTGAAAATTGCTCTTCCACCTGTTCCGATGAACACCTTTGATTATGTTCATTTACGAGGTTACAAGGGATCTCAACTATGAATTCTTGAATCAAGGCGAGTGAAGTGAAGGCTTCATTGCATATGCTCTCATAATGGATCATAGAATCCTCGAGAAGCGTCTTCCTTGATTTGAGATGCAGACACCAAAGAAAACGTGTCCCTCGATGTTCAAATTTGAGAATTCCTTCAATGGCTAAAACTGAGGATTCCATACTCGTCATCTCCTGTAGACTGGGCAATATCTCATCCAAATTTGATATATTAGAAACAAAAGTTTCCTTGAAAGAAAGAATTGGATCAAGATACGCACTGACATCTTCATGGAGCTTAACCGTTGTTTTGATTGTCCTTGGCCTAAAACGAGAATCTCTGAAAGCCAAGTTTTAGTGACATGGCCCAATGTGTTTATTTCTTTTGACAAATTGAGAGTTTCTTTATCAGGGGCAGCCACTTTGCATCAGTGCTTGGGAAAGTGGATGATATGGGATTTATCGGATGTTGAACATATTTCATCATTGATTCTTTTCGGCCTTGAGCTGAGAGTTCTGAGACTTATATTTCTCAAGTCTCTTTAGCACGATATCAATTGAATCTTGAGCCATTGCCATGTCACTTTCCAATGTGGACCTCCCAAGTCCAAGTCTAGAAACTTCATAATCAATAGGTGTCATGGCATCACGCTCCTTATCAACTTGTGGGATGGCAAGATCTGCAAATTTGTTTCCGTCATTATCCACCATTATTCGAGAAAGCACCTTAGGCTTCTTGGGAATGATGTCATTCAAAGTTTGAAAAGGGCATCAAAATCAATGTCAATTGCCTTGACAACCCTCTTCCTTTTCTTAACCTCGGAATCAACCCAGGAAGGAGTATCATTCACTATTTCCGCATACAAAATCCTAGAGCTCAAAGCAATATTCTCATTGTTCTCGACATCATGAGATCCTGCAAGAATCCTTTCCACGACCTCGATTTGAGGAGAAATAACCTCAATATCCACCTCTTGATCATTCGGGAGATTTTGGGAAATCTCTTCATGAACTGTAGGTTCTAAAGTGTTTGATATTTGGACTACCTGCACCTGAGTGGACGCTTGTGCAAGGCATGGTGAGGATCGTTTGTCACGAGCTTCTGAGAACTATTAACAATGTGAGTAGAAGAATCTCTACTTGAAGTAGAAAATCCTGATACACGCTCTCTTCCTTCACCAGGGCTAGGGCCTTTAGATTTTTCTCCTCGTGGCACATTATTCGGCGAAGTGGATTTTGGCAACCACTCCTTTCTTGCTTGTTGTGTATGATTGGATGGTACGGAGGTTGATCGAGAAGGGGATTTGGTTGAATTGAGACCTTCTCGAGTTGGCAATTTTTGTGATCCTGAAGTATGATCTTGAATTGATTGTAACTTGGCAAGTTCTCTGTTGTACCAAGATATGCTTCTTTCAAGAATCGGTTGATTCTTGCTATCAAGAGAAAATTCATCTCTTTTGGTCCAGTCAATTCGAGGCAACGGGGTAAAAGCAACTGCATCATATGAAGGATCAATAACATCTTCATCATCATTTACGAACGAATCGGGAGGGTTCTTGATGCGAAAGGCCTTGATCTGAGCAAAGTGTTAGGTGAGAAAACTCTCGTCTTCTTACTTCATGTTCGTCCGAACAGGCAGCCCAAAAATCTTCCATGGTAGGGTTATGTTGATACTTTGCTCCAAGAATCTTCTGCATATATCCATTGATATCAAACTGGGCTCTCTTCACATATGGATGAATTGTGATGAGGGCAAACTCTTTTTCCATGAGTTGTGCATTGAAAAGATTTGGACATTGGTATTCCCCGATTTGGATTGGGAAATGAATTCCTGAGCGATGTTTGTCACTTTGAGAAGACAGTGAACTTGGAATAGTTGTCGTGCAAGCTCCATTAATGCCCATCATCACTGACGTACTTAGGAAGCTTCCATGGAGTACCAACAAAGCCACTCACGCGAATGTAGGAAAAGGATGAAAATTGAATAAACCAGGTTCCCCATTGGGAAATGACATTCATGGCTTCTTTAGAAAATCTTTCCTCTGTATTCCGATTCAAGTTCCGAATCACGCGGAAGGTGAATGCATCATTGACTCTTCTAAAATGGTGAGAGCTATTTTTGAAACTTAGTTGCAGATAGTAATGGAAGACACTATTTGATGGACCCATGACTCCTCTTGTTTCGAGTCTAGAAAATAGCTTTCTTCTTGCTACTGCATAAGTCAGATACGATGTCATGTAGAAGCATCCAATCATCTTAACTTCTATCAATTGTTTGTGAAGGGTATTACTGATAATGGTGGCCCAATCCACAAACTCTTTCTTGGCAAGGATGATACAGATAAATTGATACATCCATGGGTGGAAAATCCTAGCAGAGGGTAAACCGAAAACTCGACTTAGGAGAGTAATCATGTCCCCAATTTCTTCCACAAACTCAATGCGGTACAGTTCTTTGGGAAGCCGGTCAATTTGAGGCCTCTTGGTCACTAACCAATTATTATTAACCATCTTGCTCCACCTAAGGGGTTCTTCATCCCAAAATTCTTGTGCTGACTGGCGAGTGATATCCGCATTCTCAGGAAAGTCAGGTATGCCAAGCAATTCCTCAATGTGCTCCGGTGTGATTAAGAGGAAAGGCTCGCGATTATCTTTAAAAATTCCTCGTCTCTCGGGATCATAATGCTCTGCATGCAAGCGATAACCAACTCTGGACACTTTGCACCGAGATAGGAAATGTTGCTTGGGGTAGACCACTATGGTAAAGCCTATCGAGAATATGGTTTTGCCTTCAAGTTTTCACCCATTCACAGAATTGTTGCACATTGATGTGACCCAGATTTGTATCGGTGATATTGTCATATGCTGACTTGATGGAACTGGGAGGAATGATTCCTTGGAATTCATACTTTAGTGCAGACTTATTTGATTTCTCCATTGGCTTCTTCGATCTTCCTGTAGATTTGTTAGATTTTTTGGCCATTATGAATTTCACAGAAAAATGACTCAGGCATGCAAAACAACGCAAGCGGGGTCGGGTCTCAGTCTCACGAAACCCCGTTAACGCAAAAATAAATGTGACTCGTTTTATTATTATTTTAAAAATAATAATAATAATTGATCCTGGGTTACAATTTTTTTTAAATGCGAACACAAGCAAAATATCGAGACTAAGCTCGAGTTACAAACCGGTTAAAATAATTATAATTTTTTATTATCCGGTTGCAATGGCTTTGTGCAGGGTCGATTTGATTTTTTTTTTAATCGCTACTTCTTCGCCTTGCCTGATTAGAGTTGCTCTTCTTTACCCTCTGTGGATTTTAATCTTTTATTTTTCTAGCAATGTATGAGCAAGTTTTCCTTTGTGTGAACACTGACTTCTCTTTGCATGCGTGGATGAATGCATACTCCTTTTAAAAACCTGCGTGGAAATTCCTCTTGGCTGCGTTGAAACTTCCTACTCCCTCTCCCTGCTGCGTTGGAAAATTGTTGTTCCTTTGGCCTGGATTTGGACTGTTTTCTCTCATGCATGTGTGGAAATTATTGTTGTTTTGTCTTACTTCATTTTGGACTGTTCTTTTTACTTATTTCCTCTTATGCATGTGTGGGATCTTCAAATTTTCCTTCTTTCCTCCCACGTGGTGAGAATCCCTTGCTTCACTATTGTTTGGTTTTTCTTCAGGCGTGGAGATCTTCTTTTTGCTGCTAACAGCTGAGACGTGGGCTTGTGATCTCTTGTTTTATTAATGCATGGACTTTATGCTTTGACAAATGTGCAGGCTATGAACTGTTTGCTTCCACTTTGGGATTTCTTTGCTAAATGTGAGAAATTGGCAAAAAGAAATGCGTGAACATCTATGTACACAATGCTTCTTGGCTAATGCGTGGCCTATATTATCTTGGCCAATTGTTTTTTTGTAATCTATTCCAATGCTATACCAAGACTGGAACTGCACACCACGTCGAAGAAGGCACAGAAAAATGCCAAAGAACAGATGCTGCTAAAAGTTCAAATTATATTTCCCGGCAGAAAATTTAATGGACAGTGAATGGCCTTCCTTGGCGTGGGAGGAGTGGACTGTTTTCCATGGGTGCGTGGGCTGTTTTCTAAGACAAACGAATGCCTTTTTGCTGTTTTTTTTTTTGGACTGTTCTCTCCTCTCCCACTTGGCTTGTTGGCTTTTGCGTTGAAAATTCTTGATTTTGTGAATGCGTGGGCTCTTTTTAAAACAACTATGCGTGGGCCTATGTTCTTGGTAACTTGTCTCCTTGGCTGCGTATAGCTATTTCTGATGCATGTATTTTTGCCTAATGAGTGCGTTGAGATTTTGATGCACATTGTTTTCTGTCACCTGCGTGGAAACTTGTTTGCTTGTTTTGTTGTCTTTCTTTCACATATTCCCATGTCCTAACATCTTTCTAATCCCTTTTTGGCAGTCATGCACATGAAAGTTTTGACTTGTTTGTATTTCTTCCTCTTTTCGTGACAATGGCCTTGAATGCGTATATTTTTGAGGGATGTGATAAAATATTACTCTGTTCCTTCAGAAGAAATAAGAAGCAATTGGAAAGCTTCGCATGACTCTTTCCAACGAGTTTGATGGAGGAATTTATGAGGATTAATTCATCCCGTTAAAACAACTTCCCTCTTCCCGGGTAGTGGCATTAATTGCTGGGGAAATGGGGAAATCAACTGCCAATTGCCAACGAAATGGCAAGGCGGGCTGAAAATCCCCATTTTATTTCCCCATGTGGGAAATCGGGAGATTTTTTTCCATTTGCCAATTCATTAATTTGCAATCGGGGAAGAAATCCCACAAGCGGGGATTTAAAACAAATTTGCCAAGAAAGGGGAAATCCGGGCCAGGAAGCCAATTTGGCATCCCCGACAATGGGAAGCGAAAGCTTATTTTTCCCCCGCAATTAAAATAAAACTTGTCGAATGAATTTTAATTAATATTTATTTAATTAAAAACCCCAAAGTTATTAAAAATTAATTTTATCAAACAAAGAGTAATTAATTAATTAATTAATTAATATTAATATTTAACGCAGTTTAAGACCTGGCGGGAGGAGTTCTCGCCCGAAATGGACGAAACGAAGACCGGAACGATCACAAAATGAGATGATTGCGATAAAGCACATAAATCACGCAAAGTAACACTTTTGAAAAATTTCAAAATTTCCATTTTTATATTTAACCTAAGTGAGGCTCCCGTGTCGATTTGTCAATAAAATGTGTTTCTATCTATCGTGGGTTTTACTTTAACAACTTAGTTCATGAACCATAACTAAGAAGTTCTCAGCAAGTAAGCAACTGCTTAAGAAAGGAAAATTATGTAAGAAGGAAGTAAAGGAATTACAGAGAAGAAATGAGGAAGATGTGCATCCCAATTAGTAGATCGCAGAGCTAATCGCATGCACATAAGAAAAACTCAAATAGATTTGAACACACGTAATTATAAAGCAAAGGCAGCTTCTAGATCTAGATCTAAAATAACACAAAGTCTATTAAGAGATCTAAGATTTAGAAGCAAGAAACAAAATACACCGTGACACAAAGTTCTCCTAAACCCGCTTCTTTGTATTCCTCTCGCAACAAGTGGCTCTCAGGGTTCAAAGACAAAGTCTAGAACACAAGATTGCTTTTACAAATTCTCGATCGATGATTAACCCGAAGGTTCTTCTCCTACTTATAGAATGTAGGAGGGAAAGTACAAATAGAAGACTCAAACCGAACTAAAGTATGAACAACAAGTAAAGATGACATTCGCAATCATCCTCAACTAACTTCTTCTTAAGTGACACATGTATCACTTAACTAATAGAAAGGTTCCACATGACTTCGAGTAATGGTCAGAAAACCAATAACTTAGAAGTTTACAATTCCATCCGGAACATAGAAAATAAAGAAGAAAGAAATAAAGAAGTCATGCCACCGTAACATCTACATCTTCTTCTTGTTCTCGATATCTCGATATACTTGTTTAACATATAGTTCAAAGATCTTTCCATCTGCTTTTAGCTATCGCTTCTTTTCTCGTCCCCGAATCGCAGCAATCCTTCATTCAACACTTTGCCGCATGCTTCCACTTCTTCCAAACTTGGCCCAAATCTCGCAATGTCTCGCCATAGTGTCACCACTTCTACCGATAGAGTTCATCGTGAAAGGCTCGGTGGCTTTATCAATCCTCTTTTCGCACCATCGAAGAGAACCTCCAGAGAATCATGCACCTCGTTAGAAACAATCCGCACGTATGAAGTAATACCTCCATCCACTCTTTCCTCAAAGAAAGAAATAACACTATCCGGCAAATCTGATGTTCTACTCTCAAGTGCCTCGCATCCTCTTCAAGAAACTCGCAGATCTCCAAACGGAAAGATACCGCAAATTCTAAATCGCTTCTCTTCTCGACCGATCCATCCGCACAATTTGCTCGCAACCAATACATCTCCCTACAGCTTTGTCGATCTCGCCAAAACACTCAAAGTTACTCTCTCAATCGTATTTATTCCTTTTATGCTTTCTATCACCGCTTTAGTTGATTTTCTCGCATCGCTCATAACCTTTAGCGGGTCGGCACTTCTCCAAGTCAGCATGTAAGTTTTTTAATAATCGATCCTTCCATTCATCAATAGCCTTTACTGATTGCTTGATCTTCCATTTCCCGCATAAGATGATCACTCACCGCTACTAAATGGGCCGAACGGAAGATTTAGCAACCTTGGCTATGATCTCACATAATTGAGATATTTGCTTCGTAGCTCTTCTTTCTCCGCTTTTCATCTGCCTAAGGAACAAAGCATCCAAAGAATGTCTCGCGTGTCCCGCTTCAATCCTTCAAAGGGTAGCTTCGACCGAGTGGTATTTTGGTCACCGCACACATCTTCTCGCCGTGAGTTCCTCTTCTACCTTTCCTTCCGCCGGATCGATATCTCAAAGAAACTTCTCTCCCGAATCCTCGATGATCAACCTAGAAGTCTTTTAGCAACTTTAGGCCTTCTGCCTCTTCTCGCCGATCCTCAAGTAGCCGCAAGTCATGTTCCTCTAAGTTCATCTCTATTCTTGCTTCCTAACCAACCGCAAAGCTAACCATTCCGAGAAATTACTTCTGAGAATGAGAAGTCATTGAGTGCGCTACTATTTCCCGCCCGCATCCTCTCCATCGTAAAGTGCCACAAGATTGCATGGCTGCCATCCTCTCAAACATCCAAGGACAAAGCTCTTTTCAACTCCGTCATCTCGCAGCTTCAACATCTCCTCTCGAACGGGTGCCGAACGGTGGTCATGAGAGAAGATGAACGCTGCTGGTTTCAATGAAGGCATGGAAACATCCCGCCGCCGTGGTGCAATAGTTGGTGATCCACTAGGTACCGGAGAAGTCGGAGTCAAAGCTATGGTCGTAGAAGTGGTCTCCTTTTCTCTTGAGATTTTCTCGCGTATTTCAACTTCTCGACCTTCTCGCCGCTTCTCCTTCATGCTTTCGCTGAGGGAATCTCCTCGCGCCGGTCGCCCGTGATTTGATTCATCAATACTTCATCAAGGCAAGATCCCTTCGCAAGAACCACTCAAGTACTCACCAACACAAATCCGATCTTTCTTCTATCAGGCCGCACTCGCCATCGCTATCCCGTAGAGAGCTTTATCTCCTCCCATTCGATGGTAAGTGTCCAAGACCACGCTCCCATCATCTTTAAGATCCGCAGTATCCGCGCTAGTCCAAAGTCAAATACTTGCTTTGCCGACACCGCTGAAATCTTTCTTTCTCGACTCGTACTCACTTCGCACTTCATCCGTAAATCTTCTAACGAAGGCACATGTGCGTACTCCTCGAGATTGTCTTCCCGGCTATTCCAAATGGATCAAAATTAAGCCGCAGGAAAGAACTCTCGCTCATACTCTGACAACATTTGTGCTTCCATTCTTCGAGCTCGTGAATGCCGATGCAATCGTAATATCCCACAAAGAGTGGGAAGTAGCCCGTAGACTTGTGCCGCTTCGATCAAGGTCGTGTAACTCCACAAGTCGCCCGCTTAGCTCCACGGCAATCAATCTGCTACTGGGTACTCGCATCTTTGCTGTTCACCCGAAAAGCTCGTAACCCCGAGGTATGTGAAATCTCGCAAACCGGATGAATATACCGCCAATCTTGACACTCGCTTCCCATGCTTCCTCGCTACTCGTGAGTCTTCAAGTCTTTGTCTAACTCCGCAGATGAAATCGTAGAAGAAACCATCGCTGATCACTTCAAGTCCTTCTCGCACGCAGTGCAAGAAGTCGTGGGTAGACTCAAAATGGGATCCTCGAAAGAATACCACATCTATCTAGCTTGAAAAGACACCCCGTGAAGTCGCAGATATACCAAGTATGAAGTCATCTTCAAGTCAAGGTACGCTTTACGCCCGCAGCTTGCTCACCGATGTCAGCTGCTAATAATTTCGACTAATCGATTATAGAATCAACCTTGTTGATTTCAATGGTCCTGATGAAAGCATACATCCATGTCCTAAAGTGTAGGCATTTGCTTCACCATTCAACCCGCATAGCAATTTGACAATATCATCCGCCTCCCGCACCAAATCGATCGTGGAAGAGTTCTCGAACCCGGAAGGGGATCTAGGCTTCTTCATGAACCGCTATTCATGATGCTCACACAATCACTCTATGCTTTTCCCACCTACCGTCAAAGATCCCGAATGCTAATAGAAGTCACCACCTTTCGTGACCGAATCTTCAAACAATAATCGAAGAATTCTCGCATCCAAACGAATTATTGTCTTTCCCGCAACATCACGCACCGATCTAGATGAAGGATGATAGATCTAGCACACTCCATCACAAACTCGCAATTGGGTCAGACATGGAAAGCCGCAGCTTCAATAATTCCGCTACTTTTGACCGCACGCATGAGTGAAGTCTTTCCACTGGATCTATCAATCAAATCGTAAAGAGGTTCTCGGCCTAGATCCGTGTCTCCTATGTCCGAAAGTTTAAGCAATGCATGCATGAATCCATCGTGGTCTCTTTTCATCTCCTTTTGCCATAGCTTTATCAATCTTTGTCTCAATAATTCTTTTTCTTCTAATTTGGCCTCGCTTTCTTCAATACCGTGCAGATCTCGACAATTCTTCGATTCGAGGATATTTGCGCAATGTATCGACATCGATAAATACTCCTTTTCTTTTATAAAGCACCCGTAATGAGTTCCCGCAATTTATTCAGATAAAAATGGCCACCGAGCATGAATAGTGAATTTAAATTATAAAAATCTGCACTTTTCAAGCCTCGCTGCCCCAAAAATGGTGTTTAATTTGCACATAAAGAGATCATGAATCCTTTCAATCAACACCGAGCTCCTTTAACACCGTGGAAAACAATCAGTGCAGATTAAGATGAACCTTTTCCAAAGCATGCGCCAAATCTGAAGCTTTTAGCCTTTGTTAGCACTTTGTCTCAGTGCAAAATCCTTCCTCTAATGGGGGCGCACTTTTTCTCCTCGCTGCAATTCTTTACCCGTGTTGAATAATAAATCCATATGGCTGCCCATGCTTATATAACCTTCATAATTCTATAATTAATAATTGCCCTAACAATTAAAGGCAATTAATTAATTAAAAATCATGCTTTTCTCTTTTAAAATTGCATGTTTAAGGACAGCCATCCAATAAATTAAATTAATCCAATTTAATCCTTCACACAAGGACTTAACTTTAGCCTCACAAAGGTGCTTTGACCATACCCACCGAAAATAGAAATTAATTTAATGATTTAATGCATTTAAAATCATTAAATAACTCCTAAATGGGGCGCACTTTTTCCAAGGAGAGGGGCAGCCACTAAATAAATTAAATTTAATTAATTTAATTGCTTTCTTTTAATCCTCCTTTGACTTTTTGACCTCCTCAAGCTTGGGCGCACTTTTTCCAAGGATAGAATTTATTAAAAATAATCAATTTAATTATTTTTATCCATCACCAAAGGGGGCGACTTTTTTTTGCACATGTAATTCTATTTTTAAGAATTTCACCATAATGGGATTCTTTACCCTGCAAGGTAGGCACCACAATCCCATGATCCACTTAAGTGATTTGACTTTTGCAATGGGATTCTTTACCCTGCAAGGTAGGCACTAAAATCCCATGATTTCACTTAAGTCACTTTCCTTTTATTATATCATGGGAATTTTCACCCTGCAAGGTAGGCAATAAATTCCCACCGCCACAAATTCTATTTTTCCCACTCGCAGCCTAAGTGACTTTTATAACACGGAAAAGTACTCGCCAAAAGTGTATACAATTCCCATCCTACCTCGCGCTTATATTTTTCCCATCGCAGCCTCAAATCCTTTGTTTTCCAAAATGCGCCTATCCCCACAGGGGCTTTCCCGTGCACGACTTCGCTTTTTCCCAAAGCTGATCCGCACTCTCGATGATGACTTCCTCCGGCAAAATGTGCGTGTATGTTTTCCACCGCCCAGCCAAAAATCGGGCTTACCCTTGCCAAGGAGTTGCTCCAGAAATTTTCGTAAAACAGAACTGACACCACAAAAACACGAAAATTGCCAAAAGTTACAAATAAAGCCCAAAACTTAAAATAAGTTAAAATCCTTCCGTATATAGGAATAATAACATATTCGCCATAATAGAGTTAAAACAGAGCGCAAAATAAATTTCATACGGGCTCAAAATAATTAAATACAAATTTCCCGCAGACAAATCCCGACGACATAATAAAACAATTTTGGGCATCCGGGTATTTGGCTAAAAAGGGCTAATATGGCTCTTCAGGATTATCTTGACGCAATACAGAACTTTCGTGCAATAAAAACAACAAATGACCCACTATTTTAAAAGTACGAAATTTTTTCAAATTGGGTAGTCACAGCATTTCGGGTGAAATCTGAGTGACACCAAATGCTCCGTCCTCAGGACATCTTTTTCTCTTGTCGTAATGACAAAGGGAAAAGATGAGATCCCAAAGATCTCTCGGTTTCGTATCTTGTCCTTTTCGGGCACGGGTCAAAGTGTATAAACACAACACAACACAACACCAAAACAAGACAAAACAAGGAAAACAAACAAAGGTTTTATTTATGTACATACAGTGTTTACCTCGCTTCTCATGTTCTAATAGCTTCAAGTGTTGCCTATCAAAGGCAACGGCAATTCAACTCCATCCCGATGAGCAAGAATGAAGCTATCTCGCTCCGCGATCTTTTTGATTACAAAAGGCCCTTTCCATAAAGTGAATCGAACTTTCCATGCATGCCTTTTTGCTTTCTTTTTTTGTCCCATAAGAGGACCTATTAACTTCAAACTTTCTTTCCCGGCATTTTTGTCGAAGATGACTTTCACCTTCCTCTCGATGCTCACAACCTATCTCGCAACTTGAGTTTGTACTTCCTCAATTCAATGTGTACATGATTCTTTTATCAATAAGATCCGTGAACGTGGAATCTTCCAGTGGCTTTAAAGTCGTAGGGCGTAATTCCAAGGTGAGAGGCAGCTTCCGTGTCTTCCATATGCAAATGAAATGGGGACATGCCTATCGCCCTCTTTCGTGTGATCCTATCGCCCATAATGCATCAAACAACTTTTTATGCCAAGTCCTTTGATTTTCTCACAAGCTCATGCACGATAGTTACTGTTCTTATTACTAGATTCACTTCACCATTCCTCAGGATAGTAGTTTGAGGAATGAACAAGTCAATCCCATACGTGTAGCAGATTCCACCAACTCCTCGTAAGAAAGATTCTGAGCGTTGTCTGCTACAATTTTGCCGGGTACGCCAAACCCGACAATAATATTTTCTTTTATAAAATCGCACACTTCAAATGAAGTGGCATTCTTCACAGAATAGCTTCTACCCACTTACTAAAATAATCGCAGTCGTAGAATGTAATGATGACCGCGCCTGAAGCCGGGTTAATCATTCCAATAAAATCCATACCCCACTCGCTTGAAAGGTTCTTCAATCACAATGGGTTTTAGGGGTAATGCAGTAATTTCACACGCCCAACAAAATGTTGGCATGCTTCGACACTTAGCTACCCATTCTCGCAAAGATTCAAAAAGGGGTGGGCCAAGAATACCTTGCTCTAAGGATCTTGTGCAAGTGACTCTGGCCGAGAAATGACCACCGCAAGCCATGTCATGAAACTGTTGTAGTAGTTGATCCCGTTGAGCTTTATCCACGCATCCGAGAAATACACCATCAATTCCCCTTTGCAGACAAACCATTATCCCAAAGCACAAAATCTTTTGACTTCAATTTAATAGTTCGCTTTTTCTTTTCTCGAAAGTCGATCCGGGCATTCTCCATACGCTAGAAAGTAAGCAATGTTACCGTACTCATTCCTCTACCGATCTATAAACAAGATCGCAGTAAATCTTCATCTATTCCATCCCGATCCGCTTCTGTGCATCGATGCTTTAATTTCTCGTCATTAGTTCACACAGCACTTTCCTCGAACCAGCTTTGGGTTTAATATCCAAATCATATTCTTGAACTTTTGTCACCCACGTGCCTCTCAATAATCCTAACTCACGAGTAAGGATAGATTTAACCGCAGATCTCGAACCAAAACCACAAAGTGTGAGGAAAGAATATAATACCCGAATGCCTCGCATGCCTTCACCACCGCATATGCGTGCTTTTCCATCGAGTGTATTTCAACTCATAGGCTTTAAGAGGCGTGCTCATGAAAGCAATAGAGCTTCAAGGCCCTCTTGATTTTTCTGCATCAATATTGCTGACATAGTATGTTCGGAAGAATAACAATAAAGAATAAATTCTTTACTGAAGTCAGGTGAGACTAAGACTGGTGCTTTTGACAGGGCCTCTTTGATTTTCTCGAAAGCTTCCTTCCTTCGCTGCTCCACTTAAAATCTTGTGTCTTCTTCATCATATTTGAAATATGACGGGTTAGCTCAGCAAAGTCAGGAATGAATCTTCTGAGAAAATTCACTTTTCCAAAGAAAGAGTGAACTCCTTTTTTGGATGTGGGCAAAGGTAATGTCCGAATGGATTGACACGCCTGATCTATTTTTGTTCCTTCTTTGGAAACAATGTGCCCAAGCAGCTTTCCTTCAAGCATAAAGAAAGATAGATTTCTTAGATTCAAAGAAATACCATGCTTCATGTGGGTATCAGATGAAGACCTCTTCTAAGTTTGAAATATGTGTGCTTCTCTTTTTGGAAAAGACTCACAAATCATCCAGTACACAACTATGCTTATATCTTTGAGATGAGCAAAGGCTAGATCCATAGCTCAAATGTAGCACCAAAGATTGATCGTGCCGAATGGCATCTTCTGGTATGCAAAGGTTCCCCAAGGTGTGATGAACGCTGTTTTGTATTGATCTTCTTCGGCAACCTTGACTTGATTGTAGCCTGAGAAGCCATCAAGCATGGAAAGCATCTCAGATCCAGTGACCACCTGCAGAGTGTGATCCATGATGGGGATAGGGTAGTTATCCTTCAATGAAGCTTGATTAAGGTTGCGGAAATCCACGCACAACCTAATCTCACCACTTTTCTTTCTTACAGGACTATGTTGGCCAACCACTCCGAATGGTGTATGGGATAGATAATCTTCGCATCTAACAACTTTTGGATTTCTGGCAAAGATGGTTCCCGAAATGGTCGGATTGTGCCGCCGCAGCCTTCCGCTGAAAGGCTTCGTTCTCGATTTAAGTGGGATGTAATGTTGAACTTCCGCAGCTGATATGTTTTTAGATCCCGATAGACCAGCAAAAATATCCATGTATTTCTTAAGAAGCTTAGTAAAAAGCTTCCTTTTCACCTTCCGAACAACTCTTTTCTCAGATTTACTAATTTGGGATCATCACTAGCTCCCAAATTTAGTAATCAGGTCTGAGGAAGAGCCTTCCTCATTTTCTTCATTTTTCTTAAGCATCCGATCATGCTTATCAAACATTTCCTCAAGAGATACCAAGCCTTTGGGAATTTTATTTCCTTTAGTTGATAATCTCCCGACTCCCGAGACGCCAAGCATCCATTTCTCCGACAAAGGTCTCGCCTAGAGGTGAATTGCTTCCTCATAGTAGATTTCTTCAAAGTTATCTTTCTCGTTGAGAAATGCAGCACTGTATCATCGCTGAAAACCTCGCTATCAGCTGACGCTGCTGTCAGAACCTTTGGGCGAAAACCATTTCCACCTCAGAATCTCCCCGCCTAAAGAATGCAGGGGCTGATCCGGATTCAACAAGGCTGCAGAATCGCAAGCGAATCAGCTCTTGAATTTTGTTCTCTCTAATGTAAGATACCGAGAAAGCTGAAAATCCAAGATAAAGCAGAGTAGACCCGATCTCTATAGTGCCGCAGCTTTGTCTTTTTTTTGACTTGGTAGAGGCCTCTTATCTCGCTTTACAATCAGCCAAGATCTCTCTCGCGCGTAATAATTTGATTCCCATTGTTCTCGCCGCTCCATGCCTAACAACAATGCTTCATACTCACCGTATTGCTAGTATTTTCGAACATCAATTAAGGAGTGCGCATGCACCTTCCTTTCGTGAGAGATAAGAACAACACCTGCACCGGATCCAAATGAACAGCAGCTACCATCAAATTCCAGAGTCCAAATCTTGTTATCGATTTGACGTGATTCTCGAATCACCGGTTGAATTTCTTCTTTATCCATTTCTAGGTAATAGACTCGTGATCCGACTTCAAACAAGATCTCGAGATCTAGGATCTTCGATTTTGATACTCGTGTACTTAGATTTCTTCTCGTGTTCCAAATTTCCGATTTATTCCTCTGATTGGTATGTGCGCACAAGACCAATCCATCTTCACTTCTCCACCCACCTCTCTTTGCAAAAATTTCTACTCAATAAGATGCCATAGAGACCGGAATGTCTCACTACAAGGATAGTCATTTTCAGCCTTTTTTGTCTCGGAAGGAAGCAAGTACGCCGCGATCTTTGATTTGCCCCACAAGAGGGACTTGCCTTTCCATGGAATAACATCTTCCAATGGTTTTTGTCAATGTAAGACCCAAGGCATCAAAGAATCTTTGGCAGTGACGTTGTTTAAGCTCCGTAATCCAAAGATGCAATTGCTTAGCTTATGTCCGCTGATGAGCAAAGACACATAGAATGGCTCAATCCTTTCCGATGTAAAGCAGAGAAGGGGTGGAAGAAGAAGAACTTCAGCAGCAGCATTATTCAAGGTGGAGTAATCTTTGACTCGACAAGATACCCCGTGGATTATCGTTCGTTGGGCTAGACCATCGCTTTGCACATATTTGACCAATCTATTCAACTCGATCAGAAATGCCCTCAAATACTCAAATTTTCCGACATTCGACCTTATTTCTCTCGATGTGATCAATTATGTCAAAAGCTTGACTTGCTTCAAAGCAGATGTGCGCTGGTTCTTTGTCACGCGAATTGAAAGAATTTGAATATTTCTCCTCGGGCGCTAATGAAGAAGGAAGAATACTACCTCTTTTCAAGATAGTAACATCCGGCCAGATCATCTCTCTCTTTTTCCGCCGCCAGGATGCTTCGCATTTTGGCGTGTCTCGAGACCTCAGAACACCGCAAAAGTGTGACCACGTAATCTTCAAAAGATTCATAATAGCCCTCATCGATTCGTAGTCCGTAACCAATATTGAGTCGCCAATGGATCTATAAAGTCTTCATCATCAAATGATTCATCAATGTCGAGATCCTCTTCATTAGTTTCCAAGTTATTCCTCGAGCAGCTTCTATTGCCAAACGCTCGTGGTGCAAAGCAAGCAAGTCTGCTTTCGATTTTGATTTTGATGTTGACCATCAAGGTCCTGGATAGAGTTATTCTCGAGGGGGTGCATTCCCGCTTGAGAGATCTCGCTTGATCTCGCAGCATGTCATTAGCCAATTTCTCGCAACAAAGGATCGATGTACTAAGAAGCCCCATCACCTTTGTGAGATAGTTGTTTGAGTTTTCCACCATGATCAAGTCGCCTTCAACCTCCACGGCAAAGATTTTGTGCATCCAAAGAAAGTACAGTGTCTTGCCTTCTTAGCCGATATCCAACTTCAGTGCAATAGAGCGTTTATAAAAACGCCTTTTGATTTTCATCGCTCAATGCAGCAGGCGGGGATTTTATACAAAATCCTTTTCGAACTTTGCAATAAAGTCCCGCATGTTCTCGCTTTGCTCTTTTCTTCAATCAAGCGCTACTGGGTGATCATCGTGCTCGTGTCCTCTCGCAGTTTCAATCTTTTGATAAATTGTTCACGCATACGCCTAATCGGTTATGGTGCCAGAGCCACCGATAGAACCATTCTCCACCCAAGTCATGTAAGGTCTCAATGAATAGCCTGACCGAGACATCTTCATGCTCTACCAAAGCACACCACAAGATATGAAGAAGGCCGCCAAATGATCATCCGGTTTTGCTTTCCATCTCCAAAGAATTTCGAAAATTCTTTCGATCCCTTCGCGATCGTGCATAGGGAGCCAAGTCGAGAGGTCCAAAAGCCGCCCCCATGGAACAGTACAATTTGGTGCGCCATGTTAGCTTGAGCACGTCTCCTCCTCAGGTAGACTTGATAGACTTGTTGATAATTCCAGCCGACGGATTATGCCGAATACGATCCGATCTCGATGGGTGTGCACTCTCCTTCCCGGTGAAAGACTAGATCTCATGCGGCTTCTAACTTCGAGGAGGATGATTGAAATTGAATTGCTCCCGCAGCCGGAAGAAATGATCCGCCCTTCTCGCGCTTTTCACGGATCCGGGTGAACGGACGCTCACCAAAGTTGAGATTTGTATGGAAAACACTCGATCTTCAATAAAAGCTTTGATCTTCAAAGATAGTTGTTCTCAAATGAGTCGCTAAAATCAAGTTGGCTAGATTTTCTCGCATAAAGATCAAACCTAGGCAAATATGAGATAAATCTCCTCATTTAACCTGGTGAGGCTCCCGTGTCGATTTGTCAATAAAAATGTGTTTCTATCTATCGTGGGTTTTACTTTAACAACTTAGTTCATGAACCATAACTAAGAAGTTCTCAAAGCAAGTAAAGTTAAATGCTTAAGAAAGGAAAATTACGTAAGAAGGAAGTAAAGGAATTACAGAGAAGAAATGAGGAAGATGTGCATCCCAATTAGTAGATCGCAGAGCTAATCGCATGCACATAGTAAGAAACTCAAATAGATTTGAACACACAATTATAAAGCAAAGGCAGCTCTAGATCTAGATCTAAAATAACACAAAGTCTATTAAGAGATCTAAGATTTAAAGCAAGAAACAAAATACACCGTGACACAAAGTTCTCCTAAACCCGCGCTTTTTTGTATTCCTCTCGCAACAAGTGGCTCTCGTGGGTTCAAAGACAAAGTCTAGAACACAAGATTGCTTCTTACAAATTCTCGATCGATGATTAACCCGAAGGTTCTTCTCCTACTTATAGAATGTAGGAGGGAAAGTACAAATAAAGACTCAAACCGAACTAAAGTATGAACAACAAGTAAAGATGACATTCGCAATCATCCTCAACTAACTTCTTCTTAAGTGACACATGTATCACTTAACTAATAGTAAAGGTTCCACATGACTTCAAGTAATGGTCAGAAAACCAATAACTTAGAAGTTTACAATTCCATCCGGAACATAGAAAATAAGAAGAAAGAAATAGAAGAAGTCATGCCACCGTAACATCTACATCTTCTTCTTTTCGATATCCGATATACTTGCTTAACATATAGTTCAAAGATCTTTCCATCTGCTTTTAGCTATCATCGCTTCCTTTTCTCGTCCCGACCGCAGCAATCCTTCATTCAACACTTTGCGCATGCTTCCACTTCTTCCAAACTTGGCCCAAATCTCGCAATGTCTCGGTCATAGTGTCACCACCTACCGATAGAGTTCATCGTGAAAGGCTTCGTGGCTTTATCAATCCTCTTTTCGCACCATCGTAAGAGAACCTCTCCAGAGAATCATGCACCTCGTTAGAAACAATCCGCACGTATGAAGTAATACCTCCATCCACTCTTTCCTCGCTGAAAGAAATAACACTATCCGCAAATGATGTTCTCGCTCTCAAGTGCTCGCATCCTCTTCAAGAAAACTCGCAGATCTCCAAACGGAAAGATACCGCAAATTCTAAATGCTTCCCCTTCTCGACCGATCCATCCGGCACAATTTGCTCGCAACCAATACATCTCCCTACAGCTTGTCGATCTCGCCAAAACACTCAAAGTTACTCTCTCGCAATCGTATTTATTCCTTTTATGCTTTCTATCACCGCTTTAGTTGATTTTCTCGCATCGCTCATAACCTTTAAAGGGTCGGCACTTCTCCAAGTCAGCATGTAAGCTTGATTTAATAATCGATCCTTCCATTCATCAATAGCCTTTACTGATTGCTTGATCTTCCATTTCCCGCATAAGATGATCACTCACCGCTACCAAATGGGCCGAACGGAAGATTTAGCAACCTTGGCTATGATCTCACATAATTGAGATATTTGCTTCGTAGCTCTTCTTTCTCCGCTTTTTCATCATCTGCGCCTAAGGAACAAAGCATCCAAAGAATGTCTCGCGTGTCCCGCTTCAATCCTTCAAAGGGTAGCTTGACCGAGTGGTATTTTGGTCACCGCACATCTTCTCGCCGTGAGTTCCTCTTCTACCTTTCCTTCCGCGGATCGATATCTCAAAGAAACTTCTCTCCCGAATCCTCGATGATCAACCTAGAAGTCGCTTTAGCAACTTTAGGCCTTCTCGCCTCTTCTCGCTCGATCCTCAAGTAGCTGCAAGTCATGTTCCTCTAAGTTCATCTCTATTCTTGCTTCCGAACCAACCGCAAAGCTAACCATTCCGAGAAATTACTTCTGAGAATGAGAAGTCAGCTGAGTGCGCTACTATTTCCCGCCTCGCATCCTCTCCATCGTAAAGTGCCACAAGATTGGCTGCCATCCTCTCAAACATCCAAGGACAAAGCTCTTTCGAACTCCGCTCATCTCGCAGCCTTCAACATCTCCTCTAACGGTGCCGAACGGTGGTCATGAGAGAGAAGATGAACGCTGCTGGTTTCAATGAAGGCATGGAAACATCCCGCCGCCGTGGTGCAATAGTTGGTGATCCACTAGTACCGGAGAAGTCGAGTCAAAGCTATGGTCGAGAAGTGGTCTCCTCTTTCTCTTGAGATTTTCTCGCGATTTTCAACTTCTCGACCTTCTCACGCTTCTCTCTCTTCATGCTTTCGCTGAGGGAATCTCCTCGCGCAAGTCGCCCGTGATTTGATTCATCAATACTTCATCAAGGCAAGATCCCTTCGCAAGAACCACTCAAGTACTCACCAACACAAATCCGATCTTTCTTCTATCAGGCCATGCAATGCCATCGCTATCCCGTAGAGAGCTTTATCTCCTCCCATTCGATGGTAAGTGTCCAAGCACCACGCTCCCATCATCTTTAAGATCCGCAGTATCCGCGCTAGTCCAAAGTCAAATACTTGCTTTGCACGACACCGCTGAAATCTTTCTTTCTCGACCTCGTACTCACTTCGCACTTCATCCGTAAATCTTCTAACGAAGGCACATGTGCGTACTCCGAGATTGTCTTCCTGCTATTCCAAATGGATCAAAATTAAGCCGCAGGAAGAACTCGCTCATACTCTGACAACATTTGTGGCTTCCATTCTTCGAGCTCGTGAATGCCGATGCAACCGTAATATCCCACAAAGCTGAGTGGGAAGTAGCCCGTAGACTTGTGCAGGCCGCTTCGATCAAGGTCGTGTAACTCCACAAGTCAGCTCGCTTAGCTCCACGGCAATCAATCTGCCACCGGTACTTTCGCATCTTTGCTGTTCACCCGAAAAGCTCGTAACCCCGAGGTATGTGAAATCTCGCAAACCGGATGAATATATCGCCAATCTTGACACTGCTTCCCATGCTTCCTCGCTACTCGTGAGTCTTCAAGTCTTTGTCTAACTCCGCAGATGAAATCGTAGAAGAAACCATCGCTGATCACTTTGAAGTCCTTCTCGCACGCAGTGCAAGAAGTCGTGGGTAAGACTCTCAAAATGGGATCCTCGAAAGAATACCACATCTATCTAGCTTGAAAAGACACCCCGTGAAGCCGCAAAGATATACCAAGTATGAAGTCATCTTCAAGTCAAGGTACGCTTTACGCCCGCAGCTTGCTCACCGATGTCAGCCGCTAATAATTTCTCGACTAATCGATTATAGAATCAACCTTGTTGATTTCAATGGTCCTCGATGAAAGCATACATCCATGTCCTAAAGTGTAGGCATTCGCTTCACCATTCAACCCGCATAGCAATTTGACAATATCATCCGCCTCCCGCACCAAATCGATCGTGGAAGAGTTCTCGAACCCGGAAGGGGATCTAGGCTTCTTCATGAACCGCTATTCATGATGCTCACACAATCAGCTCTATGCTTTTCCCACCTACCGTCACAAGATCCCGAATGCTAATAGAAGTCACCACCTTTCGTGATCGAATCTTCAAACAATAATCGAAGAATTCTCGCATCCAAACGAATTATTGTCTTTCCCGCAACATCACGCACCGATCTAGATGAAGGATGATAGATCTAGCACACTCCATCACAAACTCGCAATTGGGTCAGACATGGAAAGCCGCAGCTTCGAATAATTCCGCTACTTTTGACCGCACGCATGAGTGAAGTCTTTCCACTGATCTATCAATCAAATCGAAAGAGGTTCTCGGGCCTAGATCCGTGTCTCCTATGTCCGAAAGTTTAGTAAGCAATGCATGAATCCATCGTGGCTTTCTTTTTCATCTCCTTTTGCCATAGCTTTATCAATCTTTGTCCAATAATTCTTTTTCTTCTAATTTGGCCTCGCTTTCTTCAATACCGTGCAGATCTCGACAATTCTTCGATTCGAGGATATTTGCAATGTATCGACATCGATAAATACTCCTTTTCTTTTATAAAGCACCCGTAATGAGTTCCCGCAATTTATTCAGATAAAAATGGCCACCGAGCATGAATAGTGAATTTAAATTATAAAAATCTGCACTTTTCAAGCCTCGCTGCCCAAAAATGGTGTTTAATTTGCACATAAAGAGATCATGAATCCTTTCAATCAACACCGAGCTCCTTTAACACCTCGTGGAAAACAATCAGGCAGCATTTAAGATGAACCTTTTCCAAAGCATGCGCCAAATCGAAGCTTTTAGCCTTTGTTAGCACTTTGTCTCAGCAAAATCCTTCCTCTAATGGGGGCGCACTTTTTCTCCTCGCTGCAATTCTTTACCCGTGTGTTGAATAATAAATCCATATGGCTGCCCATGCTTATATAACCTTCATAATTCTATAATTAATAATTGCCCTAACAATTAAAGGCAATTAATTAATTAAAAATCATGCTTTTCTCTTTTAAAATTGCATGTTTAAGGACAGCCATCCAATAAATTAAATTAATCCAATTTAATCCTTCACACAAAGACTTAACTTTAGCCTCACAAAGGTGCTTTTGACCATACCACCGAAAATAGAAATTAATTTAATGATTTAATGCATTTAAAATCATTAAATAAATAACTCCTAAATGGGGCGCACTTTTTCAAAGGAGAGGGGCAGCCACTAAATAAATTAAATTTAATTAATTTAATTGCTCTATTTTAATCCTCCTTTGACTTTTCAACCTCCTCAAGCTTGGGCGCACTTTTTCCAAGGATAGAATTTACTAAAAAATAATCAATTTAATTATTTTTATCCATCACCAAAGGGGGCGCACTTTTTTGCACATGTAATTCTATTTTTAAGAATTTTCACCATAATGGGATTCTTTACCCTGCAAGGTAGGCACCACAATCCCATGATCCACTTAAGTGATTTGACTTTTGCAATGGGATTCTTTACCCTGCAAGGTAGGCACTAAAATCCCATGATTTCACTTAAGTCACTTTCCTTTTATTATATCATGGGAATTTTCACCCTGCAAGGTAGGCAATAAATTCCCACCGCCCTACAGCTCTATTTTTCCCCACTGCAGCTTAAGTGACTTTTATAACACGGAAAAAGTACCGCCAGTGTATACAATTCCCATCCTACCGCGGCTTATATTTTTCCCATCGCAGCCTCAAATCCTTTGTTTTCCAAAATGCGCCCATCCCACAGGGGCTTTCCCGTGCACGACTTCGCTTTTTCCCAAAGCTGATCCGCACTCCGATGATGACTTCCTCCGGCAAAATGTGCGTGTATGTTTTCCACCGCCCAGCCCAAAATCGGGCTTACCCGCCAAGGAGTTGCTCCAGAGAAATTTTACGTAAAAACAGAACTGACACCACAAAAACACGAAAATTGCCAAAAGTTACAAATAAAGCCCAAAACTTAAAATAAGTTAAAATCCTTCCGTATATATAGGAATAATAACATATTCGCCATAATAGAGTTAAACAGAGCGCAAATAAATTTCATACGGGCTCAAAATAATTAAATACAAATTTCCCGCAGATAAATCCCGACGACATAATAAAACAATTTTGGGCATCCGGGTATTTGGCGAAAAGGGCTAATATGGCTCTTCAGATTATCTTGACGCAATATAAAACTTTCGTGCAATAAAAACAACAAATGACCCACTATTTTAAAAGTGAACTTTCGTGCAATAAAAACAACAAATGACCCACTATTTTTTAAAAGTCTCGGGCTGCTTGAAAAATCCGGATCCGATTGGTGGGTAACTATGGTGTCAATAATAGTCTTGTTGGCCGAAAGAGTGTTGTTTCATGTCGTGTTTACAATATTGTTTAATCCTATCTTGGTTACAGGCCATGTAGTTTATCACTGGTTATAGGCCATGTAGTTTATCACATAGATTGTGTCATCTAGTAATGCAATTCAAGAGTTGAATTTTCTCCTTGTAAGTGGATGCATGTTTGGGGCTTTGATTCAAAATCGCGATTTATCGCCAATAAATCGCAATAAATCTCCAAAAGCGTGGAAAATGATTAAACTTCCAAAAATCGCGATTTTTGACACAACGATTAATCAGCACAATCGGTGATTTTTATGCGTAAAATCGTGCAAAAATCGTGGAAAATCGGGGTTTAAACGTAATACGGAAAAATAGAAATAAAAGTGTCATTTTCAATGCATTTTGACTCGCTTTTTTTTTGCTGCGCAATTTCGACCTAGGTATTTTGCAGACGAGCAGGTTCGAACTTTGAAGCAAAGGCGAGAACCTTCATGTTTTCGCTAGGACTGTTTGAGAGAAAACACATGGGTAAAGGTTAAACTTTAGACAATAAACTAAATGCTATTTCGTAGAAGTTGAGTACTCTCAACCTATATTTTCCCATATCTTTCTACACTCAAGTCTATTCTTATGAATGCATTATCCATGACCTTCGACTTTTACCATTTAGGGCTGAACGTGTATCACTCACAGTTATTACTGTCCATGTTAAAGACTTTGCTAAGGTTGTCGAGTGCCTTCATGCTAATATTCCTCAGCATTGACAACCTAGTTGCTTGTTTTGCTAAATTCCACTACTCTTGTCCACTTTATGGCCACTGTTCTTTGAAATTTGAGAAGCAAAATGACCACCAAGACACTTAAACAAAACAGTTAGCCATGTTGTTGGGCCATTGGCACACTAGAAAAGGGAAAATGATTAATGTCACCGCCAATGACTTTTTTGGTCAAAACTTAATAGAAAATATACTTATGGGCCTATGGCATTCTAGTTTTCCATTTAATTTAAGTTTATTTAATGAATTTAAATGTTTTTTGAAGTAGCGATAAAGTTGTCGATTCCCGATTTCCGAGTGAAAATTTGGCCTGCCGATAACAATTTTTTTTGAACTATGGTTTGGGGGTACTTGACTTCCATGTGGAATGGGCTAAGTCACCGCATTCGGCGATTTTCAACCAAAAATTGAAATTACCAATATTTGATACACCAAAAATCGTTGATTCGCATTTATTCTTTAGTTATCTTTTTGTTTTTCGATTCAGGGTTATCTTTGCCACAAAGCAAATTGGTTTGTGAGTGCATATAGGAACGTCCGTTAAAAATAATGTTGTGTTTTTTTGCATCAGCATTTAAGTTTGAAGTTAAAAATAATGGAATTAGAATTGACGTTCCCATAACACCCTTCAAGATTCGAACCCACAAAGCTTTACTCGCTAAATTAAAGACTGTCATGCAAATTAAAGATTGTCAAAGAATGACATCGCATGATTCGCCGGAGGGTCAGAGCTGAGAAATCTGTCTTCCATGCTTTAAGTCTTGATTTTTTCGTTCTATATAAATAAATAGGTACAAGCCACTTACAATTAAATTGGGCTTATTCTTTCTTTCTAGTCGAGCTTATTATATGTCACTTATATAAATATATGCGATTAAATATATCAATAACTAGTAAGTAATAGTAATATTTAATAATAAATGTTTAATAGTAAGTATATATTATTCAAGAAATTATTAAGTAATAATTATGAATATATAACAATAAGTAATAATATATTAGTAAATACAAAATAGTAAATAAATTGGTAATAGTAATAAAGTCACTTATATAAATATATGCGATTAAATATATCAATAACTAGTAAGTATTAGTAATATTTAATAATAAATGTTTAATAGTAACTATATATTATTCAATAAATTATTAAGTATAATTATGAATATATAACAATAAGTAATAATATATTAGTAAATACAAAATAGTAAATAAATTGGTATAATAATTTATTATTAGTATAGTAAATTAATAAATTAATAATAATAAATTAGTAAATCTTTTAGTCGAATTTAATCACGAATTTTATTTTGAATTTTGTTAGTAATGATTTTTGTACGAATTTTATACTCCATGAATTCGAACACAAATTTGAATGCGGTGAGTGAGGGAATGGGTGTGCTAGTTTTGGGGGAAGTTTTTCTTTCTTATACAAATGGCACACAATTGAGGACAGAGGCAACAAAGGAAGGTAAAAATGCCTCTCGCTCGCGACTAACGACGGGACCACATATTGCATTAGTGGCAAGCCAAACAAATGCCAATAGACTAAAGCAGAGGGTGATCTCCAAAGGGCACCGGTCGTTACCTATGTTGTTCATGATCGAGTGGTTCAAATCAAGGGCGTATGCTATAAACACAACAATGAGGACTCACCATAAATTTATTGTTAGTTCTCACATTTGTATGTTAAACTTTATGTTTGTATGGAATAATGTATCACCACATTAGTATTTTAGTGTTAGTATGAGGTGTGCATGAGTTGTGTTAACAACTCACTTTTGAATAGGGGACTAACAAATATAGTAGGGATTGGGTGTTTGAAGGTGATAACGCTTGACTCCCTGAATCAAGGAGACCATTAGCCTATAAATATGTAATTGTTGAATGAATAAAATTAAGTTTATTAGTGCTCCAAATTCATCATGGGAGTCACTCTTGGGTTTTTGGGATCCCGTGACACCTTGGACTCATGATGCTCAATACCTGCATAAACATTTCAACTAAAGAGTAGATAAAAAGATATGTACGATAAGATTGAGTACAAAATAGTCATAATTCTTGACAATTTACCTTAATTATATTTTTCCCTTTTTACTAACATCTCTAAATATTTCAAATTTGTCTTCATTAAACAACTTGGTAAATGATTTTGAAGGCTGATCTTGAGACTTGTAGATCGTTCTTATTTCATTGTTTTGTACTTATCCTCTTATCCAATGGTGTTGTGCTTTAAAATGTCTCATTTCTAGCATAACATACTATAAAATATAATATCTGCAAGTTGTATTTTATTCTAAACTTAAAAATGCCCATTTCCAAACCTAATTTAATTTAGTAAACCAATCCTAGTTGTCAATGGCATTTGAACCATAACAATCATTTAACGTCGGATTCCAAATCCACTCACCAAAAACTTCTGTCTAATACTGTTCAAAGTGTACATTGCCCCCGCTGCGCCAATCAACACCTAGCCCACATAGCCCCCTCCAGCGCTGGTGCCATACACGCTGACGCATAGGTCAACAATTTCTGTTGGCATGGGGTCGCCCCCGCGTACCACGCATTCACAAGCGGGTTCGACGACAAGTCAACCAACTCATGGCCAATCACACTCGCCATCCCCTCCACGTCTATGTTGCCTTCCAGCGTGTTAGCAAATGGATTTGCACACATGCAAATGACATGCAATAGTTAGGGGACAAAGTCCCTCCTCAATGAAGGTGAGGTTGCCTTTATTGAAAACCAAAACTGTATTTACATCTATACATTCAAAATTGTATGTGGGGGTGTTTTGGGACATCAAATGGAAAGAAGTGTGAATGAGGGAAATGGAATGGAATGAAGGAAAGAAATGGAAAGGAATGGATGGAAGGAGCATACAATAGTTAGGTAAAAACAAAGCCTAATATTGCATAAAGAAGAAGAATAACGAATAACTAACTCAAATAAAACAAAGTTTGAATCAGCTAAACAAGAATAAATGAAAGGGAACACACATGAGCAAGTAAATATCAGAGCTTGATCACTGTGAACAAGAACAACAAATTAATAGTGTTGACAATAAGATCAAAGATACTATGTGCATGCAAGATTTAAACACTAACAAATGCTAATGAACATAAGAACATCAAATGTTACAAGAGATAATGAATGGGATACAAAGTTCACATTTCATTAACTCTTCAAAATGTCTTCACAAAAGAACACAAAGTTTCTTTCTTGAAACAAAGCTTGTGCACAAAAGTATTTTCTTCTCCTCTCTCAAAGTCACCTTTACAAATGAGTCCCTAATTTCCTTTTATAACCCATAAGTTGATTACAAAGTAGTTAGGATTTACATGAACATTAAATTAGGGCACCTTAAGTGACTTTGAATTTTTCAACCAACTTTTGAAAAGTAACTTGAAATTAGAAACCACTTAAGTTATCAAAAGTCTGCCAAAAGTGAGTTTAGCAATAACATCACTTTAAAATATCATTTTAAAACATATAACAAGACCTAGTGCCTTATCCATTAAAGTGGGGTCTCCTATCTCAACCGTATGAGAAATGGACTCTCCCACTTTGTTAGATACTAGAATGCTATCTCCTCATCCCATTGGTGAAAATAGGATCTGCCGCCTTTGCCAATTGAAAAGATCTGAACCTTTCCAATGTCTCGAACATCTTCTTACACAACCAATAAATAATTGTACTATAAACAACATCATCTGGCGTACAGTTCTTCTTGAAAAACAATTGAATGTCATGACACCTCCAATGGTATTACAAAATAGGGCTTTAACAAACACCCCATGAGTAAATATAACCAATTATTTGCACTATACATCTGATTTGATGAAGTCAAAAGCATTTTCTAGCTCTGCAAACACTTTCTACAAACTGAATAACTTGACTCTTTTGTCTCACTGCACAACCTATCTTTTATTGGTTCACTTAGCATCACCAATAATCACCAAAAAGAACATTGTCCTTGTTTGAAATGATGGAAGCAGTTCTCATCTTTCACAACAATCTTAGAGATAAACTTGGTTGCATAGTGTGCCAACATGCACACAATTGAAGGTTCTTGTCGAGTCAAATAGTTATTCCAAGGGACATTTTTATCAATCAATATGGCATTGCAAACTTCTCATTTAGGTGACAGAGGAATGATTATTTTACTCGTGAACATCATTCAGAATCTTGAATCGAAAAATACCCTGTTGCCTTCATCTCCGGGTAATTGTTAGTGTGATCTATCTCCTCCACAAAAAGTATGAATCACATAGTTACCTAAGACTCCGGGACGGCAATTTTTTTGAAAATTTCGGGACGGCGGGGGGGACAACAAGGGGTTGGCTAATAATATATATATATATATATATATATATATATATTATTAATTTTACAAATATAACATGAATAAAGAATAATTCAATAACCTAAGACTTAAAATTGAAAGTTTGAAGATTGAAACCACTAATGATTAATCCAATTATTCATCACATAAGCCAAGGCCCAAAATGCTACAGCTATATATATTATATTCAATGTTCAAAACTTCAACATGACAATGAAAGACTAAATAGTAAATAGTAAAGCTGAAAATTTAAAACAAGTCTTAGTCTTACTCTTCAATAATCAACATGAGAAGAGTACAACTACACCCACATTACATATGCTACGAAATATTATGTCATGTCTCATAACCAAAATGACATTACATAACCAAAATGACAACTACAAGTGACAAGTACAACTCAAAAATCACTATCAGAGCCCTCCGAAGGAACTGTTGCAAACCGCTCCTCCTCACTAGGAGTATCTGTATCAATGTCATCTGCATCTGCAAAGGAGATATCAACTAGTCCTCGCTGCTCCTGATCTTCATCAACCTGCCTTGCATCCTCAGGATCCACATCCCACCGCAATGCTGGGCTCTCCTTGTACGTAGGTGTCTTGCGATCCATGAGATGCAAGGCACTATGTACAGCAACAAGTTTCTCTGCTCTCTTAGAGGTAAGTCTGTTCCTCTTAAGAGAGTGGATCCACCCATATGTTGACCCATTCCTCTCGAAGCATTTAAAAAAAAAAAGTGATGAATACATTTAAAAATAAAAAAAAAACAATGATGAATACATTTAAAAATTAAAAAAAAACAATAAAAATGCCCTCCCTTTATGCTTTATCTCATTCCATCACTTGCTAATCCAAATAGGAAAAAAAATACAAGCAAATGCAATGCCTTCACTTTCAACTTTGCATTTGGAAATTAAAAAAACAAAACAAAGAATGGTAGTAAATTAGTAATGTATGTACATACCTCTTGCTCTTGCTCCTTGCTCTCTTGCTCTTGCTCTTGCTCCTTGCTCTTTGCTCTTGCCTTCTCTTTTTTTACTCTTGCTCCTTCTCTTTTTTTTGCTCTTGCTTGGTGTGATTAGAATGAGTATGAAATGCTCTTTTTATAAGTTTTTTTGTTGCTTTTAGGGTTAGGTCATGTTAGTTTTAATTAGAAAGCATTAAAAGTTAAAAAAATATTTTAAAAAACATAAAAATGAAAAAAAAGCAGTTTTACCTTAGCCGCCGCGTGAAAGACGCGTGGGACGCCCTCGACATCACGGGGGCGCCACGATGTCCCCAACGAAGCACCCAAGCAAAATTTGCACTGGGCGCCCCGGTGTGCGTCGGCTTTTAGGGGCGCCCGTTATTTTTGGAAAATGGGGATGGTAGGGAAACGTCCCGTCCCCGTCCCTACTTCCCGAGACGTCCCGGACGTCGGGACGTGGCTTCGAAAAGCCTCGCACGCGCCCCGCATAACACCGATGAATCATTCTATGGTCTTCAATCCAACTACATCCAGGTGTCTTTTTAATTCCTCCATCTTCCATCAACCTCCTTATCTTTTGAACGTCAACCCACCTACCCACTTCTGCATAAATGTCTGACAGAAGAACATAAGGTGCAAGATTTTTAGGATCCAACTAAAAAAGGAGCATTGTTGTATATACTCCTAGCCTTATATATTTATGTGATCTACACGCAGCAAACAAACACATCCATACAACCACCGCAGGTTTAATTGGCATTTTGTTGATAAAGTTTAGAGCTTATTCGAGATAGCCAGCACGGCCAAGAAGGTCAACTATACATACATAATGATCCATTGCAGACATAATTGAAGGGTTTCGTCTCTGCAATCTCCCACAAGGAAGAGTTTCGTCTTCCTTGATGCCACACTAATGGATTGTCGCCCAGTAGTGGAATGGACTTAGAGCAATCAACCCTAGAGACCAAGTATAAAGTGTATATGCCAAAAAGTGATGTGCAAATGAGCCCCTAAGACTCCTCTTATACCCTTAGGTTGGCGCCAAGAGCCATAAGGTGTAGACTGACCTCTTAAGCTTGCTTTATCTTCTAATTCCATGTTGGAAACTTCCCAACCTTGCCGACCTCTTAATGAGCTTCACTTTATCTTTTAATTTCATGTTGGGAGCATTATAATCCCAACCGACCTGCCTTAGGGAGTAAAACACCAAAGAAAAACATTAATAACAATAAAAGAAAATAAAAACGAAACCCAAGGACTTCCCTTGTGCAATTCCTTCTTGGCCACGAGAAGAGAAATGACAAGAAGTCTTCAATTGGTGCTAGTTTGAAAAAGGGGACATTACAATCCTCCCTTCCCAAAATTGCTTGCCCTCAAGCAATTGCAAGCTCTCATGCCCAAATGCCATCATACCAAGGTGAAGGAACATGTTGTAGCATTCCCATAGTCTAGATCCCGTGCCTGTCAAATGAAAGAGCTTTTGCCCAAACAAACTTTGACACCCATTGCCCCTTTCTTCATTGAAGTCCCCTTCATCTTCAACTTCTAAAACAACAATAACAACTTCTTTTGCATACTCAACTGTATAAAAAGCCTTCCAAACTGCTGTAATCTCAGTCATAAAGCAAGAAATTAATAAATAATCAGCAGCTTGACAAGCTAATCCATGTCCCAATGTGGCATCCTCATTCTTCGTTCCATCCTTGTCAATTAAGGTGGAAGAACACTCCATATTTCCAAATACAAATGCAACTGAAATTAGGTGTGGGCTGATATAAATGATGACAACAATATCAATGATGGTAGTTTGGCTTATGGCTGCCATAGAAATACTTCCCTTCTCACTTGGGGTAGACAACCCCTCATTCCTCAACTCTTGATTACATTCTTCACTCAACAACAAACTTGGAAAGGAAAACTTGAGCATCATGCAAAACTGATCCAAACACCTAGAGTTACCTTGCCGTAGTGGCCTCCTTGGCTGCCCAAAAGATGGTCTAGGCTGGGCACCCATCTAAGTCATTGAATAACACGTGACCAAATCTCGAATTCTGTTTCAAGCATAGTTTTGGACAATATTTACAAACATATGAAGTCTTGTATACCTTGTTAATTTCTCTCGATTTGAAACAAGCTCATCTTGATCACATATTCTCTCGCGGTAGTCGATAGTTATAAGTTTATGACCATTTATAGTTATAATACGTCATTAATAGTTATGGAATGACTTAGGACTAGTGGCCTTTTATAATCTTGAAATCACTTAAGTAACCTTTTATAATTTTCAAATCACTTAAGCGATTTAATAAAATTAAGGTCACTTTATCAATGAGTCTCAACTAAACTCACTTGAGAATCATAAAATAAAAGTGACCTAAAAAGTATATTAAATATCGTAACTCACAAATGGTTAGTATCGGTTCGCCCCTTTCTTAAACTAGAGTGTTGCCCTATAAATGTGGAGAATGTAATGTCCCTTTTCCTAAATTTAAAATAATTAATAATATTTTAAGTTGGACCCGGTCAATTCTTCATTTTGGGACAACTTAATAATATCATTATTAAAATAAAAATGTATTTTTATATACTAAAGTAGAAAAAAGACCCTTAGCCTATTTTCATTATTTTCAGATGGCTAAAAGGGAGAGGTCGTCCCTCTTTAAGAGGGAAAAACAAATGTTAAAAAAGAAATAAAGAGGCCTACATGGAGCGCTCCACAAAGAAAGGAAAGAAAAGGCTATAAAAACAAATGTTGGGGCTCATTGTAATCATCATCTTGTGAATTATATACTTCTCTTTTGGAAATTGGAGCATTGAGCTCTCATTTTCACCCTTTGAGGACGAAAACCCTCATTGGATCCTATTGGGGATGGAAACCCTCATTTGTTGCATTGGTGACTTCATCCGGGAGTCACATTGGAGCTTCAAAATTCAGAATTTCAAAACGAAAAGGGTTTTTATCAGTGCTAGGAACACATTCCAGATAGGGCACTCTTTTTAGGGGCTGTCACATTCATTTCCAGCTTGATCTACCCATTTAGAGATTTCGGGATCACTTTTCAGTGGGTTTTCGAGGTTGAAAAAATTTGATTCTAATTTTATTATATAGCTAATATTTTTGTGATCAATTTGAGCTATTATTTGCATTTTATCTCCAAAAATTTATGAAGATATGGAATTTTGAAGTTTCAATTGTTTTTGAGCAATAATTAATTCCAGCAATCTATAATTTATTGCTGAAGCATTTATTTTGTATGAATTCATCGAGTGTTTCATGTTGATGTATTTTTGAAGATTTGTGTGTGGGAAAGGTTAAAATCTGAATTCTACCTAGGTTGCTTAGGGTTTTGTGGACCTAAAACAGGTCGCTGCCCTATTTATTTTGCATAAAATTCAGTTTACTATCAATTGGGATTCGTGCTATTTCCTTGTTTTTCAGTTTCAACTCGGAAAGGGACTTTATAGAGAAGCATTAATTGCAACATTATGAAATCTCAGGTTTTTGAAAATTAACATAAAATGTAACCTTATAAAAGAAAATCAGGGTTATTAAAGGCAATATTAAAGACTTTTATAAGGTGCTAATTGCGTCTATTCCATTTGCAAATATCCATAACATTCAATCACAAAACACAATCTAACAAACAGCCAATCAAATCATTAGCCTCCAGATATTTCAATCGAAAATGAAACATGATATTCACATGTACGAAATCCATTTGAAACCATTTTCCACTAACAACAAGGACATAGTAGCATTTCCTTAGAGAAGATGTGCAATTTCCACAAAACACAAACCACATCTGCCACATTTTCTAAGTGATCAAACCAAAAGATAATATCTATCTTAAAATAGTTCCATTTCTAAAAGCAAATCACCGAACACAACACCAAAATCTCATTCAATGCATCCATTGAACTTAAAGAAACCATTTTTGTATGTCGAATTGGGCATATAGAATGTAAGCTAGCTGCGACTACTATGTATGGAAATGTATAATAAATGAAGCTCTTCAAGTTTAAAATCGCAAGTCTGTAGCAGTCCATAAAGTCATATGAAAATGTCCCCTGGATTTATCAAATAGTAGGCTGTTCGTCATTTTATCCTTATCCACTTCTTTTTCTAATGAGACGAGGGATATTGTCTGCAGTCTCAAACTCTTTGTTAACTTATGGAATTGGTTGTAATTCAATTTCTTCACAATACCATCGTCTTCTTGTCTACTTCAATCATTTTTTATTTTATTTTAGTAGGGGTGGAGACAACTGAGGAAAATCTAGCCCTTTTGGATGGGAAAGAGGAACAAGATGCAGAAGGGGATGCAACAAAATGGGTAACATTATTGACATTATTACTAACAACATTATTTCGAACGATGATATTTTTACCAATGTCATCTAAAGGAATGGGACAGACACCAAATGCGTCCTTGCAGCATCTTTGGCTACAAGAAATTCATGAGGCTATGTGTGATGGCTCGGCACAGGGGTTTGGGGAACAGGTAGGTCCTTAAATGGTTGGTTGAACTGTGCTTGTATGATAACATCCATAAAATTCCAGAACTGGGTTTGATTGTCCCCAGATTTAATCAACACTCTAGTTCGACTGCTGGCCTTGTACAAGTTGATTGACGTGTGGGTGTCAATTAGGGACCTTGTGATTTGACTGAGAATGAATGGTGTGACTACGGCCACCCTGGGCATTCCTCCTACACCTACTACATTTCATGAAATCCTTCACCATGGTTGGCCATCTTGGGCATTGCCTTGTTGAGATGGGTTCAAATTAAAATCCCCACCAGCTGTGTCAATGCCAAAGCAACGAAACATATGAGAAATTTAACAAAAGTTTGTCAAGTAAAGAAAATTCAAGCTACTATATTAGGTGGCTCATGATCAATTGGCAAGCTTTAACTTATCCATGATCAACTAGCAAAGGTTTAATTTATCTCAATGAAGAGAAAACTACAAATTCACAACACTCTCTCTTTCATTTTTTAACAGATTAGCTTTCAACAAAGGAATAGAAAAGTATCACTACTCGCTCATTTAATTGCAACAGCTACAGTAGAACCAAAATTTTGCAGAAAATCTCTCATCACATTAAGCCAGACATAGCAATGCTGAAAAAGAATCATTCCAAGCTAACATTAAATTGTGATATAGAAAAACACTACCATAATTTCGTTGCACTCCTGAAGCCAAAACAGTAACCCTTGAAATGTTCTCTTTTTCCTAAAATCATTACTAGCTCATTTGTATTAAAAATCATTTCACTTCACTGAACCAGAAATGGGCAACTCCACGAGACAATACATTTTGCATGCGAACAATATCCGTAATTCAATGTGGACTTAATCTCTTTTCATTCAACAGGTTTAGGAATGAACCCACGCTCAACGAAAAAACATCAAAACTATTCAATCTACCCTCTTTCCACAGTGCTTTTGCCTAATTGTATACAACCAAGTCATTTTCCAACAATCAGAAGAAAAGAGAGACTTAATTCCAACAAAATTGAGGGAACTTGTAGCTATATGATTGCCAAGACATAGATAAGAAAGATCTCAAACCTCTTCACCAACCATTTTGCCCATGAATGCAGAAGAGAAACTATTGAGCCATTAGAGGCATGATCTAATGATCTTAGATAAGCCTGGTCCAATCAAAATAGAATCTGATTGGTATATTTGTTTGATAAAAGGATTTATTGAGAAACACCTATGTTATCTAACTTTCCTTCTCCCATGTATATGTCAATACTCTTGTGAACATTAGAGTATTATAAAAGTCATCATGTTTGCCAATCCAAAACCAAAAGCATGGGGTTTGAAGTCAAAAGAAAGAGGCCCAAAACAAACAATCAACTGGGAAGGCTTTCATCTATTCCAAACCACCGTTTGTGAAGGAAAATATGGAGAGATCTAAATAAGAAATCATCTCAAAGATTGCAGAAAATTAAACTGTTATGGGGTCCTTACCATTCGTGGCAACACCTCTAAATCGATATGCATCCTTACATGCTTTAGTAGCAGCAAATAACTCCTGATTTAAAGCAAGTGGTGTGGTATAAAAAGTACACAGTCAGCACATAAATCACACAAACTCATCATCTTTTACAACCCAAAAACAGGAGCTTTGAATCTTCAATATCTTGACACTAATAGAAAGGAAAACAAAAAAGAGGTTTGAACCCATAGCACTTCATCATTTCTATAATGGAAGGGTGTATGAAAGGCATGCATTTCAATCCAAACACCTTTGCAAAACATTATAACGATGCTGTAACAAAATAGGGGTGGGTCCTTATGAAGTTCCAATGCTACAATTGTGAGGAAAAAGCAAAAAGCATTCCAAGAGGAGCATTTCAACATTCTCATCAAGCTTCCAAAACCACCAGAAAGGCATTCGAAAATAGCATTAGCTCATAAAATCCCAAAAAATCCCTTCAAAATAGGAATGCAAAGAAGAATGGGCATGCCAAGAGCTCAAAATATGCCCCTTAAGTTTCCAAACATACTTTACCAAGTTTGGAAATCCATATCCATTCGGAAGGGCAAAAAATACGGAAATCCGGAACCCTGAAAAAGTTCAGAAAAATTTGGTCCTGTATATAGACACACTTAACATAAAGCATGTAAAACATACAAAAAATACTATTAACGTTATAAAAATAATAAAAAATAAAACAGTAAAATATTTAAAAACAAAAAAATTAATGTTATGAAAAAATAAAAACAAAAAACAATTTTCTTTGCATAAGTTAATCACTAAATGCACAACCAATCTATCCTCTTTCCACAGTGCTTTTGCCTAATTCAAGATACCAACAGTGTTGGCATTTGGTGGGGACCAGTGAAGCAATCCTCTCTGAAGAGAAAATTGGGTGAGTTGCTTTATATTCATATTCTTAGTGGATTATCCGATCATAAGCTGGGGAAATTCTAACCCAAATAACATGACTATTTTGATTGGGCATATGTATTCCACAATTTATTCCATGGTGTTGGAGATGAATCTTTTTGATCACTTGGTGAGTGGTAGAGTCTAAGTGAGGCATACAGTCTTCAAGAGGGACTTCTAGACTGTTGGCTCACATCATTGCTCTTCGAGCTATTATTGAGGAGGTTAGTCAACAACCTTACAATGGCTTTCTTGTTATATAGAGCTTTGAAAGTCCCTTGAATTGGTTTCAAGGAACCTGCTTTTCTAGATGTTGAGTGGTATTGGTATTTCAGAGTCTTTTATTGTGGCATTGTGTAACTCTGAGATGGTTATTGGTTAACTCAAACTTCCCAAGGTCTCTTTGACTTTGTTTAGACTACCATTAGAGTCAACTATCTGTGCTCTCTTTGCTGGCTGACATTGGTATTTACTATTTACATAGATGAAATTGAGGATTTTCTTTGCCATCACAGATGATGATGACTGTATATTACATGATGTTTTGATTGCTATACAGCGTTTTCTTGATGATGGGGTCCTTCAATCTCTCTCTCTCGATGGTATGAAAGAGACCAGTTGATTCTGTTGCTTGCTGTTGTGAGCTTAGCCAGCCTGTGGTTAACCATAGGAAAGCTTAAGTCATGGTCTTTGAAATGATTGTAAATGCTCTTTGTAGATTTCGGGTCCTCTACTAAGGGGATAATGTGGAAATAAAAATCATTTATACCTACTTGGCTGTATAGGTTTCTGAACCATATATTAACATGAAAGCCTAACTGGGTAATTCACCATCACTCCTTTGTAAGGGATATGGATCACTTACTGTACCTGAGCAGCTTTCATATAGGTTTTTGGGACATCCATTCGAAGAGGTCCTTCAATTTAATCATCAGCTCCACAGTTCTTAATGGGTTAGAGGTTTTGGTCCAAAGTCTTCAATCCACTGATTGAGCATGATTTGAGAGGATTCAGATGCCTTTAGAATATCTTGATGCTTACTTTTTAGTTTCATAGTAGGCTCACCCAAGCAGGGTTTTTGGCATCCACAAGGACTCCACTGCCTCCTATAAATACACTTTTGGAATCTTGCATCCTTTAAAGGACTTTTGGCACTTATTACGAATTAACAATTAAGAGATTCATTGTAATAAGCTCTGATCAATCTTTCTCAACAAAACAATATAAATAACCACCGAAGGTTCCGACATATTCATTTATGCATCTTACAATCATAGCTTAAGTTATAAAGAATTGCTTCACGAGAAACTTTATAATTCACACTAAGAAAATGTATCATAATCCAAACATGATACACTCAAACATGACAAATAAGAATTTCAATCCAATGTGAGAGTGAATCCCATGCCATAGTTTTCATTTTTTATTGCAATCACATACATTAGAAGAATGGCAATTCTTTGTTAAAAGTAACTGCTCATCGTATAAGATTGGAAATCAAAGTTTCTTAGAGACTGAACTTTCACATTTCGAAAGGATGGCCTGCATAGGGTTGGCCTATGAAATGGGCCTTTAATGATCAGTTGTTCTTTAAAGGGTCTGTGCTCTATCTTGAGTGAACATTTCCAAAATAAGCTTGGGTGCGTTTGTGTCAATTTGTAAAAGGTACTTCAGGTGGTCACAATACATCTCAATGCTACTCATTTCTGAGCAGAGATATAAGTCAGCATTGCTTATGCTCTGCTCTATTGATATTCAGAACATGAATATGTGAATTCATGGAGTTCATTATTTTCGGTGGTTGATGGACAGAAAAATTATTTGCTTTTCTTTTTTGGTTGGTTCAATCTCTTGAGGATCCATTTAAGACACTTACAGTAGGGAATGCAATTGAAAATGGTATCATCTTTGAGATTAGTGTCTGGCTAGATTCAGAAATGCTGGTAGAAACAAAAAAGTGTATTTCCTTGTACAAAGACAACTGCTGTTTTGTACGGGTTATTCAAATTGTTATGATAAACAGAGGTATTAAAAGGGTGGACTGCATTTTATGCATGGACTGACACATTACATTATCCTTTCTCAGTTAGCATATTACCTTCAAGATATTGACATCTGAAGGTTAATGTATCATGCAGTCATGCTTCAAATAATGTCTTGGATGGGCTGAACATGTTTGATGGAACGGATTCTCACTATTTTCACTCTGGGTCTCGAGGATACCATTGGATGTGGGATTCACGGCTCTTCAACTATGGCAATTGGGAGGTACAGCACTGTTTTTTATTATGACATACAGTGTGAGAATTATCTTCTGTAAAACTCATCTGCTTATCTATTCTATTATTTGTCATGAGTTTACCTGCTTTGTCACACTCAGCTTTCAGTGTTCGTTTGTATCTTTAATATTCAGTTGGTATATGGCCCTGCCATTTTTATTCATTTACAAGTCCCTACATTTCTTCTCTTAGTTTTTCGCATATTCAGACACAGACAAAGATGGAGGGATACAGGGCATGTGAAAGGAATTAAAACATTAAACAACTGCTATCCTGTGTCCCTTTCTTCAGGTTCTCCGGTTCCTAATGTCAAATGCTCGTTGGTGGTTGGAAGAATATAAATTTGATGGGTTTAGATTTGATGGTGTAACATCAATGATGTACACGCACCATGGATTGCAGGTATGCTAAAATGTTGGACCTTACCATTCTTCATCACATTCACTTCGCAATGCCCTATTTTGCATATGAAAATGGAATTTTGGAAAACATGATTTTATCCAATGATTTGCATGGCATTGCTTGTTTGGGTAGGAAATAACAGTTAACATTAAAGTAAAGTCAATGCCATCTTATGTTTGGCAACAAAGCAATTGCCTTTTGTAAATCTTTGTAATGTTTTTGACTCTTCTGTGCTCTGTGTGATATTGTTGGTTATAGACTTAACTTGTACAGAATATTCCTCAGAAATCATAATTTAGAGATTATTCTTTGCATCTAGTAGAATGCATATAAAACATAATACTGGGAATCGTCCAAAAAGTTTACGAATTAGATTTACTTAGTAGATCAAAACTGATGAGCTTCATGTTTTACTCATTTTCTCTAAGGCATTACCAGTTTCATATCAAAGAATTCAACCCCACTTGGGAGCATGATGAAAAAACTTATCTTGGGGCAGTTATCAAAAGTAAGGCAAGGATTTTAGTGGCTCAGTTGAGGACCGGATCACATCATCTTTGTTGTGAAACTGGTAGATGGACTATTCCCAAAGAGGATTGGGAAAGGAGAATTTGTCTTTTTTGCAGCAAAGGGGTTGTTGAAACGGAATGGCATTTCATTATGGAGTGTTCAGCATATGATGATATCCGTATCCAATACGAAAACAAATTAAAAGTGGACAACTTAAATGAGTTATTTGCAGAAACAAAACTTCAAAAGATCGCTGGTTTAGTGCTCAAGATTCACAGTAGAAGAGCTGATATGGCAAAGAGTCTGAAAACTGCTTAATGTATCAGTTTCGTTTGGTCCCATAGACTCTTCAGTCTCGTGGACGTCATTAAAATCTTTCATTTCATTTCATGTCGATAAAATAAGACACTTGCATTGTTTCAAGATTTGAAATGGACCTTGAACACTAGAACTATTCACTATATATGGAATTCTATTATACTTTTGTGTAATATGTTTTGGAACCCCTAGATAAAAACAATTAAAAATACCCATTAGAACAATTATTTATATATCATATATCAAAAATTCCGTACTTTCTCTTCCTAGTCCGTGTTCGAGTTCAAAATTAGCCCATTGAGCTTGCACTGAGTTTGAGTCTTGTTTCTATGATTTGACACATTGTGTTGCTGTGGGATCAATTTAATATTATATCCTTCTTAGCAACCCTGCCCCTTTGGGTTGACATTTATTATAAATCAGATTGTTTTGTGTATTACTTAGGTTTTTCATGAGACCTTTTTAGGGATAACTTGACATATCCAATGGATTGAGGAATGAGAAACTTCCTATAACCCACTATACACGGGATGATCTGAGGAAGAGGGTGTCGTGCCCACCGACACCAATCAAAAGAATGTTGGGGAATGTTTCCTAGGTATCTCCTTATTCTTGTTTGTAGCAGGGATGTAAAAACACAGCACACCTTGGGGGTTACATACTTAAGTTCAATGTTATAGTAGTTACGATGATCTTGTCAATTTAGGTCAAGCTCGAAGGTGATGGGAATGGGACATAGAATCATCCATATGGTTGGAAGGTCAATATCTGTTCTTGCATTTGTCTTTGGTTCATAGGTCGATGCTGAATTCAATCAGAGAAACATATGTCCTTTTTCATCATGAATACAAGTATGCTATTTATTTTTTATAATTGTAATATGAGGATTGTTAGTATTCAATAGGCAAACATGATTTATAAGCCTGTAAACTAACCTCAACAGAACTTCTACAAAAGGTAACAGGCTTTTGCTCGTGGATTAGTTGAAGGAAATATTTTAAGCATAAAGTTAGGTCCTGGGGGTTTGATAAATCTGTACAACACCTGGAGAAAGTTCTCATTTTATGTAGATAATAGTCTCACCAATTATAATTCATAATTCACTGGCAGTCTCTTCCCCATCAATCAAGAGGTGATAAGTTTGTGTAACTATAAAACTAATCACAACAACTCTGTCTGCTCCTTATCAAAGCTCAATAAAAGAAGACCAAAACTGAGCACTAAACTGGAAGAAAAACAAATACTACCACAAAAACTTCTATTCAAGCATTTAACCCACATTTTGAGTGAATAGCTTATCCTCCAGCCTCCAATGAGTCCTCCAACTTCCAATTTGGCCTTGTGAGGCTGTCAGATACCTAGGGACTCGTAAACCCTAAAGTACAATTACATCAAGTTCAACAGCACAAGAGGGATGAAACCATGTTACAGCCTATGATGTCACAAGGTTCTCCGAATTTTATTGAAAAAGTTCGAATTTTGCCAAACTTTATTCTCGTCGAACATGAACTTGAACTTTATCCATTATTTTTGCATGGGAAGTTTTTGACATGATTTTGCATTATTTTACAAATGTGTGTATATATACATATACCGACTGAAAGCAGTAGAAAAAAGCTCTCTCCACTCTGTCCTTCTGACATATTTATGCGTATTTTCAAAAAATAAAAATGATAGAAAAAAAATTGTTCAAACTTAAAGACATTTTTTTCTCGAACTTTATCCCTTGGCGAACTTGAACTGAACTTTATCCTTGTTGAACATAAACACGAACTCAAACCTTGTGACTTAGGTCACAACCATGCTTTTGAAGCACATTAACTGTCAAGACAAATTAGGTGTTGGTTTCCACCGAAAAATGCACCTGCAGAACAGTACAAAGCCCAGTTTCTTCATTTTCAATACAAATTCTTACCAAAAGATTACAGAACAACAGATTGACCCTGGCAATCAATTTAAAATCTATTTTACATGAAAACGAGTGGTCATATAAATAATTTCACCATCATATGGAAAAGTTATTTCATTTAAAGTATTGCTCCTTGTTCAAGCTAGGTAGATCTCCCCTCAGAGCAAATTCGGCAATTTTGTTCAAGGAGATTAAAATGTCATAGAAAGACATCTAGTACCCCTCCTTGTTTGTACTTGTTGAAATCGGGAAACAATATAGTTTACATAAAAGTATGTTTTGCAAGAAAATATGATCCATAAAATTTTTATGGCAAAAACGGAAACTCTGGGTATAGATTTTTCTAATTTTTAAAATTAATTCAATTGGCCCCTATTGCAAAATATTGGGTTTTGGCACTTTTGGGGTTCAAGACATGACCAAAATATAGCTTTGGAGGGATTCGAACTAAGTACCTTTCACTTGCAAGTGTCTTACAAAATATAGAACCAACTCCTCTAGAAGCCTTTATTAAATAATTACAGAAGATATTCTATATATTCTGTACTTTTCTGAGTTTTATAAAATTAAAAATATATATTTGTGCATGTATAAGCATTCACCTGTGATTTTTAATTAAGGTAAAACTGAAAACTGCATCTTCCTCTTGTGGGCCCCACTCGAACTCATCAAACTTGGCAAAAATGATGTTCAAGCACAGTAAGCGATATACCTTTCATTCACATGCCCTGCTAGCCACAGATTCAAAGGGGCTGAGAAAACTGCGTTTGGATCTTCCACAGGCTGTACAATGCTGTACAAAATACAATATTGATGTGTTCTTGCTGCAAAAAAAAAAAAGAACTACTACTATGCAAATGCTCTTCAGCGCTTCCAGCTGAATACTACAGCCGTACAACTCATATTTTTGCTGTTTTGGGCCATATAACTGTCTTTTACAGTGCTCAAATCTGTACAAATAGCCTCGTAATTGGTTCTTTCACTGCAAATTGCCGTACAAATCTGTTTTTCAGAAGTTATAAAACAAAACAACCTTGCGAATTAGATTTTGAAGTGATTTGCTCCTCAGGCCGTACAAAATAAACAGTTATTTTATGCCTGTAGAAAGCTGTATTACTTGCTCTTTGGAGATCTTAAACAACTTCAAACAATGGCTCAATTTCTTCCAAATCCAATCTCTTTCACATGTGCTGGTTCACGTTCACCCTCTTCAAAACGTTGCTGTAATACCATTTTTAGGACCAAATAGAAAGGTAAACAGAAGAATATTAATAAATATTAAAAAACAATGTAAAGGTAAAATTACTTCATTAAAAAACATTTACAAAGAGCCCAAGCTTTATAAGCTTTCAAGGGTAGTTTTTCCTACAGGACTCAACTACCATACGTGTTCAAATCCGTTTAATTGCTAACTTATTACTAACATTAAAAATCTTATTTTACCAACAAGATCAACACAGTAACAAGAAGGGGGTGTCTCGAGAAGAGATACATGCCCCAATACAAAACATACTAAATAAACAAAAAACTTTGGATCATAAATCCAACACTCTGGATGCTGTATTTGTACTACAACATGCATATTTATGCTTGCAGAAGGCTAGAAAATAGTCACAGATATCTCAAAACGATGTTTCATCTTAACAGTTGTGTTCTAGATCAATTTCAATTCCATGGTGAGCAGTTGGTATTCTTCATGCTGTCGTATTGGGCACATTTGACATCTGGGGAATGTGTCCTTCCCACTGTTTGATTTTGGCAGATTTGGCAGCTGCTGAATTTGACTCCTTCGGCCTTGGATGAAGCGTGGGATGTGCAAGGGCTCTGTCTCAGTTTTCTTAAAGCCCGTTTTGTCCATGTGTGCACATTTGACGGCTGCTGAATGTGCTCATTTTTGGCAGTCCTCAAAGTGCCACATTTAATAGGTTCCAACTGTTCCAGCTTTTTCCTATTTTGCAAATCTGGATGTGACCACGGGTTCTCGAGGGTCCCTGCTACTTGGTCTACTTCAATCATTGTGGCTGACTAAGGGTTCTGCTTCTTCTTTGTCTTTTAACTTGGTCTTCGACATGCAAATTGGTGTGGGGGCTATCTTTTTGAATTTGCTTTGGTCTTCAACATGTATTATAGACTGAAACTGTTTCATTTTGGATCATTAGGTGATTTTCTAGCTGTGGTTATCGTAAGTTATTTGGTAAGTTGGTTTAGGAAGGATTAGTTATGTAAGTTCAAAGATATCTCATGTTGTCCCAAATCATGGTGATCAAGGTAATTTTCATACGCATCTCTGAGTTAGAGATCAAAATCAAGGCCTGATTTGTTTTGGACTCACGTTATGCATCTACAAGGATTTCTAGGTAAAGAACCAGTACATTTGAAGTGGTGATAAATGCACTCCTAAAGCAGTGATTTATTTGTTTGATTGCTCAATGGGATTGATAATCGATTCCCGCCCATTATAATAAAATAATAGGAGAGTAAAACAACTAGGCAAGTAATTAGCGGAACCCCATTCTAGCTTCTGGAACTTGTAAAAATGAACTTATAATTTCTGTATCTGCCAAGACTGGGTACATAACATATTCTCATCTTGGATCTTGACATAAATTTACTGTCACTGGCTATAATTGAACTTTATCCTGGGCATTTGGAGCTGCAACATATGACATAAATCCGGTTTATCTTGCATCTTTGTTGTTCATTTCTAGACTCGAGTGATTCTAGGAAGGCTCATCCTGTGTAAATCCAACACTGTCTGCAGTATATCATTTTGTCATACAATCTATGTTTTACTATGCTCTTGCATCTATAAAACTGATACAAAGTTCATTGTTAAGATATTTAAGTTGTATTGTATTAATCGCAAATGTCCACTATAAGTATAATGTATCGATAAAGATGCAATTCATGGAAATTCTGATCAAGGATGATGCCGTTATATTTTTATTAATTATTCTCTCAAATGAGATTCATGACATTGATTCCTTCATCGGTTGAAAGAGTCATGGTTATGTTTCTCCATTATAAATTTAGGCCTCTTGCAAATGGGTGTGCAGAGTGAAAAGTTGTATTTGCGGCTTTCTAGAAGATAGGGTTGATGTTATTTCTAATGTCCTTGAGTACTTCCTGTTATTGATCATTTTACGTTGTCCCTATATTCGTGGAAAAATGTAATAGTTAATGAGCGTCTTAATTTGAATGAATAAAGATTGTCAGAGTTAGTCTAAACGTCCTTGGGGGATTTTCATGTGCAATTATTTCTTTCAAACTTGCAAATTATGGATCAAAATAGGATTATCATCAAAGCTATCAGAGTTGGACACAATTTGGCATTCATTTATAACCTTTCTTTGGGATTTGGGTTTTTAATCCATGTCTCCAGCCAACTCTTCCATATCTAACTATCTGCTTACAATTCAAATTTATTTTCACTGTCACTCTAATAGAGGCATATATACCATACCATCTAATAGGGACATCGCTTAGCAAAAAGTGGTCTTTCTCATTGGGAGATAAAATGCACCCCTTGTTACGGACTCCATTTGGCATATTATATATCCTTTCTCACTAGATAAGTTTCACCCTAGAATGGATCCCTTTCAAGTAGATATAATACAGCCTACAGTAGAGAATACATTTCACTGTAGTACGATTCTCGTTCAATACATATTATACAATTCTCCCTTGGTATCAACTCACTAGACTTATATGATATGGTTGTGTTCATAAAGCCTTAAAGGGATAAGGTTTAACTAGTATGGACTTCATTAAAAATATATGATACAATCTTCCCTCTAGTATGGACTAATTAACATATATGTTATAGTTCTCACTAAGGGATAAGAGCCATTTTGTATGGACCTTATTCATCATATTGGATAAATCCTCGCTATATTCTTATATGGATCCCATTCAAATTGTGGAGCATTGTCCTTATTGGATCCGGGTATGGATCCCATTCAATCTCTGTAACCAGGAAACACCTAGGCCCCCCGTTTCACCTTAGAAACATTTCTGAAATGGAAATTCCTTTGAAACATTCCTGAAACGTCTCGGAAACATTTCGGAAACGTCCCAAGGGTTTCCGAGACGTTTCCGCTGCATTTTTTCATTTTAAAGCTTCATAACTTAAAAATAAAATAAAAAGTATCTACATTTATTATACCTAAACCTAATCTACCTACCCAAACTTGCTAAAGACACTTCCTAAAAGCTATATAATGACATCTTTGGTCCATTCTAAATCACACTCTTTTTTTTCTCTTGCTAAATTCAGTTTTCATTAAACTAACATTTAGCATTGTGAAGAGCAAAGAGACATCAAGGAGCAGCTTGAAGGAAGAGTTTAGGAGGTGCTACTAAGAGCTAAGAGCATCAAAGAGGAATTTAAAAGTAGATTTGGAAGGAGGGATCAACTTCAAGGAGGAAAAACCAGGTATTTTCAAGTTTTTTTTTTTAAAGAACGTGATCAATGATTACAAATGATGTGTGCATAATGTAAACATTATTCATGATCATTGATCATGATATCAATATGTAGTTTTAATTTAATACCTTTTAAACTCTATGTTTTAAAAAATGTAAAATTTCCTTTGCATTTTTAAAATAAAAAGTATATGTTCTTTTTTAAATTAAAAATATCATTCAAACTTTGTGTATGTTCTCACCTTGCGCCTATACAAAGGAACTTGGTGATCAAAAGTAGAATAAGATGCGTATGACTTCATTTTTTTGCTATTTTAAGAGTTTTTTTTGTATTTTTTAAATTAAAAATCCGAACTCGTGTATACTCTCACCTCGCGCCTATACAAGTAAGCTTGGTGATCAAAAGCGAATAGGATGCATAGGGTTTCATAATTTAATTCTTTTTGCTATTTTTTAAAAGATTATTTTGCCTTTTGTAATTAAAATTAAAAAATCTGAATCGTGTATGAAATATCCCTTGTGGGATATTACTTAAAAATGCACAAAATAAAATTTTTTTTTGCAGAAAAGTAAAATATTGATTTTTAATGAAAATGTCCAGCTAGGACAACGAATGGTATTAAATTGATATCACACAAAATATTTGCCCACAATGCATGAAAATTTGAGGGACGCTAGCAACAATAATAATAAACACTATGAAAACATTTTATGGAATAATATATTGCTGCCAAAAAAAGTACAGAAAGCCCTAGGCGGCTGGAAAACTTCAAAGGTTCGTGACCCTCTAATACAAGAGCAAAAATAAGGGTCTTTGGAAATAACATTAATAGATACAGGCAATAACATTTCCACCTTCAAATCTGAAACGACCGACTGGAAAAACCCCCAAATAAAGGCTGCAAGTCGCCTCACTTGGAATGGGGTCGGGAAATGAGGGAGGCGCCTTCAACGTGCTGCCACGCCCAACCCAGATGGCTGCCGTGAGTCTGATCTAGAGCCCCTCTGATTGTCTTCCCCAAAAGCCCCCAAAATCCTCGAAACCCTTCCTCTGGAACCCTCTAGAAATATCTCTGTAGCACGGCCTAAAAAGTGGCTCCAAAATGACAGACTAGGGTAGATCTCTCACTACCGAAGAATGCCCTGCTAGCTAGGGACGGGTCTCTCACCACCGAAGCTAGGGTCCCTGTGGGATTTGACTCCACAAGCTGTAGAAACGCAACAACAACAACTGCACGAGAAGAGGCTAAAAGTATGCGACAAAAAGTGCCTTTTCTTCCTTCCCCATCTCCTTATATACTTTTCATTGGCAAACGAGCCCCCATAACCCTAGGCGCATTTTATTCCAAGGAGGGGCCACTAACATGAAAGTAACTATAGTTACTTTCTTCCTTTTTGAGCGCCACGTCCAAAAGTGACCCCCAATGCCAAACTAGGATATTAAAACCACGGGGCCCCTTCCCAAAAGCTTCCAACGTCCACAGCCCGGTCTGACCACGTTTTGGACCCGACTTGGCCCTTGGGCCATTTGGTGTAGGAAAAAGGGACATCACAGAAAGGGGACATTACAGTCCTCCCTTCCCAAAATTTGCTTGTCCTCAAGAAAATGCAAATTAGGATGCTACAAAATTTGCTCCCCCTCCCAAGTAGCATCCTCAAGTGGCAGTCCCTTCCATCGCACCAAATACTCGGTGATTACTCTGCTCCTGAGCCCCCTCTGTCTCATTTCAATAATGGCTTCCGGTTCCAGCACCAACTTCCCTTCCTCATCTAGTGGTGGTAGCTCTGTAGATGGTACAATATGCGGTCCGAGCGCCTTCTTAAGGCATGAAACATGGAAGACATTATGTATCTTATTGTGCTCCGGTAGCTCTAGCTCATATGCCACTGCCCCTACTCGACGAACTACTCTGGTACGGACCATAAAATTGTGGTTTCAATTTCTCTGCACCCTTCTGCTTCAGTGAGGACTGCCTATATGGTTGTAAACGTAGGAACACTAGATCCCCAGCCTCAAAAGACCTCTCTGTCTTGTGCCGATTTGCGTATACCTTCTGTTGATTCTATGCCTTCTGAAGATTCTCTCTTGAGAGCCTTTAGAATATCCTGGTTCTCCTGTAACCAATCTTGAGCTTTGGGAGCTCGGCTATCTGGTAATACCAAATCTACAAATGCCTTGGCATCGTACCCATACAGGGCTCGAAAGGGGTCATACCTATGCTCATCTGGTAGGTGGTATTGTAGTAGTACTCACCCATGTGTAACCATTTAATCCATGCCCGCTGGTGTCCTGTTACATAATTCCGCAAGTAGCCTTCTATCCACTTATTGACTATCTCCGTCTGCCCATCTGTCTGTGGGTGGTAGCTAGTGCTAGGGGTCAACTTTGTACCTGATAGTCTGAAGATCTCCTGCCAAAAGGTGCTCATGAAGATCTTGTCCTCTGTCACTGACGATGTTTTTAGGCAACCCATGTAGCCTAAAAATACCGGTATAGAAGATCCGGGCCACATCCACTGCCTCGTGCCCCTTGGGTAGGGAAAAGAAATGAGCATACTTAGTTAACCGATCAACTACAACATAAATGCAGCTATGCCCATGCACCAAGGGAAGCCCAGTGATAAAGTCCATAGATATGCTTTCCCATTTCTATTCGGAATGGGGAGAGGCTGAAGTAATCCTGCTGGGAAAGAACGCTCGGATTTGGTTTGCTAGCAAACCATACACTCTAACATGATTAAGGACATCGTCCTTCATTCCCTTCCATGCAAATCTTTCCCTGATGAACCTGTATGTTTTGAAATACCTAGGATGTCCAGCTAGTGGTGTATCATGTACTACACGAAGGATCTTCTCCTTCATTTTGGATCCTGGTACAAGGAAAATCCTATCCTTGTAGAAAATGAGATCATCCACTACTCTGTATCGGTCGTCCTGTATACTACCATCCATGATCTCACAGGAAAACTGGTTTTTGGAGTACTCAACAAGTATATGAGCCTTCCAATCCGCTGAAATCTTAGACATAGAACTAAGCATAACAGTGAGGTAAGGCCTCCTAGATAAAGCGTCAACAACAATATTATTCTTACCTCTAGTGTACTCTATGTCAAAGTCATAGGTTTGCACCTTGTTCACCCATCTTTGCTGGTGATCGTTGAGCTCTTTCTGTCCCAGAAGAACCTCAAACTGTTGTGATCCGTACGAACCACAAATTTGCTGCCCACAAGGTACTGTCTGAACTTGGCCAAGGCATGCATGATGGCCAACATCTCCTTGTCGTAAATTGAATACCCTCTCTCCACGGGTTTCAATTCCGACTCTCATAGGTGATGGGATGCCTATCCTGCATGAGAACCGCCCAACACCCTCTCCTGATGCATCACACTCTAGAATGAATGGGCGGGAGAAGTCTGGTAATGCGAGGACGGGACACGAACTCATCACCTCCTTGAGGTGATCAAAAACCTGTTGTGCTGCGTTTGTCCAAGCAAAAGCCCCCTTCTTGGTCAAATCGGTCAATGGAGCAGCCAACCGAGAGAAATTCTTCATGAACCTCCGTAGTATGTGCACAACCCCACGAATCCTCTCAATTGTGTCAATGTCCTAGGTGGCGGCCAATCCAGGATTGCCCGTATCTTCCCTCTATCCACCTTCACTGTACCCCCACCAATTACATATCCCAAGTAAAGAAGTTCGGTCATGCCGAACTCACACTTAGAGGCTTTCGCATATAACGAATTAGCTTCTAATATCCCCAATATCTCCCCAGTGCCTGATATGGTCCTCCCATGTCCTGCTGTAGACTAAAATATCATCAAAGAAAACCAATACAAACTTCCGCAAGTGGCGGTTGAACACATGATTCATGCAAGATTGGAATGTAGTTGGAGCATTAGACAATCCGAAAGGCATCACCAAGAATTCAAAGTGACCGTAATGGCATCTGAACGCTTGTCTTATGCACATCCTGCTCCTTGACTTTGATCTGATGATATCCAACGCAAATCTATTTTCGAAAAATAGATTGCACCATGTAGCTCGTCCAACAACTCATCAATGCGGGGTACAGGATACTTGTTCTTTATTGTCTTCTTATTTAAGGCCCGGTAGTCCATACACATCCGCAGGGTCCCATCCTTCTTCTTCACCAAAACCACCGAAGAAGCAAAAGGGCTGGAACTCGGTCTAATATGCCCCATATCCATGAGCTCCTGTATAGTCTTCTCGATCTCATCCTTAAACCGTTTGGGGTGACGGTAAGGAGAAGTGACCACCGGTCTAGCATCCTTAAGCTCAATCACATGCTCAAATCCCCTATCTGAGGTATGCCTGAGGTATGTCACCAAACACGGCACTGTGTTTGTCCAATAGGCCCTGTATATCCACATGGTATTTCGTGTCCCTCCCTCGATTTCTTGGTCGAAACCAAATAGTGTACGCTCTATCCACCTCGTCGTGCCTATAGATGCTCTCGATCCTCTTGCCGTAAATAACTCGGGGTGCCCCGAAGATAAGCCCTCAATATCACATTCCTCCCTTCGGACTTAAACTTCAGCTCCATCGTCTAGAAGTTAGTTCAAATTCACCAAGGGAATGGAGCCACTGTACCCAAGCACTATGTTGGTTTCTCCAATACCAACAATATAAAAATCATTGTAAACTGTATAGTTACCCATCGTGATGCTCAATTGGGGAACCCGTCGTGTGCATCTCATAGAATCTCCATTGGCTACAACCACGTTGAAGCCCTCAAATTCCTCTCTGTAACCCCGCCTCTCAACCAATGAGGCATCAATAAAGTTGTGGGTTACCCCACTATCAATGAGTACCACCACTCGCCGTCCCTCGCAAAACTCCCCTAACTCAATGCCTCAGTACTTGGGTACTAGACAATGTGGCGATAGTCTCCTAGGGGAAAATCTCGCTATCCTACTCCACACCCACACCATCTAATGCCTCATCATCATCATCCTCTAATGGTCGTGTGTCCAACTCCTCATCACCATCACTCTCCTCGAAGACCTCTATGTATTGGGCCCTCCCTCTACCCTCGCAATCGTGTCTCGGGACCCAAGTGCGCGCAATCGAAACATAAGTTTCTTTCGCCTCAATTCCTCCCTCCTCCTCACTAGCTCCGAATGGTCTCTCCAGTGCCGTATCCTTCCTAGGTGGAGGTACCTTCGGGCCATGGACCCTGGTTCTTGAAGGAAACCCTTAGGCTGCACTCGAGGTGGAAACCTCGACTTAGGAGTGGATAACTCCAGGAAAATGCCCAAATGCTCAAATGCCATTACAAATCCAATGAGAGCGTCTGTCAAACCTGTTGTGAATAGGGAAATCAACCTCATCTTTGTAATATCAGGTACCATGACCGATAGTCTCTGAAAATCGGTGATATACTGATCCACGAAACCGGTCTGCCTCAGATGAGTCAACTCTCTAAAATACCTGTCGGGGTCCCTCTTATCAAATCTGCTCACTAGCCTCTTTGTGAACTCTGCATAGGTCGTGATGTATAGGTGTCCCTGTGTAATCAACCCATGATGCCACCAATCATGAGCGTCTCCCTCTAGATGTAAGATTGCAAACTTAATTGCATCTTCCTCCCACATAGGATTCAAGTCGAAGTATGTCTTCAACTTCTGCACCCAAGACTGTGTAGTACACTTCTTAGAACCATCGAAATGTGGAACAGAAATCTGTCCCAACCTCCTTTGCATCTCTGGTACCTGTGCTTGGTAATCTCTCCTAGGCCGCTGCCAATCTTCATTTTGCAATATTCCTGGAATGGCATGTTGTCACGAAAGCCATCACTTAAAGTCTGGTACCTTTCCCAACAAGACTCCTCATCTACAACCTCCCCTGGCTGCCATACCTGAAAACTTCCGGATCCTTCAAGAACGAAGGTTCGTGAGACCCCAGAGGCCTGGTAGAAGAATGGGGGACCACTGTCCTAATGTCCACCCTCACCTCTTTGACCATATTGTCCCCTGTTGCTATTTTCTCCTCTTTCCACATGAGTATCGACTGTCCCTGTGCTAATCTCCCAGTGAGTTGGCTCAAATAGAGATTGGTAGTCTCTTGCTGCTTTACCATGTTGGTGAACAATTGTTTCATCAGCTCTACCCCTATATCCTCATTGTCTCTATCCCCCATCTTTCAATCCCAACAGGATGGAGAAACAACCGCTCTGATACCACTGAAATATCCCTTGTGGGATATTACTTAAAAATGCACAAAATATAGAAAATTTGCAGCAAAGTAAAATATTGATTTTTAATGAAAATGTCCAGCTAGGACAACAATGGTATTAAATTGATATCACACAAAATATTTGCCCACAGTGCATGAAAATTTGAGGGACGATAGCAACAACAATAATAAACACTATGAAAACATTTTATGGAATAATATATTGCTGCCAGAAAAAGTACAGAAAAGCCCTAGGCGGCTGGAAAACTTCAGAGGTTCGTGACCCTCTTAATACAAGAGCAAAAATAAGGGTCTTTGGAAATAACAATACCATCATAGATACGGCAATAACGTTTCCACCTTCGATTCTGAAACGACCGACCGGAAAAACCCCCAAATAAAGGCCACTAGGCGCCTCACTTGGAATGGGGCCGAGAAATGAGGGAGGTGCATTCAACAATCTTCCATGCCCAAATACCTAGATGGCTGCCGTGAGTCTCGATTTAGAGCCCTCGATTATCTTCCCCAAAACCCCCAAAAATCCTTGAAACCCTTCCTTTGAACCCTCTGGAAATATCTCTGTAGCACAGCCCAAAAAGTGGCTCCAAAATGACAGACTAGGGTAGATCTCTCACTACCAAAGAATGCCCCGCTAGCTAGAGACAGTCTCTCACCACCGGCTTAGGGTTCCCGTGGGATTTGATTCCACAAGTTGTAAAAACGTGAAAGAACAGAAGCTGCACGAGAAGAGGCTAAAAGTATGCGACAAAAAGTGCCTTTTCTTCCTTCCCCATCTCCTTATATACTTTTCATTGGCAAACGAGCCCCCATAACCCTAGGCGCATTTTATTCCAAGGAGGGGCCACTAACATGAAAGTAACTATAGTTACTTTCTTCCTTTTTGAGCGCCACATCCAAAAGTGACCCCAACGCCAAACTAGGATAAAAACCATGGGGCCTCTTCTTAGAAGCTTCTAGCCTCACTGACCCCCACCCCGACCACATTTTGGACCCGACTTGGCCCTTGGGCCATTTGGTGTAGGAAAAAGGGGACATCATAGAAAGGGGACATTACAATGTATGCTCTCACCTCGCACCTACACGGTGAACTTGGTGATGACAAGCAGAATAAGATGTGTAGGGTTTAAAACTTTAATTTTTTTTTCTTTTTTTTAAAAGTTTATTTTGCTAGTTTTAAATTAAAAAATACAAACATCAGTAGATGCTCTCACCTCGCGCCTATACGGTGAACTTGGTGATCAAAAGTAGAATAGGATATGTAGGGTGTAGTTCTATTTATTGTTATCTAAGTTTTTGTTTTTATTTTTCATTGTAGGTTTGATTCTTTGAGATATAAAAACATAAATGGCATCCAATTCAGCTTCGGGGGAGGGCATGGGGACGCAAGTGAAAGTGGGGGTGTGGATCTCACAAAACATGGTCCTACAACTCCTCTTTAGAGACATGTGCAAGTGGTGGAGTACCTTGTTGGCGGTGGCTCTCAAGTTTGGATATGCCATCATTGCAATATACAATTCAAATCCTCATATACCCGACTCAAAGCTCATTTAATGGGGCAAACGAGAACAGGATTAGAAAATGTTCCAAGGTTGAAAGGACACATATTTTGGCATATATGAAAGAGCAAGAGGAGGTTGATTTGCAAGCTGCAAGAGCTAGATTTAAAACCGTTCCTTTGCAAAGGAGGGGTTCAGAAAAACCACCCACCCCATCAAACCATCCTTTCATTCAACCTCCAACACAACCACTTGAAGTTGAAACTCCATTAGAGGAAGAGAGCTTGTCACAAAAGAGAACCAAAGGTCCATTAGAGAAAGCATTTGCAAATGAGAAAAGAGAAATTGTTGATGAGTTGGTTGCTCGATGCATTTATGCATGTGGGCTCACGTAATGTGTTGTGGTCACCATATTTGCAACAATCGGTGAAAGGTATAAAAGCCCTAGTTATGAGAAGGTTAGAACATCATTGTCGGTGAAAGAAGTGGACCATGTACATACTTCTTTGCATCCAATTAGGGATTCATGGAAAGACTCAGGGGTATCTATTATTTTAGATGGATGGAAAGATGCCCGAAATAGACCCCTAATCAACATTGTTGCAATGTGCCCTAAAGGGGCAATGTTCTTAAGGGCTGTTGATTGTGAGGGTGAAGTGAAATTTATTGCTAATATTTTGATTGAGGCTATTGAGTCGGTGGGCCCTCAAAACGTTGTCCAAGTCATCACGGACAATGCCAAAAATTGTAGAGCAACATGGTTGATTGTAGTGGGGAGATATGAGAACATATTTTGGACACCTTGTATAGTACACTCCTTGAATTTGATGCTGCAAAAGATTGACAAAATACCATGGATAGAGGAAATTTATACAGAGGAAAATGAGATTCAGATGTTTGTCACGAATCATCATTGTCCCCTAGGTTATCTTTAGGAGGTTCTCAAGGTTGGAGTTGTTGAAGGTAAGAGAACAATTTACTAGTTTCTAATTTTTATTTGCTAACTTTCTATGAAATTATCAATTGAATTTGTTTTAAATTATTTTAATAGGTTGCTGAAACAAGATTTTCCTCTCACACGCTCGCCTTGAGATGACTTGTGAAGGTAAAACAAGCCTTAAGCAGTATGGTGATTGATGATGTTTGTTCGTGTGTGGAGGCAAGGAAACAAAAATGAGCCATTAAAATAAAATCATTGATACTTGATGATGATCATTGGGCAAAGGTTGCATACTCGCTTTACTCGAGCTTATTTTATCCATGATTAAATATACAGACAAAAGATCACACTTGATAGGGAAGATCTATGATGGCATTGACTCTATGCTTGAAAAAATTAGAGACATCATACAAAAAAAGAGCAAGATCCTGAAGAAAACTTCTACAATGAAGTTAAGAGCATTATAAAGAAAAGGTGGAATAAAATGACCACCCCATCAGCATCTCCTTGCTTATCCCTTGAATCCCAAATATTATAGGGGTAAAATACTTGGGCTTCCTGATAGGCAACCACCATATAATGAGCAAAAAGTTGCAAATGGAACTAAGACAACATTTCGAGGCTCTTTCCCGATCCAAATTGTAGCTAGTGCGGTTTCTGCACATGAAATGGGATCTTTGTCTCTCGCATTTAATGGTAACATGGGTGAAATGGACGCATTATGTGACAAGTACAACTCGACCCCAATCATGTGGAGGTATGTACATAGCCATGATGCCAAGTACCTATGACCTATTGCCATTAAAATCCTCTTAGAGGTATAAAATATTAAAATGAAATCAAAATTTTGTTTATTAATTAAAAATGTATGTTCTTACTTCTTAGCAAATTAATATTATTACTAATTAGAAATTTCTAACTTCTTTTTTTGTAACAGGTGTTTAGCAATTCTTCAAAGAGAAGGAATCAAGTACATATACCTTCATCCATCAATACCAAACGTAACAAGTTAACATCCAAGAAGGCCGAGGATTTAGTGTATGTACATTACAATTTTCGCATCCTATCACATAAGAATGAAGGCTATATTAGAGGTCCCAACAAACTTTGGGATATTGATCCTGAGACTAGTGACTTTGTTGCTTTTGCTGCTACTCTTAGCCAACTTTCACAACTTGGTATTGACTAAGAAGATTCGGGAACTTTTACACAATGTAAGGATAATGGAGCTAGTGGGAGTGGAGGTGTCAATGGTGTTCATGGAGATGATTATGAGGAAAATCTAGATGATATATTCTAGAATCTAGATTATTATCAAATAGAACGAAGAACCAGATCTAGGAAGGAAAAACAAATTAACAATCCAAAAGAACTCAACTTTATTATCAGCAAATAGTCATAGAAAAAGACAAAAATATTATTGCTGTAAGCTTCATCTTTAACTCACGGGAAGAGTGAGTTAAATAATAAAACACTAAAATAAACATTCCCACAAAATATGGGAAGATTCCAAACTTGGGGGATGAGGATCTCTCCACAAAATCAAGGTAGAGAGATTCTCTCAACCTCTCCCAAGTTTGAACAACTCACTTAAAAACAAAAGGCTAAAAAAACATATTTAAATAACTAAATATGCTCCACATGAGCTTATTTAAAGTGTAAATGTAAATTAATTAATTTACACAAAACCCTCCCATAAGCGAATGCTAGGGAGCAAAAAAAGGGGTCTCGACTACTAGGCCTGATAAGGTACCCGATACAAACCAGAAAGAAAAAAAAGGAAGGAAGGACTATACAAGTTCCCCCAAGGACAACTTCCTTCACCCCAAGCTTTTCTCGCAATGCTAGATAACGAGGAGAAGCCAAGGGTTTAGTGAAGATATTTGCAAGCTGATCAACAGTAGGCACAAACTCCATCTGAACAACTCCATCCTGAATCAACTGTTGAATGAAGTGCATGTGGATCTCAATATGTTTAGTACACTGATGCTCAACAGGATTATGTGCAATTTGAATAGCACTTTGGTTATCACACCAAAGAAGGGAAGGAGACTCCTGTGGAAAACCAAACTCACCAAGAATCTGACGAAGCCATAGAACCTCCTGACCTATTGTCACAACACCTCGATACTCGGCCTCGGTGGATGATAATGCAATTGTATTTTGTTTCTTACAAGACCATGCAACAGACCAGAGCCAAGATGAAAAAAGAAACCAGAGGTAGATTTGCGAGTGTCATGACATCCACCTCTGTGAAGCCCTCAATACATGAAAAAATTTGTGGTGTATAACATATGCCAAAACTCAAAGTCCCTCGAATATAGCGCAAAATACGCTTGGTTGCTTGTCAATGACTCTCATGAGGCTCATGTGAAAAGCGAGAGACAAGGTTAACAAAAAAAGTGATATTGGGACAAGTGTGAGTGAGATACAAAAGACTCCCAACCAACTGTCTATATAAAGTGGCATCTACTAAGTTAGATGTACATGCAACAATCAATTCAATACTTGACTGAAAAGGTGTGGGAGATGGCTTACAATCAGCCATATGAAATATCTGAAGTAGATTTGTGGCATACTTCTTCTGACAAATAGAGATGCCCTTAATAGATTGGTGAACCTGGAGACCAAGAAAATAGTGCAAGAGGCCCATATCTGTCATATCAAACTCTGCTTTCAACTTATGTTTAATGTCCTGAATTAGAAAATATGAACTACCAGTAATGATGAGATCATCAACATACAAGACTAATATCAACAAGTCATCATCAATTTTCGAACATAAATAGTATGATCAATCTCACAACGATGGAATCCAGCAGACAACAAAAAAGCATCCATTCTCTCATACCAAGCCCGAGGGGCTTGCTTGAGACCATAGAGAGAACGACGAAGTCTACAAACCAATGAAGAGTCCTGCACGAAGCCTTGTGGTTGCTCCATGTAAATTTCCTCATGAAGATCACCATGCAAAAAGGCACTCTTCATGTCCATCTGATAAACTGACCATCGATGAGAAGCAACGAGGGAAAGCACAAGATGAACAAAATCCATCTTGGCTACAGGAGCAAAGGTTTCAGAGTAATCCACTCCTTCAACCTAAGAGAATCCCTTAGCAACAAGATGAGCCTTATACTTATCAATGGTACCATCAACAACATATTTGGTCTTATAGACCCATTTACACCTCACCAATTTTTTTCCCTTAGGAAGTGGCACCAACTCCCATGTTTGATTCTTCATCAAAGAAGAATACTCATCCTCCATAGCAACATCCCACTCTGGTTGTCCAGAAGCCTAGTGAAAAATGAACAAGATCATTAGAAATAGCTTGGCTCATAAGAGCCATACCAGAGTAAGGTCGATGATCTACAGCACCAAGTCTCTTCTCTAGTACGTCGTTGATCACGTGGATCACCCGCCAAATCACCAACAACATCCAAAGTAGTCTTCAACCATTTTGGGTGAGGAGCATGAGCGGTGGTCAGGAACAAGATCAAAAATAGGTGGGCCATCAGTATCAATATCATCATTTGTGACAGGTACATGAGGTAAGGATGGAGAAGGAAGAACATCATGAACCAAAGGAGCCTTGGTCTCAACAACACGAACATCTTGTCGAAACAATATATCTTTTGTAGTGGGATCGAAAAGATGATATGCCTTCACATGCTCATAATGGCCAACAAAGATGAGTTCTTTGCTTTTCTTCTCCATGGATTTGTGTATCATCATGTACAAAAAGCCCAAGCTTTGCAACCAAAGACCTGAAAATCTGAAACATCAGGTTTTTCACCCGACCAAGCCTCTTCAGGAGTAACCCCACACTACTTTATGCGGCATCTTGTTCTGAATGTGGTTTGCACAGTTCACAACTTCCGCCCAGAACTCCGGTGCTAATTTTTGGACTCGAACCATGCAATTCGCCATTTCCTTGAGTGTTCTATTCTTTCGTTCAACAACTCCATTTTGCTGAGGGGTGTAAGGAACAATATACTTGGTGCACAATTCCATGATTAGCACAAAAAACAACAAATTCATTACTTACATATTCCCCCATTGTCCGTATGGAGTATTTTAATACAATGCCTAGATTGTTTTTTTAACAATAGATTTAAAAACTTTAAATCTATCTAGGACATCACTTTTATATTGCAGAAAATACACCCAAGTCCTTGTGAAATCATCAATAAATGTCAACACATACTTAGCACCAAAAATGATCTAGAAGGAAATGACATAATATCACTATGTACCAATTCAAGGTGAGCCTTAGCTCGTTTTGCTTGTCCCTTTGGAAAGGGATCTTGATGTTGCTTACCCAACATACAACCTGGGAAACACCATCATTAGAATTCACCTTCGACACCACAATTTGCTCGTGCCACAATTTGCTTAAAGAATCAACATGAGCAATAAGTGAAGATCCTATAGTATTGTCAAAGTTCTCAAACACATACAAATGTGAACATGGGTCCACCACTCCTGTAGCAACAATATCATCATGATCATGTAGTTCCCTGATTACAACCTTATATGGTGAAAATTCAACAATTCTACCATCACCAGAATTACAGATTTGATATATGGAAAGCAAATTGTTAGAAATATTGGGAACATAGAGAACATCCTGTAAATGCCCATTAGGCATATTGACAGTGCCAGAACCCACAACATCAACAGAAGAACAATTGCCCACCAAAATCTGTGAAGTGCTGCAATCAGAAACAGAAGTCAACAAATCTCTGAATGTGTGATATGATGTGAAGCTCTGAGTCAAAAATCCACTTGTCTCGCAAAGGGGAAGAAGCTCGTGCAGAAAGAGCCTTACCCTTGCTAGTATTGGAAGAGGAAGAAGGAGATGGAACAATGATCTTGTGCTGTTTTAGAGCCTTTTCCAAAGCTTCCAATTTCAAAAACATCTGGATTCCTGATGATTTGTTTTTCCACAAAAGGAGCATGGATCAAACACTCTTTTTTGGGACGAATTCTTAGATTTTCCACTATTCTCATTGTTTAGAGGAATCAATAGAGGGAGGTGAAGGTTTAGAAGCCACATTTGGAGATGACAAAGGCTGATCAGAGGAGCCTTGCTTGGATTTATTTTTCCATTTTTTCTTAGGCAAATTAGCTACTAGTGCATGGTTTGAAGTTGGTATGGCATCAAGAGAGATTAGCTTAGTCTGTTCTAGAGAAATGCTCACAAAACTCTTCAAATGAGGGCATAGTAAACTGAGAACCCAAGGCATCCATAGTAGAAAAAAAAGCGGGTGAAAACTGAAAAAGGTCCCTTTAACTTGGTCAAAACCATGTAAATGCATTCTTCATCCTTTTTAGTTTTACCACCAACTGACAACTGACTACGAATTTCCTTAAATTTTGTGAGAAATTCTTCTATGGAAGCAAAATTTGAAGGTGATAAAGAGTTTAACTCAAGATCTAGTTGAATCAACTTGAACTCATTAATCTTGCTAAATAAAGTCTCAAATTTATCCCATACCTCTTTCGGTGCCTTTGCAGAAGAAATGTGGAATTGCAAATTATCCACCACATTCAAGGCGATCAACCCAAGCACCTCATCCTGTTTGCATGCATACAAATATTTTTCCTTTTCTGTGGTGAAGGCGGGAATGCTTGCATCGAAGACATGCCATAAGCCACGGGATTGCAACAATTGTTGCATCTTCGGTTTCCATACATGATAATTTGATGAATTTAAAGGCTCAAAGAACCTTGTATCCATAGTTCAAAAAATCGTAAATCGGGATTAATCGGCAGGCCAAATTTTGAATTGAAAATCGGGAATTGGCAGAAAATCGGGAATTGGCAAAAAATCGGCATTAATCGGAAACTTTATCGCTACTTTTAAATACATTTAAATTCATAAAATATACTTAAATTAAATGTCAAAACAATGTTAAATGATGCGAGAAGTGATTCTCATGCAATATATAGTATACAATATATCGTATACTAGTATACTATTATAATGTTAAATGATGTTAAATGTTAAATCATTATGCCGTTAAATGATGTTAAATGTTAAATCGTTATACAAAGATACTATTATAATGATGTTCAGCTTGCTTGGTCTAAAAAGGTGCAAAAATGGATTTTATGAAAATAATAAAAATATTGCCATCAATGCGTAGAGCTCGAGAAAATATACACTTTTAGAAAAACGACACTTGAAACGAGCCACAAAATGAAAGTTATGGCACATGCAAGTTTTTGTTGCTACATCTTCCCGGACCCTTTCCAAAAATGGCAAGTTTTGTGTTTTTTTCACCAAAAATCCAAAAAAGGAAAGAAATGCCAAAAAAGGAAAAAAACCGATTTGAGCAGAAGAAAACAGGCAAAAAAACCAGAAGCTAAAAACGATTCGACCAGGAGGTAATGGAGCGATTTTCCACGATTTTTCACACGATTTTCCACGATTTTTGCAGGTTTTTCAGCGCCGAAAATCACGATTTATCGCCATTAAACAAATCGCGATTTATGGAAAGATAAATCGTTTTGCATGGGAAAAACGATTTATCACCCGATAAATCGCAATTTCTAGAACTATGCGTGTATCCATCATCAAAATGAAGATGTCGCTGCCATTAGTGAGCAAAATATATTGCACGCCAAAAGACAATGTGCTCACACTGTAGGGTCCCTCCCAAATGAGCAAAAACGGGACTCCTCGGATGGTAATAAAAATTGAATCAATAGAACGGGGTTGAAAAAACATGCACTTTTGCAAAAACGGCACTTGATTTCGAGTTACCGTGCAAAAGTTATTAAGCTTTCAAATTCCCGTAAAATAGGCCAATTTTAATTTAAAAGACCCATTGATTAAAAAATCAGACCAAACAGAGGCCAAGGTGGTCGTGTGACCACTCGTTGGAATCGAAGAAGATGTAGATTCTAACTATGCCTTCCATTTATAAACAACCCTCCAAAATATATTAATGGAGCAAAAAAAGCTTCCCAGAAATTATATCTTTCCCGAAAAATAAGAAATCTCAAAATAATACCTTTACATGGTAAAGTGAAAGGCAAAATGACCTCCTTCACACAAGACAAAGACTTTCACCATAGCACCATAATTACTGCATATAATTTTAATGGAAAATATTGTTTTTATTCTTTCTTCAGAAGCGAACTTGCTGCAACCAAATTGGCATCAAAATCAAAAGGAAGGCGCTGAGGTTCGAACTTAAGAGCTCCCGGACACAGGCCAAGTGCCTAGACCACTCCACCATCGACTGTGCAATGGGAGAAATATTTTTTATCGTTTCCTTTGGCGCTGGAAATAATAAAAATAAAAATGCCATAACAGCTCTATGTATAGTGATCCACTGCTGCTTAAACATGCATGCACATGAGCAAAAAAAAAAACGTGGAGCTAAGGGAGGGTTGCTCCCAAAATAGCACAAACTCCAGAAAAAAAGGTAGAGAGGTCGAATAGAGAGGAACGTAAGGATGCAGATCTGCCAAGCAAGAAACCAAAGAGGTTGAGCCTCACAATCCAATGCCAGACAAAAGTAGATTGAGCCACCACGAAGCTAAAAATAACAGAGAGGCCACACACAGGTAAAAAAAACGTGGCTGAGTTGTGAAGCTCCAAATGTTCAGCTAAGAAGATAGAGCCAGCGAATAGAAGGAAGGCAAAGCGATTCACTCCGTGCCAAAGATGACCACTGATCCAAGAACAATACTGCAGCAAAAGAATCGCCCAATGTAGAGGAAAGGAGATGGCAGCAGGCCAAAAAAACGTCCCAGCTAGAGAGAAAATCGATCCAACAAAGAAACCAGAAGACTACCAAAAACAGAACCGCCACAGCTCCAAACGCACAACTGAGATTCGATGCACAGTTAAGATCTCTTATTCCTGCAACAAAATATGCATATAAACTGAGAGGATTATAACCTAAGCTCCTTGCACAACAAGCTCTGATACCAAAATAGAACTAAGAACCAGATCTAGGCAGGAAAAACAGATTAACAATCCAAATGAACTCAGCTTTATTATTGCAAATAGTTGCAGAGAAAAGACAAAAATATTATTGTTGTAAGCTTCATGTTTAACTCACAGGAAGAGTGAGTTAAATAATAAAACAATAAAACAAACATTCCCACAAAATATGGGAAGAAGCCAAACTTGGGGGATGAGGATCTCTCCACAAAATCAGGGTGGAGAGATTCTCTCAACCTCTCCCAAGTTTGAATGTGAGTTTATTAATTTACACCAACATTATTATGTATATGTGAATCATTGAAATTATAACCATGTTGAATGATGAATCTTTAGAATATCAAATTTCAATGAATACAAAATATTTTGAGTGCTTTATCAGTTATACTTATCTCTTATGGTCTATGGAGTACAATTTTAAAATGAGTACTATGCATATATATATAAATTTATATTATTTATAATATATTGTACATACGTTTCGTATCCAAGGTTTTTTGAAAATTGGCGTTTCTGCGTTTCGTACCTGTACCCGTACCCAGTTCATGGCAACATAGCATCAATATTTATGGCATAGACTCTCTCACACAATTATACTATAGAGCTCATTCACCATATATGGTACAATTCTCTTCTCTAGAGGACAATATTTACCCTAGTATGGATCCCATTCATTATATATGATCGATCCTTATTAGGTTCTAATTTGGACCTCATTTGGTCATGGGCACAGGGGGACATGGTACACAACCACATTTTATTGGATTAAATGGGTTATTGTGGAAGACGTGTATGAATGTAAAGGTTGAAATGACAAATTAGAGTCCTACAAGACAAGGAGTAACAAGGAGAACAAAATACCTTGTACTAGAAGTATAAACTGCAAATTTGCATCATGCAATAGTTTTGTACAAGAGATTTACAAGATGTCTAACTCTAATACACTTCCTTCTAACTCTATGTTAGTATCCTACAAAGAACGGGAGGGTGCATTAATATACAAGTGTAAAAGACATAATGTCAGTGGGGCTGTTACAAGAATGAGGAAGAACCACCTTGTAACTAATCAGGGGTTTATCTTCTTTTCGTAACGCCATTGCACATCTGTGGAGAACAATATTGTCACTTTTGTAGCTATGCCAGATCAACACAAATGAGTTAGAATGTTGTGGTATGCACACATACGCTTGAGATGATGTTGTAGTTGTCAGCGAAGACAACATATGATGCAAAGCATTGCCGTTATACTACACATTGATCAAAGGTTCAGATCCTCTTGCATTAGTCACCCCTCCTTGAAGAGCAATGTTTCCCACTGCGTGTAGTTTCGGAAGAAGAGGTGAAAAGTTATTGACAACTTAGATTCTATGAACCAATTTCCTTGTGAAGGAACTTAACCTGCTTTAATGATATGAAAGAGAGGGATCTCTTGTTGTGATATCCTTTTGACTGTGTTGTAATACTGCATTCAAGATTGACCTTTGTCTGTTGGAGTGTCTTTGCAATATCTAAGCTATCTAGTAAAGGTGGAAAATACTGGCATAGGAGTTCGACATTGAATATTGGATGTCAACCAAAAGGTAGGTAGAAAGATTGAGCTTGGAAGCACTATCTCCTACTTCCTTTGTAATGGTGTCGGGCTCATACCAAAGTGGACGGGTCTTGTGGTAAGGTCTTATCAGTCTTTCCTTTTGCAAATGAAGCCATACTCTATCATGAATGTGAAAGGTTTGTGGTGTCTGATGCTGATCATGATGTGTTGAACCTTCTTGCAAACATATTAAACCAATACTCAGTACAATATAATTTGTGGACTCCTTTACACTAGCCTATGCTCCACATTTACAGTAATTCTACTCTAGCCAATTACTACTACTCATGCATGTGGGATTATTTTTAATATCTGAAGGGACAACTTATAAAGTATATTATATAGCTTTTATTAATAACAAATATTATAATGAAAGGTATTAGGATGAAGTGTTCCTAACATGCCCCCTACTTAAAAAGCTTTTCCCTCAAAGCTGAAGATTAGGAAACTGCTTCTGAATTTTGAGAAGGGGCTCCAAGTTGCATTTTCTTGTTGTATTCCTTGCCCTTGGACCAAAATCTCAATGGTGGACAGGTTGTGAAGCTGGCATGTGCGCTTATCCAGGATAGCTTCAGGCTTGAGAATGAAAGATCCTTCAGCGTCGAGCTCTGGAAGTACTGCCTTTGCTGTGAAGTGTTCTCCCAGCACTTTCTTCAATTAGGAGACATGAAAAATAGGATGAACCTGAGAAGAAGGTTAAAGTTCCAGTTCGTAAGGTATGGGGGCAATCTATTGAAGAATCTTATAAGGGCCATATAACTTAGGAGAGACTTTTGGGTGACCCTTCATTTTCAAGGACGGCTTTGAAGGCTGCAATCTGAGAAAAATCATATCCCTTGGTTGGAAGGCACATCTGGAGCGGTGCCGATCAGCTTGTTGTTTCATGTGATTCTGATCCATGTTGAGATTTTCCCAGATGACTCAAAGAACATTTTCCTGCGCAGAGGGTGGTGTCAACTGCTTGCACTTGAGAATTGCCTGAAAGGTATGTGTTGGAGATAAGCCTATTAGTACATTGCACAGTTCGAATAATATTTTGTGTGAATCTGTATGTACATGAGTTGTTAATACGAATTCACTAGAATAGGTTTAGTTGAGATAGAATAGAGATGAGAGACAAGTTGTAGGAGAAAAAGAGGATGAATAATAATATGAACTGATTGATTTATCAAATATGGTATCAAAGCAATAATTATTCTGTACTTGTGATGGAAGAACAAACAGATGAGGGACATATCATAGCCCACATTATTGCCTCAATTTTTGACATTCATGATTTGATAAAGATACTTGTGAAGTAGTTTTGTAGAAATTAAGGTTTTTGTTGTGTTTTTAGGGTAATCGGCGAGTTCTGTGCGCATTATGACATTCAAACCAGAAACTTCATTTGTGCCTTCTCTTACATGCTCGTGCATTGCAGTCACATGTACTCCTGTGCATCCATTATGCCTCTCTAACGAGTGCATCTATTATGCCTCTCTAACGAGACCGACTAGGTCCGTGTGCACGTACATTTGCAACAATGCCATTTATATCTGAAAGTCTTGTTTGTCGGCCTATATGCTTGTTTAATTTGGCTGCCGATGCATTGTGCTATCTTGGATGATAGACTCATGTGTTGTCTAGACCCGAGCATGTCTATCTGTTTTGCTAGATCTGAGCGCCTGTGGACTCAAAAGGTTTGACGAGCTCTTCCTTGCTGCAATCTACATTCTTCATTGTTGACTTTGTTGTGGTCCAATCATTCCACATACAATTCTACATGCAATCTGCCATCTGACAATGCATTCATTGCCATCAGGCCTTTGATGTCACCTGCCATGATCAGTTTTTGTGCTTCGTTGTCAATGTCCTTCCCTGTGCTTCCTCAATCAAGATTCTGATCTCCCCAATGTCCATGCGAGTTAATGTTTTATTTTTGTTGTCAACTTACATTAAGTTTCGGTTCTTAGTTTATAGTTTGTTTTTCCATTTGATTTGTTGTTTATTAATAAATGATCAAGACTATAGTTGTTATTGTCTATTTGATTTGTCTTTATACAAAATTATTATCAATCTATGTTTTCAAGTTTAGGTCTACACTTTTGTTTAGTCAATGTGGTTTATAAAATATGTTTTCTTTGGTCTATATTGGTCATAATAAAATTTGGCAATTAGACAAATAGTATTTTAAGTGTCAATATTTTTAGGTCTTTGTGCTGTAGTTACACACTCATGTTTTCTAATGTCCTGTTAGAGTCTGTTTTGTGTGCCCATGTGTGTCATCATCAATGGCATTATTTGTTTCGTAAGTGGATGCATTTTGGGTGAAAACTAATGTCCATATAAGCTGGTTTACATTGTGAGTGGGTGGGTGACAGAGGAAGGGGCGAAGAATATGAAACTAAACACAATGTTGGAACTGTTGAGCTTCAAGATCAATCTTGTTGAGTGAGTAGCATTTTGCAAGATGCTGGAGGAAACAAAGGAGGCCCAACTAATCCTGAGTTTGCCGCTAATTTAGAGATTGCAGCATGTTATAGTGGCAAAACTAACGTGGCGAACAAACTAAAGTGAAGTATGGCTACTAGTGTAGTGGCGATCATTCAGCTGTTTTTGATCAAGTGGCTATGATCACTTGCAACTACTGCAAACATGAGGTTCAGTGAGGTGACCAACACCCATTGAACATATAGTGAAGACCGAGTCCCACTTTCTTGGTGTGTACCTTCTCGGTGAGGCTCAACCAACCTAAGGAGCATATTTGAGAAGAGAAGTAAAGACCCATGCTACACTTGTAGTAGCATAACGGAAGAGAAGTGGAGGCCCATGTCACACTTGCAGTGATGAGTAGCATGTATGTTGTAAAGGTCAGTAAGGCTTAGTACGACTGAACTCATTGTGAACAATTTTGTCATTGTTTACAGTTTTGGAGAGTGTGTAATATTGATCAAAGTCATAGTGAGGTCATTCCCACAACCCTTATTCAATTGGTGATACGTTCCCATCCATCGGTATTTGTTTGTTGGGTTGGTTGATGTGTTTGCATCTATCAAAGTTGGTTTCAAAATAAGGTTTGTCCTAGTTCTCATGAAGTGTGATTCCTTTTCCTTGTGTTCATACCAAGGGGTGGAATGCTTGAGAGAAGCTTGTTAGTACATCACATAGGTATAATATTATTTAGTGTGAGTGTGTTGAAATGTTATCAACAAGTCACTAGAATAGGTGTTAGTTGAGATAGAACAGGGATGAGGGAGATTGTAGGAGAAAGAAGAGAGGGTGAAAGCCTCTGTGTATCTCTTATTATGAATAATAATATGAACGGATTGATTCATTGAATTGTAATATGAAAGAGGGTGGCTTTTGACCATAGACTACTTCATATGGAGACGTTTTCATGGCCATGTGATGTGGTGCTGTATCTCCAGTCAACAATTGGTAATCACTTGACCCAATGATGTTGCTGATCAGAGGCGAAGCATCAACAATATGTTTCCAAGCATTTGTTTACTATTTCAGTTTGACCATCTTTTTACGAGTGATATCCAAAGCTCATTTTCAGTTGTATTCCCGTTCTCATGTGTAATTCTTGTCAGGAATGGCTGATCAAAGCTAAATCACGATCAAAGATGATAGAAGTAGGAATAGTATGGAGGCAAAAATTTGGTCAAGGTTTGGGTGATGGTCGAAGAGGTGTAGGGATGGGCCAAAGAGGTGTAGGGATGGGCCATTAGGCACCTAAATGGGTGTATTTGGAGAGGCCGTCCACCACTACCAATATGAATGATTTGCTTCCATATTTCGGAGGCCCTCATTTATATCCATTGAAATAACTATTCAGATGCTTGTAGGAATAGTTAGTGGTTGTAGTAAGTTTGGACTTGTTGGCTTTTCATCCTTGTGACGCCGACATGATTGACATTCATCATCAAATTTCTTGATGCCTTGCGTAATTCCTGCCAAAATAAATTCCAATGAACCCACTCATATGTTTTTAGAAGAACTAATGATGAGTTGAGGGCGATGCATGCAGTTCGAGCAAAATCTTGTTTCACAATGCTGAATTGGGAGTTAAAACCAAGCATACTTTGTACCATAAACTTTGTTTTTCCCAAGAGTAGTTGGGTAAGGATGTAGGATCAATGGACAATTGCTGAATTTCTTTCATCTATTTGAAAGAGGTAATGATAAAGCACATAGCGTTGCCTATCCTCATATTTGTGGGAGAGTGCATGTGCAACTACATTTTCCTTTCCCTTCTTATGGGTGATTTCAGAATAATATCCTATCAGTTTGGTCACCCTTTTTGGTAATCCAGTGAGGATACTCTTTGTTCCAAGAAGTACTTTAATTTGAGGATAGGATGCTCTAGACTCGGTCAACTTTATGTCCATTATAGACAAAAGTGCTTTGTAGAAACTACGTAAGAATCTTGTGTTCTTATAAGAGATGATATTTTTTGGTAATCCAAAGTGGATTCAAAATTTCAAACATGTTCAAAATATTGTTGAGTTGTTTCTAAAGCTAACATGGATTTCTTACAAGGTGTGAGAATTACCATCTTTGAGAATCTATCTACTTCTAAATAAACGCAATTATTATGCTTGGTAGTAGGGTATCCTAATAGAAAGTCTATGGAAATAGATCCTCACGGTCTCATTGGAAATGGAAGAGTTGTGTACATACCTTGCTTTTTGTTTCCTAGTTTGGCAATTGCACATGCTATACAAGACTTGATGTATTTGGTGATGTTTGATATGGTGTGGCCAAAAGCAATACTTTTGTAATACCGCAACGGTTTTTTCAAGTCCAAAATGTCTTAACCTTGTTGAAATGAGCTTCCCATAGTAGTGTTTTTGGCTAGATTTTATGCATAGCTAAAACCTAGGCAATCATGAGATAAATCTCCCTCATTTACCGGTGAGGCTCTTGTGTAAGATTTCTGTTAATTATGGATCCTAGTAACTATTTGTGGGTTTTACTTTAACTGCAAAGCTCATGAACCATAGCTAAGCAATTTTGCAGCAAGTAAGCAGTTGTAAAGAAATATTTGTAGAGGGGGAATAGTTGAATATGGGAAGAAGGAAAGAAGATGTGTAATCCAACCAATAGTTTACAGAGTTGGTCTCATACACAGATAAAACAAATAGATCTCACAATACAGAATTAAAGGAAAGGAAAGTTTCTAATCTAAATCTTAGACAATGCAAAGTTTATCTAAAGATCTACACAGAAGTAAGAAGCAAATGCACCGTTGACACAAAGTTCTCTGGAAATCCACCTCTGTTTAATTCCTCAGCTTTTAGAAAAGATATCAAGGGTTTCAGCACAAAGTCTGGAACTCAAGAATGCTTGATTACAAATTCTGATCCTTTAACCCATAGGCTCTTCCTCTATTTATAGTGTATAGAGGGCAATTACAAATAGGAAGTTTTTAATGAATTGCCACATGTGGAAGCTATGAAAAAGGGAAGCAGCTGACAATCTTCCTCTTGGAATTCCTCTTTGCATGACATGCATGATTTATAACTGAAAATAGAACCTTCTATTTTGCATGTCTGCCACCTATTTCCAAGTAATTGACTTCTTCTAGTAACTTGAAGTAACGATTTTAAACCAATCACTTAAGTTTTACAATTTAATTGATTACTCAATTATTTTGTTGGAGAAAATAAGAGAAAGAAGAAGAAAGAGGAGAAGAAATTAGAAGAAAGTTCTTTGCTGCAACACTCCCAGTCTTGTTCTTCTTCCATACTTTGCATGCTTGATCCAACCTATATTGCACTTCTGCTTCATTCACTTTAGCAATGAATGATCTGAATGATATCTCTGCCTTGAATCTGAGATGCTTTTTTCTCCCATATGTTGTTGAATCATTTCCTTTGATTCTCACCAAACTGGATCTGGAAGCAGCTGATTGTGATTTTGCTTGCGGGTGTTGCCTCTGACCTGTTTTCCCTCTTATCCTTGAAGCTTTTGCAGTTCTTCTCCAGTACGTGCACCAATAAAATGCTTCTTTTATGAAACAATTCAGACAAAACTCATCATCTTTTATTTTTAATTGCATATGAGCAATTTTAAATTCTGGACAACACTCCGGGTGAAGGAAAATACAAGTAAATTCAATGAAGGCTTCAACTGGAAGATTGGGAGCACATGCACAAGCTCTTGAAAGGAATTTTCCATGCAATGACTTCCACATGGGCTGCATTAGAAACAAGAGAATGAATTTTTGCCGGAAGTCTTTGCAATTATGAGAGCTGGATCTATTTCTTCCTCTGATTCTGAAGATATATTCAATGTATCAGACATTGACTTCTGCTTTCTTCACCAATATGGGCATAAATGAAGTATTCTTGCAAATAATTCAGACACACATGAAGCTCATAGCATGAATATCTAATTTCTTCACCAAGATCTGATTATAAACCTGTTGCCCTCTATTTTTAGACTTTGCTTGCATGCCAAGCAAACTAAAAATATTATTTTATTCACTTGAGCACTTATACCAACATGCAGATGCTCTGAATAATAAAAAGAAAGCTTCTCCAACCCTAGGTGTCAAAACTGGATGCTTCCCGACAATTAAAAAAAGTCAGCTTTTAGGCATTTAGCTATGCCAGAATGGGTCACACTTTTTGGCTAGAAGATCCCATCCTTCACTTAAGTGATTTGTCTTTAATGATGGGAAAAAACAACCTTCTAGGCAGGCATAAAATTCCCACCTGCCTGCCACTACCAAAATTCCCATTGGCAGCTTAAAGCCTTCCTTCCAAAAAGTGCGACTTGCATAAAAAGAGTTTCTTTCTTAAAAATGCGACTTACATGGGTGAATAAAACTTCCTTGATGGGAATTCTTACCCTTCTTGGCAGCTCTAAAATTCCCATTGGTACTTTAAGTGATTTATCTTTCATAATGGGAAAAAAACAACCTTCCAAGCAGGCATAAAATTCTCACCTGCTTTACCACCAAAATTCCCATTGGCAGCTTAAGTGATTTGAATTTAATGATGGGAAAAAACAACCTTTCAGGCAGGCATAAAATTCCCACCTGCCTTCCACTACCAAAATTCCCATTGGCAACTTAAGTGACTTGACTTCCATCATGGGAATTTTTCACCTTCCAGGCAAAGTGCCAAAATTCCCATGACACTTAAAAACCATCCTTTCAAAAAATGTGACTTGCATGGAAGAAAGCTTCTTTTCAAAAAAATGCGATTTGCATGGAAGAAAGCTTCTTTCGAAAAAGTGCGACTTGCATGACTTATGTTTTTAAAGTCGCGTGAAAATTCATCAACAACATTTTATTTCCATTTTTGGATTTTCAGTGTTGAAAAAGTATAAAATAAAATTTTCCATTTTTGGAAAGGGTCAGGAAGATGTAGCAACAAAAACTTGCAAGTGCCATAACTTTCACTTCGTGGCTCCGTTTTAGGTGTCATTTTCTCTAAAAGTGCATATTTTCTTGAGCTCTACGCATTGATGGCAATATTTTTCTTATTTTCATAAAATCCATTTTTGCACCTTTTTGGACCAAGTGACTTCTTGTAATCTCCTAAAAGAATCATGAGCTCTGATCACCTTTAGACAGATTAGTAATTAAAAATATTGGATAACTTTTCAAAACCCTAGGCCTGGGGAAAGATTTGGTAGGAAGAATGAATAGGCTACGGGAATTGCCGGAGAAAACAAACCAAAACACAGACAAAAAGAAATAAAACAAAACAAAAAAAATTGCAGGGCAATTGCTAGAAAAATTTCTCCACTTAGCTGATTTGCAAAAATTCTTCCCCTCGGGTGAATGTTTTATGGTAATAATGATGGGGTGAAGTGCTTTATATAACCTAAATCCTCCAATTTTAGCTCAATCTATTTTTAAAAGAACTTTATTTATTTAATAAATAAATAAATAAAATTCTCTCAGACAAAACTTGGCGAAGGGATAGAGTGAGTTTTAACATGTGGGTATTTGGGGAATTTGGCTTTTATGACTCTTTGGGGATACCTTAGAGCAATGCAAACAACTGCAGACAAAACAAACACAAAACGACCCGTTACTTTGAAAAGAACGAATTTTTTTAAAAGGGGTAGTCCCAGATTTCAGGGTGAAATCTCGGGGACACCAAGTGTTAGTCTCTCTTCCTTATGCAAAGATACACAAGTGATCAAGATGGATATAGGAGTTCACCTTGCAAGTAGAAATTTGGAATTGATTTACCATTAAACAAATCATTACATATTTCTGCAAAGTTTGAGTCCGATGGATACGGTTATGATAAAGTGATGACTTCATGTCCACATGTGTGAAGCACGAGGAGAGCTTGAACCGAGGTTGACTCAAACAATCTTCTACTAGATTGGCACTTCCTTTCTTATGCTTAATGTTCATATTGAATTTCTGAAGACATGAATACCATTTCTGATGCCATTCTTGCTGCAATTTTTCTATTTCTGCAGAAATTGTGGTAGCTTGTAATCTGTGCGGATCACACTTTCCTTTACTAATATGTGGTGTTTCTGATACTCACATGCATGGATAATAGCATAAAGCTCCTGGTCATATGTCGGCTATATCCTCATCGAGCAATGAATGTTTAATTGCGGTAAGTGTTACGGTGACCAGTCTGAGTAAGGACTGCTTTGAGTGGATGTTCAAATGCAATAGTCTCTACTTTGAATGATTCTTGAAGATCATGTAAAGATGGTACTGGCACAAAATAGAGTCTAGATTTCAAGTCTTCAAAGACTTTTTGTTGTGCGATTGACCAAATGAAGGTTGCATTGGCACCACTTTTGTAATCTAGTTCAAAAGGCAAGTAACGTGAGAAAAACCAAGTACAAAATTCCTCTAGAAGTTAAGTAATCCCAAGACGCTGCAAAGATATGTGAGATTTTTGGTTTAGGCCATTCTTAAATGATGCGAGATCTTAGCCGGGTCCACCCGAACTCCTTGTGCGTCTACTATGTATCCCAGGATATTCTATGTTGCTTTGGATACGGAGTTCGGTGCACGGGTTCGATACGCGGATACGTCAATTTTAAAATACCCTTGGGTACAATACGTCTTGGATACATCCGTAATATATATATATATATATATATATATATATATATATATATATATATATATATATATATATATATCTATATACTCATTTTACTCATTTTTAGTCCATACAAAACTGAAATAGTTATACAAAACTTGAATCGATGTTCAAAACATTCAATGTACTCAAGACTTTACATTTTCATTGATCATGTGGCTGGCATACATATGATATACGGATATCATGTCAACATGAATACAAACAAAACTTGAAACATATACTAGGATCAATGTTCAAATTTTCAAAACATACACTATACTTAGATTTTACATTTCATTGATCATGTGGCTGCCATACATATGATATAGCAATATCATGTCCACATGAATACAAACAAATCTAGAATATATCATCTAGCTTTTTGAAGTGTTTAGGGTTTAATATTTTATTCATTTAAATGTTAAGGGTTCGTTTTTTTGCATTGACTAAGTCAAAAAAGAAGTGTTTTAATGCTTTAAAAGGCATGTTTAAGCTTGGGTTCGCTGCGGTACGTCCGGGTTCTTCCCGGTATTTTGGACATACCGGAAGATCCCGCGTACCCATCACGATCTCGCACTGTGTATGCTGATGTATCCGTACTGTGCGTTGACGTATCCGTAACAAATACGTGCCGATCGGGCGGGGGTATGGGGGCCTCTCGGGACGTATCCCGACAACGTAGTAGATATTGTGTCTTCTGCATGGCAAATGAACATTTCTCCATGTTCTCCTGCAACTTCCACTGCCACGAAGTGTGGAGCACTTTTTGAATATGATGCAAATGTTCATCCCATGTTTTACTGAAGACTCGGATGTCATCAAGGTAGACTATAACAAACAAATTTTTGAGAGGCCAGAGGGTGTCATTCATCATGCAAATGAATGTAGTAGGTGCATTAGTTAAATCAAAGGGTGTAACCAACCACTCAAAGAAACCTTCCTTGACTTTAGAGGTTGTCTTCTAGATGAGTGAAGGTTCAATAGGAATGTAATGATACCCCAGGACAAGAGAGTGTTTTCGGGAAGGATTTGGCATTGTAGAGCTGTTCCAAAAGGTTCTTAATCCCATCAAGAGGATAGTGGTTCTTCACTGTGATCTTGTTGATTGTTATGTAATCAATGTACAATTTAGCGCAAGCACAATCAGGTTGCCGCAAGGCGATGTGAAAAATCTGGCGGGAAATTCAATATTGTGCTATGTTAGTGAATTCTCATGTTTGCAGGTGTCATGAATGTAAGTACTGCTTCTTTTTTAATGGCAAGGTTGACCAGTTTATGTTGCAGACCTTTTGCATACCAAAAATACCTATGTTGCCGTGAAACGGAAACGGAAATGGAAACGCGTGTACGAAACGCGGAAACGACAATTTTCAAAAAACCTTGGATACGAAACGTTACGGAAATGTATCAATATATATATATATATATACATATATATATATATATATATACATATATATGTGTGTGTGTGTGTGTGTGTGTGTGTGTGTGTGTGTGTGTGTGCATAGTACTCATTTTAAAATTGTACTCCATACACCATAAGTGATAAGAATAACTGATAAAACACTCAAAATATTTTGTATTCATTGAAATTATACATTATTATCATGTATACTTATCTCTAGGAGACTAGGACGTTTCGAAGGAGTTTCCGTTTTGGAAACGTTTCGGAAACGGAAACGGGGGCCCTAGGCGTTTCCTGGTAACAGAGAAAATACCTTCCAAAGTTTGGGGGACTAGTTGGTTACTCTCCAATCTGAGACGAATTGTCAAAACAAAACTCATGGATGGATGAAAGAAAACATCAGTAAAACAAAACAAACACAGTGTTATAATGGATGGTAAGTGTTAATATCCTTTCATATTATCTGCAATGAGTTTGGATGATCATCTGTATATGCAGTGATAGCATATTTTGAGAATCAATGTGTCAGGAGCTAGAGTATATTGCTTCCCATCTGAAAATCTCAACTCGGTATCTTTTCTTCTTCAATAGCTGCGGGAACATACTTGGATGCTGTAAGTAAGATATTGAAATTGGTGCTCATCCAATTTTGAGCACTTTGTCCTCAAACCCAGTCTGAAAACTGCACTAAAAATATGTGCTAAAATATGTTATATTCTACGGTTTATCTGGAAAATTTTTAGTTTCACCTGGAAGTTGTTATGATACTCATTTTTATTTATTTTTGGTATTTGAAGAAGGCTGAAGTATATCACGTTGGTTGATTGCTGGACAAATTCTAGGCATAAATGCTATCAAATTTTATGCTTACTAGACACTTCTTGTTCTTGGTGGAGTGGTATATCTATCTGGTCATATAATTTTATTTTCAGAGTTTTAGACTGACGGCTAAAGTCCACCTTTGTTGGCTACTTTCTCAACCATCTATTCAATCATTCTAATATTTAAATGATTTCTAATGTATCTTCTTTCCAAACTATGCAACATGCATGCACTACTTTTGATGCAAAAATTAAAATGGCGAACACTGGATACTGCAGCGTGGATATCCGTATTTTAATTTTTGAATAACTTGAATGGCATTTAGAATCATTGTTCTCTATATACCCTTAGGCTTATTGATTGCTATGGTCTTTATATTGTTATCTTTGAACTAAAGATGACTTAATATTTCCTTCATGGCTCCTGAACTACAAGAGGACTTGACTTTAAGAAATATTTGGTTCCAAGGATTTCTCTAAGCTTTTTGTCTTTATGCATTGGAAACATGTCACCTAAAATCTATTTATAAATGATAAGTTTTTCATTGGCGATGCTTTGTTGTAGATCCTTTTACTTGCCTTGCTGATAAATGTGTTTGTTGGCAGATCCCTTGGACTTCCTGCTAGTTGTTTGCATTAGAAAATCGTTCAAAACGACACACCCCATTCAACTGATGATTATTTTTGGTCCTGTTCAGGTGGCATTCACTGGTAACTATGCTGAATACTTTGGGTTTGCTACGGATGTAGATGCTGTAGTTTATTTGATGCTAGTAAATGACATGATTCATGGGCTCTTTCCTGAGGCCATAACAATTGGAGAAGATGTGAGTTATTTACCTGCATCTAATTTATTTTATCTCTGCTGATGCTGTACGTGGTTGCTTCAAATGAACTATAATAAAATTTGCTGCCAAAATCATAGTGATCACTCATTATTTCCTTCATTTATTCTATTGTTGTCTCTAGTGCATCCAAAAATTATAAAAAGTTTCAGAGTACGAGAGAATATCCTTGAATGTAGTGTGAAATAAAGTAAGTCTTTCAAATTTTAAAGGATTTAAGAGGTATGGTTGATTCAAAATGTGTATGACATTCATTAAAAGTATGATTCATGTGGAGAGGGTATTTCTTGAAACTTGAAATTTGACTAAATCAAACTGATATGCTATTTTGATAACTTATGGCTGGTAAATAATCTGATATTAGATGTGGTGAAGACTTCAATGTTTGATGATAAATGATAATTGCTATGCATTATTGCATAGGTGAGTGGCATGCCAACCTTTTGTCTTCCTGTACAAGCTGGTGGGGTTGGATTTGATTATCGACTTCATATGGCGGTGGCTGACAAATGGATTGAACTACTTTCAGAGTGAGTGTATCATACCAACATGGTCTTTTGCATGTACTCTTGAACATATTGATGTGGTAAAGTTTTATAATGTAGAATTCTTGACATAATCTGTAAGCTTATTGCAAATCTATGTGATATGCTATACATAGCATTTGGCTGGTAGAAATGCATCTTTTGGCTAGGTATGTGTCATATTTTCCTATCATGCGGTTCTTAATACGAGTAGTTTATGCGTTCAATACATCATCTTTGATGTGTAATTTACATCAAATCATTTATTCTCTTGTATCTCTCTTGTATGTGAATGACTTTTTGAGTCCTGTTGACATAATTTTGATCATATGTGTACATTAATTAGTTTCTTCTTTCTACCTTTCTCACTATTATTTCTGCCAATCATTCTCTGATGTAGGAAGAAAGATGAGGATTGGCAAATGGGTGATATTGTATTCACACTCACAAATAGACGATGGTCGGAGAAATGTGTAGTATATGCAGAGAGTCATGATCAAGCTCTTGTGGGTGATAAGACAATAGCCTTTTGGCTTATGGATAAGGTGTTGCTAATGCCGCATGCTCTTTTTCCTTGGGTAGTTGGGGATTTTTGATACTTATCAAATATATACTTTTAAATTACAATGACTTAAGAGATTTAAAAAGTCTTAAAAGTAAATCTTAATGGCCTTAAAACTGTGATGTATTTAGAAGCTATCAAATAATTCTTGTCCCCTTTCTAATCAAGTTTCAATTTTCTTATTGGTTTTTGCCTGACTATCTAGATTTGCAGCAATTACTGTGTTAAAAATTGTAATATTTTTCTGAAAGGTGTAACTAATGTGGAAGTAATCTTGCTTTTTGTGTATGTGGAAGTAGTCTCGTTTTTTCTTAATTTAGATGCGTGTAGTGTAGTTTTTGTTGGCCCATTGAATTCTGTTGAGAAATGTTAACATACTATACTAAGAAGAAATCAATGTTACTTTTTGTTTCCTTTTCTATATTTTAACACTTGTAATTCCCTTCCTAATGCACTTAATAAATGTAATTCCTGTATGGTAGAGCATGTTATTTTGTGAGTTGAAGGATTCCTTTTGAATGCAAATTACACTTAAGCACTAAGACTGAAGATATCTTCAGTTTGATTGTTTTCCTGTACACAATGATTAATGAGACTGTTTGGGATGGAGTATAAGTACTGATTCCAGGTTTGGAATGAGATTTTTTCCCTTGAACAACTGGTTAGTTGCCATTGCTCTGCTTAATTCTTTATGTAATATTATTTTGCTGTTCGCAGCCTTTCTAAATTATGATTTTAGTTCTAGAGGATGCCATCCATGTTTATTAAGGGTATTGTAAATGTGATCCCCAATAGTTAATTTTTAGTAATATGAGTAAAGATGAGAATTCATAAACAGATATTTGAAGCTGAAAAGCCAAAATATATAGAAGTATACTGTTAGGCAGTCCTATGACTGTTGTCCAGGTCTTTTATAAATTGCTTGAATTTTATGTAGGTTAGTAGGATTCCGGGGATGTGGATAGTCAAGTAATTAATGTTGATTGATCAGAAATGTTGAATCTGAACTTTAATCAAAGGCTTGTCATTCTTTTTCTGAATCCAAAGGTGTTGGGCTTTATACTGACTGTTGTCCAGGTCTTTTATAAATTGATTGAACTTTATCTAGGTTAGTAGGATTCCGGGGGATGTGGATAGTTAAGTATTTAATGTTGTTTGATCACAGAAGTTGAATCTGAACTTTAATCAAAGTATCATCATTCTTTTTCTGAATCAAAAGGTGTTGGAATTTATGCTGCAGGATATGTACGACTTTATGGCACTTGATCAGCCTGCAACTCCGACTATAGATCGTGGAATAGCTCTTCACAAGATGATTCGACTTATCACATTGGGGTTAGGTGGTGAAGGCTATCTAAATTTCATGGGAAATGAATTTGGACACCCAGGTGCTAAAATTATCCTTCACCAATGCACGTTACAGTGAGTTCAAATATTGAGATGTGCTAATATTTAACCCATACATATTAATAAGAATTCCATTCTTGGTTCTTGTCTTGTATACAGAGTGGATTGACTTTCCAAGAGGTGCGCAACGTCTTCCAGATGGAAAGTTTGTCCCTGGAAACAATAATAGCTTTGATAAATGCCGACGTAGATTTGACTTGGTAAGTTACTGCAAGAGTTATTTAAAATGCTAGGGGGTTGTTTTTTCTTTAATTTGTTTTGGCAAGTGAAATATAGTTCCTTAATAGCAATGCTGTTACTCAATGTATGTCAAGACACACTGTTGAAACTGATCATGGGAAATTTTAACTTCCAAAATATGCGGATGGACTGTTCTCATATATATTAAGCATATGAATGCCATGTTAACCATTTGATACTGATGTTTCTACTTCACAACTCTTAGTTTCCTAGCATTATGTGATCGTTTAAACAGTGCTGTGATTAATTTTCTGATTCCATCTCAATAATTTGTCATATTTGTTTCATCCATCCCATGTTTCTGTATATATGTGATATGACACCAGAGGGATTCTATTGTCATTCGTACATAATTTGATAAAAGATCAGTGCTCAAAACTGAACATGCCACTGCATGAGTCTCCAATTATCTTCATATTATTTGATGGCACATGCCACTACAGCAGATTTGGCTAAGGGTACGACATGTCTATATTACTATTTTTCTAGTTCACTTCCCTAATTTTCGGTGATTAACCATTGTCTTTGATCTTATAGACCTTGTACTGCATAAATATCATTTTCAAACTATGTCATTAATTTTTCAGATGTACGGTTATGCTCTGGGTTGTATTCATCTTCCTTTTCAAACCTTCTTAACTCTAAAATTTAGGATATTGTCCTTAAAATTTCCTTGCCACGTCAATAGGAGAAATCTTTACTCTAGTTTTCATTTGATTAATGCCCTTGTTCCCATTTGTTCCAAAACATGTTTATTACCAGCTGATCCAGATTGAGGATTCAATTTGGGGAACAGCATGTGAACTGCTCGGAATTAGTGTTTTATAATAAAGAAAAATGCTTCTATACCGAATTGACACAAATTTGCGAGAGTAATAAACAAAGCTTTACTATAAGATAATAAGAGAGTTTTACTAGACTGCCCGGAAACACCAAATACCCCACCTTCACCCCCGGTACCAGGCCTGATATCAACTGTTTACTCTGAATTACAATAGGGTAAACCTTTTGTCTTAAAGATAAAGAAAACAAATAATTGTAAACTGCTTTAAAGTTAAACAAAGCTAACTTAACATCTACTCAACATGCATAGCCATGCGAATAAGAGTTTTATTTTAAAGCTAAATAAAACTAATAATACCTATTCAACATACATTGGTATGCCAATAGGGAAGTTCCTAAGAATAAGAGATCTACTAAAAGAAGAAGTGCTAATATGGTGCGGGATAACTTTTTTTGGGGTTTATATAATTTTCTATTTTAATATGTTTCTCGAAAGCTTAGCTTGTTAGAAACACATTCACCCAGCTAAAGCCTGGTATAGAGGCTTGCAGTTTAGAGAACTGCTTCAAAGGCCTTTGAAACTGTGATTTACTATGTTACTGGGTATGCACATGTAGGGGGCTGTCTCGGTATAGTACGTATTAGTATTGGTTCATAGTCGGTTCACCTACGGGTTCGCGCAAGGTATGGAAGAACGCATCTGGGTGTTCCCAGGACATATTTGGATGTACTTGGGCATGTTCTACTGGATCTGCAGCAAAGCCAACCCAGTTAAAAAAATAAAAAAATCCTTAACCCTAAAAGGCACTCCCAAACTCTAACAACAAAAACAAGAAATTTACCTCACATTGAATATTTACCTCTCATCACACACGACCTGCATAGTAGAGCTAGTGGGAGCGACATTGCTATTGCTTGTGGTTCTAATGAATCACATGATGGTGTTGATGCTATTGCTCTCAATGCTGACATCTGAGAGCAATACGATCATGATAATGAATATGGCGATTTATCTTGATTTTTGTGTATACGTTGTAAAATTTCAACAACGTACCTGTTCTAAGTTCCTCATGAATACTATGACATTTGCAATTGAATTATCAGTATATTTTGTGGTTATCTAACTTATTTTGTTTACTTTATGCACGTTATATGGCTAATTTTACGTTTTTGGCTATATTTTTAATATTTTATATATCTTTTGTACCCAAGACCCGAACTCCCCCAAAAATCGTCGTGCCAGCATACCCGTATCTGCACCCATACTCATATCTGCACTTGTACCCATATCCGTACTTGTACACATATCGGCTCCATAGGACATTTATGCTATGCTGATTTTTTTGGTAAAATCATAATTTTCCGAACCTAAACCGTTGCACTTTTTTTGGTGGGAGTCATTGTCATGACTATTTCCCCTCCCCCATGAGAAGTAATGGGCCCCATTGTGTCAATGTCTTTAACCAAATGTGGAAGCTTTTGTTGAATTTGATTTCTAGTTAACCAACTTTCCTTGGTTAGCGGATTGTCCTGCCTTGGTCACTCCATATAGGGGATTTTGCTGATTTTTGGTATCTTTTGTCACTGTATCTATTTCCTAATCAATAACAACTGGCATTGAACGGTTAGGATTTAACTCTATGATCTACAAGTGTTCACCAATATGTGAAGTGTCCAATAGGGGTGGAGAGTATAGCATGAGCAATTCTACATTGAACACTAGATGCAACCCAAGATAGGGTGGGAAGTTTAGCACAAATGCATTAGTTCCTATTTTATTCATGATTGTGTAGGGCCCATCGAGAGGTTTGAGTTTCTTATTTGGACCTTTTTAAGGTTCTTTCTGCAAATGCAACTATACTTTATCACCAACTTGGAACTAGCAAGGAACTCGATGTTGGTCATGGCGTACTTGTACTTTTGGCTGATTTATTATAGGATTTCATGCACCTGCTTTTGGATTTGTTGGATGTGCTCAATAAACTTGGTGGCTTTATTTGATTGCGATTGTGCATGGAAAGATACTTCAATCACCACAATACGTAATGCCACATCAATGGGGGCTAGTAGCTGAATCCTAAGATAGATTTAAAAGGGCTATGGCTTGTGGAGCTATGGAGGGATCAATTATCTATGTTGGTTGTATGGTAAATTATAATCCCATGTTCGTGGATGTTTTGAGTTATTCCTTCAAGTAGATGTACTATCATACTAATAACTAATTCTGTTTGCCCAACTATTTGTGGATGAAAATATGTGGAGTTGGTGAGCTTGGTGTCCATCATGGACCATAATGTAGACCAGAAAGTGCTAAAAACCTGCTATCCTTGTCTGACATAATGTTTTGTGGTAAGCTGAAGTGAACTCACACATGCTCAAAGTAAACCCTTGCAATTTCTTCAGATTTGATACTTTTTGTATAGGGTACTAACATTGCCATCTTGTGAAATCTCTTAACCACAACAAAAACACACTCATGAGCATACCTAGTTGTGGGAAACCCTAACATGAAAAATCCATGGGGAATGAAACCCAAGGTCATTCAAGAATTGGTAGCGGTGTGTAGAGTCCTTGCTTTTTGTTGGTTGGTTTTGCTCCATGGCCATATGATGGCGGAGCTTTGGCCAATAGAAGTATATCCGGAACATTTCCACAACCTTTTCCATCTCGAAGTGTCATGCAACCTGATTGTAGTTTGACATCCAAATCATCTCTTGTCATTCTATTGTTGTAGCACATAGGTATCCCATGTGATATAGAAACCCTTCAATTTGTTCCATATTGAGTGCTTGATAAATGGTGGAAAACTCAGGATCATTACCATAAAACATGGTCCATGTATAGTCTTGTGGCTACATGAATATAGGGCTATTGTGAGTGTTGCAATTGAAGGGCAACTTAAGCAATCAGTGCCCCCTTTGAAACTGTTTTTGTACCTAATATTAAGGTGAACCTGTTGTAGGTAGGTAGACTATTTCGATGGCGGTCATTCTCAGTAACTTTTTGTAATGTCCCCTTTTCCAAGCTAGTCACTATGGAAGACCTTATGCCCATTCCTCTTCCTGTGGGCATCAAGGAAGGAGCAAAGGAGGGAACTTGCCATGGTTGTAAATGATGTACCTTTATAATTAATTATTTTATTTACTAATCATGGCATTGGAATGGTTCGACTAGGGGGAGAAGACTTGTCAAACAAAACAAGGAGAATTTCTATTTCTTCATTATGAGGTTGGTCTTCTTAAGTGAGATTTAAAAGTGCATTAAGAGGTCTGCCATGAGGATTGGGCTTCTAATTCATCTCATGTGCCAAAAGGAGGATATAAAGGTGGATTGAATGGTCTAAGAAAGATTATGCATGTTTATTTCGAAAATTGATATATTGGGCTTGTGCACGGTGTGCCGTACTCTCCACTTGTAGACGAAAACCTTTGGTGTGGCTCTACTTTGAGGACGAAATCCTCATTGGATCCTATTGGGGACAAAACCCTCAATAGTCACAACACTTGGGGATGAAAACCCTCATTTGTTGCATTGGTGGCTTCATACGGGAGTCACAAGTGGACTTAATTGGCAAATTTCAGAACAACAAGGTATTCATCCGTGCATAGGGCACTTCTACTTCAACTAGGGCATTTTCTAGGGTGTTGGCACCCTTCCTTCTTTGGAGCGACCCACCTGGGAAGTTCGGGATCAGTTTTGAGGGGGTTTCCATGGTTGGAAAAATCTGATTTCACTTTCATTGGATAGCTGGTCTCTTCAAGATCATTTTGAGCATTGGTTTGTGTTGAAACTCCAAGTATTGATGGAGTTATGAATTTTAGAAGTTTCAGCTGTATTTGCACTTAAAATAAATTTATAAAATACATATTTGCTCCAGATTTCATCTTGCTGGTTTTATTGAGTATTTGGGATATTTCTATGTTAATTTTCAGTCCATATTGCATGTGAATGATTGTTCCTAAGTGCTGGTACAGTTCGCTGCCCTAGAGGGATATTAATTAATGTTCTAAGCTGATTTTGATACCCTAAAAGTGTAATTTCCAGTTCGCTGCTAGGGTTTCTAATATTGTTGGATCTGCTGTTATAAAATCAGATTATTTTCAGTCCAGTGTTGTTATATCAGATCCAATTTTTAGGGTTTGTGGCCAAAGTCAAACCCTTATTTTGGTTTAAGCCCTAGAAAGGGACATTACACTTTTCTATGGTCTGTATGAACTGTAGAGGCTTGTGATTTGTGTGGATGAGGGTCTCCATTCCTAGAATATAATGCATCCTTTGCCTGCATGCCTGAAAAATGACACAGTTCCTCATCATGTTGGATATCTGTGTATTGTATGTGTGGATTTTCATTGTGGTAGGCAACAAGGTGCCATACTTAGTGATAACTGCATTGAGTGCATATTTTGAAGAATCAACCTCATTCTCAAAGGGTTGTTGCAGATCCGTGTAGGGAACAAACCAGTGCTAAGAAAAATTGCCTTTTTAACTCCTCAAAACCTTGTTGTTGTGATATGTTCCACACAAACTTGGCCTTTGCTCCTCTTTTTGTTGCTTGCTTTAGGGGCCATGCAAGATGAGAGAATCCAAGCATGATCAACGGTAAAAATTGGCTAACCCCAAGAAGCTTCTAATTGTTGTTAGTGTTGGCCATTCTACGACGATTTTGGTCTTCTCTAGGTCAACATGTACACCATCTTTGTCTACGATGTTTCCTAAAGATTGTACCAATTTGTAAAGAAAAAGAACACTTATCCCTGTTTGCATATAGTTTATGACTACGTGGGGTGTGCATAACCCGTTGACCCTTCTGCAAGTGTCCCTCCCATGTCTTGCTGAAAATAGGTATGTCATCCATGTAAATAACCACAAAAGAATCAAGGAATGAACACAACACATTTATCATCCTCAGAAGCATTGTAGAGTGCATTGGCCAAGTCGAAGGGCATGATTAACCATTCAAATGGACCTTCCTTGGACATAAAAGGCATCTTCCAAACATTAGGTGGCTTAATAGGTATTGATGGTACCCCGACTTTAGAGTAATCTTTGTGTAGAACTTTTTTCCTTTAGCTGGTCAAGGAGGTCGTCAATGCGTGGGAGTGAATATCTATTCTTGACAATGATCTTCGTAAAGGCCCTGTAGTTAATACAGATTCAACACGTCCCATCCTTCTTTCAAGCTAGCAAAATGGGGCTTTTACAAGGTGACATGTGGGATGAATATGTCCTTTTTGGATTAACTCATGGATCTATTGCTTATAAGCGAGTCCTAGGGGTCAAGTCAATGGGATGTGTCACCTTGCAATGTAGGGGCATACCAAAGAGGGTGTAGTGAAGACCCCCAAACAAATATATGGTGTGCTTGCTAGATATATTGATTGGATGCGGGTTTGATTCCTGCTACCTACTCATATTCCTTATTCAATATATTTTGCACGGACAACTTTTCATTCAAAATGAATATTTGATGCCCATGTGGCATATGTGCTCTTTCTCTTTCCCCTTTGTCGTAATAAACATGAACACAAACTTCCCATTGTGATCAATGAAACGGTTACATTTCTTTGCACTTATGAAGTGCAAGTGCTTCCTCGGAGTAACCTTAAGGATCATGTAGGATTGCTTTCTCAATGCTATGATGACACCACATGTCTTGAACTAATAGATTCCATTTCTTTTTCACATGTATTGATGGCCAAGCAAATGTTAGAAACCTTAATGGGTGCCACATCACGCAATACCTCATCTTTGAATGGCTTGATTGTGTATGGAAGAAGACATTGTTGACTAACATGAATATCTCTTCCTTGGTTTAGCCATTTGATGGATTACGACCATGGATGAGGTGTTGTTTTTAGACTCATTTTCATACAATTTCGATAGAAATCTGTTTTTCTCACTCCCACGGTCTACAATAAAGTAAAGAACCTTCCCTTGAACCCACATCTGTGAATGAAAAAGGTGTTCTTCGTCCTCAAATGATGATGTTGCAAGCTGTGTTGTACCAACAATGGAATAGGGGTCAAAATCCATAGCTGTCTTAGTTGTGTTTGTGGGATGAAAGAAGGGCTTGTCCTCATCTGTTTCTTGTAGTTGATCATATTCACGTGCCATAGAAAAGAATGCCCTTTTGGATCAACATTTGTTTTTGTTGAGCCGTGCTCGTTGGTTCTTGCACCAATTTCCAGTTTCCTTTTGTGGGGCTTGTCCATGGGATTTTTCGTCCGAAAACCTTTAGGCTGTGAACTTTGAGTTTTGCCTCTGTCGTGGGGCCTCTTTAGTCTGGTTCTTGCTTCCGTACCTAGAGTTGCCTCTATCATTTGATTGTGTCTATCTTCCTTGAAGGAATTTCCCTTTCTATTTGAACTTTCTTTCCTCGACCTTGATGTATAGAAACAGGATGTTCCCAGCATCTCAGCGGTTGGGAATCCCATCTCTCTTTTGATATATCGATGCAAACCACTCTTCTATTTCATCACTTTTGCCGTCTAGAGTCCTTGGTGCTGAGTTTCATTCAGAGTATGGAAGGTATTTTTGAAGTCCTGCACAGATTAGTCCTCTTTTACTGCAGCAGTTACCACTGCGTATACCTTTCCTTGCAAGCCTTTTTGGACAATACTCACCTTTAATGACATCAAAAAGTCACTCCAAGGGGGTCTGTTACGACTTTACCCTCATCCTCTGCATCTTCATTAGATTTATTAAGGTGAGTCTCTCACATTTGTAAGATTGGGGTTCAACTTTCAGTAGAGAGAACATTATTTTCTTTGAACTTTAGAAAGTGTTTAAAGAAAAATACAACTAATTCTGTGATCTGATTTTCAAGGGCATCTTCTTCGTTTTCACCTTCAAGCTTTAGAATATCAAAACCTACTTCTACCTTAAAAACGTAGACCCGTAGAAAGGTTTCCTCGTTGGAGCTATTGTCATGTTTCTTGGCATCTGTGCAAATTGAGTTATCATTTCAGTTGTCTGCTTTGTTAGAGCTTTGTTGAGCATTGCCTTTATTGGGTCTGAGGAATTGGTTCCTCCTTGTGTGTTCATATGTGGTCGCTTGTGTCTAACAGGAAGATAATTGGATGGAACTCTCATCTCCAAGCCAAATATCTGATAGCCCAACCTTGTTTGATGGGACATGTAGGATCTAACCTGTTCTAATATCACTGATCTAGATTTAGAATTCAATCCAGGGACAACACCAACTGCTAAGGATTCGTGTGATATAAAGCCAAACTCTTCCATATTGCATCGAAAAATATTTGCAAGCGTAAAAATCAAAGCTCTGTAGCAAGATAATGAGAGAGTTTCTGAAAAGAAAATGATTTCTTTTGAAGAGATATCAGCTGTCCATTCTGAATCACAATAGGCCCATAGGGTAAACACTTTCTTATAGCTAAATAAAACTAGTAATAGTAATCTGCTACTTTAAAGCTAAACAAAGTTAACATCTACTCAGCATATATAGGTATGCGATTAGGAGTTTTATTTTAAAGCCAAACAAAATTAATAATATCCTTTCAACATGCATAGGTATGCAGATAGAGGAGAATTCCTACAAATAAGAGGTATACTAGAAAAACTGCTAATAACAGCTTATCCACCCTTGCAATTTGCTGCCAGCACTAATGTTTTTGGGTTTTATCCAATTTTTTATCATTATATATTTCCAGAAAGCTCTTGCAGCTCAGAAAACTGCTTCAAGGCCTCTGAAACCGGCATTTATGCTGTGCTGAAATTTCTCGGGAAATTTTAATTGTCCAAAGATAAGCCGGTACTCTTTTATGGTGGTCTTGAGTCAATATCGGGATCACCAACTTCTCTCCCAGTTTATGTAATTGACAACTTTAGGCTGTGCTTGATACTCGAGGAATATTTATTCTCTCTTCAACATAATGATTTATTGATGGAATTAGTTTATGCATGAAATTTATACATGTTATCATTATTCATTCTTCTAGAGTCCAAGTGCTTGCAAAAGACAGTTCAAAATGGATATATGTAAGGATTATTGTGTTAACCCTTGAACTAGCAAGATGAATTTGATGACTTATGCATTGTGCTTTTTTCATAACTTAGCTGCAAGAATTTAGTGTAAAAAGTTCAGTGGCACATACCTTCAAACACTGTTATTAGACACATTATTTAGACCTCATGCTTTATAAGCCATTTAAATTTTTCTTATTTTCAGGTGTCAAGATGAATTCATGTTTGATATGGTTGATGCCAAGCTTTTGATGGTGTTCATGTTTAGTGTGTTGGACAATTTTGTTTCAGATTTATGTTCATATTTAAATTGCAAGTATTGATGTTCCTGAATGAGTGTATGGATGTTTTTTCTCGTTCTTATCTGAGAAGTTTCCTCAATATTTATTTTGTCAGAAACTTCTCTTTTATGCTCAACATCTCCAGAAATGTTGCCTTTTTTAAATTGGTGAACTGAGGATTGCAATGGGTCCCTCACCTGTAATAATGGCATAAAACCTCCATAAATCAAGAAAGAGGCAAACTCATTCAAATTCTCAAATTTTGTGAACACAAGAGCCCACACCAATTTTCCTACGCAAGATTCAACTGCAAAAAGTGCTAATCTATTGCTAAACCATGGATATTACACTGTCTTTTCTTTTCAGTGCAACAGAAGCCATTGAAAGACATGGAGGATAAAACAAAATAGAACTAGAGGGAATGGGACTGCTCCAGAAATTCTTATGGAATATTCTATCGAAATTTCTTGCCTGTCATCTTACCCACTCCGCTTTTCATCTAAGGCATTTCGTTTGAAGGAGTTAGGTCATTTGTTTAGTAATGGGCCCTTCAGAATGAGGAGGTGGAATAGATTGCTTCCCAATGCTTTTCATACATAATCAGACCCTGCACTGCTTCTTAATCATTTACGGCATATGCTTATTGAAAGTCTCCTACAAAAAGAAAGAGTTAGATCTCCTATTGCATAAGTCTACAATTATAGAGCCCCGTATCAAACACAGCATGACCATAACAGAGCAAGACCAGCCATTACCTTCTTGCAAGCCTCAAACCGGTGAACCTGGATTGAGAACCATAACCCCACATTCAAACACACAAACAAACAAAAACCCATCTTGCCGGCACTTGAAGACCTAAAATTTTAATACATTTTCAGAGCAAGGGATACCGCCGTGGTCAAAAAGACAAGAAAGTATCATATAGTCGCATCTTACTCGAAAATTCCACTGACAAGATACGGATACGAGTATCCGTTTGGATATATGCGTACGTCAATTTTAAAAAACCTTGCGTCTTGGATACGTCCGTAATATATATTAAAAATATATATATATATATATATTTTTTTTTATGTACATCTACTCATTTTACTCATTTTTAGTCCATAAAAACTGAAATAGTAATACAAAACTTGAATCAATGAATGTGATCATATACTACTTTGCACATTTTATTGATCATGTGGCTGCCATACATATGATATACGAATATCATGTTAAAACTTAACATGAATACGAACAAAACTTGAAATTTGAAAAATATACTAAATGTTCAAATTTTCAAAACAAACAATATACTTAAGATTTTACATTTATGATTTCATTGTTCATGTGGCTGCCATACATATGATATAGGAATACCACAAATCTAGTATATCATCTAGATTTTCCTCAAAATCAACACCAAAAACTCTCATTAACTCCATCTCCGCTCCTGCGATCCTAAGGATCTTCGCCATCAAATAATGGGGTAGAGCATTATTTAGTGTTTACTACATATTAGTCAAATATTTTAAAAAAATGAAATAGAACTTTTATTGGGTGCTCTCATTATCCGCCGCGTATCTCGGGAGTACCGCGGATCCGACATCCTCTCCGTATCGAGATCAGTCCGCGAGATCCATGCAAGGATGATCATCTACATCCACATTTATTACATTTTCTTCACCACCATTAACAATCCAGCCATACCACAACCAAAAACATTCATAGCGACATTACTGAATCAAACAGACATCCTCTCCGATTGAGAGAGAAGGATGAAGTATTATCACCATCAGCCACATCCACATTCATAGCTTTCGAATCACCAGCTTCAACAAGACCAGCTTCAACAATTTCTGGGAGATCTCATAGACAAGTCCAGACGTACCCTAGTCTCACGGGTTGCATGTTTTAAAGTGGGGTGATACATAGAATCTATCTGCATGAGGACAAGGAATTCAATGGAGCTAGATACTGTAAGAAGGCCACCCATATGTACAACTCGGAAGTCCTTAAAATACTGGATACAATTCATGTAACAGATCTCATTACCTCTAATTTGTTGTACGCCAACTGAAGTTCCTCTTTCAACATCACCACCTCATATCGGATACCATATTCATTCTTCTCTTCCTCGCCTCAACTTGCGATTCCAACGGGGTGCAGCTGTCACCCCACAGAACTCTGCGCAAAATCCAGTCATAGCATGCTTCATTTTTGCTAGGGCGCCATGTTTTTGTGAAATGCTCTTCAATGAAGTTTTGTTTGTTTTTCCCTTGTATTTCCAACTCCATCTTCCTCAAGAATGCCTCTGAGCATCACTTGGGTGATCCACCTTCTATGTTCCCTTTGATCTTCGATTAGACTCGACACTTGTGTATGAGGGATCCCAAAGCATTTCATCTGCCATCTTCCAATCCTTGAGATGTAAAGAGAGAAGCCTTTGCTCTCATAAAACAGACCCAAAGAATACTTTTTACAATTGCTACCAAAAAGCGCACAAATATGCAAATGCAGGAATAATGCTACAATCAAATGATCTCAGATTCTCCATGCTGCCTGACATGCGTAACTGAGGAGAGAAGAATAATGTCTCACAAAAATGCTATGAATGCAAGGAGCTCACCCATGCAAAGCTCGTATGGCAAAGGGAGACGATCATAGAGAGATCTGCTTCACAAAATTTGGCAGTCTTTTTGTGCTGTTTTGTGCTGCTGGACACATTTCCATGTTTCCTATAATCAAAAGATAGATAGCTAAGATATCATGGATTAAGAGGTATGAAAGACCCCTCTTCTATCTGACAAGATGGTAATTGACGATGAGATTGAGTTTTGTGTGATGCCTATATTTGCTAAAAGATCCGCAAGACGATTACTCTCTTGGTAGCAATGAAGGAGAAAGATATTGTTGTACATGAGAGGTAGGATTATTGCCTCCCCCATGATATTTTCAATCTTCCAACTGAGAATTTTATTATTTTCATTGCTTTTATAATGATCATAGATTATTCTTCAGCTACAACATTTTGAATTCCTTTCTCACCTGCCATTTTCATAGCTTTGAGAAGCGCAATGGCATCCACTTCATTATTTGTTGTGTTAGGAATAAAAAAGAACATCCACAGAGCGACAGGAGTACCTCGAGAAGCACCATCAAAATTCGGTTTGGTGTATCCTGGTGATGGGGATGCCATTTTGCTATTTTTCTTTAATCTTGTGCATCTCTTAACTCCTTAACGGGTTGTCTAAAACATTGTCTTACAAGGGTAGAATGGTTAAAATGCACCTTTGTGAAGATAAAAAATGCTGGATGTTTGTTCAGTTACAGCTTGAAAGTAAAACTGACTCAAAGCTTACCTAGAGTAGAGAAATTTTGATCAGTGCTTTCTAGAATAATAGGTTAGGCATGTAAAACCATGTAACTATGCTAGAGAGATTATGTAATTTTCTTAAGAATCAGGATGCTATTCACATTGTTATCTTTGTTTTGTTATTTTTTTAAAAATGGAATAAGTTTTTGGTTCTAGTCTTATGAGAATGTTTGCTGGAATTTCAGGGTAATGCAGAGTACCTGAGGTACCATGGTTTGCAGGAGTTTGATAGGTCTATGCAACATTTGGAGGAACAATATAGTGTATGTTTATAATTGCATTCCTTTTCAAATCTTTATTTATTTTTATTCTTTGGCTTCTGTTTCTGCCATAAAATTTTCTGGTAACATAACGACAAAAATTATAGCTATCTAGAGAGGAATTTATTTGAGGAAACTCAGTGAGTAGCTTTTGATTTAAAACATAGATTATGATGGAAATGATTGATAACCAATTTTTGATTCAAAAGATAGATTATGATGAATATGATTGATAACCAATCAATACCTTACACTTCACTATAACAAACTTTTCTTGCTCTCTTTTGGACAATTTCTTTTAGGTTTACAGAATCTCAGCAGGATTGGATAAGTTTCTTCCTTGTATTTATCTTTTTAATAGAATGTTTTCAACAATGGCATCCCAGTTTACACTAAGATTACATGTCTACAAAAATGGGAAAATTCATTTTGTTGTTACTATACCTGTCTGTTTGTTTGGTTCCTTTTGAAACTGCAGAACATGCCATCCTTAACAATCTGTCCTGTTTTGTGCTTGGGTTTGATTTGTCCAACAACTTTTTCCCTTTTTTCGACTATGCAACCTATAATATATAATGAAACAAATAGTTGCATCAATCTAGCAAAAAGGTTTACAAGGGATATCTCTCCCTAAAAGCATAGTTACCATGTTCGAAAAGTTCAGGTTGTTTGGATAGGGAAAAAGTTCGAAGTTCGAATTTTGTACAAATTCGGTTCGGTTCAGTTTGGCTCGAAAAAAATTATAAATTTAAAAAAATATAAAATGTGAATAATTACCAAAAAAATTATAAAAACTAAAATACTTATTAATAATATACTAAAAGTTTAACCTAAAATAATTAAATTTATGTAACTAGTTACTAAAGTAACTTAAACATTCGGTAATAAATTCAAGTATTACTATTATCAAGTATTAATCTCTACATATTGCTATTAAATTATTAATGTCTCTAAATAATAAGAAGTTGCTAGGTCCAAAAAGGTGCAAATATGGATTTTATGAAAATAAGAAAAATATTGCCATCAATGCGTAGAGCTCGAGAAAATATACACTTTTAGAGAAAACGACACCGGAAACTGAGCCACAGAATAAAAGTTATGGCACATGCAAGTTTTTGCTGCTACATTTTCCCGGACCCTTTCCAAAAATGGCAAATTTTTCTCTCGTGAAAAAAATCCAAAAAAAATTGCCAAAAAAGGAAATTTTTTTTTAGACCCAAATGAACCTAGCGAACAAGTTCGGTTTTCCCTTGAAAATTCGTTCCAAACTGAATTTCGCCTATGTTCGTATGAACATAGTAACTATGCTAAAAAGTCCGGAAAGGCTATCATCTAACGCCGTGATCCAAAAGGGAATGAGTCAATGTATTTACAAAAATTATAGAGATTCTATCACATAGTTGTATAAATCATTTCCATTCCATCCACCATGGAAATCTTGAAAAGACATTTATCAAGTATCATTCTACAAAGCCCTTGGTATACAGATTCATCCACTCTATTCAGTTGTTTGTCTCTATTTATGCCATCGCTGAAGCTCAGGATCCTGAAGGTCTCACCACCAAAAAAATATTTTTCTAGCCTTGAAGCTAGGTCCCAAGCATCTCGAGGCCCTTTATAGTGCCAACAAAGGAAAGTAGAAAAAGCCTGCCAAGCTGTCCACGTACTTTTAGGAGGCATTGCACTTGAAAGTTTATAACCCTTAACATTACCATATAACAAATTCGGATGGATCCCTTGATTACATAAATGCATTGAGCATCTTGGATTTGATGACAAACAAGAATCTTCCATGGAGGGCTCTCTCTACCCATTTTTGAGCACAATCCACTCGTTGAGATCTTTAGGGTCTCGTAAGACCCCTCAATGTCTTGGCATTGTCCGATATCCCGAATCACCAAAGCAAGCACCTTGAGCTCCACCTTATTTGCCCGAAAGAAAGCCTCTCTCCACCTCTATTAATATTTTATGGGCCATCTGTGAAGGAAAAAGGAAATAGGATTAGTAGTCACATCCTTATGCTGAAATTATATCAATGATTGTGACATTCCCAAAAAGGGTAAGATTCCAAACTTGAATCATGTTTTCAAATTTAGCCATAATCTACTTCCATTGATTAGTAACAAAGAGGAAAGTGCTAGAGGGGATCTCAAAGTACTTGATGATTTCCTTGGATTACAAGCCTCGCATTTGATTTAACCAATTTAGATGCTCATCTTGACCACTAATGTAGGAACATTCGGGTTCACTTGCAATCTTGCATCACAAAAAATAGTTAAAAGTTAGAAGAGTAAAAGCTTAAGCAATGTTGCGTAGCTTTGCATGACCTTGCACAATTCTGCACTTTGTGTTGGAATAAAGGAGGCTTGACATAAAGAGTTTGATGTTTTGTACATCCTATGGAGTCGTGCTTTGGGAGCTTTTGCGTGAAGGACCTGCCGTGAACTGCACAAAGACATTATGAGCTTATGCACTTTGTAGATCCTGTGTTCTTGCTCACCACAACTTCATGTTACCTAAACACATCGGGCTTCAACTTCATGCTACCTAAACACATTGGGCTTGATCCATTTTCTTCTCTAACTAGATGATCGAGTGACTTGGTATGTTTTGATCGGAGGAAAAGGCCCCCACAAGTGACTACCTATTAATTGGATGGATTGAATCAACAGTGATCTGATAGAGTTAGGAAATCTTTATAAAGGTGTCTTTACTTTCTTCATCCAAACTCTATAGATATAGGTAATCGATGAGCATACAAGGCATCCAAAGATCCAAAAAGATCAAGAGAGCCTTGGACCAAAGAGCTTAAAAGCAAGAGAGAGCCGAGGTGAGTTGAGAAGTAAGGAAGCATTTGTAGAGAAGCGAGGTCCGATTAGCTTAGGTGAATCGTATAAAAGATCCACTCGGGAGCCGAGTCAGTCCTAGGGGTTGATTTTTTTATGGGAATTTTTATAGAATCTTCATTGTAAGGCTGTAATAAGATTGTAATGCTTTGTACCCAAGTTTGTAATTTTCCTCATTGATTAATTGAAGAAGCTTTTGTTGTTTCATTCGAGTTATGTAGGGACATTGCTTTTGTCAAGTCGTTCTCTAAGAATATATGGGTTGTGTGGTGTAAGGAATATCTTCATTGAGACCCCTAACCGCGACTATTTCATTTTGGTATTAGAGAGAGATTTTAAGACTTTTAGGTGAGTGATTTTTTAATAGTTTGTTGCTTTCTATATGTGTGAATATGAATAGAAAGTGGTTGTAGGTATCTTCCAACGTTTAAGCTATTGGGTAGAAGATGTAGCTTGCAATATTTTGTTAGTACCATTGTCGTGAGGACATTTAAAATGGCACAAAGCTTTTTTATGATGGGAATGGGAATTAGACCACTTAGAGTGGCTATGTTAGCAGATTTGTTGAGAGGTAAGAAAAGCCTAAAACTATGGAGACGGATCAAAGAAATTGAGTTGGTGATGAATGAAATGAAATGTTTTTAATTATGTTAACAAGATTGAAGGTCTATGGGACCATTGAAAACTTCAATTGTTTAAAGATTTGTGGCCTAGTGGTATGTTTTAGAAGGTTGCTCCTCTTCTTGCTGAATTGAGTTAGCATCTCCTCCAAACCTTTTATTTTGTGTACCTTGAGCATTCAAGGATGAAATACTCCTCTGTTTTGACTGCCCATGTATTGCATAGAACCAAAGTCCTCTTTTCCACAGTTCCTTAGGCGTTGTCTATCTTCTTGTCTCACATCTAAGCCTGTCGGAGCTAGTCCTTAGTTGAGCAATGATGGTCTTTTCCCTCCATTTACTTTGAGCCCCTATATATAAACTTTTTGTAATGTTCATATGTCAGGTTGAACTCTGTAATATAGTGCTTATGCTTCCTACTTGTTTTCTTCCTCCACATCCCCAAGCTAAAATTTTCATTCACATGGTTATTTATGTCTTTGTAAGATTTGGGCATTCATCTAGGCCAATATCCTAATTGTTCATCCTTTTGTGGTTTTGCTTCATCCACCGGTTATTTCGTTTGTGCAACTCTTCGCTTTTTGTAGCCTTAGGCCACCTGTTGGCCTTCATGTTCTTTTTTGTAACATATAAGCCTAGTCATAGCGGTTGCCTTTAAAGGGAATGTACTTGTTTCAGCCAAGATGATTTCATAGGGGACTATAGTCTTGATTCTGAAATTGTTTGTTATTAGTTGCTTTTGGATCCTTTCTATTTGCCTCGATTTTGAACTTGTCATTCCACTAGCCCATACCTCGCAACTTTACAACACCGGCATGATGAGTAATAAAAAAAAAAGGATCTTTGTGGTCTTTCAATCCCATAGCTCTAGTGACTCTAATGAAGATGAAGCATTGGAGGTCAAAGATGAAGAGTTGGAAGAAGAGCACAAAGATATGTATTTGAGCTATTTTGACGATTGGAGGAGGTCACGCTTGGATGTTCTGAACTATTTATGAAGCTTATGTCTTGATGATCAAATTGACTAGATCACATAAATGGAGACATATTTTGGCTACAAAGCAATAGAGGACCCTAAGAAAGTTCGTTTTGTTTGTACAAAATGAAGGGGCTTGCATCTTTATGGTTGGATCATATTCAAAACGACAAAAAGAAAATGAAAGGAGAAGATAAAAACATGGAAAATGATGGTTTGCAAGATGAAGGAAAAGTTATTACCTGTGGATTATCAATTCAACTTGTTCAAGATGTTGCAGAACCTAAGATAAAAGGAAATGTGTGTTAAGGATTACATAGAAGAGTTCTATCACTTAACAATTCACACTGTTCATACAAAATGTGGCATACAAAATGTTTCAAGGTATGTTAATGCCTTGTGTATTTCCATTCACCTGTATAATACGCAATCCAAACTTATATGAGGTATGTAGATTTTGAAACATACCTCATATAAGTTTCTGGATTGTAGTGTTTGCAGAAAATTTTTATATGATCAGCAACCTTTCCAGGAGTAACAAGTTTCAAAATCTATCTTTTCAAATGTGTCAATTTTCTCAAGTGTTTAAGAGGTGATTACATTTTTCAGCAAGAGATTTTGGCCTTTCGTAATTTTTTAAATTAATAGGGCAAATATCTATTAGGTTAAAATTTTTAACCTTTCATCTGAATCATAGTGTCTAGAACAAAGTTTTATAAGATGATTTTTGGAAGGCTAAATGATTTAGGAAGCGATTTGCATGTTAGGACATTTTTTTGGTAGAATGAGCAAGAGTAGCTATATTTTATTCTCAAGCCATTGTTTGCACTTGTAGAGGGCGATGAAACCTTTGTTAACCTAGAAAGCAAAGTTGGATCACCATTTACAGTTACACTACTATTCTTCCATGTTTCAGGCCAACGTACAATATATTAGGCTGTTACTTTCAGTTTCAAGAAGTCTGACTTCCTAAATAAGATATACTTTATTATTGTCACTTTGTCTTTGCAATCTCATTTGGATAATTGTTCTTCATTTTGCATGGTGGCCAAATGAGCCACTTCTCTCATGTGCTTGATGTCTAAATAAGTGCCTACTAAAGCAATCTCTATATTCTGCTTAGAGTTAAGATACTTGATTTGTGGTTTAATTGGAATGAGCAAAGGTCATAGAAAAGTTTTCAAGAAATACATGTGCATATGTCCACAAGTAAGAAGGGGAGTATATAAATTTTTATGTATTTTCAAATATACATAAATTTTTTGCAAGAAGGATTTGGGGTAGTGGGAAATTGTGAGTTTCATACCATGTACATAATTAATCATGTGTATTTTCGAATACACAAGGTTTTTGATAAAGGATTTGGGAAAACACCGGGAATTGTGAATTTCATACCATAAGTCTTAACTTCTATTCCCACGGGGTCTTGTGTACCATGCGGACACTTGGATGTAGGGTCGAACATATGCCAATGCATCGACCTAAGCCCATCTCTATGTGTTGCCATGGGGGCACCTAGAAATAGTGGTCAAGTGGAACCATATCAAGAACCCAAACCCACCTCCATTTTCTCTATGGTCTCTTCCCTAATGTTTATATTAACATTTTATCCCAAGGGGTTTGGGGCATGCAATGGGGTGCCCTTTGTAAGCTCCGGGTTCCATTCCCATTCTTTTGTGCGCCTAGTAGTAAGCATGGGGACATCTAGAGTTAGGGGTTGATTTTATGGCAATGTGATGCAAGAGCATCCTAGGAAAATCAGCCAACTTAGTCGTGCAAGAGATAACATGGCACATAGGTGTTGAGAGCTCTTCAGGACTCGCAGAAGTCATTGTGCAAGAATGAATCAAGGAGGAAGGCGAGGTTTGGCTAAGGCATGAGGACCATGCCTAAGAAACGATGTGGAAAATGAGCATGCAAGAGGAGAGCACACATGAGGAAGAAGTATGCGCAAGGTGCAAGAAACAGGGGACAAAAAAGTTTGTGTGAAGATGCAAGGAGGTGAAGACTTGTCGAGAGGTTAAGGCAAGAGGCACACAAAGGCATGTTTCCTAAGATTTGAAGGAGGCACAAGTGCATGAAAAGTAATAGTGCGACAACATGGAGGATGGAAGAAGATGACAAAGGATGAGCTCAAAGTGAAGACGTTTAGGAAATGGAACCAAACTTGTTGTGCAAGGATTGAAGTTTGGTGCAAGAATGAGGCACAAAGCATGAGAAATTGAGTTGATCATTCAGACTTGAAGGATCTTGGAATTGACCAAGATGCAAAGGATAAGTTGTCATGAACACATGACACATGGGGATTGGATGCATAGATCCCCAATCTCACATGGAGTGGCATGCATGACAAGAGAAGATCTCATTTTTAAGGATCGGATCTCTCGATAGAGGAAGATTGATAAAGGACACGAATTTGATGCGGGGATATCTCGAGGAGGCAAGATGTAGATAATTTGTGGAAGAAGCAAATGAGTAACCTCGAGAGAGATAAAGGGTGAAGAGAGTGGCAAAGCGAAGAAGCTGCCGAGGAAGTGGTTTGTAGCCACCAAAACCACCATGAATGGTGTGGTAGATAGAGGGAAAGTTACTTGACAGAGCCATAAATAATTGTAAAGCAAGGGGTATAGATGTCGAGCCAAAGAGAGGGCTAACATGAAAAAGGGTAGGAGCTTGTGAGAGTAAGGAGCTAGAAATCTCAAGAGATGAAGAGGATATTTAGATATGAGGACTAGATGGTGAAGCGTAAGAGCCATTGAGTTGCATTGTATTATTTAGGGTAGCTACGAGCGGGTATGCTATAGGAAGAGAGCTCTATGATGAACTCTATAACCAGATCATGTATTCTTTAAATCATAGTATGCATACTCGGCGAGTACTCGCCATTTTTTCCCTTGGTCGAATATTCGCAGGAAAAACTTGCCAAAACCTGCACAGCCGAGTTTTGGTGAATAATCGCGAGTCTTTGGTGAATACCCGCGAGTCTTTGGCGAATACTCATGAATACTCGTGAGTTTTTGGCGAATATTCGTGAATACTCGCGAGTTTTTCGCGAATATTCGCAAATACTCACGAGTTTTTTTTTGAGGCACTTTTTTTTTAATATTTCGCTTAAAATTGAAAGGATGATACCCAAATGAGCCCACTTGCCCCACTTTTGTAATTTTACTTTCACACTTTTCAAGGAAAAGCACTCATAAAGCAACATCCCTCTTATATTTGTCCAAAGACTAGAGAAAGAAAGAGTGGATATGATTTTGCAAGAGCGTATCCAAGGACGTACTATAGGAGACACATGTAGGAGCAACCTACATTAGCACAAAGAAGGGGACATGGAATCCGCAAAGAAGAAGCAAATAACACAAGTATGATTTTGTGCAGCAACTAAGAATTGCAATGGAAAGATAGAAGAAGATTGATCCCACGAGGAAGATGGGTAGAGCCATCCATTGTGAGGAAGTCAAAAACTGCAAGAGAATCACCAATCTGAGGCAGTGAGGAGAGAAGTAACTAACTGGCAGAATTGTTGTTCTGATGCAGTTAGGTGAGCAGTCACAAACTGGCAGAATTGTTGTTCTGATGCAGTTAGGTGAGCAGTCACAAGAGGTTTTGCCAAGCGATGAAACAATTATCCTGAAGTTGATAGGAGCACAACTCTCATTGTGCACTGCACCTAGAGAACCCGCCGGGAAGAGGAAGAAATTGTTAGTGCGAAGTTGATATAGTGTGATTGATATCATGTGCAAAAAGAAAAGGTCTGCAGTAGAGGAGCATATGGAAGAAAGAAAGAAAAGGAGAGGCAGAGGGAGTAACCTGCAAGGAGGAAAATCAGCCCGAAGCTGATAGGAACTGCACAATTCAGGTTGTACTTAGTAAGACAAAAACCAACAAGTAATCAACCTGATGCAATAGAGCATAGAAGGGAAGGCACAAGTGTCTTCACTCATAAAAGGTTGAGTAGTTGGCATGAAGTGGAGGGGCTGAGAGTATCAGTCTGTCTACACAGATCGAGGTGCATTGATGCAGATTGTAATGCCCCTTTTTTGGACAAATTAGAACACTAGATTTTACAGCAAACCATTATACTGAAAATATTAAATTTTTGTATTTATATTAAAACCCTTGTAGATGAAATTACAGGAATTTTCTCATTTTTACAACAAATTCAGATTTTGCAACAGTTACAACAAAATGCAGCATTTATTTATGACACAGATGAACATGAAAATGGAGAATTTAACCTTGAAAACAGCCCCCAATGATGACATCAGGCCCTAGACATATGACGCCAGCCCTAGAAATGCTTCCAAAAGTGTAATGCCAGCCCTAATATTGATGCCCTAGCGTAGATCTGGAACTTCCACGCTGTCCTGATTATTTGTCATTTGATGGAGCTGATTTCTGATGTAGACCAGATCTGAAGCGCATATGTAGTCCTTGGATGGAACGACCAAACAAACCCTGAGGATTTTTGCCCTATGATGCTCCACAGGAGGGCTTTCGTCCTCTGAGGCTGAAATCTGAAGTGGAATACTCAAACTCACAAATAAGTTGGATGATTGAAAGGTTGATATCCAAATGAGCCCACTTGCCCCACTTTTGTAATTTTACTTTCACGCTTTTCAAGGAAAAGCACTCATAAAGCAACGTCCCTCTTATATTCTGTCGCTGACCTGTTTTATTAAAAATATAACCTTTTTAATAATATAAGTTGCCTTTGTAATAAATACAACATAAAGTTACTTTTAGCCAACTTAAGTTAAATTATTAATCTATTTACCTTGCACCACCCCTTTAGCCTACGGGAAATGAAGGATAGGCTACGGGTCTTCCGATTTATTAAATTCGGAAAAGGGGACATGACATAGAGTAGAGCAAGTGGAACACCGAGAGTGTTGTGCTGAAGGGTCACTTGGGAGACAATAGGAAAAAATAATAGAATGGAAAGGGAAGGTCGTCTTTGAGCATTGAGAAGCGAGGTGAGGGTAGTGTTCAAGGATGGGGACATTTGATAAAGGAGACAGAGATAGGTGGGTGTAGACCCATGAGAGAAAACATCGGGTGAATGATGCAAGAGGGGTCAAGAGTAGAAGGAAAGCTTGTTAAGGTAGAATAAGCGCAAAGGTAGTTGTGTTCATTTTTCTCCATGGCTAGTAGAAGGGTTCTACCATTTCGACCCATTTGAGCGAGGGCTCACAAATTTTGTCGCCTAGGAAGTCCGACATAGGAGCATCCTAGGAAAATCAACCAACTTAGGAGCTGCGTGAGGATAACATGGCACAAGGGTGTTGATAGCTCTTGATGGATACACACAAGTCATTGTGTAAGAATAAGTCAAGGAGGAAGGCAAGAGATTGGCTAATGCATGAGGAGCATGCCTATGGTGCGGTGTAGCAACCGAGAGCGTGAGAGGAGAGCGTAGAAGAGGAAGAAGTATGTGCAAGGTGCAAGAAACAAGAGAGCTAAGGATAAGGTTCATGCGAAGATGCAAGGAGGTGAAAACTTGCCAAGAGGCTAAAGCAAGAGTGTGTGAAGGGATGTTGCGCAAGAGTTGAAGGTGGCGCAAGTGAAAAAAAAGAGGAGTGCGAAGACAACATAGTTGATGGAAGAAGTTGAGGGAGGATGAGCCCAAGGTGAAGACACATAGGAAATGGAATGCATGAAGTTGCACAGGATTGAAAGGTGGTGCAGAATAAGGTGCAAAGTGCGAGAACTTGAGTTGATCGTCGAGACTCGAGGATCTTGGAATTGAGCATGGTGTAGAGGATAAGATGTCAAGAAGAGGTGGCACTTAAAGATAAGTGCATGGATCCCAATCTGACATGGAGTGGCATGCACGACAAGATAAGATTTGATTTTGAGGATCATATCTCTAATGAGAAGACTATGGACGCGGATTTGATGGGAGGAGATATCAAGTAGGTGAGATATAGGTAATCTATGGTAGAAGCAAATGAGTAACCTTGAGAGAAAGAGAGAAAGGATGAAGACAAAGGGCAAAGCAAAGAGCTTAGAGAAAGTGGCATGTAGCCACCAAAGCCACCATGAATGGTGTGGCGGTTAGAGGACAAATTTACTCCATAAAAATTCATAGAGAGCTCTAAAGTAGGGGTAGAGAGGTTGAGTCGAAGAGATGGATGGCATGATAGAGGTGAAGGAGCTAGAAAGCTTAAGAGATGGATAGGATATCCATATTTGAGGACCAGAGATAAAGAAGTGTAAGACTCATTGAGATGCATTGTATTATCTAGGGTAGCTAGAAGTAGGTAAGCCATAGGAAGAGGGTTCGCAAATGAAACTTTGTAACCAGATAATTTATTCAATATGCAATAGGGTAAAATACTTTTTCATGCGTAACTCCGTTGTGTAACTTTGATGGCTACGTGTTATGGTATCCCTTTACTAGGAACCTTGGATGCGATCGCACCGTTTGGTATCAGAGCTTTGGTTACAGCTCTGGGAGGAAAGCAACTCGGTGGAGGAAGGATACACAGGATTGTGAGTGGAGATCTCATAGTAGTAGTTCCGGTGTGTTGATAAAGCACCTACGTAGTCTTGTGATTTAAGTATCCCAACACTTGGGAGCAAGGACAAGTGTTGTGGGTTGAAGAGGAATCTTAAGAGTTCGAGTTGAGAAGGAAGAATGGCTAAGTAAGAAGAGACGAGAGATGTGGCTAGAGTCCAGTGGAAGAATTGTGAAGGTAGATTGAGATAAAGGAGGGGAGGAGAGTTTAGATTTGTTAAAGATTTGAAGAAGGGGTGGAAGAATCAAGCATCTCAAGAGAATGTAAGAAAGACACCTTGTAGTGTTGAAGATGGTAGATCTGGGAGTATCAAACCAATAAGAAAGGGATCCTGCTTTCGAAACTTGCAAGACGAGAGGTTATAGGGAGATAGGACATTGATATATCGTTGGAGGTAGGCAATTAACACAAAGGGGAAAGAATGACAAATCACCCAATGAGAGGCGATTATTGTGCAAAAGAGACATGTTGCGCGAAAGAGGAGATGCCAACAAAACACTCAATGGAAGTAGTTACTAGACAAGGAAGAGTATGTACCAATAGATCTTCGAAAGGAAGCGAGTTAAACACATAGCAAAGAGAAGAGAAACATAGATTGTTGAAGGAAGGCACTCTCCCCCAAATGTCATAAATAGTCATTGAAAAGGGAAGCATTGATAGATGGGCAAAGGGAGGCGGTCCAAACACAAGGATAGACAAAAGATAAGCGTTGGCAAATCATTGAACAAAGACAATTGTGCTCAAAGGAAAAGAATGTCAACGGATCGTTGACAAGTGGCGACTAAATGCGGGAAAGAGAAAAGAGAGTATCTTTTTCCGAGGAGAGTTGGGTAGAAGTTGTGGGTGAAGAAAAGTTTTTCTTTACTATAAGAGAAGTGGGGAAAGGACAAAGAGAGGAAGAAAGGGAAAGTGCTCGTAGATTCGGAATGTGCAAAGGCAAGGCCTAAGGAGTTCTCCATACGTAGATGGGTAGGGAAAAAGAAGAGAAAATATAACACATAATGATGTTGTAAGGATGACCCAAAGTCATGCATTGCTGAGGATGTTAAGTGAGTTAATATTCAAAGTAAATGCACGATGGAGCTCACTGCAGAAGGAGAAGATGGGAGTACAGAGCACGAGAGCCCAATAGGAGAAACGAACAAGGGAGTGCCCTACAAAGAAGAGAAACCAATGGTAATACTAGTTGGGTAAGTTGCCTTGGGAGGCAAGGAATGAGGAATGTTGCCATGTGAGCAACACAAGGAAGATGAGGATGGTGCAATGTCTCTCGGAAGAGAATACTTACATGGAGGTAGCACTAGTAGATGATGGTGAGAGGAATGCTACACCAAAGGAGAGACAACAAGAGTCTTTGCACAAGGAGTAAAATCACCCCAAAGCTTTTAGGAACTGTGCAATTTCGGTTACACTGAGCAACAAGACAAAAAGCAATGAGTAATCAACCCGATGTTAAGGAGCATAAAAGGGAAGGCACAAGTGTCTTCACGCATAAAAGGTTGAGTAGTCAGCTTAAAGCTTTCTTGAGGGGAATGAGAGTATCATTTCGGTGCAGAGATTGAGGTGCACTAAAGCATAGTAGAGGAAGTGGAGCAATGACAATGTTTTGACAAAAGGGTCTCTTGGTAGACAATAGGAAAGAGGAGAAGGTAAAGGGAAGGATGCCCGTGAGAATCGAGAACCGAGGTGAGGGAAAAGTGTTCAAGGACCGGGACACTTGGTAGAGGAGGCAAACACATGGGTATAAACCCACGAGAAAAATTATTAGACGAATAACACAAGAGAGGTCAAGAGAAGGCAAGCTGCTGAATGTTATAAGCGAGGAGTGTAGTCATTTTTATCCATGGCCAACGAGACATGTGCTACCATTTTCGACCCTTGTGAGCAGCTGGCTCACAAATTTTGTTACCTAGGGAGTCCAATGTAGGATCATCCTAGGAAAATTAGCAAACTCAAGAGTGGTGCAAAGATAACATGGCACAAAGGTGTTGTAAGATCTTGAGGATAGACAAAAGCCATCACACAAGATTGAGTGAAGAGGTAGGTGAGAGTTTGGCTAAGGCATGAGTAGTAGGCTAAGGAACACTTGTAGAAAATGAGGGGGTGAGAGGATATCACAATAAAGGAAGAAGTATGTGTAAGGTGCAAGAAGAAAAGGAGAGAAGGTTTGCGCTAAGACACAAAGAGTTGAAGACTTAGTGAGAGGCTAAGGCAAGAGGTGCACGAAGGGATGTTTTGCTAGAGTTGAAGTTGGCGCAAATACATAAAAATGAGTGTTAAGATAACATGGAGGATGAAAGATGAACCCAAGGTGTAGATGCGTAGGAAATGGAACATAGGAAATTGTGTGAAGACAAGGTGTGCAAGGATTGAAGGGTGGCACAATAACGAGGTGTAGAGCATGCTTGAGTTGATTGTTGGGACTCGAAGGATCTTGGAATTGATCAAAATGTGGAGGATACTCTCCTTGATCTTCCACACTATTCATGGTGGCTTTGGTGGTGTAGGCCACTTCCTTTGGCACTTACTACATTGTCCTTTGTCTTTGCCCCTTCTCTCTCCCTCAATGTTACTCATTTTCTTTTCTTGCGGATTACCTATAGCTCACTTCACCACATCAAAAAAGCCTCCTTTGTCAATTTTTCCTCTATCAAAGATCTAATCCTCAAAAACTAAATCTTCTCTTGTTGTACACCCCAATCCATGCTAGATTGGGGATACACGCACCAATCTTCGCATGCCACGTGTTCGTAAGCAAGGAATGGACCTAATCCCACCCGTATGTTTTGTGATAGAGATACATGGAGGTATGGGCCGAGTGTATCCATGTGAAGGACCCGAGATCACCTCCATGTTCTCTATGAGTGTAATCCGAATGTTTATGCTATCATCTTAAGTCAATTTGGATGAGCACAAGTGGTAATAACATTATTAATTCATAGTGGGGCCTTGATCTCAAATCCCTTGAGACAAGATAAATTGTCAAACTTAGGTAATATTTTACATCCATCTTGCGCATACTCTAACAAGCTAGGTTCTAGTAAAATTGATAGAACAAATACCTCTCACTTGTGGCAATTGAGTGGACGATTATCCAAAAAGGGAAATGTACAAAAATAAAACAATTTATTCATTGATGTGCCCAAGCTATCAATTTCACAACTTTCAAGTATTAGGTTACCTTTTATGATTAACACTAGCAAATGTTCAAAAAATCAAAATTAAAAATTATGACATTCGTCATAAAAATGCTAAGATACTGATTCGGTGGAAAACAAGGTAGGATATGTATACATTACATATCCAATATTGCTATGGCATAGATACGGTCACATGCAAATGTATCCACCGTATTCGCGCCATCTAGGCCGTAGTGGCGCAAAAAAGAAAGTTTTTATTTTATTTTTCAACATTCAAACATAAAATGACCCAATTTTCTCTTGAAAACACTGTAAAATCAGCATCGTCTTAATCTCCAAGTGATCATCTTATCCATCTTGGGAACAAATCTGACTAGGAGGGAACAAGCACAATTGACCTAAATACTCTTTATCTTATCACTTACATGCAAATATTCAATTTTTGACAAGTAACAATTGTGAGAGTAAATTTAAATCCCACCAAAAATCTGATCTTTAGGTTTGTGTGGCTATAAAACTAGAAAATAAGATCAATGACTCTCTTTCAAGACATGCATCTTGTGTTTTAATGATCATGTGAAGATGCAGACCCCACTGCATTCACCCATAAAAATTAAATTCAACTTTTTATTAAGAAAAGAAAAAGAGAAGCTATTTTATTCAAGAGTAGATGACAAAGTTACATCATCTGATTTTCGACACATGCACTACGAGACACAATACTTAGCCTGAGAGGTGTAGTGCAAAACTCTAGAATTCCAAATACAACTAAGCAGGAAATATATCACAATCCACATATCCACATTCATCAAGCAATTACAGAGTCCAAATCCTTGTATCATCTAAAGCAAGAAAAGAGTAGTAATATCCCTAATCTGTGATGACCACGAATGTGGGGGTAAACCATAACAAACAATATTGGATTTGTCCAAAGCCCGATTATGATTCCTTAGGACCTATCGAAGTCTATTTCCTAAAAGTTTTGTTGATTATGATCAATTGTACTAACTCTCTTCACAATCTCCAATGTACACAGCTACAAGCAATCTTTATGCCACAAAAGGAAATTGGTAGCATGACAAGGTCCCTTAAAGATTTGATCGAACCCAAGATATGTTGTGGTGTCTATCACATTCACTCGTATGTGGTCATCCCTATATCGGAGAGACTGGTGATCTTTCCAAAGCAAATATTAAAAGGAGTTGGATTAGACATAAACGAGGATCTTAAGCAAGCACTCAACACTTGTTGAGCATGCTCTCAAGGCATCTCATGGCATGTGATTAGATGAAGCGAAAATATTAGCAATGGAGGAGCACTTTTGAAAAAGAAGGTGAGAAAGGAAGTTGAGATAGGAAAATAACCTAATAATCTCAATAGGGATGATGGTTTAGAAATTAGTGACTCATGGCAGCCCATTATTCTTTTACTTGGAACTCATAATTGACCACCAATTAGTGCCACATTATAAATTATTTAACATTGGAGATGCGCATTAATTATTGGACAATTTATCCTTCTCTCTTCCTCATGCTCGAATGTTGGATTATATATATATATATATATAAAGGAGCCCCTAAGTGTAATTTTATCATTTTTATCCTCGATGATTGACCACATAGCATGGTCCAAGATGATGATGATTCTTAAGAAACTCATCCTATAGCATAATTGCAAGGCAAAATGCTTGCAAAATACAACATCGTTACATTTCTCGTCTGCCTTGGTTTTCTATTTTGTTTTTCTAATTACTTATGCTATAAGTTTCACTATTCTATTGGGTGAAAGTGATTGGAACATTTCCAACCAATCACATGACACTTAATTACAATTTAGGGTTGCACTCTTTAACATCGCCCAACCCCTCGACTTTTTGAATCTGTTCTTATTGAGGTTTGAGAAAATAATCAAACATTGCAAAGTTATTAAATATTACAAATTAAACAATAATAAAAACATACTAAATAACCCTAACACCGAACACCAATTTAACGTGGAAAACCTCATATGAGGTAAAAACTGCAGTCAAAACTAGATTTCCATTATAGTGAGAAACTCCATTTTTACAAATCCAGAAAACACTTCTCTCCCTTTTCACATTTTCAAATCCATTGATTTTACCAGCCTCGAGAGCCCTATATAAGTGGTTTTTATGGGTGTCTTCTTGCGAAGCACTCCGCCACTTTATAAATTGATTTAAATAATCAATTAAACCTATAACCTAACGTTTATATTAAATAATATAAACTAAAGTTTATAACATAAAAACACTTAAGAGGGGATTAAACCCTTCTTAAGTTTAATGTTCTAACACTCCCCATTAATATTAAGTGGGGTTTATATGCCAACATTACCTGTTTATACAACATTATTTATAATCTTAAAACCACAATGAGGGTTTAGGTTAGCATATCACATTTGAAGGATTTATATACTTTCATCATGCTAAACTAACTTTTTGGTACAAAATGGTACAAAAAATTTGAAATCCATAAATCAAAAGTGATGATTTAGGCTAAAGCATGATTTGTGAGACTACATCTCACATGTTTCTCATGGAAAATCTATACAAGCATCTCTAAGAGCCTTTTATAAAGTAAGGATCTCATTTACAACATGATGCTTTATTATTGGACTACATAGTAAACTTAGAGTGATAAGTTTAATAATTATTTTTTTTACAATGCTTTAAGTTGGAGCAGAAGTATAGAGGTGAAGAAGAAAACATATGGCCGACTGTTAGGAGGTGGCATTTTCATGCACACTCCCCTCAATGACAACTTTGAAAGGCCAAGCATTGCATGAAACTTGTAGAACTTCACGGCACACAATGGCTTCGTAAATATATTTGCAACTTGATCTTCATGAGACAAAACTGAGATATATATCACCACAAAGTACCTTCTCTCGGATGAAATGTATATGTATCTCTATATGCTTCGTTCTCTGATGCTTGAACTAGATTATTAACTAGAGCAATACAACTCTGACTATCACACAAAAGAGGATTACTTCCTTTAACTTCCATGTGAATTTCTTCCAATAGCCGCTTTAGCCACATGGTTTCTTTCGTTGTTTCCATTGCACTTCTATATTCTACCTCAATAGAAGAGATGAAGACTGTTGGTTGCTTTTTTACTGCTCCAAGTAATGGCACCTGTACCAAACTTGAACACATATCCAGTTATAGATTTTCTATCTATCACATCACTAGCATGGTCAAAATCACAATATCCATATAAACATGCATTATTAGAAGACGTATAATGTAAACCAAAATTAATTGTTCCTTTAATATATCTTAATATTCTTTTTGCTAACTTCCAATGATCTTGATATGGTTCTTGCATGAATCTAGATGCAATACCTACTGCATATGCAATATTAGGTCTAGTGATTGTAAGATAAATTAAACTACCTATAAGTTGCTTGTAAAGAGTAGGATTAACTTTTTCACATGTAGGTTTAGGATCAAGTTTACAACCAACTTCAATAGGAATAACAATTGGTTTACAATCTACCATATTAAACCTTTTAAGAAAATTAGTAGCATATTGTGATTGAGATACAACAATAGAATGTTTATCTTGAAAAATTTGCCATGCCTAAAAATGATGTAATAATCCTAAATTAGTCATTTCAAAGTATTGTTTCAATTTAACTTTAATTTTAAAAATTAAACTATTTGAATTGTTAGTAATAAACAAATCATCAACATATAATACAATAAGAATAATGATTATTTTCAATTTTAACAAAGAGATCATTATCAGATGAGCAGTTAGTGAAACCAATATATTTGAAAAAAATGTTATTTTTGCATACCAAGCTCTAGGAGCTTGTTTTAAGCCATATAGATATTTTTTCAATTTACACACAAAAGTTCTTTTCCAGTTCCTCAAAACCTTTAGGTTGGGTCATGTAAATTTCTTCTTTTAAATCACCATTCAGGAATGCATTCTTAACATTCATCTGGTGATTTCCCAACCATATTGAGTAGCTAAGGCAATAAGAATCCTAATGTGCTCATTTTTGCAATGGTGCAAAGGTTTCTACATAGTCAATACCGGGTTTTTGAGTAAACCCGTGAGCTACTAACTTGGACTTTGAACTTATCAATATTGCCATCAACTTTATACTTGATTTTGTAAAGCCACCTAGAGCCAACAATACTACATTTTTCCGGAGGACAAGATCCCAAGTTTGATTTTTAATTAAGGCAAAATATTCAACTTTCATGGCTTCTACCCATCTTTCGTCATGAGATGCCTCTTTGAAAGATTGGGGTTCCACTCATACATAGTCATTAAGGCATGATAGGTATGGTGGCTTCTAGTCATCTTACTAAGGTTATCAGGATTAGAGTTTTGAAGAAGAGATTGAGCCCATTTAGGTCTTTTTAGTTATAGAGGATACAGAAAGACTCTTGTTCAATTATAGAATCATTATTACAATCTATTTGTTCTTCATTACATTCATCAAGATCATTGTTTTCTAACTCATTAGATTCATCATAAACAAAAAAAAAATAAAGATGAACTACAAAAAGGTTTTTCAAGGATTTTAACATTCTTGTTCTCAATAACTTCACGTTTTGTAAGATCATAGATCCTTAGACCTTTTGTTTTACCTCCATAGCCTACAAAGATGCAAGGATAGAGGTTTGATCTAACTTATTCCTTTTTAGCTTTAGGAATGAAGATAGAGGCAAGGCTTCCAAAGATTCTCTAGATGAGATACACTAGGTTTCTTATTAGTCCATTTTTCTAAAGGAGTAGATTGAAATAGGGCTTTAGTAGGGACTCTGTTCAGAATATGAACAACGGTATTCATAGCTTCACCCATAGAAATTTAGGGACTTGGCTGAGTGTAACATGGTTCTGGCCATTTCAAGAATGGTGCGGTTTTTCCTTTCCGCTATACCATTTGTTGAGAGAGTAGGGAGTAGTGAGTTCCCTTTGTATTCCACATTCGATACAAAATAAATCAAATGCTTTACTAATGTATTCTCCTCCATTATCTGTTCTAAGTCTTTTGATTTTATGACTAGAACTATTTTCAACTAGAGCTTTAAATTCTTTAAATTTAGATAAAACATCTGATTTATTTTTAATAAAGAAAGACCAAATCATGCGAGAATAATCATCAATGAAAAGTAACAACATACAAAGAACCATTTAGGGAAGGAACTTCTAAAGGTCCTCTAACATCACTGTGGACAAGTTCAAGAGGTTCTAGGAGTTTGCTTCATGATGACTATGGAAGGGGTTTGCAAATTGCTTACCACGTAAGCACCCTTCACAAGTTTCATGAGCATGAGAGATAGGAGGTAAACCAATAACAAGGTTAAGACGAGACATGTCATACATGCTCCTAAAGTTAACATGACCTAATATTTCATGCCATAATTATAAATCATTCCTATTTTGAGTAGAAAGACATGAAATATGAAAACTTTAAATACATATAAACCATTCTTTTGTATGCCTTCAACAATAGTAACATCTAACTCATTTTTAATAAACCATTTATCTTTTAGTAAAATTACACTATAGTTGTTTTGAGTTAGTTGTGAACATGAAAACAAATTCATTTTCAATTTAGGAACACACAAAACATCATTTATAAAACCATTGAAAACTTTAGCTCTTCCTTGACTTTGAACATCGAGAATGGAATGATCACCAAGATAGATTTGATCATTACATTCTTTGATATCAGACAAAATATCATATCTATAAGTCATGTGCCTAGATGCACCATTATCTAATATCCATTCGTTTTCTTTGGCAATAACTAATGCAACATATAAAACAACTACATTTGGTTTTTTATTGTTCTTTTGATTTTTGTTTTGATTTTGATTTGGTTTGTTTCCTTTCTAATTTTTGAAATTTGGTTTGTTTTTGTTTACCCTACAATCTTCCTTTTTGTGACCAAATTTCCCACAATTATGACATTTCCCATCAAAATTGACTTTTAGGTGATTATTCCTTGATTTCTTATCTTTACTAGGGGGTTTAAAGTTTGATTTGAATTTTGATTCTTGTTAAACCTAGAAAAGTTATTCTTAGGATTTTGAGCGAGAAGTGCTTGAGTGGCATTCTCCTTCGAATCAAAGTTTGACATGACTTGCTCTTCCTAAATTAGGAGAGCACTAAGAGTAGATAAGTCTGAAATATCTTGTTCAGTTTGATATTTTGAGTTTAAAATGGAAATGAAGTTCCTAAACCTTTCATGGATGTTCATTTGAATAATAAAGTATAACAATTTGTCATGAATCAAATCATAGTTACATCCATCTAATTGAGATTTAATGTTTTTAATTTTTTGCTAGAAAATTAACCACTTTTTCGTCTCCTTCATGGGAGTTGTCATTAGTTCAAGAATCAATTTTATAATTTTTGAAAGGTGTACCTTCGTGCATTGATTCTAATAGTTTCAAGCTTCGTTCGGACTTTCTGATTTCCATGTGTAGCAAAAAGTCGTCTTGCACGCTTCACAATATAATTGACATCACTTCTTGCACTTTTTGTTGAAATGCAGAAACGTTGTCCGTTGTCACTTGTCTTCTAGTCGACGCCTTCTCTATACCCGTTCACACGGTCCAAAGCTTACGTGCCATGAATTTTGCTTTCAATCATATCTTCTAGATGTTGTAGTTAGTTGCGATTAACATTTGTCTTATCAATATTGAAATGATTAGAACCCATTTTGAAGCTTTCAAACTCAAATCAAGAGAAAAAAAGATTATAATGAAACAATTGAATATTCAAATCCTTATTTTGCATTTTTGATAAAAATAGGTTTTAAGGAGGCAAAAACTTGCAAAAGTTTAGTAAAATCCTTTTCGTTTCTATGACAATCCAGATTGAGAATTTTTGTCATGTTTGCATGAATTGATCCTTCTCACTTCCTTTTTTACACAAAAGCAAACTATTAATCATAATTTTAAATATATAAAGTTAAAAAAACCTATACAACAATAAGTTTAAATCTCCTATTTTAAAATATGACTTTATAAGTTATTATTATTATTAATAAAATATAATAAAAACTGTTTTAAAAAGTTTAAAATTATGTTTATACCAAATTATGATGTTAAATTACGTTATAATTTTGAATTTCCAAAAAATTATATTTTTACTTTCTTAAAAAATTAAATTTTATAAAAAATGAATTTCTATAAAAATAAAAAACTTAAAGACCGAGCTCCTTGTTAAGTCACATTTTCCAACTTTATATAAGTGAGTTTTAGCTTTAGTTGATAGACGAGGCTGCCACAAGCTACCACCATATCTCCTCGACATCTCTATCTAACGAGTCAAGAGATTCATCATTTAACAAATTTATTAAACAAAGGTGAGCCATTAAATAACCTTATCACCTTAAAAAATATACGGCAGTTATGTCACATCTCAAGCGAGGAGGAGTTGAGTTGGTTGGAACCTTATTAAACAATTCATATACGTGGCCTAAGCCACATTAACCATCCTCCTCTGCTACTTTTTAAACCCAATCATACTTAAGAGCATGGAAGATGTGGGACTAAGTCCCATTCTAAATGCAAAGTAGGGCGGTCTATTTGTAGTCAAACCACATATGGTTTTTCAATGTGGAGCGGCTTGTTAAGGTTGTAAATGTTTGTTTGAAAAAAGCCCTTACCTGCATTTATAAGGTATATGGAGCGGCGATGTATTTGATATGATTTAAATCAAAAATATAATATATAATGTGGAGTGCATATGGGGGCGGTTTCAAATATTAGACCAAACACTTTTAAAACCTAGGACTCCACCATATGCCATGTGCCACAAGTGTGTAAGGGTTGAAGTGGTCGGAGGGGCAAATTAATATTTCAAACCATGCTAAGCGCATATGGGGGCAATTTCAAAACAAACATCTAAACTAAATGTTTTAAATCCACCAAACATGCCATGAGGATATGGGGGGTATATTTGGTGTTTTAAGAAAATGTGGAGCACATTAATGTCAAGACAAAGTCCATAGGTTATAGTTAATTTATTAAATGCCATGTAATAAATGCCAATGCCACATGTTAATATTCAAATGTGCTGTTAATAGTGGCCAAGTCAATGTGGCTTGGAATATTTGTTTAATATTTTCAAACCTGGTCCCCTGACCAATGTGTGTCACGGACCAATGGCAAATTTTAAATACCCTATAAACTTGGAGGTTGTCTCCAACTTGGGAACCTTCCCATTAAACTTGGTAAATTATTTTCCTGCACACATTAAAACATAAGATTGAATTTAAATCCATGCAAAATATTTAAACAAATGCTTACCTACACATGAATGAGAGTGGGCCTGTTGGAAAACCTTTCTAATACACCAATTTTTTTGAAGAGATTGAATAATTTTTTTGTGAGAGAAATGTGTGAGACAAAAAAAAATGAATGGGTTCATTTTATAAAGATCGTGGGTAACCACCCACCAACCAAACACATGGTTACACATATTAAATAAAACTTAATCAATTTAAATTATCTAAACACCATGCTCTGGTACCATGTCGAGGTCCGAGCAAATAATCAAACATTACAAAGTTAATAAATTTTATGAATTAAACAATAATAAATAATCATAACACATAACATAGTGAACACCAATTTAATGTGGAAAACCTCATACAAGGTAAAAAAACCATGGTCAAAACTAGATTTCCATTATAGTGAGAAACTTCATTTTACGATCAAAGAAAAACACTTTTTCACCACTTCTTTCTTTTCACATTTTCAAATCCATTCATTTTAAACAATTCACCCAGCCCCGAGAGCCCTATATAAGTGGTTTAAATAAATTGATTTAAATAATCAATTAAACCTTATAACCTAAAGTTTATATTAAATAAATAAAAATATTATATATTTTTATTTATTTAATTATAAACTAAAGTTTATAACATAAGAACACTTAAGAGGGGAGTAAACCCTACTTAAGATTAATGTTCTAACAGTCCCAATCTGCAAATTATACAAAGTTTACAAAAAAATTTAATATTAGTTTTCAATTTGGTTTATTGAAAAAGCATTTTGACTCAATCTAGTTTTCTAGTTTTTAGCCAACCTCATTTTGCCTTGCCTTGTATAATGACACACTATTTAAGGGTCAAAAATCTCTTCTTCCCCAGGATTTGGCTTCACTCTTCTTTCCCTACGGATGATCTACTAGAGAGATCCAAAACATCGACAAAAAGTTGTTGACATAGATGACTTTAGAAGAATATCATTCAACTGATAACATTTTATTGGACACTTGAAACTATGGATAATTATGATGGCTGAGACTTAACAAAGCGAGCCATCGCTTTCATTTCGCCAATGCATTTTTCCAAACCCTCCAATTGTACCCGGATTTCTCCTAGTGTAAACTTCATACATGAAAGGATGATGTAGGTTTTCTAAAACTGTGAGCTATCTTTCGCCATCACACACAATGTTGATCAAATTGAGTTCAATCTTATGTGGAAGGATCTAATGTCGAAAGAGTAATAGGAGTAACATCGTGTACTAGGTTTAGGTGACCTATTTAAATTTAGGAAACCCAAGCATGGCGTTGATCCAAAATTGTCTTCATTATGGATTTTCTTGCATGGGGATCATTGCTCAGATTCGCAACTCCTCAACCTTCACACAAGTATTGATGGCCTAGAATAGGCCATCAAATTTTCTGCTCTAAAGCTTTAAGGCCTTGAAATGGAAATCAGATTTCTCAAAATCAAATGTCAAGTGATCAATTTTCCCCAAAAAATATTAAAATACAAAATTTCCAATGCTGGTGGATTCTGAACTTGTTCAGCTGGTGTGAAATCCTTGACAACAATCTTGTTGTGGCATAGGTAAGTTGTGCTATTTCAATCACCTGCTGCTTGGCGGCTTTGACCTCTTGGGACTTGTTTAACAAATGAACCTTGTCACAATTAATGGTGGCATCATCCATTCATACAATTGTAATTGCAAATCATGGATGGGATTTGTGTAAGTTGGGTTGAGAAAAATCATGGATGGGTTTTGTGTAAGTTGGGTTGAGAAAAATTATGGATTATCCAATTGTTGGACTATAAAGGCAATGGAATTGTTGGGGTTGTCTGAAATGAGGCGGGCCACTTACAAATTGGGAAAGAAGAAAATAATGGGGTGTATTTTTCACATATAGTGAGAATGAATATGGATAAGTGGAAGATGGGTTAGTGAAGTGGAAATGAAGAAGCTGGTGGGGTGGGTGAAGGATGGGATAACGGGAGGGAATGATGCAACAATAGAGGGAGAAACAACATTACTAGTGTGAGTATTTTTGGAACCTTGAATGGATGTGGAAGCCATGGCAATTGAGATGTAGATGGATAAAAGCATGGAAAATAATTGTGTTGTGGTGGTGTAAACTTACATGGGCATGTTGGAAGATGGTGAATTGGCAATAGTGAGGGAATGGTAGAACAAGATGGATTTATTGTCGAAAGATAGAAGATGTCTCCATAGAAGTCTTGTGCAATATGAACATTATTAGATCCATGTGTCATCTGTAGAAATATTTAAAATTTATGTTGTTGGCTGTGAAATGGTCTCTAGGCTAGGAGGAAAAGTGGTGACCATGGAAATTGGCCTTGGATGAACAATGGCAACTGATATGCCCAAAAGAGGAACAACGATTGGCATATTTTCCACCTAAGTCACAGGGTTCGGCGATTTTCAAACAAGAAGTTCGAAAATCGCCAAACCTTATTCACCCAAAAAAAAATCACGAATATTCGTATATATTCGGCATTAAAAAACTTATAAAACGTTTTTAAAAAGCCTAAAAAAACCCTAAGGTTTCTCATTCCAGTTCTAAGCGGCGGGAGTAAGAGTGCTTTGAGTGGAGAGTTCGTGAGAGCAAGTGGAGCTACGACCTGCAGAAGAAATAGAACCTGCGGCCATTGACCTATGACCTGAGCTTTGAATACAACCTGCAACCTGAGCTTTGAGTTGAGAGTTGAAGCGACCTGCGTCCGCTTTGGAGAGTTGATACACCTGCGACTTGGAGCCATCCCTAGCGCCGCCGACAACCATTAAAAATCCTTGCCCGTGAAATATATTTTTCAATGGGTCGATTAGGTTAGAGTAAGTTTTAAAACTTATAATTTATAACTGATTTATATTTTATAATTTATAATTTATAATTTTATTCATATTTTATATTGAATATTTTATTTTATATTTAATATTTAATCTTTTATTTTATATTTTATAATTGTTTTTAGTTTATTAATGTTTTAATTTTAATAAAATAATTAAGCATAGAATTGGTAATTCAAATTGTATAGTAATGTTTTAGCTATTTTGAAAAATTTGTGCATTTATATCTTATTTTTAAAAAAATGAAAATTATAACAGCCGAATTTGATCACGAATTGTTTTTCCAAATTTTATCATTGCGAACTTAATCATTGCGAACACGAACCTGGTGACATAGTTTTCCACTACAAAAACAAATGAAGGAAATAATCAGTACATGCTATATTGGCCTACTAGAATATTCTCCGCAAGTCAGCTTGGTGGTTGGTGTGATGAAGACGAACCTTTGACTTTTTGTTGGGCATTTTCAGAATAGCTTTTTGGTAAGGAGTCAACTGTGGTCTCTCTTGTGGTGTCTTCTTCACAGTTCTTGTTGAAGAATGACTAGCAGAGTTTGTTTAGTTTGGTACTTGGCAGGCATTACGTTAAGGCTGATAGGCCGCTTTTCTATGTCCCTCATATGGTATGATTGTTTGGCTTCTTTGCACCAATCAATCAATCAATCAGATCATCCAGCCATGACATATTGACCTTCGCTTGAGAATAAATGTGTTGGACTCGTGACAAAGAGTTGTGGTTGGGACACCTTTTCAGATTTATTCTTCAATGACTAAGTATACCTTAGGGGTCTACAAGGTTTAGGAGTATATGTTTCTTTTGTAGTTTTGATTGTAGTGGTCAGTTTTTGTAAAACAAATAAATAGGAGACGTTAAAAAAATGTGAAATATGTTTGAGAAAAATATTGGAGAAGAAAGCGAGGAAAAAACAACCTGCAGGTTAATTTTTAAGCAAATATCCCAAAGTATGTAGAATATCCTTGATATAGAAATTTCAATTTAGGGCCAATTAAGTTTGGTTAGTGAGAGGGAGAGGGTCATTGTCAACCCAATCTTTCCAAAAACAAACAAGCGTTTTATACCTGTGGGTAAAAATTCAGAAAATGACTGGGTTTTTTCCAATTAGGTGTTCTTTTGGTGCCATGGTTTTGAACAGCGTTCTTAAATGATTACTGAAATGGGATGTATTGTATTGTTTCTATATCATGTGTTTCAAAACTATTTCATGATGCCTATATCGTGTACATAACAATTACTTAAATTTAATTTCCAAATATTTGATCTGTCCAGAAATTTGACATTCGTTATTATGTTTAGTGTTGTACAACACTTGAGTTAATGGGACAAACTCTGTACCATTAACCAACTCACATACTTTGTTTCTTTTTTCAGTTTTTGATTTCAGAGCACCAATATGTTTCAAGAAAAGACGAGGGCGATAAAGTTATAGTGTTTGAAAGGGGTGATATTGTGTTTGTTTTCAACTTCCACTGGAATAAAAGCTATACAGATTACAGAGTTGGCTGTCTAAAGCCTGGAAAGTACAAGGTGCGGTTTATTTTTAGCAATAATTATTAATTTTCCTTAGCAGATTATAACTAGATGTGTCCACTGAAAATTAGATGATGCTGTCTTTTGTAACTTTGGGTTCACATTTTTATGAAATTAAAGAGTAAAACTTCTTGAAGCACAATAGGATGTCATGCACTTTTATATTTCTCTACTGAGAAGATATCTTGTTCTCAATAATTTTATTGGGGTGTCTGAAGAGATTATTTTTCGTCTTTATAGTTAAATATTTAGAACACTATAAAAACATGCAACCACAATGGTATTACAATTTTGCAGATGCTCAAGTTTTTCCCCTTTGGTTTTTTTTAAGAAGTGTAAAAGTTGAGTTTTTTGATAGGGACCCTATCCTGGTACAAAAAGGGGTCTAAAAACCCAGATTAAACATTAAGCCCAAGAAAGGCAAACAAGTGAAAGCAGCCAAGCTGCAACAGATATAACAAAAAAACACAGCAAAAAAGCCACCAAATGGTGGGCAATACACAGCCAACAGGAACAAACTAATTGAGAATTTTTGAAAAAGTCTTCTTCATGTTCTCCATCCCATTGTGGAGGTTCTTCAAGTAGACCATATTGGGGTCTATGATCTTAGCCTTTCCTGTTCCTTTCTTGTCAACCTAACAATGTGGACAAGAAAGGAACAGGAAAAGCAATGGGAAATCCAAGACAAGGAGAGGAAATCCGGTTCACCTGCAAGGAGAGGAAATCCAAGACAACTTTACACAAGGAAACAATATCACACTGTTTCTGCCTGATGTTAGCATGTTCTTTCTCCAGAGCAGAGAGTCTATTAGAGAGACCCTCCCAATATTTCTTATCCATATTACTTCCTTCCAAAGCCAATTTGCAGCCCAACCATGTATCTAAGGCCCCTAAGGTCCTTTCTCAGCCAGGACCTTATGAGTTGTTGTTTATGATAGCAACTTATCTAAAGGAAGGCCTCTCTTCTTGTTTATGTTCGAAACCCGTGCCTATCTCACTTAATAGTACATAATTAAGAAAATCCTTGAACATATTCCATAGTACAAAATTTTGTTTAGCTTATACAAGTTCCACAATTTACATATATCCCTCGTTAGTTCTACTATTGATAAAGAAACGCCAGTTTCATTCATCTACTATTTTGATTAGAAAAAAGGTAGGTTTTCAAGATAACTATTGAATATTAGAAACACCAGATTCATTTACCTACTATTTTGATGGAAACAAAAGTAGGTTTTCAAGACAACTATTGAATACTAGAAACGTCAGTTTCATTTACCTATTATTTTAATGGAAACAAATGCAGGTTTTTAAAATAACTATTAAACATTTATTGGTGCAGGTGGTATTAGATTCTGATGAAAAAGAATTTGGCGGTTTTGGCAGAATAGATCACAATGCAACGTTTTATACCACTGTAAGAAATATCTAAAAGCCCATCTGTTTGTGTCTACTTTTTGACTTGATGCTAAAATGCCTGAAGAATGTATGGTCATCTTATGCTTTTTAATTAATGAAAACTATGAAATTTGTATTTGTAACTGTAAATTAGAAAATGACAGTTATAAGAGTGTATCAGTAAAAGCTTTAAAATGTGTGTTGGTCTGTAGTTGAGTATTAGCTATTAGCATTGCCTTTAATGTCAGATAATCTTGCCTCCATTTGAACTCTTTTTACTATATAAAAGGTGTACGTACCATGGGGGTTTTAAGAAACCCTTTCAGTAGTTCTCTTATCAAATCATTAATAGAAACAAGGAAAATTTATGACGGGGCATTATTGAAAATTTGGAACGAGAAGACCATATCTACTTTTAAGTCGATTACCCTTATGGAAGTGAAAAAAAAAAAAAAACTAAATGCTGGATTTTCATCCCTTTACTGTTTTCTTCTTATGCCTGTAAAATACCAGCTAAATAAAAGCACTAAGACAGGAAGATGGGTTGAAACACATGTAAATTTCCAAATAAGGGTTTTCACTAAAATAGGAAGGGAATCCTATGTGATAGACGGTCCCTAAAGATAACTGGATCAACCTTGTGTTAAATAGATAGAATGCAGATCTAGAGTTTGGATAGGTATAGGTCCCAACTGAGTACAATAAATATGATCAATACTACTTGTAAAATGAGTGAAGATAAAAACACATAATATGACAAAGATCACAATGTTTTTCCTTTTTCCAAACGCTGAAAATAAATGAGTAGGGTTAAAGAATGCAATTTTCTGATTCCCACGTGGACATTTGAATGAATTTCCTAATGCGATCTAAAATCCATGAGTCCCATAGTTACCAAGTCCAGAAATTATGATCCATTTGGGAGGGCAAAAAAATCCGAAAATTTGGAATTTTTGTATTTTGAGCATGCTCCAAATACCAATTATAAAATTAAAAGTACTTTTCTTAAGGAGTCGGCCATCTTTTGCATTGTAAGCACCCCTTATGGTTATAATAGGAGGTCGCTTTGCCATTAGAGAGTTTTGTTTTGGTGAATTTTCATATCTTGGTAAAAGTTTGCTTGTGAAGCACCTTTCCTACCTTTCTCAAGGACGAAAACCCTTGATTGAGGACTTTCTCAAGGATGAAAACCCTTGATTGAGGACTCATAAGGATGAAAACCCTTGATTGAGGGCTTGTGGAGGACAAAACCCTCCCACAAGGATTTATGTATGCAAGCTGGTTTGGAGAGCAATAAATTATCATTTTCTTGCATGATTTATCTCTTTTGGATCAATAATCTATTTATTTGAAGTGGAATGACCCACTTGGGAGAACTATTTAGTATGTGTTGATGATAAGTTGATCAATCTAAATTTATTATTTTGTTCTTGCCAGCTACTTCCAGTCGGCCTCGGATGCTAGGTGACAGTGTCGGAGATGGGGCTTTTCTTTTCTTCGACTCCATCCTTTTGCACTCTTGTAGCCATTGTGGCCCTTGCTTCTCCTTCTTCTTTCCTTTCTCTTCTCTCCTTTCTTGTTATTCGAATGACCCTTTCGGGTCTCCCTACTGGTTCTTTTGGCATTGTATTGTGCAGTCCCATTGACCTACTTTTGTGGTCATTTGTTGGACATTAATATAATTATCTTATCTTATTTATCTCCATATTTTTAAAAGCCAAGATCTCAAGTTTTGTGAATTTTAGAGGCGATTTACTATTTTTCCAAGCTTAAGGGTTTCCAAAATTAATTATTTTCAAGCTCAATTCTGATTTCTAACAGCTGATTGTGTTTGCTAAGGGTTTTTTAAAATTTTTGGCATAAGAATTGAAGTGTGTTAACAAGGTTTAACCCACCTTTGAAGGGTTTAACTTTTCCAAGGAGGTCGCTGCCCTAGGAAGGGCATAATTTGCAGGTTGTAGAGCTGATATCAGTCATCTACAACAACTCACTAATCTGATTTTTAAGTTTTACATCTCAGCTCCTTGGTCATTTCCTGAGTCCCCCTAAAAAGGGACATTATAGTGGTATCAAAGCTCCATCCTCCCATACTACCAAAGAAGGGAAAAGAGGAAACCCTTGGAGACCGGGGAAGAAAAATTGGACACGATCATGAGAACACAAGGAGGGATAGCTGAGGCACTAGAGAGGCTTACCCTAGCCATCCAAAATATGCAAGGTGGTGGTTCGCTCAAGGAGAGAGAGGGTTCCTACACCCCTTGTGATGCAAGGAAGGAATGGGTTTCATTTTCAAAGCCCTATAAACCCAAGTTTGTGCCAAAAAAGTAGTTACTCCACATGGGAGCCCTAGATAGGCCAATGACTATGCTGCAAGGTTTGAAGAATACCAAGCATTACCGGAGGAATTTCGTGAGGCCATGTCTCTCACGGATTTCATTAGATTAAGCAGGGAAGGGATGCAATATGGGCAAAGAACCCTAGTGCCAAAGGAAGGACAACATGCCAAGGAGAAGAATGTTTCAGCCCTAGGGAGAAAAGATCCTTCCATTGTGCATGCAACCCAAGGTAAAAATCTTTTAGTGTTTAATGATGAATTGTTGGCATCTAATGGTTGCATAGAACTGAATATTAGTAGAGAAAGATCAGATTTGGGGAAGGAACATGGGGATGGCATTGTTGGAAGTCATACCCATGAAGAAAGGGCATTTCCAGGTGCCCATAGTCACTCTCAGCCTGCTGGAGTTATCCTAACAGCAGTCAATGAAGAGCCCTTGATAGAAAAAGGTATGCTTTTGAAGGAACCAAATGTTGAAATTAGACAGGAAAAGGAATTCATATATTCAAGTGCGGAGGATGTAATGGAAACTCAAAAGAATTGTGAGGAATGGCAAAGAAGAGCTAGGGCTGCTAGATTGATAGCCGCTAAAGAAAGACAACACTTACAAGAGTACAAGGCAAAAAACTCTTCCTTATTGATAAGGAAAGAGGAAGTAATCATGAAGCATGAGATAAGGAAAGAGGAAGGGCCTGATTTACATAATGAGGGAAAGAAATTGAGAATTGAATTCAAACTTCTAGGTGAAATTAATGATATTCAGCTTGCTGGACTGTCCATAACAGCAGTCGATGAAGAACACAATGATGAAGAGTTAGGCTTTGGTAAGAGCCACAAAGATACCCCAAGCACAGGTGATCAAGGTGTGGAGATAATATGAAGAGGGGAAGCTCCAATTATTGAAGAAACAAGGACCAAGATGGATTGGTGAGAAGTTAACCCCCTTCCAAAGACCATGGTACACTTGTAAAGGTAACCACTTCTTTCCATTTGGATTATATCTCAGCTGATACACATGTGTATAGAAAAGAATTTTGGGGTCACAATAGTGGATGCATTGAGGGTAACTCAACAAAATTGATGAGGCCAAGGAAAGGGGAAGAAATTCTCCATGAAGGACCAAGGATAGCAATTGGTGAAGTTGTTGGACTGTTATCAACAACAGTCAAACATGGGAGAATTATCAACATACTCAGCCATAGTAAAGTCCCGTGCATGAGTACCATTACTAGCTTGAAGAAGCTAAATGATAAAGTGAAGGTAAGCAACCCTAGACCTAGAAACAACTCAGATTTATTGCCTATCACTGTACCATGTCAAAACTATGGATATCATGAACAGCTGGGAAGGAATGATAACTATGTGCTCTTTCTTATGACGCTGCCATGTTTTCACCTCCACAATCCGCAAGACCAATCAGTTTTGCAAGGAACCCTCGAGGATGACACTAGGGAAGAGCAAGTCCATGGAGGTAAGGTGCCTTTGAAATTTTTTTAAGTGCTGATTCTAACTCAGAAATTCTGAGTTGTAAGAAGGTTAGGGACAGCTCGTGGTCCAAAAAGATTTCAATTTCATTGCCTACCAGCATGCCAATGCAGTCGGTTTTCACCATGCACATTCAATCAGGTATGATGACTATGTTGCATTGCTCCGCTCCATGATACTGTTGTGTTTTTATCCTCATGATCAGCTTGCGCCAAGTGAAGAGAAGGTAAGAGTGTAGCAAAAGGTACATGTATGTTTGGATGCAATGCAATTGCAAAATTGTTTTAGCATATGTGGGTTTGGTACCATTATGGGTTTCAAAAAGAAAGAAGGTTTGATTGTGAGATCAATATGATTGGTAATCTCATCCTTGAGTGTTCGGGAATGACCCACACCTTTGCATCTTGGTTTAGCACTCATACATACTAACTTTTTTGGGTAATTGGTTTCTTTATTGGCCATGGAGTAGTAATGCTCGTAGATAATGGCACCACTCATAAAGTCATCAGAGGAGAACTTACAATTAAGCATGATTAACTTTGGAGGCTTCAATGCCACCAATGTCGATAATTCTTTCATGACTTGCAAAAAGAATATAGTACAACTGTCAAATCTCATATGAAGGTGTAAGGTATGTGATGTTTTTCTTGAAATTAAGCCAGCTGAAGTTACTATTGTTTGCGGAATGCAATGGATTCAAATCTTGGGAAAATGTAACCTCAACCACCATGAAGTAGGACTGAACTTTGGGAATAAAAATGAAAAGTCCAGAATTCAAGATTTGGAGGATGGAGGATTCATGGTAGCCAAGCAAGGGGAATTTCATTATGATTCTCTTTCATATATCAACTCATTGGAAGGACACAATTACAGTTGGGCATGCACAAATTCAGTCACTAAATAAAGTTATAAAAGGAGAATTTAAGTTGCTGATCATGATGGTGAAAGTTGACAAGGACCGCAAAAAGGGACTGAACTCTATCCCTTACCAACAGCCCAGGAAAGGTGGATCATAGCTGAGTTTGCAAACACAAGTTTGACAAGCAACATGACTGATTTTTCTTTACTAGCTCTCCTATATTTTATTTCAGTCATCATCTATTCCCTTACCTAAAGGGAAATTGATTAGTTACAACTGTATCATTGATAGCATGGATACATATCAGCCAAACAAGGAGAACAAGGAGTTTGATAGGCATAAGGGGAAGTTGATCATCATGCCTTCAAAGCATGAGGGAAGGCGGAGGAGAGAATATTTTTTTTGTTAACTAGTTTGCTTCATGCACAAGCACAAAGGAGCAGTTGAGATTCATTTGGCATCAGAGTATGTGCCATTGCTTGAGGATAAGCGATTTTAAGAGGGGAGGACTGTCATGTCCCTTTTTGGAGACTAGCCTCACTTGAAGACCTTGACCCATTCTTCTCCCCATGGGTCCAAGGAAGGGAGCAAGGGGAAGATTCTAATGATGTCTTGATGATAATTTAGTAGTTTTTTTTTATTATCATGTATTGCTATTGGGAAGCCTAACGCTCCAATAGAAGAACTTATTTAGTTAGAAAATAAAAGTATTTTGAGCATGTAGGCTCCAAATACCAATTAGAAAATTAAAAGTACTTTTCTTAAGGGGTCGGCCATCATTTGCATTGTAAGCACCCCTTATGGTTATAAAAGGAGGTCACTTGGCCATTAGAGAGTTATGTTTTGGTGAATTTTCATATCTTGGTAAAGGTTTGCTTGTGAAGCACCTTTCCTACCTTTCTCAAGGACGAAAACCCTTGATTGAGGGCTTGTGGAGGACGAAAACCCTCCCACAAGGATTTATGTATGCAAGCTGGTTTGGAGAGCAATAAATTATCATTTTCTTGCATGATTTATCTCTTTTGGATCAATAATCTATTTATTTGAAGTGGAGCGACCCACTTGGGAGAACTATTTAGTATGTGCTGATGATAAGTTGATCAATCTGAATTTATTATCTTATTCTCCATATTTTTAAAAGCCAAGATCTCAAGTTTCGTGAATTTTGGAGGTGATTTACTATTTTTCCAAGCTTGTTGAAGTTCGTTGGTTAAGGGTTTCCAAAATTAATTATTCCAAGCTCAATTCTGATTTCTAACAGCTGATTGTGTTTGCTGAGGGTTTTATAATATTTTTGGCATAAGAATCAAAGTGTGTTAACAAGGTTTAACCCACCTTTGAAGGGTTTAACTTTTCCAAGGAGGTCGCTGCCCTAGGAAGGGCATAATTTGCAGGTTGCAGAGCTGATATCAGTCATCTACAACAGCTCACTAATCTGATTTTTAAGTTTTACATCTCAGCTCCTTGGTCATTTCTTGAGTCCCCCTAAAAAGGGACATTACAATATGTTGCAAAGTCGTCACCTATGTGATGTTGTTGGGGATCTACCTCTTCTGGTGTTCTTCCCTTTGCAGAAATTTTGCTTGGAAGGTCTTGGAAGGGGGGTTGATTGAGGTCCTTTCATTAGTTGAAGAGCTTCCTTCTCCTTGACTTGCCTTATTCGGATTGATATTTTGTAAAGCTTGTACTAACCTTGCCATGGATTCTCTCAATGTTCTTTGGATTGTTCTTTCTAAATCCCTCGACCTTGACTGATAGTTTCTTGCAAAGAATTCATTTCATTTGTAGGTACTCTCTTTTCCTGTCCTCCATGACTTCTATTTTTAGTGATTGAGCCTTTCTTCTTTCTCTTTGATAATACATGATTTCTCTTCCGCTAGCTTGCATATGATATCAAGATATTATCTTTTCCTCTGCAGGCTGGCAAAATCACTACTCTAGTACGATTGTAATGTCTCCTTTCAAAATAATTCAATAAACCAAGCAATTTTTGGATTTTCTACTTAGTGACAATTTCCCAAACAATAAGATATAAAACCAACACATTGTTTTTTATTTCGGTACTTAGGAACAACCGTTACAATCACAAGAATTCATTGACATATTCACAAACATTTGACAAACATTGAACCATACATTGACATTTTTGCAAACAATTGGCAAGTATAAAACCAATGCTGATATCTCTGCATTAAATGTTGATTAACATTCATACATTCTTCATGACTAAATTACAAAGCCAAAATTTATCAAAGCTGATATACATATTGAAAATCACCAAACTCACAAATGGAAGGGTACTATAGTGTATTGTAGCAGTGGTACGACAACAACTCAGTAGAAGCGGTACTATAGTGGTACAACAACACGATAGCGGTGGTATTATAGTGGTACAACACTATAGTGGCAACACTATAACAACTGAAAATAAAATAAAAACCTCAATCGTTGGCACAAATATGATCCCCGGATGGAATCACCTCAATGGGTTTGAGGGTTTTGTCCTTCGTAATCAGTATATCAAAGGGTTTTTCGTCCTCAGATGAAGAGATTGAACACAATGGCCCAAACTCTAGATTAAGGTTTGATTTTCGAAGATGAATAATGACTAATGCCTCTTTTAAGCCCAACTTCTCCTTTTATAATTTCTCTTTTCCAATTCCACCCTAAAAGTATTTAAAAATACTTTTAATAAAATATCACTTTTCATCCACTTAATGATAATTACTTTTGGCCCTCTTAATAAATAATAATACATAAGTGTCCTTTTCATGTTATAAAATAATAGTGACTTAGGACAACTTAAAGTATTATCATTAATTTATTTCCCTAACTTTATCCCTTAGCCTATGGGAAATAGGAATAGGCTATGAGTCTTCTAACTAGTTTGATTCCAAAAAGGGACATGATAAAGTGATAACCCCTAGTGGGGTCAAGAGGTAGCTAGAAACATTCTCTTTCAAAAAACTCATACGGAACGGTATAGGGTCCGAGATTGCATAGAAAGCTTTGAGTCTTTCTCCATTGATGTAGTCTTGCGAGACAAAAATGACAAAGCCGATATATTGTTTGTGTCCTTTTCACTACTCATTCCTCATCCAAGATTTGACAATGATAAATATATTATTGAAATGGCATTTCGCCCAAGTGTCCCAGACTACTCTGACTACTGGTAGGTTTTCAACGACGATCACCAAATCATCGCTTCCCTCGAGAAAGCAAACAATTTCAATTATATGTACTTTGAAGGAAGTAATTCTCCATATTGGGAATCTACTACACAAGAATGCTCCAAAGGCGAAGGATGGTGTAATTCAACCGAAAGGAAATAAGATCCCCAAGGGGCTAGTGTCGTTAGAGGAATTGTTTGATAAGCACGCTAGATTCAGCAAGAAAAAGATAGAAGAACCTCACGAGTTCTATTAATTTCGAAAAGTGAACATCAAAACCGAAGAACAACCTCACCTATTGAATATTGCTAAGTGTTGTTAAATGCACAAGAGAGAAAATGTTCATAACTTTGTTCATGAAATACAAAGATACTTGGCTTGGTCTTATGCTGATTTGAAGTCTTTCGGGCCTCACAATATGCAACATAGTATTTTGCTTAAGTTGGGGGTTTCTTCAGTAAAAGCAAAAACAAAGGCATTATAACCCAAAATAGCCTAAACCATCTTTGTAGGGGTGCAAAAGATGGTGGACGCAAGGATCATCTTCCCAATCCACCACTCTTGTGTAGCTAACATAGTGCCTATTAGAAAGAAGAACAAGGAAATAATAATTTGCATGGACTTTCACAATCTCAACCAAGTTTCTTTAAAGGACAATTATCCTCTATCTATCATGGATCAAGTATTGTAGGTAGTCAAAGGCTTTGAAATGTTGTCTTTGTTGGATGGATTTTTGATTATAATCAAATTGAATTAGTCATGTAAGATCAACACAAGACAACTTGCACAACTCCATGGGAACATTTTTCCTTCAAGAGATGCCTTTTGGGCTCATCAATGTAGGAACCACTTTACAAAGATACATGGACTTATCTTTTTACAAAGCGGCTAATGAAGAGGGCTTCCAAAGTTGAATTCTTTAAGCGGGGTTACGAGACGATTGATGTTTATTTGATGATCTCTTGAACCAGGTGGTCCACCAAGGTTTCCCACCTACTTGGTCTCATCATGTCATTCACCCGATCTACAAAGCGGGAACGACTTCTGATCCGAATAACTACAAGACTATTATGGTGGGCCACTCTTTCTCCAAACTCTATGCCACACCAACACAAGTTATTGTTTGATGATTTGGTGCAAAGACAACTCGAGCTAAGGGTCGGCTGGTTTTCGACCTGGGTATCACACTATTGACCACATCTTCACCCTTCGGGCTATTATTGAGGAGGCCCGCCACCGCTCTTCGAAGGTCTATTGCTTTGTGGACTTTCGGAAAGCCTTTGACTCAGTACCTCGCATGGCTCTCTTCCAGAGGCTTAGGGACATCGGTATTTCTGAGATTCTTATTGTTGCCATCATGCGTCTCTATGAGTTTGTCCTTGGTCGCCTCCAACTGTTCTCGGGATGTCGGACTTCATCAGGAGTACCATTGGGGTTAAACAGGGTTGCCCCCTGTCCCCTACTCTCTTCGGTATCTACATTGATGAATTAGAATCTTTTCTTCGGGATCATATTCAGGAAGGGGATGGGTGCCTTCTTCACCATGTTTTGATTTCTATTCTCCTGTTTGTTGATGATATTGTTTTACTTGCCTCTTCTCTTGAGGGGCTTCAAAGACAACTTGATGCACTTGCTCTATTTTGTGATCTCCGACATTTGACTGTCAATCTTGGTAAGACCAAGGTCATGGTCTTCAATGGGTTGAAGACTTCTCACCTCCATTTCTTTTTCAGGGGACAAGAGGTTGAAATCACCAATACATATACTTATTTGGGTGTCCAGTTCTCAGGACCTAGATTTAGTATGAGGCATGCCCTTTAGCCACGTGTGAACAAAGGTTATGGGTCTCTTGCCATTCTTGAGCGACAATGTTTCCGACACCACTTTCAAGACATTTCCTCTAAGATGTCTCTCATGGTCTCTCTCATCCGACCCACTATTCTCTCGTGTCTTGTTTGGGGGCCCTCCCTTTTAGCTACGGATTGGGCGTCAGCTGAGAGAGTGCAGACTCTCCTCCTTTCGTTGCTTCATCAGATGCAAGCAGATGGTTCCTCAGTTGATTATTTTAGCCGAATTCAGCGCTAGACCTTTCCGTCTGGAGACTGTTTTGACATTTCGGCCTTCATCCACCGTGTCAGGAGGTTTGGGGATTTCTCTGATGAGCGGAATAGGTACCCGTATCTCGCTTATTGTTCCTCTATGAGTATTGCTCAGGATATGGGCCGTTGTTGGTTCTCCGATACTTCGGCTTTGTTGGATTTTGTTGGTATTCAGATTGATCATCTTCCCCCCTTTCATTATTCCCTGAATGCTCCCAGTCACCTTCTACCCACCAAGCAGGTGTTGAATAGGTCCATCAGAGAGGATATTTACAGGTGCTTTATTCAGACTACTTGGGTGAACCCCCATGGCGGCTTGCGTCCTAAGATGGCCTTTTATGCAGAGCATTTTCTTGAGATCAGTGACGGACTCATCACCCGCCCCCAGTACACCTTTCGCCATTGGATGCATGCCCTCCGCATACCCTTGGGTCAGTTTCGGGTGGGCTCCCACAGATTGCGTTGTGAGACGGATCATCATATTGACCACGATGACAGACTTTGCAGGCTTTGTAGCCTCCAGGAGGTTGAGACTGAGGACCATTTCATCTTCCGTTGCCCCATATACTATGAGATCAGGGGACGATTTCATTGCCTCTTCAAAGGGGTTCAGACCCTCCCGATTTTCTTCAGATATATTGACCAGCGGTGCCTTGCCCTCTATATCCGTGAGTCTCTGGAGCTCCGAGACCAGATTCTTCACCCACCTCCAAGAGTCATTTCCACAAGACGGATTACATCTTTCTTTCCGGTTCTACTGCGCAGGTGGTACCAAACGGTAGAGCCACTTTGATCCTATTACAGGGCATAGATCAGTTCGTTCCCGGCTAGACCTTCACAGCTCCCGCGGTGGCCACTAGCCGACTCGGCAGCAGACACGTCTCAAAGGGCAATCCAGATCTACTCGCCTCCCTGGTCGTCGTTCTAGTCTTAGATCTCTATGGGGAGGGGGCCCTCGCCTCCCTCTTTGAGGAGCCATTCCATCAGTAGCTACTTCTTGTCAGCTTTGAATGTTAGGAGGGATGTGACTACCATTTCTGAGTAGACAACTCCTTATCAGTCCCCTCCATTCTCTTCTTTGCTTTCCTTCCCCCATCTGTTTCATTGCCCCCGTCTGTGGGGGTTTTGTTTTTTGGGGTTTTTGCTTGTTCTTCTCTTATTCTTTCTTCTGTTCTCGGGAACTCGTTTCGAGTCTTCCCCACTTGCACTTTGTATATTGTTTGGACTGTAGTCCCATTGATCTACTTTTGTGGTCATTCGTTGGACATTAATAAATCTATCTTATCTTATCTTATCTACAATATTAAGAACAAATTTGTTGTGGTATACCTAAATGTTTTGACACTTGTTCTCAAAGAAACGTGAAGACCACTATGAACATTTGGAGTCTTCCAAAGGTGCAGAGCCCATGATATTTCCTTGAATCCAAAGAAGTCAATGTTTCGCATGACAAAAGGAAAGCTCCTAGGTCACGGTGTCAAAGGAACCAAGATCGATCAGGAAAGAGTCAAAGCCATCAAAGATTTGTCTCTCCCCATGGGCAAACAAGGGATTCACTCTTTCTTTGGAGAAGTGAACTTCTAAAGATTGTTTGTGCCATATTTTGCTGAATTAACTAGGCACATCGCTAACACGATGAAGGGCAAGGCTGGTTTCAAATATAGAAAATAAGGCAAAGAAGCCTTTCAAGATATCAAGATTGTTATAGCCAAAGCTCCAGTATTGGTTAGTTCTGACTTTAGAAGGACTTCATCATCTACAGTTATGCTTTGGAGCATAACCTATCAGTTATTTTGGTCCAAAAGAACAATGAAGGTATTGAGTCTCTTATTGTCTTCACGATTTGTGGTTTGAAGGAGCATGAGGTTAAATACTCTAAGATTTAGAAACGTGCCCATGCGGCGGTCAAGGTGGCGAAACAATTTTGCTTCTACGTTTTGTATTCTCACGCAATAGTCATAGTACCCAATAATCTTTCATCAAGTCAACTCTCACACAACAAGAACCTGGTTCAAGGAGAGGTGGTTGGATTGCTAAGGTACAAGAAAATGTTTTGGATATCAAGCCATCCAAGTTGATCATCGTGGAAGAGGGTTGTGTCACTCATAGTTGAGAATAATCTTGACCAAGAGGAATGTAATTTTCTTCAAATAAATGAGTTACTTGAAGATTTTCCTTTGGTGCTTTTCCTAGGATCCACATATGAATGGTTCTCCAACATTGCTTATTTTGTGACCTATGGAGAATGTCTTGCTCACTTGAATGCCAAGGATAAGAGAGTGATCAAACTTAGAGCTTCCAACTATAGAATATGGGATAATACTCTTTTCAAGAAGACGTTGGATGGCGTTTTTGAGATGTGTTGATAAGGAACAATTCAAGTGGTTCCTAGAAGCCTTCAACAACAATGCATACAAAGTACATTTCTCATCACTAGTGACGTATTTCAAGATACCATGGGCCCAAAGATTATTGGCCAAGGCTTTTAAAGATTCTCAAGAGTGGGTATCCAAATGTGAAGCCCGACAACAATTGTTAGAAGACCTAAGTTGGTTGCACTACCTCTTAACCTTGTAGTAAATCGATGAGCCTTTTTAGTAATGGGGTCTAGACTTCATGGGAAACTCGATCCACTCTCATGTGTGGACACATTCACATGTTGAATACTATAAATTATTTCACGAAGTGGGTTTAAGCCATTCCATTCAAACAAACCACTTTCTAAAGAATGTGCAATTTCATAAAAGAAAACATCATTATTAGGTTTGACATTCCACATAAGATTGAAATTGACAATCTTCCAAGTTGTCATCATATCTCATGGTTTTTTGCTATAGTCATGGATATCATTGTCTCATATATCCGATTACCACTCACAAGGTAATGGACAAGGTGAGTCGAGTAATAAGAACCTTGTAACCATCATCCGAAAGCTAGTTGATGATAATCAAAGGACCTAGCACAAGAAATTCTATGATGCCATATAGACTGATCGGATTACTCCTGAGACAGCTATTGGTACTCTCCATTTCAGTTGTTCTATGGGATCAACTCAGAAATTCTTATTTCCTTGGAGCTTTTAACTCTACAAATGGAAAAGAAAATTGAGGATGAAAATTTCACCGATTCTCCGCCAAGAGGATTATGTACCTGAGTAAGTTGGAGAAAGAATGAGTGATGGTTATAGACCAAACAAAACATCAACAAAGGGTAAATAATTTTTTTGATAAGAAAGCCAAGCGGAGTGACTTTCACGTGGGAGATCTTGTCCTGCTTTGGGATAAGAGAAGAGGTCTCAAGGTCATGTACGGCAAGTTCGATTCATTGTGGAGAGATCCTTTCAAGATACATCATTTTTGTGGAGAAAATTTGTTCTATCTTGCATATTCGGATGTAACTCACCTCCCATTGCCGTATGACAAGAAGTACTTGAAGCTTTACAAACATGGATGATTTTGGGTATGTGGTGTGTTTCCCTTTTAATCTCCTTGTCCCCTTATAGTTTTGCGAATTGGTCAAGTTTGTTAAGTGAATTTGTGCCCAATGACTAAGACACGATCGAAACAAATAGATTCTAAAAGTCCTTTAGATCCAATTAGAGTCATGTGCCCAAGTATGAGCCGGTTGTTGTGACTCAAAAAAATTTCAAGTCAAATATTCTTGGGTTGAGTCCCACATGTTGTAGAATTTGAAAACATGCATTTTGTCTATAGGTGCTTGAGCTAAAAACAAAATTTGAAGCCTTAAAAGGCTGAGTGTGTTTTTCTAATCTCGGAGGAAGTGCAAATTAAGTGCCAAAAGACCGCCTAGTGTGCTTTGCTAATATGCAAGGAAGAAGTAAAAACGATGGATAAATAGGCAAAAGTGCCAATGGCACATTTTACCTTACTTCATGGCAGGATTTAGGAAGGCACCATTTCCACCTTAGGTGCTTTTGTTTGAAGCATTTGAAAGGGGCACGTAAAGCTAATCAACCATGACACACCTTTGAAGACTTCACGGGAATGAAGAGATTGGTGCCAAGTGCGTGAAAGGGTGACCAAAGCATCAAAAGCACCTTAGGCGTGTTTGGAATAACTTTTCAAATGAGATCTAAAATGAGCTAGTGGTGCTGATGGTGCCAAACAATAAGGCAAAGAGACAACAACACCTTGGACATGTTTGGTTGGATTGCACAACAAGAGAAGAAAAAAGCGACATGGGCATTAATTGATAAATGAAGACTACTAGCACCTTTGGCACATTTTTAGACAGTTCCAAGCAGGCCTAAAAATTTGATAGGGGCATTATACGCAATAATGATTAAACAATAGGCAAAATAACAAAACGTCTTTGGTGAGTTTCGCCTGCTTCCACGCATTATCCTTGGACATACCCCATGCCCACATCGCACCACACCCACCTAAATATATAATCTTGAACCCCTTCTAACATCTCATTATTTAATCTAAAGGCATCGTGCTCTCTCTCCTCTTCTCCAATTTTTACCACCCGATGGATTTTCAAACCAAGGTAATTTTTCTTAGCCTCTCATACCTATGTGGTTTTCTTTCCCCACAGATTTGCTGCCATTCACCATCTTACCTCATTACCCATTGACATGTGCATTTCCCCACCTTATTGTGGTCATTTTCTTGCATTTGCTCCACTACTAGGTTTTGCTATTGCCCCCACCTTTTCTCCACCACCACTCCACCCGTTTTGGGCATGTGAAAACAACTTAGCACCAAAAATGCCCCGTGTCCCCTAGACACTACAATGCACACCCCTCAGGTGCACCTAGGATTTTCGGACCTTTTCGGGCGTTATTTTCGCAAACCTCTCATAGGTATATGACCACCGTGTTTTCTTCTCCCTCATCCTAACGTCGCTTTTGTCGCTAGACTCATATTTGCAAGTATTGGTTGAATCCATTGTTTCTTGTCTTCCCCGCTAAAAGATGAAATATCATTAAAACAACTTCGAGCTGCTTAACTCTCTTGAGGCGAAACTTTGCAAGATCCAGGACACAAAAATAGGGCATTTGGATATTGCCAACTTTTGGGCCTTAACAAGTCCACCTTCATGCAATGTTTGGCCAACAATGGGTTAGGCCGAGGTGAATGATTTTCTTATTTGAGTGCAATGTGCTGAATTGGTGTTAGCTTGCGCCCCAACACTATGATCCTGGAAGTCATGCGAGGTACCAACCAACATCATTATGCTCATTGCTCGGTTGGATGAGGGTAATATCGAACATACTTTCAAGATGCCTTTGAGGGAAGCCTATGGGGAAATCTCCATAGCCAATGGTGAAGCCTATTGGCAAACGTATAATGCCAATTGTCTAAAAACATAAATGAACAATTGATGAAGCATAGAAAGCTAGGGAAATCTAAGTTGCCCAAGAGGATGCACCACTCCGATTTCAATGACAACATTTCATACACCATCACGTTGCTCAATAGGGTGGCCATTAATAAGTCAAAAAGGTAGTTTCAGCCATGGATGTTCTTGTTTATCCACGCAATCAGCATGGGCATGGAATTCATAGATTGGGGAGTCATAATTAGTGATGCTCTGCATAGGAAATTGACCGAGATCGCGACAACCTGGCACCTTCTACATGACATCCTATTTGTTTTGGTCTATTGTGGATCTCCATACCTAACATGGCCTCAAAACTAAAGGAAAATATGAGGAAACAACAAGCATTTGGCATTACTATCCACAACTCACTTTGCGAAAGTGGGAATAACTTATGTGCATTAGTGATGCTTTCACCATGTTTTTGCATAAATATCTCCAAAGATAATTATGCATGTACAATTTCCACTATAGGTGTCGACCTAGTGACATAATACGAGAGCTATTTCATTCAGTGCCAGCGTTTTACATATATCTGCAAGGAAGGCTTCTATGGCCTGCCATATAAACTTCCTAATTTTATCTTGGACAAAGTATTGTAGATCAAACTTTGTAGACAATTGGTTGCAATTCATCAAATATGTAGACTGCAAAACAAGGCCGAAATCCATTTCCCCATTACTCTTAGTCATTATACTTGTTGGACCTCGGGGATGTTGCTATAATGTCAATGTATGTAGAATTTTAAAATAGCTTCATAGTTGAGAAGAGCCTCATTTGACAGCAAGGGTTTCATGCAAAGCCACCTCAAGTCTTCATATGTCCATGTGCCAACAATTGAAAATTATTGGGTTGATTGCATAGACAAGTATGAGGTGTGCGGTAGGATTATGTGTGAATGAGCTTTGATTAGATAAGGGACATCTGGAAAATATGCGTTCCTACCAACTCGTTGGAGCCTGTATGTTGAAAGGATTATGTCCCAACCTATTCCTTCCATGAATTGGTCCCTCCCTAAGGCCTTTGATACCAATGAAAGGAGCAAGGTCATGGTGAAGCGGTATGTGAGATGGTTCAACCAAAAGGTTTCGAAATTGATTGGTGTTCTAGGTTCGATGAGGCATAGTCATCCCAAGAGCAAGCACGGTCTTTCTCATACTCCTAGGCCATCAAGCACTTAGGTGCTTGCACACGATACACACTCTCTCTAGCAACAGGATCGGGAGGGGATGAAGATGATCACCGTAAGAACAAATCACCAAAGAGGATTTCCAGTTCCAATATCAAAATCAAATTGGCCACAAGTAAGGGGCCATGTTCCCAAAATGACCCTATTGCTATGGGGAGTTCACTCATTCCGATACTATGGAGAGTATCGTTCTCATTACCAACACTCGCAACAATTCATAGCATCTCGAGTAGGGCAGACTCAAGTCCAAGGTACGATGCAAGCTACCGTGTCTCCCTCTCATTAGTCTCCTTTGAGGACTTCTATTCCTAGTAGGCCACCTCCTTTAAGCACTTCTCCTCCTATACAATTGACTACCCCAACTAAAACCTCTTTTTGTCGGAGGTACAAATGATAGGTGTCGATGTTGACAAACCTTTTGAGTGGGTCAAGCCTTTGGTTGCTAGGTGGAAGAAGATTGTGAAGCTTTGTGAACCAAATTTCAATGTTCTCTCCAACCTCCTAAAGGGGCCTTCTCCTAAGAAATCCAAAACCATGGCTAGCATGGTGACAACACCCTCGAGTCATGGTTTATAGAAATTGCTAGACCAAAGGGGGATAAACTAGAAGGAGAGCTGTCTGTGGAAGACTATGAATATCAACGGGTTCCCATTGGGGTGTCCACAAAGAAATGGAGATGTGCATGAGATATAGGAAGCTACTGCCAAAGTTGTTGACCGCATCACAAAAGGACAAAGATTTGAGCAGCTCAAAGAGGAGAATCATAAATTAAAAGTGATATTGCATTGCTTGTAAACTCCCATCTGTTCAACTAAGGCATTGACTCTCGTACCTCTTCAAGCTATAAGCTTCAATTAATCAGCTATGAAAGAGGTAGATGAACTCAATAGATTTGGAAAGAATCTAAAGGCTTAGGTTGAAAGATTGTTGCTCAATGGTATGAAATACATCGATGATATAATGAAAGCCTATATTTAGATTGAAGTTGAAGAATCAGCTCTAGAGAAATCCATAGCAAGTGTGGAGATTGAAATCGCTAGGTGGGATGCTCTGAGTCCAGATGCATAGTAGTTAAGTCTATCAAACATAGGCTTGTTGGTACTTGGGAGTGTTCTGGATAGGAAGGAAGACAACAAGGCTTTTGAATGGTTCACAAGTATCAAGAGGAAAATCAACGCCTTGCAAGGAGCCTTGAAAGAACTTCAAAGTATGGATAAGGCCAATGTGGACAAACTGACTGGCACATGCATAAACTTGGCTTCTTTGCACTGTCATTTCTTCGAGCCTGGAGGATCTGATGGCTTCATCAATGCAGAAATCAAAGAGAGATTCAAGAAGGGGATCAAGGATGACCTCTTCCAAGCAGACGGATGATTTTGATGTTGTGGCAATGTGTAGCCTAAGTGCAATCAACTTGGCACTACAAGATCTAAACAACGAGCTGTCTAAGAGATACCAATCAACATGAGGAAGATGAGACACGTGGATTATTCCTAGAGGGTTGTTTCATTATAAAAAGAGTTGAAATTTATCATACTTGTTCCTTGAGGGTTGTTTCATTGTTTTCTCTCTCTTTGATTTAGAATTTCATTAAGATCTCCAAAAACTATCTAGTTAATATCTTTATACTTTTATTGAATGTCTGCTATTTGTCCAACACTTCATTTTCTCAGTGTCTTCCATTGGTCCATATACATTTGGTAATAAAAACTGTAAGTTTCCAAGCAAATCATAGAAGACTATTCTAAAACTGTTTACCTGAATTGAGCTTAACCCTTTTAAACATGTTAGGATTCTATGTGGCCAATTCCCTTGTTATTTCTTCTGCCGCAAGCTATGTTACTAGGATACAGGTATGGGTATGGGTTCAGTATGCAGATGCGTTGATTTTAGAAAACCCTTCAGTACGATACGTCTTGGATACATCTGTGTGTGTGTGTGTAAGCACAAATAGCACAAGACATTTTACTGTGTATACATAATGGCAAAGCTACATTCATACAAATGAAAAAATAATAATCCAGTCAAACAGATTGTATTGAAGCTTCTGGTGTGGAACATATTCCTCGTGAATTAACAAAGTCTTATAAAAAAACCAATCAACAGGATCTGTTGAATATAGTATAATTACATATCAGTTTTTCCCTATCAATTCAATGCACTTACCAATATGCAGAAAATGTCTATTTAGTTGTCTGTCCTGTCTGTTAGATTGTAAATCAACCTGTATCTGGAAATTGCAGTTTTAACAAGTAGATGCAAAATAATATGGAGTGCAATTTGAATAAAAACATATATAGGCAAAGAGTAACCCTGCAGTAAAGCTTATGAACAAATTTCAATCTAGAATTCACTATAAATCAATGGTAAGTTTCCAAGATCATGGCATTCAATAGAACAAAATATAAGATAAAAAACAGATATTTGTCTAACTCTACTTGTCTAGGGTTCGATTTTTTGGTCATTGACCAAGTCAAAATAATTTAAAAACACTTTTTGTTTATGTTTCCTACTGTCCCATGCTGCAGGTACGTCCGGGTGCGTCCCAGGTATGTCACAGATGTACCCGGACGTATCTGTACTGGGTACGTATCCGGGGGCTACGAGAGGGGGAGAATGAACCCCTGCTACACGGGCTGCAAGACTTTCTAGTTCTACCTCGCATTACCTTCATAATAAGTTATTAACCCTAATCAATCTAATTTTCCTAAGGAAGCATAATGTTTGGTCTCTCCTCTTTCTGCTGCCTTAGTAGGCAAATCTTATTACAAGCATTGAGGCCGCTAATATTACAGCCTATTATTTTCATGACTGAGGTAGGGGAGTTTTACCTCCAATATAGTTATCTTTCACTTTCTCGACCTTCCCTCTTCCGTTGATTTTTCTTCCTTTTCCTACCTTTACCCATGCACTTAGTAATGTTTTTTGTTAGTCCTTTTGAACACAATCTAAGTTCCTAATATCTTGTTGGGTTGGTTCTTTTGGCTTCATCTCTCTTTGCCGCTTCTTTGTTTTATTTTTTTATTTTTTTATTTTTAGTCCTTTCTTCTCTATTGTATAGGACCTGTGGTCCTCCTCACCCTATTTCACCATTTTTGGAAATTAGGTTTCCAAAACAATTTCTCCATTTTTCTTCTCTTCGTTATGTTTTTCTTTTATCTCTTTCTTGAGGCGTATCTTTACTTTCAACATCTCATCTTCATTTCCTTATGTTATGCAGCCCATGCCTAGCATATTTTGATACTCTCAAAGTTTATGTTTCCTTTCTTCAAGTTTTTTTAGATTGTAGATGTCATTAACTTTTTCCTGGTCCTATGATTGTGATTTTCTCTTATTTTATTCACAGTACTATTTCTTTGTGATCACTCAATTTCCTACCCAAATAGTGTTTGAAGTGTTTGTCGAACTACTTTCTAATATTTGCAAAATTATTCTCCAATGCCCAAAAATTCATATAATTGTTTAGGAACCTATTTCTTTATTTTATCATCCGTTCGTTGCTTTTTTACTTTGTGGCTTTGGAACCCATTTTCTTTTAATATTTGGTACTAATTATCCCTTGCCAAGACTGCCACGCACTTGAGCATATGAACTTTAATCTTTTTGTTTTTAACTACTGAATATTACATTAACTTATATGTTACATTAGCTTCTATTTTTAGCAAACCCTTTCCAAATGCCCTATTTCATGACAAATATGGCATTTTAAGGGGAAAATTTTATAATTTAGTTACTGATGTCAGGTTACCAACTATGTGATTTATTTACTACTGTTGGAATAGATTTAGAGAGATCTATTTTAACACAAATCTGTACATAGTGGCCAGGGAGTTTTTCTTACTGACATCAGCTATGGTAACAAACCCCCATTAAGATTTTAAAATATTTCAAAAATTGAGTTATTTCACAATTCTGAAGGTAATCCAATTAACCTAGCCTGCATAGTTGATTTTGGCATCATTTATTTTCTTGGATCAAATTTTGGCTACATAACCATGAATATAATCTTGCAATCTTCACAAACCAAGGCCATCCTCGGCGATCCCTATCTCTATCCTCTAATCTCTCAAAGGCTAGGAAGAATCCCTTTTCAGGGATCATATTTCTAAATTTCCCCCCCGTTTTTCTCGATTCATATATCCAATTCTTCAATTGTAGGGAAAATACTCATGAATTTTTCAATAAGGGCTTTGTTAATTAGAAATTATACTTTTGGAGCGAACAATTCGTCCTCAGTAATGGGGTTTCTTCATCCATTTTAAATCCTTTGGAAATCTTGCCCTAATTTGTTGGGTCTTGCTCCTTTTCCTTATTTCCACATTCATTTTCTGGAGCTTCTTATTTCTTCAGAATACCCCTTCATTGTGCTCATCTTACTGTCTTTTGGGATTCCTGGATTTCTATTCCCATTCTATTTCTTCTAGTTTTGGCTCACTTACTGTCTCATTGTGCTTCCATCTTTGATCTAACCCTCCCTACTAGTTTCTCTATTTTCCTTTTGCAAATCCTGTCTCCTTTTTCCAGTCGTTAAATCATGTTTTTTTCTTTGATTATTATTGACCTAGAAGTCTAAAGTTTTTACCACTTCTTTGACCCCAGCATATTTCTAATATTCATTTTAGACTCAATCCTCATTAGTTCCACTTCTGTAACTCTCATGGATTTATCATGATGAATATCTTTGTGTCCTATTTGATGTAGCTTAACCTGCTTACATATAAAATGATAGGGGAACCTCCCTCTTGATTAAATACATTGGAGATCATCTGACTAGTGTTTTCAGAAGATCATAAATTTTCATTGTTTGGTGAATATACTGTAAACTTTGTTTCATGCAGGAAGGATGGTTCGATGACAGGCCTCACTCATTCCTCGTCTACAGTCCTTGCAGAACTGTAGTTGTTTATGCTCCTGCAGATGATTAGTGAAAACAAGAGGAGGTTTGCCTTTTTCTCACCATTTACCTCAAGAGAGTTGGTGAATGAACCATGTATTTATTCCATAGATATAAAGAAGTTGTGAGGCAGTATATCTTCAGTCTCCTGCCATAGAGAAATCTCAATGAATGATGACATGATTAATTCTGTTGTCACCATATCTAGTCCTCTGTTATTACACCAGATGTATATATCTTTGGTGCTGTGTGTCTAGTTGTAACAAACAGTAGAACTCTCAAATATCTGGCATTCAGAGTTGCATCTTCTAGTTTTGATGCTATCAATGAGGTATGCAGATACACTAGTGATTTTTCATTGAATTTATGGCATATGTTATTTTGATGCACAGTGGAGATGGTTCAGGCTTCAGGAGGTCCCAAAACATGTTCAATTCACGCCTCAAGAGAGAAAGATGAGAGGTAGTGCATTCAATTCTACTCTTAATATGTGCAAGGCATAGCCCTCGAGTACAAATTTGTATCATTTTCAATATTCGGTGCTAATAATGGTAATATTACAAATTCTTCCTATACTTATCAAGCATGGGAGCATCCTTTTGGGTTCGTACCATTTTGCACTTTTAAGGCTCTCTTTCTTGGTTAATAAATGAAAATCTGCAGTGTTTTTCTCAGCTTAAGTCAGTAATTTCTTATTTCAGTGATTTCTTGGAATGGTTATGCTCAACTCCAGAATACATCTTTGATATCCAATATAGTAAAACTGCACTTTGAAATGACACAGGGACCCCTTGGAATGGTTATACTCAACTCAAGAGCTACATCTTTGCTATCTAATATAGTAAAACTGCACTTTGAAATGACACAGGGACCCCGCTGATCAAGCATATATTTGCTAACAGTGCATGCTATAGACTGAAATAAATTGTTGGATTGATTCTAATTGAACCAGATTGCCGAGGTACTTCTGATTAGGCATATATTTGCTAACACTGCATACTATAGACTGAAATCAATTTTCATAGTAATTTCTAATTGGATCAAATTGGGAGGAACTAGAATTTGACACAACTCCCTTTCTTTTGACTCTGCACCTAGTATTTAATTGTTTTAATTATCATTGATTTGTGATGATGAGTCAGCCGTACCTAGATGTTCTTTCTGATCAGAATCATGCAGCCTAGTTAACATAGTTGAACTTAAAAGTACAAACATTAGAAAGCGAATTGTAGAAATGATTCCCAAGAGGTTGTTTATAGAATGGTGGAACTCTACCACAATGTTTCACCTACAACTTTATTCAAAGTTAATTCAGAATATAGCATTCCTTGCATCTGACATTGCTGAATGTCACATAATGTGTATCTTTTACAATTTAATCTTCTTTTCATTTTTCTAATTATTTTATCTTTAAGTTAGCTTGGGCCCATTTTGAGAGGAATACAACACACGAGGGTTGCTAAAAATTTTGTGCAATTAAGTGAATGTTTGAGCTTTACTTGTCATAAAAATAATTTATTTCTGGGTTGTATTGAATTTTATGTTCAATTTCAACTCCAATCAAGTGAATAATTATGTACATATTGATGTATTTTAAGGTTAACTCAAAGTGGTATCCAAGGAGTTGAGGGTGTTAAAAGTAATCACAAGCTTACATAATGATATTAGTGGTCTCATGGAATATTCGCTTGTTTCAAAGATGTTTAAAGTCAGTATAGGGATAGTAGACGAATTAAATCCTGTGGTAACATAAGAAAAGAGAATTAAAATTATTAATCCATCAAATGGGGAAAATATCCAAACTACAATTGGACGAGAAATTAATTAAACCCAACCCTAAACACAGAAGATAAAAATTCACCCAACTAGTTCTTCAATTAAAATTGTAAATTGCAAGAGTTTCTTTTTCATTTCAAATCTCAAACATTTGAGTTGGTTTTTCATATCTTGCATCATAATTTCACCCTAGTTCACTACAAAAAAAAGTTCTGTGCTATACTTAAAAACTGTGCTGTAGTATAACAGTAGCAAAAATTTAATGATTGCACTCTAGATGAAGGAATAGATTATCTATCCAGTAAAGCTTCAAGAGAATAAACTGATGATAATGAAGGATATCTGCATGTTTTAGGTCCAACCTAAAAGTTCATTTTCATGACGAGAAAGGCAGAAGATTTAACATGGTCTCCAACAATTTTGAGATGTGCATATATAATCTTGCAATTTATCTCTTATCATTTTTTTAAATTTTCAAAAGAATATTATTCTTTTCATAATATTGTAATTTGTGTTTAGAGGATCCAACTCTCCTTTCTTAGAGACATGATCCAAAAGTGTAAGACTTAGTTGGCCCTCTCTTCATGTAAGTATATCCATTTTCTTAAAAGAATCTTATAGATTCTATGCTCATTCCGTTAGTATTTTAGTTCTCCAATATTGTATTCATTTAATTTATTCGAACTTGGGAGTTTGCTGCAACTATTGGCACCTCGTGCTCCTTTCCTTGCCTTGAATAAGGTCATTTATATTTCCTGGTAATTCAAAATGATTGCTGGTAGTGCATTTTACGTATTCCCTAAACTACGGGATCACAATTGCTTGATGGTATCTTACGACTCCACTATAGCCAGAATGGTTGTTTATTTGCATCAAGTTCATGTCTTTTTTTGGTTAGCAAACAAAAACACCATACACCATAAACAGTATAAGCACGTACAAAACTATGCAGCAACAGATATGAAGCCATTAATCACAATATAATTGATGATAGGTTGATTGATATATTTCTAAATAGTTTGTGTCCATTTGTGTGCATGCATGTTTGGGTGTAAAGCCTTCTTAGGTCGTGGATGGTAGGTGAAGTCTTATACCACAGCTGACCTCCCAAATTAACGCAGTTCTCAAGTTACCATGAGCTTGTACCGCATGATGTATGTTATATAATAACCTAAGGAACACCATGTGTAGGCCCAAGGGGATAATACCCAGACCTCAAGCATTCCAACAAAACACCCATAATTTGTGATCCTAACGAGGTGAGTTTACAATAATGTGAAAATGTGCACTAATATCCTCATAAAACCAAACTGGAAGTGGAGATAGAATATGGACGTCATGCAAATATCTTCAAAAGATCAGAATATGGACGTCATGCAGATATCTTCAAAAGATGAGAGTGTAAAGTAGCCAGAAAATGAAGTCCATGCTCCATATTGTAGATTATTTTCTCAAAGATGAACCGACATCTAAGTATTGTAGACATCTTTATCAATGCAAAACTACCAATTTTCTAACTTAAAACCAATGGATCTAACTTAATCTTTTTGAGTTTCACCACAACACTCCAAGAAGATCCAAGTTCAGCTCAATATGTCAGATAAACTTTTGCAAGCTCCACAACATTGAACAACCACCACGAGTCATGAGAGCCGATTGACACCAATTTGGACCCCATCTGAAATGGCATCAAGAACAAAAATAAAAATCTTTCAAGTTGGATGGTAATAATCCCATGCGATAAAAAGCATGGAATATTTGTAAAAGTTATTGTTGGTGTCCTCGGGTCCTAGATTGAGTTATTGATGTGTCCACCTTTGTTATAACTAATGAATAATTTATAAGGTGAGATATAATGTCATAAGGTTTTTGGTCAACATGCATTTGAAAAACTAGAGTTTGCTAGTTACTTAATTGTCGATTTAGGGTTGTTATTCGTGTGGGTGAACAATAATAGTAGAGCTCATCTTCATTTTTGATCTAAAGAGGTAGAGATATAAGTCATTCAAAGTGTTTGTAAGATTTTTCACGACAGCAATATTGTTAGGTCAATTCGGATTTGGTTTTTAGTTGTGGTCGAGTTACAATAAGTTACTGGTTATATGAACCACTTAAGTGAAAAATTTGTTTAAAAGATATTGCAAATTAATGAGACCATGATTGGACAAGTGCACAACCCCAATTACTTGCCTAAAACTTTGCAAACTAATTTTTTACTTGTATTCAATTTCTCTCTTTATGTGATCTATTCTCACTTGATTTTTCACATTAATCTTAATCTAATGTTGATTATGGGTGCTGAAAGTAATAAAATACCATATATGGTATTCATTGTGATACGAGGGACGTTGTCACATGAATTATTATGATTGTGATGTGAATATGGTGTGTTGTTTGGCACCATGGCGGCTTGAGTTTGGTGTATGAGCTACAACCGTTATTCATTTTGTTTCACATTATGCCATTGTGTGAATTCACTCCTTATTGGGGCACTGCATCTTTCTTAAAGGTTTAAGTGGTACAATTGTGTTCATACAAGCATGACATAATGTGGGTGTATTGTGCTAGGTTTGGTGACAAGCTGGAAAGTGCAAGAGTGATCAATGTATATAACATGACAATTTTTGGTGAGTTATGAGTAATTGGATCTACTAGGATGTTCTCTTGAACAGAAGTCATCCAGCTTATTTAACATGGTTGAACTTAAAAGTAGAAACATTGGAAGACATTGTAGAAATTATTTGCAAGGAAGCTGCTTTTTTCAAAAGGCTGTTTATGGAATTTATGGTACTCTATCATGACATTAGACTTAAATTAAAGTTAATTTAGGGTATAACATTCCTTGCATTTGGTGGTATTGAACATTGCATAAAGTATTTCTTTTGCATTTTAAACTTATCAATATTTCTAGTGTTTTTTATTTTAAAAATAAGTTGGTGAACATCTTGAGTGGAATAAACACACAATCGTTGCAAACATTTTAGATGCAATTAAGATCAATGTTTCAACATGTATTGTCAGGAAAAAAATTAAACTTGTGTGTGTTGATGTATTTTAAGGCTAAGTCAAAGTAGTGACCATGGAGATAAAAGGGAGTTGAAAGTATTCTCATTTTACAAAACAATATTAGTGGTCGCATGGGATATTAACTTTTACCATAGGTGTAAAAAGTAATTAAAAGGGTATTAAACAAATCAAATCCTATTGTACTTCGAGGGAAAATTTATAATTATTAATCAATTAAATTAAAAAAAGCTTCCTTCGATTGTGTAAAAATTAATTAAATTAAACCCTAAATCACATAAAAAAACATCAAACTATTCATCAATTAGAAATGAAAATCGGAAGAGATCCTTTTTCATTTCAAAAATTGAAATCGGTTTCATATATGTTTGCCTCATAATGTTACTCTAGTTCATCGGAAATAGTTTTTGATCTCGTAGTTAAAATTGTATTTTGGTATAAGATTATCGAAGCCATTGATCAATAAGCTAGATTTGGTAATGCATGATCTACCCTCTAAAGCTTTTAGAGGTAAGACAATAATGAATGATATCTAGGTCCAACATATAATGACCATTTGAAATGTAGAGGATGTAACATGCCCTCCAACAACTTTGAGATGTCCACACATAATCTTGCAATACTTTTTGTTATCATTGTTGATTAAAACTTTAAAAATTGCTCTTATAAACTTGTTTCCTTTTATGATTCAACATTCCTTTCCTTTGATGCATGAAATTTATATGAACATTTATCCGAATTGTGGGATTGAGTTGCCTCCTCTTTTATCTAATTAGACCCATTTTCTTAGAAGTAGGTTTTATATCATTATTCAATTTGTGGAAAATTCTTTGATAGCATGTACAAACGGGAAGACTCAAGATACTCTCTTCAAATCATACTTACTCCAAAGAGCATGAAAATTTGGCAAAGAATAAATATTATTTTCTCATAAAAGATATGTAAAGAATGCCTACATATTGAAAAACGATGTGAAAGTGATATAATGATAGTACATTGATAATCTTTTAACAGATGGTTAAATTGTTAAATGAAATAGAAAGAAGAGGGGTATATATAGCTCTACCAAGTGCGAGGTTTCCTTTTCTTATAGACTACATAATAGGCATATGTGATTGGCCCACACAGAGGTGGCGATTATCGTTGGTGGTGACATTAAATCCATGCTTATCCTATTTCAAGTCTATAGATGTCCACTATGATACACTTATCTAATGCAACTTTAGGATGATAACTACTTAAGCTAATAAAATGCGCATAATACATTGCACCGACGCACACAACTCCCTTCCCTACCCGTCCTCCCAAAGCGAGAGTTAGGTGGGTTATGCTCACCAAAAAAATTGGTGGTTTTGATCCTCTAAAATGAGATCAAACAAATAGCACTAATGAGACACTCATGTACAATTAGTACAAAGTAATTAATATATGTATTAGGAAGTGTTGAAATATGTTGCAAAAATACCCAAGAAAACAATATAATATGTAAGAAAGTACAACAACTATGCATTAAAAGATGATGGATGACCCATCACCGAATATTTGTCAAAAGTACATGTTGAGATGTATTTGCAAGGATGCCCAAGAAAGCTACAACATGTCGTTCAAAGAAACCAATATCATGACACCACCCCTCATAATGCTTAATAGGTGGAGTGGATGAATATTTTTTTACAATTGGTCAAAATCTTTTACGTGAACACAAAAACTAGAATATGACAGGGGGTTTTGGAAGTAAAATCCACACGAGGAAACAAGCAGATTGTTAATGACATCAAAAATATATATGAGAGAATCTAAAAAAGGATAGTTGAAAGCTATCAAGGATGGCAAAAATTTGGGAATCATTAGAAGGAACTCATTATCGGTGCTTAGCAACCCCATGTATGGATCCCAAAAGAACACTAAAGCAAATAAAGAGATGTTGGAGACACTAGAACTTACTTTAGACAAGTGGGAGACTGAAATGCCATTACAAAACAAGATTTGCTCCAAAAGGAGCATTACTAGGCAATATAAAGTGTGTGCAAATGTTGTAGTTGTATAGTGGAGGAACCATGATGGTACAATCCTTGCAAAGAATGCTTACATCAACATTATTACTCGATCATTAATGCATATGAAATGAATGTTGATGGCGAAATAAGATTCCTACATTTGATTGGGTGTCATATGCATAACCAATGTATTGAACAAAATTTCTCAATCATAATCAATTGAAGGTGTTAGAAGCTTGATTAAAGGTGCAAGTTGAACAAATTGGACAATAGATGATGTGGTAAGTTTGTCAAGCCTAAAAGTATCAAAATATGGCTCGTGTTTCTCATGTTGAATAAAAGTTGTAGAACTTGTCACTCAAGATCTTCATGAAGAGCGGAGTGGACAAAAATAGGATATGAGGTTGGATGAAATGGTCTTGATGAAGAAACATGATAACCACTCTCTTAGTGAGTGTTCCAGTAATTCGATTGTATGGGGGAAACAATGCTTTACAACTATTTACTGACACCTGCACTAAAATGACCCATAGAACAAAGTAAATGGGAGCTAAAACCAGTGGTATGCTTCTCAAATGAGCCAAGCACATGCAAGTGAATTTTAAGTGGGGATTACAACATGGGTAACCATTGGTGGTGCAAGATCACAAAATTACTTGTGGTCTTACATATCACAACCAAGAGGAGCAATAAAGTCAAAAAAGTTATAAAAGGTGGAATAGGTTCCACATGTACAATTGTTTGTTGCAACGAGACAACATCCTACAAATATATCATGTTAGAGAAGCTAAACTTATCCATGAACAACAAAATTTTAGTAATTGTAGCACATTTACATTATGAACTTGTAGGAAAGTTAACAATGATAGAAACTAAAATATTTAAGATATAACTCTTCGCACAAATTTTATGTGGGAAAAATTTTAAGAGTTAAAAATCGACAGATAAAGCACTATCCTTTATTGATAGAAAATTAGAGAAAACATGTGATAGAACCCAACAATACACATCTCACTTCTTCAATACAACATAATTAATCATAATACAATTTTTAACAATCTAGAAGGTTTATGAAGGATGAGACCGGTCCTAGCATTTGCACTATTCATTAAGGGGTCAAAGATGAAGGTTCACATAATACCAAGCATAATATAAGGGTGATGACTTGATTTGGCAATTCCTTTTACGTTCACACAAAGAAAGTTCCAATAGGTTGTGTGAAATATATATCCAACCATAAAGTTAGGATTAATTTTCTAGTTTAGTTTTAGGGTTCCATAGCTTGAACCATTTTCTAGGACATCACAATTCGGTTCAAAATTTGCTTTAGAAAACCAATAAGGAATAGTTTAATTTTTATAGTTTACAAGTTTATCGAAGTTTCCACCATGGAAATCCAATTTCCACACTTTCTACACCCCAACAAGGCCACTATCACTCATTAAATCATCAAACAACTAGTTTTTGAACTCAACAAGAAGGGTAGTTGATTTCCAAAAGTTATATTAAGGGCCTCGATTTAAATTTTAAATTGTGGAACCCAAAGTCTGCTTCCAACTACTCAAGGGATTCTTAGTTTACAAGAAGGGTAAAATAACTATGAATAATGCTTTGTATGAAATCATCATATATAAAGAGATACCAAAAATCCTTTCTTCCCTATCATTTATTTAATGGAGACAAGTTAGAGGATTGAACAAACAATTTTTCACTCAAGTATGATTAATTTAGACATACAATCTCGAAAGGGAATTGTAAGGGTTATAAAAGCACTTTTCCAAATTAAAGAGGATTATAACAATGAGCTCAGGTACAAATTATTGAGGAGTAAAAATTTCTCCTAACCCACATTGATACAATTTAAGATGTGGAGAAACCTTTTTCTATTATTATTTTTCTCTACAATGGAGTACATCTATTTATTTTGCGCCCATCCCAAATGGGTTTTGTTAGGTTTAGAAAATATGCTTTTTAACATTGCAGCGAGTGTTTTGACGATAACAAATCAACACAGGGATGAATATAAAACTAACCAAACAACAAGGCATACCCTCATATCTAGGGGACAATTCTACATTCATATATCAAAATTACCAATTATTTCCAAAACCAAAACCAAGATTGCTTACGGTGTCCAAAATGACTAACTAAGCCAAAACAATTAGCACCCAAAAATGCTCCTTAACATCTAACTCATATGGGTCACATCAATCAACCAAGAACACATATAACACAACATGATTACAACATTATAAAAGTCTACTCACTCCGTATATCTTGAAAAATATCAAACGGGTCACTAGGACCTAGTTCTCCCATTGCACAATCTAGCCAAAATGGCTACAAAAAGGGTCTACCAAACAATTGTCCAGATACCCAAATGGAAAAACAAACACATCTAAACCATTCTTTATTATATAGAGATTCCAACGAGATGTTCGAAACCTAAAACTGGTGAACAAATCTCAAACTAGAAGCACCTTTCTGGGGCCAATTATTAAAATTTTGCTATTGCATTTCAACAATTTTAGTGAAAGTGGCTATGAATTGGGTTTCGAAAACAAGTGTCTATAGCTTGAAAAATTATTATATAAACTCTCATCTATTCTCCTATATATAGAGAATCCAATGCAATTGAAAAAATAATTTTATGATAACCAGGGCTCAAACTGTGACCTCTTTTCCAGAGCTAATTATCATTATTGGGCTAGTTTGTTTTGTTACAACATGACTAGAGACCTCCAAAACATGTGAGAAAAACTAGCTCACAAAACATTTTTCTAAAAACCAATGGTTCCACCAATTGACATGGAGAAATACTAGAGGTTAGAAGTGGTAGATTTCAGTTTCCTACCAAGGCTCCCTAAACCACGGGTCCAAATCGAAATGAATTTCTTAGTTTCAGTTGTTGCCCCATACAACAAAACAATCAACTGGCCTCAAAACTCCTTCAACTAAATGATCCAATGCTCCTAAAATGTGGTTTAAACGTTGTTGTGAAATCCCATGTCACCAAAGAACAAAATTGAAACCTAAATTTTGAATGACTTTTCCTAACTTTTGCAATATGTTTTAATTTAGAGAATTTTAACGAATTGCATTCCAAACACAACCGGTGGTTCCATTTTTCAAGTTCTCTCGTGTAAGCTTGTACTTGTAATCAATTACAAAACACATCCCATGAGTAGAAACAACACTCCAAAGTGGTTGCCGGTGTTTCCAAGCATTTTAAATCATATCTTTCACTAATAGAGGTTTCTAGATAAACCAAGGGCATATTTAGATACCCATCTATATGTTTTACCAAGGTGTCAAAAGCTTCTTGCCTTCACCGAAAAGGAAAACCCATGTTTACGTATGCTAGGTCTCATGATTTGTACACCTAAATTGTCAAATTTTTATCAAATCTCACCCATGGAAAATCCCAAATTCCTCCACAATCCCTTAAAATACCATACAAATCTTATTTCTATAGATTTTCAAATCGGATTTCAACATTTAAGGATTTTTAAACTTGGTTTGAGTCAAACCAAGTTGTTACTGATTAGTGCGAAATCACAACACCCCCAAATGAGTTCTCAAAATTTACTTTTTAAGGCAGACTCATTTGGTGTGATTGCATAACATTAAAATTTCCCAAAGTGTGGGACCTTGCAAAATGGGAAAGCTCTCCAGATTAAAGGTTGGTTCCTTATTCCTCTGTTTAGATGCATACGTGAGAACTTGCAGAGGATCTATCTCTATACCTAATCTAAAACTTGCCAAGGAGACAGGGATAAGAAAGGGGTACAAGAAATAAACAATAACTAAACTACAAGGTGATGCACCGAAGGAATGATGAACACTAGTTCTGTTGATAGACACAAACCAACAAATACATGCAATAATCAAACACAAATAACCATATTTATAACGAAATACCATATGCGAGCAAAAGAGACAAAAATGATCTAGAATCGATCACAAACATGTTTTATTACTTTGCAGATTGATACAATACATTACAAAACAACCAGGAGGTAAGAAATATATTGTAACTTTGATGGAAGGCCTAAAATTCCACAAATTCCTTTGCTAGAAGAAAAAGGGAGCCTACAAAACAAGGAATGTCCAACCCTTTACAATGAATCTCGCCCTATATTTATAGATTCAATCAAAGAGGAGAAAGAGAGGGAGAAGCGGGAAAAGTAGGTTGAAGCTCAACCACTGCTGTTAATGCCTTTGAAAAAATATCCCCCAAATCTGTCTTTACTGCATCAATCCTTGGTTCGGCGCCTTGAAGGAAGAGGAAATGGTAGAACAGATCGAATCGATCTAGTTATTGAGGCAAAGAGATCCTACATTAAAGGCCTGAAGACGTTTCTCCATTTTTCACCTACCGAGCCACACGACGACTGGCGCTCGTTTGGGTTTCCCTTTTTGGATTCATCTTTGGAGAAACGTCATTAGGACACGTGGTTCTTTCCGCTGCCTCCTCCATACTTAGTCGATTTCGGACCTTTCCTGAACTGTTTTGAACCTGAGGACTTCAGATCTTTGTCGTTTCTTCCCCTTTCTTGCTCCCCGGTTCCTCTTTACATTGCCCCTTCTTTTCTCGACCCTCTTTATTCCATCGTTGAGTCCCTCTATGACCTATTTACGATCTGAACTAGTTTTCTCAAGTTCTTTCTATGCGGGGTCATATCTCGATCCGATATTTGGCCCAGGGGTGAAATCGGATAACAATTTGGCAACTCACAGGGGTATCTCTGTCTGCTAGATGAATGATCAATGGCCTTAGTTGCATCCATTGGGCATGGAGTCAAGCCTGATAACCAATTCTCTGATCTAACTCTGAAAATATGACCTCTGAATCACTTGGAAACCCACTGAAACTTGGAGTTGATCTTCACCAAAATGCCAACTGAAATGAACTGTGCAAGAGCAATACAACAACACCAAAAACTATATACAAATCTGAAAATCATACATGCTCCAAATGGAACATGCAGAGTGTGCACAAGCACTTCTTCTGCTGAAAACAAACCTACCTACTCTACTCTAACCAAGAGTAAAGGGAACTCAAACAAAACCCGCAACTGGCAGGGAGAAATAACTTCCCTTCCTCAAAAATGGCAGCCATGCAACTGATTTGGCACTGAACATGGCTGGTTGGATGAGTGAAAAACTAACAAGAAGCTGGTCCTCCACCCAAATAACCAAAGTATCAGCGGAGACAAATCAAATACCTCTTTTAGTTGCTCTGCATTTGGATTGAAGAGGTATGACAACTGATCCTTGGTGCTTTGCATATCATCCTCATGCCCTGAAATGGACATGACTGGTTGTGGCGCTCCTTTGGCTCCAATGAAGCCAAATATCTGATTGGGCAAGGTCTGATCTGATTGGTATGCCCATAGCTATGATTTCTAACTCCAAAAATGGAGTCCTCTTGTAGACCTTCTTGGATGAATGGCGTGGAAGAAGTGGTGAAACCCTTATGCTCTTTCTCTTCTTCCTCTTGTGAAGAACATGGAAGATTTAAATCTTCCAAACTTGATTCCAAAAGGCTGCTATAAGGTACAGACAGCTGCAAATGAATGCTCTCCTCCATGACAACAGGTATGCATGTTTGGAAGGTGGATGAAGGAGGAGAAAACAATGTGATTTCAACTGGTTCTTCTCCATCAAAACAGTCCTCCAAATCAGACAGATAAACTGCCTCATTGTTGTCCATTGCAAATGTTCAACTTCCTCCATGGTGTTCTCTTGATCAACAACTTGTTTACCATGGTTTCTTTCATCCTCCAACATGAAGTTTGAAAGATCAAACTCTTCTCCAATGTTAGAGCTCGAGAGAGATGAAGTGGAAGGAAGAACTGAAGGTTCTTCTATAGCCTATTTTGTGTTCAAAGCTCTTGGACCTGCATTTTTCTCCTCCACAGCTTGGAATGTGCTCCTCTTCTTTTGGATTTGGAGTAGCTTCTCCTTCCTCTAGCTGCTTGAAGACCATCTTGCTCTTGAATGACCTCTTTCTCTATCATGAAGTTTGCCAAATCAAACTCTTCAATCTGCTGCTCTAGAGGACAAGTTGGGACTGCAAGATCTTCTTCAGAGCTCCTTTCCATGGTGGATTCATCAACCAAAACAGGCCCTTCGAATGAAAGAAAGAAATTATCAATGATGCCTTCTTCTTTTGTTGTTATAAACTCTGATTTGGTCTCACCCATTTGCTCCTTTCTAATGGGACTTTGAGCTGATTTTCCTTCCTCTTCCATGGCTGATTGTGCAACTTGAATTGGACCAACATTTTCTTCAAGTAGAGTGCCAACATGGACACTACATTCTGAGCAAACAGGCTGATCTTCTTGCTTCACTTTATTCTTTGCTGTGTGAATGTGAATTCCATGATGGAAATGAAGTCATGATTACACAACTTCATGGATGATGGAAAAGAATGAAAGATATGGAAAGAAGAGTGAATGGAAATGGATGGAAAATAGGTCTATAACTCAGAGAACGAGTTATTTACCAGATGGAATCTCCAGATGTGTAAACTGTTGCTTCTCAAAGCTAGAAATTGCAACAAGTGCACATCGATCTTGTTGCAATGAAGTGAAGACCTCTAAGGTCCCACGAGCGTGCCAAAATTGTTAGTGTGAAATCACAGCACCCCCAAATGAGTTATAAATATTTGCTTTTCTAAGGCAGACTCATTTGGTGTGATTGCATAACATTGAACTTTCCCAAGGTGTGGGACCTTGCAAAACGGAAAGCTCTCCGTGATTAAAGGTTGGTTCCTTATTCCTCTCATGTTTAATTGCATATATGTGAAAACTTGGAGAGGATCTATCTCTATACCTAATCTAAAACTTGTTAAGGAGACATGGATAAGAAAGGGGTACAAGAAATAAACAATAACTAAACTACAAGGTGATGCATCGAAGGAATGATGAACACTAGTTTTGCTAATAGACACAAACCAACAAATACATGCAATAATCAAACACAGATAACCAAATTTATAACAAAATACCAGATGCGAGAAAAAGAGACATAAAGGATCTAGAATCGATCACAAACGTGTTTTATTGCTCTACAGATTGATACAATACATTACAAAACAGCCAGGAGGTAGGAAATATGTTACAACTTTGATGGAAGGCCTAAAATTCCACAAATTCCTTTGCTAGAAGAAAAAGGGAGCCTACAAAACAAGGAATGTCCAACCCTTTACAATGAATCCCGCCCCTGTATTTATAGATTCAATTAGAGAGGAGAAAGAGAGGGAGAAGCGGGAAAAGCAGGTTGAATCTCAACCACTGTTGTTAATGCCTTTGACAACATCTCCCTGCAAATCTGTCTTTACTACATCAATCCTTGGTTCGGCACGGGAGGAAGAGGAAACGATGGAACAAATTGAATCTGATCTGGTTGTTGAGGCAAAGAGATCCTCCATTAAAGGCTTGAAGACATTTCTCCATTTTTCACCTACTAGGGCCATGCGGCAGCCTGGCGCTCGTTTGGGTTTCCCTTTTTGGATTCATCTTTGGAGAAATACCGTTAGGACACATGGTTCTTTCTGTTTCCCATCCATACTTAGTCGATTTCAAACCTTTCTGAATCAAGAACCCGAGGATTTTGGATCTTCGCTGCGTTTCTTCCCCTTTCTTGCTCTTAGTTCCTCTCCGCACCGCCCCTTCTTTTCTGACCTTGCTATTCCATCGTTGAGTTCCTCTGTGACCTATTTATATATCTGAATGAGTTTTCTCAAGTTCTTTCTATGCGGGGTTGTAGCAGATCCGATATTTGGCTCTGGGGTGAAATATGGATAACACTTACCTAGTTGCAAAATTCCGAGAAGACTTAATTTCTTGTAACTTCCTTAATATTGGTTTTCAAAGCTTAAAACCGCTTACTCGCATTTGTCTTGCCTCTCTCTAAGGTCTAAAGTTAACGATGAATGTTCAACCATGAAGATAATAACACTCACATTTAAAAGCGACAATGATTGCACGTTGATAACAAGGAATGAAACCTCCAGTCTTCAAATTTAGGTTCTAAGTTCAAATTTTGATATGGTAACCTCATTCAAGTTTTGAAATTCACTCATGCAACCTTCTACCATGCGCATATACACCAACTTCGATCAATCATCAATGGCACACCGACTTTGCAAAGAAAGAGTTCTTCTAAGTTGTCAATACTGTATCATGTTTGAGTAATATTTAACCATGCAAGAGAGCAAAACCACACACGAAACCTTAAAACCCACTACAATCCTTCATAACACATGACTCTATCTAAAGAAAGGATTGACACCAAGAATTACAATTATTACAATTAACATTTTCAAACCACGAGTCCTATCCCACAACTAATGACTTATTTTCAACTCGAACATAACATCAACTTCTCTAATTTGATGTCATCAATTAATCCAAAGACTTACACGGTTCTCATATGAAGCAAGCATAAATAATAATATCAATTTTCATGAATTAATTCTTTGAAGACAATGAATACAATCCTGCAACCAAAAATTATCATATTTCACCTTCAAAATATCTCTTCTTTTCAGCATTACTATGTTCTTTCGTACAAAATAGAGGGTCTTCTCACCCTTCTTTACTTTGCATCATGTGTTTTTCATCCTGCTTTCTTCCTCATTTTCTTCAAGATATCCCTCTATAACTAACTCTAATTGACTTTATCTCATTTCTCTTCTAATCCATCAACCCTAGCTAATTTCCTTCTTGACTCGTAAATGCCATACATAGCCAAAAATAGCTTCATTGCATCGTTTTTGACATTTTATGAGTCATACTCCACCCTAAGACTATTGACAACATGCCTAGAGATCTAACACTCACCCTTACATGCATTAAAACCTCCTTCCAACTTCTTGAAAAGCCATATATGGCTCCTTTACATTCTTAGAGATTCAAATCCCATTTAGGAGGAAAACATAATATGAAGAAAATTCAAATTCTCTAGACCCCTTATCAACTTGGAATGATTCATATGCTTCACTAAGACCTCTTAGACATCTCAATAACTCCAAAATATGACAAGAATGATAATTTTTCTCTTTGATACTTCTCTTCCTCTAATGCTCCCGCATCATACTCCAAAGATGGGGAAAAAGAGTCCATGTACTTTGCTTACATAGCTGAATATTCATCATCTTTTCATTATCTCACTCTTCGTCCTTCACTCTCATTGTCCTTGATTATTTCTTGGCCACCTGGATCCCATATCTTTCTCTCTATGCTTGCATTTGTTTTGAATTTGATTCTTTCTCTCTTGAGTTTTATCTTTATCATCTTCATCCTCATTCTTTTAGCAGCTGCACTTGCACAAATAAACACAACAAAAAAGAACATACTCTTTTTGTTCTATATTGCTCTTCATCTCTTCATAGCCTTTGCTCATCATGTTTTCTTCACTTTCCTTGCTTGGAAGGACTGAAAACTATTTAAATTTCTCATTTTTCCTCTCGTTATCATCTTCATCAACCAATTCTTCATCCATTAGACCTTTTTCTTGGTCCAAAAGCATTGCACCATGTGTTTCTTCATTCTTTTCCTCATCTCTTTCTTCTTTGAATTCACTTATTTCATTTTTTTAACCTCTTCTTATCTTGAGGTTTTCTTAATCTCTTCACATATGTGATTTTCATCCTTCTTTGTTCTTTACATGTTCCATCTCTCTCATTATTTCTTCTTTTCTTTCTTGTGTCACATTCTTCTTTTTCCATACTTTCCTCGTCATCTTGTGCATGGTTCTTGTCTTCATGAGGTCTGATTCACCCTTCCTTTCTTTAATTTTATCAGCTTTCCAATTTCTTTTCCTACTACTGGTTTCTTGAGCCATTTAAGCATCCTATACCCATGATCTATTGTTTGGCTTGTGTTCTTAATTATGCTCTTCTTTACTTCCACTTGTACATCAACATTCTCATCCTTAATTGCTTGATTAGAATCAAAATTGAAAGTTTCATTTACCTCTTCAATGCCTTTCTTCTTAAGCTCATTATCCGGCATACTTTCTTTTCTTGTAGTCTTCTTGTTTGACCATTCTTTCTTTTCATTCTTTTTTGGTATACTATCCAAGGATTCATGAAACACTATATATTCTTCATTTTCTTTACTATCAAGTTGATCAAACTCTTCTTCAACTTGCACTCTTTCTTCATCACTCTCATCTTCTTCCATGGATACTTTTCTTGATCCATTTCTTGCAATCTTCCTTTCTTTTCTCTGATTTTCTCTCCCATATTCTTCATACATGTGCACAAGAACTGAAACACAATATTAGACAACAAAATAAGAGACCAAAATGTCTCAATGAGTGCCCCTTTTCTAGACACTTTCCTCTTCTTCTTCATCTCTTTTCAAGTGCTTCTTCATGCACCTTTCCTCTTTCCAAATCTCTCATTCTCTGTCTTCTTCTTACTAGCATCTCTATAGGCCATTTGACCTTCATTCTCATCACATACCCAATGAAATTGTTTTCTTCATCCTTCATTCTCATCAATTCCTCCAACTTTTCTATATCATTCCCGAGTTCTCTTAGCTCTTGTTCAAACCATAGTTCTTGTTTTCTTGCTTCTTCTTTTCTCTTTGCTTCTTTCTCCTTTCTATCTCTCTCACTCTACTTCGCCTCTTCTTGTTTAGCAACATCATTTATCCTTTTACTAGCTCATCTTTATCCATTTTTCTCTCTTTTCTTCTTCACTTGTTACACACATTCACAACAACTTGCACACTTTCAATGTTAGCAAAAATAAATTTAATCCCCTCCTCTCGATACCAAATGATGCAAAGCTCACTAAAAAATTAACTAACTCATGAAGATAAAAAAACCAATCACTTCATTCTTTCCTTTACCCTGCTTTTGCAAGCATTGTGCTAGTGGACAAGAATGGCTAAATCATGTAAAAATGACTTTTTCAAGTAAATCTTACTCTGCTAGCCTCATACTTTGTTCTAGTCACGTCTTTTGATGCCAAATTAACCTTCAAGTTGAATCATTTCTAAGAAAACATCAATTGCATATATTTTCCTCATTCCGTCCTTTATGGGCTTCTTGAAATCTTAACACAAAATCAAGAAACAATTAGCTTTTGTGACCTTAATTCCCTCTCTCTTATTAGATGCCATGTTTCCTAAGCTAATGCAATTGTAAATTCATCACTAATATGGGCTAAATGAACAAAAACTACACACTTCCTCGGACATCATCAAAACTATCTTCTTGGTGCATGAGAACAAATGCCACAAGTGATTTCATGATTGGAGCAATAGATACAAACCCAAAATAAGGTAGAAACATATCTAAATACCCCTTTCCATTGTGGACGGTGTGTGAAAATTTTTGTAACCTAACCCTTTGTTCTTCTCTCCCAAACTCCACTTTCACCTTTTTAGCCCATTAACACCTTCTAGCCTTGTTTCCAAGCATTTTAAACCATAAATTTAACTAACAAATGTTTCAATATAAATCAAGGGAATATGTAGAAACCCATTTGAAATTTTTACCAATGTGCAAATCTTATCACCTTCTCTCAAAAGGAAAACCCTTGTTTCTAAGTTAGGTCTCTTTAATTAGTTCTCATGAATGTATCATGACTTTGTGCACCTAAATTGTCAAGTTTTTGTCAAATCTCACCCATGGAAAATCCCAAAGTCCTCCATAATTCCTTAAAATACCATACATATATGATTTCTATAGATTTTCAAATCAAATTTCAATGTTTAAGGATTTTTAAACTTGGTTTGGAGTCAAACCCTAGTTGTTACCATGTTTATCACCCAAGAAGACTTAATTTCTTGTAACTTCCTTGATATTGGATTTCAAAGTGTAAAACTTCTTACTCAAGTTTTTCTTACATCCTAAGTTGACACTAATGGTCAGCCATGAAGATAACAACACTCACATTCAAAAACTAACAATGCTTGCACGTTGATAACAGGAAATGGAACCCTCACTCTTCAAATTTAGGTTCTAAATTCAAATTTTGATATGGTATCCTCATTCGTGTTCTGAAATTCACTCATGCAACCTTATACCATTAACATATTGTTGGTCCGAAAATCATCGGTGGACAAATCTATGGATAGACGAGCCAACAGCGAGTGTGCGGGGCATAGCCCTCTTTTGAGTCAAAGAAAGCGAAATCGGTTTATTGCTATTCTACTAGTAGGAATCTATGCAAGTCTCACAATATTCTACCTTCGGGGGTTGGGATCTCATCCCAATAGATTTATTTCCAACTATGAAAAGAAGGGAAAGAAACGGGGTGAGGAGATAGGATAGATCTGAAGGGAGAAAAGAAATGAATTCCAAAGCAGAAAGGTCAGAGGGTCTATGTTTTGGGTGGTAGTAAACGGAGCCGAACCTACTTGCATGATGAACAAAGCAATACTGATGAATAAATGACAAAAAGTAGAGATAGATTCAACAAAATAAACGCATAAATCGACATAAGAAAGATTAAAATGCTCATAACACACATATTCAAAGACAAAGTTTTAATATTTGTATTAATGTTTTCTTCAGTTACAAAAAGCTCAAAGTCTTTTCCTCTTACTTCTATTTTTCATCTAAAAGTATCCAAACTTGAATACAACAAGTATCCAAGTATATATAGAAGAAGGAGAAGAAAGAAGGCAAAAAGTAACCAACAACTAATTACAAAATATCTACAAAATATCTAAAAGTCAATGTTGACTTTGGACAACTTGGTGGATGACAACATCCCATGGTGCAACATGGATGAGGTCATCGTTTGTACCAACATACTCTTAGATATTTACAAAAAGGAAGCCAAGAGGAAGAAAGCTATTCATCGTCGTCTCATGGTTGGAAGGGGGTATCTTGCTTCTGCTGTTGTTTGGGAGAGGTGATGTGGAACTGAGTCCAATATTCCATGAATTTACTGATCATTGGCTGAAGTTGATCCCGGCGGGACCCTTTGTATGGTCGCCGATGACCTCACAAGTCTCCCGCTCATCTCTCGAGTTTTTCAGGGAGCTTGAAATATTCGTTACTTTGCCTCCATCATCAACCCCACAAAATCACGGCAAGCCAAAAGGTTGTTGATGCATTCGATGTCGAAAGTGGCTTCTAGCCCTAGCCCTTGCAAGACGATCTCTTTAAAGATCCGAATAGTCTCGTCTACCTTCCTCGAGGTGAAAGAAGGAGTAAGCAAGCTTGGAGACATTCTCGAACAATTTGCTCCATTTGATGCATTACATCCGGGCTTCCTCCTTGACTTTGTCAATATTTTCCAGATGAACTCCATCCGATCAACTCGATAATCCAAAGTAGCAAGGATCTTGTTGGGTACCTTGGGTGATCAAAAATGCCGAATTTCACCAAATCGTTGACTGAGTAGTCGAGCATTTTCTGGAACGTCTCGTGTTGCAACCTTGCATGGTCCAACTCTTCAGAGATAGGTCTTGCGATCACCTGGAGATCTTTGTTCGCCCGACTGATGTTCTGATACAATTTGGTGAACTTGACTATTACCTCCTCGCTGTCTTTGAGGATTTGATCTCTCCAGGCGAAACTGCCATACCTTGTTCGCCAATTTTGGCGTACTCGTTTATCTTATCCTGGCTTAGGACCTTAGGAGCTTCAGTGGCAGTTGTAGGAGGTGCACTGCCCATTTTCTGCAGGGCATGGAGAAGATGTTTGTTTTTTTCTTTTAGTAACCTCTTCTCCTCCTTTTCTTCTTGAAGTTTCTTACAAAGGGCATCCACCGCAGATAGGGCCTCTCCTTGAAGACTTTCAGAAGACATTCCCATTATGACTTGGGTCACTGTATAATCTGTCGGAGACAGATCCTTTCTACCCATTGAAGGATCGGGATATGTGATCTCCATTACTCTTTCTCTTGATGCACTCTGAGAGAAGCGGGTTATAGGCTTTTGCTTCTTAGCCCCCTTTGCTGGGATGACGGAGTAGTCCATTGGTGTGATAGGGAATTTCCTCTTTTGTTGGGTTAGATGTTGGGAGATCCATCCTGGACTTAAGGGAATAGGACCAGAGGTAGAAGAGGGAGCAGCTGCAGTGGATGAGGGGAAATGGGTAGAGAACCTTGGTGGTGGCATCGAGAGGGAGGCCGAGAAAGTGCTCACGGGAGGAAGGGATACTGTAGGGGAGGTAGACGCGGGAATGGAAGGGAGCTGAGAGATGAGAGAAGAAATGGTGGGGGACAGCTCCGCGAGAGAAGAGAAGATGGATGACGAGGAAGGGGGAACAGTAGAAGATGGGGGAGAGGATACGACCAAAGGAATGGTCACTTGAGTTACATGAGGAGGGGAAGGAGGAGAGGGAGAAGGAATAGAAGGGACCTCAGTAATTGTAGCTATGGCAACACCCTAAGTGGATGTGCCCGTCGGAACACCTTCCGCCGCTTCTTTCTCTGGGGATACTAGACTTACAACCTATTCTTGTGTGGTGGAAGGAGGGCTTTCAGGAGCTCCTTGAGCAGAGCTTGATTCACCCTCTTTATCCTTGCCTTTTCCCTTTGGCAGATGCTTCGGCCTGACAGTGTGTTTGCCCAATGGGGACGTAGTGAAATCTACTCCGAGGTAGATAAGGCCATTCATTCTGCACCAGTGTTCTGTCCTCCGCAATGTTTCCTTGACCCTTTCTTCAATGGTCTGGGGCACTTTTGTTCTGTCAATTGTAGAAAACGGCTAGTTGTCCCCATCCGTGTCAAGATACACCTAATCAAATTCTTGATTGGTAGTTTGATAACCTTTTGGAACAATGGCCACGCCGTATTGAATAATCTCTACCAAGGCCAAGCGGAGTGATCCTTCCTTCTAAGTTTGACCTCATGATACAGGTCGATATAGATGTCCTCGATCTGTGGAATGTGGATTGGATCGAGTTTTGCCTTGGGAAGGCAATTCCTTGGATCAAAAGTGGGCCTCGTTGGGAAGTTGTGCTTTAGATTGAGCAGTTCTAGCTCTGTAAACATTTCCCGGATTTTTGGTGCGAAACGTAGGTGTATCTGCCCACTGTAAGGGGGAAATGAGTTCCACCCTTCTTTCTCTTCAAACATTTCTCATGGTAGGTTATGAGCTATCTGGACAGCTCTAACAGATCAACTTGGGGCCATATCTCGGCATTTGGTGGGCTCCCCAAGAAGTTGGCTGCTCGAGATAGGTGAAGGTGGGGAATCTGGGTAAATAGTGCTACCCACTTCTCCGTTCTTGACTATGCTCTTGGTCGTCTGACCATGATTCATATTTGGCCTCAAAAGGCAGACGATGCCATAGAAGAAAGCATCGTTGATCTTAGTAAACTGTGGGATGCTGTTCTCTAGCTTCAGCTCTGGGTAGTACTCATATATTTTACCTTGGGGCCAAACCCCACATCGGCTCAATGCTGGATAATCCCTCTCCGAGGCTGCAGCAGACTACGTAGGAGTTCATGTAGAACCTCCCCATTGTGGTGAGTTGTTGGAGCTGCTCGGATATGGTGCTGCTTATGATCTCCGCCCACTCAAAGCGTTGATCTAGAACATTCTTGTTCATAGTTTCAAGGTATCTAAGCATCCATTTGTGAAATTAATGGGCGTTAGAAAGCCCAAAAACTCTACTTAGGAATGTTATGGTGTCGCTCAATTCCATGGAGAAGTCACCGCGGTGAATAACTTTGTGGCCATCTGGTTATTACCTTCTTGTTTTTCAAGTACACTTCGTTCATCAGCTGCATGCACTTGTCTTCATTATCCTCCCATGCCTTGGTGCAGTCCTCTTGGCTTATATCCACAAAGTGTCGGTGGTGAGGGATGCCTAGCATGATTTCGAAGTGTCGGGCAGTGAGGTTGATTATGACCTCGCCCTTTTCATTTTCGACACACCTTGTGTCTTTGTTGTAACAGCGGGCCACTACCATCATAAATTCGTTGTTTATCGCGCTGACAGGAATTCCCCCAGCAAAGTGTAGACCACTGCCCACTAGCTTGTCCATCCAAGGACTTCCTATGACTCTCCTGGTTCTGGCCCAGAAATCTTCCATGTCGATTTCACCGAGTTCGGAGTCTCTAATGTCCAGGTCACATTCTACCTGGGACTCGAGCATCTTGACCCTCTGATATTTATACTTCATCTCTTCCTCCGTAAGCTTAGCCTTACCCTTTGACTTGGTTGGCCTTTTACTTGATGTAGACATATATGGATCTGAGTTCAGTTGCTGATCCAAAATATATAGAATGTGAGAGATGAAGTGGGTTCCACGAAAGCGACACAAGGAGGATGGGCATGCTGACAGGTGCAGAGGAATAAAATTTATCACGTGTTTTCTGATTGTGAAAGTGATAGGGCGGATGCACCTATATATAGGCAAAGGTGTAATAAATGCGCCAACCACTTTTACAAGGGTGCACCAAAATGTGTGTCGACACGTAGAAATTTGTGCCCTTTGGCGCGGATATGTGCATGTCAACGCAGAATTATGTGCGCCTTTGGTGCAAATTAAGTGTTGTCAACACGAGCTTTCGAGTGCCAGTGCCCAGGCACACCGAAACATGGCGCAACAATTTTGTTGTTGACAGGAAGGCACATGTGCCTTGGCACATGCAAGAAAGGTGCATCACAAGAAGGCACAAAAATTGATGTGTCAACACTTCAAAGGGTGCACCAAAGGAAATGAAGGGGGCACAAATTTAGTCTCATGTTGCATAGATAGATAAAAGGTGCGCCCAACCAAAAAGGACCAGAATGACTAAGTTCGAGAACTAGATTTCCCGAAAGGGATTTTATAACATTCCAATGCTGAGGGGCCCCTGACGAGGGACCAGGACAAAATTTGGTATGGTTACCCACAAAATTTCCCTCGTCAATTTTACGGGATAACAGTTGGCTCTTTCTAGGGACTATCTTTGAGCGTTGCTCAAGGGTAGAGAACCCCATATCAACATGTGCCTATCCATTGGGTAACAGGGTCAAAAACAAGGGCGAGGATGAAAGAAAACACACAACAAAAGCAAACACACAACAAAAGAAAATTTTACAAAGAAGAGAGCAAGCCCTACTTCCTGAATATTTTGAGATGCTGCCCGCTATAGGGAAGCGAGAGATCAGTTCCGTCTAGATACGAGAGATAGAAGCTATTCTCTCCGTTGAGCTACTTGATCTTGAAAGGCCCTCTCCATAGAGAATCAAATTTCCGTGCATGCCCTTCGGCTCTCTTCGTTTGTCCCACAAAAGGACGAGATCTCCCACTTGGAAATCTCTTTGCTTAGCCCTTTTATCGAACAATCTCTTAACTTGATTCTGATGTTCGGTGATCTTGTTGACCACTCTTACTCTTTTCTCTTCGAGCTATGATAGATACATGATATTTTCAAGGGAATTTTGGAAAGTCTCATCTTCAATTGCTCGTGCCAAGTGCAGAGCAGGGAGTTCTGCAGAAATGGGAAGCTCGGTGTCGGTCCCATATAACACTTGAAAAGGCAACATACCGAGAGACCTCTTGGGAGTAATGCAGTCCGCCCACAAAGCGTTGTACAATGACTTGTGCCACGTCCGCTGACTCTCATCAACTAGCTTCCGTATGATGGTCACTAAGTTTTTATTACTGGATTCTAGCCTGACCATTTCCTTGGGGGTAATAATCCGAGGCGTGGGCCAAGGTTATCCCGTGTTCATAGCAAAAACCAACAACTTCTCGTGAGGAGAAGTTGGAAGTGTTATCAACAACGATTTTGTGTGGAATGCCAAATCTCACGATGATATTCTCTTTGATGAAATTACAAACAACCTCAGAAGTGGTGTTCTTGACAGGAATGGCCTCCACCCATTTGGTGAAGTAATTTGTTACTGTCAAGACATAATTATGTTCGGCACTCGATTGGGGATGGAGTGCTTCGATAAAGTCAATTCCCCACTGTCTAAATGGTTCATCAATAATGACCGGCCTGAGGGGAAAAGTAGCCAATTTTGGCTTGCCAACAAATTGTTGGCAAAGCTCACATTTTGCTACCCGTGGTTATATCCTGAACAGCATTCGGCCAATAGTACCTGTCTCGAATGATCTTGTGTGCCGTCATGAAGAGGAGAAGTGACCACCACAGGCTGAATCATGAAAACTCTCAAGTAACTTTACCTGCTGTGACTTGTCAACACATCACAATAAAATGCCATCTATTCTGCGTTTGTATAAAATAGTCATCCCGATGACATATCTGGCAGCTGCTCTGAGCTTTATAGCATGTTTCTCCTTTGAAGTTAGATGAGATGGACACTCACCATAAGTGAGAAAGAAAGCAATATTAGAATACCATTTGTCGCTGGTGGCGATAAATAGAACCATGGGTAGAGAATCGGCTTTCTCCAGTTGGCTTTGTGCTCCATCGGTGCAATCATCCTTTTCCTCAGGGTCTTCTGAATCTCGGTTTTCAGCCATAAGCTGACATAGGCCCTTGCCTCTTACCAACTTGGTCGGTTTTATGTCTAGATCGTACTCTTAGACTTTTGCAATCCAATTTCCTCGCAAACTCCCTAACTCTTGTTGAGTTAGGATTGACTTGACTGCCATGTCAGGGACCAGTACCATTGTGTGAGAATTTAGAATGTAATACCTGAAGTTCTTGACTGCTTTGACAACGGCGAAGGCATGCTTTTCCAACTGAGACATCTTTAATTCATGAGGCTTGAGAGGAGAGCTCATGAACGCAATCGGGATTCAACATCTTCATAATTCTTTTGCATTAAGATAGCCGATACAGTATGCTCAGATGCATAGCTATACATGATAAAATCCTTGGAGAAATCGGGACATACCAGATCGGTGCATGAGCGACGGAGGCTTTTATATCTTCGAATGAATTCTTTCCTTCTTCGCTCCACCGGAAAGTTGGTGATCCTTTCATCATGTTTGATATGTGGCAAGTCTTTTCAGCAAAGTCAGGAACAAAGCGCCTGAGAAAATTCACTTTTCTGAAGAAAGAGTGAATGCCGGTCTTTCTTGTGGGTAAAGTAAGGCTCTGAATAGCCCTAACCCTTTCGGCATCTATCTTTGTCCCTTCCTTGCTTACAATGTGTCCCAACAACTTTCCTTCTGTGACTCCAAAAATAGACTTTTTCAGATTTAGGGAGATCCCATGTTCCCGGCATCTAATCAATACTTGCTCCAAATGATCACAATGATCATTTCACTATTTAGAGAACACAGTTAAGTCATCTAAGTAGACTACGATGAATTTTCCCATCATACCTTTGAATGCAAAGTCCATGGCCCGCTGAAAAGTGGCGCCGGCATTGGTCAGACGAAAAGGCATCCTGCTATAGGCTAATGTGCGTCAGGGGGTAGTGAATGTTGTTTTGAATTGGTCTTTGGGCGAGACTTCAATCTGATTATAGCCTGAAAAAATATCAAGCATGGACATCATTTCTGATCTAGTTACTGCTTGCAGAACCTGATCCATTATGGGAAGTGGGTAGTTGTCCTTCAAGGAGGCTTGATTCAAGTTATGAAAATCCACGCATATGCGTATCTCACCATTCTTCTTGTGTACTGGCACAATGTTTGCCACCCAGGTATTGTGATGGATAGGAAAAATGATCCTCGTCCCCAACATTTTCTGAATTTCATCCCTGGATAGTACCTAAGATCTTAGGATTGTAGTGCCTCTGCTTTCTGGTGAAAGGGTTTGACATCTTCTTTCAACGGATGTCATGCTGGATGTCTTTTGTCTTGAAAGACTTTAGATCGGCATAGGACCATGCCAATACATCCATGTATTTCTTCAGTAGTTTGATAAACTTCGCTTTTCTTCGGGTGTGCAACATTTTTCGATGTTCACAAACCGTGGATGTTTTACTAAACCTAAATTTACCGTTTCGGTTTCTGGGAGGAGTTAGGATCATCTTGCCTTTTCTTCCTAACAAAATGATCATGCCTATCGAACAAATGTTCCAGAGAAACCAAACCTTTTGGAATTTTATTTCCTTTGAGTTGACATATGCCATCACTTCCGTGTATTTCTTCGTCTTGATCAGTAACAGATTCACGACATGCGGAAGTGGATCCTTCAAAATGAAGCTCACTAAAATTTTCTACCTTTTCTAGAAAGGCAATAAGTTGATTGTCATCATTGAATACCTGCCAGTGCTGAGAATTGTTTGGCACGCTTGGGCGAAAACCACCTCAATGGTATATGTGTCTGTTTTCAAGCCTGGGTGAGGGAGCATGAGGGATGTTGAGATGGCTAATGAGTTGGCCATGTCATTCTGAGCTCTCGGAATGGATTTTATTGAAAAAGTGTCAAACTCCTCGATGTTGTCCCATACTGCGTTGCGGTAATGTCTGAGCCTTTCATTTTTCACTTGGTATATCCTTTTAACTTGATTTACGACCAGCTCTACATCACCTTGTACTTTTAGGTTCTTGATTCCTCTTTCCTTTGCAGCTTGCATGCCAAGTAGCAAAGATTCATACTCAGCGGTATTATTTGTGTTGAAAAACTACAACTTGAAAGAGAGAGGAATAATCTCCTCTTCAGGAGATATTAAGACGGCTCCAAAGGCTGCGCACCCACTAGTCACGCAACTGCCATCAAACTGTAATGTCCAGATCTTGTTAAGATCCTCCGCTTAGATGAGGACATCTATTTTTTCAGACTCAGTAGACAAGAAATAGTTCCCCATCCCTGATGATTCAAGAGGATTTGGGCTTTGGGGTCATCGGAGTTAGTAACCAAGTACTTCTTTGGAGTTTCGAGCTCTAGCGTTTGCATTATACCTTTGACGGGGATTCTAGCCTTAGACCAGTCCATATGAATCTCTCCACCAACCTCACTACAAAAACTCCTTCCTAATAGAATTCCATATGCTACCGGAATATCGGCAACAAGGACAGTCATCTTTACTCTTTTCTCTGGGAACGCCGCAAATGCAAATTGCGCGTCTTTAATTTGACCGATCAACGGAACTTGCTTGGTTTCCAAGGAATAACATCTACCAAAAGGCTTGGTAAGGGTGAGGCCCAGGGCATGGGTGACCTTTTCCGGCATGACGTTATCGAAAGCCCTAGAATCAATTATGCAGTTGCTTAGTTTGTGGCCATTGATTAGGAGGGAGAGATAGAAAGGTTCTATCTTGCCTGATGCAGATGTCGAGGAAACATTTATGCGAGATGCAGAAGGAGTAGAAAGGATTCCTTTTGGGGAAACCTGAGTAGTTATGACAGCTTGGCTTTGGATGTATTCGGTCAACCTTACAAGCTGCTCAGGATTGGACTGAAGATACTCAGCTTCAGACATTTGGATCTTGGTCTTTTTAGCGTGATCAATTATGTCAAACACAGCCAAGGGTTGCATTGATGAAGGAATGAGTCCCTCATTTTGCAATGGTAGGGTAGGATTACCGGTCTTGATAGGAATATGTGAGGACTGATTCGGAGGGGAGATAGGGAAAAATATCTTTTTGAAAAAGACTTAATAATAGGTTGAGCAGGAAGGGGACTACCTTGTTTGGCGATGGTTGGAGGCGTGTGTGACACGACCTTCTCTTTCTCAAGCGTCTTAGCAGCACTTCTACTTCTTTTCCTCATGAGCGGGTAAAAACAACATGACTACCTCGCTTGCATATCCTCGGGGTACCTTCTTCTTCGCGATTCTTCCTCATCAAATTCCATATAATCGATAGTAAAGTCGCCAATCGGTTCATCGACATCTTGATCGTCTTCACCTGCACCGAAGTTTCTTCATAATTTTTCTCCTCTTCTTCAATCTCTCAAAAGCATTGACCGGAGGGGCCTCGAGCGCCAACCGTGGAGCAGCTGCAGGTAGGCGCAGCCTTTGTGAGACTTTGTTAGAAGTAAAATTCCTCCGTGGGATATCTCGTATGAAGAGCCGGGAGAAGACTGAGCTAGCTAATTTTTTAACGCGAGCAAGTCATTTTCCATCTTTTGAAATGCCGGATCGATGAAGTGGCGGAGAAGGAGCTGAAACTTTCGGCTTGGATGGCTCTCACTTTAATTCACCGATATTAGTAAGTTATCTTTAATCCATATGGTAACACTTGGCGAGAACCAAAGTAGTGACCTGTTCTTGTAAGAGTAAGAAACTTACTTTTGAGCTCATGGCGTTCACGAAGAAACATTTCTAATTTTCTGGCATTGGCAGCATGGTAGGTGGAACTCGGTTGATTAGTGAATTGAAATGGGTGATGAAATCACGCATGGTTTCATTGACCTCCTTCCTCAGGTGAGTGATCTTGGATAATAACGCGAACGCGTCCTCTAAAGGCTTATATATTTCTTCAAATGCAGTTCGTAAGGTGGCCCAACTAGTAATAGATCCGACCGGAAAATGCAAACCATTGCACTATTTCGCCGTCCTCGCAGGTTTCTAGAAAAGGTGAACTGACACATCTTTATGGGTCACATCTAGGATACTTGCATGACATGATGAACGCGGATATGTGTGAATCCATGCATTGTTCCCGCTACCATCAAATTTTGGAAAATTCTTCCTGGTTTCGTGAGGGAGCACGTGAACGGGTGTGGCAAAGTGAGTGGGCCGATAAGACGCCATTTGACGGATAGAAAAAGGACGCGAGCCGGAAGCATAGTTCCACTGAGTAGTAAAGCGCTACAAAGAGATGAGGATATTCCTTGTGAGAGATGCTTACTTCGTGGAGGTGAGACACTTCTGGATGACCGGTTAGCTGAACTTAGTGATGGGAAGTGTGCCGGTGTAACACTGAAGTTGTGCCTTTGAAGTAGATCAAAAGTAAGATCGACTTCCCCATGAGCTCTTCTGCTACGAGTAAATGGTTCACCCACCAGCGTACCTTCCAGATTTGTAATATTTGGAGCAAATCCTAAAAACTCTTTTTGGTTGTACTTGCTGATTTTCAGAATTTTCTGACAAAAAAGCAATGGCATGTACTTTTCTAAATATTTAATTTTATCCCTCTTTTGAAACCGATTGCGGTTTAATGACAAATGTTAACGAGGATAAAATATCGCCAACTTAGAAAGTTGATTTTTTGATCTTAGAGTTGACTTTTGGCAAGGGTTTGAAATTTTGCAAAATAGTCAAAAACTCGTATCTACGAAAAATACGGGTTTTTGTAAAAACTCAAATGAACTAAAGATCTCTAACTAGTCCCAATCTATGGGTCCCTCAAGAAAATTTTCAGTTTGAATCACTTTTGCAAAATTTTTGGATTTTGAACAAAAGTTAAAATTTGCAAACAAGTAGTGATTTTTCTGATTTTTACCGATTTTCTAACATACCACTATCATAGGTCTGATTAGATCTGTTCGATCCCCAGTGGAGTCGCCAAAAACTGTTGGTATGAAAATATGTCGGGTGGACAAATCTATGGATAAACGGGCCAACAGCAAGCAGTGTGGCATAACCCCTCTTTGAGTCAAAGAAAGCGAAAATCGGTTTATTGCTATTCTACCAACAGGAATCTATGCAAGTCTCACAATATTCTTCCTTCGGGGTTGGATCTCATCCGAGTAGAGGTATTTCCAACTGTGAAAAGAAGGGAAAGAAACGGGGTGAGGAGATAGGATAGATCTGAAGGGAGAAAAGAAATGAATTCCAAAGCGGAAAGGTTAGAGGGTCTATGTTTTGGGATGGTAGTAAATGGAGCCGAACCTACTTACATAAACGAACAAAACAATACCGATGAATAAATGACAAAAAGTAGAGATAGATTCAACAGAATAAACGCATAAATCTGACATAAGAAAGATTAAAATGCTCATAACACACATATTCAACACAAAGTCTTAATATTTGTATTAATGTTTTCTTCTCACATAAAGCTCAAAGTCTTTTCCTCTTACTTCTATTTTTCATCTAAAAGTATCCACACTTGAATACAACAAGTATCCAAGTATATATAGAAGAAGGAGAAGAAAGAAGGCAAAAAGCAACCAACAATTAATTACAAAATATCTAAAATTCAATGTTGACTTTGGACAACTTGGTGGATGACAACATCCCATGGTGCAACATGAATGAGGTCATCGTTTGTACCAACATACTCTTAGATATTTACAAAAAGGAATCCAAGACGAAGAAAGCTATTCATCTTCGTCTCGCGGCTTGAAGGGGGTATCTTGCTTCATATTGTTCGGAGAGGTGATGTGGAACCGAGTCTGATATTCCATGAATTTACCGATCATTGGATGAAGTTGATCTGGCAGGGACCTTTGTATGGTCGCCGATGACCTCACAAGTCTCCCGCTCATCTCTCGAGTTTTTCAGGAGCTTGAAATATTTGTTACTGCCTCCATCAGAACCCTACAAAATCACGACAAGCCGAAGGTTGTTGATGCATTCGATGTCGAAAGTGGCTTCGGCCCTAGCCCTCGCGAGAAGATCTCTTTAAATATCCGAATAGTCTCGCCTCGCCTTCCTCAAGGTGAAAGAAGGAGTAAGCAAGCTTGGAGACATTCTCGTAACAATTTTCTCCATTTGATGCATTGCATCCAGGGCTTCCTCCTTGACTTTGTCAATATTTTCCAGGATGAACTCCATCCGATCGACCCGATAATCCAATGGGTACCTGGGGTAATCAAAATTTCCGAATTTCACCAATTCATCGACCGAGCAATGAACATTTTCTTGAACGCCTCGTGTTGCAACCTTGCATGGTCCAACTCTTCAGAGATAGGTCCTGCGATCGCCTGGAGATCTTTGTTCGCCCGACTGATGTTCTGATACAATTTGGTGAATTTGACTATTACCTCCTCACTGTCTTTGAGGATTTGATCTCTCCAGGTGGAAACCGCCATACCTTGTTCATCAATTTTAGCGTCCTCGTTTATCTTATCCTCGGCTTAGGACCTTAGGAGCTTCAATGACAAACAGGAGGTGCACCGCCCATTTTCTCGCATGGCGTGGAGAATATGTTTGTTTTGTTCTTTTAGTAACCTCTTCTCCTCCTTTGCTTCTTGAAGTTTCTTGCAAAGGGCATCCACCGTAGATAGGGCCTCTCCTTGAAGACTTTCAAAAGACGTTCCCATTGTGACTTGGGTCACTGTATAATCTGTCGAGATGCATCCTTTTTACCCTTTGAAGGATCGGGATATGCAATCTCCATTACTCTTTCTCTCGATGCACTCTGAGAGAAGTGGGTTATAGGATTTTGCTTATTAGCCCCATTTGCTGGGATCACGGAGAAGTCCATCGATGCGATAGGGGATTTCATCTTTTCTTTGGATCGATCTTTGGGAGATCCATGCTTGACTTAAGGGAATGGGACCAGAGGCGGAAGAGGGAGTAGGCTGCAGGTGGATGAGGGGAAATGGGTAGAGACACTTACTAGTGGCATCGAGAGGGAGGCCAAGAAAGTGCTCACGGGAGGAAGGGATACTGCGGGGAGGTAGACGCTGGAATGGAAGGGAGCTGAGAGATGAGAGAAGAAATGGTGGGGGACAGCTCCGCGAGAGAAGAGAAGATGGATGACGAGGAAGGGGGAACAGAAAGAAGATGGGGAGAGGATATGACCAAAGGAATGGTCTCTTGAGCTAGACGAGGAGGGGAAGGAGGAGAGGGAGAAGGAATAGAAGGGACCTTAGTAATTATAGCTACGGCAACACCCTGAGTGGATGTGCCCGTCGAAACACCTTCCACCGCTTCTTTCTCTAGGGATACCAGAATTACAACCTGTTCTTTTGCAGCGGAAGGAGGGCTTTTAGGAGCTACTTCTTGAGCAGATCTTGATTCGCCCTCTTTATCCTTGCCTTTGCCCTTTGGCAGATGCTTTGGGCTGACAGGTGCGTTGCCTAATGGGGACGTAGTGAAATCTACTCCGAGGTAGATAAGGCCATTCATTCGGCACCAGTGTTCTATCCTCCGCAATGTCTCTTTAACCCTTTCTTCAATGGTCTGGGGTGCTTTTGTTATGTCAATTACAACAAACGGCCAGTTGTCCCCATCCGTGTCAAGATACACCTGATCAATAGTTTGATAACCTTTTGGAACAATGGCCACGCCATATTGAATAATCTCTGCCAAGGCCAAGCGGGAGTGATCCTTCCTTCTAAGTTTGACCTCATGATACAGGTCGATATAGATGTCCTCTATCTGTGGAATGTGGATTGGATCGAGTTTTGCCTTGGGAAGGCAATTCTTTGGATCAAAATTGGGCCTCGCCGGGAAGTTGTGCTTTAGATTGAGCAGTTCTAGCTTTGTAAACATTTCCCGGGCTTTGTGGTGTGAAACCCAGGTGTATCTGCCCACTGTAAGGGGGAAAGGAGTTCCACCCTTCTTTCTCTTCAAACATTTCTCATGGTAGGTTATGAGCTATCTCGGACACTCTAACAGGATCAACTTGGGGCCAAAGATATCTCTCGCAATTTGGTGGGATCCCCAAGAAGTTGACCACTCGAGATAGGTGAAGGTGGGGAATTGGGTAAATAGTGCTCCCCACTTCTCCGTCGCTATCACTATGCTCTTGGTCATCTGACCATCAGTCATATTTGGCCTCAAAAGGCGCATAATGCCATAGAAGAAAGCATCGTTGATCTTAGTAAACTGCGGGATGTCTTTGTTCTCTCCACCTTCACAAATTCTCCGACTAGTACTCATATATTTTTACTTGGGCCAAACCCGCATCGGCTCAGTGATGGATAATCCCTCTCCGAGGCTGCAACATAGACTACGTAGGAGTTCATGTAGAACCTCCTCGTTGTGGTGAGTTGTTGGAGCTGCTCGGATATGGTGCCGCTTTATGATCTCCGCCCACTCAAAGCGTTGATCTAGAACATTCTTGTTCATAGTTTCAAGGTATCTGAGCATCCATTTGTGAAATTAATGGGCGTTAGAAAGCCCAAAAACTCTACTTAGGAATGTTATGGTGTCGCTCAATTCCACGGAGAAGTCACTGCGGTGAATAACCTGTGGCCATCTGGTTATTACCTTCTTGTTTTTCAAGTACACTTCGTTCATCAGCTGCATGCACTTGTCTTCATTATCCTCCCATGCCTTGGTGCAAATCTATTTGCTTACTGCCACAAAGTGTCGGTGGTGAGGTACGCCTAACATGATTTTGAAGTGTTGGGCGGTGAGGGTTGATAATGACCTCGCCCTTTTCATTTTCGACACACCTTGTGTCTTTGTTGTAACAACGGGCCACTACCATCATAAATTCGTTATTTATCGCGCTGACGGGAATTCCCCCAGCAAAGTGTAGACCACTGCCCACCAGCTTGTCCATCCAAGGACTTCCTATGACTCTCCTGGTTCTGGCCTAGAAATCTTCCATGTCGATGTGACCGAGTTTGGAGTCTCTAATGTCCAGGTCACATTCTTCCTGGGACTCGGGCATCCTAACCCTATGATATTTATACTTCATCTCTTCCTCCGTAAGCTTAGCCTTACTCTTTGACTTGGTTGGCCTTTTGCTTGATGTAGACATATATGGATCTCGAGTTCGATTGTTGATCCGAATATATAGAATGTGAGAGATGAAGTGGGGTCCACGAAAGCGACACGAGGAGGACGAGCATGTTGACAGGTGTAGAGGAATAAAATTTATCACGTGTTTTCTGATTGTGAAAGTGACAAGGCGGATGCGCCTATATATAGGCAAAGGTGTAATAAATGCACCAACCACTTTTAATAGGGCGCACTAAAATGTGTGTCGACACGTAGAAATTTGTGCCCTTTGACATGGATATGTGCATGTCAACACGGAATTATGTGCATCTTTGGCGCAAATTAAGTGTCACAACATGAGATTTTGAGCGCCCAGGCGCACCGAAACACGACGCAACAATTTTGTTGTTGACAGGAAGGTGCATGTACCTTTCGCGCATTCAAGAAAGGCGCATCACAGGAAGGCACAACAATTGATGTGTTAACACATCAAAGGGTGCGCCAAAGGAAATGAAGGGGGCACAAATTTAGTCTGTGTTGCATAGATAAAAGGTGTGCCCATCCAAAAAAGACCAAAATGACTAATTTCGAAGAACTAGATTTTCCGGAAAGGGATTTAATAACATTCCGAACGCTGAGGGGGCCCTAACAAGGGACCAGGACAAAATTTGGTATGGTTACCCACAAAATTTCCCTCATCAATTTTACGGGATAACACATATACAACAAATTTGATCAATCATCAATGGAACACCAAATTTAAGGGGGTTCAGTAATAGAAAGTGTTCTTCTACATCACAATATTGTATCGAGTTTGAGTAATATTTAAGGGGGTTCAAGAATAAGGCAATATCCTAGCATGTGCATTCATATTGAGGTAATTAAAATTGATATAAAAAATCAATATGCCTATAGATACTAGGGGGTGAAAGAGTTTAATTTATTAATATTTTTAATTAGGTATTGGGCGTAGGTTAGAGAGGTGGGCTAAAGAAGGGGTATGGTTAATTTTAATGTAAAAAAATATTTAAACCATGTTTATTAAAGATAAATACCTTAAAATTGTAAAAAGGTTTATGGCCATAAAGTTATATTAAAATCTCTTTTTGAATAAGAAAATTTGAATCAGGAGGTTCTTAAGTAAGAAATAATAAGATGGTAGAAAACTAGGATTAAGTATGCTTTTCAACATATGATATTATTTCACCATATTAATTATTTGAAGAAATATTGATAAATGGTTAAAGATTAACATTTTTTATAGTTTAACGCTTTTCGACCAAAGCTTAGAACCGGGGGTTCTAGGTTCTCCTCCCTAAAAAGGTCCTTAGAAAAGATATTATAATTAATCCATCACAAACCACGACCATTGAACCTGCATCAACGATGCAATTTTTTCTGCCACCGTTGTTTTTAGAGCCATCGGTTGCCGTGAATGCCAATCCTAACGATGCAAATTCGCCACCGCTGAAAATAACCACCAACCATAACCACCGGTGATGCAACACCTGCCACCACTAGTAAACCACCCCGAAGGATCGTGCCCAACATGATTTGAACTTGGGTGTATCCAGACACAACAGCTTCATCTTAACCAATCCACCCAAACCCCATTGGCGGTTAAAGATTAACATTCGTGTTATTGGTAATAGGTCTTAAATTGTTGCAAACTCTCTTTCTAGAGAAAAGACATATTAAGAGAATAATAATTGAGTGGGAAACACGATATATTTTTTGTTTGATTTATTGAGGTATAAATAAAAAGGGGTAAATAAAATTATAATGGAAAAATAGATAAGTAAGGTACATAGAAAAAATAGGGATTTTTTCATTCTAGTAATATAACAGAGGGGGGGTATTATCAATTAACTAATTAGAGGTGAAAATTCACATTAAAGGTATTCTTTAATACCCTTCGAACGAACGTGATATACCATAATTTTACTAAGTGAACCACGTGTGGTAATATTTAATCATGCAAGAGAGTAAAACCACACAAGAAACCTTAAAACACCACAACAATACTTCATAACACGTGGCTCTATAAAAAAAAAAGGCTTGACAACAAGAATTACAATTAAATTTTGCAAACCACAAATTCCTATCCCACAACCAATGACTTCTTTTCGACTTCGTAATGAGCATCAATTTATCTAATTTGATTTCATCAATTAATCAAGCACTTACACAGCTTCTCATATGAAGCAATCATCAAGAACAATCTCACATTTCATGAATGAATTCATTGAAGACAAGTAATACAATCTTGCAGCCAAAAATTATCATATTTCACCTTCAAAATATCTCTTCTTTTCAACATTACTATGTTCTTTCATACAAAACAGAGGGTCTTCTCACCCTTATTTACTACCTCCCATGTTTTTCGCTTCCCTCTTCCTCATTTTTTTCAAGAGATACCTCTCTAACTAACTCTCCTCAATTTTATCTCATTTCTCTTCTAATTCATCAACCCTAACTAATTTCCTTTTTGACTCTAAATGCCATACATAGTAAAAAAAATAGCTTCATTACATCATTTTTGACATTTTATGAGTCATACTCCACACTAAGACTCTTGACAACATGCCTAGAGATATAACACTCACCCTTACATGCATTAAAACCACCTCCTAGCTTTTGACAAGCCATATATGGCTCCTTTACATGCTTAGAGATTCAAATCCCATTTTGGAGGGAAAACATAATATGAAGAAAGTTCAAATTCTCTAGACCCCTTATCAAGTTGGAATATTCATATCCTCTTAGACATCTCAAAAACTCTAGAACATGAGAAGAATGATCGTTTTCCTCTTTGATACTTTGCTTCCTTTGATGCTCCCGCATCAATAAGGTTCTATTCTCGCTCCAGGGACACAACTACAATAATAAATGTGAAGATCCAAGATAACACATAGTAGTTTGAAAGAAATGAATAGAATAATACTCAAGGAAATCAAGAATATCAAAATATTCATATTAAACCCTGATGCATTCAACGGAAAGAGATCAAAATTACATATAATGTCAAGAAATTATCCATTTACAAGATAACATAGTGAAGGAACATGAAATATTCATAGGCATGTTATAGAGGTCTGTAAGTAAAAGCTTTGAGCTCAAAATGGTAGAGCTCTTGAAATTGTAGAAAAGTGAACCCTTTGCACGTGTTTTTGCACTAACATATATAGAAATTTTTAGAGAAAGATGAGGGAAACAATCACATTTAGTGATGAATGAATTCAACCACCATATTTGTACCAAAGACCAATCACCATTGATTTCATAGGCCATGTATGGGTGCCTCATTTTTATTTAATCGCACACCATCATATTACCCATGTGGGAGGATGATGTTGTTTAAAATCAAATTCTTGTTGTTGGAGTGATTAAGCACTTGGACTGAATCGGCATGGCCTTGTTATACATCACAAAATTCTAATGTTTCGCCACCTTGATCTTGTATTTTGCAGTTTTTGATCTAGTTGGTGAACCTTTGGTGACCCGTGAATTCATTTTTGATTTCTGCCTTGATTTGTGATCAATCACTAACTCCGCAATTCCTCTTACCACCCGCGGCCTGATCTTTCCTCCTAAAAATTATGTTGCATTCTCGCGTAGTCTTTTTATTCCATGGTACTTTTCCTTGCATCATGGACTCTTTTTCCTATATCTTTGTATTTTCCTTATCCCACGGATGACCATTCCTTCATTTTGTAGGTTCCTTTAATATGTGGATTTTCTTCATTTTGTGGAACTATCAACTTACGTAGAATTTTTCCCCGTATCACACACTCCTTTTTGCATGAATTTTTCTTTGTAATGTAGGATTTTGAATTTACTTTTTCCATGGATTCTACTCCTTCCCACATGTTTTCTTTATTGCACAAACTTTCTTTGTTCCCGGATTTTTATACTTCACTTCTCTTTTCTCTACAATCTTTAACCTTACGCAACTTGTTTCCCATGGATTATTCTAGCATTCCCGCACTCAAATATATTTCTACTACTTCATGGTGTTGTGCATATATTTTTCTTGTTCTTTGGTGTATGTCCCACATAATTTTCCTTTGTTACACGGATTCAGAAAATCCATGGAACAATAAAACTTTCATACTTTAAACACTAAGTTCCTTCTCATTTCCGTGGAACAATATGTTCCATCATTATATGGGTGTATTTCTTGAAGCCGTGTGAGTTTATGACTTGAATGAAGTTTTCCAAATAACATGGGTGCTATTTTGGATAATGGTTTGTTCAACCACTTTAATTTTATCCCCTATAATATCTCTCACATACACTTATTTCTACTCCGACACATACCACATACAATATTCTCACTCACATTAATAACTATACTAACTTAAAAATATTATTACTCACCACAAATATGAGCACTAACACATGGTTTCTAACATCTATCAAGCATAGTTAAGGAAGTACCCAAGGAAAAACTCCCCCCCTTTACCTTTCTTTGATTATTAGAGAAGGTCTCATCCATAACATTATCGGTTCTACGAAAGTACCTCTATGATGCCCAAACAAGTGGTCGATGATTTAGACATAAATTACACCCATATAAGTAAATGTGTTATTTAATTAGATGACATTGTTGTTAAGATAGTTAGTATCTTCTAGTATATAAGCCCCACCTTACATGTTTCCCAAGCATAAAAATTCCTCAAGAAATAGAATTCACCAACCTCTCCTAATGATTTTCATTTATGTATCTAGAGATTGAGAAGGATACCTATAATTGGATTGGTCTAACATTCTCCTAAGACCCAAATATGCTACCAAGGTGACTATATAAAATGAATCTATTATTCATTTCCATGTAGAAACTAACTACACCATCCAAGATGTAGATAAATCATTATTTTCCACTATTAATGAGGCACATGGAGGGATACCTAATGAACAATTAAATAAGTAGGTTTAAGATAAATGATAACTTTATCCTTAGGATGTTATTTAATAACCCGACATGGGTACATACTATGTTGAAGAATAAAGAATGACAATTTTGTTGGTGCTCAAGGAAGAAAACTCAAAACAAGGTATATGGAAAATATTATTTGATGGTTCTAAAAAATAATTGGCACCAAAATTGTTATTTTCCTAATCTATTCAAATGATAATAAGACATTCTATTCCCATGTAATAGAATTCAACTACAATTTTTTTTTTTGTAGAATGTGAAACTCTAATCTAACACCTCTATATTGCTAACAAAATAGGTATCATGTGGCTACAAGTGTGTGGATATGCCAAGTTGGTCATTAATCAAGTGAGATCATAGTGCCTCACCACAAATTAGTTGTTTATATATTACATAAACAAAGTGTGGGATATTATTGATGGATTTGATGCTTTTTACATTTCAATGGTTCTCGAAGATAAAATTTAGAAGAAGATGGAATGACAATTATTAGTACCCAATTTGAACCACCCAAATACCCAATACTCTTGGTTATAATTTTTATGCCTAAAAATAATTGCCACAATAAAGTTTTTGAAAGTGATGGTAAAATTACCACTTTAATTCAACAAGAAATTTAATTATTGGAGGAGTTTCAATCAATTTTATGATATTTTTTATCCATTTTCACCCCCATGGTGAAATGGAAAACAAGGAGGCCTTGAGTTCAAGCACCACCAGACTCCAGGGGAATTTACCTACCTGGTTATAAGCGATTTCCACTTTGTTGGAGCATTTTTAGTATTTTGGGAGTGTTGAGGCCATAAGAGGATTTTTTTCCTCTTCTAGGTTTTGAAGCCCAAGAGCTCGGTTGGAAAGAATGGAGCAAGCCCCGATGGGCCCTGTAGGAAGTCAAGACGAGAAATGTTGAAAATGGTCCCTTAGCATCCCATGGTATTCTTCATGATCCTCCCACCTAAAAAGTTCCCAAAAATTACAAAATAAGGGAAGGTTCGATTGTCGGGTCAATGTTCGGTTGAGAGGCCCACTAGCTTGCTCGAGATGGTGGACGAGCACAAATGAGCTTTGTCAAGCTACGCAGGAAATCCATCGAAGGTGAGTTTTCCAAGTAGCTTGCTAAGGTACTTTGCGAGCTGGTTGGTCACAAAATGTAAAGGTAACATGATGGGGTCTCAAGGCAAAGAACTAAGCTCAACATCGAGTTGAGGTGGTTACAAGCTCGAGCGACAAACCAATAGGGATCCCACGATATGTGTAGAGAGTTAGGGCCGAGCTCTCTCGAGCTCAACCATACAATACATTGGTGGGCGATGGAAAAGGGCCAACTTGGTTGGGCCTATGTTGAAGAGCTTGGTGGTGAACTAATGAGGCAAGGAGGAACTTGTTGTAGCGAGTTGACATAGAGGCAAATGGCGGGACAATGAAGGCCGAGCTCGTGTAGCTCGGTGATTGGATTTTTCCATTGAGTGGGATATGTAGTGATCTCACAAGAATGTAAAAATGAGTCAAAGCCACCAACTAGGGCCAAACCACATGAATAGCTCATTCGGTGAGCTATGAGGCAATTTGGCCATGAATGACATGGGAAACATCGTAGGGTGAACAGTAAGGGTTCGTAGCGCCGAGCCATGAGGAAATAAGGAGGCATGAGTCAAATGTAGGTCAAAGTGGAAAATAGAAAGCTAATTCTTTCCTTAGGTGATCCACTAAGGTAAGTAAAGTAATGTGGGTTCGACACAAAGGAGGCCCAAGTTGGACATAGAGTTAAGTAGTAAAATGAAGCCAAGTTCTTCTTGCATGGGCACCGAGTTAATGTGAGTAGAAGTAATCCTGAGTGCCACAAAACTAAGGAGAGTCAACTTGATGTGGTGCAATGTGGCGATCAAAGGGTCAAAGTCTTCACTTAAGCGAGCCGCTTAGCAAATTAGAATCAAATGTGTTTGATGCAAATGAAGTAAGGTGGCGCGTGAAGACCGCAACGAACTAGTGCTCAAGTTACAAAGCAAAAGCAATCCAATTCACCACAATGAATAATAAGTTGATTGAAGAGTGTTGCGGTGATTTGGTGAGCCGAGACTTACCAATGTGGTGAGTTAAGGAGAGTACAACTAAATGCATTCACTGCAAACCAAGACAATTGAATGCAAAAGTCAATAAAGGAGGGCGAGTTGTATAGTGTCGAGCGACGATTGGGGGTCTAAGTCTTGCACAAGCCCCAAGTGATGAGTTGAAGCATTAGAGTTCACCACACAGTAAAACGAGTTGGCATGTTGTGAAACAAAGGCAAAGCATGATTTGCAAAGGATGTGGAGTTGTGCAAGAGCACGTGTTGGGCAAGTCAAAAGTAAATTCTTGCAACACACGAAGACTACAAATCAAGCGGAAGTAAAGTTTTTGACACAATGAGGACCGATCCACCGAAATAAAAAATGGTGAATGGTGGAGTTAAGTCTTGCATTACGAAGACTCAAGCTAACAAAGCATAAGCAATTGTAAATGTCGAGGATAAAGGTGAGTTGCGGGAAGTCGGTGGGCAGGTTAGAAGGAAGCGGTGATTGTGGGAGACAAGACTCGTGTTAAAGCATTTCGATGGACCGAGCTAAGCATAAGACATACCAATCACCGCAATGCGAGGTACGAGCATCGAAGTAAAGGCCAATGCAAAGGTGGGCTATGCACAGAGCTATTCAATGAGCCACAAACCAAGTTGCAGCGAGCTATGCACAAATATCGGAGTGAGTTGAGAGTGAGTTGGGGGTGAGGTGGCTCACTAACCAACGCTAGAATGCAACCCCAATTTCTTATAGAGAAGGCCTAAAAAAAAAAGTAAATTAATGTGGAAAATGCAAATTACTTTACTTCATAAAACTAAGTCAAGTAAAGCATTGTGTAAAAGCCGCAGAAGGGGAAAATGATGAAGCAAAGTAATTAGGAAATTGAGATTACTTTAATTCCCAAAATAATAAAAGTAAAGTAGTTGGAGAAGTGTGATGATAATGGTAGTAATTGGGGTCGGATTCTGCGGGTAGGGGAAGTAGTAATAATGGCCCTTGATTTTCCCATAGAACTACAAAACATCAAAATGCCATAACTTTCAGTTGGGAGCTCCTTTTAATGCAAACTTGGACTTTCCGAAAGCTCTCAAAGCCATCTACGCACTGAGATATTAAGATTTCAATTTTTTTGAGTGTATGGGGGATAAAAATGACATTAATTATTCTTCACTTCATTGCATAAGTAACAACTATCTACCACCATAAATGCAACATGTAGGCCAATTCCTAATTTTCAAGCAAGGGTACATGAGAGATGGGCTTTGCAAGTGTCCCATGCTTCCTTCACATCAGTTTTTGAGTTTTGAGTGTAAAGCAAGGTATGCATTTGGGTCATTCACATTCTCTCTCTCCTCACTAAACTACTATAAATTGTTAGGGGATGCATTATTGTAAAGGTTGTTGGAAATCCCCCATGCTCCCCTCTTTTCCATAGTTGGATTGTTATGAATTTGGGGCTCCAAGATTTCCTATTAAGCTCTGTAATGACATTTCTTGCCTTCTCTTACTACAATGTTGTACTGTGTATACTTTTGGAGTAATAAAAATGGTGTTATGTGATACTTTTCTATCCTCTGCATTTTTTTTTCTTTCACTTTCCTCTCATCCTGCTTGCAGGTTTTGTGCATATTCTTGTGTTCATTGTGGGATTTGGAAGTTGTTGTGTTTACTTGGGATGGTAAAGTGTATGTGATTTTTTCTGTGGTGCATGTCCACCCTCTTCAGATTCATCCATCTCCATTGACAGGATGGGAAGATTATCTAGTACACCCCCTTTTTATGGTGATATCACCTCCTTAGTGTAGGATTTCCCTTTTCATGCACTCTCTCTCCCTGTCTCCTTGGAATTGTTAGACTAGGTGTAGTTAGGTGTCTTTCTTGCATTAGGAGTAGTTGTAATAGTAGGTTTAGGAAGAGGAATCCGACCTTCTCCGAAGGTCCACCTCAAGTACACAAGTCCCACAACTTGAGAGGTGGTACCCATGTTAGCAAAAAAGAGAGATCTGCTCCAAATATCAGGGTGCTACTTTTTGTGATAACAGCTTTTGGCACACCTTGGCGGGACATGCAAGTTAAATCTCTAAATTTCAATGGTGTTCCATTGCAATATATTAGACACCGTGCTACCGACACTAACAGCTTCTAGCACACCTAGTGGGACCACATTGAAGTCAAAATATTGAATTGGAGTGCATTTGTAGAATTTACGCTTTGCCGAGTTTGTGTTCTGGAAAAAAATTACAGCTGGAAGCATTTGCAACAAAGATTAGTCAAAGTAATGAGGTCCTAGAGTAACATCCCAAAATTTCTTGTAAGTTAAATTAACTACGGTTAAGTCTAAACAGATTAGATGAGATCATCATTGGGTGTAAAATTCATTTGATTCGTCGTATCATGACCCACAACTTCTATTGCGGGGCATGACATTGTGGAACGAATAACCCCGCACCCACCTTGATGATCCTTCCTAAAACATGATTAGGCCTTAATCATAGGTAAAACGGTTCATAAATGATAGTGAATCTTTCGGTTATTTGTATTCCAGTTATTTTATTTTAATCGGTTTGGTCATCTTTTGTTTTGTTCAACTTTTGCAATGACCGTGATGAATACTGCCTCTGTTTTATTTGACAATGCTATATCAAACCAGATTTATGAGAATATTCAAATTATTATTTATGGACTTGGTGATTTTCATTTGTTTGAATGTTTTATATGGAACATGGGAATTCGAATAATTATTACGATAACATATTGTTGGCAATATGTGGACTTATATTATGATGATTAATTTTACCATTAAAGTTAGGTATCAATTAAAATAAAAATTAAAAAAATGCATTATTAATTTGTGAAATTATATATTTAAATCCTAAAAGGATTTGGCATGTAAATCAAAAGTTAAAAAGAATAATAATAATAATATTTTAATATTTAAAATATGAGAGTTTTGAAAGGGACACGCCTTCATCTGACACCAAGTATGTGGCATGCATTGACACATGAAGCAACATTGGGAAGCCCAAAATTCTCCATTATAGTATAGTTTCTTCATTATATTTTCTTTTATTTCTCCTTTGTTTGTTTTCATTCTTCTCTTCTGGATACCTACGTGAGTTTTGGAGGAAGGAAGGATTCAACTTGTTGGAGCTGGAAGAGTAAGAGGTTGTTGATTCTGGGTTTACTTCAAGCATGAATATCTTCTCCTTTCTCTGCAGCATTATTTGTAAATAATGAGGAAATACACATTCTTGTTTTAAATGGCAATTAAATGAATTTGTGGACAACTTCTGATTTAATTGCTTGGAAATGAAATCTAAAAAGGAAATTGATGGATTATGTATTCTCTTAAGTTTCCTTTGTGTGGTTTTAGCTAAACCTAAAAATGCAGATGGGTGTTCCTAATCAATTTTTATTTTATTTTATTTTCTATTTAAATTTGATTTCTAGAAACCCAAATCGATTTCTACCTCTGGGTTTTATTACAGTCAAACAATAATTTATTTGTATGAGCAAAGCGATTTCTGGGTAGTGTGAAAAATGTTTTTACCAAGTATTTCATCATTTTGCCTGATATATTTGCTTCCGGATTCTAATAATTTCTAAACAGAAAAGAAATTAATGTTGGAACGAACTGATTTGGATATGTACAAGTTGATTTGCATGTAGGTATAATTTTATTACCTGATTGAAAAATAAATTAGTGTTAACAATCTATGTAAGATGACTTAGTTTTTCTTAAAGGATTTCATTACTGGAAGTGTTAGAAACTTATTGTTGTTATTCTATGCAAATAGACTTCAAAATTATCATCCTGTGGTATGTGGGTCAATTTGTTTTGTTGATCTGTCGATTTACCTGAAAGAACATGTTAAAATGATTTAATAGAGGTGTTTTTACATTGTTTAGTTGGACTGTTCCTATAAATATATATAAATGTATTTTGATTGTTTGAAATAAAGTTATTGTGTGTTTTATAGAGTTGCTCATTACCTAGAGGGAATATGTCTAATTGGTATTTGGAAATGATGATTTCAGACAATTTTGTTAAGTTGTTTGTTGATTGGAAGGTAAGAAAAATAATAGTTGAATTTGTACCATGTGAAGCATGATTTGCTTGTGGTTTAATCAAAATTCGGATGTTGAATGATTATGGTTTGATTATGTCTTGATCCTTGTGATTAGAGTGAAACATGATTGCTGAAATAGAAATTGGTTGTTCTATTTGTGTACATTCATAGTTGTATCTTGATGAAAAACATGTAATAATACATTCTCCTTGTATTACCATACGTTTGTTGATAAAATAACATGTATATCATTTCATATTTTATTAAATAATTACATCAGAAAATGGAGGCAATATTCATGCTAGTTCATTTTGAACTGACAACATACCACTACTCCAGTCTTGTAGGACAATTAGCCATCACGTTCGGATATGCGAAACTCATGTCTTGTGAAGTTTTATCGTAGCATGGATCTAAATGAGATACTTGGATTTCAATTTGTAGAAGGATGATATCCCAAAATTTTGACTAAATTTATTGGGATCTTGGACCCATTGTTAATATTCAAACCTCACTATGTGAGAGTTACCGTAATAGTTATATATTTCACCTTAACGGCATATGTAATTTATGATTTTAATAAAGAGATGATTACCTTGTATGTAATAATATCTCAATATGAGTAAATGATAAATACTAGAAGTAAGAAATCTTACTTATCATAAATTGTTAAATTTATTTATTTGATATTTGTCAATGTATGAAGCCGATAGTTGGGCAATTATTGTAACAATCAATTGTCTTTAATTTCTAAATTAAATAAGCTATTTAGTGGCGTAGCTAATCGAAGGAATAATTAAATATACATGTTTTAATATATATTTAATTCAGCCTTTCGGTAAACTTGGTATTAATATGATAAGATTGTAAATCTTGTTGTATAGAGAATGGAAGAGTATCGTTGTAAAAGGTAATTTAAGGTTAAAAAACCAAGCATCAGGAAAAGAGAAACTAAATGGGAAGATAAATAGATGAAAAGATCCATTAGGCATATTAAGGGATAAGTACATGCGAAATGCTGAAATAGATACATTTCAGCATAACAAATGTACTTATCTCATGATGATCCTAGTTGGCCTTTGGCATTTATCTCGATATAAACTCTTGCAAGATAGGTTAAATTGGAAATAAAGTAAATACAAACTATAAGATCTAGATAACTATGAAAGGGATAGTTGTGAGGTGGTGGAAGACTTAAACTCATAAGACTAGTGTGATGTCTTGAGTTTAGCCGTAACTTGCACAATGGGAAAAAACTTGGCCAAAGTAATGCATTGATGGTTGTGTATTGTCTGATCACCTAGTCCTCCAATTAAATTAAAATTACCAATAACCTAATCATGGGAAGTTGAACACTGAACTTGAGGTAGGCAATGGTCGATACATAGAAATACAAAGTTGGAAAACTAGCTTCGTGGTAGACCCAAGGACTTTCACATGGTTCCCATGACCTGAAAAAAGGTTGAGCCAAAATGCTAGTAAGCATTGTCACTCGAAGTAGTGGTGAAGGGAGATCATGGAGATCTGGATACACCCTTCTCACCGCACACACATGCTTACATGGGATGTTATCAGATAGATCAAAAGAACAAATTTGATTTAAATAATTTGATTAAATAAATTTGTATGATTGCAGTTGTGTAATCTATTTTTATGTATGTTTAAAAAAAAATCCTCATTTTCCAGTTCTAGTAATTTTGAGCATTACATTTTGGTATCAGAGCTAGAGGCTCAGACACTTGGACATTAATGGGACACACATTCTAATAAAAATTATCCTCTTTTATAAAAATAGGAAACTTTGGCTAGGCCAACAACAAGAGCTAATATGGCGAGTGACAATGGGGTAAATAATGATGACATGCCAGATAATACGGCTGCTAAGTTAGAAGAAATCCTCAACCTTTTGAATGACACCCAAAACCAAGTTGCTGCCATAGAACAACAAGGTCAGGGTGGTGAAGAAGATGAGGATCATAGAGATGATGAGCAACATGATGATCAACCCGAGCACCTAAATGAAAGGGAAAATAAGAAAGTAAGGTTGGCTGCCAAGTTTGCAAGGGACATTAAAAGAATATCCCCACCTAAATTTGATGGTACAAAGGGGATAGTGCTAAAAATTGGCTCTTAGGTCTGATGGAAAATTATTTTGAGATTAGGGACTTTTTCAGAAGACAAAAGCAATATGGGAGCCTACAAATTTCCTGTGAAGATCTTCTTGGTGGGATAACCGGAAAATGAAGAACTAGGAATTGATTCTTGTATGATCACGTGGGAGCAGCTCAAGGCCTACTTCCATCAAAGATGGCTACCTTATTATACTTTGACCAATCAATATGGAAGAATTCCAAAATATGACTTTTAGAGGAAAGTACTTATTAGTTTAATATTGGGAACGTTTCACCTCGATTGATGAAATATGTTCCTAGGTATCAAAAGGATGAGAAGTTTAGAGTGAGAAAATTTATAATGAATATACTCCAAGAATGAGGAAGAACATGATGAACATTTAAGGATTGTGCTTTAGGAATTCTCGTAAAAACATAAATTATATGGAAAATTATCTAAGTGTGCTTTATATAAAATATGAAGTACAATACTTAGGCCACATAATAAATAAAGAGGGAATCTCAAGTGGACCCTTCAAAGATCAATGCCATCATGAAATGGCTAAGCACCAAGGATGTGCATGAAGTGAGAAGTTTTATGGGTCTAAGAGCTACTATCGGAAGTTCGTAAAAGGGAATTTTCTAAGTTAGCGGGACCTATCACTTCTTTGCAAAAGAAGGGTAAGAAATTTGTTTGGGACATCAAGTGTGAAGAAACCTTTAAGGAGTTAAAAGGTAGACTCACAAGTGCTCTAGTGTTGAAGATTCCGATCCAAATGGAACTTCTCGGTGGTAACCAATGCTTCAGGGAAGGTTTGGGTGGAGTACTACTACAAGATGGGCATGTGGTAGCTTTTGAAAGTAGGAAGTTGAGGGTGCATGAAGTAAATTATGCACCACATGATCTTGAGCTTGTTGTGATTGTTCATGCGCTATGCTGTAGGTATGGAGGCACTATTTGCTTGGGAAACCTTTTGAACTCAAAACAGATCATCTTGGGCTCAAATACATCTTTACACAAAAATCTAAATGCAAGGCAACGAAGATGGCTGGAGTTCCTAGAAAATTATGACTTTGATATAAATTACATTAAAGGAAAAGAGAATAGGGTGGTTGATGCCTTAAGTCATAGAAAGTATATTACTACTATAATTACATTAAGAACCCAATTCAAAGATGAAGTCAAAAATGAGTTAACCAATGACCCCTACTACAATCATGTTAAAACAACTCTAGAAAAAGATCCGAGAGACAAAAGGTATGATGGTTTCAAGTTGGAAACAGATGGGATTCTACGTTATAACAATAGAATATATGTACCAGAGGGTAAAGAACTTAGAAATAAAGTTATGAGAGAATTTCATGATGTTCCCTACTCAGGACATCCAGGAGTAACAAAAATGATGGTGGACATCAAAAAGCAATACTTTTGGAAAAAGATGAAAAGTGATGTGATTCTTTACGTCTCACAATGCCTGGAATGTCAGCAAGTAAAGGTTGAACATTCACATCCAACAGGATTATTATATCCTCACAATGTGCCAGAATATAAGTGGCAAGTTATAAGTATGGATTTTGTCCAAGGTCTACCTATGTCCCAAAATAAACATGATGTTATACTTGTAGTTGTAGACAAGTTAACTAAAGTGGCACATTTTATAGCAAGTAATTTAAAGGATAATTCACCCATACTAGAAAAAAGGTTTGTGCAAGAAGTTTTCCGATTACATGGAGTTCCAGAAATAATAATTTCAGACAGGGACTCAAGGATGACTTCCATATTTTGGCAGACTTTGTATGCTTTCCTTAGGGACAAAACTAAACATAAGTTCTACCTACCATCCTAAAACTGATGGTCAAACCGAAAGAGTAAATCAAGTGCTAGAAGATTTACTAAGAATGTATTACATGGATCAACAATACAAATGGGAAGAGTATCTTCCCTTGGTTGAATTTGCCTATAATAACACCTACCATTCTTCCATTCAGATGGCTCCTTTTGAGGCCTTATATGGTCGTAGGTGTAGAACACCAATAAGTTGGGATAATCCTGAAGATAGAGTACTAATTGGACCTGAAATGCTTTGTCGGAAATGGAAAAACAGGTTAAATTAATCCAAGAAAGATTGAAAGAGGCCGCAAATAGACAAAAAAGTTATGCAGATTTAAAAAGAATTGACATAAAAAATTTAACGTGGGAGATAAAGTTTTTCTTAGGGTCAAACCTAAAAAGAGTTCCATTTCATTTGGCAGGTCAGCCAAACTATCTCCTAGGTTTGTAGGACCATTTGAAGTCCTAGAGGTCATTGGACCAGTAGCCTACAAGCTAGCACTGCCTCCCACTCTATCCAGGATGCACAATGTATTTCATGTATCCTTGCTTAAGAAATATGTACCTAATTTAACACATGTACTTAATTGGGATTCATTGCAGGTTCTAGATCCAGGGGTAATCGCAGTTGAGCCTATAAGGATACTAGAAACCCACAAGTTGCACTTGAAAACCATGAGGTTTCACAATGTAAGGTCCAGTGGGACCAATATTCTGAAGAAAGTGCCACTTGGGAGAATCTGGAAGATATCCAGACTACTTTTCCACATCTGTTTGACTGATTTTTAAGAATATATTTTTGTTATAGTGCTAAATTCAGTTTTTCTGTAAAGAGGTAGATAAGAAATCATGTAGATAAGCTTACAACTGAATATTGGAACTAAGGTACTTTTTGATGAATAGTTATTGTTGAAGATTTTGTAATGAACCTAGAAAATATGTCATTTAAGCAGTAATGTGTTATGTCTACAGATTATGTGACTGATTTTCTAGATATATAAGGGATGTTGTGACCTTTATGATTCAACTGAAATGATATTGATACAAATTTTAAGCTGATTTGAAATATATTAATGCAACAAATGAATGATGGGTTTAGTTTTCTATTTATCTTAAAATCATCGAGATGATGATTATTCTAAGGGGTGGAGTATGTAACATCCCAAAATTTCTTGTAAGTTAAATTAACTACGGTTAAGTCTAAACATGATTAGACGAGATCATCATTGGGTGTAAAATTCATTTGATTCGTCGTATCATGACCCATAACTTTGTTGCAGGGCATGACATTACGGAACAAATAACCCCGCACCCACCTTGATGATCCTTCCTAAAACATGATTAGGCCTTAATCATAGGTAAAACGGTTCATAAATGATAGTGAATCTTTCGGTTATTTGTATTCCGGTTACTTTATTTTAATCATTTGGTCGTCTTTTATTTTGTTCGATTTTTGCAATGACCATGATGAATACTACCTCTATTTTATTTGACAATGCTATATCAAACCAGCTTTATGAGAATATTCAAATTATTATTTACGGACTTGGTGATTTTCATTTGTTTGAATGTTTTATATGGAACATGGGAATTTGAATAATTATTACGATAACATATTGTTGGCAATATGTGGACTTATATTATGATGATTAATTTTACCATTAAAGTTAGGTATCAATTAAAATAAAAATTTTAAAATGCATTATTAATTTGTGAAATTATATATTTAAATCCTAAAAGGATTTGGCATGTAAATCAAAAGTTAAAAAGAATAATAATAATAATATTTTAATATTTAAAATCTGAGAGTTTTGAAAGGGACACACCTTCATCTAACACCAAGTATGTGGCATGCATTGACGCATGAAGCAACATTGGGAAGCCCAAAATTCTCCATTATAGTATAGTTTCTTCATTATATTTTCTTTTATTTCTCCTTTGTCTGTTTTCATTCTTCTCTTCTGGATACCTGCGTGAGTTTTGGAGGAAGGAAGGATTCAACTTGTTGGAGCGGAAGAGTAAGAGGTTTTGATTCTAGGTTTACTTCAGGCATGAATATCTTCTCCTTTCTCTGCAGCATTATTTGTAAATAATGAGGAAATACACATTCTGTTTTAAATGGCAATTAAATGAATTTGTGGACAACTTCTGATTTAATTGCTTGGAAATGAAATCTAAAAAGGAAATTGATGGATTATGTATTCTCTTAAGTTTCCTTTGTGTGGTTTTAGCTAAACCTAGAAAAAACGTAGATGGGTGTTCCTAATCAATTTTTATTTTATTTTATTTTATTTTCTATTTAAATTTGATTTCTGGAAACCCAAATCGATTTCCTCTGGGTTTTATTACAGTCAAACAATAATTTATTTGTATGAGCAAAGTGATTTCTGGTAGTGTGAAAAATGTTTTTACCAGGTATTTCATCATTTTGCCTTGATATATTTGCTTCCGGATTCTAATAATTTCTAAACAAAAAGAAATTAATGTTGGAACAAACTGATTTGGATATGTACAAGTTGATTTGCCTGTAGGTATAATTTTATTACCTGATTGAAAAATAAATTAGTGTTAATAGTCTATGTAAGATGACTTAGTTTTTCTTAAAGGATTTCATTACTGGAAGTGTTAGAAACTTATTGTTGTTATTCTATGCAAATAGACTTCAAAATTATCATCATGTGGTATGTGGGTCAATTTGTTTTGTTGATCTGTCGGTTACCTGAAAGAACATGTTAAAATGATTTAATAGAGGTGTTTTTACACTGTTTAGTTGGATTGTTCCTATAAATATATATAAATGTATTTTGATTGTTTGAAATAAAGTTATTGTGCATTTTATAGAGTTGCTCATTACCTAGAGGGAATATGTCTAATTGGTATTTGGAAATGATGATTTCGATACAGTTTTGTTAAGTTGTTTGTTGATTGGAAGGTAAGAAAAATAATAGTTGAATCTATACCATGTGAAGCATGATTTGCTTGTGGTTTAATCGAATTTGATGTTGAATGATTATGGTTTGATTATGTCTTGATCCTTGTGATTAGAGTGAAACATGATTGCTGAAATAGAAATTGGTTGTTCTATTTGTGTACATTCATAGTTGTATCTTGATGAAAAACATGTAATAATACATTCTCCGTTGTATTACCATACGTTTGTTGATAAAATAACATGTATATCATTTCATATTTTATTAAATAATTGCATCAAAAATGGAGGCAATATTCATGCCAATTCATTTTGAACTGACAACATACCACTACTCTAGTCTTGCAGGACAATTAGCCGTCACGTTCGGATATGCGGAAACTCATGTCTTGTGAAGTTTTATCATAGCATGGATCTAAATGAGATACTTGGATTTCAATTTGTAGAAGGATGATATCCCATAATTTTGACTAAATTTATTGGGATCTTGGACCCATTGTTAATATTCAAACCTCACTATGTGAGAGTTACCATAATAGTTATATATTTCACCTTAACGACATATGTAATTTATGATTTTAATAAAGAGATGATTACTTTGTATGTAATAATATCTCAATATGAGTAAATGATAAATACTAGAAGTAAGAAATCTTACTTATCATAAATTGTTAAATTTATTTATTTGATATTTGTCAATGTATGTATGAAGCCGATAAGTTGGGCAATTATTGAACAATCAATTGTCTTTAATTTCTAAATTAAATAAGCTATTTAGTGGCGTAGCTAATCGAAGGAATAATTAAATATACATGTTTTAATATATATTTAATTCGTCCTTTCTAGTAAACTTGGTATTAATATGATAAGATTGTAAATCCTATTGTATAGAGAATGGAAGAGTATCATTGTAAAAGGTAATTTAAGGTTAAAAAAAAACCAAGCATCAGGAAAAGAGAAACTAAATGGGAAGATAAATAGATGAAAAGATCCATTAGGCATATTAAGGGATAAGTACATGTGAAATGCTGAAATAGATACATTTCAGTGTAATGAATGTACTTATCTCATGATGATCCTAGTTGGCCTTTGGCATTTATCTCGATATAAACTCTTGCAAGATAGGTTAAATTAGAAATAAAGTAAATACAAACTATAAGATCTAGATAACTGTGAAAGGGATAGTTGTGAGGTGGCGGAAGACTTAAACTCATAAGACTAGTGTGTTGTCTTGAGTTTAGTCGTAACCTGCACGATAGAAAACTTTGGCCAAAGTAATGCATTGATGGTTGTGCATTGTCTGATCACCTAGTCCTCCAATTAAATTAAAATTTCCAGTAACTTGATCATGGGAAGTTGAACACTGAACATGAGGTAGGAAATGGTCGATACCGAATACGAAGTCGAAAACTAGCTTCGTGGTAGACCCAAGGACTTTCACATGGTTCCCATGACCTAAAAAAGGTTGAGCCAAAATGCTAGTAAGCATTGTCACTCGAAGTAGTGGCGAAGGGAGATCATGGAGATCTGGATACACCCTTCTCATCCGCACATGGCTTACATGGATGTTATCAGATAGATCAAAAGAACAAATTTGATTTAAAGAATTTGATTAAATAAATATGTATGATTGCAGCTATGTAATCTATTTTTATGTATGTTTAACAAGTTGGCTATATACATCCAATATAAGATATATGATTAAGGGCGTAGCATGCCCCTCCCCTTCGAAGCAACATTGTCCCCAATGTTGAGAAGATCTAGATGTTGTTACAGGAAATTTGCATCCTCCCAAGTTGCATCTTCATTGTCTAGATTTTTCCACTTGATCAAATACTCAGTGATGACCCTTGTCCTCAACCACTTAGTGCGTGTCTGAAGGATGCATTCTGGTTCCAAGATGATTCTGCCCTCTTCATCAAGCTCGGGTAACACTATCTGGGTTGATATTGTTTGTCCAATTACCTTCTTTAGGCAAGATACATGGAAGACTGGATGAATTCGAGTAGCCGGAGGAAGTTCCAGTTTGTATGCTACATTGCCAATATTTTGTAACACTTGATAAGGACCATAATACTTAGGTGAAATATTGTTATCCTTTTTGTGTTGTTTTAAGGACATTTTCTTATATGGTTGTAAATGCACAAAAACCCAATCACCGAATTCAAAATGTCTCTCACTGCTGTGTTGGTTTACCTGCTACTTCATGTGGTTTTGTGACATGGACAAATTCTCCATGAGACTAGAAAGCACCTCTTGTTGGTGTTGAATATGTTCTTCAACTGCTCGAACCTTTGGCTGGAATCTCAAAGATGAAGTGATAGATGGTGGATGGTACCCATATAATGCTAAGAAAGGAGACATTTTAGATGAAGTATGAAAGGAGGTGTTATACCACCATTCTTCTAGCGGTAACCATTGGACCCATATCATTTACTTATCTGATGTAAAACAACGAAGATATCCCTCTAAGCACTTGTTTAACACCTCTGTTTTCCCATCAAACTGGGATGATAAGAGGAACTATGAGCTAGTTGTGTGCCCAAGCATGAGAACAAGTCAATCCAAAAATTACTAGTAAAGATAGGGTCTCGTTCGCTTACTATAATCTTTGGTGTCTCATGTAGCTTCTAAATTGTATCCTTGAATTCCGTTACTACTTATATCACTGAGACTCAAATTAAAAGCACAAAAATGGGAATATTTGGTGAGTCTATCCACCACCACCATGATTACATTTTTACCTTTTGATTTAGGGAATCCTGTGATGAATTCCATGGAAACCTCTTCCCACCTCTGGCTAGGAATAGATAGAGGTTGTAAAAGACCCAGGGACTTAATTTTTCGCCCTTATTTTGTTGACAAACCATGCATTCTACCACAAACTTTTGGACATCTCCTTTTAGCCCTTCCCAGAAAAAATACTACTTGATTCGATGATAAGTCTTTAAGAAGCTAGAATGACCCCTACTAGAGAAGCATGGAGCTCATATAGAACCCTATTTTAAGGATTGAATTCTTACATAGATATAATCTATCTTTATACCATAAAACATCTCCTTTCCATACAAATTTTTCTGACATGTTTGGATCTTGTTGGATATTCTGAATAAGATTTTGTGTACCAGGGTCATTTTTCCATTCGGACCTTGCATCCTCTATCCAATCCTCCCCGTAATACGTATATGGCACACAACAATACCCGGTAGATTCATCCTTTCGAGATAAAGCATCGGCAACTACATTCTCTTTCCCTTTCTTGTATATTATCTCAAAATCATACCCCAACATTTTTTAGACCCATTTCTATTGTTCTTCTGATGATAAACGTTGCTCTAAGAAGTATTTCAAACTATCATGATTTGTCTTTACTTTGAAATGTTGTCCCATTAGATATGGTCTCCATTGTTTCACTGCATGAAGTATTGCTAACATTTCTTTCTCATAAACTGGTTTAGAGATATTCTTACCTTTGAATTGGTAGCTCTTGAAGGCAATGGGTCACCCTTCTTGCATGAGTATTGCCCCCATACCATACCCTAAAGCATCACATTCAAAAATGAATGTTTTTGAAAAATATGGGGTGGCTAGAACTGGAGTGGTGCACATGGCCTCCTTCAACTTCTCAAAGGCCATAGTAGCTTGCTCGTTCCAATGGAAAGAGTCCTTCAATAAAGCTATGAGTGGTGCTGCGATGTTGCCATAATTCCTTACAAATCTACGATAATAACCTGTAAGCCCCAAAAATCCTTAGATATTTTTTAGGGTTTTGGGAACCTTCCATTCAAGCATGGCTTTTATCTTGTTAGGATCCACTTTAACACCTTCATAAGAGACAATATGACCCAGATATTCAACCTCCTTGACACCAAAAGAACACTTAGAAGGCTTTGCATAAAGTTGATGTTGTTCAAGAGTTTCCAACACCTTATTTACATGATGTAGGTGTTCCTCCCATGTTTTACTATAGATTAATATATCATCAAAGAACACTAAAACAAACTTTTGAAGAAATGGCTTAAAGATGGAATTCATCAAGCTTTGAAATGTAGAGGGTGCATTTGTTAGTCCAAAAGGCATTACCAAGAACTCATAGTGTCCTTCATGTGTCCTGAAGGCTATTTTATGAATATCTTCATCCTTGATTCTAATATAATGATATCCAGAACGAAGATCAAGTTTTGTAAAGTAAACAACACCATGTAACTCATCTAGCAAATCATCAATTACAGGAATAAGAAACTTATCTTTAATTGTGTACTTATTGAGTTCCTTGTAATCTGGACACATGTGCCAATTGTCATCTTTTTTTCCGTACCATCACTACAGGAGAAGAGTAAGCACTTTGACTATGATGAATAAGTATTGCTTCTAACATCTCTTGAACTATCTTCTCAATCTCACTCTTTTGCATATAGGGGTACCTATAAGGTCTGATTTTGGGTGGTTGACTCTCTGGTACTAGCTGGATGGCATGGTCATGGTCTCTTTTCAGAGGAAAACCCTTGGGCATTTCTCCAAAAACCCCTAAGTTCTCATCTATAACTGCTTGCATATTTACGGGTATAAATGTATTGGAATGATGTGCTTCTAATGAAAATAGTTGTGCTACAAACCCTTCTGCACCCTTTCTAAGAAATTTTTGCATTTGATGAGAACTTACCATCTGTGGGGACTTTACTCTTAGTCCTTTTATTTTAAAATTCCTCCCTTTTGACTGAAATTTCATGAACAACTCTTGGGAATTAATTTCAATGGTTCCCGAGGTGGTAAGCCACTGAACTCCTAACACAATGTCTCTGCTCCTGCCATGGCAATGGTATACATATTTCTAGTTAGCAAGTAATTTCCCATGGTGAGATTAATGTTAAGGCATTTTCCCGAACATCTAACAGTTTTCCCATCAGCGATCATGACTTGACATTTTGGAGCTGGATAAACAAAGCAGTTCAAGTGTACCGCTAACTTATGATTGATGAAATTGTGAGTACTTCCCGAATCAATCAACACTGTTACCCTCTGTTTTTTAAGAATCCAACTACTTTGAGAGTTTGGGGAGTGCTAATACCAGAAATTACATGGCATGATATTGTTGGTCTGGGGATCTCCTAATTCCTCCTCTGGCTCTACCTCTTTGTCTTCTTCATTTTCTTCTTCTTCAGTAGGTCCCTCAATGTAGAACAACTTCTTTTCCACACACTTATGTCCTGGTCCAAATTTGTTGTCACAATTAAAACATAACCCTTTGGCTCTCTTTTCTTCAATTTTTTGAGGTGTTAGTCTCACTGGCCGAGGGAATGATGGTGGAAGGGTGCTACGATCTCTAATAGTACTGACAATTTGTTTCCGACTTGAAAGAAATTTTTCCTCTGCCCTATGTGCCATGATCATAGAGTTTGAAACCTTATGAGGATTAAACATACACACCTTAGTCTCAATTTGTTCTTTAAGACCCCTAAGAAATAAGTCATTCAAATTATCTTCAGGAATATTTTCCACCCGTAAGGAAAGGTTTTGGAATTGATGAATGTAATCTTTGACTGTGCCTCTTTTGTCTGAGCTTTGTTAATTGGCTAAAATAATTCTCTGACACATTAGAAATATAGTGCAATTGCAACTCTTCGGTGAATATTGTCCATGTAACATTGAGGCCACTCTTTTTCCTTTGAGCACATAACCATCGATACCAAATGAATTGGTCAAGTTTAAGATACAATGATGCCATGGTAACCTTTTGTCCTAATGGAATCTGATAAAGATCAAAGAAATTCTCCATCTGGTTAATCCAATTGAGTGGATCCTTTCCATCAAAAATTACACATTTCCACTTTTGGAAGCATGTTACGGGCTTGTAGGGTGTTTGTATTTGGATTGGTCATGTTTGCAAATCCACCCTGCTAGTTTGTTTATTACTTTGACCTAAAGATCCACCATGGTTAATATGAGTATGATTGAGTTGTGGCTCATTAGGAATGATATGATTACCCATGATATTGTAGCTAAATTTTTGAATGAAATCCTCCAATTGTTGTCCAATATTTTCTACATCTTCTTTGCTGGCCACTCTACCTTCGAGGTTTTGTAACTCTAACTCAAGATAGCTGACCTTATGGTCAGCTGAAGTAAACCCTAACCTTGAGGACTCTGTAGATACCCCTTCTGACTCTAACTCCTCAACTATTATCTCATCCTTATCAGGGGTTTTACCCGGAGTGATGGGATTATTTTTGCCTCTTGTCGAAGGCCCAGCCATGATGCCCCAAAATGGTAAGATTTAAGGATCAAGGTCGAAATTTAGGGTTTCAGATTTCAATAGGAATTCAGCCAAATTTTATAAAACTCAAAGAACAAACTCAAACTAATTTTTAATCTTCTTTCTGGAAATGTAAATAACTTTGAAAAATTCCACAAATTGCACCCTATGTTAGCGAATTATGAAAAAACTTAAAATGGCTATAACGTTTGCAAAACAAGTAAAAAATTATTAAAATTTTGAGGGAAGCTTACTTGACTAATTTCGCCACACCACAAAAAAATTACACAAAATTTGCTACCAATGTTGAGATATGGACGAACCTTCAAAATTAGGGTTTGACGAATGTTAGCCGAGTTCAAGCTCTAATACCACTTGTAATGAAATTACTTGTATAATTCAGATCATGAGCAGAAATATAACACCAAATAACACAATATTCCAGAATAATGATCTCAATATGCAATTAGAATAGCTTCGCCACTTTGAGGGGGCAACCTCCAAACTATACAATAATACTCAAATGCTCCGAATGATGATAAACTACTACCTACTAACCTCTATATATACTATTCCTATGCTATGGCCAACACCAAGGCTGACCCACTAATGAAAATATAACATATATGAAAGAGATACATAATCATAAGAAGTTATGATAGCCACAAGTCAACTATATACATCCAATATAAGATATATGATTAAGGGCGTAGCAAAGTAGTGGCGAAGGGAGATCATGGAGATCTAGATACACCCTTCTCATCCACACATGGCTTATATGGATGTTATCAGATAGATCAAAAGAACAAATTTGATATAAAGAATTTGATTAAATAAATCTGTATGATTGCAGCTATGTAATCTATTTTTATGTATGTTTAAAAAAATATCCTCATTTTCCAATTCTAGTAATTTTGAGCGTTACACTTCCAAATTCTGATAAGAAGAAGAAGTAAGTGCATATCTAAGGACCGCAGAGAAGGGGAAGTAATACAGATTCCAAACACCGATGAACTAAGAAGAAAGAAGTTAAAGTAATCAAGTCTCGAACTCTGATTAACAAAGGGAAGTAATGCAGGTCAAGAACTCAAAGAAGAACAAGATGAAGAAGTAAGTTGTATTACTTCGAGTTGTTCCATTCCTTAAGTAAGTTGATTAATTCAAGTAAGTTGATTATGTCAAGTAACAATTGAAAGACTTAAGAAGTTAAGGCTCTAAGGTCCAAAACACATATGATGACTCCATTGAACCAAGAAACCTAATCTCTAAGTTGTAAACCTTCTTTCCATCCATTTCCATCCATTTTTCTTCCATATCTTTCCACTTTCTTCCATTCATGAAGTTGTGCAATCATGACTTCATTTCCTTCATAGAATTCACACTTAAAAATGCAATCATCCTCCAATGTATTTCTCAACTCCTCCAGACCAGTTTTACAATCAAATTCAAAATCACTATGCCTATCCCTATGAGCAATATCAAGGTCATTTTGGCTATGGAACTTATCAAGAAGAGCTATATGCATATGATGACAATAGTTATGTGGAGAATGTTGATTTTCAAGAGATAATTCAAAGTATAGAGGCTAAGATGGTGCAGTCAAGGCTACATCTTAGATGAAGGCATTCAAGATTGATTTTGGGACACCTTGTCCATGGGTGGGCCCTTTTCCAAGACATTACAACCTTCAACATCAGCTTGACTTCATGGTTGAAATGTTTCCATTACTTATGAAATGGACCGAGGAGATTGAAGTTTATGAGCTTGATGCAAGACAACCTTGTCAATGGGTAAGTCCACCACCTCATAGTATTTCATTTTCTCCTTCCTAGTCTATATCATTTCAGTAGTGTCATGATTATAGCTTCTTGCATGCTGCCCCTAGTGTGGAGTCCCCTTCTCCATCTCCTAGTCTTCCACCCCATCTTGAATTTTCTGCCCTTTTCCATTCTAAAAGCCATCCCCCCTCAAAGACAAGAGGTTGTGCCTCTCTCACTACCTCAAACATTTAAAAACTAGTTGAATCCCAACCCACCCCTCCTCTTGTAGTCCCAAATCCATTTCGGAAGTGCAAATTCATAAAATCAAGAGAGAGGAGAGGAGAAACAAGAAGATCTTAGCAAGGAAAAATTGGCAAGAAAATTGAAAGAGTGGGTTGCCAAGTTTGATATTAAGAAAATGCGTTTAATAGTTAAGCCTTCAATGAAGGTTGAGACCCAAGAATGAGAGGTGAATACTGAGATTGCAACAAAAGTAAAGAAAAACAAGTTGATGAAGATCAACGGTCAATGTTCTCTCGAATGCGGTGTGCATGATGGCACTATCCTTGCAGAATTTTTTGATCATCTACCAGCTATAGAATCACTCAAGGAGGAAGAGAAAGAACCAGCTCCAAGTCCAGTTGAAGAGGAGAACACATGAGGGATCAAATCAGATTTGGAGACATTGAATGAGGATGACATCATTGAGATATTTTTTCTCTCATTTGGAGAATTTGATTTGGTTGATGAGTCCATAGCGGAGGAGAACATCCAAGAAGACCTTGCTGCCCATAACAGCCCTCAAGAGAAGCAAGTTGAAGAGTTTGATTTATCAAACTTCATGTTAGAGGAGGAAGTCATTCAAGAGTAGTTCTGTCTTCAAGTGGAGGAGGAGGAACTCCTGAGTGAGAAACAGATTTCAGCATATTGTAGTGGTCTACAAATGATCCCATTAGATGTTGTAAGCAATCACAATGAGCTGCATGTTGAAGAGGAGTTCTATGTGGTTAAGGAAGGAGAAAGAAGCAAGGATGACACCAATTTCATAAAAATCATTAGGTAGAACTTCAGTTGTCTTTAGATGAGAAACAATAATAAAATCAGCTCACGAGATAGTCACCTTTTACAGAATGTATGTAAGAAGACTTCTTTATTGGAGTTGGAATTGAGCGTTGGGGCAAAATCCAGCAGATCAAACCTTTCCCGATTAGGTACTTGGAATTATTGGAGCCAAATGAGGAGCCACAACTAGTCATGCTTACTTCCAAGCATGAGGATGAGTCTCAGTGCACCAATGGTTAATACCAAAGCCTCTAGGATTAGGAAAATGAGTATCTTGAGGAGGTATTTCCTTTATTTGATGTTGGTACTTTGGTTGGTTGGGTGACGAATTACTTCCATATCAGTTTTTCACTCAAGCACATGGCCATGCTCATTGCAAAATCAGTTGATGGTCCAAGATGTTGAGAAAAGGGAGCTTCTTTGCATTTCCAGTGTCAATTTTTGTTTGAGTTTCTCCTTTCTCTGGTTAGTGTAGGGTAGGAGTAGGATTTCTTTCAAAGAAAAGAAGTGCTTGTGTACACTCTGCGTGTCTTACTCGAGGCACGTATGATTTTTCCCTCTGTATGTAGTTTTATTCATGGTTTCTCCACGTAGTATATTACATAGTACATCATGTTCCATGTAAGTTTTTGTAGCAAAAAGCTCATAGTTACATGAAGTAGTTGTAATCCTCAATAACTTTCAAATGTAGATAAACTAAAATTTGGATAAAGGACATTTCGGTGTTTTCATTTCTTTGTTCCTTCAAATCGGTAGCTAAGCTTCTATTGTCGCTTACAGAAATCGAGAAAATCAGTCCCGAAACAACCTTCCTAAATTATTTCAAGCTTCGACTTTTAACAACGTCCCAAACAATGTTTCGAGAGAGGAATATTCGAAGAAGAAAAATCAAAGTTCAATAGAGTTCCATGATGTCCAAACTAGCAGGTATTTTACTCCAAAATTTGTAGTGTGCTATACTTTCCAACCAATCATTGGGTCTAGTGTGCTACATACTTGGCAAGATCAGATTTTAGGACAGTTTAGAGAGTATCACCCTTCATTCCACGGGCTAATTTGCAGAGATGAAGAGGAAGGAAATTTTCAAAATCAAAACAATTTTCCACTCATGAGAACTTTAATATTTTATCATAAAAGTTGGAAAATACAAGCAACAAGTAAGCAGCAGGTGACATTATTTGGTAGAGCTTCAATCAGGTTGTACGATGCAAATTTCATGGTTCAGATCAATTTCAAGTTGCTTCAGAGGACTCCATTCCCAATAGGTGTTTCAAGGCAGTTGATCTACCCCATCTAGCAGAAGATGGCCCCGTGAGTCACCAAATTGTTATCAATTTTCATCCCTAGGGTGAAATGGACAACAAGGAGGCCTTGAGTTTAAGCACTTGCTAGGACACCATGGGCTTTCACTTGGTTTGCAGGCATATTTCCACTTTTCAAGAGCATTTTAGTATTTTAGGAGTGTTGAGGTCATAAGAGGATTTTTTCCTCTTTTGGGTTTTGAATCCCAAGAGCTCATTTGGAAAGAATGGAGCAAGCCCGGCGGGACCCGTGAGAGGCAAATGAGACAAGAAATGTTTAAAAATGGTCCCTTAGTAGTCATTGGTCTTCTTCATGACCCTCTTGGTTTGAAAAGTTCCCAAAAATTACAAAATCAAGGAAGGTCCGATTATCAAGGTCAATGTTCGGTTGAGAGCCCCACTAGCATGAGCGAGCTGGTGGGAGAGCTAAAATAAGCTCTATCGAGCTATGCATGCCATGCATTAAAGGTGAGCTCGCCAAGTTGGTTTTCGTAGAATGCAAAGGTAGCATTAGGGGGATCGGGGTAAAGAACCAAGCTCGAAATTGAGATGAGGTGGTTATAATATTAGGTGGCAAGCCAATGGAGAGCCCGCGAGGTGTGCAGAGAGTTAGGGATGATATCCTTGAGCTTAACCATACAATGCATCGGTGGGTGATGGAAAAGAGCCAAATTTTCCGGGCCCATGTTGAAGAGCTCGATGGCGAACTTATGAGGTAGGGAGGAACTCGTCAGTAGCAAGTTGACACCGAGGTAAATGGTGAGACAATGAAGGTCGAGCTTGTGTAGCTCAACGAATGGAGTTTTTCGTTGAAGCGGGACATGCAGTGAGCTCGTGAGAATAGGAAAATGATTTAGGCCACCAACCAGATCTGAACCAACATGAATAGCTCGGGCCGATGAGCTATGAGGCGAGTCACCATAGATGACATGGGAAACATTGCATGGGGTAAATAGGTAAGGGTTCGCAATGCCAAGCCATGAGGAAACAAGGAGGCATGAGTCAAATGCAAGTCAAAATGGAAAATAGCAAGCTAAGTCTTGCCTTACATGAGCCACTAAGGCAAGTAAAGTAATGTGGGTTTGACGCAAAGGAAGCCCAAGTTGGGCATAAAGTTAAGAAGTAAAAAGAATGTAAAGTCTTTTGCATGGGCACTAAGTTAAGGTGAGTAGAAGTGATCCCAAATGCTGTAAAACTAAGGTGATTCAGATCAATGCGGTGTAATGCGATGATCAAATGGTCAAAGTGTTTGCTTAAGCGATCCACTTAGCAAAGTAGAAGAAAACATGTTCAATGCAAATGAAGTAAGGTGGCATGTGAAGATCATAATGAACTAGTGCCCGCATTACAAATAAAAATTAGTCCAATTCACTGCAATGAGTAGCAAGTTAATCGAAGAGTGTTGCGGTGATTCTGTGAGCTGAGACTTACCAACATGGTGAGTTAAGGAGAGTAGAATTATATGCATTCACTACAAAACAAGCCAAGTGAATGCAAAATCCGATAAAGGAGGGGAGTTGCATAGTGTCGAGTGGCGATTGGGGGTGTAAGTCTTGCACAAGCCCCAAATGACGAGTTGAAGCATTCGAGTTTGCCACACATGTAAATTGAGATGGCGTGTTGTGAAACAATGCAAAGTGGTGATTTGCGAAGGAAAGACTTGCATTGTGGGTTCAGCTCAGGCAATTAAAATCCAGTGAGATCAATGCTAAGTGGGATTTGTGCAAGATCCCGTGTTGGGAAAGTCAAATGTAGGGTGGTGATTCAACATGTAAATTCTCGCAACACATGAAGACCAAAAATCAAGAGGAAGTAAAGTTGTTTGATGTAATGAGGGCCAAGCTACCCCAATACAGAGTGGTGAATGGTGGATTTAAGTATTGCATTGTAAATACCACTAACAGAGCATAAGTAATTGTAAATTTTGAGGATAAAGGTGACTTGGGAGAAGTTGGTGGGCAAGTTAGAAGGAAGCGGTGATTGCGGGAGACAAGACTCATGTTAAAGCAACTTGATGGAATGAACTAATCATAAGACATCCCAGTCACTACAATGTGAGGTAAGAGCACCTTGAAGTAAAGGCCAATGCAAAGGCCGAGATATGGATGGATCTATTCAATGAGCCACAAACCAAGTTGTACAAATCGTGAAGTGAGTTATGAGTGAGTTGGGGTGAACTCGCTCAATAACTAAAAGGAAAAAGTAAAGTAATGTGGAAAATTCAAATTACTTCATAAAAATAAGTCAAGTAAAGCATTTTGCAAAATTCACGAAAGGGGAAAATGATGAAACAAAGTAATCGGGCAATTGAGATTACTTTACTTCTCAAAATAAGAAAAGTAAAGCAGTTGGAGAACTGTGATGATAAGGGTAGTAATTGGGGGTCGGATTCCTGCAAGTAAGGGGAAGTAGTTGAAATGGCCCCTGATTTTCCTAGAGAACTACAAAACTTCAAAATTCCATAACTTTCAGTTGGGAGTTCCGTTTCACACACATTTTCATTTTATGGAAAGGTCTCTGAGCCTTCTACACACCCGCATCTTAATATTTCAAAATTTTTCAGTGTATGGGGGTCAAAAGTAAAAAATATATACTACCATTAATGCAATATGGAGGCCAATTCCTCCTTCATTAAGCAAGGGTACATGAGAGATGGGATTTGCAGGTGTCCCATGCTTTGCCTTCACATCGTTTTTGAGTTTTGAGTGTAAAGCAAGGCATATATTCGGGTCATTCACATTCTCTCTCTCCTCACTAAATTAGTATAAATTATAAGGGGATGCATCATTGTAAAGGTTGTTGGACATTTTCCTCCCCATGCTCCCCTCTTCTCCACAACTGGGTTGTTGTCAATTTGGGGCCTAAAGCCTTCCTTCTGAAGCTCTGTAATGGAATTTCTTACCTTATCTTGCTTTAATATTGTACTGTGTATACTTTTGGAGTAATAAAACATGTTGTTTTGTGATACTTGTCTATCCTCTACATTATTTTTTTGCTTTCACTTGCCTCTCATCATGCTTACAGGTTTTGTGCATATTTTTATGTTCATTTCAAGGATTTGGAAGTTGTTGTGTTTACTTGGGATGGTGAAGTGTATGTGATTTGGTTTGTGGTGTATGTCCACCCTCTCCAGGTTCATCCTTATCTATTAGTAGGCTAGGAATATTGTCTAGTACACCCCCTTTTTTGGTGCTATCACCTCCTCGGTGTAGGATTTCTCTTTTTATGTACTCTCTCTCTCTCTCTCTCCTTGCCTCCTTGGAATATTTAGACTAGGTGTAGTTAGGTGTCTTTCTTGCATTAGGAGTATTTGTAGTAGTAGGTTTAGGAAGAGGAATCCGACCTTCTCTGGAGTTCCACTTTAAGCACACAAGTCCCATAGCTTGAGAGGTGGTACCCATATTAGCAAAAAGTAAAGATCCGTATTGCCAAATCTTAGGGTGCTACTTTTTTTGATAACAATATCTAAGTCATTTAATTGAAATTTTAAAAAAATCCCAAGGGACCTATGACCTTGGAAATAATATTCAATTCTATTGACCAGTTTAGGTGATAAAAGAGGAACACTATGATCAAAGATAAAAACTACTACAACATTAAAAATAGATCATAACAAATACCTAAAAAGAGGAAAGATACGTAGTCTAAACCAACAATATACCTTTGTAAAGCAATGCAAAGAATATGATAATAATATTTTGCATGAACTTATGATGACCTCAAAATTTATGATCAAGAGTTTGTTCAACATATCACGAGATTGCATCGACACCAAACCCATAAGGTAGAAGTAGAGTCTTGTTAATCCAAAAAATTATCCTTTAATGAGGAAAGAACTAAGGAGGCTAATCAAATGTAACATCATATTCTCCATCAATCATTCAACTTGGGTGGAAATTTTGGTCTCACTAAGGAAGAAGAATGAAGATATGTTTCTATGCATATATTTCGAGAGACTAAAACATTTCCTCTTTTAAGGATCATTATCCCATGCCTTCGATGGATCAAATTCTTCAGAAGTGGTCAAAGCCAAAATGTTCTCACTTATTAATGAGTTCTAATGTTATAACCAATTCTGATCTAGGAGGAATACTAGTACATAACCTCCTTCACCACTAAGTGGGAGACATACACGTATTAAAGGATGCCCTTTAGATTATTAAATGCTAGAGCCATATTTCAGAAGGAAATAATGCATGAGCATCCCAAGTTCATAGTAATAATGCAAAATTTTGGCTAAGTTTTAGAGAACATGAGGATAGAGAACACATGGATGACAAAGAGAAAGAAAAACATAGTGAAAGGGAGATAACACGTAAGTGCATAAGGAATTTGTGTAATGGATAATAGTGAAGAGTGAACTACACAAAGTGCATAAAAGTATAACAAGTACACAATAGTTTGTGAAGGATTTTGGTGAAACATATAGTATAGTAGGGTACAAAATAATAATGTGTGGCGGTGCGTGTAAGAATTTTAATAGATTTTTGGTCCATCTTAGCGACTTGAAGAACAAAAATATTATGGAGTTATGTGAAATGGTATATAGTGCACAATAGGTATGTGATACTTAATTAATGGATTGCACAATATATTATATTACAAATAAGGTGCACGAATGTTTGGAGAAGGCCCAAAATCCTAGAGATAGTACACAAAAAATTGAGGTGAAGTGCTGAAAATAATATGAGTACATGATAGAAGAGACAAGAGGTATGGTAGAGTATTTTGAGCAAGGAATGTGTGGTATAGTTGGTAGTTGGTAGATAAGACAAAAGATGTGTTAGAAGGTTTCTAACAAGGAGTATAACTAGGATCAATAGTTAGATGATCCCAATGGCCAAATCAACGTGACACAATGGGTAATTCCTAGATGGGCGTAAATTATATCATTAAAAGAGATCGATTAAAATTTGAACATGAGTAAGAAGATTTGTATGCATCTACAAGTGACCAACCTGCCAAAAGGAAATTCAAATGAGGTTATAGAAGTGGGAACATGTGGCTATAAAAGGAGGTTAAGTTCACCAATTTGGATTTTGGAGGCCAATCGATCAAAGGGTAGAGTGAGAGGATGAGAGAGGTTGTTGAATTTTCATGTGAGGTATAAGAAGAAAAATGATAGGGCTATGCGGGGTTCATTTTAAGATACCTCTTAGAAATCGAAGGTGGAAAATACCTAGCGAATATCCTCAGAACTAGTTTCGCGGGAAGGCAAATTTTTTGGGGGTCTGGCAAATTTTTTTTACCTAATTTTTTAGGGTGTAGATGTGCGACAGGAGATTTGTTGTCACACATCAACAAGGTGGTTGAGGCAAGTCAATGAACCTCACTAACGCGGGGTCAACGACCTTGTTGGCATGTGTCAATGAGCCTCACTGACGCGCGTCAACCACCTTGTTGACGTGTGACAACAAATCTTCTCGCATGCGCATCTATGAGCTTTGCCATCTGAGTCGCACGACAAAAAAACATCCATTTCGCATGTCAAAAAACTCTCTATCACGTGTCTACTTCCTCCACACTCCTGTCGGACGTCAAAAAACTCTCCATGTCACACATCAACAAACTCTCCATGTCACGCATCAAAAAACTCTATGTCACTCGTCGACAAAGATCCGCCCTCTGTCACACATCTGTAGCCTCTGCCCTCATGTTGCGCATTTACTTGTACTTGATAATACATATGCCCCCAGGTGGTATGAGTGATCTAGTAGTGTTCTACCTGCGAATAATCTAGGATTATATAGGGGATAGTTTCAAGGGTAGGTGAAGATGACCCTAAAAAAATTAAACTGTAATTTTTAGGCAAACAAGTCATTGACCCGCACTAGAAAATTCACCTTTTCAAATTTTTCAAAAATGGAATATTCGCCATATTACGAATATTCGCCACTAAAATTATCCACAGAGGGCTATGTCATTGTATTCCATTAAAGATGAGATAATAGTGTAACTACTTTAGGTTAGGTCATTAGGAGAAAATATTGGAGTTTTTAAATATCAAAGAGAGAGACGTAAGCTCTATAGATGAGTAGATGCATGTACATTCCACTAAGTCCATTTATTGAGTAGAAGAAACCTTTGTGTTTCTGTTATAATGTGTGAGCTCTATAAATGGATAGATGCTATCTTGATCCATACATCACCATAAAAGTGATATTAGAATAGAATATTTTCTTACAAGTGAGAAAAAGTAGAGCTAACAAAGAAAAAAATGTGAGGAAAATAGAAAAATCATCATCTCCTACATTGTGAAGAAAAGGTGGGTAGATAATGCAAGAGATCTCAAAGTGTAGTTGCATCAAGAGTTGATGATCTTGCATGTGAAAGAAATATTCCTCCAAGAAGAAGGGACATGTCAAATGAAACAATTGTGGAAATTTTGGAGAAGGTGGTGGAGGAGATAAATGGTGTAAGGACCACTAGATAACATTGATGAATACCATCAAATAAGAATGGGTCTTACGGATCAAGGTTCCTAGAATGAGGTCAAGGACTTTGTTAGGAGTTGATAATGAAAATAAAATTACATGAGGAGAGCTTTAGTAGAGTGCCAAGGAAGAGAAACAGATTATGTGGGAGAATATCTAGAGATTGAGCAAGTGGAGTGAGAGAGAAAAAGATAAAGTATGCAGGAATACCATTGAGGAATGTTTGAGAGACAATGCATGAGAATATCTCATGAGATGAGAAAAGGGTGAAACAATAGGTCACCCAAGAGTGTGTGGTGTGCAATAAAATTGAGCAATAGAAGGATGATGCCAAGGAGAAGATGGTTCTTATAGACCATAAATACGTAGAATATTTTGTGAGACCACAAATGGAGGAAAAATACTTAAGAAAAGGAGGATATAAGAGATTTCATAGCGAAGTAAATATGGCCATGTAAATTTGTATGTCTTATTTAATGGGAAAAAGAAAGAGATGGTTATAGAATACCATAAACACGCATAAGGTGACCTATAATCATAGATAGAGGCCATCAAGAGGGAATGAAAATAGATATGTGAAGTGCATGGAGTGGATTAGGAGAGTTCTCAACAAGAGAAGGAAGATTTCACAAAAAGAGGATTCTAGTGGAGGGACCGAGTGAGAACTGGATTGTTTGGAAGATGTCCTAGTTATAGGACAAAAGGGTTGCACAAATGAGTGTATGGAAGAGGATACCTTGGTGAAGGGAAAGGAATTTTTAGGAGATTGTGAAAGTGAAGGAACTAGAAATATTATTAAGGACTTTGTAGGTGAAGGTGTACATGGAAATGAGAGCAATATGATAAAAGAATAAGAGAAGAGGAAAGAGAAAGTTTCTCTTAAGGAAACAACAATAGAGCGATCATGAAGAAGATTGAAATAAGGCAACTAAAATAGAGCACAATAGGAAAAGAAGAGATATACAAAGATCCCAAGGAGGAGTGTGTATAAGACCATGTAAGAGAATAAGAACACATTAGAGAGGAACTGCACCAGGAAAATAATTTACACCAAAGGAAACAAAGCAGACGAGGTCCAAAAGTGAACCATGAGAGTGTGTAATGGAAGATTCACATAAGAGGAGGAATTAGAAAATGAACAAGGGGAAGTAATAGTGAATGATAACTATACGGAAAAAATAAGTTTCCCTATAAGAAATAGGAGAAGAGGATTAGGAAGGGGAAGATGCTCTAGAATGTATACATAAATGAATAAAGCACATAAGAAGAAGTGGAGGAGAAAGAGGTCCAATAATATATCAAGGATGAAGGAAATGATGAATTTTTTAGGGAAAAGGAGAGGGGAAAATTATATTTTCCCCATGAAGAGGGAGGGGAAATGTGGTCCATCCAGGGCGAGAAGGCACCAAGGAGAGTATGAAAAATATGAAGCACACTAGAGGAGTGAAAATGGAAGAGAAGCCATGATGAAGAAAAGAAGAGGATTATAAAAGCAATAAAAAAGTCATGTTAGTATGTAGGCTAACTGATTGTGGCCCAGTAAGGGTAAATATAAGAAGAAGTGAGAGAGAATACCACAAAGGTATAATAGGAATAAAAGTGAAGATTGTGTGGAGAAAATACACAATGGATAACACACAATAAAGTAGACATGCAATTTAGAAAAGACCAAGGAAAAGAATGGTGAAAGAAAAAGGAAAGAAGAAGGGGAGGAGGATAGCAGACAATGAGTCCAAGACTAAAAATACATGGGGAGATGAATGCATGAAAGTAGGAGTAGGATAAGATACTTTGTAATAGATATTGAAAAAAGAGATTCACAATGGGTGGTGAAGAAATTGAAAAGGAGAGAAGTATAGAGGAGAGAATTTGTGGAGGAAAGGAGATGAGAGGATAGAGGAAGGAGAAGGGAAAATTCATAGAAGAATATTGCGAGGAAGATAAGATAGAGAAGAAAAAATGCTCAAAGAAGAAGTACACGCATGAGATATGCATGGAGGATAAAGGTCCGTAGTTGATATGGGTGTGACAAAATAAAATTCCCAAGACTTTTTATGGAGGTAGAAGTACACATGTGAGCAAAGAATCAAAAAATAAAAGGTTTTTATGAGAATAATTAGGTGGAGGTGGAGAGTTCAAGGTATGAAAAGAACTTGTGAAGGAATTGGTTAGAGGAAGAAAAAGGTCCATGAAGAAAATGGATGAGAGGAGGAGATCCATTTGGAAGTAGGGATTTTTTAGTGGCGAATATTCGTAATTTTGTGAATATTCCATATTAGGAAATTTTGAAAAGGTGAATTTTTTGGATTAGGTCAATGTACTGTTTGCCTAAAATTTCTAGTATAAATTTTTTTAGGGGTCAACTTCACCTACTATTGAAAAACACTCCTATATAATCCTAAGTAATTCTTCGGGTAGTATACTAGTAACTTATTACTAAGGTACTATTTGAATAATAATCAAGTACTATTAACTTGTGAATTACCAATAGAAGAAGTGTGGATTAGATTGATTATTCCAAACATGTGACAAGCCGTGATTTGAAGACCAATGACAACAAAGGATTGGTGACATGCAACAAGGAATATTTGTAGGCGGTAAATAAGCAAGGGTTGTTGACGTGTGAAAATGGAGGTGATGCAAGAAATTTTTTTCTAACACGTGACAAAGCTTATTGATGCGTGACAAAGGATAGGTGATGCATGACAGGGTTCGAGTCCATTGATGAGCACGAGGGTTAAGGGTTAAGAGTACACTGATGCACAACAAGGTTAAGTGACACATGACAAGGGTTCAACTTTAGACTCCAGATGGGTGACTAGTTCCCAAATCATGTACTCAATTGAAGTTGTTAGTGCTCAGAAGACCCAAAAGGTAACAAAAATATCTCAAAAGTCAACATTGTTCAAGTATTTTGGAAATTTTTCTACTAGCGATACAGACTACACCAACACCCATACAACTACCACTGGAATCAATCAGAGTATAGACTGTGTGGAAGGTATTATTGAAGTGGACATGGCTTCAACATAATATCAACCAAATGATACCTATGATGACAATATGCCAGAGCTTGAAGATATTCCTGTTGAGATGCCAGAGCTCGAAGATATTCCTATTGAGATGCCAGAGCTTGAAGATATTCCTATTGAGGTGTAACCAGGAGTGGATCAAGATATATCAAATACTCGGAAAAATGTAACACCAAAATCAAATGAAAATTTTGGTTCATGAAAGAGGAAACTAGATGATTGTGATATTCCTAAAAATTCTTCTCATAAAAGTAAAGCTTTGAAAGCAAACAAGAATATGTGGACTCTTGGTAGGACATATAAGTTCAAGTGGGCTACCAAATTTCCTTTTATCGAACCTGTACAACCAACTAATCCTGAAGATATCCCATCTAAATGTACATGTACAATATGTACTTGGAAATTGGGAAAACAACAAAAATGCAACTGAAGCTGGACATAATTGAAAAACATTGTGGAAAACAATATGTGACTGAACAGGAGGATGGCCAGAAAATAAAAACACACAGATGGAAAACTAAAAAAGAATGTATGCATGTTAAATACACAATAGAGTATGAAGTTGAGCAGAAATACATAGAAATCTCATGGAAAAGGGCAGAACAATCACATCACAAATTGGTAAGGTGATTCAATCAAATTTGCATGTTAAAAGCATATAGTTCTCTACCTTATTCCACATCCTTAAGAAGGGAAGACCAATTTCAGATTTCATTGATTTCAAAGTTTTGTATCAATATAATGGAATGCACAACATTCCTCAGTCTCATTGGTTAGACAACAGTGCATGGGAAATGGATAAATGCCTTGCAATGATTGAAAAGGAAGATTTGAAAGAGAGTGTAAAAAATGCAAAGTTTATCTCTCTATCAATTGATGAAGTAACAATAGTTGACAACACCTCATGGGTATGTATCCATGTTTATACTTTATAAAATCATATAAGGAAACCACATCTATTGGTTGTATAGAAAATGGTTGAAAATTGTAATACCGAAAACCTATATAAAATAGTTGTTTCTCATTTGAAAGATATTACTGGCATGAATGATTATGAAATTGCTACAAAGTTGGTATGTTTTGGTGTAAATGGTGCATCAATTATGCACGGTCAATGAACTGGGCTATGTGTTCGGTTGTAAACAACAATAGCCCCTTATATTCTTACAATTCATTTTATGGATCACATAATGAATCTAGCATATAAAATAGTTAGCAACTTCAAAAATGTTGCAAAAGTAGAAGACCTTATCAAGAGAACTGCATGCCTATATGTTAAGCAATCCAAAGTGATTTCTTGAGTTTCAAAAATTTACAATTGGAATTACAGATGGAAAAAATATTCTAAAGGATGTTGATACAAGGTGGATTTCTTTGTATGAGCCTACATGCAAAATTTGTGAGGAGTATCCATTGTTGGTTGGTTTCATGCACAAATATCGTCATGAAGTTGACAAGGCTAAGGATTTTTTGTTCCGTTTAATAGATCTGAAACATTTCTTACATTGGTTGGCATTCTTCCAATGTTGAAGGAGATCAATACATTGATGAAGCATGCATAAGAGAGATCAATCTATATTGTTGATTTTATATAGATGAGAAAGCAGGTATGTCAAAATCTTGATGTCTTGTATCTTGATTTTTTTTTTTTTGATGCACCTATTTTCAATAACTAGAAATTTTTATTGGATCTTAAGAATCCCAATAATTATTTGAGATTTAATATCCATGATCACATCTATATCAATGTTAATGGGAGGGAGATACCACTACACAATTTGCAAAAACATCAAGATATTAAAGAGAAAAAATTCCTATGACTTGTGTTATATTTGATTCTATTAAAATTGATACAAAAATAAAACTTTAAAAAATTACACAATCCTTAGCATCTAAAATCAGAGAACGTTTCAGTAAAGATAAAATTCTTGAAGCTATGGGAGTGATGAATCCAAATTTTTGGAATACTGAAGGTGGTCGTGCAGATTTTTAAGTGTATTTTTTCATAAATCCATGGGTACAATAATGGATCATTTCACAAAGACATCAGAGGTTAATGGTATTGAAATCAAAGGTATATTGAATATTGACTTAATAAAGTCTCAATCATATGATTTTGCAATGAAAATGGTTAGCCAATATCATTTTTAAACGAACCTCACGAGAGTGGTGCAATTACAAGGCTCTAGTGAAAAATCTACCAAAGTAGTGTGTTACAGGAAGACATCAGTGAATATTTTAGATTATACGAGTTGTGCAAAAACAATGATTTTGGGATTTGTGGAGGACAAAAGGGTTTTCAGTGCTTTATCGTTTATAAAATCAAAACTAAGAAACAGGTTGGATAAAAATATAGAAATTTGCATGAGGTTGTATGTTTTGCGCTACTCCCTGTACACATTTACTTTTTACAGAGAAATTACACATTAGAAATCACTTGCTGAAAGAAGAGGTGTTAATAATACAAATGCAACTAAAAATTTTCTCAATGATGAGTTTGGAATTGGTGCATCCTCAAACTCTGCAGATGCAAATATCGACTATGAAGAAGCTATTGAAAATGGATTGTTTCAACTCTAAATATGATTTCAAAACTTATAGGTATCACCTTGACCTTACATTTATTTTTTGTCACCTGACATTTTAAATTTTGTTATGTATTCAATTTCATAGTAATAGATTCAAATATAATTTTTATAGTTAGACGTAATACAATTTTAATGTGACTAGATTTGGTGCATCCTCTAACTCTACAGATGTAAATATCGACTATGAGGAGGCTATTGAAAATGGATTGTTTCAACTCTAGTTATCATTTAAGATGTTACATGTATATATTTACATATATTCAAATACAATTATTTATAATAATTTTGTTTTATTTAATTGGTATTTTGGTATTTTCAAATTGCTTTGATGTTGTGTTTGTGACATGCATTTTTGGAATACTATTTTGCAAGGCCTTGATTAGAATTTTATGTAGTTGTCCCAGACTTTTAGTTGATCTTCTCCAATCACCATCAAGTGGCAAGATTACATTCATGACACTTGTGTCACCGTCGACATGCACAAGTTTGATTTAATTTTCTTAGATCAGATCTGCATATTACTTTATCTTCATTGTATTTCAATTTCTGTCTTATCTCAGATCTTGCTTCATCCAATCAATCAATATTTTATATTTTCTTTATCAAAAATGTGGGTTGACATCCATCCTAAGAAGATCTCACTTCTTGGGACTGACATTGTCAGGCAACCCACCCATCTATCTACTAATCCATTTTTGTGTTGAGTTCTCTTGATTTGCAGGTCATCTAGCTCGTTGCGAAGGAGGATTTCTCATTTTGTGCCCATATACATTGTCACCCATCTAGAGGTACCTTAAACCCTCTCATACCTGGATTTATAATAATCATGTTTTATTTATTTTGGTATTTTCAAACTGCTTTGATGTAGTGTTTGTGACATGCATTTTTGGAATACTATTTTTTAAATATCGTAATTAGACGTAAGACAATAATAAATAAAGTGTAAATATTATGCATTCATCTTACATATTTTGCATTGTAAATAATTAAAATTTCAACATTAAAGCAAATGCATTCCATACATATTCACAATCTAAAATTCTATAAGACTATATATAACAAAATATAAATTCCAGATTGCAACATAATACGTGTAAAAAATGAGATTCCATAAAAACCATTGCAACGTGCACGCACTACGCAGAGGTGATTCTTCCTAAGGAAAAAATGTTATGTGATTCTTCCTAAGGATTTTAAGAAGGGTTACAGAGGTAATGTGAAGAAACCTATTACAGAGTTTGAATTTTACAAGTAGAGAGAAGTAGATTTTATTGTATTAAGTGGAAGAGAATAATATCATCACTATACTTCATCAAGATTTTATGTCAATAGTTGCACATTTGTGGAAACATGAAATATTGAAGGTACTCAGTCATGTGAAATGAGGTAGTCAATTAAATTACGTGTAAAAAAATGATATTCCATGAAAAACATCGCATTGTAAATAATTAAACTTTCAACATTAAAGCAAATGTCTTCCATACATATTCACAATCTAAAATTTCTATAAGACTATATATAAAAACATATAAATTCTAGATTACTGACATAATACGTGTCAAAAATGAGATTCCATAAAAACCATTGCAACGTGCATGCACTACGCATAGGTGATTCTTCATAAGAAAAAAATGTTATGTGATTCTTCCTAAGGATTTTAAGAAGGGTTACAAAGGTAATGTGAAGAAACATGTTACAGAGTTCAAATTTTACAAGTAGAGAGAAGAATATTTTTCTATATTAAGTGGAAGAGAATCATGTCATTGGTTTGTTTCATTAAGATTTTATATCAATAACTATGTATTTATGGAAACATGAAATATTGAAGATCCTGTTATCCAAATAACTCTCCTAGTTATTTGGATAAGCGATATAAATATTCTATCTCGGTTATTTATTGCAATGTTACGCGTGCTCAATATCACTTGGCACATTCCCTTGGTCATAGTTTCCCTACGCACCCCTTTCCTTCCTCTCCTTCCACTTTCCCCTTGTGCCCGCCTATACATGTATTCACCATCTTCCTAAGCAACTTCTTCATCCCGTGCGCATCTCACACTTGCTTCATCAGCTAAGTCCCTAGCCCCCTCACGTGCCGTGCCCATTACTTTGTAATATTTTCACCTTCACCATACATTCTCTGCTCACTATTTTCCTCATTTCCCAGCGTGCCTCCTTGTGTACCTTACTTCTATCTTCTTCCCATGCCTCATTCTTCCACGCACGTCCCGTGCCCTCCTTTGTGCTCCTATGTGCCTAAGCCATCTTATGACATGATTGAGTGTGCCACATGAAACCCGATCAAAGTGCGCCAATAGGGCATTGAATCCTCACAACAAATCGGTGGCGACACATGCTAAAAATGAAAAATATTTACATAGTTGGCCACCGTTTCAGCCAATCCGGACTCACCATGTGTTTTGTGTGTGCCGATGACTCTGACATCTTCTAACAATCATATCTTTTACTACGAGCTCGAGATAGACGAGCGCATGGACTTGTCAAAATCGATGACATCAACTATAGTGCTAGAGATTAAAATTCAAATTTTGGTGGATCTAGTAGGTGAGAAATGGGAAATCATCTTTCTGAGCATTAATGAGTAGATCTGGTTTCTCTAACCACCCGATTTGAGATGATTCTCCCTCCTTTCTTCTCGAATATGCCAAACAGGCTTGGGAAGCATATTTCACATATCTCTAATTGGATTTATAGGCATCGAATGCTTCTTATTGTTGGTTGTATTTCATATTCGGTTTTCCCTCCTTCTTCCTCCATGTATTCATCTATAAATGTAAGAGCAAGGCTCATTTGTTATGTCGACATTTTGGATCCCTACGTGTTTTGCTAAGGACTCCATGCTTTCTGTATTTTGAGTTGTATACCTCTACATCTAGCTCTCACATGTGGATATCGGCCTCCTTCATCATTGTAATAGTTATGTGCATTTTTGGAAGTAATAGAAGCATCGTTTTGTGACTATTCTTTGTCTTAACATGTTTGCATTCCTTCTTCTTGTCTTTTCTTTTGTGTTGTGTGCTAGTTGTGCTATTTCAGGTCCCTTGCAATTCCATATTTAGTTTTGTTCCATGAAAATGATATGGTAAATACATGTTTAGTTGTGCTACTCATGCCTAGCCTCCTTTCATGCATTTCCTTTCATTTTCACTTAGAACAGATAGTGTTCATCCCTCTTTTAAGTGCTATCGCCTTTTAGTGTAGTTTCCTTTCATGTCATCCTTCTATCCTGGTCCCTTGGCATTATTATCTTAGTTTCCCCTTTTAGCACTAGGAGTAGCAGTAGCAATAGAAGTAGATAGAGGAACTGGCCTTCTCTGGAGATCTGTCCCAAGCACACAAGGTCCCACAACTTGGGGACAGATCCATTATGGTCTCAAACACCTCATCCCTTCCAAGATATGAGGGGTGGGTACACGTTTGAGTAACTAATAGTTTACAGCACGCTCGGTGGGAGTTGCATTGAAAGCTCAATTTTCATGTCTCTAAAGTTTGGTGTGTGGACTTAGTGTTTTCAGCCTTTGGAGGCTCATTTCAACACATGTGGCAACTCCTAACATTTTAAGATCTTTGTTTCAGTAGTCTTGAGCACCTTTTATGATAAAATTGCATACAAGAAGAAGTGTAGCATATGAAGATTATTTTGAGTACCTCTAGCTATCTCTGAGAAGAGTTCATTCTAGAAATATCATGCTTGCATCTCCATCTCCAACATGACACACCCATTTAACTCCTCAAAGCAGGACAACTGCGCACCCTGCAATGGTGCATCAACCACCTCTTCCTCTAAGGAACTTTACAAACTTCACTTTGGAGGAAGTACCTTGCTTCTTGGCTATGTAATATGATATGCCAAATGACGCGCTCAAGAGTATTCCATACTTTGAGAATCTAGTCACCCTCGGGAGCATATTTAGGATATAGAAATGTGTGTTCACCCTTTTTGATCACACATGATGATGTAGCGATCAGTGCTGTAGCCTCTTTCAAAGGTAAAGTGATTCAATGGTATAGAGGTTTGAGACTTGGATCCATCACCACCTAGGATGATCTGGGTATAACTCTTTACAATTAATTTGAAGATAAGTCAGATCACCTATCTCTGGTAGAGAAACTAATGACAACAAGGAGGGTGCCCAACGAGTAGATTGATTTCAACATCAGATTTCAAAAAAATTGGGAAAAATCCCTCTTGTGGTAAGACCTACGCCCAACATGCTTTCCTTTATTATCTCGAAGGAACTCAATAATGATATTTCAGATTCGATCTAATCCATGGGAGGTAGGAATTTACCATTTGGTTATAGTATTTCATAAGGACAAAAAATAGTATTATTCGGGTTGGAAAGTTGGCTCTGAGACTACGCATGCCCTTGTTCCCAGAAATGTCACAAGCACCCCAACCTTCGTAGCCTCTATTTCTTTTCTGAACAAAGCATGCAACCGAGTTGCTTCTACATCCTACTCTCCAACGTAGTATAAGGAAGATGAAGAATTGAAGGCCTTGATTATAAATTTATCAAACAAAGTCATATCATTAGAGAAGCAATAGGCGTAAGCCTATAGAGGTAATTCTAATTAGGCACATGGCCAAAGAAATCAGCCTTGGTGAAATAAATATGAAAATTAAAGATACACACCCAATCAATAGAATGATAGATGACAACCTAATGCACATCTTCCCTTACAATTTTTTCCTCCTGTACCTTCTCTTATAGCACCCAGTGTGAGTCAGGTGCTTGTTCGATCCCGAAACAATTTGGCACAAGATTCAGAATGGTGATTCCCTTGTAACATGCCTCGTAGTCAATATCATTGTGCCAACTTTGTGTGCCCCCAAGTCTTCATGATCTAGAATTATTCGAGTATGCAATCCTTCGACTAGTATATATCGAAGTAGATAACCAAAAAAACCAGAGAATCTCCTCCGAAACCAATTTGATGTTATTTGGTGCGGAGGACTTTTGTGTAATCAACCAAGCTATAGAAGATACAAACAAATGCGCGCCCAAATTGTGGATAACACAAGATACAAGAAAAGAATGTTAGATTCAAGCACGTAGGTCACGGTCCCATCAATGTAATCAGATCCTTAAATGAAGAAATAAGTAGACAAGGCATCTTGCAGTAAAAGCACTCAAATATCTACTCGGGAGGCCCCACATAAATCTCCTTCTAAAGCAGCACACAACCCTCCTTTGGTAGGTCAAACCTCTACTCTAGAAAAGTCCAGAACCTACGCCTAAATAGTCAAAAAGGGATGTTGTTCCCCAAATTCATAAGACAGGGGGCCTTCCATTTAGCATTGTTGACCAAATGAAGAGAACAAACATAAATGTCACAATGTGGGATGCCCTTACCATTCCATCTCAGTGAGATCTATTGCATGGAGCTCTGGCACAACTCGTGTGCATTGTTCTAGCTATGTAAAAGCCACGTGCTTCTATTAACATTTGCTAAGAAGAAGAGAAATAAGTAAGTAAATTTATTAAAAACCCACCCTTCTATATGTCCTTGATCATAAGAAAACACCTAGTGCATAATTTCATGATTGACTCAGGTGCTAGTAATTTTGTTATGCCTAAGAAAATGGTTGTTGTCTTAGGTCTGAAATATAGCCCTTGTCTAAAGGAGTCCTATAATTTGATGGTTCAATTGTCACCACCTTATGAGTCATCAAGGATCTTGAGTCACCCTCCATGCATGTCTAAGCCTAACAATAACTCAAGATGTGTCAATTATTGACCTACCTCCTTTGTTTTCCCTATGTATATCAAGAGAATTTACTACTAAGGTGGGTGGTTATTTGTCTTCTAATTGGTCTCACATGCTACTCAAGACACGGTATGGTACCGAGTTTACCATACAAGATGAGGCTATATTTTTCTATCATGTAGATTCATATGTCCCATCCCCTCTCCAAGCTAATTGTTTAATCCAAGAAGAACAAGCTTCAGTTCCTAAAGAGCAAGTCTCTTCCACCCTCTGTTCCTGACCTAGTACTTGATGAATGGGTGGAAAGATACCATAAATTTGATCCCTATGTTGAAGAATTGGAATCTTATGAAACTGGGCTTGGTACTTACTACATCCTTGAAGAAGAATTTATGTTGTCACGCGTGCTCAAGAAAGAAAAAGTTCAACCAGGGCTATGGAAGTTGTACTTTGATGGATCCAGAAGAAAAATGTGGGAGCAGGAGTGGTTCTCATTTCCCTTAAGGATGAGAAATTATTCTTCTTGCACAGGCTGTAATTTGCATGTTCTAACAATATGGCAGAGTATGAAGTGCTAGTGCATGGCTTGTTCATTACTGAGAAGAAGAAAATTAAGGCACTGCATATCTTTGGAAACACGGAACTTATTATCCATCAAGTTACCAACAAATTCTAGACAAATAATAAGATTCTCGAGCTTATAAGAATAGAGTGTGGGACCTCCTTTAGATCTTTGATGCTCTAAATCTTTGATACCCTAGAATTTGCAAGATAACACCCTAGTCACGTTGGCACATCACTCATCCTAGACTGAGCGCTCACCCAAAGTGCGCAAAGGTACCAAGTCCCTCTTTAGGGTTGCTGTAACAGGATGTTAACATGATGAAGATAGAAACATATAGATTCATAACTAATCCATCATTCTACAGTGCAAGCTACCCACAGATCTATGAAAGAACAAGCTTAAACAGTAATCATCATTGAATTAATAACATGCACTACTCAATTACACAGAATGACACTTAGATTCAACCAATATCTTCCATCTATTAATAAATATATAATCTCCTTATAGTACTATCAATTTATATCAAGGCGCATATGGATCTGATACACACATTCATACATCCAGAATCATACATACACCGCTCTCTTATTATCTCTCTCTCTACTATGCACCTAACATCATATATATAGGGTGGGAACTTTCCCTTCACCGCTTATCTATTCTAGAAATAGATCACATGCTATTGATAGCCACATGCCATTTACAATTATAGCCACACATGTAAGTGCACTATCTATAGTTCTCTTTCAGTTACCTGAAGTGTCAATTCTATTCTTATCTCATTTCCATACATAGATGCTTTGAACCACTTCTACAAATATATACAATGCATGGCGTGTGTGTCTCTTCTTTGTTGGTGTGTTCTACACGCCATCTCCTAAAAATAGATCTTCATGCTCAAAATCAGCTAAGTCCCGAATCTGAATTTGCCTTCGTGCATGGGTCCTTCTTGTCCTTCCGCACCTTTGATCCTAGCCTTCTATCCCACGTGGACTCCTTATGTAATCTTTTCCAAGTATTCTTTGATCAACATTACTCCACACTAACCTCATTGTCATCTCGACAATGGGTATCTCCAAAAATTTGAAGTAAAGAATATCATAATGGGAAGAATAGGAATGAAAGAAAGTGGATGATTAAAGAATTTTTATGAGGTTATTTAAGAAACCTCCTCAGTATCAATTTTTAGTGTCATCTCTGGATACTCCTCTTTTATTGTGGCCTCCAAAACCTGCCATTCAGTGAGTGCTTGTTCCGCTTTCTCTGGGATGTCCACAACAATGGATTCCAACTCATCCCATGCAATTTCCCCTTTCTCATTTTATAGAACCAACACAACACTGGACATGGATGTCATCCTTCCTTCTAAAAGGCCCATCTTCTGTGCAATCAACTTTCCAAGCTCTTCCAGCCGAGTTTTGTGTGGATCTTGTGCTACTACCAGGGCCTCACACTTTTGTTTAACCATTTTCAGCCTTTCTGTGCAGCCTAATGTCTCATTTTTCATGGATTTCTAGACCTCATTACTCTCTTTCAAGGTCTTAATGTTGATGAGCACCTCTAAAGCTATGCATATATTTAAAGCCTGATATGGTTTCTTCAATACTTCTTGTAATGCCTACAACAACCCTTCATAAGATGTGATTTTTCTCATCACAGATGCCTTCTCCTATTCGGCATCTTGTTCTGATCTTTCTGGTGCTTGCATATGTAGAGTTTCATCTTCGAGCACCAAGTCCACCAACTTTCCCACATAGTGTATCACTGAAGGAAATGTCTGTGGTACCTTGGGTTCCAAGTGTGGTCTTTTTTTAATTACATTGTCCCTAATCTCCTCTATGATGCTTATGAATACTTCATTCTTCTTCTCATGCAAAGTCCCTTTCCTATGTTATGTGTGCTATCTCAATGTCCTTTGTCTTTAACTCTTCATGCAACACTTTGATTGTGGTAGATTTTTCCATGTTTCTTCTAGCCACCTCAGTAGAAAATTTTACCAGTGCATTACTTACCTACTTGTCTGACATGACAGTAGGCTTTATTGTCATGTGTCTAGCCTAAGGTGCCTTCTTCAATCACCTCGAAACACATGACTCTTCGCACACATCAAAATTAGGCTCATCCATGTGGGTGTGCATCGACCATGATAGTTGCTTTTTAGTTTGCATGGTCGCCATATCCTCGTTCATCAACTCCCAAAGCAAAATAGATCCTTTTGTGCTATTTTGCTCTGGGAAGTGGGCACACGAGATAATGGTTCCTGCATCCTCTGCATACCTCATGGCTGGTGGAATGTGCTCCCCACTTGTCCTCCTAGAATTTTGTTTCTTAGGAACTCTAGCCTCCAAATTTGGGACTTGCGTCTCCATGTCTTGAATATCTTCTGTAGCTATTTCCTCTGGTCTTTCCTCTTCTTCTTCCTTCTCCTTTGATGCCTCATCCTTTTCTTTTGTGTGCTCTAGAAGTGTAGGAGAATTAGGCGCGCGATCACGTCCTTTTGTGGGGAGAGTCGGGGTGATTTGTGCACAGTGGTTGGGGTAGCACCTTGGGTCCTTGTTCTCTTGAATACTCTTTTAAACCTGTGCTCCCCTTGGACCACATTCAATTCCTCTTCATCCCCTTCTTGTGGCTGAGGTGGTGTAACAGTGCGCTCAGCTTCACTCTGACTTGTAGGATGTCTCCTACCCCTATGCTCCAAACCACCACTATCTTTGTGCTCTTCCTCCTCATCCTGCACTTCAATTTGCTTTGTGGGCTTAGGCACTGGGATATTCTCCATTGTATGCTTCCCTTTTGGTGGTGCTAGAAGTGTAAACTCACCTTCCACATATTTTTTGTTCTCCATCTTTGGCTTCAACTAGAGATACACCAATGTTGCCCCAAATCTGCTATAGCCAAACTTATTGGCTTGATATTCAGCACCTCTGAAATGATCTTCTCTGTATAAGCACTTCTGCCAGGATATACATACTTCTTCCTCAATGTGTGTGTTTGTCATAGGCTACCTTATCTACATTGAAGATCGGTTTATGCATGTCGATAAATCTAGGAATAGATTCTGAAAATACCTTATAGTGAATGCATAAGGTAACTTGCACCAAGGGCTCCAGACTCCATCCTTCATTGGAAAACATGTGATGTAGAAATGTTGGTACACAACAAACTAAACTTGTTTTCCTACCACTACTAGTAGGTCCTTTGGGATGCGCCACTCTTCCCCAAATGTCGCACGAAGCCTATCGTACCACTTCTCCGCCCTTTGCTTGACTTCATCTATCATGGCCCCCTTGCATAGGTATTTGCTAAATCTTTTAGTTGGGGATTTTTTCTCCATGGGGTATTCCCATATTTTCTCCTTTGGTCCATCTGGTACTCTGATTTCCATGAAGACTAGTGATAGTAGAACAACCCCAAAGCTAATCTTCCCTCCTGTGCACACTTCTTCGACTATTTTCTCTGTAATATAGCCTGTAATGTTGTAGATTGTCCCTTCCAACATCTTACATGCCACATGCAACCACATAGTGTTTACTTGCGACCACCACTCCTGATCATTTAACTTGGTAACCAGGTGTGTTGTAGCTTGTATAACTAGACAATTATTAAATTTGTCTATGTTTATTCCACGCGAACCCTTCATGTATCCCAACTCTGTTTGGTATTTACAATCACGATTTATCTGTAAGGTCACTTTTTATGTCTTCCCCTGTGGCCTTCAGACTGTCACTGATGAGACAAGCACAAACGAAATTCTAACTCTATGTCCTACAAAGTAGAAGAAGTCTTCGTGTACCCGCTCATGAGCCACTTTGTACAAGGGCTCATACTTCCTAAAATATGGCATCACATATAATTGATATATGCTAATTCTTTTCAAAAGTTTTTCACCCGCATCATCATACACTGGCATGTCATCTACCATGCGTTTATTTGTTCTAGTAGTGAGAAAGGAATCAAGCTCCTTTTTGTTCTCCAAGGTCCTATGATTATATTCACTTACTTTGTTTTTTCTAATGGGTGAATCCCAATCTTGGTAAAAATGACTCCTTCACAGGTATTGCATCTTCGAGAAATGGCTTTTGGGTGCCATCTCTTCTTCTTCGATGACCACCTTCTTCTTTTCTTTTCTGCTACTACAGATTCCTTCTCTAGTTCCATTTCTACCTTGCAAATGTATTTTCTTCAACCCTAAAATTCCATGAATCAAACCCTAGCTCGATTTAATTATGCCCTAGGTGGAAACTTCATAACCTAACTCTTTCCTGTCTTTCTGTTTTGCTCAAACCCTTCACCACTATGGATGCAAGATTCTTGTCACGCAGATCGGGTTGTCACTCTTAGTTTCACACCCTTCACACCTTAACTCAATCACGTAGCTCTTCGCACTTGGCTCTTCTTGCGAATACTCTTAGTTGCAACGGTAAAAATGAATCCGTATACCTTCCTTATATAAATTTTTCAAATTTTGATGCATTTATTACTCCTCACCTACCAAATATTCCTCCATTTATTGACCAAATCCATTCATTTCACATGGTACATCTTCACACCCAGCTATAACCTTCTAGCGCGCATTCCTACCTTCGGGTAACAGAATTCTCTTCAGCATGCACTCCTGCACCTAAGTACCTCATCACTACACCTTCTCCTAGTAGCTAACATGGCCTCCACTTACCTTGCATTATACTTGTTCTTTAATTCATATCCATCCTTGGTCATCTTTGAGAAACAATCTTCTTTTGACTTAAAGTACACTTGTAGCAACTTATTCCTTTCACCTTTCAAATCCCACTGTATTTTTCTTGGGTAATGACAACCACCCCACACTAAAAGTATGTGCAGTCCTCTACGCATAAACATTCTTCATACATTAATTAGTTTCAGGCGTGTAAACATGCTTATTACACAAACAACAACTAAATTGACAAAGCATAGCGACAATGAAGGAAATACATTAAGGAAATACTAAATTGAAAACCTAGACTAAATGATAACACTGCCTTATTACAAACACCAATAAGACTTATTTATAGTAGGGCTTGACATACTCTCGTTAAAATAATTGGGTAGCCATGTTCCATCCATCAAGTGCTTCTAGCTGGCATGCACCTAATTCAAGTATAGAAGTGATAACATACGGCCCCAACCAATGTACTTTGAGCTTGCCTAGATGGCGTAAGAACTTTGAGTCATAAAGAAGTACCATTTGTCCAATCTCAAATTTCTTATCTCATATGTTTCTGTCATGCCATGCCTTTTGTATAGCCTTTTCCTACTTTTGACTCCATCATGCTATGGCTAGTTGCTCATCCAAATTGAATCATCTTTGCAATACGTTCTTCTAAATCTTGTTCATCAGCTAGACCTCCAGTGCACGCAATGCACAAAGAGGGTAACATAAATTCTATAGGGATATAACAACTTCCATGCCAAACACTAATTGAAACTGCATGGCTTTGTTCAATCTCTTATAAGTTGTTCTATATGCCCAAAGCACATATGATGACACTTTGTCATCCCAATCCTTTCTTCCAACATCACATATTTTTGTCAAATTCTGGCCCAAAATTTTGTTGAAGGCCTTAGTAGTTCCATTTTCTTGAGGATGGTAAGGTTTAGTTTTATGGTGTGCAACCATAAAATCATCTAATAGGATCCTGATTGTCTCATTCAAAAAGTGTGTACCTCTATCACTTGTCAAGCTTAAAGGACATCCATATCATGTAAGAATATTCTCCCATAGAAATCTAGTTGTTGTAGCTATTGTAAAGTATTTCGTAGGTGTTGCTTATGCCCACTATGTAAGATAATTTGTGCAAGTAATGATATAGTGTTCCAATCCTACATGTGGTTAGTGAAATAGGCCCTACAAAGTCAATGGCCCATTTCTCAAATGGTTCGGCACTAGTAATTGGTCTCAAAGGCATCTCATCTCTTTGCCTGGTTTTCCTAGGCACTGAAAATGATCACATGCCTTACAATAATCTTTATAGTATTTATACAGTGTCTCCCACCATAATCCAACAATTAAGATATTTCATTAGTGACATCACCTGCATAATGGCCTCCTGAAATACCACCATGAGCCTCTTCCATGATATCCTTGCACTCATGCTCTAACACACAATGACATAATACTTCATCTCTGCCTAGCTTGTATAGGTCACCACTGATTAACATAAATGGTGTTGCACATATAGCAAGCTGCTTCTTTTCTAATGCTTTCATTCCTTCTGGTGCCATACTTGTTCGTAGAAAGACAACAATGTCTTATAATTCCATGGATGCACGTTGTAACTTTGTATAAATGTGCATCAGACATTGTTTCTTCAATTGTCTGTGCATCCTCTCCTGAATTGATTCTAGATAAATGGTCTGGTCCAGAATTAATTTTCCCAGCTTCACCACAACTATGAAGTCAAACTCTTGAAATAGGAGCACCCATCTACATATGCGCCCCTATAAGATGGGCTTGTTTACCAAGTACTTCAATGCCATATGATTTGTATAAAACACAAAGGGTGTTGCTAACAAGTATTGTTGAAACTTGTACAATGCATAGATCATTGACAAAGCTTCACGCTCTATAGTTGTATAATTCCTTTTAGCAGGAGTTAGCTTCCTACTAGCAAAAAAATTGGATGATCTATAATACCTTCACCAGGTTGAGCTAACACAATGCCAATGGCCATACCAGAAGCATCCACATGCACATGAAATGGTTTATCCCATGAGGAAAGCACAGAATGGGCACGGTAGTAAGTTTCTCTTTTAATACCTCAAATGTGCACTACTATGGTTCTCCCCAATAAAATGTACCTTTCCCCTTCAACAATTCTTCCAAGGGTGCAACAATTTTGGCATACCCTTTTATGAATTTTCTATAATATCTTGTATGACCTAAAAATTTGTGCACCTCACTTTGACTGGTAGGCGCTTCCAAGCCTAAAATGACTACAACCTTGGCTGGATTAACTAGAAAACCTTCCTTGTAGATTATATGTCCTAATAGTATCCCAAATGGCATAGAAAATATGCACTTCTTGATGTTCAAAGAGATACTCAATTGTCTGTATTGTTCAAACATTAAGCGTAGATTGTCACAATGATCTTTCACACGCCCATATACTTCCAATCCCGATCATCTAGGTAGACTGTAAAAATTTGTGAATAAAATGTTTGAATGCTCGAACAACTATATGCAAGAACACAAAGAGGTGCATTTTTCAATTCAAAGGGCATCACAATATAGGAAAAACTACCCCATTCAGTAGTAAATGTTGTCTTTTCTTAATCCTCATGAGTAATCCCAACTTTGATGATACTTGAAAAATCCATTTGTGAAAGAATATATTTCGTGCCTATGACTCCTTCTAGTATTTCCTCAATGAATGGCGTAAGGAATGGATTTGTGATGCATGTAGCATTCAACTCCCTATAGTCCACACATATCGTAATCCATCCGTCCTTATTGATACTAATCACCATTTGGCTAACCCATTCTGACTCATCAAGGGGTTTGATAATTCTAGATTTCAACATTTTATCAATTTCCTCTTTCATATTTTCGTAAATTAGGATTCATTCTGTAAGGTTTCTTTCTAATTGGTCATACACCATCCTTAAGTTTGATCTTCATTTCCCTAGTGATTCATGTGTGCCTTTAAGTTCATGATATCCTCGAGGAATAATTCCTAATAATCCCCGAGTAACCCGATGATCTTCGCTACCTCCATGTCTTACCAAGGTAATCCCAAATTATGGCCTCCTTAGGCTCGGCCTCCTTAGGCTCGGCCTCGAACCTATATTTACCTTCTGCGTATTCATGGGTTCATGGTAGGCATGCACATCTTTTTATGCACTGTCCAAGACCTCGCACATCCCATGTGAATGTTCAATATCCAGGTTCTCAACTTCCTCGTCGTCCACAATGTAGACCTTATTTCCTTTCTCTTTCTCAAGGAAAGTGTGCTCAAGTAGTTTGGAGTCTATTTCTTCATCCTTTTCAAAACATGCTCTGAAATTTGTCTCACCGAATAATTCCTGAATATGCTCTTCTAATTTTGCACTATCTCCCATAGTTAAGCACTTGACAAATTTTAATGCCTATGCTACAAGAGGTTTAGTCGAGAAGTAGTCAAAAGTATAGATCATACCTGTAGTCAAATCTTGCCAGTTCCTAGTTTCTCTATGTAGTTCTGCATATACATACCAAGCATGTGCGCATCCTTGGAGTGTGGAATACAATCTATGCACCCAGTGAAGGTGGTAATGCTTCTGTCCTACTATCCAGAGTCTCTCACATTGTTGAATGTGATGTTGAACAGTTGATCACCATGATAAGTGTAGATTTGTGTAGGTGCATTGTTCCTTATAAACCTAGTAGAAAAAGTTATTCCAATATCTTCCCAGTTTATAAGATTATCTCTATGGAATATCCACCACCACATTACTATCCCACGTAGTGTATATACTAACATATCCCTCATTGTAGCTCGGATTTGTCCACTGCATTTCCATGGCCTTCAGAAAGGTAGAAAGATCTTATGTCCCTGTATACCAAAATATTGTGCTTCTTATATGTCGAATTGAACAAGATCTATTCTTGCGTGTAACCACGCTTTTCACCTCGTGCCCTACCAATTCATATGTACCATGAGCCCAATTATCACAAGTAATACTCGTAGTACCACTAATAGAATGAGAATCCTCCCACTATAGGATACCTTCTTTTGATGGCTCGTTGACCTATGGGTCCTGAATAGCGCGTACATAGACTCTGTTTAAGTCCTCCTCACTTAGAGGTTCAACATAGTGTTTCACCATTTTCTAGATCGTTTCCTTGAAGTATTGACGAAACAAATAAGGTAACGGGTGTATGAGGAATACTTGTTTAAATGTTGGTTGATGGGTTGTTGCACGCATATGAATTCTGAATCCACAACTGATTGTGAGAGCTTCCTTTTGGCTAGGAGGAACTACCTGTAATACAAAGCAAGACCACTAGAAAAAGTTAAACAATATATACAGTGAACTACCTAGCGTATGCTAGATCCGGGAAGTGTGATACTTCCTAGATGACTATTAGTCCACTATTTTAAACAATTTAATGTGGTAAATAAAGTAAATCCTATTGTAGTTCGAAATGATTTAGGTATCTCACTTAAAACACAATAAGAAATATCTAATCTAACAGATAGGTTAGAATAGGATCTGAAGGTCAAATAATTGGTTTCGGGTCTTTACTGAGTTTGTGACAGAGGTCTCAGGTAGATCACAGGTGAATGAGGGTGAAAGGGAATTAGGTGGATAGGTCACTATTCGGGTTGTATGGGAAAATACAGTAACCGATGTTGGTTAAGGGTGACCGGTGGTGGTTGGGTGTAACCGGTGTCGGTTACTGTGGAGTTCTGGGAATGCCACAAAACGAGATTTAGGTCTCCTTTGTGATTGCACAATGGACTTTGGTTGGTTAGGATGAGGTATTGGGTGATTTAGGTAGGATTTGGTGGGGTTTTAATGGGTATATGGAGGGGTGAGTGTTAGGGAGGTCAATGGGTGGCTAGGTAAACAAAATATGATAATATAATGATGAAATGGAATAAACCAAAGAAGTATAACATCTACTTACTTGGATTCTAGTCCTGATGCCTGTGAGTGAGGGCTAGAGGTGCTGATGAGAGGTTTTGAAGGATGCAGGTGATCACCAACTGAAGGAAAGATTCTGCATGGGTTGTATGTACATTCCTCTTTTCTTGGTTAGATCAGATCATTGTTGGGATGGCTGTGTAGGAAAAGATGCTTGATCTCCTTCCTTGCATGTGTGTTCTCACTGGAATTCACTCTCAGAAGATGCGATATCTCTCTAGGAATGTGCTAATGTTCACCAACTTTTCCAATCTTTTCCCAACCTTCTACCAACCTTGAGAATAAGGTTGTTTTGGGGTTAAAAGGGTAACCGATGGTGGTTCTGGCTTAACCGGCGATGGTTAGGGGTAACCGACATCGGTCAAGGTGGATTTCCTAGGTTTACTAAACTAGGGAGATCCTCTTGATTTCCTTAGATCTCGTGTTGTTAACCCACGGATTAGACTGGGAGCTTCTTGTAAGCATGTGGGAATGTGGTTAGAGGGAATGTAGGCATTGATTTTTAGGGTTTAGGTAAGTCTTAGTTAGTTATGGCAACTTACTAAGAATAGGTTTTAGGGTGAGTTAGCTTGGTGAGGTGTCTAAGTGAAGTGTATGTGTGGATATTATTTAAATTAAGATATTTAAATAATAAATATGGTGAGGATAATGAATTAATTTAATTAAATTAATATTAATATTAGTGGGGTGAAGGGGGCCATGGCTAGGTGAATGTGATGAAGGGTGCTTATTTGTCGAGGGATCAAAGGGGAGTGTGACCTAATTTTAGTGTCTACATTTTTCCCCTTTTTGTTGTGTAGCTTGTATTGGTAAGCAACACTAAAAAAATAAGATGTGGTTGCCCCATGTGTGGGTAAAGGTGATCCCCCTCAAACCAAGAACTGACGAGGCCAAAGGTAAAATCGGTGAGTGGTTTGATAAAAGGTGAATGTGAGAAAGGGGAAGGTGGGGAACAGGGAAAAAATGTTTAAAGGTCTACTTGGGTAATCTAGGTAATTGGTCAGGGTCAAAGGTAGCAATAGTCAAACACACGCACACGTATAAACTACGTAGCACACTACCAAGTTGAAGAGCAGTGAAAACTCTACATCATCTAAGGTCGATAGGTTTATCCAAACAAGGTTGAAGTGATTCCGGTATCCAAGGTATAGGATATGGTTAGGAAACACGACATAGGTTAGGTGCAGAGAACATTTAGGTATGTTCCGGTACACCAAAGGTAGGGTCAGGATAAATGGTCACGGAAATAGGCTAGGTAAGGTCATTAGGTCAACAACACAGGTAACAGTGTCGCAAGGTATAGTGAGCACATGAGGTCAAAGGTCACTAGCGATGGTCCAGGTCCAAATATCTAGATCATGGCATGGGTAAGGCCAAGGTAGGGGTAAAATAATGAGTCCCCAGAGGAGAATAAAGGGAGGTAGTAAATGATTTGGTCAGGAAAGGTGAGGTAAATGGGTAGGGTAAAGGTGGGGTGGGGTAAATGATCAGGGTGAAGGTTGGGTGGGGCAAAAAGGGAGGTAGGGGTAGGATAAAGGTAAAAATGTAGGGCAATGTGTAGTTGATGGTGACCGATGCCGGTCATGGATAACCAACGTCGGTAGAGGGAAACCAACGATGGTTAGGTAGGGCATGTGACCGATGTCGGTCAAGGGTAACCGACGTCGGTTAGGTCGGGTTTGTTATAAAAACAAAAAAATCCATTTTTTTGTTATTCATTTGTTATTGTTCGAAGTGAGAAAATGAAAAAAAAAAGAGAAAAGAGAGAAAAAGTGTTTGAATGAAATGGAATAGTGAGCTGGTAGTGTGATTGACGAGTGATTGATTGGTGAGCAGCGGGTCCACAGGATCATTATGCGAGGGATTCGATTGGTGAGAGGTTGTGAGTAGGTATTTGGTGATGGCGGAGGTCGAGAGGGATCGGGTGGCCCATCCGGTATAGTGACCAAATGTGCCACCAAGATGGTGGCAGCACGACGAGGTAAGTGCTTTACTCTACGTTGTGGATTTGATAGATTAGAGGAGTTTTTTAGTTTTGTTTGTAGGTTGTGTTGATTTTTCATTTTTGTGGGTGGGCACAAATTAAATTTGGGAATGGGGGTATATTGGGTAAAAGGAGGGATGGGGAGGGTAATAAATGGGATAGGGGTGGTGGGTGGAGGTCCAAGGGTAGTTTAGGTCATTGTAGGTGGGTAAAAGGGGCAGGGGGAAGGTTTTTAGAAAGGGGGTTTTGGAAAATCACGGGTTTTTCCGTGATAGTGATCGGCGTCGATCAAGTTTGGTTGGTGTTGGTTAGGTGGAACCGGTATCGGTCACCAAACAGGTGACCGATGTCGGTTAAGGGGTAACCGGGGTTGGTAAGGGTGAACCGGTATCAGTCACCAAACAGGTGACCGGTGCGATTAAAGGGTGACCGGGTCGGTTAGGCTGAACCGGTACCAGTCGGATTAGGGGAAAAAAGGTCCAAAAGTGGTGTGGGCTAGGTAGGTGAGATGGGTAGGGTGAAAATAAGGTATAGGGAAATGATAATGGTTGAATATGGATTGATATATGTAAATTAATGGTGTGCTTGTATTGGATGCAGGGGAGAGCGTAGCTACATATGCGGGATAGGGTTCTCACCTCTACTGGTGACAGTGCATGGCGCAGTGACCCTGGAGGAGCTGCAACATGTGGAGGTAGTGGGCTTGAGTGGGGTTCATCACTATAGACATGTAGTCCAAGCAGCCCAGTTTGATGGTCGCACTCATCGATAGATGGGACTCCGCGACCAACACGTTCCACTTGCCGACGGGTGAGATGACTATCACCCTAGAGGACGTGTTCTAGATTCTTAGGCTACCCATATTGGGTGCCCAGGTTTATTCTATCTCCTCCGAGGCCTCAGAGGAGCTGATTGTGACTATTTTTGGAGAGGGGATGGCCGATCTAAGATTCCATAGCGCCAATTTGAGCTATGGAGAGATGTACCTAGCCCATCCGGAGGAGACGAGGCTAGTGGTTCTGTTGATGGAGGCAGTGTGCTACTATGCACTACTAGATGCAGAGGGTGGATGATTTCCTTGATCACTGATGGGGGTACTCCATGACATGATGGTGCATGAGACCCACTTTTCCAGGCACCAACATTCTTGGTGTAGCTGTACAGGGAGTTGTGGGCATATGGGTGGTTACACAAGTTTAGCATGTGTGTTGTACATTTATACTGCACTACTGGGCATACAAGCACATAGTTTGTGTGTGTCCTATAGGGATGCCCTAGAGAGATGCATTCCCAGTGTGATTCATGTGTGGTGGGATATAGGAGATGGGTGTCGGTGATAGGAGAGCAGAGATCTGATAGGCCGACACATGATGTGGCCCATTTCCTAGTAGTTACTGGAGGGGTTGTCTAGAGTGGACATTATATGGAGGCCATATGTGGGATTCCCCTCATATAGGCATATGCATGAGGAGCTAGCTGAGCTCCAGCTAGAGAGATGGATATAGGGTCACCGTGTGGGGAGGACGAGATGATCCCGTAGACAGAGTCCGACGGTAGTTTGGGCTAGTACAAGACATTCCTCCACCCTTCCCATAGTACTAGAGAGATGACGTGGAGAGGCCCTTACCTCTACCATAGCCTACAGTGCCCACAGGGTAGGAGGAGCAGCCAGTGGACCGGCGGATAGATGATGTCGGGTGTACAAACATGTACAGAGTAGTGGTGGGTGGCTCAGTTATGAGCCATACCACCCAAACCGGGCAGCTGGATCTAGCTACCATTACAGTGCAGAGAGATGCCCTACAGGGGTAGGTAGCTATGCTCATTACCCAGTTGGGTATACTACAGACACAGCTAGAGGGCTCGGAGGTGGAGGTAGCAGAGCTACGCATATAGGTGGCCAGTCTGCAGGCCCAGATGGCTAGTGGAGGAGATGGAGATGGAGAGGAGGGGGATGGTCAGGTGGCATCCTTATAGGCTCAGGTGGTAGGTTTACAGGGCCATTTGGCCATAGCCTAGGCACAGATTGGGGTCTTACAGCCCAGATATAGGCACAAGGGTAGGGGGCACCACCACCACCATCACAGCACCGGACCGGGTCCCAGTTCATAGGCAAGAGCGAGGGTAGGGTCCTACAAGATAGGTACAGGGGCCGAGACCTATGGGACCACCATAGACCGTGCTTGTATCTAGGTTATGAGATGCCCTAGGTGAGGCTAGGTACTATCGACCCAGCCGATGGCATGGTGGCAGATAGACTTTATATCCTATGCCGAGTATAGGGCACAATAGGCATCCAGTGAGAGGACAAGATCCCGCACTCATAGTGTGGAGAGCACGGGGGTCAGCAAGCTCCGAGGCCCGATCAAGTAGAGGCTACTAGTGCATGGAGGCTAGCTCTAGTTGAGGTGCCAGCAGGGACCCAGGAGGCCGAGGGTACAGGTGATACGAGAGATGGAGGACATCCGCCGAGATGCCTGATTTGTGGTCACTTGATTTTTGATGTATGATAGATTTTGTGTGATATATACCAGCCTTGTGTGCTAAGAGATATTTATAGTGTTGATCACATACCGGCCTGCGTGCTAAAGATAGTGAGGATGTATGAGTGATTTTGTATATTTCGAGCATATACTGTCCTATGTGCAAAGAGATATTTTGTATTGATTCATTATTTTATTATATATATGAGACCAACCTACGTGCGATGACATTTTGTATTATATATCAGCCTACGTGCCGATGATTTTGAGATGATGGACATGATGAGATAGCCATGTATATTTGAGATACACATTGATTTATTTATATGATGAGATACATGGTATTTTTTTGATTTGTTGATGTGTTGGTGAGATACATGGTATTTTTTTGATTTGTTATTTTGATATGGAGGGAAATTAGGTGAGTTAGGCATGATGGAATCAGGTTGGTTTAGGCATGGATCGAGTCAGGTTGGTTTAGGCATGGATTGAGTCAGTTATAGGCATGGATCGAGTCAGGTTAGTTGGTTAGGCATGGTGGAGTTAGGTGTGTTAGGCATGGTTGAGTTAGGTTGGTTTAGGCATGGTTGAGTTAGGTTTGTTTAGGCATGGTTGAGTTAGGTTTGTTAGGCATGGTGGAGTTAGGTGTGTTAGGCATGGTTGAGTTAGGTTGAGTTAGGCATGGTTGAGTTAGGTTTGTTTAGGCATGGTTGAGTCGAAAGTAGGTGAAGTGGTGATTCATTATTTTATGCAATGAATGATACTATGGGTCATATGTGAGATGTGGTATAATCTATGCATAGTGATGATAGAGAAATGGTAGGCATAATAAATGTATGTTGTGATAATGTTTAAAATATGAAACAACTTGTTATGTATGTGGTTTAATTTCCAATTTTGGGTATAAAAGGGAAACAAAGTTAGGTGTGATGTAATGTGAGGCACATGGAAGATGAATTATTTAGGGTAGAGGATGGCCGAGCTAACCTCCAAGGGCCCCATGCCCTCGAGTGCTACCTACATAGTCCCAGTGAAAAGGACCTCAAGGCTTGATGTAGTTCTCCCATAAGCTAGGGAAGAATATGAGGAGGTATGAAAATGAGTTAGTAGGTTTTAGGCAGGTGTGTGGTTTAGATCTATTAGGTGTGGGTAGATTATAGGTAAAATGATGTAGGTGAGGGTGATTGTGGTGAAAGAAGAAGATTACCCCAAAAGTAAGCGTCGAGGACCAAGTCTTGTATAAGGTAATCAAAACGTAAACAAAGATGGTTAAAAGATAAATAGGGGCAATAAAGCCACCTGGTTGGTTAGGATCATACCGAGTAGATCATTCCTTGGCTTAGGTGATGAACGTAAGACCCTAAAGACATTACATGATGGACTGTCCTACGGTGAAAAGTAGTCACATGATCACCAAATGTCTAAGTTCCAAGAAGTCCCTTGAGGTAGTAGGAAATGAGAGTGGGCATGGTTTGAAGGGTGAAAAGTGGGTAATCTTTATATGGTATAGGTAGCATGCACTTTGGGCAAGAGAACCTAGATCACAATGGGCAAGTCCATGACAAAAAGGTTGAGTGTTTTGACTTATAGTTGAGATAGACTGATCGATGCGGGAAGTCTATATGGGATGAAGAAAATTTAACTCCTTGAGGTCTTCGTGAAGCTGATCAATGCGGGAAGCTTTGGTTGCTCTCATTTTTAAGAGCTTTACATAGCTTGTCCTTCGAGGGAGTAGTCTATTTATAGCAGCAATTTGTCGAGAGGAAGATGTCCTTTTGAGGGAGTCATCTTTTTATTAGAAGTTTGACTCAAGGAGTTTGGTCCCATGTGAGGTCTTTGAAGTCATGGACAAGACCAAGGTGGAGAATAAGACTCTTGTTCAAAAGGCAAGGTGAAATGACCATGGGATCTCATCTAAAGGTAGATGAAAAGTATCCATGAGAATCATGCTATGTGTAGTGCCATGGTACACATATTCAAGAGAAGATAACAAGTGATGGGTACTCACATGATTCTTGTTTAATCATTAATGAGGTGTATGGAGTGAATAGCACTCAAGGGATGAGCATGGAAAGAGACAAAAGTGAGGTAGGACTACAAGTCAACAATAGAATGGTCGAAGATGCAAGGCGTTAAGGGGCTCAGGTTCGGGTTTACCATCGAGTGAGGATAAACAATAAGCACCTGATCCATAGGTATGAGTCATGATGTATGGTCCAAGCCAATTAGGAGTAAATTTTCCCGTTTACTTTTTTTTGCTTTAGTTACATGTTGATTTTCTTTCAGGACAAGGTCACCGACTTGGAAGGTTCATGCATGGACATGTTTTCATAGGCACGTTTGATACATTTTTGGTAAACTTGAAGGTGATCCAAGAGTGTTAAGATGACGTTCGTCTAATAACTCTAGCTATGCTAAATGGTCCTGATGAAATCATCATCATTGAGCATGTCATGGAGAGAAATGTAGAGTGAGGGGATCTGGACTTTGAGAGGCAGGACTTGCCTCTGTACCATAGACTAGAGAAAAAGGTGTGGCCACAGTGGAAGTGTGAATACTAGTGTGGTATGCCCACAGGGACAAAAGGAATGTGCATATGCCAATCCTTCCCAGTATCATCAACCACTTTCATAAGAATTTTGTTTAAGGTTTTGTTAGTGGATTTGGCTTGGCCATTGGTTTGTGGGTAATAAGGTGATGAGAAACTAAGTGAATGTCGAAGGTGTCACAAAGTTTTTGCAATGTTTTGTTTTTGAATTGTTTTCCATTGTCAGTGATGAGGCGATGAGGAACACCAAAGTGACAAATGATGTGGTGGTTAATGAACTCACATATTTTCTCAGCTTTCATGGAGATGAGTGGTATGGCTTCCACCCATTTTGTATAGTATATTCGGTAGTGGTAATGATCCATTGATGTCATTGGGAAGAATGGGGATTGATCTCTCCGACAAGATCCAAACCCCATTGAGAGAAGGGCCAAAGGTCACGAGTGACCTATAAGGCATGATTGGGTGTATGATGAAGATTGGAATGTTGTTGGAATTTTACACAACATTTGACGTAGTCACAACAATCATGGTTAAGGGTCGGCCAATAATAGCCCAGGTGAAAGAATACGCTTAGCAACAACAAGGCCACTGAAGTGACCTCCACATATGCCATCATGAACTTCCTTAATGGTATAAGGAATTTCAGAACTTGTGAGGCATCGTAAGAGAATACCATCAAATTCACGCTTATAGAGGAGGCCCCATAATGACGTAACGAGAGACCTTTTTAAGGAAGGTGTGTTGTCCATTACGGTGAGATCAAGAGGTAAGATGGAGAGAGAAAGGTAGTCGAGTATTGTTTATACCAAAGGTCACTCGGGTCAGGGGTAGTGGTTCCGATCAAGTAAACATCGTGAGGTAAATAAGAAGGTGATTGGAGTCATTGTATGGTGACAAAGATTTTAGAATCGGCGGGTGAAGCGGGTATTTGGGAAGCTAAGCAGGCCATGGTATCTACAAACTTGTTGGTTGAATATGGGATGGTTTGAAGGGTGTAACATCAAAGGTGGTCAAAAGTATGTCTACATGATGTTTATACTTTTGAAGTATCTCATTACGACATTGGTACATACCATTGACTTGGTTTACAACCAATTGAGAATCACCAAAGATGTTGATTGATTTGACATCTAGGGCGTAGGTGGCTCGAAGACCTAGTATGAGCGCTTCATATTCAAAATATTGTTGGTACATTCAAAATATAATTTGAAAGACAAAGGCATGGGTTCACCCTCAAGGGAATGAGGATAATACCAGCCCCACCCCATGCTGACACTTGGAACCATCGAAGAAGAGTGTCATTTGGTAAGGGGGTTCATCCAGGAAAGGGTAGCAATCGACTCATCTGGAAAGTCAAAATTAGAGGGTTGATCCCTCAAAAATAGGTGCATCAGCCAATTGGTCGGTGATAGCTTGGCCCTTGATGGACTTTTGATGAATGAATTTGAGGTCAAGATCAGCTAAAAGCATAAGCCATCATGTGGCACACTGATTTTGATAAGGTTTGGCATACATGAAGTGTAAGGGGTCGGTGTTGGTCACAACATAGGTTTTGTGGTTGAGTAGGTAATGACGGAGTTTGGTGGAAACAAAAACTAAGGCTAAGAAAAGTTTTTCGAGATGGGTGTATTGGGTTTCATAGTCCAAAAGAGTACAGCTTATGTAATAAACCACCTGCTCCTGTGTTGTTCATCATGATGAGCGAGCATGGCTCCCAAGGAGTGATCGTAGCGGATATGTATAGGTAAAAAGGTTGATCATCTTTAGGTGGGATGAGTACGGGTGGTTGGAGAAGGTATTGTTTTAGGGCCTCAAAAGCTTTTTGTGGCAGTCATCATCCCATTTAAAGGAGACATCCTTCTTGAGCAGATGATGAAATGGTTGACATCGATCCAATAATTGTGAAATGAAATGGCGAATAGACTGCAACTTACCTTGCAGGCTACAGAGTTGTTTAAGGTTAGTGGGTGGAGGCATTTCCAGAATGGCCTTGACTTTAGCAGGGTCAACTTCTATACCACAGAGGGAAATGATAAATCCCAGGAGCTTTCTGAGAGAACCATGAAGACACACTTCTTTGGTTGAAGGCGGATGTAATATTTAATGAGACAGTCAAAGATGGTTTTGAGGATGGTTAGGTGCTCGGAGCGGCATTTAGATTTGGCCAAGAGATCATCCACGTAATCTTCCAATATGTGATGCATGATGTCATGGAAGATGTAAGTCATAGCCCACTGATATGTGGCACCAGCATTTTTAAGGCCAAAAGGCATGACTCGATAGCAAAAGGTCCCCCAAGGGGTGATGAATGAGGTTTTGTGTTGATCTTCTGGGGCAAGTAGGATTTGGTTATAACCCGAGAAGCCATCCATGAGTGATAGCATCTCATGGCTAGTGGTAAGGTCAACCAACTAGTCAATACTAGGTAAGGGAAAGTCATCTTTTGGACATGCTAGGTTGAGGTCACGGAAGTCCATGTAAATATGGAGTCCCCTATCACCTTAGTGATAGGGACAATGTTAGAAATCCAACGAGGATAATCAATGGGTAAGATGAAGGAAATGGAAAGAAGGCACTGAAGTTCCTCTTTGACGAGAAGGGAAATGCGAGGGTGCATTTTCCTCAGCTTTTGTTTAATGGGTTTGGCATCGGGAATGGTTATGATATTGTGGACCACTATGGTGGGATCAATACCGGGCATGTCTACGTAAGACCAAGTGAAAGCGTGGTTATGATCTCTGAGAAAAGAAGTGATGGCTTCTTGTTCAGTAACATCTAAAGATTTTCCGATCTTTAGGATGTGCGGGTCATCCTGAGTATGAATGTTGATCTCGATAGTTCGATTCATTCAACATGGTTTGTGTCTCAAAAGGTAATGACCGATGAATATATGAGTCTTCTACACCAAGGTAGGTGAGTATGGATTCATCATCCTGACATTGAATGATGTTAATTGAAGGTGTATCATCATCGATCATTTCAAGATACAGGAAGGGAAGAGTGGAAGGGGCCTCGCCCTCGCATTGATAAGTCAGAGGCCCCAAGGAAATGGTGTTTATGAAAAAAAAAAAAGTTAGGAGGGATAGATTCAGGATCCATCGACTCCATCGGTGAAGGTGGTGATGAAGGTGGAGTGGGTGAAGAAGGTGGAGAAGGGTTAGTGTCCTTAATGAGTTCAATGCGGGCTTGTTTGGTAGGTGGTTTAGGAAATCCGATACCACTACGGTCATTATGTTTGTGGGTGGTACATGGAATAATAGTATGGTGGCCTTGCTCATAAAATCCAAAACCAAAACCCTTCCACGCACATCGGTGTAGGAAGGTGTGGGTGAAACGGTGATTGGTAAGTGATTGGAAGTCGGCAGGAAAAGGGGCAAGTTTGTGATGGTGGTTCGGGTGTGTAAGTGGTAGTATCAAGTCCCCCATAGGTGAGACTAGTACGAAGGTGAGGAGGACCATACAGGAGACGTTCTCCTATATGGTGATCATAACAAGGGTGTTGGTGAAGACTTCCATACTCTTGTGGAGTAAGGAATGTGTTGACACTATATAGGCGGTACTCCCCCAGAGTGAGGCATTGAAAAACACCTTCCAAGGGATCGGTGGTTGGTATGTAGGTAGCTAGAATGGATGATGTGTTAGAGGTCGATGTGGAGGTGGAGTTAATGGATTGGGAAGCTGATGGGTCAGCCATGGAGGTTATGGCAGGTAGGAATGGAGGAGGTATGTGTGGTAGAAGTAGTGGCTACATTGGTAAGTGGAAGTGTAGGTGAAGAAGTAATGGTTGTGGAGGTAGTCGGCTTAATAGGTATGAGCACATCATTGGGTTGGTAAAGCATGTTGCATGTTTTAAAAGGTGATGGGTCAGCTGGAATGGTATAGGTGTGTCCTTTGTGTTCAAACTTTACACAATGATGCAAAGTGGAAGGAACACAACCCATGACATGAATCCAAGGTCTTGCCAAGCAATATGTTATATTGGAATTCCCCTTCCAAAATGTAAAACAATTTTGGAATAGTGCGGGGGCCCACGCGAATGTGGAGGATGATGGTACCTAGTGTAGAGGTGATAGCATCATTGAATGAACACAACATGACCAGATGTTTATGCATGTAATTGTCAGGTATGCGCATTTGAGTGAATGCATGGGATGAAATGATGTTAATGCTAGCACCCCCATCAATCATCACATGGCATACCCGTATGTCATCGATGTGGACAGAGATGAAGAGGGTTGGGTCAGGTCATCATTTTGGTGTGGCACGATCTCTTCCTCTGAGAAGCTAAGGGAGGCCACTTGGTGAATAGGGTGGGGTGAAGATGAAGGTGGTAATTTGGTGAGAGAGGCTACATGATGGGGTGTGATAATGGAGGCCACGGTGTAGGGTCATTGGGTAAAACCTCAATAGATTGAAGAACCTCCATGAGAGCTTGACAATGGGATTCCAGGTTTGGATGAGGTCATATAGGGACATTTTGAGGGGAGACTGGTGTAATTGTTTGAGCATGGTGCGATGTGTGATGCCATTAGAAATGGGGTACGTGGGGCCATGGATAGTGATTTTAGGTATGGGTGCAGATGGTATGTTGGGTATAGGATTGGTTGGTGGGTCAGTTGCCTTTTCTTTACCCTTATCCTTCTAAGCACATGTAGTGATGTGTATCATGTTGATTTGAGGGGAGTTGGAAAATGGAGAAGGTGTAGGGTGAGTGGTATAATGACACGATGGGAAAAAACCTACCGGAGGAGAAAAACCTGTGAGGTGAGTTGGGCACAATGACATTTGGGTGGTGGCGTGGAAAGTTCTCTGATGTGAACCATGTTAATTTCAAATCTTGGGGGTGGCTCTAGGAGCTGTGAGGGTGGAGTTTGTGGTTGTTGAGTGGGCAGTGTGGGAATGGGTGTTGGTGAAGTAGGATCCTCATCGAGAAGGTCATCATCATCAAAGTTGGCTTCCGGGGACACAACTGGATAAGGATGGTTTTCAAGGCCTTGCAGTTTTCCACATCGTGCCCTGGCACATGATGGTAAGCAAAAATTTTAGTATCATCAAACCCTTTTGGCTTGGGTTTGAGGGGGTCATAAGGTCTGAGTGGAGGTAATGTGATGACAAAAGTCTCAAGGAGGTTGGTTAAAATTTTGGCATAGGACCTACTAGTGGATCGCAATGGGAAGTGAATGTGGGTTTGGGTGTAGGTGTAGTTGATTGTTGAGGAATGGTCTTTGGAAGAGGAGGAGTGGGTTGAGCTATGGGTTTGGGTGTTGGCATGGTTTTGGGTGTCGGTTGTGTTTGTTTAGGTAGGGGTATAGTAGGTGGATGGGTAGGAGGGTGTGTGGTTGTTTTGACTACCTTATTGTGGGGTAGTGGAGTTTTGTTTTTGGGTCGCACCTTCTTGGGTAAAGGTGATATGGGTGTATGAGGTCTAGAAGGAAAAGTAGATGGGGAAGAGGATGAGTTACCCATGGGGATAATGGGGTGTTTGTGAAGGTAGAGGATGTGGGTCATGCAGGAGGTGTAAGGGACAAAGATTGAAATGTAGTGGGCAGTGAAGTAACAACTGAGGGTATTGGAGGTATGGGTGGTAAAGATGCTACAGGTGCTGGTGTAAGTCATGTTGGGTGTGGGGGAGTTAGAGGTTTGTGAGGAAGGAATGGGTTGTTGTGTTTTTGGTTTATTGGTGGGTAGAGGTTTCTTGACCATGTGGGGAAGCTGAGATCCTAAGATGGATGGGATAGGTGTAGGTGTGATTGGCACAACTGGGGTATGAGTTCTATGGGTGTGGTGCTTCTGTTTGGGTGTCGAGTAGGTGTGGTGTTGTCTTTGGAGGATGTAGCTAAATCCAGTTTGATAGGTGGATGAGTAAGGTTGGTAGTTGGGGTGACCCCTAAAGTGGTAATAGGTTTAGTCGAGGATGATGTCATAGGTGTGGGTTTGGGTTTAGATATAGATTGGGCTATGGGTAAGGATGTGGTTTGAGCTATGACAGTGTCATGGAAGGAGTTGTGATAGAGGTGGTTGTGTTTGGTTTGATTGGTCAAAATATTTTTGGGTAGATAGTGGAGGTATCAACAAGTGACCTCTGCATCTGCATTGAGACAGAAGCAAAAGGCATCCCCATAGTAAGGCTCTATCCACATAATCTAAGTGATCGGCCAAACGTGAGAATGGCATGTCTATAGGTGGAGTTGATGAGGACCTAATGGAAATTCCTGTAAAATGTGTCTTAGAGATAGGAAATTGGCTAGCTTCAGCTTCCATGGGTAGGAGAGCCGAAAGTAGGTCTATAGGATTTTGGGTAGCTGATGGAGAATGCTCACCAAGAGGCAAAGGTATCTCAACTGGGTCTATGATAGGTGGAGGAGATGATGGGAGCTCCTCTATAGGTGGAGGAGATGATGGGTGCTCCTCTGTGGGTGGAGGAGGTAATGGGTGCTCCTCTATGGGTGGAGGAGGTACTGTGGGTAAAGGTTCTCTAAGTGGAGAAGCCAGGGGTGAGATGGTCTCGATGTTAGTGGGGACTCCTCCATAGGTGATGAAGGAGATGAAAGATGTTCCTCTGTGGGTGAAGGAATAGGGAGGTTGGTTCTGATGTGGAAGGAGGATTTCGGGCTAGGATTTCCTCTATGGAAGGAATGTGAGGTAATTGGGAGGTGACATGTATGTCATTAAAGATAGTGTGGACCTCGTGGGTATGGGTATCATGAGTTGAGGTCTCACCGGTTTGATCAGATGAAGGGGCATGGTTGGGAAATGGTTTCTTGAAGATGTGTAGGTTTTGGTTGGTAGGTGCATTAGGATTATCCATGGTTAACTCACCTTTCTCGAGCATTTCTTGGACAATATTTTTGAAAGTGATGCAATTTCCATCACTATGACCCTTTACTCGATGATAGTTATAGAAGTCATGTTCTTTATACCATGTGGGCATGGGGTGAGCAGGGTCAAAACCAGTGTGTGGTTTTATGGGTGGAAGGTAATGGCCCCGACTTTGATAAGATTTTCTAAGACAGAAGAGTAAGGTTCCCCAATTGGGGTGTATTTCCGTTGCTCTCGTCTGAATTGAAAAGTTTGGATGGGTGAGAGATTAGATGAGGGGGTAGCCTGATTTGATGGATGAGTGGGCTGACCTTGAGTACCACTACATTAGTGTGCCCTTAGCTTTTGAATAATTGGTTTTGGTTTGGAAGAAGAAGAGGTATCATTCACTTGAATGCCAAATTCTTATTGCGTAATTGGATTTTCTTCTCTTCGATGGCCCGAATCTCTAACTTTCATGCCATAGTGAATGCTTCATCAAATGTTTGGAAGGTTTGGACCTGCAAGGTCGGTGAGATATGTCTAGCACAAGCCCGTGTGAAGAGCTCAATGAGTTCTTGTTTGTGGCAGTTGGAAGGTGAGTTGGTTGATCAAGCTACGCCAGTGAGTGAAAAAAATATGATAGATTCATCCTCATATTGACGCAGTGGGAGTATAGGTCGGTCATGGTAACCTTCTTGATGATATTGATAGAAAATGATCCAAGAAGGCTTGGGCTACCTGATTGAATGAGAATATGAGTGTCTAGGTAACCCACTATACCAATCTAATGCAGGTCCAGTCAGAGACATGGGAAAGGTTCTCAAGAGCAAGGCATCATCGTGAGCGATCAGATAACACCCATGTTTGAATGACCACAAATGCTGCTGCGGGTCTTCTTTGCTATTGAAATGATTGAATTTAGGCATTTCCCAATGCACGGGGTATGGGCGGATAGGAATGGATGGGTGGATGGGCTCATTGCAAATCTCGTCATAGGTGAGAGTGTTGTGGGAGCTGAAACCGATGCCTCTAATGTCTGCATCTTGTCCAACATCAATTTGATTAGGTCATTGGTAGGTTGCGATGATTGGGTGCCTCCTGTAGCATGAGAGGGTTGGTTTTGGGCATATAATGGGGTGGCACTCCAGTGTATGGTGCTTCCATGTAGGTTGATTGGGAAGAAGGTAGTGAAATAGGAGGTACGTACCCTGAGTGAATAATGGATGAAACGGGAGGTGGTTGATAGTATGTATATGGAGGTGGAAGGGTCATGGTAACCCTAGTGGCAATGGGGGCTAATGATTGTGGAATGGAAAGGACCACGTTCTGAAAAGGGGTAGGGGTCACCGACATGGGAGGTGGTAGTGTAGCTACGGGTATGTGTGAGACATTAGGGGCGGATGAGGTTGCGTTTTGGGTAGTTTTCGAGGGTATGGTGGATGTGGCGGGGTAATGGAGGTGGCAGATGCGGCAATATCATAGTAGGTATAGGACCTAGCTGCGAAATGACTAGGGGTAAGGTAGATGTGGGTAAGCACAGAGCTAGATGGGGCCGATGTAGGAGTGGGAGTGAGAGTCGGGGGATAGATACGGGCATGTCGTATATCAACTGACCCGAGGCATCTCGAGTGGATGAGTGGGAAAGGTAAAACTACAAGGTGAGGGTTTTGGTCAAGGAGTCATGTGAACTCCTCATCTCTGTAGTAGATAGTGATAGGTTGGATGGGATCCATGGTTGGTGATAAAATGGAAGGTGGTGAAGGACTAGGTGGGAGTGGTTGACAATTGGCATGAAACACAAGTGCGCTTGCTTGTCTTTGGGTCAACACCATGTGAACCAATACTGATCAGGTAGGGCTGCTTCTCTGTAAATGACATAGAAAATAGGAAAGAGTGAATCTGATGGTAAAAAGTGGATTAGGTACCAAATGGTGGTTGGAAAGTGAAACAGGCTAACCGATGCCGTTAAGGAAAATCGATGCCGGTTAGGGGTAACCATTTCCGGTCACTGATAGAAAATGGTCAGTGAGTGAAAAACCAGTAGAAAGTCAAATCTGATAGGTATGCCAAATCTGATGGTGTTTTACAATGTCAATGGGAATGATGGTAGTGACAGGGACTGTGAAAAGTGGAAGAAAATGAATAAAATGTCCTTTTGGGTAGGTTAACAAAAGGACCTAGAACCGACGTCGGTTGGGTATAACCGACGATGGTCAGAGGGTAACCGATGATGGTTACTGTGAAATTGAAATAGTGATGAAAGAAAAGTGGTTGTGAATTAAAATCTGATGTAGAATCAGACCCAAATTCTGAGAATGATGATGATATGGCCCAGGCACACTCAGGTGAAGCTAGAATACACCAACTGTGATGAGGAGCATGCAAGGATGAACAAGAAAAATGAAGAACGTGATCTCTCACCTCAAAATGCAAGCCAAGCAAAAACACTAAGAAAAATGTGATCCTAGGAGTGCCTTTTCTATTATGTTTGTTTAGCTTATGCTATTTAAGGACTGACACATGAATTGTGAAATAGAATTTTTGGTGAGGATGGCTTCCTACAAAGAAGGAGATCTAAAAGGTGAGGTTTCAGGTATGTTATGGTGGGGGGGGCCTCGCTTTGAAGTATGACTCGATAGAGCAGCGAGCTAGGTGCCCACTATGTTGTGTGATCGTGTGATCACCTACAACTTCTTCCAGGTAAGATGTTGTTTAAGAATGTGTGTATTTTCAATTTTTGTGAGGTTTGGTAAGACTCGAGAGAGAGAAAGAGAAAGAAAGTGCTTTCTATGGTTTGTTTGTCAACCATCAGCTGGTCATGACTTCCAGCATATAGGTTGCCCTCAATTAATGTGAGCTAATGCGATAAATCAGAATGCAATGCACTTATTTTTAAGCCCAAATCAAAGTGTGAAGTTGGATGACACAAAAAGATGAAGAGGAAGAGGGATGCTCTTTCACTACAATGCAAAAACATGAAGAAATGGTTCTTTTTAATTACACCAAAAGAAAGGTTTCCTTTAGAGCAAAATAGAAAGAAAAGGTGGGTTACCAAGGAAGAAAATTAATGTGTATGCTTTTCAAAAGGGAAACAAACACACAAATTTTCCTAGGAATGAATGAAATGCAAGGAACCCCGGATGGGTCCCACTGGCATGCCAAAATGTTTCACCTGTTTTCTAGATCGTTTCTTTGAAGTATTGATGAAACAAATAGGGTAATGGGCATAGGAGGAATACCTATTCAAATGTTGGTTGATGGGTTGTTGCATGCGTATGACTTCTAAATCCACAACTGATTGTGAGAGCTTCCTTTTGGCTAGGAGGAACTACCTATAATACAAAAGCAAGACCACCGAAAAAGTTAAACAATATATGCAGTGAACTACCTAGCGTATGCTAGATCCGGAAGTGTGATACTTCCTAGATGGCTATCAATCCACTTGTTTTAAACAATTTAATGTGGTAAATAAAGTAAATCCTATTGTAATTTGAAATGATTTAGGTATCTCACTTAAAACACAATAAGAAATAGATCTAATCTAACAGGCTAGTTAGAATAGGATCCAAAGGTCAAATAACTAGGTTCTGGTCTCTGCAGGTCTGATAGAGGTCTCAGGTAGATCACAGGTGAATGAGGGTGAAAGGGAATTAGGTGGATAGGTCATTGTTCTAGGTTGTATGGGCAAATACAAAGACCGATGTCGGTTAAGGGTGACCGGTGGTGGTTGGGTGTAACCGGTGCCGTTATTGTGGAGTTCTGAGGAATGCCACAGAATGAGATTTAGGTCTCCTTTGTGATTACACAATGGACTTTGGTTGGTCGGGATGAGGTATTGGGTGATTTAGGTAGGATTTGGTGGGGTTTTAATGGGTATATGGAGGGGTGAGTGTTGGGGGAGGTCAATGGGTGGCTAGGTAAACAAAATATGATAATATAATGATGAAATGGAATAAACTAGAGAAGTATAATGTCTACTTACTTGGATTCTAGTCCTGGATGCCTGTGAGTGAGGGCTAGAGGTGCTGATGAGAGGTTTTGAAGGTTGCACAGGTGATCACCAATTGAAGGAAAGCTTCTGCATGGGCTGCATGTACATTCCTCTTTGCTTGGTTAGATCAGATCATTGACTGGGATGGCTGTGCAGGAAAAGATGCTTGATCTCCTTCCTTGCATGTGTGTTCTCACTGGAATTCACTCTCAGAAGATGTGATATCTCTCTGGAATGTGCTAATGTTCACCAAATTTTTCAATCTTTTCCAACCTTCTTCCAACCTTGAGAATAAGGTTGTTTTGGGGTTAAAAGGGTAACCGACGGTGGTTCCAGCTTAACCGGTGACGGTTAGGGGTAACCGAGCGTCGGTCAAGGTGGGATTTCCTAGGTTTACTAAACTAGGGAGATCCTCTTGATTTCCTCGGATCTCATGCCATTAACCCATGGATTAGACTAGGAGCTTCTTGTAAGCATGCATGGGAATGTGGTTAGAGGGAATGTAGGCATTGATTTTTAGGGTTTAGGTAAGTCTTAGTTAGTTATGGCAACTTACTAAGAATAGGTTTTAGGGTGAGTTAGCTTGGTGAGGTGTCTAAGTGAAGTGTATGTGTGGATATTATTTAAATTAAGATATTTAAATAATAAATATGGTGAGGATAATGAATTAATTTAATTTAATTAATTAAATTAATATTAGTGGGGTGAAGGGGGCCATGGCTAGGTGAATGTGATGAAGGGTGCTTATTTGTCAAGGGATCAAAGGGAGTGTAACCTAATTTTAGTGTCTACACATAGGGTGTAGACTTCCCATCTATCAATGGTATCACAACCCTTTCCTCCTTGTTTTCAAAGTTGATATATCCCTTATTAAATCTCAAGTCACCATTATTTGCTCGCATGCAAAACCTCCTCCTTGATAATCGTAGGTTTCGTGCAATGACTCTCACGCATGCACAGCTTCAAAGACGTGTTGTAATCTTCACTATCACTGGACACTAAATATTGTAAAAGCAAGATACATTCTTCCTTATCGCATGCTATAACAAAGGACAGTGAGTCACATCATGATTCAAATGGAAAATTTCACGGTCCTAACAATAACGAGCGTACGAGATCTACGAGGGAAACTATCCTTGGTGTGACCTTCCACTTCACAATCTATACACAAAATCCCTGAGCGTGTTGCATGGGCTGAATTTGTTGACAAGCTTTTCTAACTACTTTTCCATAGCTACAATCAATCGTGCCTCTAAAAATGGACTAACACCGGTGTCAATACTCCCAATTGCTTTGAGCATGCAAAGCTGATTCCAAAGTGCTTCACATGGATCCGTGTATGTCTTATGTGACAGTGCCCTCCTAAAAGGTGTAATCAATCCTCTAATGAACCATTGTGCATGCTAGCTAGCATGGATATCATAAGACAACTTAGATAGAAGTGTCTTAAAACGAGCATCATACTCACGTACACTCTCAGTAGTGCCTTGCTTGATATCTTTGAGTGCACTTATACTCTTCTACTCAAACTCAGGGATATGGAACTCTTTCAAGAAAGCATCCTCAGTGCTACATAATCCATGCAAGTTTGATTAGGGTCAAACTTCCTATACCAGCTATGTGCACACCCCTATAATGTAGTAGTGAATTGACTTGCCTTTTGCTTAGTAGTTGTGATCCCTTTAGCATGCCACAAGATTTCACACATATGCACATGTTCGGTAGCATCCTCTATACCTCTATACTCCGGGAGACGAAGAGACATCTCCATATAGATATTCTGTGGTTGTTGCGGGCCTTGACCACCGATCCGAGAATCTCCAGGTTCCCTCTCTGCCTCCGGAACCAAAAGATCCACTAGAACTAGAACCACATATACCTCCTAATCTTCCACTTGTAGTTGGAATAGGGCATGTAGATGTACTCCCCTATGCTTTGATAGTAGTACTATACATAACCCCTACAGTCTGTGAAGTAGTTCTACTTCCAGAGGTGAATCCAAAGATTCTTACGTGCGCTTACATTCTGTGGATGATGTGCCCAAGAATGCTCCTCTAAATGACATTGAATTCATTTGTCTTACCATTGATGTACTTGATCCCTAACTTACTCCTACTTTCCTACTTCCCAAGTTAGTTTGTTGGTTACTTGTCATACTAGATACTAAAAACCAAGCGCAAAGGCTAGGTCACTAGGTGGATTAAGATGTGCACCTGTGGCCCAAGTAGTCTCTTCGGCACACTTCCATGTGAGGCCGAGAAGGGATCTCTATCATGCTTTCCAAGATGGGGAGTTTTGATGCTCTAGCTCCACATCTTCTACGTGAGCCATAAATCCTTCACGAGCCAGCTCTCTCCTCAATGCCATACTTTCTGCAATGGAATGCTACTTCTCTATTTCCCTCTCACACACCTCATTATACTTAAGCCACCTTTCCTCTCTCTGATTTTCTGCCACTAGGTCTCGCCATCTTAATACCAAACCTATTCCTACCTTTGCACATGGTGAAGTTTAGTTAGCCATGGGTTTAGTCTCCAAGTTCAAAGTTACCATTAATATCTTGATCGCCAGTAGAATACCTTACAAATATGTCCCTCTTGAATACCTCAAAAGCGGAATTCAACTACCTCTGGGTAGGACTACGTCGAAATTGAATATTCCGAATATAACCATTTAGAACATCATGAAACCACATATCCACCAAGCGATTCCGAGATCGATCAACATCATAAAGGTTCTAAAATTCTTCTTGTGTCCAGACAAGTGCGCGATACCTCCAATTCCACTGAGATGCATAAGTAGTAGGCCACTCATATAGCTCTACTAGAAAGATAACGAAAAAGCTCTCATATAAATTGTCATACAGGTTTTGTTCTACCCAAGTGCATGCGTTAAACTCAGATCCACTGCTGAACCATCATGAATATTATTCCTCCAGATCGTGTATCCATTCCTCAATACTTGCTAGAGATAACCGGTACATCTTCATCACGAACCATCCTGAAGAAAACTGAAAAAGAGGTCCCGATAATGGAACCAATGATGCAGCCTAGAATTTATAAGATAACACCCTAGTCGCTACTGGCACATCACTCAGCCTAGACTAAGTGCTCACCCAAAGCACACAAAGGTACTAGGTCCCTCTTTAGGGTTGTTGTAATAGGATGTTAACATGATGAAGACAAAAACATATAGATTCATAACTAATCCATCATTCTACAGTGCAAGCTACCCACATATCTATGAAAGAACAAGCTTAAACAATAATCATCATTGAATTAATAACATGCACTACTTAATTACACAAAATGACACTTAGATTCAACCAATATCTTCCATCTATTAATAAATATAGAAGCTCCTTACAATACTGTCAATTTATGTCAAGGCGTGTATGGATCTGATACACACATTCATACATCCATAATCATACATACACCACTCTCTATGATCTCTCTCTACTATGCACCTAACATCATATATATATATATGGTGGGGACTTTCCCTTCACCACTTATCTATTCCAAAAATAGGTCGTATGCTATTGATAGCCACACACCATTTACAATTATAGCCACACATGCAAGTGCATTATCTATAGTTCTCTTTCGATTACCTAAAGTTTCAATTCTATTCTTTGTTCGTTTCCATGTATATATGCTTTGAATGCTTCTCCAAATATAAACAATGCATGGCACGCGTGTCTCTTCTTCATTGGTGTGTTCTACACACCATCTCCTAAAAATAGATCTTCATGCTTAAAATCAACTAAGTCCTGAAATTTGAACTTTCCTTCCACACGTAGGTCCTTCCCGTCCTTCCGCGCCTTTGATCCCGGCCTTCTATCCTGTGTGGACTCCTTATGTAATCTTTTCCAAGTATTCTTTTATCAACAATCTGTAGGTGGTGCCTCACAAAATGAATAAGGAAACTGATCGGATGGCTGCGTTGGGTTTAGAGTTATCTCTTGTGGAGTACTTTATCAAAGGAAACACTCAGCACATCAAGATGGTGATCAAACCATCCATTCAAGATTACAAAGACTGACTAATTTTTTTTGACAGTAATGCACAAATCATCCAATTTATCTAGAATGAAGCTAAGTTCTCATCAAGCATGCAAGCTGACTTGCATGACAACTATGGTGACCAAGTGATATTGTTGAAGACAAACAAGTTACCTAAAGGGCTTTTCACCTTAGAGAAAATGTTTATACCCGATGACGAGTTCAAGGGTGAAGAAAGGTGCATGTGCACCATGCAAGAAGACTTCTCCTTGATCACTATTGTGCATGGGAAAGATTTTCTGCTTAGTAGGAGTTGTGCGTATAAAGAGAAACATGCATTTATCTCTCTCTGTCAAAAATACAATGATATCTTCTCATGGAGGTATGAAGACCTCAAAGGTTTTGATCCAAGTGTTTCTCAACACTCCATTGACCTTGATCCTGGTATCAATCCCGTCAGACAAAAGTAGCGACCAATCAATCCAAAAATAGAGCCCCTCATGAGAAAGGAATTATCCAAACTTATTGAGGAAAAAATATTTTCCTATCAAATACTCTACCTGGGTCACAAATCTAGTTCCGGTGTGCAATAAGAATGGTGAAATCAGACTCTACGTTGATCTAAAATATTTGAATAAGGCATCTCTAAAGGATCATTATCCTTTTCCTTGAATGGAGCAGATCCTGTAGACCGTGGCTAACATGCAGAGATTCTCCATGCTAGATGGATATTTAGGTTTTAATCAAATCCTAGTCAAGGAAGAGGATCAATTCAAAACAACGTTTACAACCAAATGGGGAACATATGCATATCAAAAAATTCCCTTTGGTCTATCAAATGTGGGCACCACATTTCAGCGTGCCATGGATATTGCCTTCAAAGGATACATTAATGAGTTCATCTTGGTTTACCTTGATGACATAACAATATTCTCAAAGTAAAGTGTGGATCATATAACACACCTAGAAAAATTATTTGAGAGATGTAGAGAGTTTGGGGTGTCTCTTAACCCCAAGAAGTATAATTTTGTAGTGGCGCAAGGAAAGATCTTAGGCCACGTGGTTTCAAAGGATGGCATCACAATTGATCCTAAGCATGTTTCAACCATCCTAGCTCTTTCCCTATCGACACACAAAAATACCCTACAATCATTCCTTGGAAAAATCAATTTTGTTAGGTGTTTTATCCCTAACTTTGTGGGATTGGTTTGCCCCATCACCTTGATGATCAAGAAGGACATAGCCTTCAGATGGATAGTAGAAGGAAAAGAAAGTTTCAAAAAATCAAGCAAGAGATTTCTTGCATGCAAACACTCATCAATCTAGATTATTCAAAGGATTTCATCCTTTATGCTTATGGTGCTGATGTGAGTGTGGGCTCTTTGTCCTAACACAAGAAAACAAACAAGGGCTGGAATAACCAGTGGCTTTCTTCAGCTAGATGTTGAAGGATTATGAATTAAGATATAGTCACATGGAGAAGTAGGTCTTCACCATCATGCATGCACTCAAGAAATTCAAGAGTATGCTCACCACCAATCATATCAAGGTGTTATTCTCCCACTCTTCTATCAGAGACTTCATCATGGGAGTAGAAATCAGTGAGAAAAGAGCATGATGGGTGACCAAAATCATGGAATATGATGTGATTATCAAGGCCACAAAACTAGTAAGAGGTAGTGCACTTTGTAGGAAGATTGTTGAGGATGTGCATAGTGAGCATGAGGCTTCATTATTTCGGATGAAGGCCTCCCGCGCACAAAACTTGAGCGAGAATACAAACCCTAACACGTGTGGTTTGGATGAAGGACATGATCACATTTCTTTCCGAGGGTGCATACCCTCCTAGTATAAACAAAACAAAGAGAAAACATCTGAGGTTACAATCTATCCCTTGTGTGTTTATTGATGGGATTATCTTCAAAAGGCATCTTGATGGCATGCTATTAAGGTGTATTAATGTCATGTATCTTTGAAAAAGTGTTAGCAAAATTTCATGATGGATTTTCTAGTGGACAATTTTCTACCAAAACTACAACAATGAAGATCATAATGGTAGGTATCTTCTGGCCTACCCTATTTTCGATGCACACAAGTGGGTCACAAAATGCAAGGAATGCACTTTCTTTGCAGGAAACAAAATATTGGCAGCGATTCCCCTCCGAACAATTTAAGTGGATTAGCCTTTTATGCAATGGGGTCTCAACTTCATAGGCATGATCAATCCACCTTCAAGTGTTTGACATAAATGGGTGTGATAGTTACAAATTACTTCACCAAATGGACAGAAGCTGTCGTGCTCAAGGAATCAACCGAGTCAGTCATCCTTGAATTTCTTGAAGGTATAGTCAAAAGGTTTGGCGTTCCTCAAACCATTATCTCTGATAATTCAAAATCCTTCCTTGGTACTAAAATCACTTATTGGGCTCTAAGTCTGGGCATTTACCTAAAGAATTATTCCAAATATTACCCTTAGGGTAATGGTTTGGTACAATCGACAAACAAGAACATGATCAGAATCATGAAGCACATAATGAACATCAACCAAAGACAGTGGCATACAAAGGTATCATGCATGCTCCAGGCAAGATAGAATCACAGTAAAAAAGGTAATAGGAACTTCACCTTACAAGCTTGTCTATGGAAAGGAGGCTACCCTTCCTTTGACACTAGAGCTGAATTCGTTAGCACTTTCCCAACAACTAGAATTTGAAGGTGCAGACAAAGAGAAATTAGAATGGCAGAGCTGGTTAATCTTGAATAAATAAGGAACTCTATCATGATTAAGCTAGAACAACATCAGCAAACAACAAATAAATGGTTTGATAGAAAGGCTAGGCCTCAAGCTTTCAAATTTGGGGACTTGGTTTTAAAATGGGATGCTGATAGAGCTAAACTAGGGTGTCATTCAAAGTTTGATGCACTTTGGAGTGGCCCATACATCATCAGTTCTGAGGAGGCTAACTCTTTTGAGTTAACTCATCTTGATGGAGGCACACTAAAAATCCCAGTAAATGGGATCTATCTCAAACCATTTCATTAATTTTACTAGATCATGTTGTATATATTAGAGTAGTTTTGATTCCTCCTAGTGCACTGCATGCACATTGTTTGTTTGTACATAGTTCTTTCTTCTCATGTGCTTCATACATGCACTCTTTTATTGCTTCCAGAATGTAAAGCTTCTCTCAAATGGTAGTAAGATTTATAATAGAGTCAAGAAATGATCTTCAAGTGACTACAAGAGTAGTTTCACAATTACATAAGTGGACTCCATGCCCAATGAATGCTTCAAGCTACTGATCTTCTTCATCTAGTAGGAAGATGGCCCTAAAATTCACCAAAATCAGTTATCTAAATAACTCTCCTAGTTAATTGGATAAGCTGGTATAAATATTCAGCTCGATTATTCATTGCTTGAATGTTGCGCATGCTCAAGATCACTTGGCACATTCCCTTGGTCACGCTTTCCTATGTGCCCATTCCTTCCTCTCCTTCCACTTTCCCCTTGTGCCCACCTTCTACGCATTCTTGATCTTCCTAAGAAACTTCTTCACCCTACGCACATCTCAAACTTACTTCAATCAAATAAGTCCTGGCCCCCTTGCATGCAATGCCCATTACTTTGTAATAGTTACACCTTCACCATACATTCTCTACTCACTAGTTTACCTCATTTCACCGTGCACGTCATGCACACCTCCCGTGCACCTTCCTTATGTCTTCTTCCCATGCCTCATTCTTCCATGCATGTCCCCGTGCCCTCTTTTGCACTCCTCTATGCCAAGTTCATCTTACAACATGATTTATTATGCCACATGCAACTAGTCAAAGTGCATCAATAGGGTGCCAAATCCTCACAAAAATCGGTGAGAAACACATGGCGAAAAAAAAATATTATCACATTTGGCCACCATTTCAGCCAATCCGCACACACCATGTGTTTTGCGTGCTCACAACTCGAAATCTTTTGACAGCCGTATATTTTGCTATAGAGCTCAGATAGATGCATGCACATACTTGTCGGGAAGCTGCGACATCGAGTGCAGTGCCAGAGATTCAAATTTTAGCAGATCTGGTAGGTGAGAAATGGGAAAACATATTTCTAAGAATTAATGAGTAGATTTGGTTACTCCAACAACCCAATTTGATATGATCCACCCTCCTTTCTTCTCTAACATGCTAAACAGGCTTAGGGAATCGTATTTCATAGATCTCCAAGTGGATTTGTAGGCATTGAATGCTTCTTGTTGGTGGTTGTGTTTCAAATTTGGGTTTTCCCTCCTTCTTCCCTTCTTCCTCCATGTATTCATCTATAAATGTAAGATCAAGGATCATTTGTTATGTTGGACACTTTGGATCCTTATGTATTTTTCTAAGGACTCCATACTTTCTATATTTTGAGTTACAAACCTCTACATCTAGCTCTCACATGTGTATATCAGCCGCCTTCATCATTATAACTTGATTACGTGCATTTCTAGAAGTAATAGAAGCATCGTTTTGTGACTATTCTTTGTCCTAACGTGTTTGCATTCCTTCTTCTTACCTTTTCTTTTGTGTTATGTGTTGGTTGTGCTATTTTATGCCCCTTACTATTCCACATTTAGTTGTGTTCCATGAAAATGATATGGTAAATACGTGTTTGGATGTGCTACTCTTGCCTAACCTCCTTTCACACATTTTGTTTCATTTTCACTCGGAACAAATACTGTTCATCCCTCTTTTATGGTGCTATCACCTTTTAGTGTAGTTTTCTTTCATGTCATCCTTTTATCCATGGTCCCTTGGCATTATTAGCTTAGTTTCCCCTTTTAGCACAAGGAGTAGAAATAGCAGTAGAAGTAGATAGAGGAACCAACCTTCTCCGGAGATCCATCCCAAGCATGTAAGGTCCCACAACTTGGGGATGGTTCCATTGTGGTCTCAAACACCTCGGCCCTTCCGAGATCTAAGATGTAGGTGCATGTTTGAGAAACCAACAGTACTCGGGTCATGTGAAATGAGGTAGTCAATTATATTACATGTAACAAAATGATATTCCATGAAAAACATCGCATTGTAAATAATTTAAATTTCAGCATTAAAGCAAATGCATTCCATACATATTCACAATATAAAATTTCTATAAGACTATATATAAAAAGCAACATAGTACATGTAAAAAGTGAGATTCAATGAAAACCATACCAACATATATTCAACTTTAAACATTCTTCAAGTTAAAGAAATTTTCAAGTTTCAAGATTCAAACAGTAAACTTCAACATTTTTCAATTTTTAAGTTATGTATACACTTTTCAACAAATACAGTTACACTTGTACTATATGCTCAAACATTAATAGCTTCCCCACACCCACAGGAACTTTCCTTTTCCGTTTATATTGTGAATTATGTATCACTTTTCCTAATGGCTAGCGCCATTATATTCTCTGCTTCAAGAATTCCAGAATTAACAAGATCCTCTTATTTATGAAAAATTTTCCTCTTCAGTTGGTTTGATATTACAATCGGGAAAAATCGATCAACCTTGAGTATGGTGGGGTTTCCAAGGTACCCATGGGATGTGATAGGTTTTGGTTGTTTTGCTCTATGTGAAGAAACATGAATTAATCTCTTTTCCCTGCAATTAAACTTACAAATCAAAGACATTGCACAATATGGAACTAGTAAAATAGGTAGGCGGGTTACCTTGAAAAGGCTAGTTCCCAGAAGTCAAAAGGCTTCCTTACATGGATGTCAACCTACTTTTAAAACATTCAAGTTTTATTTATGACAAATAGAGTACAATATGTGATATAGAAAAATGTGATCAAATATCTATCACTTATTTAGATTATTACATTTGTCATCCTTGATGAAAAATGAAAAACAAGTCTAGAATATGAAGTCAAAATCTAGGTTAGTATCTAAATTCTCAAAAAAAGAAGTTAGAGCCAAATGAACATGAAAGGTCATCATCCTCAGTGAAGTATGAGTTAGATTATTCGATGTAATCATCCACGAAGAAATTAGAAATATCTTCCTCCGTGTTGTCTTGGCATGTAAATTCAGAATCGGAATCCACAAGGCTGATCTCACTCCCAATCCTTAACTCAGATGCATTTTTGTTTCCTTGGGTATGTACAGTCCTTCCTTATCTATGGTACTTGAACAAAGAAAGATCATCTTTTATTCATTGTACCTCATATTATGCTTCCCAGAAATTCTTTAGTGGCTTCTCATATTTTTGGGTAGATGCAAAGATGGTTTCTAGGCAATCAATGGGGTTGCATAGATGGCACACAACTCAAGTCATATAGTAGGTCATATTTCTCCTAGTACACATGGGTTTTGGATGTTTGGAAGTGAATTAATGTTGATGATTGGATGATTAAATCTTCATATGGCCATCTACAAGATCCACAAATATTAGTAACACAAAAGCATAAAATAATTGATAACAACTTCTAATGAAAATTGATTACTAAGTAGACAGAACACAAGATAAAAGGCACATCACAGCGATTCTATGAAATATTAACATAGACTACTAAAAGAAATGATTTGATCATCTAAAATGAAACTAAAATCTATTAAATACAAAATGGAAGTGAATGGTGATCTTCATGCTTGTTTTAGGATAAAAACATAGGTGAAAAGATAGTAATAAACCTTTGGATGATGAGGGATGATAACCATTTGATTGGGATTGTGCTTGGCCAATGAAAGGGACCTCAAACGCCTCCAAAATGCTTGAAGGATGTGATATATGCTAAATGATGTTAATGAGAACCTGGTAGTAAAGCTTAGAACACTTGAAAAGGCTCCTGGACTTGCTTGAATGATCGTGAAAGGTCCATAAGAGAGAAGAAAAAATAGGTAGTTATAGATCACTTCATTCGAGGGAATCTCGACGTTTTCAAGAATTTAGAGTTAGGGTGAGATACGGGGGATAAAAATTCTATTTTGAACTTAGGTGCAAGGGATTTAGGGATATCATATCTTGATAACTTAGAGATGTCGAGTGTAAGGGTTTAGAGGTGGATAAAATTACATAGGATAGAGTAGAGATAACTTGGAAGGTTTCCTAATTTAATCTAGTCCTAACTAGTGAGAAGTGAGAATTGGTTATAGGGATAAGTTAGAGGTGGTTAGGGTAATATTTTTAGAAGGTTTCTTATTTAGACTAGTTATAACTAGTGAGTTAAGACGAGTTCTCATGGTGAGGTGTGAGGGTGAAGTCGATTAACGAATTAATGTAATTAATTAATTAATTAATTAATTACAAGAAGGGTAATGTAACTTTGGACATGTAAGATTATTTAATTAATTAAAGGAGTGTGGGGCTAATGACCTAAGTTTAGGGAGGTCGTAATGATGTGACAAAATGTTTGATTAATCGAATGGATGAATTAAGTCGTAAAATGGTATGTAGATGGGAATATTCGTGAGAGAATGGAGTGTACGATTTTTGGTGTCTACATTTTCCCCTTTTATCTAACGTCTTAACAAGGCATTAGAAAAAAATGATTGAAAGTATTTTGGTCATATGGGTGATTCGGTTGTAGCGCAATACAAGAAACACCAATTACTTACATGTGTTTTGTTTTTCAAAGGTTTTCCTGGTTCGAGGGGTACTTGAAATAGAGTGTGCTACTAAGGGATCAAATTGATAGGGAAACCAAGGGTTTTTCACCTATAGACATGTGATCAACGAATGAAGGCTTAGTTTGACAGGAATGCCAAGTGATGGGGGGGGCAAAAAGGCACACATCCCATATGTATGAAAAGTCCCAAAGTTTGTGTTTTCTTGTTGACTTGAGTGTTTGGGTCCTTTGAAAGTGAAAACGTGTATAAAGGGGTTTTTTGTTGTGCTTAAGGGTGTAAATGAGAATGATTGCTAAAACATGGTGAATTGTTGGTGTTTAGGGTAATCACCCGCGATTGGGCATAGAAATGCGGACGATTAAATTGGGGTAAAAATAGGGTATATAATTACCTAAGTCATTTGGTTTTTCATTTTAACTATGGTGTAAAATATGACTTTTGAATCGATTTGGAAAATTTTAGGTGTTTTTGGAGATTTCAGAGTGATGATATCCTCTATCATACAAAGGAAACCTCCAATGGCTGAGATGAGTCAATTTTAAACCTGTTTTTGCTTGATTTTTAGTAGTTTAGGCTCTTGCGGCCTTTTTTGGGGTGTATGGGTGCCCTATCCAAAATCGTCGGATTGATGCAATCGCCTTATGATTAATGCGAGTCATTGGCGATTGGGATGAATCTTGTGATTCATTTGTATTTTTTTTAGCAGTTTAGATGAAGTAAGAATTTTGATGTTTTAGATGTTGTTGGTTAAAAAAGTTTGATATGAATTTTATTGATATGTTGTTTGTTATATTTATTGATGATACTAATTAATGGTTAGTGATGTTTTATTGTTGATTTGAATATTATATGTTGTTTTAGATCTCGGAGCATGGCCTGATACCATCACATTTGAGGTAGAAAGGGGATGAGGTGATGATTAGATTGTCTTCCATAAGGAAGATGTTGGAGACATTACTATGATTTTGAGGATTTTCACCACATTCTCATTTCACGTGTTTATTTTCCTAAGATAGCAGGGATTGTGTTGGGATGATATGGGGAGGATGTTGATTATGATGAGTCCATCATGTTTTATGCATTATAAAATTTTGAGAGTGGTCATTTTGGCCATGTGATGATTTCATAGGGGTGGTGTCATTTTGGATGATGATGGGGCAGATGATGGAGCATCACACAATTTTTGAGTGGGGCTCCACTCTTATTGCATAGAAATTCAGAGAGTTTTGGGCCTGGAGGGCTCACAAGCGTTATGAGATTGATGTTGGTTTTCTACTACAGGCGTGGGATTTGGAGCATATAACTATTTCTCAAATAACAGGGTCACCATGGGCCATCGATGATCAAAAAATTGGCTTCATGCGGTGGAGATCAGACATTGGCCGTGCAGGGAAGAGGAGGAGGGATGGAATTTATAAGGATTTATTTTTTGGTCTGCAGGTGGGGGATTTTGTATGGAGACCCTACTTAGATTTACCAAGCATGGCCAGTAGCCAAAATATTTACTTTACTTACAATAGCTTATGTGGCTCTGAGCGGAGAGTAGGTGAGCACAAAATTTTGCATTTTGATTGTGTTAGGAGGCGGTTTGGATTACATCATGGAGTTCTCAAGGAGCTTGTTCAATATAGGCGGGGGAGATCGATATGGATACTCTAAGGGTAGAGGTGGTAAGACCTGTCATTATTGAGGAGTTGTCATGGGCTACAAGCCCCAATGAGGAGGGATTTATTGTTCGATTGATGATGTGGGGTTACCCTAGAGTACATTACATGGTGGGCTCTAGCTTTGAGAGGTTTTGATAGAGTCCGAGTAGCATAGAGATTTGCACAATGAGTCGAGATAGGTACGTTCTCGGGTGGAGGGAGGAGCATAGGTAGAGGAAGAAGAAGAGCCAATTTTGATGAGGAGGAGGGAGATGATGATTTAGCTATTGCTATTAGTAGTTGTGGTGAGAAGGCTGCAGTGGATGGAGAGAGAGATGTGACTAAGAGAGAGTACGATGATTTGATTGGTGTTTGGGATACCCTTATTGGAGAGAGGGATGGATTGAGTAGTGAGGGAGAGAGATACCATGATGGGAGAGAGGGATAATTTGTATCAATCATAAATTATAGAGGTCTCTACTAATAGACAAGTACAAGAAAAGTAGGGATTCATTAAGGAAGACCTTGGGGATCACAGGACCTTTATATCTGGTGTGATGCTATCATGATGGCTTGATCTAGAAAGTAGAGGGAGCATCTACAACACCTCCTCCATCTAGTATGATTTTAGCAGCACACTATGATGCGTTACGGGAAAAGAGTGATTACTATGTGGATCTGATCATCAAGAACTACATGGATGCCACTTTGTATGTAGATCACGTGGCTGCTAGAGCGGGAGCCACAACAACATCACGGTCTAGTGTTAGTGTGGTGAGCATGGGACAACCACCTCGAGAGATCGAGAGAGAGTGGAATGTGGTGAGGGAGGATCTGGAGGCAAGATTGTTTTCACAAGTGTTCTTAGAGATGGTGGAGACGTCGGTGTAGCTAGAGGCACACCTACTCTTTGAGGAGAGGTGGTGCTAGCACGATGCCTTAGGATATTTATTTTACTATTTGATTTTATATAATGTCATAGGCTCATAGAAGCCCATTTTTTGTATGATGACACATATTGATTTTTGGACTTTGATTATGATGTATACTGGACTTTGATTTATACGTATATATGATGATGTTGATGATGGATTATGGTTTATATTTTGCTTTAATTTACATGTAATAGGTGTTGTATGTTTCTATTGCGTTAATGTTTTTAGATGGGTTTTGATGAATGTGATATGTTAAAATGTTTGGTTAAATATGTTTTAGATGTGGTTAAATGTTTGATTTATTAAAATGACTTTAAAATATGATCCATCAAAAACATGCTAAATAAAAAATGTAACTAAATAAAATGAGGTAAAATTGGAATGATTGCCCCACTATGAATTTGACATATATACTTGATGGGTGTCGAAAAACACTTGTCACTTGTGGCCTTATCAGATGTTAAATAAGATCATCAATGGGTAGTTACATAAATTATGATAGAAATGTGGGTTTGAACAACTATATTTTGCACAGATGACAAAAGGGATTTTGTGTGTGTAGGTTGATATGGGAGAAAGGGATCTCCTTTTCAAATATTCCATAGGTAAGATACCCCAACTTTTCATATTATTTTGAATCAAATTGATCGGGAAGCTTGATATGGGAATCCTTTTCATCATGAGTAGTCATCCTTCGGATGCTTTGGTCTTGACTGTTTTTTGAAGTTTTGATGCGGATGGATGGCCATCCTTTGAGGGATCGGTCTACCATTTTGATTTTGTGAGATATCCTTCGTTTGAGTATCTACTTTTTGGTTTTTAATGATTTAGATTTACAAATAGTTTTCCTTCAACAGGAGAGTCTATTAAATTTTGATGTTTTGATAAAAGGAGCATCCAAATAATTTTCATATGTTTTGAAGCTGAGGGCAAAACCTAATAGACCTTTTCAAGAAGGGGATAAAATGTGTATCTGACCTACACACACATGTCCCATGTCATGTTTGATTGGTATGATATGGATGGGTGTAATTTTTTCAAAGGGGTTCCTATAAAGAAAGGAACCTACTCATGTGAAATATGTGATGAACAAAGTCATGGTGCTCATCTTTAAGGCATATTTAGGATGTTGACAGATAACCACACCATTGCAATTATATGATGAAGTGATAGGATTTGGAGGTAACTACTATCATGAAAATCAATTATTTAATAATAGAAATGCCACAAGTGTGAAGCATTCAAAGGTTCCCTTTGGGTTCCCCATCAAGAGAAGCAAGATATGATACACTCCTAACCCATACTTGTGAGTGATAATGTATGGACCAATCCAATTAGGGGAAAATTTCCACATTTACTCTGTTCTAATGTAGTAACATTTTGATTTTATTTGAGTACAAGATCACCAATTTAAATTCATGTTCCTTGACATGTTTATTGTATGCTCTATTAATATACATTGTTGGTAGACTTGATGATGCTTTAGGGTTGTCATACGCTTTTCATCTAATAGTTCAAGTTGTGCTAAGCGGTCTTGGTGATATTCTTCATCAGGGATGAAATATTTGAGAGATACACAAAGTGATGGAATTTTAATTTCAAGAGGTATAATGGCTTTAGAGCCATATAAAAGTGAATAGGGCATAGCACCCATAGGTGTGTGGATGCTAGTTCTATAACCCAGAGAGAAAAAAATGATTTGGAGATGCCAATTCCTTCCTACATCATCTACTATTTTCATAAGGATTTTGTTAAGTGTTTTATTAGAGGCTTCATCTGTCCATTTGCTTGAGGATAATATGGTGATGAGAAACTTAGTTTGATGTTAAATGTATCACAAAGCTTTTTAAATTCCTTATTTTTAAAGGATTTTCCATTATCTGTGATAAGCTTATGTGGGATACCAAAACAACATATGATATTTTGATATATGAAGTTGATAATAGGTCCAAAAAATTTTGAGGTTAAAGGGATGGATTAAAACCATTTAGTGAAATATTCAGTTGTTGTGATTATGGAATGATGTTGTTGGGATGATTTTGGATTGATATCACTAATGAGGTCTAACCCCATTGAGAGAAAGGCCATAAGTCTTGGGTGGGTTATAATGCTTGACTAGGGACATGGATGAGATTTGAATGGAGTTGGAATTTAACACATTTCTTTACGTATGCACAATAATATTTGGTGATGGTAGGCCATTAATACCATATTCGTATGCCACATTTAGTGATGACATTGCCATTGAAGTGACCACCAAAGATGTCATCATGGAATTCTTTGATTGATTTTTGATTGATTCATGTGATTTAAGGCATCGTAATAGTATAATATAAAACTACATTTATAAAGAATGTCACCTATGATGACGAAGTGAGTGATGTGTTGAAGAAATGATCATTTAACACCATGTGATAAGTCTGATGGTAGTTTACATTCCACGAGATAGTCATATATCTAGTTATACCATAGATTAGGTGGATTGCTATTAATTTTATTGATGGAAGATAGCTCATTTTGATGTGAAAGATGTCTAAGCATTGAACAACCATGAACATTTTAGTCTTATCGCTTGATTTTTCTATTTCAAAATGGACGATGGATCCGAGGGATGCCTTAGTGTTTGAATACCTATTAGAAGATCATGAAATGTCTTAAATGGTGTAATGATCAAATGCACTAAGGAGAAAGTCCACAAAAACCTTATATTTTTGAATAATTTCATTTTTACATTGATATTCTCCTTTAACCTAATTGACGACAAGTTGTGAATCTCCATAGATTTCTAGGATGTGACACCTAAGATAATGGAAACATTTAACCCATGATTAAGGCCTCGTATTCTTTTACCATGTTATTATTACATTCAAAGTTAAGTTTGAATGATAATGGAAGTGGAATGTTCCAGGGAGGTATGATAATGACTTCGGATCCTCCCCCTTCTTGGAACTTAGAACCATCAAAGAAGAGGGTCATTTTAATGGGGATGAAATCAGATTCATCAATGTTGTTGATGGATTCATCGGGAAAGCATTCGTGAGGTGGTTGATTATTTGAAAGGGGTGCATCGGTGAGTTGATCTGCAATGGCTTGACCTTTAATAGATTTATGAGATATGATTTTGAGGTCAAATTCAGTCATGAGCATAAGCCATCGAGTTATGTGATCATTATGATAAGGTTTAGCATGCATGGATTTAAGTGGATTAAATCTAGTGTGACATATGTCTTTTGATTGAGGATATAATGTCAAAGTTTTGAGGTGGTGAATTATAATGCACAACACAATTTTTCACCTTTAGTATAACGTGTTTCATATTCATGGAGTCTACGACTAATGTAGTATATGGCCTATTCATGACCTTGATTATCATGGTGGGAAAGCATAGCTCCTAGAGCATGTTTTGAAGTAGATATATATAGATAAAATGGTTCTCTTTCATGAGGTGGAATAAGCACAGATGGTGATAATATATATTTTTATATTTCATCGAAGGTTTTCTAACAATCATAATCCTAATGAAATTCTATGTCTTTACAAAGAAGATGGTGAAAAGGTTGACAATGGTCAGAAAGATGTGATATGAAACATCAAATGGATTGTAATTTACCTTGAAGGCTATGTAGTTTCTTAAGATTAGATGGTAAAGGTATCTCAATGATTTTTCTAACTTTCACTTGGTCAACTTAAATGCCTTGAATAAATACGATGAACGCTAAAAGTTTTCCGATGAGGACACCAAAAACACACTTTGTAGGATTAAGACAAATAAAAAAATGGATGAGACAAGAGAAGATTGATTCAAGGACATTAAGATGGTCTTTTTAATGATTTGGATTTTTCTAGGAGGTCATCAACATAGTCTTTGACAATTTTGTTGATGAGGTCATGAAAAATATATGTCATGGCACGTTGATAAGTAGCCCCTGCATTTTTAATACCAAATGGCATGAAATGGTAACAAAAGGTCCCCCAAGGGGTGATGAAAGAAGTTTTGTGTTGATCGTCAGGGGCGATAAGGATTTGGTTATAACCCAAAAAAACCATCCATAAGGGAAAGCATTTCATGGCTTGTTGTTAGGTCAAAATTTGATCTATGTTTGGAAGAGGGAAATCATCTTTTGGAAAAACAAGATTGAGATCCATGAAATCTGTGCAAATGTGTATTTTTCATGAAGCTTTGGTCACGGGGATGATGTTGGAGACCCATTGTGGGTATTCAATGGGTATGATGAAGTTAGAAGATAGAAGGTGTTACAAATATTCCTTAAAAAGGAGAGTTATACGAGGATACATTTTACAGATTTTTTGTTTAGCTATCTTAGCAGATACATGACTATGTTGTGTATGAAAATGTTAGGATCAATTATGGGCATATCACTATATGACCAGGTGAAAGCTTGGTGATATTTTTAAGAATGAGGTGAAAGCATTTAATTCTTTTGGATGTAGAGATTATCGACCTTAATTATGTGAGGATTCGGAGGGGTGCCTAAGTTAACATCGAGGGTGGATTCATTAAGGAGATTTGGTGTGTTGGATGGTAGGGATTTATGAAGAAAATGGTCTTCATCTCCCATATGGGAAAGGATATCCTGGTTGTCCTAACATCTGAAGGATATCTACGGTAGGTGAATCCTCACCAACCATTTTTGGCCAAAAAAGGGGTAATGACACAATGGAGTGATTGGATTGATAAGTAAGTGGCCCTAAAGATATAACATTCATTAAAAAAAAATTAGGTGGGATGGGTATAGTTTCATCTGTGTCCATGGGATCTTTAGGGTTTGTCGATGATGATGGTTCTAGTTTAGAAATAGTTATGGATGTGGCAAGTTTAGATGTAGTGGATTTTAACATTTCAGAGGTGAACCTTTTATAACCTAAACCACTTTTGTCATATGCTTTAAGGGAATTCAATGCGAGTTGATCATTGGTTCCCTATTCATAACTCCTAAGGCCAAAACCTCTCCACGTGCAGTGATGAAGATACATGCGTGCAAAATTTAGATTATCGAGGGATTTGAAATTTAATGTGAAAGGTATGATGTGGTGTGGATTAATGACATGGGATGGAGGATTGTCAAGTCCCCCATAGAAAAGGTTTTTTTTGAGATAAGCCGGACCATAGGAGATAAATTATTCTATGTTTTGATTATACATGGGTTGTTTATCGGGGAGACCATATGTTTTGGGTGAAGGGATGGAGTTAAGCATGATGAGATGATATTCCCTGAGCATGAGACGTTTTAAAGCCTCACTAAGAGAGGAATCATTTGGTAACTTGGAATAAAGAATAGGTGTGCTAGTGTATGCTTCATTAGATGGATCATACATGGATTTAGATACTAATATGTCATTTGGGTGATACATCATGTAGCATTAAACGAACGGATTTGGAATAGTAGGGACAGTGAAAGTCTGACCTTCATGTTCATATTTAAGACAATGATGGAGAGTGGAAGGAATGCAACACATGGTGCGTATCCAAGGGCATCCTAATAACATGTTTTATTGAAACTCTTCTTTTATAATTTAGAATAATTTGGGAAGGGTTTTGACACTGACTTTAAGAAGAAGTATGATTATGCCTAATGTGGGTGTGATAGTGTTGTTGAAGGATGTTAATAAAACCATAGTTTGGGTGATAATAGTGTTGGGTAATTTGAGTTGATCAAAGGTGAGGGATGATATGATGTTAATGGTGGTAGTGCTATCAATCATTACCATCTTGATGGAGATGTTATTAATATGAGTAGTAATGAAGAGTGGTAGGTCATGGTCTTTTGAGTGCGAGAGAGATTTTGAGATGGTTCAAATGATATAGTGATGGATGTTTTAAGAGAACCTATTTTTTTGAAATGAATTAGATCATTGGCTGAATACGGTTATGGATTGGAGGGCTTCTATCATAGCTTGCTTGTGAAAAGGTGATGTTTGGACTAGTTCGTAGAGTGACATCCTGACACGAGATTGGTGTAATTGTTTGATATCAACCTTCTAAATTGTGGTGAAAGGAGGTGTTGTTGCTTACATGGAAATTTTGGATTTTGATGATGGTGTTTGATTAGATTCCTCAGGAGCTAAGGAAATAGATACCTTAGGTTTATTAGATGGAGCTGATAATTCGGGAGGTGTGGGTATAGAAATGAAATTTTTACCTTTCTAAGGCTCACATGGTTCTTCGTCATAATATTTTAAACGGTGGTGATGTGTACCATTCCAACTCGATGAACATATGTTTTAGGAATAGATTCTTTAGATTTTGATGATGATGATGATGATGTTGACATTGTGTTTGATTGAGAGGAAGGAAGAGTGGACTTGCTAAGTTCTGTACTTTTAAGTGAAAGGATCTATAATTTTCTATGGAATGGCCACGTGTTCTGTGGTAATCATAGAAAATATTGAAGTCATACCAAGTAGGTTTCCATCCACGATGATTAGATGGCTTAGGAGGTGGTAATGTAATAAGTGACCACTGAAGGAGGTCATCTAGGATGGTGGCATAACACCCCTTAGGTGTAGACATAGATGGGGACAAGGTAGCATCTATACTCTTCTCAGGAGGAGGTAAAACAAGTTTTTAGTCACATTTTTTTTATTTATTGGTTGTGGAGGATTTTTTAGAAGTCGCAAAAATGGTGGACGAAGATCATATATGGGTGGCTGTTCATGTGGATAGTTTGACTATGTGATGGGTAAAGGACGCTAATGAGGATAACTAGATTGTGTGATAGGTGAAGGTAAATGACCTTTTATGAGTGGTTTCGGTGAGGATAGTTGGAATGTGTAAAAGGTGTAGGATATGGACTTAATGTAGGGGTTTGATAGGGGGATTTTGATCTTGTAATAATAGGGTGATTAACAAGTATAAGGGAGTGAGGTCCATGCGAAGGACTTTGATATGGAAAAATATATTGAGGAATTTTTAAGACTTGAATAATACCCTGTTTATGAGGTCCTTTTACGGTCTTAGATAAACTGGGTGTGGTTCATGAGGATGCAAGAGAAGGATCGATTTCCATAAGATGGAGTGTTTTTGGGTTGTTTTTAGATGTGGTTTTAGGTGTAATATTGGAAGATGTAGAGGATGCGGGTGTGGATTCAGTAATGGCATGTGACGAGGGTGTAGAAATAGTTTTAGTAATAATTTTAGTAGATGGAGGCTCAACAACTTTGGGTTCATTTGATTCTCAGTAGGTTTTGATTCGGTAAGTAACGAGGTGGACCGACGGATAGGATCTATATATTTTATTATATTGATAGTGTGGACAATGTTTGTTTATGGTTGATCTGAAGATGAGGGGTGATTTGAAAAAGGTTTCTTAAATATGTCAAGATTTGGATTTAGGGGTGCGTTTGGGTTCTCTAAGTGGACTTATCGGGGGTTAGATATTGACTTGGATGGGAACTCAAATTTTGGATTCTTTGACGAAGCTTAACCCTTCCATCTTCTAGAACTCACAATTCAAATTTACGAGCCATGGTCAAAGCCTCATCAAAATTTTGAGATGATTGGATTTTTAACATAGATGAGATGTATTTGGAACATGCATGGTAGAAGACCTCGACTAATTTTTTATTGTAATGTAAAGGATAGTTGATTAGTTACACCCTCCAATGGGTGACGAATCGGTGATAGATTCATCTTCAAATTTTCTGATGGCATATAGGTCATTCATAGTGATTTTTGGGCTATGTTTATGGGAAAGTTGTCTAAGAAAAGTCGGAAAGCTGTGTAAAGGAGAATAGGGAATGTTGCGAGAATATTGTTGTACCAATCTAAGGTGGGACCAATGAGGGACATGGGAAAGGTCCTCAACATCGGTCTTGGTCATGAGCTATTAGATAATATGCATGATGGAAGACACAAATGTGTTGTTGAGGATCTTCCTTGTTTGTAAAACTTGATAAACTTAGGAAGTTCCTAGTGAGGTGGATATGGTTTATATGGTACTGAAGGATGAATGGGCTCATTGCAAATTTTATCATAAGAGAGCACATTCTTGGATGAGGATGAAGCAACTTTGAGACTGGATATGTGGTTTAAAAGGGCTTGGAGAGGGTTAGGTTGAGTTTTTTGTTGTGAGGATGAGCCAAGTTTGAAATGAGGATTAGCTAAGTTGTGAATATGTCTGATATTGTTGAGGAATGCCTTACTGGTAGGGAATGTTTTGTTGGGAACATCTACGAGGAAATGTTATCCAATTTTTCCCCTCGGGAAAATTTTGATCAAACATGACCTTCCACACCAGAGAAATGAAGAGGTCGGTTCAGTCATGTGAGCCCACATTTCAAATCTAACTTTAGGTTACTGAAGGCGAGGCTCAACAATGGTAATGGAAGGTGGGAAAATGAATGACCAATAGAGAAATGAAGAAAGCTAACTTGGTAAGTCAAAATTGAGCCTAGAGTGATTAGACTCGAAGAAAGCAAAGTAGGCTTGTGGATGATGCCAAGTGTCCAACCATCGCAAATTCAAGAGTGAAAGGAGGGGGTAAAGTCTTGGAAGCCCGTAGGGTTTCCACGTGGAGCTAACTACAAAGGTCCCACCCAAAAAGGGGTTTTGACATTATATATAGTGGGGCCCTTTACTCACCCAAAGGAATAAAGCAGCATGTTCGCGGACAATGCCAAGTGTCGGCATGTCACATTCCCAGGACCCTAAAAGGTAAAAAAATCTTAAGAATGCGCAGGGATTCCACGTGGATCTTGCACAGATGCAGATAGAATCCAAACCCAAAGCAGTTTGGAAAAGATTGGTGGAAGGTCAATTCAATGAAAGATGAATCATGAAGCCCACCAAGAATTTTAAATGCTTAGATCTTTTAAAATATTGTTCACTCAAGGCTGAATTGGCTAAGTATAAAAAAGGCCAGTGGAAGCTTCCATGTGTCTCTTCAAATAAGCACCTTTAGAATGGTGCTTAAAAGGTAGGTCCCCAAACAAGCATAGGCTCTCCACGTGGTCAAAGCTCGAGAAATTTGCACCGGCCATTGAAAAGTCTAAGCATGGGAAGAGCCAAAGAAGCCCTCCACGTGCCTCATCAACGCAACTTCAAAGGTAAAATCCAAAGGCAGGTCCCCAAACGAGCACAAGCCCTCCACATGTCTAGGGTCCAACAATGAAAGATGAATCATGAATCCCACCAAGAATTTTAAATTCTTAGATCTTTTAAAATATTGTGAGATCCCGCATGGAACGCCCGACCCTAACCTTCAGATGATCATAACTTTTGACTGGAAGCTTAGATTTGAGAAAGAGAGGACTTTTTGGAAAGCTCTCGACATCTGCTACTCAATAATGAAAAACTTGGTAAATATTCTGAACACTTGAAAAGGATCCTGGACTTTCTTTAATGATCATGAATGGTCCTAAAGAGAGGAAGGAAAACAGTAGTTATAAATTGCTAACGTTCAAGGGAATCACTGACATTTTTAGGAATTTAGAGTTAGGGTGAGATACGGGGGATAAAACTTCTATTTTGAACTTAAGTGTGGGGGATTTAGGGTATCATATCTTGATAATGTAGAGAGGTCGAGTGTGATGGTTTAGAGGTGGATAGAAGTAGTTAGGATAGAGTAGGGATAACTTGGAAGGTTTCCTAATTTAATCTAGACCTAACTAGTGAGAAGTGAGAATTGGTTATATGGATAATGTAATGTCCCACTTCCGGGATCAATAGAAATTAGGCAATCAACCAACTCTCCAACACTCCAATCAAATGCAAATAGCACAACTCAGTCAAAAACTACTTAAACCAATCAAATAGATGACTCAATAAACCCAAGGATAGGGGTTTAATGGCCTCCACTAAATGGTCATGAGCAGTTAATTCTAACTGGGACTAATGAAACTCAGAAAACCAGATTTGCTTTCCAAAAATATGAGGGTCAGACCCAGCTGTCCAAGATCTCTTAAACTGATCCAAATTCACCAATACAAATTGCTAAATAAATGTGTATGAATCTGATCTGAACATTTATTTATATATCACTGTGAAAAGGGGAAACTTGCACTACGAAAACTTCATACTTTATTAGAGAAACTCGCTGCATCATAAATACTCAGAAATATGCATGAAATATATATCAATCTGGACCTCCTTGCTATTGATTGCTATGGAAGACTTTACTTCTACCTTTGTTTGTAGAATAGAATGTATGGCAAAGATTCTTAACATACTATCAATCATCTACAACAAGTCGCTGGAAAAATGGGAGACTCAATCATGCCTTAGAATATCCAGAAAGTTACCTTGTGAAGACGCTGGCCACAAGGGAGATCAGCAGCCTAAACCAATCCACCCACACACCCAATATTATCATCAATTTATCCTAGGGATACCACGACCCAGCTATAAAAGCAACTCTGCAGATTGCGGGTTATCATAGAGCTTCAATATGTATTCCAAAATATCCACAATAAGTCGCCGAAGCTATTAAATAACACCTATCAATTCATGGGTATACATATACTCCAAACAAGTAATGAACAATCACTGTTCACCCCAAAACCAGACTCCAAACATGCCCAGGCTGATTGCTAAAAAAACCACGCTCCAGTTCAGTCAAACAACTTCAATTAATACTTCAAAATCAGTCCATATTCAAATAGAAATAGTCGTTGTCATATAATCATGCATACACCCAAGTCGTATTACATTAATAATGCATTAAACATCCATGAGGAATTCGCTGGGCATAACATAGATCTAATTGCTAAGAAAATGTTCCAAAATAGTCATTAAAGCAAGTCGCTGCAATCTAAGAGCTGAACAATATCATATATAACCAATTCATACTATGACACAAGTAAATCGATTCACCAAGGATATAATAAATCCTCCAATGGATGCTAGAATAAACCAACAATAAATAGATTTGCAAGCACAAGAGAAAATACTTTGATTTGATAACAAAAACCCAGCTGCTATAGTGATATCACTACAAAAGTAGGAAACATGCAGATTTCCACTTGAAAATTCAGCCAAAACACATAACCTCTTCAATTTGATATTCAAAGATCAGCTACAAAGATCTCCCAAGCATGAGAGAGAGAAAACATCAATGGGCATGCATCCCAACTCCAAGCATGGAGCACAAAATAAATATCATCAAAAACATAATAATAATAGTGATCCTAGCACTCCTTTTATAAGCAAGGAGGCACAAAATTTGAAATCCCTAGGAGATGGAAATTATTAAATAAAAGCAATTTGTTTTCCCTAGGTGTGGCGTCCCCTTTTCAAAGGGTGATTTTATCAATAAAAGCCACCTAAATATTTATTTAATTAATTCCCCATTTAATTTTTATATTTTGGGAATTAAATTAAATAATCTTCATAATTAAAGAATTAAATAATTATTACTCTAGGAAATAATATTTAATTATTTAATAGAAATGTTCCCACTGCACATCCCGAAGCCCATGGGAAGTATAGGCTAAGGGTCTTCGAAATGGGGACATTACGGATAAGTTAGAGGTGGTTAGGATAATATTTTTAGAAGGTTTCTTATTTAGAATAGTTAAACTAGTGAGTTGAGATGAGTTCTCATGGTGAAATGTGAGGGTGAAGTGGATTAACGAATTAATTTAATTAATTAATTAATTAATTACAAGAAGGGTAATGTAAGTTTGGACATGTAAGATTATTTAATTAATTAAAGGGGTGTGGGGCTAATGACCTAGGTTTAGGGAGGTCATAATGACGTGACGAAAATTTTGATTAATCAAACAGATGACTTAAGTCGTAAAATGGTATGTACATGGGAATATTTATGAGAGAATGGAGTGTGTGATTTTTTGGTGTCTACATTTGCCCCTTTATATCTGACATCTTAACAAGGCATTGGAAAAAAATGATTGAAAGTATTTTGGTTGTATGGGTGATTTGGTTGTAGCGCAATACAAGAAACACCAATTACTTACATGTGTTTTATTTTTCAAAGGTTTCCCGGTTCGAGGGGGTACTGAAACAAAGTTTCTACTAAGGGATCAACTTGATAGGGAAACCAAGGGGTTTTCACCTATAGACATGTGATCAGCAAAGGAAGGCTTAGTTTGACGGGAATGCCAAGTGACGGGGGGGGGGCGCAAAAGGCACGCATCCCACAGATGTATGAAAAGTCCCGAAAGTTTGTGTTTGCTGTTGACTTGAGTGTTTAGGTCCTTTGAAAGTGGAAAACTTGTATAAAGGGTATTTTGTTATGCTTAGGGGTGCAAATGAGAATGGTTGCTAAAACAGGGTGAATCACTAGTGTTTAGGGTAATCACTGCGATTGGGCATAGAAATGTCAACGATTAAATCAAGGTAAAAATAGGGTATATAATTACCCAAGTCATTTGGTTGTTCATTTTAACTGTGGTGTAAAATATGACTTTTTGAATCGATTTGGACATTTTTGAGGTGTTTTTGGAGATTCCAAGTGATGACATCCTCTAGCATACAAAGGAAACCTCCAACGGCTAAGATGAGTCAATTTTTAACCTGTTTTGCTTGATTTTTAGTAGCTTAGGCTCTTGCGGCCTTTTTGGGGTGTACAGGTGCCTAGTCGGAATCATCAGTGATTGATGCAATCGCCTGTGATTCGTAGTAGAGTCATTGGTGATTGGGATGAATCATTGGCGATTCATCTATATTTTTGGTAGTTTAGATGAAGTAAGAATTTTTATGTTTTAGATGTTCTTTGGTGCAAAAGATTGATACGAATTATGTTGATATGTTGTCATATTTATTGATGATACTAATTGATGGTTTTTTTATTTTTGTAGGTGGAGGAGAAATTGAATATTTGCGATCACATTCCATTGATATTAGATCGGTGAGGGAGGACATGTCGGAAGAGGATTGGACTCACATAAATGTTGTGGGTTTTGGTTCCATGAGGTTTTATAGATGGATTCATAGATTTTTGGGTTTGATTTTGACACTGCTAGAGAGGTGGAACTCTTCCACCAACACATTTTGGTTACCCATAAGAGATATTACTATCACTTTGGAGGATGTTCACCGCATCTTGAGATTACCAATCCTAGGTCGATGGTGTATACCATCACCGAGGCGAAAGGGACGAGGTGATGATTAGATTTTATGGAGAGGATGTTGGAGACATTAGATATGATTTCGGGGGTTTTCTATTTTTCGTGTTTATTTTCGTGAGAGAGCGGTTTGCATTCGAATGATTATGATTATGATGACCATCATGTGTTATGCATTGCCAGATTTTGAGAGTGGTCATTTTCCATGGATGATGATAGGGGTGGTGTCTGAGATGATGGAGCATTACATGATTTTTGAGTGGGGCCCCACTCTTATTGCATAGACATTCAGGGAGTTTTGGGCCTCGAGGGCTCACAAGCATTATGGGATTGATGTTGGTTTTCTACTAAAAGCATGGTATTTAGAGCATATAACTATTTCTCAACCAAAGCAGAGTCACCATGGGCCATTGGTGATCAAAAACTTGGCTTTATGCGGTGGAGATGAGATAGAGGTTGTGTAGGGAAGAGGAGGAGGGATGGAATTTATATGGATACCTTACTTGGATTTACCAACATTTCTCGAGTACCCATAAGATTTACTTTACTTATAGTAGTCATTATTGAGGAGTTTTCAGGGGCTAAAAGCCCCAATGAGGAGGAGTTATTATTCGATTGATTATGTGGGGGTTACCCTAGAGTACATTGCATGGTGCGCTCCAACTTTGAGAGGTTTTGGTGCATCCGAGTACCATAGAGATATACACAATGAGTGAGACATGTACGTGCTCAGGTGGAGGGAGGAGCACAGGTAGAGGAAGTAGAGCCAAATTTTGATGAGGAGGAGGGAGATGATGATTTAGCTACTGCTATTTTAGTTTATGGCTGAGAAGGCCGTAGTGGATAGAGAGAGAGATGTGACTCGGAGAGAGTACGATGATTTGATTGGCGTACGGGATACCCTTATTGGAGAGAGGGATGGACTGAGAGTAGAGAGAGATACCATGATGGGAGAGAGGGGTAGTCTTTAGGAACAACTTGTATAGGTATCTGCTGATAGAGACAAGTACAAGAGACATAGGGATTCATTGAGGAAGGCCTTGGGGATCACAGGGCCTTCTATATCTAGTGTGAAGCTATCAATGATGGCTTGATCTAGAAGGCAGAGGGGATCATCTTCAACACCTCCTCCATCCATTATGATTTCAGTAGCGCACTATGATGTGGTATGGGCAGAGAGTGATTACTATGTGGATATGATCATCAAGAACTACCTGGATGCCACTTTGTATGTAGATCATATGGCTGCTGAGGGGGAGCCACAATAACATTATGGTCTAGTGTTAGTGCAATGAGCATGGGACAACCACCTTAGAGATTAGAGAGAGTGGAGGGTGGTGAGGGAGGATCTGGAGGTAAGATTGTTTTCATGAGTGTTCCTAGATATGGTGGAGACACTGATGCAGCTTGAGGCACACCTGATCCCAAAGGAGACGGTGGTGCTAGCACGATGCCTTAGGATATTTATTTTACTATTTGATTTTATATGATGTCATAGGCTTATAGAAGTCCATTTTTGTATCATGACATATATCAATTTTTTTGGACTTTGACTAGGATGTATACCTGGACTTTGATTTATATTGTACTTTGATTGATATTTTGCTTTAATTTGCATGCAATATATGTTGTATGTTTCTATTGTTTTAATGTTTTTGGATGAGTTTTGATGAATGTGATATGTTTAGAATGTTTGGTTAAATATGTTTTAGATGTGGTTAAAATTTTTATTTATTAAAATGGCTTTAAGATACGATCTAACAAACATGCTAAATCAAAAATGTAACTAAACAAGATGAGGTAAAATTGGAATGATTGCTCAACTATGAATTTTACATATATACTTGATGGGTGTTGAAAAAAATTTGCACTTGTGGTCTTCTGAGATGTTAAATAAGATCATCAATGGGTGGTTACATATATCACGCTAGGAATGTGGGTTTGAACAACTATATTTTGCTAGGATGAAAAAGGGATTTTATGTGTGTAGGCTGATATGGGAGAAAGGGATATCCTTTTCAAATATTCCATAGGTAAGATACCCTGAATTTTCATATTATTTTGAATCAAATTGATTGATGTGGGAATCCTTTTCACATGAGTAGTCATCCTTCGAGGGTATGGTCTACTTTTTGAGTTTTGACTGGATGGTCATCCTTCGAGGGATCGGTTTACCATTTAGGCAGTACCTATCCTTCTTGGGAGCAATCTAATTTTTTTGTTAATGATTTATATTTGTAAATAATTTTCCTTCAAGGGATCAATCTATTACGTTTTGATGTTTTGATAAGAGGATCATCCAAATAATTTTCATATGTTTTTGAAGATGAGGAAAAACCCTAATAGACATTTTTGAGATGGGGATAAAATGTGTATCTAACCTACACACACATGCCCCATGTCATGTTTGATTGGTATTAGATGGATGGGTGTAATGTTATCAAAGGGGTTCCTGCAAAGGAATTAACCTACTCATGTGAAAGATGCGATGAACAGAGCTGTGGTGCTCATCTTTAAGGCGTATTTAGGATGCTGACGGATAGCCACACCATTGCAATGATATGATGAAGTGATTGGATTTGGAAGTAACTACATCGTTAAGAAAATCAATTATTTAATAATAGAAAGGCCGCAAGTGTTATGTATTCAAAGGTTCCCTTTTTGGGCTCCCCATAAAGAGAAGCAAGATGATACACTCCTAACCCATACTTGTGAGTGATAACGTATGGACCAATCCAATTGGGGGCAAAATTTCCACATTTACTCCTCTCTAATGTAGTAACATTTTGATTTTATTTGAGTAAAATATCACCAATTTTAAAGTTGTGTTCCTTGACATGTTTATTGTGTGCTCTGTTAATACGTTGTTGATAGAATTGATTATGTTTTAGGGCTGCTAGATGCTTTTCATCTAACAGTTCAAGTTGTGCTAAGCGGTCTTGGCGATATTCTTCATCCGAGATGAAATCTTTGAGAGATACACAAAGTGATGGAATTTGAATTTCAAGAGGTACAATGGCTTTAGAGCCATAGAAAAGTGAATAGGGCATAACACCCATAGGTTTGTGGATGCTAGTTCTATAAGCCCGAGAGAAAATAGGATTTGGAGATGCCAATTCCTACCTACATCATCTACCTGTTTTCATAAGGATTTTGTTAAGTGTTTTATTAGAGGCTTCGGCTGTCCTTTTCTTGAGGATAATATGGTGACAAGAAACTTAGTTTTATGTTAAATGTATCACAAAGCTATTTAACTTCCTTATTTTAAAGGAATTTCCATTATCTCGTGACAAGCTGATCCGGATACCAAAATGACATATAATATTTTGATATATGAAGTTGATAATAGGTCTGAATTTTTTCAAGGTTGAAGGGATGGATTCAAACCATTTAGTGAAATATTCGGTTGCTTTGATAATGGAATGATGTTGTTGGGATGATTTTGGATTGATATCACTAATGAGGTCTAACCCTCATTGAGAGAAAGACCATAAGTCCTGATAGGTTATAACGCTTGACTAGGGACATGGATGAGATTTGAATGGAGTTGGAATTTAACACATTTCTTTACGTATGCACAACAATATTTGTGTGATAGTAGGCTAGTAATACCATAGTTGTATGCCACATTAATCAACAACATTGCCAATCGAAGTGACCACCACATATGCCATCATGGAATTCTTTGATTTATTTGACTGATTCATGTGATTTAAGGCATCATAATAGTATACTGTAGAAACTAAATTTATAAAGAATGCCACCTATGATGGTGAAGCAAGTGATACATCGAAGAAGTGATCATTTAACACCATGTGTTAAGTATGATGGTATTTTACATTTTGTGAGATAGTCATATATCTAGGTATACCATAGATCAGGTGGATTGTTATTAATGTTATTGATGGAAGGTAGCTCATTTTGATGTGAAAGATGGTCTAAGCATTGAACAATCATGAACATTTTAATCTTATCACTTGATTTTTATGTTTCAAAAGGGACGATGGATCCGAGGGATGCCATAGTTTCTGAAAACCTATTAGAAGATCACAAAATTTCTTGAATGTTGTAATAATCAAATGCACCGAGGAGAAAGTCGAAAACAAACTTATATTTTTGAAGAATTTCATTTTTGCATTGATACTCTCCTTTAACCGGCAGACAACAAGTTGTGAATCTCCATAGATTTTAGGATGTAGACACCTAAGAGAATGGAGATATTTAAACCCATGATTAAGGCATTGTATTCTTCCATGTTATTAGTACATTCAAAGTTAAGTTTAAATGATAACAAAAGTGGAATGTTCTAGGGAGGTATGATAACGACTTCGGCTCCTCCCCCTTCTTGGCACTTAGCACCATCAAAGAAGAGGGTCATTTTAATGGGGATGAAATTAGATTCATCAATGTTGTTGATTGATTCATTAGGAAAGAATTTTTGAGGTGGCTGATTATTTGAAAGGGGTGCATCATCGAGCTGATTTCAAATGGCTTGACCTTTAATAGATTTTTGAGATATGATTTCGAGGTCAAATTCAGTCATGAGCATAAGCCATCGAGTTATGTGATCATTATGATAGGGTTTAGCATGCATGGATTTAAGTGGATTAAAGATGGTGATGACATATGTCTTGTGATTGAGGAGATAATATCAAATTTTTGAGGTGGCGAATTATAACGCACAACACAATTTTTCAACTTCGATATAACGTGTTTCATATTCATGGAGTGTGTGACTAATGTAGTATACAACCTATTCATGACCTTGATTATCATGGTGGATAAGCATAGACCCTATAGCGTGTTATGAAGTAGATATGCATAGATAAAATGGTTCTCCTTCATGAGGTGGAATAATCACAGTGGTTATAATAGATGTTGTTAGATTTCATTGAAGGCTTTCTAGCAATTAGAATCCCAATGAAATTCTATGTCTTTATGAAGAATATGGTGAAAAGGTTGACAACGGTCAAAAAGTTGTGATATGAAACATCAAATGGATTGTAATTTACCTTGAAGGATACGTAGTTTCTTAAGATTGGATGGTGGAGGCATTTCAATGATTGCTCTAACCTTCACTGGGTCAACTTCAATGCCTTGAATAGATATGATGAACGCTAAATTTTTTTCGATTAGGACACCAAAAACACACTTTGTAGGATTAAGAAAAAGACAAAAATGGATGAGACGAGAGAATATTGATTCAAGTACATCAAGATGGTATTTTCATGATTTATATTTTCCTAGGAGATCATCAATGTAGTCTTCCACAATTTTATGGATGAAGTCATGAAAAATGTATGTCATTGCACATTGATAAGTGTTGGTGTGTGTATTTTCCACATCATTAGGTGAGTCATCTCACTTAGGTGAGATCGTAGGTCCATGTGTTATTTAGGGGTCATTATGAGATTCCCTTACGTGTCAGTGTGTCAAGACTTCAAGGCGTCATGTGTGTCATTGGGAATTACAATTATATTCTAGGAATTTAACTTCCCTCTCTACTTGAGTTGTCATGATTGCAGCACTGGGGGTTACTCAACACCTATTATATGTACACCCCATTTGATCTATGAGATAGAGGAGAGTTTTATGGATTAAACAGTTCTTCCTATGTTTCAAATCTTTGCGTGCACATTCAATTGATGCTCGCTCCTCCTGAGATCTCTTCACACTGCCGTTCACACGTCCGTTGATGTGCACGCCATCCCTCATGATCCTCGCTTGTGGGTTTTGAACCCTCTTTCAATAAGTAGCCCCTACATTTTTAATATCAAATGACATGACACGGTAACAAAAAGGTCCCCAAGGAGTGATGAAATAATTTTGTGTTGATCGTCGGGCGAGAAGGATTTGGTTATAACTTTGAAAAACCATCCTTAAGGGAAAGCATTTCATGGCTTGTTGTTAGGTTAAAAGTTGATCTCGTGTTTGGAAGAGGGAAATAATCTTTTGGAAAAATGAGATTGAGATCCATGAAATCTGTGTAAATGTGTATTTTTTTAATCTTTGGTTATGGGGATGACGTTGGAGACCCATTGTGTGTAGTCAATGGGTATGATAAAGTTAGTAGATATAAAGCATTACAAATCTTCCTTAACAAGGAGAGCTATATGAGGATGCATTTTACAGAGTTTTTGTTTAACTATCTTAGCATCATGATACGTGACTATGTTGTGTATGAAAATGCTAGGATTGTTTCTGGCATATCCCTATATGACCAGTGAAATCTTGGTGGTATTTTGTTAAGAATGAGGTGAAAGCATTTAATTCTTGTGGATCTATAGATTAACCGACCTTAATTATGTGAGGATTTTGAGGGGTGCCTAAGTTAACATCAAGGGTGGATTTGTTAAGGAGAGTTGGTGTGTTAGATGGTAGGGATTTCTGAAGAAAATGGTCTTCATCTCCCATATAGGAAAGGATATCTTGGTCATCTTGAAATCAAGGATATCTATGGTAGGTGAATCCTCACCAAACATTTCTAGCCAAACGAGGGGAAATGACACAACAAAGTAATTAGATTGATAAGTAAGTGGCCCTAAAGATATAACATTGATTAAAAAAATTAGTTGGGATGGGTATAGTGTCATATGTGTCCATGGAATCTTCGGGTTTGTCGACAATGATGGTTCTCGTTCGAGATATAGTTATGGATGTGGCAAGTTCAAATGTATTGGATTTTCACATTTCGTAGGTGAACCTTTTATAACCTAAACCAATTTTTTCATTTTCTTTAAGGGAATTCAATGTGAGTTGATCATGGGTTCCATATTCATAACACCCAAGGCCAAAGCCTCTCCATGCACAACGATGAAGATACATGCATGCAAAATTTATATTATCGAGGGATTTAAAATTTAATGTGAAAGGTATGACGTGGTGTGGATTAATGACATGGGATGGAGGATTGTCAAGTCCCCCATATAAAAGGTTGGTTTTGAGATAAGCTAGACCATAAGAGATAACATCTCCTATGTTTGGGTTATACATGGGTTGCTTACTAGGGTGACCACATGTTTTGGGCAAAGGAATGGAGTTAAGCATGAGTAGAAGATATTCCCCGAGCATGATACATTTTTATCCTCACTAAGAGAGGAATCATCTGGTAGCTTGGAATAATGAATAAATGTGCTATTGGATGCTTCATTAGATCGATCATACACAGATTTAGGTACTAAGACGTCATTTGGGTGATACATCATGAAGCAAAGAAACGAACGGATTTGGATCAGCAGGGATAGTTAAAGTCCAACCTTCATGTTCATATTTAAGACAATGATGGAGAGTGGAAATAATGCAACACATGGTGCATATCCAAGGGCATTCTAATAACATGTTATATTGAAACTCTTCTTCTATAATTTACAAGAGTTTGGGAAGGGTTTTGACACCGGATTTAAGAATAAGTATGATGATTCCTAATGTGGGTGTGATAGTTTTGTTGAAGGATCGTAATTAAACCAAAGTTTTTGCAATAATAAAGGTGTTGGGTAATTTGAGTTGATCAAAGGTGAGGGATGATATGATGTTAATAGTGGCACCGCTATCAATCATTACCCTCTTGATGGATATGTTGTTAATTTGAGTAGTAATGAGAGTGGTAGGTCATGGTCTTCTGGTCTGAGAGAGGGAATTTCAGATGGTTCAAATGATATAGCGATGGATGTTTTAAGAGAACCCACAAAATTTGTGAAAGGAATTGGATCATTGGTTGGTATGGTTATGGATTGGAGGGATTCTATCATAGCATGTTTGTGAAAAGGTGATGTTTGGACTAGTTTGTAGAGTGACATCCTGACAGGAGATTGGTGTAATTGTTTGATAGCAAACCTTCTAAATTGTGGTGAAAGGGGGTGTTGCTACTTGTATGGAAAATTTGCCTTTTGATGATGGTGTTTGGTTAGATTCCTCAGGAGCTAAGGAAATAAATACCTTAGGTTTATTAGATGGAGCTGATAATTCTAGAGGTGTGGGTATAGAAATGAAAGTTTTACATTTCTAAGGTTCGTATGGTTTTTTGTCATAATTTTGTAAATGGGTGGTGATGTTTACAATGCCAACTCGATGAACATATGTTTTAGGAATATATTCTTCGATTTTGAGATGATGATGATGATGTTGACATTTTGTTTGATTGAGAGGGAAGGAAGAGTGGACTACCAAGTTCCTACAATTTTAAGTGAAAGGCCCTATAATCTTCTATGGAATGGCCATGTGTTCTATGGTAATCACGGAAAATATTGAAGTCATACCAAGCAGGTTTCCATCCGCAATGATCAGATGGATTAGGAGGTGGTAATGTAATAAGTGACCACTGAAAGAGGTCATCTAGGATGGTGGCATAACACCCCTTAGGTGTAGATGTAGATGGGGACAAGGTAGGATCTATACTCCTCTCGGGAGGAATTAAAACTTGTTTTTTAGCCACGCTTTTTATTTATTATTTGTGGTGGATTTCTAGACGTCACGAAAAGTGGTGGATGAAGATCTTGTATGGGTGGTTGTTGGTGTGGATAGTTTGACTGTGATGGGTAAAGGCCACGATGAGGATAACTGGACTGTGATAGGTGAAGGTGAAGGACCTTGTATGGATGGTTGTTGGTGAGGATAGTTGGACTATGTAAAAGGTGTAGGATATGGACTTAATGTAGGGGTTTGATAGGGGATTTTGATCCTGTAGTAATAGGTGATCAAAAATATAAGGGAGCGAGGTCCATGCAAGGAATTTGATCTAGAAAAATATATTGATGGATTTTTAAGACCTGAATAATACCCTATTTATGAGGTCCTTTTACGCCTTAGATGAACTGGGTGTGGTTCATGAGGATGCAGCAGAAGGGCCGATTTCCCGAGATGGAGTGTGTTTTGGGTTGTTTTTCATATGTGGTTTTAGGTGTAATATTGGAAGATGTAGAGGATGCGGGTGTGGATTTGGTAATGACATGTGACGAGGGTGTAGAAATAGTTTTAGTAATATTTTCAGTAGATCGAGGCTCAACAACTTTGGGATCGTTGGATTTTGGTGTTAATTCTACAAGTTTTGATTCGGTAAGTGACGAGGTGGACTGAGGGATAGGTTCTATATATTTTATTTTATTGATAGTGTGGAAAATGTTTATTTATTGTTGATCTCGAAGATGAGGGGTGATTTGGAAAAGGTTTCTTAAATATGTCAAGATTTCGATTTAGGGGTGCATTTGGGTTCTCTAAGTGGAGCTCACCCTTGTCGATCAAATCTTGAAGTACATTACATAATGTAAGACACCTTTTGATCTCATGTCCATTAACCCTATGGTATTTACAATAGTCATTATCTTGATATCAAATGGGTTTAGATACTAATGTGTCAATAGGTCTAATAGGTGGGAGAGATATCATGTTGGACGTAAGTAGTTTGTCAAAAACTATGTGATAAGTCTCTCCTATATGTGTTTAGTTATGTTATTGATGGGAACGATCAATAGTGGGTTTCTCCTTTGGAGTGGATTTAACTACGATGGCATTGGAGGATGTATTTGAATTATCGAGGTTAGATATTGACTTGGATGGGAACTCAACTTTTGGATTATTAGGACAAAGCTTAACCCTTCCATCTTCTAGAGATCACAATTCAAATTTACGAGCCATGGTCAAAGCCTCATCAAAATTTTGAAATGATTGGATTTGTAACATGGATGAGATTTATTTGGCACATGCATGTCATAGACCTCGACTAATTTTTTTGGTAATGTAAAGGATAGTTGATTAGTTACACCCCTCCAACGGGTGACAAAATCAGTGATATATTCATATTCAAATTTTTTGATGGCGTATAGGTAATTCATAGTGATTTTGTGGGCTATGTTTATGGAAAAGTGGTCTAAGAAAATTTGGGAAAGCTTTGCAAAGGATAATAGGGAATGTTATGAATATTGTTGTACCAATCTAAGGCGGGACCAATGAGGGACATGGGAAAGGTCCTCAACATCAGGTCTTGGTCATGCACTATTAGATAATAGGCGTGACAGAAGACATGGATGTGTTGTTGAGGATATTCCTTGCTGTAAAAATTGAAAAAATTAGGAAGTTCCCAGTGAGGTGGATATGGTTTATATGGTATTGAAGGATGAATGGGATCATTGCAAATTTGATCATAAGAGAGCACATTCTTGGATGAGGATGAAGCAACTTCGAGACTGGATATGTGGTTTAAAAGGGCTTGAGAGGTCAAAGTTGAGTTTTTAGTTGTGAGAATGAGTCGGGTTGAAATGAGGATTGTATAAGTTGTGAATATGTCTGATATTATTGAGGAATGACTTGCTGGTAGGGAATGTTTTGTTGGGGAACATTCTCGAGGAACTGTTATCAAAATCTTCCCCTCATAAATTTTTTGATCAAACACAACCTTCCACACCAGAGAAATGAAGAGGTCGGGCCTCAGTCATGTGAGCCCACATTTCAAATCTAACATCAAGTTATAGGCAAGCTCGGAAATGGAAATGGAGGGTGGGAAAATGAATGGCTACTAGAGAAATGAAGAAAGCTAACTCGGTAAGTCAAAATCAATCCCGAGCTATTAGACTCAATGAAATTAGAGCATGCTCATGGACGATGCCAAGTGTCCAACCATCTCAAATTCAAGAGTGGAAGGAGGGGGACGTGGAGCTAACTACAAAGGTCCCACCCAAAAAGGGCTTTTGACAATATATAGTGGGGCCCTTTACTCACCCAAAGGAATGAAGTAGCATGTTCACGGATGATGCCAAGTGTCAAAGACTTCACATTGCTAGGACCCTAAAAGGTAGAAAAATCTTAAGAATGTGCGGGGCTTCCACATGAATCTTACACAAATAAAATCCAAACCCAAAGCAGTTGGAAAATATTGGTGGAAGGTCAATTCAATGAAAGATGAATCATGAATCCCACCAAGAATTTTAAATGCTTAGATCTTTTAAAATACTATTTACTCAAGGCCCGAATTGGCTAAGTATAAAAAAGGCCAGCGGAAGCCTCCACATGTCTCTTTGGCACACCTTTGGTATGATTCTTCAAAGGCATGTCCCCAAACAATCAAGGCTCTCCATGTGGTCATAGCCCGAGAAATTTGATTCGGCTGTTGAAAAGTCTAAGCATGGGAAGAGCCAGCGGAAGCCTCCATGTTCCTCATCAGCGCAACTTCAAACGTAAAATCCAAAGGAAGGTCTCCAAATGAGCACAGGCCCTCCACGTGTCTAGGGTTGAATAATGAAATATGGATCATTAAGCCAACCAAGAATATTAAATTCTTAGATGCTTTAAAATTTTATGAGAACCTATGTGGAACACTTGACCCGAACCCGACTTTTGGAAAGCTCTCAACGTCTCTGCTACTTAACTATGAGTGGATATCTTCAAATTAGTGGGACTAGATTCTTAAAAATTACAAGGGATCGTCTATTACATTTTGATGTTTTGATAAGAGGAAAATCCAAATAATTTTCATATGTTTTTGAAGTTGAGGAAAAAACCTAATAGACCTTTTCGAGAAGGGGATAAAATGCGTAATCGACCTACACACACATTCCCCATGTCATGTTTGATTGGTATGAGATGGATGGGTGTAATGTTATCAAAGGGGTTCCTACAAAGAAAGGAACCTAATCATGTGAAAGATGTGATGAACATATTTGTGGTGCTCATCTTTAAGGCGTATTTAGGATGTTGACAGATAGCCACACCATTGCAATGATATGATGAAGTGATAGGATTTGGAGGTAACTACTGTCATGATAGTCAATTATTTAATAATAGAAAGGACACAAGTGTGACGCATTCAAATGTTCCCTTTCTTGCTCCCCATCAAGAGAAGTGAGATGATACACTCCTCACCCATACTTGTGAGTGATAATGTATGGACCAATCTAATTGGGGGAAAAAATTCCACATTTAATCCTCTTTAATGTGGTAACATTTTGATTTTATTTGAGTACAAGATTACCAATTTTAAAGTCACATTCCTTGACATGTTTATTGTATGCTCTTTTAATACGTTGTTGATAGGATTGACGATGTTTTAGGGCTGCTAGATGCTTTTCATCTAACAGTTCAAGTTGTGTTAAGTGGTCTTGTCAATATTCTTCATCCGAGATGAAATATTTGAGAGATACATGAAGTGATGGAATTTGAATTTCAAGAGGTACAATGGCTTTAGATCCATAGAAAATTGAATAGGGCATAGCACCTGTAGGTGTTTGGATTCTAGTTCTATAAGCCTAGAGAGAAAATGAGATTTGGAGATGCCAATTCTGCCTACATCATCTACTATTTTCATAAGGATTTTGTTAAGTGTTTTATTAGAGGATTCAACTTGTCCATTTGCTTGAGGATAATATGGTGACCAGAAACTTAGTTTGATGTTAAATGTATAACAAAGCTATTTAAATTCCTTATTTTTAAAGGATTTTCCATTATCTGTGACAAGCTTATGTGGGATACCAAAATGACATATAATATTTTGATATATGAAGTTGATAATAGGTCTAAATTTTTCGAGGTTAAAGGGATGGTTTCAAACCATATAGTGAAATATTTGGTTGCTGTGATAATGGAATGATGTTGTTGGGATGATTTTGGATTGATATCACTAATGAGGTCTAACCCCTATTGAGAGAAAGACCATAAGTTTTGTGTCAAATTATAACACTTGACTAGGGACGTGGATGAGATTTGAATGGAGTTGAATTTAACACATTTCTTTACATATGCACAACAATATTTTGTGATAGTAGGCCAGTAATACAATAGTCGTATGCCACATTTAGTGATGACATTGCACACGAAGTGACCACCATAAATTCCACCATGGACTTCTTCGATTGATTTGACTTATTCGTATGATTTAAGGCATCATAATAGTATACTATAGAAACTACGTTTATAAAGAATGACACCTACGATGAAGAAGCAAGTGATGCATCAAGAAGTGATCATTTAACACCATGTGATAAGTCTAATGGTAGTTTACATTCTGTGAGATAGTCATATATCTAGGTATACCATAGATCGGTGGATTGTTATTAATGTTATTGATGGAAGGTAGCTCATTTTGATGTGAAAGATGGTCTAAGAGTTGAACAACCATGAACATTTTAGTCTTATCGCTTGATTTTTCTATTTCAAAAGGGACGATGGATCCGAGGGATGCCATAGTGTCTCGAAAAATTGTTAAAAGATCACAAAATGTTTTGAATGGTGTAATGATCAAATGCACCAAGGATAAAATTGACAATAAACTTATATTTTTGAAGAATTTCATTTTTGCATAGATACTCTCCTTTAACCTCGTGGATAACAAGTTGTGAATCTCCATAGATTTCTAGGATGTAGACACCTAAGAGAATGGAGATATTTAAACCCATGATTAAGGCCTTGTATTCTTTCATGTTATTAGTACATTCAAAGTTAATTTTGAATGATAACAAAAATGGAATGTTCTAGGGAGGTATGATAATGACTCCAGCTCCTCCCCTTTCTTGGCACTTAGCACCATCAAAGAAGAGGGTCATTTTAATGGGGATGAAATCAGATTCATCAATGTTGTTGATGGATTCATCAAGAAAGAATTCGTGAGGTGGTTGATTATTTTAAAGGGGTGCATCATTGAGCTGATTTACAATGGATTGACCTTTAATAGATTTCTGAGATATGATTTCGAGGTCAAATTCAGTCATGAGAATAAGCCATCGAGTTATGTGATCATTATGATAAGGTTTAGCATGCATGGATTTAAGTGGATTAAAGTGGTGATGACATATGTCTTGTGATTGAGGAGATAATGTCAAAGTTTAGAGGTGGAAAATTATAACACACAACACAATTTTTTATCTTTGGTATAACGTGTTTCATATTCATGGAGTGTGCGACTAATGTAGTATACGGCCTATTCACGACCTTGATTATCATGGTGGGTGAGCATAGATCCTAGAGCATGTTCTGAAGTAGATATGTATAGATAAAATGGTTCCCCTTCATGAGGTGGAATAAGAATAGGTGGTGATAATAGATATTGTTTGATTTCGTCGAAGGCTTTCTAGCAATCAAAATCCCAACAAAATTCTATGTCTTTACGGAGAATATGGTGAAATGGTTGAAAATGGTCAGAAAGTTGTGATATGAAACATCAAATGGATTGTAATTTACCTTGAAGGCTATGTAGTTTCTTAAGATTGGATGGTGGAGGTATCTCAATGATTGTTCTAACCTTCGCTAGGTCAACTTCAATGCCTTGAATAGATATGATGAATGCTAAAATTTTTCCGATGAGGACACCAAAAACACACTTTTTAGGATTAAGACAAATATAAAAATGGATGAGATGAGAGAAGATTGATTCAAGGACATCAAGATGGTCTTTTCATGATTTGGATTTTTTACGAGGTCATCAACGTAGTCTTCGACAATTTTTTTGGATGAGGTTATGAAAAATGTATGTCATGACACGTTGATAAGTAGCCCCTGCATTTTTAATACCAAATGGCATGACACAGCTTTCAAAAGGTACCCAAAGGGGTGATGAAAGAATTTTTGTGTTGATCTTCAGGGGTGATAAGGATTTGGTTATAACCTCGAAGAACCATCCATAAGGGAAAGCATTTCATGGCTTGCTATTAGGTCTAAAAGTTGATCTATGTTTGGAAGAGAGAAATCATCTTTTGGAAAAATGATATTGAGATCCATGAAATATGTGCAAATGTGTATTTTTCCTGAAGCTTTGGTTATGAGGAATATGTTGAAGACCCATTATGGGTAGTCAATGGGTATGATGAAGTTAACAGATAGAAGGCATTACAACTCTTCCTTAACAAGGAGAGTTATATGAGGATACATTTTACAATTTTTTTGTTTAACTATCTTAGCATCAAGATACATGACTATGTTGTGTATGAAAATGTTAGGATCAATTCTGGGCATATCTCTATATGACCAGGTGAAAGCTTTGTGATATTTTGTTAAGAATGAGGTGAAAGCATTTAATTATTATGGATCTAAAGATTAACCGACCTTAATTATGCGAGGATTCCGAGGGTGCCTAAGTTACCGCCGAGGTTGGATTCGTTAAGGAGAGTTGGTTTGTTGGATGGTAGTGATTAATGAATAAAATAGTCTTCACTCCCATATGAGGAATGATATCCTGGTCATCCTAAAACCGAAGGATATCTACGGTAGGCAAATCCTCACCAACCATTTCTTGCAAAAAAAAGGGGTAATGATGCAATGGAGTGATTGGATTGATAAGTAAGTGGCCCTAAAAATATAACATTGATTAAAAAAATTAGGTGGGATGGGTATATTGTCATCTGTGTCCATGGAATCTTCATGGTTTCTCAACGATAATGGTTCTCGCTCGATGTAGTGGATTTTCACATTTCGGAGGTGAACCTTTTATAACCTAAACCATTTTTGTCATAGGATTTAAGGGAATTCAATGCGAGTTAATCATGGGTTCCCTATTCATAACACCCGAGGCCAAAACCTCTCCACGCACAATGATGAAGATACATGCATGCAAAATTTGGATTATTGAGGAATTTAAAATTTAATGTGAAAGGTATGACGTGGTGTGAATTAATGACATGGGATGGAGGATTGTCAAGTCCCCCATAGAAAAGGTTTGTTTTGAGATTATCTAAACCATAGGAGATAACATCTCCTACGTTTGGGTTATAAATGGGTTGCTTATCGTGGCGACCATATGTTTTGGGTGAAGGGATGGAGTTAAGAATGAATAGATGATATTCCCGAGAGTGAGATGTTTTAAAGCCTCACTAAGACATGAATCATTTGGTGACTTGGAACAATGAATAGATGCACTAGTGGATGATTCATTAGATGGCTCATAAGTGGATTTAGGTACTAAGATGTCATTTGGTCGATACATCATGTAGCAAGAAATGAATGGATTTGGATCAGTAAGGACATTGAAATTTTGCCCTTCATGTTCATATTTAAGATAATGATGGAGAGTGGAAAGAACACAACACATGGTGTGTATCTAAGGGTGTCCTAATAACATGTTATATTGAAACTCTTCTTCTATAATTTAGAATAGTTTGGGAAGGGTTTTGACACCGACTTTAAGAAGAAGTATGATGATGCCTAATGTGGGTGTGATAGTTTTTTTGAAGGATCGTAACAAAACCGAGAGTTTGGGTGATAACAAAGTTGTTGGGTAATTTGAGTTGATCAAAGGTGATGGATGATATGATGTTAATGGTGGAAGCGCTATCACCATTACCCTCTTGATGGAGATGTTGCTAATATGAGTAGTAATGAGAAGTGGTAGGTCATGGTCTTTTGGTCTGAGAGAGGGAATTTCAAATGGTTCAAATGATATAGTGATGGATGTTTTAAGAGCACCCACAAAATTTGTGAAAGGAATTGGATCATTGGCTGGTATGATTATGGATTGGAGGGCTTCTATCATAGCCTGCTTGTGAAAAGGTGATGTCTAGACTAGTTTGTATAGTGAAATCCTAACACGAGATTGGTGTAACTGTTTGACAAAGAACCTTCTAAATTGCATGGAAAGGGGGGTTATCGTCTTGTATGGAAATTTTGGCTTTTGATGATGGTGTTTGATTAGATTCCTCAGAGATAAGGAAATAGATACCTTAGGTTTATTATATGGAGCTGATAATTCAAGAGGTGTGGGTATAGAAATGAAAGTTTTACCTTTCTAAGGCTCACATGGTTCTTTGTCATAATTTTTAAAATGGGTGGTGATGTGTATAGTGCCACTCGATAAACAAATGTTTTAGGAATACATTCTTTAGATTTTGGAGATGATGATGATGATGTTGACATTATTTTTGATTGAGAGGGAAGGAAGAGTGGACTACCAAGTTCTTATAATTTTAAGTGAAAGGATCTATAATATTCTATGGAATGGCCACGTGTTCTGTGGTAATCATAGAAAATATTGAAGTCATACTAGGAAGGTTTCCATCCGTGATGATTAGATGGATTAGGAGGTGGTAATTTAATAAGTGACCATTGAAGGAGGTCATCTAGGATGGTGGCATAACGCCCCTTAGGTGTAGACGTAGATGGGGACAAGGTAGCATTTATACTATTCTCAGGAGGTAAAACAAGTTTTTTAGTCACGCTTTATTTATTCATTGGTTGTGGAGGATTTCTAGACGTTGCAATGAGTGGTGGAAAAATATCATGTACGGTGGTCATTGGTGTGGATAGTTGGACTGTGTGATGGGTAAAGGCCATTGATGAGGATAACTGGACTGTGCAATAGGTGAAGGTGAAGGACCTTGTATGAGTGGTTGCTTGGTGAGGATAGTTGCACCGTATAAAAGGCATAGGATATGGACTTAATGTAGGGGTTTGATAGGGGATTTTGATCCTGTAATAATAGGGTGATCAACAAGTATAAGGGAGTGAGGTTCGCGTAAAGGAATATAATCCAAAAAAATATATTGAGGGATTTTAAGACCTGAATAATACCCTATTTATGAGGTCCTTTTACAGTCTTAGATGAACTGGGTGTGGTTGATGAGGATGCAATGAAGGGTCAGATTTCCCTGAGATGGAGGGTGTTTTGGGTTGTTTTTCATATGTGGTTTTAGGTGTAATATTGGAAGATGTAGAGGATGCAGGTGTGGATTCGGTAATGTCATGTGACGAGGGTGTAGAAATAGTTTTAGTAATATTTTCAGTAGATCGAGGCTCAACAAATTTTTTGGGATCATTGGATTTTGGTGTTAATTCTACAGGTTTTGATTCGGTAAGTGACGAGGTGGACCGAGGGATAGGTTCTATATATTTTATTGTATTGATAGTGTGGAAAATGTTTATTTATTGTTGATCCGAAGATGAGGGGTGATTTGGAAAAGGTTTTAAATATGTCAAGATTTTGATTTAGGGGTGCGTTTTGGTTCTCTAAGTGGAGCTCACCCTTGTCGATCAAATCTTGAAGTACGTTAAAGAATGTACGACACCTTTCGATCTCATATCCATTAACCGTATGGTATTTACAATAGTCATTATCTTGATACCAAATGGGTTTAGATACTAATGTGTCAATGGGTCAAATAGGTGGGAGAGATATCATGTTGTAGGCAAGTAGTTTGTCAAAAACTATGTTATAAGTCTCTCCTATATGTGTGTAGTTATGTTAATGATGGGAACGATCAATAGTGGGTTTCTTGTTTGGAGTGGATTTAACTATGATGACATTGGTGGATGTATTTGAATTATCAAGGTTAGATATTGACTTGGATGGGAACTCAATTTTTGGATTCTTAGGACAAAGCTTAACCCTTCCATCTTCTAGAGCTCACAATTCCAACTTACGGGCCATGGTGAAAGCCTCATCAAAATTTTGAAATGATTGGATTTGTAATGTGGATGATATTTGTTTGGCACATGCATGTCATAAGACCTCGATTAATTTTTTTTTGGGTAATGTAAAGGATAGTTGATTAGTGACACCCCTCCAACAGGTGACAAAATCAATGATAGATTTATCTTCAAATTTTCTGATGGAATATAGGTCATTCATAGTGATTTTGTGGGCTATGTTTATGGGAAAGTGGTCTAAGAAAAGTTAGGAAAGCTGTGTAAAGGAGAATAGGGAATGTTGGAATATTGTTGTACCAATCTAAGGCGGGACCGATGAGGGACATGGGAAAGGTCCTCAACATCAGGTCTTGGTCATGCACTATTAGATAACAAGCATGACAAAAGACATGGATGTGTTGTTGAGGATCTTCCTTGCTGTAAAAATTGAAAAAATTAGGAAGTTCCTAGTGAGGTGGATATGGTTTATATGGTACTGAAGGATGAAAGGGATCATTGCAAATTTGATCATAAAAGAGCACATTCTTTGATGAGGACAACGCAAATTCGAGACTGGATATGCGGTTTAAAAGGGCTTGAGAGGGTCAAAGTTGAGTTTTTGATGTGAGGATGAGTCGTTGAAATGAGGATTGGCTAAGTTTTGAATATGTATGATATTGTTGAGGAATACCTTGTTGGTAGGGAATGCTTTGTTGGGGAACATCCTGTTGAGGAATCATTATCCAACTTTTCCCCTTGGGAAAAGTTTGATCAAACATGACCTTCCACACTAGAGAAATGAAGAGGTTGGTTTAGTCATGTGAGCCCACATTTCAAATCTAACATCAGGTTATAGGCAGGCTCAGAAATGGCAATGGAAGGTGGGAAAATGAATGGCCAATAGAGAAAAGAAGAAAGCTAACTCGGTAAGTCAAAATCGAGCCCAGAGTGAATCGACTCAAAGAAAGTTGAGCAGGCTTGGATGATGCCAAGTGTCTAACCATCGTAACTTCAAGAGTGAAAGGAGGGGGTAAAGTCTTGGAATCCCATAGGGTTTCCACATGGAGCTAACTACAAAGGTCCCACCCGAAAAGGGGTTTTGACATTATATATAGTGGGGCCCTTTACTCACCCAAAGGAATGAAGTAGCATGTTTGCAGATGATGCCAAGTGTCGGCACGTCACATTCCTAGGACCCTAAAAGGTAGAAAAATCTTAAGAATGCACGGGGCTTCCATGTGGATCTTGCACGGATAGAATCCAAACCCAAAGTAGTTTGGAAAAGATTGGTGGAAGGTCAATTCAATGAAAGATGAATCATGAAGCCCACTAAGAATTTTAAATTCTTAGATCTTTTAAAATATTATTCACTCAAGGCCCGAATTGGATAAGTATAAAAAGGCCAGCGGAAGCCTCCACGTGTCTCTTTGGCGCACCTTTGGTATGATTCTTCAAAGGCAGTCCCAAACAAGTGCAGTTCTCCACCCGGTCGAGCTCGAGAAAATTGCACCACATTGAAAAGTCTAAGCATGGGAAGAGCCAATGGAAGCCTCCACGTGCCTCATCAATGCAACTTCAAAGGTAAAATCCAAAGGCAGGTCCCTAAATGAGCGCAGCCCTCCATGTGTCTAGGGTCCCATAATGAAAGATGAATAATGAAGCCCACCAAGAATATTAAATTCTTAGATCTTTTGAAATTTTGTCAGAGCCCGCGTGGAACGCCTGACCTTAACCTTGAATTTTGGAAATCTCTCAATGTCTACTACTCAACTATGACTGGATATATTTAAATTAGTGGGACTAGATTCTTAAAAATAAAAATATATAGTCCACCATTTTCAAGGTTGTCAGACTTCTTACCTACCACCATAATGAAGTATGGGCTGCCTTTCTTTCCCAACAAGGAACAACACATGGAGGTATGGGTTTTTTCATAGAACCCATCACTTTTATAGGTGAATTCAATGCTCTTTTGGGGTGGTTGAAGCAAGATTCAATTTTTTCTCTCCTTTCTCTCTCATATTCTTCATATATATTATAAGGAGGGGAATTTTTCTAGAAGTTGGACATTTTTTTGCACCTTCCCTTCTTCTCTTCTCTGTAAGTGGATTTGTGGAGTTTCAAGCTTCCCATTCAAACTGTAATGCAAGTTTGTGCCTCTTGGCCATTGTAATGGACTGTATCAAATTTGTGGAGCAATAATACATGTCTATGGATGATCTTCAACCCTCTCTTGTGTTCATTGCACCTCTCTAATCTCCCATTACAATCTTGGTTATCTATGTATGGTGGTTGTATTACATTTTAATGGTTTATGTTTAATGGCAAAGCAAATGTTTAGAATTCCTTTGGTGCATCACCTCTGTTAGATTAGGTTTAATTTCTTACATATTATTAACTATCTCCTTGAAAAATTAGAGTAGATTTTAGAGTAGACCCTCTGTAAATTGTATGTGTGCACCTGAATAGAGGAATAGGAACCGACCTTCATCCGAAGAGCTTTCTTGATTGTAAATTACCACACTTTGGGAAAAGTTCCATGTTATGCAATCACACTGATGATCTCAACCCATCGAGTTGCAGACATTCAAGGGTGTTGTGATTACGCATCAATAGGAACATTTTTTTAGTAGGGGGTATTTTGTTGTTGGATGTTATATTGTGGAATTTTTGTTGAGGTACGTATTTTTGAGGTATTTTGTATTGAGGGATGTTTTTTTATGGTATATTCTATTGATAAGGAATGTTTTGTTGAGGGATACTTTGATGATAAGGGATGTTCTATTGTGGGATGTTTTGATGAGATGGAGAACCTTGTTGGGAGGCTATAGGTTATGAGGTTTGTATGTATTGATACTATAATGGCATTGATGTATGAGTGAGTGGTTGTGAATATGTGAGTGATGATGGAAGGAAAAAGTAGAGGTGGAAGAGGATGATGCCTGTTGCGGAATGCTTTGTTGTGGGATATTGTATTGTGGAATGTTTTGTAGAGGTGTAGATTATGACATGGAGATTAGTGGTTGTGATGGTTATGGTATGTATTTTGAAATAGGGTGAGTGCTAGCAATGACATTGGTATTGATCAGTGGCATAGTTGTAGGGATGGACATGGTGATGTTTTGAATAGGACTAGTAACATATTGGGAGGATACAATAGTATAAAAGGCCACGAAACTTAGTGGAGGTGTTTGTACTTGTGAGGAGGCTAGAGAGGTAGATGAGGAAGTAGTGGTATTGCTTAGGGGAGATGTGGAACCTGTAGAAGGACTTGGTGAGGATGTAGACTGTTAGGAAAATGTGTTTTGTGATGAAATCATGTGAAGGTCATAAATAGGGACTGAAGACACATCAGATGTCTCATGTTGGTGATGGAAGACTTTTTATTTGATGTTTTAAAGGGGTTAGTAGGGGTGGCAGATATCTCAGGTTGACTATTTTTTGGTGTTTCAGATTGATTTGAAGTGTATGGGTACAACTACCGGATGACCGTGTCTTTTTTTATCAATGAGATGTGCAATGAAAAATTAAGGATTGTAATTTTATGGAACGGGTTTGAGGTGTGAATGGTTGCATTTGAACATTTCTAGTTACTAGATAAGAATTAAGAGTGATAGGGTTTGAATCTATCATTTCTTCAAAGACAAGGTCTTCCTTATTATAGAAGGGAGGTTCGATGCTTCTAAATGAGAAGCAGGAGAAAAGGGGTATCATATTTCTTGTAATCTAGACATATGAGGTATTTGACCATGGTATTGATGTGGGGAATAGAAGATTTGTTGTCCCATTTCATCATTATAATTGGCCCTTGTTTCATTCTAAGTCTATTAGATGTTATAAAAGGTATTGGATGTAACTATTTGATAATATGAGGTTTGTTGTTGTGTTGGTGTTAAAAGTACTATAGGAAACGATGTAGTATAAAATGTCACATGTTGTTGAAATGTAGGTGGTGGAGTGGACATGTCTTCGTGAAGTTTGGTTACTAACTTGTTGTCTAGTAAGTACCACAAGAAATAAATATACAAACACCTAAAAAAATGAGAAATAACTAAACGGGTTGATTTACAAACAATAAACAAAAGTAAGAAAATTGTTTTGTATTTATCTTGATTAATTATGAAAAAGTGAAATGTGTAAGATGGTTAATGAGGGTCCTAGGAAATTTTCATCTATGGTTGGTTTTAGGAATTTTTAAGGGTGGAGTCCTTGATATACCCGAAGGTACGTGACGTCTAAATATATACTGCTTCCAAGACGGGTGTGTATATTGGGGCCTACCCCCTCACTTCACGGTCCCGCTGCGATAAGGAGTCGGGTGTTGAGCCAATATATATCGACAGACAAGAGATTATACTTGGATAAAACACCGATTTGGTTTCCTTGTTGGGTGATGAAATCCCAATTAGTTTCATCTAGGTAACATTGTTTGAATGTGTTTTTATTTATAAGTGGTTTGGTTGTGTGTGGGGGAGGATAAGTGAATGCAACGATTTTCTTTCCTAATTAAAGTTAGATGATCAAGAAGTATGAAATGGTTTGTTTTAAGACCCAAACAAAAATGTAAAATTGAAAGAAAATAGAATGTTTTAGGACTTACCGTGAGAGCGCTCTTTTTTATAGATTTTAGCAATTTTTTCAAAGTGAGCAAGCAAAAATCCAACCTATAACCAAATTAGAAGAAACAAAATATAGAAAGCAAGAAGCAAAAAATAGATTGTGAGATTATAAGAAAAACACACAGAGAAAACGCAGGTGATTGGCCCAAACACAAGTGATTAGGCTAATCACAAGTGATTATTACACAAAGGAAACAATTAGTATTTTATTGATGAAATGAAACAAAATAATAAGGAAAAGTGTCCCACTAGGCATGTCGATGTTGATGATAGTTTTGACTTCGCAGCTTGGTTTGGTATTATAATAGGGAAAAATCAGATCAACCTCGAATATGGTGGGGTTTCTAAGGTACCCGCGGGATGTGATAGGTGTTTGGTTGTTTGCGCTCCGTGAAGAAAAATTAATTAAGCTATTTTCCCTGCAATTAAACCTGCAAATCAAAGACACTACACAAAATGGAATTAGTAAAATAGGTAGGTGGGTTTCTTGGAAAAGGCTAGTTCCTAGAAGTCAAAGGACTTCCTTACATGGACGTCAACCCACTTTTAAAACATTCAAGTTTTATTTATGAAAAATGGATACAATATGTGATATATAAAAATGTGATCAAATGTATATCACTTATTTAGTTTATTACATATGTCAACCGATGAAAAATAAACAAGTCTAGAATCCGAAGTCGGAATCTAGGTTAGTATCTAGTTTTTTTAGAAAATAAGTTAGAGCCCACTAAATAGGCTAGGTCATCATCCTCAGTGAAGTATGAGTTGGGTTCTTTGATGTAATCATCCACAAAGAAATTAGAAATATCTTCCTCCTTGTCGTATTGGCGTGCGAAGTCAGAATCGTAATCCATAAGGCTGATCTCACTCCCGATCTCCGACTTGGATGTGGTTTTTGTGTCCTTGGATATGTCTAGTCCTACCTCGTACTAGTACTCGAACCAAGAAAGATCAACTTGGATTCATTGTACCTCATAGTATACTTCCCATAATTCTTTAGTGGCTTCTCGGATTATTTGGGTAGATACAAAGATGGTTTATATGTGATCAATGGGGGTTGCATGGATGACACATAGCTCCAAGTCATGTAGTAGGTCGTATTTCTCCCACTGTAAAGGGTGTTGGATGATCGGAAGTGAATTAGTGTTGGTGATCGATGATTAACTCATATGGCCATCTACAAGATCCATTCTTGGCACAAATATTAGTAACACAAAAGCATAAAATAATTGATAACAAATTCTAATGAAAAATGATTACTAAGTAGACAAAAAACATAGAAATCGCAGGTGATTAGGATAATCGTAGGTGATTCTGTGAAATATTAATGAGATCACAAAATAAATAATTTAATCATCTAAAATGAAAGTACAATCTATTAAATATAAAAGGAAGTAAATGATGGTCTGCTATGCTTGTTTTACGATAAAAAATGTGAAAAGACAATAATGAACCTTTGGATGATGAGGGATGATAACCAGCTGACTGTGATTGTGCTTGGATGATGAAAGAGCCCTCGAACATCTCCCAAAATTCTCGAAGGATGTGATAGATGCTAAATGATGTTGATGAGAACCTGGTAACACTTTTGAACACTTGAAAAGGCTCATGGAATTTCTTGAATGGTCATGAATGGTCCCGAAGAGAGGAAAGAAAATAAGTATTTATAGATCACCGGCATTCGAGGGAATCACCGACATTTTTGGGTAGTTAGAGTTAGGGTGAGATATAGGGGATAAAAATTCTATTTTGAACTTAGGTGTAGGGGATTTAGGGGAATCATAGCTTGATAACTTAGAGAGGTTGAGTGTGAGGGTTAAGAGGTGGATATAAGTAGTTAGGATAGAGTAGGGATAACTTGGAAGGTTTCCTAATTTAATCTAGCCCTAACTAGTGAGAAGTGAGAATTGGTTATAGGGATAAGTTAGAGGTGGTTAGGGTAATATTTTTAGAAGGTTACTTATTTAGACTAGTTATAACTAGTGAGTTAGGATGAGTTCTCATGGTGAGGTGTGAGGATGAAGTGGATTAACCAATTAATTAATTTAATTAATTAATTAATTACAAGAAGGGTAATGTAACTTAGTACATGTAAGATTATTTAATTAATTAAAGGGTTGTGGGGGTAATGACCTAGGTTTAGGGAGGTCATAATGACGTGATGACAAGTTTGATTAATTGAACGGATGACTTAAGTTGTAAAATGGTATGCAGATGGGAATATTTGTGTGAGAACGGAGTGTGTGATTTTATGGTGTCTACAACTTTGATGCACTGTTTAAGTTCTTAACTATTGCTTCATCTTCCTTTGAAGCATCTCCATAGGATAACAAAGAAGGATATGCAACTACCTTTCCTTGAACAAAATCTCAGCATCCATGTCATTCTCTTTAATAATCCACTTCAGAGTATTGTTTTTCTTGTTAACCAAAACAATAGTTGCTTAAGTTGCATTGCTGAGGATAAAATTTTCTTAGTTGTTTCCAAGTGAACTTGGAACACCTTTGCTTGAATTTTTAAGTTTTCATATTTCAACTGCAACAAAAACATTGAGCTCAATTAAAACATATTACTAAAATTTGAAACATATTACTAAACATTGAGCTCATATACTTACAACAACTCTATCTCTTTCAACATTTGCAATTTCCACTCGAATATTTTTCCTTTGACCATTTGTTGAAATATGTCTGAGCTTCAACGTTAATATTTTCTAATTTATTCAATAATTTATCTAAAACATTGTCTTGATAACTATTGCAATATTTACAAATCCGTCTTGTGCTTGGTTCAAGAAGACATCTATCTTAGTAGGATGATTTTGGACTGCAACATATAAATTATACCTTTGGCTATGGTTATCAAAATGATTCTTTATATCCTTAATTAACACTTTAGCCCTTCGCTCCCACTGTTTGAGCTGATTTAGTGTAGGCATAACATATTCTTAGACATGGGCTTCACAGTCATTAGCAATCAAGCTATCCAAATAAAATGTAGTTAATTGGTCACTATCCAAAGAGGATGATGGAGAGGATGGGGATTGAGGCTTGAGGTCCATGTGCTACCTCTTGTTTCCACTATGTTCCCCGATACTATTTGTGATTAAAAATATATATTAAAATTTGAAGTGATTTAAAAAATTTAAAATTGACAAGAAATTGATATGTATCAATGTTAAAATAAATACATCGAAATGAAAAACATACCTACATGCCCTAAATCATATCGCGTGTATCAAAAAAAAATGTTGGGTCATTGCTATCAATGCCCAAAAAAATTCATCCAAATTAATTTGATTTAAAACTAATTTTCCTGTTGTCTGGGAAAGCCACCAAAAGAGATATTAGGAAATTCAAAAGGAATGTTTAGTGTCCTGCTAGGGGCCGGAAGTGTCATGCATTTACCAATGGTATTTTTTCCTCTTGTTGGAACTTTGACTCGGAATGGTGGTATTGGTGGAGGAGGTGGCATCGTTTGAATAGACGATGATGAACTGGAATGCACTGTCAAGTCCAAGAACAAAATCATTACTAACTTATATAAAAATTGTTAAAAATTACACAAAAGAAACAATTTATACCTTGGTGAAAGGCAACCTGTATCAGCCGCGTATGAGTTTGAAATGATTTTGTTGGACCTGTGGGTGATTGGAGTGATGGAGTAGGATGTTGCACGTGCTGTGATTGAATAGATGCATGTGAATGAACTAATTGAGTGGGTGATAATTGTAGTGCTAAATGTGGAGGATAGTCCAAAGTCCCTGCAACATGTTAAATCAAAATGGTAAATGGTAAATACTAAATGGTAAAATGTAAAAAAACCAATATTGAATGTTAAGGGTATTACATCTCTGTCATTTTACTTGATTGAGGGTTAGGTGATGAGTGAGCTTCCATGTCGGATTGGGAATCTCCCAATGCCTCGGCATGTTGTTGGCCTCTTCCTCTTGCTGCTGATTTTTTTATGGAAGGGCCTCCAAAACATTTCTCTGCATAAGGTAAAGAGGAAAACAAAAGTGAATAATCAATAATCTTACTAACATGAAAATATAATTTATTAACATGTTGTTCTTCAATTGGAATTAAGAATTGCTTCATCTGGTCATTCATGCAAGGAGTGGGTTCACCTTTTAAATTATAATATGCCTTGAAATAAAGAGCAAGGATATAGTTAGTGGTACAAACAAGTGGTTTTTCAACAACTCCAATATTTGTAATATCAAATTTTATCTTATTCGACAAGTATGTGCACCAATCAAATTTTTTCTTTCATATCATTGTGAGAATGTAGGAAATAGCCCAATGGGGAATATTTGTTTGCCTACCCTGAAAAAAAATTATGGCTTGAAAAAAGATATCATGACAACAAGAAAATTGTGTGTAACTCCTTGTGTATCGACTCCTTGTCTTGATTTGTTGACATTTGCTGCAAAAAGTCATTAAATAAGAATTAACCACAATTTATATCAAAATTAAAATGTTACAAATTAAAACACGTTACATGTACCATCAACATGGAAATTGTAATAAGATTCAAGGAAAATCTTATCATCTTCTGTCAGAGTGGATTTGGTTGTAACAAGGGCACAATATTTAAAAGGAAGGCTTGTCAATCAATGAATATCACAGGATCAACACTGAATTTGAATGTACGTCCATCTAGAAAAGTTAGAATAAATTATCCATCTTGTGGATTAAATGACAAGAGGAGGTAGTTCAAAATGTTAGTATTTGTCTCAAACTGTGGCATGTTAACTAGTCCTACGAACCCACAAGCTTGTACCCATTCCTTATAACCTTCATTCATTTGCAAGACTGCATGAATGTGTGGGCACATTAATTTCATGTATTGAATCTTGGGTAGGGTGGTGTCCTAGTTAGATTGAGCTTCCATGACATAGACTATAGTTAAGAACTTATAAGCCCTTGACCATGTGAGAATCGAGACCTAAAGGATGAAATAATTGAATGAATCGAGACCTATAGAACTGGCCGTGACCGAGAGAATGATACCTATTAGAACTTTAGGTATTTGGTTTTTCAATGTTTTATTTTTTATCGCACCGAGAATTACAAGACCTATGAGCACTAGGCTAATGGAGAAAAAAGTTTTGTAAAGTGTGAAAATGAGGGTTAGCAGGGGTATTTATAGGGAATTATTAGGGTTCCGATATCGAGATGTGTGACAACTAATACCTAGAGATGCACCTCAACAATCTTTGGCACCACACATCAACAAACATAAACGTCATACAAAAACATTTTTTTTTGTCACATGAAAACAAAACTTGATGTCACATGAAATATTTTGTTGTTGTCACATGATAACAAAGCTTGGTGTTGCATGAAAACAAATTTTGTTGACACATGACATCAAGGTTTATCATCGCATGAAAACAAATATTTTTTTCGTGTGACATCAAAGATATATTTCATGTGACAACAAACCTTATTGTCATGTAGTAAAAATATTGTTGGCATGTGACACCAAGTTTTGTTGTTGCACAACAATAAGATTTTTTATCGCACGACAACAAAATTTGTTATCACACGAGCAACGATAACAACTTTTATTGTCGCACGAAAAAAAAATGAAACAACCTTTAGAAACTGCCAGGTGAAAATTTTGTTTTGAAAACCCAAAAAATTCACCTTTCCCATGAAAGTGGGTCCATGTATATTCGTTAGGGATATTCCAACTCCTATTTCCCATAGGCTTCTTAAAATGAACCCTGTTTGGAGGAGGTGGTTGGTATATGGTGGGTAGAGGCTCACAAGTGTGTACACGATATAGTGGAGAAGTCATAGGATAGTGATGAAGGACATGAAGAGATGTTAAAAGAAACATCAAGGTCCGAGTAATGCTTATTTGATAAAGAATCCAATACTATCTACTCTAATAGTCTAAAAGGTGGTTATACCACTCACTCAATGTACTTGATGTAGAACTCAAGTTTTAAGTACTTAGGTGTTTTATGAAAGAGCATCCCGTGTTCGATTAATCTTACACAATCTTGGATAAATGTGGGTATGCATGAGGATGGAGAAAAATGGAAGGAAAAAGGAAGCACAACAGAGTGAAAGGGTGATTGAATGAAAGTGTGTAAGGACTTTGTTTAATCAATAGTGGAGTTTGCAAAGTACACAAAAAGTAGAAGGGGTGTGTATAGTGCATGAGGTATTTTTAAAAATTGTAGAGTTGAGTGAGGCTCAAAATAATGATGCATGATGGTGTGCATAGGAGTTATAGTAGATTTTGGCCCATTCTAGTGACCGAGGTATGTAAATATTGTGATGGAGCTATGTATAATGGTATAAAGTTCTTAGTATGCGCAGATATTGAATGAAGGAATTCCAAAATAGTTTGATTGCGAATAAGGCACGTGGATGTTTAGAGAATGCCTAGAAGCTTAGAGATAGTGTGTGGAAAGAATGAGGTGAAGTGAAACTAAACATCGGATTGTGCAATAGAAGAGAAAAGAGGCATGGAAAAGGAGTTTTAGAAAAGAGTGTGCAATAGAGTTAGTAGTTGGAAAATAAGACAAAACAGTGTTAGAAGGTGTTTGCTAAGGAGAATGACTAGGATAAATGGTCGATGTGATGTTTCCCTTTTTATCCTCGTTGTATCCTTGGCACCATCTTTGTAAAGTTCCCCAATGCTTCCTAAGGTGATCCTTCTATTTCCTCAAGTGTTCCTTGGAATTTCAAGTTGTTTATTGACATGTTGAACTAACATGGTTGTTTTCTTCTTTTTTTCCTTGGTTACACCCATGAAAGTTTTCATGGGTCCCCTTGGTTACACCCCCTTCACCACCTTCACTGAAAAAATAATGTTTCATGGCTTTAAACATTAATATTTCACATATTGAAGAGGATGAAGTTATAGTCATATTTTGAAGAAAACAGAGAAGCTGTAAAATTCATAGGTTAGTGTTCCGAAGGCTAAAGGAATTTGGAAAGGAAATACATGGAGCAAAGGAGTAAAGAAACTTAGTGATTATAATGTTTCAAAAAAATTATTTATGCAAAACAAAGGGTGTAGTCCACTCAAAGCAGGCTTTACGATGTTATGAGCAAGTTCTATGAGGAGACACAAAGAAGAAAGAAGGTTGTCAAAATGAAACTAAGTATAGATGTCGTGCGATAAAGAACTTGATGTTCTGTAGGTTTCTCAAGGTATACTGCTCCACAGTGTTACAAAAACTGTGGGAAAACTAAACATGGGTGTGGGGAAAGAATGTTGAATACAAAGGAGGCCTCGTAGAATAAGAAAAAGTTTTGAAAGAATTAAAATATCAAACAAAATCCATGAAATGGAATGAACACTCAGAGAGTCGTGAATCATAGGTGGTTTGTCATGAAATATGTAGAACAAGGGTATTTTTCTCTGGATGATCAAATTTTCATTTTTTCCCATAAATTTTTGAATTATTAACCCATTTCACCTCAAATCAAGTGTATTAGAAATGACTTGAAAACCCTTTCTAAAGTGATCAATTTTGAGGGGGTGGTGGAGTATTTTTAAAACTGCAATTGTAGAATTTTTGGCTATTAAGCATCATTTTAAAGAATCATTTGATGTCATTTACAGTTATAAATCCCATAATTGACCCCCTCCACCATTAGATGCTTCTAGAGGGGCATATTCCTTCATTTACCCCACCAAACTAAAGTTTTTTTATCAAAACAATGGGGAATAAACACTTTTGGAATGGATAAATGGATAAGTATTAGCCATGTGTGAACGATCATACACAGGAAGGCATAAAGGATTACATGCAATAAGGCATGCACAAAAAGTAAGGAGTTGTGTAGAGTTTAGAAGAAATGCGTAGTACCATGTGCACAAATAGAGGATCATTACAGGTCAACGGAGGAAGCATTCATGTGAACAATAAATAGAAGCAAGTCAATGCGCAAAGGTGCACACAATATAGAGAAGAAGGTCAACAAGTGAGAGCTCACACATATGCATGCAAAGTTGAGGATTTATTTGTTTTCAGAGAAAGGCTAAAAAATAGGAGAAAAGTAAGATGGCATGATACGTAAGAAAAGTCCAGAAATAGGAAAACCAAGAGGTAAAAGAACATGCAAGAAGAATTATATTAATAGGAATTAAAGCATGTAAAATTTGAGCTATTTATAACTAGAACAAAAGTTAAAAAATATTTGTAAAAGCATGTAGCCTATGATTAACACGTCTATTTGAAAGGAAGGACAACCAGATTGTACCAAGCCAAGAACACAGATGCTAATCAAACACCAAGATCAATAAGATGAAAGTAATTTTCTAGAATAACTTTACATAAACCTTTGCAAACAAATGAGCAGCAATATCATATATTATTATGGAACTCAATGTAATACAATGAGAATGGGCCTTGCTTAAATAAACAAGGGATAACAATCTAAGAACCAGTCAAGGTCGTAGATCAAGCCATAAATCAAGGAAATAACTAGTCATCAAAGAACTAGTCAAGACCATAGATTTAGGAGAGAACTAAACATCAAAGATCTAGTCAATACCATATATCAAGGAAAGAACTAGTCAATACCACAGATCAAGGAAAGAACTATACCTAACAACTACATAATATCTCCTAATATATAAATAAGATAAAATAAATATCCACACACATAAGTGGGTGAGGATAAATACAATAAAGGTAAATAAAGTACCTAGGTGAACATGAGTTAAGGTAAATACCTACTCTAACACCCCCTCAAGTGAAGCTAGGGGCCAAAATAGAAGTGGCATGTCCACAGTATGAGTCTTGGAAACTAGGCCTGATGAGGTACTCATGTACAATAATTGGGAAAAAGGGACACCACAAGGTACCCAAAACTAGTAATAACAAAGTAAAGAGAGTAAAAATCCACTCCAAGGCATCCCAAGAAGCTTGGCTCAAAAACTCATACAATGTTGAAGAAGTTTGGTGTGCACTATGGTCTAAATCCACTGCTCAATCACAAAACTCAAAAACAACTGACACTAGGCTTCACCAAAATAACTCCATATAAGGAGACTGTCAATGGAGTGATGTCAAAAGTGCAAAAACAGCAACCATAATTTTATCAACTGCTGCAAATAGGTGTGTCACGATCCAAGAACAATAACCAAAGCAACAAGGCAAGGACACAAAATCAAGAATGTCATAATCCAAGAAAATACAAGGTAACAAGGCAAGGACAAAAACCCGAAGAAGAAGGATTAACACCAAACCCTCTCATACCGTTGAATGGGTGGAAGGACGCTACAAATTTGTATGAGTTGTCAAAACAACTACTTGAACACTGACAAACTAACCTAAGTGAAGATGCTGAAATGTCAGGTTTCTCAAGCATGAGTGAAGATGCAGAAATCATGTGTTGCTCATGATCCTCAAAAAGAGTCGAGCGAATAAACAAAGGAGCTCTATCAATGTGTGATTCCAATGAAGTATATGCACCAAAACCAATGTCATGGCGAAAATTCCACTTAACATGTGGAAGAGGGGAAACAATATCCTGTGAGTGTCTGCCAATACTTCCACTAGTGAAACCCATAAAACGAAGCATGCGAGAATGGAAGGCAATGGTATGCTTCTAAAAAATGACATGTAATTGAGTAGAAATAGGATACACAACATGTGGTACTGTAATAGGCACAAATGTGGAAGAGCATGTAGTAACAAGCCTCATAGGTTTAGAAGCATCAAGAGAAAGAACAGCTCAAAGACTAACAGATCAATGTTAGTGGGTACATGAGCAATAGTTGCAAGTGGACTAGGAGCATGGATATGGCTGTCCACAATATCATGGTGATGTTGTAGGCTAGCAAGTTGTTGCTACAAGGAGTGGATTATTATATCCTTATCATGAATGAGTGATTGTAGAAGATAATTTTGCTTCTTGAGTGATCTATTTTCTTCCACAAATTTTACAATATCCTCTTGAAGTCCACATACTTAAGAGAAAAGCATATCATTCTCAGAATCCATGATAGAGAAGAATGTAACTCCCAAAAGTTTAGGATGTCGGGCTCAACCGAAATTGTGTCCACAATTGATTACAACACTCCTCCATATTTGACACTTTATAATTATAGTGCAAGTCTCAAAATAAATATTTCCAATGGAAAGAGCATGAAAAAACAAGCACTTTTGCAAAAATAGCACTCAAAACCGAGTTACCGAGCAAAAGATACAAACTTTTCAATATTTTTCTCTGCTATTTATTTTAGCTACCACTAAAACAAAATAAAATGTTCTTACCTTCACCACACAAATAAAATAAAAGGGGCTGAGTTAAGCACCTAATAGTAGGAATCAAAAGATTTAAGCCCTCATACAACCATACCATATGACCAAGGGCTAAGGATTTTAATGGTGGTATGAATCTCGAGGCGTACTTGCATTTTACTACAACCACAAAAAACCACAAAAATGACTACCTCCAAAATGGCCAAGTTTATAGTTGATCTTAGGTTTTCCCACCTTACGGATCAATGGAAGCCTCATTTTCCCACCTTCTGGATCCAATGGAAGCCTCTGTTTTGCATAAAACCACACGAAACAACAAAATACGACCAAATCTAAAATATATGAATATATAAAAAAATTATTTATAAAATAAAACTTACAGATGGATGTCGATGAGCAATCTCCGCTCGATACCATGAAAGGAACAACAACTAGATCATACCAAGCCAAGAACACGGATGCTAATCAAACACTACGATCAATGAGATGAAAGTAATTTGCCGTAATAACTTTACATAAACCTTTGCAAACAAATGAGCAGTAATATCATATATTATTATGGAACTCAATGCAATACAATGAGAATGGGCCTTGCTTAAATAGGTAAGGAACAACAATCTAAGAACCAAAGGTCGTAGATCAAGCCATAAATCAAGGAAATAACTAGTCATCAAAGAACTAGTCAAGACCATAGATTTAGGAGAGAACTAGACATCAAAGATCTAGTCAATACCATAGATCAAGGAAATAACTAGTCAATACCACGTATCAAGGAAAGAACTATACCTAACAACTAGATAATATCTCCTAATATCTAAATAAGATAAAATAAATATCCACACACATAAGTGGGTGAGGATAAATACAATAAATCTAAATAAAGTACCTAGGTGAACATGAGCTAAGGTAAATACCTACTCTAACACTATTAATAGGAAAAATGCATGTAAACAAAGGAAGGGTAAGTCCCCACAAAGTGTATAAATAAATGTTGGGATCATTATAAAAGGAGGGCATGTAGGAAAGAGTTTTGAGGCTGGTGTGTGTGACAATGCAAGTGCACATGATCTATTCTATATGTGTGCATAGGTTCAATCCATGGATGTAATTAAAATATGAATGTAATCAAAGTTTGTTATGTAATGCATAGTGTTTATGATGGAAAATTGTGTGTCGATTACAAATATCACTAGATCTGAGTATGGTGTTATGGGAGTTCAAATACTTTTTATGATTGTCTATGTTGAATTATTTCCATATTATATGCGTTTCCATCACTTATTGTGATAGAAATCTATGTATGTTCTAACCACATCTTGATAAGTGCTTAAAGGAGGGACTCAGTGATTTCGCGTGCTTGGGGTGAGCATTCAAACCTTATCAGGATGAAGTGCCAAAGACACATAATTAAGCATTGGTTAAAAAAATACTACATTTTGGTTCCAATGTTGGGACCTATGTTCTTTCTTCTCATTAGGATGTGGTGCACGTATGGCGTTTGGGCTATCTTTGGAGAATATTGAGCTTTGAGTGCATGACCACCAAGATGCATTTTCTCAAAGATACAACACTGGACCATATTTTAATGCACACAAATGGGTGGAAGATAACCTCTATGATTTCTTATATGAGACATTCTTCATCTTCTTTCTAGTAGAGTTATACCAATGGTTAGTGGTTTATGTGCGTAATAAGGGTTTCCATCTAGAAAGAAATAAAGTATGGAGCCAGGACAACTATCAAATGCTTGTTGATTTGGATGAGCTATGAAAAGATATGTAGATTGTAGGTGGGAAGATGTGTTGTGTAGTTATACCCTAGAGTACGCAATCTCAACATACTCATATTTAGAAGAAGCAGAGTTATGGTTTCTATGTGAAACTAGAGGATCATACTTATGCGCTCTACCTTTAGCAATGAAGATCTTGATGATTGATCTTGGGATGGAGAACTAGCCAAAGTGGAAGTCTAAAACTCTACCGCATAGGAGCAAGAAGTAGGTCCTGGGAAGGATGACATTAGTACAAGTTGAAGAAAGGGAAAAAGAAGAAATACTACATAGGTATAATGATGCATGAGAGAGGGTAGTTGAAGAGGCATTGAGATTAAGGGGAATGATGATGAATAGTAGTGATGAGAACCTTGCAGAAGGCAAGGGACCACAAGATCATATCTTACCAAAGATTGGGAAAGTGCAAGAAAAGGACCCCTTCAAGATTTGATGAGAGAAATTTTGAGGAGAGATTAAGAACTACCGGTATACATCCTGACCTAGCCTCACCACCTAGCCTGTGCATGGTGCTTGAAATCTGGATGTTGTTATAGAAGATCATCCTAGTGAATGTGAGGAGGAAGGTACTCAAGTATCACCACATTGGGTTGGAGATATAGGTAGGCATGTATTGGTATCAACTTAGGAGGCACAATAGATTAAGGATGCACATATGGTAGCACAATAGGTGCCCATGTTTGGTTGAATTTTGTTTGGAAGCATTTTGGTAGGCACTTCCTCATGATATAGAAATGGGGCGTGACCCATTGGGAGTACTCATGTTCGTTGAGTTATAAGATATATAGTTAGTGTGAAACTTATCACTACTATAGGGATGCAAATTAGTACTTCTATAGTTTCCCAAGTCACGACAGAGGAGGCTTGGGAGGTTCAGGACGTCCAACGCGCAAAGGAAATCCTAGTTGAGCCTTAGGTTCGAGATCTGGCCCCACTCGGGATAAGGACCAAAACCCTCACAAAAACTATAGCAACCAAAGTAACATACCCTTGAGATATTATTTGATATGTCTCTTCACTTACCGAGTATAGAGGTGTGGAAGATGTAGTTGAACATGTGCACAAGTGTGAGTTATTATGGAGAGCCAAGGGAATAATGGCTCTAGATCGTAAGGCAAGTCAACTTGCAACCACACTTTAGGGAAACACATAAAAATGGTATAAAAAGTATGATCCACACCAAAAAGTGGTGGATTATGATTTTTTGCACGCCACCTTTTAGATAAATTCCATATACTCAAGTTTGAGCAGCAAAAAGAATTAGCACGTTAAAGGATATTAAGCGGGCCTATCTAAAAGTGCTAGGGAATATGATGTGTTTTTTTAATAATTTTTATCTAAGATTTCCTAAGATATCCACCGAGCTAGCATGTGCATTGGTTTTTTGGAGGCTTGTTGACGCCTTTCTAAAGGGAAATATCACATAAGACATTTACTAATACACGCAAGGCCTTGGAAGTAGTGTTGTGCACTAAAGAAGTTAGGAGTGTAAACACTAAAGTGATTCCATTCCTTGAAGCTGAGATTATAACAATGGATACCAATTTGGAGAAATTATATGCTAATTCAGCCCACAAGACATGTAGTGGATTAGGGTGTACTGATTGTGAGGTGGAAGGACATATAAAAGATAGTTGTTTACGTAGGAATGTGTGCGTGTTTTTAATATCCTGTGATGTTTTTCATAAGAATCATGATGTCTATAATTGTCCACTCTTATAACACGTGACTTAGAATAATGTCTCTGTATTGCAAAATTTTGATGTGCACACCCATGACATAACCAATTGTCACTTGATTGATCAAATTCACGAGGCTTATGAAACAAGGTTACACCATAACAGTGTGGAAAGTAGCTCCTAGACTCAAGAAGGGTAGACCATTGAAGTGCACAATAATGGGAATGGAGGATTTCAAGGTTGTTACATAAGCAAAGGCCACAGTGGTCATGGAAGGTTTGCTTGTGGTACATATTATACATGTAGATCACCGATCATTATCAGTGCAAATTTATGAACAATCAGGTATAGTTATATCATGGAAAGACACACACGGTTGAGGATTGTCTTGATTTGTATGCCCACATGTGTAAGAATAATAGAAAGGATAAGGGTTCCACTATGATTAATATGGAACATACTAAGTAAGGATAATGGTCACCTAAGAATATGGTTGAGATTGAACTTCAACCCTTATGAGTCTCTACGCTCGTAGAAGCAGGTGTGCATGCGAGAAAGGAAATGTGAAATCACTCATTAGAAGGGAGGAAGTTGTGCATGTGAAGTATCCAGATATAGCCCAACATAAGGAATTTTATCAGAGACCATGGGAGTAATCAGAGAGCTGCAAGGAGAAATATAATATTTGAAAGAATAGACACACAAGAGGGAACATGTGAGGAGTACTAAGTTGCCACATCAGGATGTTGATGATCTTATAGGTATGTAGAATGCTGCAGGAGGAGAACATAATACCTCTTTTAGGAGAGTGGTTACATGACAGGTGCCATACGTAGGATTAGAAATGGAGCGCCGATTATCTATGCTAATTTTCCACCAAGACCATGAATATGAAAAATATATTACACTGGATGCAAAGATCAATGGATGGTTGATAAGTAATATATTCTCATAGATAATAGTGTGGAGTTCAATGTTCTCACCCTTGAGTCCTGGAACATAATGGGAAGGCCACCATTAAATACATCCTCAAATGTGTTGTATATGGCTAATAAGACAAGGGCCATGCCCATTGGGATATTAAAGGATGCTTCTATTACTATTCAAGGAGCTAAAGTTGCAGGTGATTTTGAGGTACTAGAGTGGCATAAGTAAATAAATTCCATGTGCTTTTAGATGACCTTGATGTTATGTTAATAATGATGAATTTCACTTCAACAAGAGGTATATAAGTTTTTAGAACAAGGATGAGTGCATCATGATATTTTTGGATGATATAAAGGTTACACCTTATGTAGAGCCCATCAATGAAGAGGACCTTAAGTATCACATCTATGCACATACAATGCATGACCCTGAAAATGTGGATCCATCAAAGGAGGGTGTGATTTGGTGGGAATATTTACAGTTGCTAAGTAAAAATACCAGTGTGGCTTGTGAAAATTGGGCCCATGACACTTATGAAATTTTGGTCACGAGGCACTTGTAAGAGTGATAAGGATGGTTAGGTAAAACCATCTTTTCAAAGTATACAGGGGAAGAGAAGACTAAATCATTCTTATGAGTGATGGAATAATAGTGGCACAAATGAAGGTGATAGGAGAAACATGATGCTATATACCTTATGAGGGACAATAGTGCATTGGTGGGTCACACAAAGGGACAACTTACTTTTCTGGCACAATATCAAGGTAGCAGTAGTCTTGATAAGATTTGTTCAAAGCAATATTCCTTCTTTGGTACAAGAGTATGATGGAAAGACTTCTCCCATGTTACACGTTCAAATTTTTGAAAGGAATTGGATGCACGGGCAAGATGTTTTGCCACCATCTCTATGGGTACATATTTTTTAGTCTAATTTTTAGGGATGCACGTGAGCATGCTATGTACATGTTGAGTTGAATCTGGAGACAATAAGTTGTTGCGACCTGACTAAAGGTATTGTTCATACTTTTTATTAATTTTCTACTAATCCACTGATTAATAAACCCTTGTAGATTATGAGGCTCATAATGTTTTGGGATAACACAAAGGAAGAGGAGCTTATGATCCCATTATTTGGTGAATCTGACACTTGAGGCATGTGAGGACTTGGTAGAAATAGAAGAGACATAGTTGCGACGTGTGGATAGAAATAGAAGAGACATAGTTGCGGCACGTGTGGAGAGAAAATGAGAAAGGTAAGCTTGTTTACTTATTAAATTATGAAGAAGTAGAGGAACTAAATATTGATTCAATAAAATCTGAAATATTTTATTAAGAACTGATTTTAGAAACTGCTACAATGATGTACAATAAGATACAAATTCTAAGAAATTTTAGAGATGTAACTATGAAAGAAAATGAGAAAGATAGGGAACTTATCTCAAGTGTGTTTGGCATGAGAGGAATGATGAAAATGTTTTGTAGAGTACTTGGGAATGCTTGATAAAAATTCTATAACGCATATAATGGTCGGGACATGGGTACCTAAGTAGGGGTGATGGTGCTTGGGTCACCAAATAGCTCTCCTAGTCACCACAAATCTACGAAAAAGTTAGAACTAGATTTCTTTCATGTCTCTAGGGTTTTTCACTTGTTTGTTGATGATCCCCGTGTGTTACACTTGGATCATCGAGGAACCTATAAATCTATAACAAAAACAATCTCCAATAAAACCCCCAAACTACATCGAATTCTAAAAAGACAGATGATGAAAAATGGGGAGTTAGACTATCCTCAACTATCAACAAATTGAACTTATGATCGAGTGATACACTACATATCAAAATCCATGTAGTTTTGTGTCTTTGTGTGTGCAATAATACTACTAGGTTTCCCTCACACTGATGACACCAAGATATTAGGTTATAACTAGATAGAATGCAAAAGTGTGGGATGGAATTCAACACTTCCCCTTCCTATGCGCAGTTGTATGCGAGAGTAAAAAATCCACAAAGGAGTAGTTCCTTTGATAGTATGTAGATAGATAGCCCTTGAAAAATTGTCCAAAATTATAATGGTATGTATGTTATGTTTATATAGGGATCTCTTGCTTGAATTTCAACACTAGTGATATGACATCCCGAATAGGACATTGAGATAGGAATAAGAAAACCAAAAAAACCAACTACAAATGTCAAAAATGTGATTAATAACAAAGAGGGCATGAGCGCCCAAGTTGGACATGAGTGTGTAGGTGCTAGTGTCCAATCTTGGGTACTAGTTTCCGAGACTACTAAAAAAATGTAAGAAGAGTGAAATAAATGGATCCCTATGACTTGACTAGAAATGGGTACAGAAGTGAGAGAGGTGAGAAATAAAAATAAAAACACTCAAAGCAAGAAGATAGACTAGGTAGTGTGTCACCAGTGAATACTTTTCTTATGCAAGATCCATATATAAAACAACATACTTTATGGTATAGTAAAATATTATCAAGTGTGTGATTTTATGTCTACATTTTCCCCCCTTTATGCTATTTAAATGAAATTTAAGTAGTGTAAAGTAAGGAACATACTTGTGAAAAGTCTAGAGAATCCATGTTGTAGAAGTACACACAAAATAAGAACATATATCATGGAGGACCATGGATCAAATTTTTGGTCCATGTGGCGTAAATGGAGATAGCGAACCATTGTAAAGAGGACTTGGAGAAATTAACGATTTGATTTGGAGTGATTTGGAGATTTTCAATTTTTATCAATGAATATTTGAGGGGGAAGGCGGTGATCAGTTTCAAAACTAATTTTAATGTGTAAAATTGAGGATTTGGGTGTCCTACCACCAAAGGAAGATTGTTAGGGAGAGAGGTATAGTTTTAATCTCAAACTTTGACTACATACTTACAAGGTTCAGCCTGCAGATGGAAAAAAAACAAAAAAACTCATTTCGATCCATTTTGATCCAACAAGAATAACCCATATAGGAGTAGTATAGGAAAGATAATGGTGTCTCATTTCCCCCACTCCATGGGTGTCACCAAAAATGCATATGAATTCTATGTTAGGTCATCTGGAAGTGATAGAAAATGTAAAGTGACTTTCCATGTTAGGTCATCTGGTTAGTAGTGATGCAACTCCCAAGTTAGGTCATCTGGGAGAAGTAGTAAAATATGATGTGTTGTGTTGATTGATTTATTTGATTCAAGTAGTAGAAAATCATATTAAGATCAAGTGTATAAGGTAGATTACTCATGGAGATATTATTTTCTTTCCAGATTAGGTCATTAGGGAGAATCACTAGAAAGTGGTATGCAATGTTGCATAATGTACGATTTTTTTATAATGACAAATTATAAATGTGAAATGATCATGTAACAGTGTGAGGGGGATCATAGAGTGATCCCAATTATATGGCCCCCTTTTAGAGGAATGGGGAGTGATACTAAGAATGAACGTTGAGCCAAAAGTAGATGTGAAACGATGTAAGAGTGATTAGAACAAAGGATAATAGGTGTCGTAAAACCGTGTATATCAAGTGGAAATTTTTCTAGATTGGAATGTAATGTTGTGAAATATGTATCATACGATAATAAGAGAAATTCTAAATTGAATGGAGAAAATAGGAAGAAAAAGGAGCAATTTAGTTCAAAATATGAGTGAAAATGTGTGGCGTGTATTAGTTGGAAGAATATGTGCAAATAGTAACTATAGCCAAGTGAGAAATTGAAACTTGCTATAAATAGTAATAGTAAAAGGTGAATAGTAACTTCATTTGAACCTTGAGTGAGTGTGATTTTGAGCTCTGAGATTGTGATGATGCTGTAAATTAGAGTAGAGAGATTGAACCAATTCGACATGGTAGCTGTGGCCATGGCATTGCACATGAAAACTATGTTGTAAGTATGATTATTTTTCAAAATTTTGTAGAAATGAGCAAGTTTTTGTGAAATTTTGTGAAATTTGAGTTTTTGAATTTTAGGTGTTTCTGACTGGGCAAGAGTGGTCATGGTGCTAATGTCCTTTGGGATGTCGAAAGCCCAAATCTAGGCTCTAATGACATGCTCCTAAGCACCTACATGCTGATCCCGAGCGTTGACAACATAGGAGGGTATTTTTAACCCAAAAAGATTCCAATGTGAAAATTTATGCTTAATAATGTTAGTAGTAGTAGTTAATTTTACATTTATAAGGGATGTTAAGGTTACATTTTTATTGGTGTTTTGTGTTGTGTAAAGGGATATCCATTCGAGAGAGTTTCTTGAGGTCAACACTTGAGTACACTATTGGGATTAGGCCTATCAGATGTAGAGTGGGATATACTAGACCATGCTTTGGCTTGCGGCACATAGCTAGACTGGGGAGGTACCCCATAATATGTCGATGATTACTGCATTGTGTGAGAGGTGGTGTGTAAATACTTGTACTTTTTGGTTGCTGACGAGGAGATGACTGTGATCCTAGAGGATGTATATCGCATATTACGACCGACAGTTGTTGGAGAGAGCATCCAGTGATGGAAGTAGAGGATGCTCGAGACATATGAGAGTAGTTAGGTGGTATTTTATAGGGACACAAGTACAAAAAAATACCCATATTAGCTTGGATTCCATTCTCGAGATCGGGTGTTCTATGGTTGTAGAATTTTATAGTAGTCGTTATTGCTTCATTGATGACAATAGAGGGTGGAGGTGTGGGAATCTTGTATAAGATGTATGATATCTATTGTCGTATAGAGGGGGTGGTATTAGGTATGCATGGGCATGATGTGTACTAGCGCATTTTTATAGGGACTTATACAATTTCACTTAAGAGGACCATGGTGGTGGGATTCTAGCCACCACATTATTACATTTATGGTCCTATGAGAATATTGTGATACTAATGCCACTTAGTGGGTCATGGGCCGATTGGGCTGGGCTAGGCCCGAGATATTTATAATGAGGTGGACTGGTGGTACATAGAGTAAGAGACTAGATACTACTACTTATAAGTCCATGTTGTATTGTATGGGGCCAGAGCCCATTATATGGAGGCCATATCGAGAATATAGAGGGTGAAAAAGGATGGAGTAGAGTTATGATATATCTATCATACAATGTGGTTGGAGGATCAATTTCTTGGGGTAACTAAGTTATTTCAGGTGGAGCGCATATCACGTCGGCTTTTTTATTTCTCAAGATGTGCCCCCAGCCATATATAAGTGTGTGCCACTAGAGTGCCAAGTAGACCAGGGGGTAAGACCAGGCCCTAAAGGGGCATAGTTATCCCCCGGTTTATATGAGGTAGATGTGTTAATAGAGTGATACAGTCGATGACACATGATTTATTGAGGCATATAGTGCATGGTGGGTAACACACTCGATGGGTGTTATTGTTTTATGTTGTTGTGGCTATGGTAGGAGCACCTCCAGCTAGAGGAGTATAGAGGAAAGCAAGTTCCCCCAATAGTGATGGTATAGCGGTGGAGATAACAAAGCATGAGTATTTGTGTATTTATAGTGATTGATTTTTACTTACCTATTTTATTGTGTCGTATCATGTATAATAATTAATGTTCTTTTTGAATGATTGCAAGGGATGATTTTTAGTCATTGATTATTGATACATCAATCCAAACATTGACATGGAATGTCCCTACCGATGTGATTTTGGTGGTGGGATGTTGGAGCGAGTAGATGCCATTGCAGTGAACATTACCATTTGTTTGAGCCAGTGGTGATAACAACAATGACATGTACCATATTTTTGAGTGAGTGAGATGAGGCTCGGTGGAGACTCAATGAGCTAGGGACACTTCAGTGGAGGAGTCCTAGCGTAGGATGTGTTCACAAATTATGTAGAGCTACAAGGGTAGTTTGTGGAGAAGTCGATAGATTTGGCCTTATTACACACTCAAATGGAGAGATATAGGGGTTGCGACTAGCGGCATAGATTGAGCGGTGAAACATATTGTTCTAGAGCTCCCATAGTTGTACATAGTGATAGTGATGATGATGTATGACATGTATTAATGTAGCGATGTATGTGGAATTTCCACCCAAATGATCATTGTATTGTTATAATTATGATTTCGAATATATATATATATATATATATATATATATATATATATATATATATATATATATATGGATGATTGATATAATTGTGTTCTTTTGACATTTTTGATGTGATGTGATGATTTTTGGGTATATGTAGTTGTTTTATTTGTGTTGCATAAATGAGTATATTGTTAAATGGATGATGATGTTGATTAGTTCATAGATAGATGAGTAATAAAAATAGATTTTATGTATGCATAGAGATGTGATAAATGGAAATATATGTATGTATTAGATGAATAATGTGAACAAAGTAATGTTTTTTTGTTGTCCTATGTTTTGTAGGGAAACATTCACTAGAAAACAAGACAACTATCCCACAGTGTCAAAAAATTTGAAATTCATACGTTCCCAAGACACCCCTAGGTTATTTCATCCACAATACCATCCCTATATTTTCATTAAAGTTACCCCTAAGTGATTTTCATGTATCCCCTAGGTTATTTAGGAAGCAAAAATTATTCAAGGAATTTCGGAGCAAAGTGTTTAATAATGGAGTTTTGAGCCATTTTGAGAAGGGATATCATCAACCTTCCTATGAATAGTACATCATCCACAGAGAACATATACAAAGCTAAAACCCATCATGGAGGATTATTCAAGAGCTAAAAAAATTTGGAACTGATTTTGGAATATTTCGGGAAGTTTAAGAGGTTTTGGAGCCAATTTAGCGAAAGCAGTTTTTGGGCCCAAGGAGCCTTCACCGCAAAAAGAGGAAATGAACTTTAAATAAATATTTTGGGATCTCCACATGATTTTCATGACCAAAAAAGTACCTATGGAATTATTTTCAATACTCTACATGGTGGAAAATATGGGACATCTTGAAACCCCATGCATTTCTCTAGGCAACTCATTCTTTTGGCACATAAATAATAATCCCAGAAAAAGGATAAATTTTGAGATGTTTCAGTATGATTAAAGACTTTATAACATCACCATTATTATCATAAGGTGATTTTCATGAAAAATCATTTAAGGAAGTTCCCAAAACTCATTCGTGAGCTCAAGTTATGATCTTCACAAGTTGGCTCTCAAGGTATGATCTTCGATACTTAACCAAATTTCTAGTGGGACACGTGGCACAACATGGATAAGGTGAATTTTCATGTTCCATTTTCACCTTTTCAAAGGAACATGAGGGACATAAAAATTTCCCCATCCTCTTTGTTACCTTTTGTCACACATGCGACCATCTCCCGCCCCTAGGTGCTCCAGTTTAGCCCCCTCTTCCACTTCCATTAACAAATTATCATTTGCCACTTGTCTACATGATGAGGGAAAGGAACATATGTATGTCCCTATTACACAAAATAAAAGGTAAATAAGGTTCAAAAAAATGTTCCCTACCCTTTTCCCTCTCATTTCATGCTATTTAAACATGAGGACTTAGTCATTTCACCATTCTTCATCCCCCACATTTCCAGGATGTTTTCGAATGCTGAAAATTTATTTCCAAAGATTTAATCCACCATTTTTCTTCAACAAAAATATTTTTCATACTACATGATATGAAAATAAATAAAAAACAATAAAAACAAGAAAAAACACTGATTTTTGAAGGCTCTAGGTTTGTTCTTTGCCAAAATGACTCAGTAGCTGCGAAGTGAAAAATATTCATAACTTGAAGACCGGTGCACAAATTGATATGGGATTTTTGTGATAATCCAAATTTTCATAGGCCATTAGAATCCAAGTGAAATATTACACAAAAACACCCCAAATTATTTGCAGTGAAGAAACCCTAGTTTCCTTGCAGTAATTTTTTTGAAATTTAAAATCTCCATTTCCAGGCACTGTAGACTTGAAATTTTAGAGTGCATTGAATAAAAAAAACCCATATCGAAAATTTCATCTCATCACAAACCAAGGCCCAAAACCCAATTTCAAAAATAGTAAGCCTTTCTACATGGGCACTGACTATTTTTTGTAATTCATCATCAAAGGCATTCTGACAAAGACAACATGCACCAATGATAACCTAAAGGTCAGATTGATTGATCAGTGCTAGAAATGGTGAAAATGGCCACTTACTAAAACTAGTAAGTTTCTTACACAAACAATTGACATTATTAGTAACTCACACAAGAGAGCATCCTAGGTGGGAGAAGTGTGCATAGGGGCTACTGAGAAGACTAATCTCACTGGTGCGGTCAAAAGGGGAAAAAAATCACAACTTACTAAAAATAGTAAGTTTCTTGTACATGAACTTACTATTAATAGTAAGTCATACCAAACCAACAGCTTCTACGAGAAAGAGTGCACAAAAGGGTAATCATTCAAGATAAAATCACCAAATTGGGTCATGAGAAGTGAATGTTGACACTTACTAAAAATAGTAACCCCCTTGTTCCAAGTATAGTAAGCGCTCCGAGACCACGAAGTTCAAGTTCATAGAAGGGGCATTCTTCATTGTAAATCAACGATGTACTCATTGGCTCTCATCGTCTACTTGATCAGTTTATGCGAGAAAGTACATCATTCCATGAGAAATCTTTATCAGCAAATCACGAGAATGTCACAAATTATCATCACGAGCATTATCTGCATGGGGCATATTGAATTCACTTATTAAAATCTCAAACAATGTTTTTAAACACTCATTCGACGTTTTAAAGTGTCTATGTATCATGTGCAAAGGAACATTTGTGATCATTGTCAATAGAAGGGCAACGTATTTAAAGGTAATTAAAGGAATGGTAACTTTTCATGGATTGTTAAGGAAGATTTATTTCATGTTCAAAGGTGACAATTCATCATGAAATTGGAGCATTTAACTAATTTACCTACGAAGTTGATCTAAATCAGAGGCGGAGTGTTCTTCATCCATGTTGTAGAGCATACCCACCCTCCTTCTCTCTTTCTCCCTTTTTTCTCTCTCCTTTCTAATTATTCACTGGGCTTCATCATTATATTTTGTCCTATTCCCTTAAGTGACCTATTTTAAATTTTTAGAAGTATTTTCTCAAAATTATAAGATAAATACTTAATTAATGGCAAACAAAAGGTCACAAGTGGAATATGGAAAAGAAGAGTCATATGAGGGAGGTGAAAGGTCAATTCACATGGCTATATATTGGGATGACCTCTCAATTCCAAAGGATTCCAAGACTTTGAATACTTTCACACCGTATAAATTGTGAAGTGTAGTTATCGAGCTTTGTATTAATGCACAAAGAATAAAAGATACAATTTCTCCCACTTTCTCCTTTTCCCTTGCTTTGTACAACTAGTGTAAATTTCAATTAAGGAATAGAGTTTCTACTTTCCAAGATGTATGAATGTGTGTAACTTTGTATACATGGTTTCCTCTCATCGTTGACATGATAAACATGGTTGTTATAGGCATCTCATGGTTCTTCTATTTCCCTCTTTTATACACTTTGTAAGCATATTGACATAAGATCTTTGTATCTTTAATAGATGAATATGATAACTTGGTGTCTCAATTTTTCCATCTCACTAGATAGATTCATTGTGTTTCCTCTATATTGAATGTTGAACTAATCCAGTTACTAGGTGTGAGATCTACAATCTACTCACAACAGTAATCTTCCTTTCCTAATTTCCATTCTTTCCCCTCATCACTGTAATTTCCTCCCTTGTACCCCATACAAGAAATTTTCCACAGATTCAGTGGAGTGTTCATGTGTGATCCCCAACCAATTTGGCCACCCACAAAATTTAGATAGGATTATGATTATTTTACTTTCAATAATGGTAGTGTACCATTCAATGCAGAGGGGTGTAGCCCTATGAATGTTGGTGGAGACACCTAATTTTCCATATTGACAAATTTTCTCACCAACAATTTTCAGCAACTCCACTAGGGAGAGATTTTCCCAAGTGCAACCAAAAATGATCTCTGCCCAAAAAATCAAAAAATACCAAAAATAAATACTTTAATGATCAAAAGCCTCTTTATAGTCCTGATTAAGAAATCTGCAAGTTTCAAGAGTTGAAAAGATTCAGCTGAAGTGGGAGAAATCATGGCGGACGAGGAAAGAGAAAGACCCTAACCCATTGTTCCATGGGAAATAAATACATGACCACTCTCTCTTACACCTCCTCTTCATGATCTACAATGTTTTCCCGCAAGAAATTTCCTAATTTTAGAGGAGTCAGTTCTCAACTCCCTAAGGAACATGTGGCAACTTTTATCACCGCAAGTGATGTGATGGGGATCAAACATGAAGACATATCTGTTATATTGTTCATGAATTCATTGCAAGAAAAGGTGGCTAAATGGTTTTATATGTTACTCGCAAGGTCTATCACTTGTTGGGAGGATATAAGAACCATATTTGAACATAGATTTAAAACTACAAAATACTGCCAAGATCTCTTGGTTCAACTGGTACAAATGAATAAGGAGCCTAAAAAATCTATGAGATACTTCGTAGCTAAATAAAACCGGTTAATAAGAACGATCCCGAAAGATGTCATTCATTTGGAGAATAACCTGAAGAGATTATTTATTAGTGCTTTACAACCCGAAGTTGGATTCTTCCTTAGAAGATCACAACCTAGAGATTTGAAATAAGCACAAGATTATGCTATTGAAATGGAAGATGATCTAATCTTGTCTAGTAAGGTAAATAATCCCAATGGTAAACAGAAAGGTCAAAGTTCGGGTTCAATGACCATTGATCCAATGATTCAGAAAATGGCTAATGATATGATTTCTATGAAGAAGAAACTCTCTCATATCATAGGAGCACCCCAAAGGCTCACCTTGGAAGCCCTACCGGTTAATACAATGTGCAAAAATATGAAGATGAAGAAGAAGAAAGTTTTGAATCTGAAGAGGAAGGAGAAAGTGAATATGCTAGGATCATGTTTTGTGAATGCACACTCAATGATGAAGAATACATTTATAGTTATTCATATGTGGTATTCACCCAATCCCAAAAGGAGAAAGAAGAATCTTCTTCCATATCCCAAGTTAAGAAATTGAATTCTCAAATGGAAAATCCGGGAAAAAAAAAGGGGGATCATCAAATCCTACTTCAAAGAAGCATGAAACCACCTCAACCAAGAATCCTTCTACCTCTTCAAGTAAGTCCCCTTCTACTTCTCTTGGAAAATCAGTTTCTAAAAACATCCATGTCAATGCTGCCATAACCCATGATTTTCCCACCACCTCTTCATCCTTAGACATCATTGATCATTTCAAAAATTCCAAGATCCAAATGTCTGCATTTGAATACTTAAGAACTCATCCCAAACAATTGGAGAGACTCATTCAACATGTCAAAGGAAGTAGTCATGTTTTTGAAGATGCCTCCACCAAAGAACCACCATGTGCATCTCAATCCACTCCATCTCTGAATTACCTCACTTCCACACCATCCACCTCTAAGATGGTTGATCCTTTTACATAGCCTTGTTGGTCAACAAGTAAAAGCTAAAAATTGCATCATTTACTCGGTGCCTCGAGAAAATGTCATTCCCAAAAATTGTGAAATAGCTTGGTCTCTCCCTTTCCCCGCATCTAGTAAATGTATCTCCATGGAGATGAAACGAGTGCCTCTTGTTGGACGAGTCAAATATGTTGAGGTAACATTGGAAGATTTCCCTGATAAGAAAATCACAATGAGATTCCTTGTAGCAGACATGCCCACCTCATACAATATGTTATTGGGCCAAAGATTTTGCAGAGATGTTGGAGGAGATATGTAATTGAATTGATCACACACCACCATCCTAATCAATGGTATAAAAATAAGCTACTTCCCATAAGAAAAATGAAGTATACTGTTAAATGGAAAAAAACCCAATGGCATACATCCCATGCCAAAATTTCAAATCTGAAACTTCTTCATGACCTTCAAGGAGTATCTGAGATACCCTTTATTGGTGGAGGAAATTCCAAGCATCACAAATACATTCAAATAACACAATGAAGATTTTATGAAATCTGATTTTGAAAAGGTGTAATTTTTCTGGGATGAAGGTATAAATGAAGTTGCTCTGGTGGATGCTGAGGTGGGTGATGGGAATCTTAAATTTCAACAAAGAAATATCAAAGTAATGAGAGATGTGGATCAAGAAGAAGGAATGATGCTAAAAAACTTCTTAACAAATAAGTTCAATGTTTTTAATGATTCTCCCGAGGATCAAGTATAAGTTTTAATGTGATGAGTGTTCTAGTGAACTCGAAGGCTTCTCTTTCTCATTAGAAGAAGATGATAGGGAACGCAAGAATGGCATCATACCTTCACCTCTCGAAATTGAAATGGAGCATACCTAGGAGAATGATGTTTTCACTACGAAATGGACTTCTCGGTGATGAAGAATGAAAAGATGGTGATGACAAAATTTTAGATCTAGTGTTATGCTCATTCCCTTTTTGCAAGGATGAAAACATCCTTTGCAAAAAATGGAGAAACATATTTTTGCTTGGTCATAAGACTGATTTTTCTCAAAATGGAAACCTTCTCAATAGACTTCAAAATTTCAGTTCTCACTTCAATCAAGAGATTGATGCCCCCAACATAGGGCTAAAGGGTGAATCTCAAAATGGACAAGGAAAAAAAGAAGAGGATACTTTCCATGACGTGTGCACAATTTTTAGTTCATTATTTTTTCAATAGGATGATGCAACACACATAACAAACTGCATAGGGAAGCATATGGCAAAATAATTGGAACATGAGAAAGGTGACTTCATGGAACAATTTAAAAACATAGAAAATAGAGAAGAGAGACATGATGCCAAAGTTAATGAGACGTTTGTTGAGAATCAACCCATGAAAGCGGTGTTCATGAAGTAGATGCATAATAAAGAAAAAATGTCTTTTAGTGAAAATGAAAATGGCAAGTTTTGTACAATCAAGAAATATCTTCATGACAATGGCAAGAAATCAGCAAATGGAATGAACCGGAGGAACAACGAGAAGCCAAGAAGGTGTGTCAAAACAAAAAAGGTGGTGGAATGAATAAGAAAATCATTAAGTGCACTAGAAAACAAGCCATATTTCTCAAGAAGTTGAGGAGAGGTTCATACTTCAGTGAACCTATCAATGGATTTGCAGAAGAATGGTATTCAATGACACTCGTTTATGGGTGAGTACTCAATTCAAGTTTGCGCTTCAATGAAAGTGGGTTGTCCCCCACATGTACATAGGTGATTTAGGTTGTTTCCCTTATTTTTTGTGGTTTTATTTTCCTGTTGTGTGTCATTTTCCCTTTTGGTGTGTTTCCTTATGTTTGGTTGTGTGCATGTGTGTGTGTGTTCAATAAGGGAAGTGTTATAGCATATCTTTCTAATGATTCCATAAAACCCAATGAATAAGGCATTGGTCCATGAAGAAAATTGATATTTTGGGAATTCTCATGTCATGTCCTCACTGAGCTTGATCCATAACATGTCCCCAAGCTATAACTAGTTATTTTCCTATGTTTTTGCAAGAGCAAAATTCACTAGAAAACATGACAACCATCCCACGGTGTTAAAAATTTGAAATTCATACCTTCCCAAGACACCCCCAGATCAGTTCATCCATAGTACCAGCCCTATCTTATCATCAAATTGACCCCTAAGTTATTTTCATGTATCCCCCTAGGTGATTTAGGAAGCAAAAATCATTCAAGGAACTTCTGGAGCAAAGTGTTCAACAATGGAGTTTTGAGCCATTTTGGGAAGGGCTATCATCAACCTTCCTATGACTAGTGCATCATCCTTGAAGTGGATCTAAAGGATAAAAAACATCATGGAGGAGTATTCAAGAGATTAAAATGTTTTGGAACTTATTTTGGAATATTTTAGGAAGTTTCAGAGGTTTTGGAGCCAATTCAACGAAAAAATGTGTTTTTGGGCTTGAAGGAGCCCGCACCGTAAAAGAGGACATGAACTTCAAAGAAATATTTTGGGATCTCCACAATGATTTGCAAAAAAAATTACCTATGGAAATAATTTTCAATACTATACATGGTGGAAAAGATATGACATCTCAAAACCCCACGCATTTCCTTAGGAACCTCATTCTTTTGGCACACAACTAGCAGTCCTAAGAAAAAATGATAAATTTGGAGGTATTTTAGTCCGATTAAATCCTTATGACCCTCAAAATTATTCTCAAAAGGTTTTTTACGTAAAATCATATAAGGAAGCACCCGAAAACTCATCCGGAGCTCGAGTTACGACCTTCACAAGTTGGCTCTCAAGGTACACTCTTTGATAATTAACCAAAATTCCAGTGGGATGTGTGGCACAACATGGATAAAGATAATTTTCATGTCCCATTTTCAGATTTTGAAAGGAAAATGATTTGCAAAAAAATGTGCCCCTCCCCTATTTATTCTCTTAGACACCCATGTGACCTAGACTCTCACTCTTAAGCCCCTTTGACCGCTTTGACCTGCACACCTACCTACTGCATGCGCGACACTTGTCATTCCTAGAGAAAGGTGCATTTTCTTGCACCTATTATCTATTTTTCAAAGGGACATGAGGGACATAAAAATGTGCCCCACCCTCTTTGTTCCCTTTGGTCACACATGCAACCATCTCCCAGCCCCCAAGTGCTCCAGTTTAGCCCCCTCTTCCACTTCCATTAATGAATTATCATTCACCACTTGTCCTCATGAGGGAAAGGCACATTTTAATGTCCCTATTGCACCAAATAAAATGGACATAAGCTGAAAAAAAAATGCACCCTACCCTTTTCCCTCTCATTTCACGCTATTTAAACATGAGGACTTAGTCATTTGACCATTCTTCATCCCACCTCAGATCTTTGCATGCCAAATACTGGAATTTTTTTTAGAGATTCAATCCACAATTTTTTCTTCAATTTTTTTCATGCTACATGATTTGGAAAGAAAGAAAAAACATGAATTTTGAAGGCCATAGGCTTGTTCTTTGCGAGAAAGACTTTGTAGCCCACGAAGTGAAAAATATTTGTAACTTGAAGAACGATGCACAGATTGATATGGGATTTTTTGTGATCATCCACATTTTCAGAGGACATTAGAATCCAAGAAAAATATTTCAAAAATATTCCCCAGATTATTTTCAGTGAAGAAACCCTAGTTTCCCCGCATCAAAATTTTAAATTTAAAATCTTCATTTCCAAACACCAGGTAGACTTAAAATTTTAGAGGTGCATTGAAGAGAAAAAACCTATATCGAAAAGCTCATTTCACACAAACCGAGGCCCGAAAACCACTTTCCAATAAGAGTAATCCTTCCTACATGTGCAAAGTGACTATGTTTTGTAAGTCATCATCAAAGGTAGTTATGAAAAAGATAGTGTGCACTAAGGATAATTAGAATGTCAAATTGATTGATCGTGCCAAAAATGGTTAAAATGGACACTTACTAAAAATAGTAAGTTTCCTACACATACACTTGCCTTTATTAGTAAGTCACACAAGAGAGCATACTAGGTGGGAGTAGTGTGCACAGGGGCAATTGAGAAGGCTAATCTCGCTGAAAAGCGGTCAAAAGGGGAAAAAATCATCGCTTACTAAAAATATTAAGTTTCCCATACATGAAATTACTTTTAATAGTAAGTCATACCAAAACAACAGCTTTGCAGAAAGAGTGCACAAAAGGGTAATCATTCAAGCTAACATCACCAATTGGGGTCAAGAGATATGAATTTTAAAACTTACTAAAAATAGTAACCCCTTGTTCCAAATATAGTAAGTGCTCCAAGAGACCATGAAGTTCAAGTTCACGAAGGGGTATTCTTCACCGTCATCAATGATGTACTCATCGGTGCTCATCACCTAGCTTCTCGGTGTGTACGAGTAAGTACATCATTCCATGAGCAATCATTTTTCAGCAAAGCATGAAAATGTCACAAAATATCATCATGAGCATTATCTATGGGGCATCTTGAATTCACTTCTTGAAATCTCAAATAATGTTTTTAAACACTCATTTGATGGTTCAAAGTATCTATGCATCATGTATAAAGGATATTTTTTTATCATCGTCAAGCAAGGAGTAACATATTCAAAGGTATTCGAAGGAATGGTCATTGGTAACTTTTCATTTATTGTTTAGGGATATTTCTCTCATGTTCGAAGGTCACAATTCATCGTGACATTAGAGCATTTCACTTATTCACCATCGGATTTAATCTACATTAGAGGTGGAGTGTTCTTAATTTGTACTACAGAGAAAACCCACCCTCCTCTCTTTCTCCCTCTTTTTCTCTCTCCTTTCTAATTCTTCATTGGGATTCATCATTGTATTTCATCCTATTCACTTAAGTGACCTATTTTAAAATTGTAAAATTATTTTCTCAAAATTATAAGAGAAATACTTAATTAATGGAAAATGAAAGGTCACAAGTGGAATATGGAAACAAAGAGTCATATGAGGGAGGTGAAAGGTAAATTCACATGGCTATAAATTGGGATGGACTCTCCATTCCAAAGGATTCCAAGATTTTGAATAATTTCACTCTGTAGAAATTGTGAATTGTAGTTATTGAGCTTTGTATCAATGCACAAGGAATAAAAGCTACAATTTCTTCCACTTTCTCCTTTTCCCTTGCTTTGTACAACTAGTGTAAATGTCAATTAAGGAATAGAGTTTCTATTTTCCAAGATGTATGAATGTGTGTAACTTTTTATGCATGGTTTCCTCTCATCATTGACATGATAAGCATGGTTGTTACAGGCATCTCATGGTTCTTCTATTTCCCTCTTTTATACACTTTGTAAGCATAGTGATGCAAGATATTTGTATATTTGATAGATGAATATGAGAACTTGGTGTCTTGATTTTTCCATCTCACTAGATAGCTTCATTTTGTTTCCTTTATATTGAATGTTGAACTGGTATGGTAATTGGGTGTGAGCTTTGCAATCTACTCACGATGGTAATCTTCCTTTCCTAATTTCCCTTCTTTCCCCTCATCGTTGTAATTTCCTCCTTATAACCCATACAAGCACTTTGCCACAGGTTCAAGTGGAGTGTCCCTGTGTGATCCCTAACCAATTTGGCCACCCAAAAATTTAAATAGGATTAGGATTAGTTTAATTTCAATAATTAGAGTTGTACCATTCAATGCAGAGGGGCATAGCCCTGTGAATGTTGGTGGAGACACCTAATTTTCAATATCAATAAATTTTCTCACCAATAGATTAGAATGAATGTAAAAATGTATGTAATCGTGTTTGATCATGATGAATAAGGGGAAAGAAGAGTGATTCCCCCTAACATGTGTTTACAAATATGAGGTTCATTTATATAAGACCCCTCAGCAATCAAGAATGAACCATAAAGAAAGAATGCATCATCAGGAAATGGTTTGATAATCTACGCTAGATAGATATATCAATGAAACAAGTACTACAAAGATAGAGTGGGGTTTTATTATAACAGAGATACTCAACAGTCATGTAAGAACCATAATAATATGAGTGCGTTATTGGGTGGTGAGGTGAGAAGAATCACCTACCAAAGATTAAGTGGGTGCATAATGATGGAAGCATGTGGAGTGGAATCAACATGAGTGTATGAGCCAAACTGAATGTTTGATGAGATGGTGCTAATGATGGGAGATGCAATGGTGGGAAGCACAAATTTTGATGGATTAGGAATCCAATGTGAAGCAGAGCACTATGTAGTAGACGAGATGGTGCGGTAGTGGATGAGTGAAGTGGAGGTCATGCATGAATGATGATTGTAGGTGGTGGAAGAATAATGACCTTAGAAGCAAGAGGAGGAGATAAGTGAACTGGAGTAGTAGCACGCTTGTGAAAAATTGGAGAAATAGACCTCTCATGAGATCGAGAGCCAAATGAAATGACACCCTTATCTTATAATAGTTGCGATTTTTCATGAAGGTCACAATACTCATGATGACAATGGCCATTTGATGGGGTGATAATTGTAATAAGGAAGATCAAATTGGTGATGCAGTGATATAGATGATGATGTTGATCAAAAGACAAGCAAATTAAGTGCTTATCAAGTAAAGAACACAACACATCATGAGCCCTAATAGAATGTAAGAAATGTAATGGGTCACAAGTAGGAGAAGGTGAAGACTTATGTGGATAGTGATACAGTGGTGGATATTGATGCAAAGAAGAAAAAAAAATCAATTATTCATCTAACTATCAAGATGTTTAAACATCAACTTAACTCTATCTCTGCAATGAGGATCTAACTAGGCCCAAAAAGGAATAAGAACTTGCAAATAATGACAATGTGCCACTGATAAGGTCTCCACCAAGCATTCACTTGTCTTACTCTATATGCACAACTCATTACACTACCAATGAAATCACCCAACTCATCTAAATCTATACAACTATTCCTTTCTCTTAGATTTCCCAATCCTTTTCCAACTTATAGCTTGCTTGATTGCTTATCCAAGAATGTAAGTTTTAGCTTCTTGTTACTTTAATTATCCTTAGGCCTTTTCCACTATTTACATACTTCAATAAAGTTCATCTCAGTCATCACAAAGGTTCAAAATGACCCACAAAATCAACTTACTCTTCTTGATCAACTTTGCTTAACATATGCCCCTTAAGACAACATGCTTACAAAATCATGGATAAAAGGATTTAAAGACACCCGGAGAGCCTTAAAAACTCCATAATCTCAATTTTTATAACCCTAAAATTCTTGGAAAATCTTGGAACTCAACTCCTTCTACAACTCCTTATAACTCACCTTTTGCATTTTTTCTCTTAAACCCTCAACTAGGTCTGCCCCAACCTATTGTCACACATATCTCAACTTGTAGGGGATTTAAAGGGATAAACAAAAAAATTTCTAGCACCCATTAAGATCTTTATCTTTCCCTAGAAGTTTCATTATATAACTCCATGTTAAAAGTATATTTCCTTTGTTAAGTGTCTCCTACAACTAGGTTTTCAAATTGTGCATTCAATCTTTTAAGGGACTAGTAAGACAATATAACACTTCCAAAAATGACACTTTGAGATTAATATTGAATCTATTATTCTAATCCTTCATGAGAACTCCTTAAAAATTTCAGGAAAAAATACCTTAATTTTAGGGTCCAAATTTCATGCCCTAACTCTTTCTTGACTATAGGTTACAATGTAACTTTGAGAGGAGAAAATTGTGTATATTTTTCTTCCTTATTAGTTTGAAGGTCTCAAATTATACCCTAAGTACTTTTTCATTTTCTCAGTTAGTTATATCTTGGAAGTTACTCATAATAATAAATGTATCGTCCTCAACTAAGCAAAAATAATTTATTATGCACGTTGGAGACATGGTTACCTTACTGATTGCAGAGTTAGGATTTTACATAGAAAGAAAGGCTTCATTGTTTTCTCAAATCACTCAATCCTATGATCATCCCATTGGTTTCAAACCATTTTTCATGGAGTGTGGTGTTAATTATGAATTTACTTTGATCAATAATAAAAACATAGTTTAGTTTAGGGTATTTCCAAGAAACCCTAATATGTAAGAAAAGATAAAAAGTATGATTCTTGTAGTCCTTGTATTCATTTATCAACTCTCTCAACATTAATTTGGTTGATAAAGAACCTCATTCACATTTCCACATATCAAATTAGTCAAAATAATCCTTCATTTCTCTTCACAAAGTCACATTCCACTCTTGGTTTCAACATGCAAGGATACTTACATCAAAATGAACACTTTCAAGGCTTTGGAAAGACACGACCACCTAATCTACTTGAGTATAAACACAACATGCTCAACATAGTTCATAAATCTTGCTTTCTAAACCATACACAGATTCTTAAACAGTCACCATGTTAAAAATGCACAAGAATCACCAAGAATCAATGCACTAACACTCAATTACTAAGCTCAAGATCATCTTGCATTCATTATGAGATCAAGAATCCCTTACATTTACAAAAACACATAGATATCATGTAAGAAGTTATCACAACCTATATTAACAAAAAAATCATGTAAAAATTATCAAAAACCTTAGTATTCTCCTTTTTCTCCTCTTGAAACTTTACAATTGATTCATATACGGATAGAATGATTTGTGCTTTAGTTATATTGTTCCTTATATCTATTCTCCACCACCCTCATTCGATATTATCCTCATTTGGTCAGTTCATAAATCAACTCATGATGAGATTCCATTCAAAAGGGGGTTAATTTTATCTAATAATGACTTAATTTTAGCATGAATTAGCTCCCTTCATGACATGTGACCCTATAGAGGACCTAATAACACACATACTATCTCATTACACCCTTTTACATAGCTTCCAATATTCAATCATGTTTAAAACAACTTCAACAAGCCAAAATGGCCTAGATATTCAAATATTGAAAAAATGGAGGGAAAAGTTCTATTTGAATTGTGAAAGGCCCACAACTAGACTACCCTCACATATTGTAACCTAATGAATCCTAGGACTCATGAACACACCTATCAAACCCCTAATTTATGTATTCATGGTTTATTTAGATAGATAGAGTGACAATCCTACATCGAGAGATGGAGGACGCTTATGCAATGGAGGATATGGAACATGTTTGCGAGGTGGAGGAGATGGAGACCTTGGAGGATGATTTACAGATGGAAATGGAGAAGAACTAGAAGATAATGCATCGAGTAGAAGGAGTAAGAGGAGGATCTATAACATGTGTATAAATTATATCTTGTTCGATATTAATGACCTTATAGCATAAAAGTGTAAATGATTCACATGTATCATATTGCAATTGTTTTTTTAGAGTAGGAATCAAGCCACAATAAAAGATGAATTGCTTTTATAGATCAATAGGCTGAAATACTAGCTGATGCATGCAAACATTGAAGCATAAGATGTAATCCTAAATAGATTATGTATTTCCTTGATGCATGCTAGGAAAGCGATCATATGTGACTTTAGGACCACTATTTAGCATAAAGTGTCAAAGAAAATCATCTTCCATTTCACCAAATGTACTAATAGATGCAAAAGGTAAATGAGTGTACCATTGAAGAGCTTCATCAAAAAGACTATGACAAAAGGATTTTAGCAATAAACAATCATTCAAATAAGAATCCATAGCTAAATGATAATTCTTGAGATGTAGATATGTATTTCCATTACTGTCAATGAAAAATATCATGTGGAGGAATGGTAGAAGATGTGAGAGGTACATCAAGTGGTTGAATTTTTCCATTATGAGTGATCGTAGGAATGTCTGAAGAAGAAGTAGAAGATGAATATGCTATAGGCACACTAGGTGTAGATGTAAAAGAAACAAATGAGGTATACTAGGTGTGATAGAAGAATCAACATGAGCATCATCATGAGAGGAAGAAGAGGAAAGAGGTAGATATGAGCATGAAATATTAGCAAAAGAATAAAAAGAAACCATAATAGGTGAACTAGTAGGAATGGTAGAATCATCATGAATGCCATCAGAAAGACCTCAGAAGTAGATGAAAGCGGAGTGGAAAATTCACATTCAACATTCTTAAGAGAAGTAGAATCGTACTAACATGTTCATGCTCAGAAATATACTCAATATCAGACAAAGTTTCACATGAAAGTATTTCATCAAGCGAATCATCAACATAGAGTGAAGTAGGAGAAGAAATAACATGAGATGTATCTTTACAATCATTAGAAGCATGTTCAAAAATAGGAGAAGTATGAGATACACTTTACATTCATCCTAACTAGTATGAGAAATAACATCATGCACATGTACATTTTCATCATGATTTTTATCTATAGTATCACAATCAAGACCAAACATATAATCAATAATAGCATCATCAAGAGTTTCAACAGAAATAGAAGAAGGTGGAGTAGTCCTAGTGCCTATGGAATAAAAATAATTACATCCCGGAAAGCCTTGCCTATTAGGATCAATGTCTTTGAGAGTAGTGTGTTCAAATATAGTAGGAACTATGTGTTCATTAACATCAAACAATCTTTGCACATTTCCATCAAATTTAGCATAATGATACAGATTAATAAATTCAGCCTCAATGACATCATCAAGGATGGGATAACAATCTCATGATGCATATATTTCCTAGGAGAAGAAGATATACTTATTGCAATTAGGGTTTAGCTAGTCCTTAGGAAGGGAGTTCCAAGATATGGGTTCACCAAATGATTCAATAAAATCTGAAATATTTTAATAAAATAGGATTTTAGAAACTACTACAATGATTTACAATAAGATACAAATGCTAAGCAATTTTGGAGATGCAACTATGAAAGAAAATGAGAAAGATAGGGCACTTATCTTGATTTTTCTTATCTGAAGTGTGTTCTACCTAGAAGGACTGATTAACACATTGTGCAGTACTAGGAATGCTTGATAAAAATTTTGTAACTCGTAGTATGGTTGGGACACGTACGCCTAAGCAAGGGTGACGGTGTGCAGGGCACCGAGAGACCTCTCTTGATCGTCAAAATATGTAGAAAAGGTAAAAACTTGATTTCTTCAGTGTCTCTAGGGTTTCACACTTGTTCATTGATGATTTCTTGTATGTTGCACTTAGATTGTTGAGGTACCTATAAATCGGAAACAAAAATAATCTCTTGCGAAAACCCTAAACTACATCAAATCCAAAAAAATAAAGATGCAAAATGGGGAGTTAGATTGTTGTCGAATTCCAGCGCTACACTACATCTCAGACTCCATGTAGTTCTATGTGCTTGTGTGTGCAATAGTTCTCCTAGGTTTCCTTTGCACCAATGACGCCAAGATATCAAACTATAGCTAGATATAATGAAAATGTGTGGGATAAAATTTAGCACTTCCCCTTCCTATGTATTCCCCTTCCTATGTAGTGTATGCAGAGTATGAATCCCAAAGATGCAGTCCCTTTGATAGTATGTAGATAGATATCCCTTGATATAATTTCTTACCATTATAATGGTATGTATGTTGTGTTTATATAGGGATCTCTTACTTGAATTTTGACATAGTGACATATCATGCTTTGTCAAGACAAGGGGTGGAATAAATATGTACTAACCTTATTAAATGTTAGGTTAACATTCATTAACATACATAAATATAAATGTGCATATCTAAGTAAAATAAATGACACAATGACACAACATGTAACGTGGAAAAACCCTAAATGAGTAAAAACAATAGGAGAATTAATCCACTATACGAGAAACTCTTACAACCTGACCAAGAACTCCCTCCTCACTTCTACTCCATGTTTTTACCAGTTCATCCTTCATATCGATATTTGAGTATTATTATCTTTATGATATATTGATTATCCTGAATATGACCTATGGTCATATTTAAATAACTGAAGGGTTATGACCTTCTTAAGTGATGGGGCACACCTCCCCAATTTAATTGTTAATTAATTAAATTAACCAACCACCTAATATAAATTTTATATTTAAATAATAAGAATATAAGTTATTCTATATTATTTAAATATAAACTAAATATTATGATACACTTAATATTATAGTTCTAACACTCCCCTTAATATTAAGTGGGGATCCATATGCCAACATTACCTGTTTGTACAACATGATTTACAAATCCATAAACCCTAAAGGTTTAGGCTAGCATATGTATTTGTGAGACTAAATACCACCGTTATTTTATCATGGAAAAATTCTTATATCACATCTTTAGGAGAATTTATAACACATAGACTTCCTTTACAAATAAATGCACACTGACTGTATTTTTTTTGTAAACTCTATCAATTTACTTGTAAACTCTATTAGTTTACATAAACCATACAAGATATTTTTACAAATATTTTGAACCAAAATAGAAGTATAGAGGAGAAGGATTCAACAACCAGCCATCCATTAGGATGTGGAATTTACATGCACACTCCCCCTCAATGGAAAATTTGAAATGCCAAGCATTACACAGAACATGCAAAACTTCATAACACACAAAGTCTACAACTTGATCTTCGGTTTGGCAATCTTTGGAGATCTATATCACCATAGAGAACCTTATCTTAGATAAAGTGCATATGTATCTTGATATGCTTTGTTATTTGATGTTGAACTGGATTTTTAGTGAGAGAAATGCAACTCTGGATATCACATAGAAGAGGAGTAATTCCTTTAGCTTCCATGTGCATCTCTTCCAATAGCCGCTTCAGCCACATGGCTTATTTTGCTTCTTACATTGCACTTCTACAGTATGCCTTAGTAGAAGAAATGGAAACCGTTGATCGCTTTTTTTGCTTCAAGTAATGGCTACACCAAACTTGAATACATATCCATTTGTAGACTTATGATCTATCACATTTTTGGCATGGTCAGAATCACAATATCCATATAAATATGCATTGTTACAAGAAATATAATGTAAACCAAAATGAATTTACCCTTAACATAACGAAAAATTCTATTTTCTATCTTCCAATGATCTTGATAAGGCTCTTATATAAACCTTGAAGCAATCCCTACTGCATAAGCAATGTCAAGTCTAGTAATAGTTAGATAAATCAAACTACCTACAATTTGTTTGTAAAAACTAGGATTAACTTTTTCACATGCAGGTTTAGGATCAAGGTTACATCCAACTTCTATAGGAATAAAAATTGGTTTATAATATAGCATATTAAACCTTTTAAGAAAAATAGTTACATATTTTTATTGAGAAACTACAATTGAATTTTATCCGAAATATAGCCATGCCCAAAAAGTGATGCAATAAATCTAAGTTTGTAATCTCAAAAATTTCATTAATCTTGCTTTAATTTTTGTAATTAAACTATGAGAATTACTAGTGATAAGTAAATCATCAAAATATAATATAATGAGAATGATAGCATTTTCTTCAAATTTAACAAATAAATCATTGTTAGATGAACAATTAGAAAAACCAAATTCATTAAAAAATTGTCAATCTTTGCATACCAAGCTCTAAGAGCTTGTTTTAAACCATATAAAAAAATTCAATTTACAAACATACATTTCTTTACTTGGTTCTTCAAAGCCTTTAGGTTGGGTCATATAAATTTCTTCTTTTAAATCACCATTCAAAAATCATTTTTAACATCCATCTGATGGATTTCCCAACCATACTGAGCAGCTAAGGAAATCAAAATCCTTACTTGTGCTCATTTTTGCAACTGGTGCAAAGGTTTCTACATAGTTGATACCGGGTTTTTGAGTAAACCCTTGAGCTACTAATCTAGATTTGAATTTATCTACACTACCATCTACTTTATATTTAATCTTGTATATCCATCTAGATCCAAATATACTTTGTTTTTCGGAGGAGGGACTAATTCCCAAGTTTGATTTTTAATCAAGGTAGTATATTCAGATTTCATTGCATCTATCCATCTTTTGTCAGAAGAAGCTTCTTCAAAATATTGGGGTTCAAGTTCATACAAAGTCATCAAAGCATGATATGTATGATGACTTCTAGTCATTTTTGAAGGTTTCTTGGATTAGAGTCTTGAATAATAGACTCATCCCATCTAGGTCTTTTAGTTATAGAGGAACTAGGAACAATCTCATTTTCAATTATAGGTTCAACACTAGTTTCTTCATCACATACATTATTTTCACAATTTTCATTTTCAAATTCATTTTCATTAGAATCATCATAAATAACAAAATATGAAAATGAAGAAGAACAAAAAGGTTTTTCCAAAATTTTAACATTCCTATTTTCTATAACTTCTCTTTTTGATGGATCAAATATCCTAAGACCTTTAGTTTTGACACTTTGTATCCTACAAAGATACAAGGAAAAGAGGTTTGATCAAGCTTCTTCCATTTTTATTTCAAAATGAAGAGGGAAACATGGCTACCAAAGATTATCAAATGAGATTCACTTGGTTTTTGATTTGACCACTTTTCCAAAGGAGTTGAATTTACTAAGGATTTAGTGCAAACTCTGTTTAAGATATGAAAAATAGTGTTCATAGATTCATCCCAGAGGAACTTAGGAACTTGTGCAAAATGCATCATGATTCTATCGATGCGGCCTAGAATTTACCAAAAATTCTAGATGCGCGGCACATCACTCAACCTAGACTGAGTGCTCACCCAAAGCGCGCAAAGGTACCAAGCCCCTCTTTATGGTTTTTGTTGTAGGATGTTAGCATGATAAAGACATAATGCATTCAGATATGAAATTAATACAACATTCTACAAAGCATGTTCAGATCTAGATCTCAAGAGTAACATATTTAAATGATAGCCATAATGAAATCAAGCATGCAAGAACCAATTATACTCAGGATTAACACTATGATTTAGCCAATACACACCATTATATTAAGCATGATAAATACACAGAATCCTATTGCAATATATAATACCATAGCTTATACGTGCATCAGATTTGGTAGCATAACTTCACAGTAACTTAGTTCTCACACACACCTCTCTTCTTTTTGTATCGTTCACAAATCATTACATATTTATAAGGGTGGGGACTTTCCCTTCACCACTTGCATAACTCCAAAAATAGGTCACATGCTGAAAATAGCCATGCGCCTTTACAATCATAGCCACACATGTAAGTGTGCTAACAATAGACCTCTTCTAGTTAACTAGTAGTAGCAATTCTATTCTTAGCCCGCACCCATGCAAAGTGCTTAGTATCCACTCTTCCAAAAATAGCCGATGCATGTTGCACAAGTCTTTACCCAGTTTGTGTACTCAACACATTATCTCCAAAAATACCCGCACATGTGAAAATGGATAAGTCCCAAATTCACCCTTATATTCTACGCGCATGTTCTCCCTATCCTTCCACACATTTGAATGTGTTGTGTTCTCTTATGAACCTTCTATGTGCCTTCTGATAAGTATTTCAATTTCATCCACTCAAAATTACACCACACTAAATTGTATTTCCACTCCGACAATGGATACTCCTCGAACAATAAAGAATAAAGTAATGGAAGGAATGTAAAAGAATTTCTATACAAAGAATAAGTATTTACTTTGCATCACCCTCTGCTTCAACTAGAAGAATGAGTTCTAGATATTATTCTTTTATTTCTACCTCTAATGTTTGCCACTCACTCAACGCAACCTTTGCCTTTTCTGGAATATTCACTGTAATAGATTCCAATTCATCCTGGGTGATTTCTCCCTTCTCATTTTGTAATACTAACATAATGTTAGCCATTGCAGACATTCTCCCTTCTAGTAGATCCATCTTCTGTGCTATAAGTTTTCCTAGTTCATCCAACCTATTCTTATGGGGCTCTAGGCCACTACAAGGGCCTCGCGCCTTTGCTTTACCAATGCCAGTCTCTGTGCAGCCCAAGGTTTCATCCTTCATAGATTTTAGGACTTCATTGTCCTCTATCATTTTCCTTATTTTGATAATTGCCTCCGGAGTTATACAAATATTCAATGCTTGATCCACTTTCTTCACTCCTCCTACAGAGTTTGAAGTAGTGCCTTATATGATGAATTTTTCTAATTACCACAGTCTTTTCCCTCTCTACTTCATGTTCAAGGTCCTTTCTGGTGCTGACATCCTAACTGGTCCCTCCTCAAGCACTAAATCGACTAATGTGTGCACATAGTGCATAGCCAAAGGGAACTTTTTGGGCACCTTGGGCTCTAAGTGTGGTCTTTCTTGGAGGACATGATCCTCGATCTCCTCTGCCATGCCAATAAGAACCCCATTATTTTTCTACTCCAGGTCCTTCTCTCCTTTCAAGCATGAAATCTCTGCATCTTTGGCCTTGATCTCTTCCCTTAGTGCCTTGATAGTGGAATATTTTTCTATGTTCCTCCACACCACCTCGATAGATACTTTCACCAATGCATTACTTACCTACTCATCAGACATAACAATGGGTTTCACGGTTATATGTATAGCCTAAGGTTCCTTATTCAACCTTCTTGACACACAAGATTATTCACATACTTTGAAGTCTGGCTCATCCATGTGTGTGTACATAGACCAAGATAGTTACTTTCGTGTGTGTGTGGTGGCCATTTCCTCATCCATCAGCTCCCATCCATATAATTCCTTAGGGTTCACCATGCTCTAGAACTGGGCACGAAAAATATTACTTATTTCCTCATCATAACCCAAAGTCGAACATATAGCTCTCCACTTGTCCTTTTTACTTCTTATCCCCTTAGGAACTGGCATGCTAAGATTTGGAGTTAGATCATCAGTGTCTTGAGTGGTATATTTATCTCTCTCTCCTTCCTTTACCCATTCTCCCTCATTCTTCACATCTTCATCTATCATTTTTTCATCTTTCAGCTCCTCCATGTCCTCTAGTGGTGTGGGAAATTCAGGGGTGCTTTCCTTAGAATCTTCCACCTCCTCATCTAGCTTCAATTTTATCCTTATCTTCTCATCTATCTCCTTCTGTGAAGAGAGTTGTGGTGATCTCCAAACTGATTGGGGAGTAGTGCCTTGAGTCCTTGTTCACCTAAACACCCTCTTAAAGTGGCATTCCTCAGGGTCTGCTCCAACCTCCAATTATTCATCCCCTTCTTTTTTTTTGGGGTGGAGTACTTGCACACTTAGATTCTACCTTATCTAAGGGATTCCTTTGTCTCGTATGCACCAAGCTGCCACTTTGTCTTCATGTTCTTCCTCTTCATCATCTACTTCTATAGTTTTAGTGGGCTTTGGAGATGGTACATTCTCCACTTGTATGCTTTCCCTTAGGCGGCCTTGGAGTGCGAACTCGTTCTCCACATATTTTTTTCCCTCCAACTTGGGCTTAAGCTGAAGGTAGATAAGTGTAACCCCACTATCTCCAATCACCAAACTCATGGGCTTCATACTTATCACATCTGATATTAGCCTCTCTATGTAGGTAGTCTTCCCTAGATACACATAAGTCTTACGTAACATATGGTAGTTGCAATCTACTTTATATGCAACAAAGTTCAGGCGTCACACATTGTTGAACCAATGGACTGCTACTTGGAAATAGCATGTTGTGAAGGCATATGTAAGTTTACACTAGGGGCTCTAAGTACCATCCTTCATCACAAAATGTGTGATGAAAAAGTACTGATATACTGTAAACTAGACTACCTTTCCCACCATCGAAGGTAAATCCTTGGGGATGTGCCACTCCTCTTCAAATGTCATGCAGATCCTATCATACCACATCTCTACCCTTTTCTTGAACGGCCCACTCATTGACCCTTCACATAAGTATTTCTCAAATATTTCCACCAAGGACTTACTTTGCATGGGGTACTCCCAAATCTTATTCTTCGGCCCATTGGGCACTCTGATCTCCAAAAATACTAAGGACAATAAGACATCGCCAAAACTGATTCTCTCACATGTGCACGCTTCCTCAATGATAATGTCTACAATATAGCTTGTTATGTTGTATATTGTTCCTTGTGACATTCTCCTTGCAATGTGTAACCACATTGTGTTCACCTGGGACCATCTCTCTTGATCATTTAATTTGGTGACCAAATGTGCAATTGCTATACCACCATGGTACTTCTTGATTTATCAAAATCCATTCCGCGCGGACCCTTGGTGTATCCTAACTCCTTCCACATCTCCAATATGGCTGCTTTATCTATTAAGTCACTATTTAGGTCCACTCTTGTGCCTCTCAATCTTGTTATAGTGGAAATCAGAGTGGTGGTAATCCTTACCCTGCGTCTAATGAAGTAGAAGAAATCTTCATGTACCCTACTCATCAGCCACTGGTACAAAGGTTCATACTTTCCAAAGTATGGGAGTTTGTACAACTGGTAAACTCCAATCTATTTTAGCAGCTTCTCTCCCACATCATCATACACCGACATATCCTCGGTTGTGTGCTTGTTTGTCTTTGTATTCAATAACACGTATAATTCCTTTTTGTTCTCTAATGTGTGGTGGTTGTAGTCACTGATCTTTCTTTTTCTGACATGAGAATCCCATTCTTGTCCCACTATCATGCCTTACGGTATTGTATTTCTAAAAAAATTCTCTCGGGAGCAATTTTGACCTCCGCTTCCATCTTCTTCTTCCCTTTTGCTCCTATGACAGGTGCTTTCTTTGGTGCCATTTGTAAATCACAACTCTCTATCCTCAAACACTCACCTTTTAGCTTCTGCAATGTGAAAACTCAAACCCTAGCTTGAATTTGTGTGCCCTAGTCAAAATATCATGTGCTATCTCTTTCAAATGCTCCGCTTCACTCAAACCCTTCACCAATGGGGACATAAGCTACTCTTGCACACAAATATTATCCTCACACCTTGTTTCACACTCTTCACACCTCAATACTCTTCACTCAACTCAATCGCACTTAGCTCTTTCAAATTTTTGTGATTTATAATGGTAAGAATGAACTCATATCCCTTCCTTATATAGATTTTCAAAAGTTGGTGCATTTATTACTCCTTCACCTACCAACATTCCTCATTAATTGACCATTTTCACAATTTTCTGTGTGGTACATATTCACGCCTTAGCTATAACCTTTTAACATACCTTCCTACCTTTTGGCTACAAGCTTCTCTTCAGCACGCTTCCATGTGCCTAAGTACCTCATCACTGCACCTTCTCCTGGTAGTCTCCACGGCCACCACTTACCTTGTGTTATATTGTTCCTTCATTTATCTCCATCCATGGTCCTCATTTGGAAGCAATCTTCTTTTCACCAACTCTTCAAACTTTGAATAACACTTGTAGCAATTTGTTCCTTTATGTGTACCCATTTCTCAACAACCACCCCACACAAATGGTATGTGCAATCCTCTGCACATAATTTTTTTACAAATGGTAATTATCTTCTAGCACGTAAATGTGATTATTTCGCAAAATAACAACTAAATTGAAAAATCATAGCAACGAAGAAGGAAATACATTAAGGAATACATAATTGAAAACCTAATCTAAATGGCAATACTACCTTATTACAAACACCAAGAAGACTTATTTATAATAGGGCTTCAGCCTACTCTCGTTGAACTAATTGGGTAATTGTATTCCATCAAGCATTTCTAACTGACAAGCTCTTGTTTCAAGTATGTGAGTGATAACATATGGTCCTAACCAATGTACTTTGAGTTTTCTTGGATGGCATAGAAACTTAGAATCATAAAGGAGCACCATTTGTCCTATCTCAAGATTTTTGTCCCTAATTTTCCTATCATGCCATGCTTTCTGCCTAGATTTTTCTTTCTTTTGACTCCAGTGTGCTATTTCTCATTACTCATCCAACTTAATCAACTTTTCAATCCATTCTTCTAATGCTTTCTCATCAACGGGACCTCCAAAGGCGCGCAATACACACAAAGAAGGTAACATGAATTTTATATAAAGAATCGTACTGCGCTAAACACCAATTGAAAAGGTGTGGCCTTGTTTAGCTGCTTATATGTTGTTCTATACACCCAAAGCATTGCAGAAACTTTATCATCCCAATCCTTTCTTCCAACATCACAAATTTTGTCAATGTTTGGCTCAAAATCTTGTTGAAAGCCTCAACAGTCCCATTTTCCTAAGGATGATATGGTGTAGTCTTATGGTGTGTAATCATGAATTCATCCAATAAAATTATGATTGTCTCATTCGAAAATGTGTGCCCCTATCACTGGTAAAACTCAAAGGGCATCCATACCTTGTAATAATATTTTCCCATAGAAATTTGGTTGTTGTATAATCCTTTGTAGCAGACTGCTTCTTCCCACCTTGTCAGATAGTCTATGCAAGTAATGATATAGCGCGACCCAGTCCTGCACGCAAATGGTGAAATAGGACCCAAAAAATCTATTTCCCATTTCTCAAATGGTTCTACACTAGTAATAGGTCTAGAGGCATTTCATCTCATTGACTTGGTTTCCTAAGGCATTGACATTGAGCTAACAAGTCCATATCTTTCTTTGTCTAGTTTAATATTACTCATTACTCAAACTTGATACAATATCGATAAAGTAGAAGAAATCTTTCTTTGCAAATTTTGTTTTGCATTGATGATTGATCAAAATTGGTGTATACTTTCATGGTACAAGGTTGAATGAGTGAAGCTCAGAACCTAAATGAGGATACCATATCAAAATTTGAACTTAGAACCTAAATTTGAAAAGTGAGGGTTTCATTCCCTATTATTAACGTGAAAGCATTGTCATTTTTGAATGTGAGTGTTGTTATCTTCATGGTTGACCATTACTGTCAACTCGGGACCTTAGAGAGAGGTAAGAAAAACATGAGTAAGAATTTTTAAGTTTTAAAATGCAATATCAAGGAAGTTACAAGAATTTAAGTCTTCTTGGGCTAATAACGGGGTAATAACTAGGGTTTGACTCCAAACCAAGTTTAAAAATCCTTAAACATTGAAATTTGATTTGAAAATCTATAGATTTCATATATATATAGTATTTTAAGGGATTATGGAGGAATTTGGTATTTTTCATGGGTGAGATTTGACCAAGTGCACATTCATGATACATTCATAAGACCTAATTAAAGAGACCTAACATACGAGAAACATGGGTTTTCCTTTTGAGTGAAGGTAATAAGATTTGCAAACTTGTAAAAATTACAAATGGGTATCTACATATGCCCTTGATTTATCTTGAAACATTTGTGAGTGAAAGTTATGCTTTAAACTCGCTTGGAAATAGGGCTAAAAGGCATTAATGCGCTAAAAAGGTGAAAGTGGAGTTTGGGAGAGAAGGACAAAGGGTTAGGTTGCAAAATTTTTCACACACCATCACAATGGAAAAGGGTATTTGGATATGTCTCTACCTTATTCTTGGTCTATATCAATGGCTCCATCATGAAATCACTTGTGGCATTTGTTCTTATGCACCAAGAAGATAGTTTTGATGATATCTAAGGAAGTGTGTATTTTTGTTCATTTAGCCCATATTAGTGATGAATTTACAATTGCATTTTATTAGGAAACAATGTATCTAATAAGAGAGAGGTAATTAAGGTCACAAAAGCTAATTGTTGCTTGATTTTGTGTTAAGATTTCAAGAAGTCAATAAAGGATGGAATGAGGACATGAGTATATGCAATTGATGTTTTCTTATAAATGATTCAACTTGAAGGTTAATTTGGCATCAAAAGAGGTGAGTGGAACATAATATGAGGATAAAAGAGTAATATTTCCTTGAAAAAGTCATTTTTTCATGATTTAGTCATTCTAGTCCACTAGCACAATGTTTACAAAATAGGGTAAAGGAAAGATCGAAGTGATTAGTTTCTTTTAGCTTGATGAGTAAGTTAATTTGTTAGTGAGATCTGCATCATTTGGTATAAGAGGAGGGGATTAAATTTATTTGTTTCTTATAGTGAAAGTGTGCAAGTTGTTGTGAAGTGTGCATGACAAAGAAGAAGAAAAGAGAACAAAATGGATAAAGAAGAGCGAGTAAAGGGATAAATGGTGTTGCTTCAAGCCGAAGAGGTAGAGGCAGAGTGAGAGAGATAGAAACGATAAAGAAGCAAAGAGAAAAGAAGAAGCAAGATAACAAAAACTTTGGTTTGAACAAGAGCTAAGAGAGCTCAGGAATGATATAGGAAATTTGGAGGAATTGATGAGCATGAAGAATGAAGAAAACAATGTCATTAGGTATGTGATGAGAAGGAAGATCAAATGGCCTATAGAGATGATAGTAAGAAGAAGACAGAGAATGAGAGCTTTGAAAAGAGGAAAGGTGCATGAGGAAGAATTTGAAAAAGAGGTAATGAATAAGATGAAGTTGTCTAGAAAAGGGTCACTTATTGAGACATTTTGGTCTCTTATTTTTCTATTTAACATTGTGTTTCATCTCTTTTGCATAGGTATAAATAACATTGGAGTGAAAATCATAGAAAAAACAAGGAATATTGCAAGAAATGGATCAAGAAAGGTATTTATGGAAGAAGATGAGGGTGATGAAGAAAGATTGCAGGTTGAATAAGAGTTTGATCAACTTGATAGTAAAGAAAATATATGGTGTTTCATGAAGCCTTGGATATTATACCAATAGAGAATGGCAAGAAAGAATGGTCAATCAAGAAGAGTAGAAGAAAAGAGAAATCAGGCATGATAATGAGCTCAAGAAGAAAGGCATGGAAGAGGTAATTAAAACTTTCAATTTTTATTCTAATCAAGCAATTAAGGATGATAATACTGATGTACAAGTGGAGGTAAAGAAGAGCATAGTTAAGAACACAAGCAAAACAATATATCATGGGTATATGATGCCCAAATGGCTCAAGAAACAAGCAGGGAAAAGAGAATGTTAAGCGAAAGACAATTAATGAAATGAAAGATGAATCAGACCTCATGAAGACAAGAATCATGCACAAGATGACAAGGATAGTATGGAAAAAGAATAATTTGACACAAGAAAGAAAATATGAAATAATGAAAGAGATGAGAGAGATGGTGTTATGTTATGGAGCTTGTTTTCATGTGATAAAGTGTTGAAGACTATACACTAAGAGTATTGTACACTTTCCATAGTTTTCTCGCCGGGTTCGGGGCCGGGGTGGGCCTTGAGTGGGGGTGCAGGGGTGGCAGTCCTCGGTAGCGGGGTTTAGGGCGCAGCCCTTAAATTTTTTTTTGGGCCTTAAAACATGCCCAATATATCGAGAAACATGATTTTCTCATTTGGGAGGGTTTTTGACCCATAGGTTTATGGGACAGTTTTGGCCCATGGTTTTGATACCCACGGTTTTCTAAAACTGCTTAAGTAGTTGTCTATTTATATGGTTTTGTGCATATGGTGGATATAATGAAAACATTGCATATGTGCTTTGAATTCGGTGTGAATTCTGTAGAGTTTGTTGAGCATAGCTCCAAACAGATCTGGGTATTGTATTGAGAGAGTGATGGCTTGTAATAAAATCTGAGCAAGTGATTCTTAGTGGACGTAGCCCAAATTGGGTGAACCATGTTAAATACTATCTCTTTGTGTTGTGTTATTTTATTCTGCACTTTTATTTGAGATATGTAATTTTTTTGCATATTAGTTTCTACTGTTGCGATTCTATGAGGGATTATTCCACATATTTTATCCTTTATTTCCTAACAATTGGTATTAGAGCTGGTTTGGTTTGCTTAAGTGTTGAATCGTAGGGAAAGTTTTATCTTGAGTGGCAGGTATGGCGAGATGATGGAAGATCTAGGGTTGATAAATTCAATGGGCAGAATTTCATTATTTGGAAGATGCAGATGGAAGATTACCTTTATCAGAAGGATCATTATATTCTACTATCTGAGAAGGTGAACAAACCCTTAAGCATGACGGATGCGGAATGGGATTTGTTGGATAGGAAGACACTTGGGACAATCCGGATGTGTCTTGCATCTTCGGTATTATTTAATGTTTCAAAGGAAAAGACTACAAAAGAACTGATGGATGCATTAGGGAAGTTGTATGAAAACCCCTCTGCCTCAAATAAGATATTTTTTATGAAATTTTTTTAATATGAAGATGTCTTAGAATGGTTCGATGTGAGATCATTTAAATGATTTTAATACGGTTGTAAATATGCTAGCTTCATTCTGATAGAATTTGATGAAGAAGTTAGGGATTTATTAGTTTTGTGCTCTTTACCTAAGAGTTAGAATAGCCTGGTAATGGTGGTAAGCAACTCAGTTCCAGCTAACTCAAAGTTGAAGTTTGAGGATTTTGTAGGGGTGATTCTAAGCAAGGAAATGTGAAGAAAAATCTCTGGGGAATCTTCTACTTCAAGGAATGCTTTGACAGTGGAAACTAGAGGGAGACAGAAGAATAGAGGAAGCCATGGAAAATCAAAGGATCGGGAAAGGTCAAAATCCAAAAGCAAGATAGTATGCTGGCACTATGGAAAGTCTGGGCATGTAAAGAAGGATTGTTGGGAGCTTCGGGACAAGAAGAAACAACAGGAAGAAAACAAGGAGGCAAATGTGGCAATGGGTAATGTATGTCAGGATTCTTTGATTCTTTCTTTGTACAATATTACTAAATCTTGGGTTTTATATTTGGGGCTCTTTCCATGCTACTCCACATAGGCATTATTGTGTTGATTATGTTTAAGGAAATTTTGGGCATGTTTTTCTTAGTGATGATGAGCCTTGCAGCATAGTTGAAAAAGGTTACATTCGGGTTAAGATGCGAAATGAGAATACTTGGCTATTTAAGGATTTCATACATGTGCCTACATTAAGATGAAATTTGATATCGGCAAGGTAGTTTGGAAGTGATGGTTGTACTGTGATATTTACAATAGACTCTTGGAAGGTTACCAAGGGTTCTCTTGTGGTGGAAATAGGTAAGAAGGTTAGAACCTTGTATTTATCCACTTATAGCACTAATGTTTGTAATCTTGTGGCTTCAGAAGTAGATACAACATTGTGGCACTATAGGCTCAGTCATATGAGCCATAAGGGCATGGAGATCATAAAGAAGGATTTACCTAGATATACATAAACAGGTTTAGAATTCTGTGAGGACTGCATATATGGGAAACAAAAGTGAGTAATGTTTCTCAAGGTTGGACCTATAAAGAAAGAAAGTAAGTTAGAGCCGGTGCATTCTGTTGTTGTATGGGGTCACGGTATCATCTCTTGGGGGTTCAAGTTATTATGTTACTTTTATTGATGATGCAACAAGGAAAGTTTGGGTTTATTGTATTAGAAACAAATCTGATGTATTTGACACTTTTGTTAAATGGAAATCCTTGGTAGAGAATGAAACAGTCTTAAGCTAAAATGTCTCAGGTCAGATAATGGAGGGGAGTATTGCAGCAACAATGAATTTGATGATTATTGTTCTAAGAATGGAATCCACAGGTAAAAGATAGTTCTAGGAACTCCACAATAGAATGGGGTGTCAGAAAGGATGAATAGAACAATAATGGAATGTGCTAGGAGCATGAGGTTACATGCAGGATTGCCTCTTTCTTTTTGGGCAGAAGCGGTGAGCACAACTGTGTACTTGATAAACAAAGGACCCTCAAGTGCCTTGGATGGAGGCATACCTGAGGAGGCTTGGTATGGTAAGAAAGTTGATTATTCATTTCTTAGAGTCTTTGGATGTGAGGTGTTTGTCCATATAGAAAAGGATGATAGGACCAAACTAGAGGCTAAATAAAAAAATGTACTTTCATTGGTTATGGTGGTGATGAATTTGGATATAAATGTTGGAGTATTAAGGAAAAGAAAATCATTCAATCTAGGGATGTGGTCTTTAATGAGAAATTCATGTATAAGCAACAATTACAGGAAAACAAGGAAGAATCCAAGAAAGAATATGCAGCAGTAGAGGATCTTCCGGATGGGAAAGTGACACATGAATCAATTCAGGAACCTCCTCAATAGGAACCCCAAACTCCTATATTGAGGAGGTCTTTTAGGGTAAGAAGAGAACTGAAAGTTTTTCTCCTTCTCTTTATTATTTATTACTCACTGATAGTGGAGAGCCAAAGAGCTTTGATGAAGAAATGCAGGTAGATTCTAGGAAGAAGTGGGAGCAAGCCATGGATGAGGAGCATCAGGCTCTCATGGAGAACCAGACATGGGATTTGGTGAAGCTACCCAAAGGAAAAAGAGAATTATAGAACAAGTGGGTGTTTAGAGTCAAAAGAGGAAGAAGGAGGAAAGAAAAGATACATTGCTTGGTGGGTTTACACAAAAAAGGTATAGATTTTGATGAGATTTTTTCTCCTATAGTAAAAATGACTTCTATTAGAACTGTTCTTGGAATAGTTGCAGTAGAAAGACTTGCACTTAGAGCAGCTTGATGTAAAGACTGCATTTCTCCATGGTGATTTAGAGGAGGAACTATATATGCAGCAACTAGAGGGCTATGAGGTCAAAGGTAAAGAGGAGATGGTGTGCAAACTAAAGAAGAGCTTGTATGGCTTGAAACAAGCTCCACGTCAATGGTATAAGAAATTTGATAGCTTCATGATAGAGGAATGTTATATTAGATTTTATTCTCACTACCATTGCATTTATATAAAGAAATTTAAGGATGACAGTTATATGTTATCCTTTATCATATGTGGATGACATGTTGGTTGCAAGTAAAAACATGCAAGAAATAAAATTACTTAAGAAGTAGCTAAGTGAATCCTTTGCTATGAAGGATTTAGGGGCAGCCAAACAAATCCTTGGTATGAGGATATCTTAGGATAGGAAGGAACGAAATCTAACTTTATCTCAGGAAGAGTACATTAGGAAGGTCTTGGAGAGGTTTAATATGTAGGATGCTAAACCGGTTGGGACTCCTTTGGCAAGCCATTTCAAGTTATCAAAGGAACAGTGTCCCAAGATAGAGCAGGAGAGAAACCAGATGTCCAAGGTACCTTACTCATCAGCGGTTGGTAGTTTGATGTATGCCATGGTGTGCACCAGGCTGAAATTGCCCATGCAGAAGGAGCAATGAGTAGATTTATGAGTGATCTAGGTAGAGATCACTGGCAGGAAGTAAAGTGGATCCTTCGGTATTTGAGAGGGACCATGGGGATAGTTTTGTGCTACAATGGATCAAACACCACTTTGTGTGGTTATGTAGATTTAGATATGGCTGGAGATGTAGAAAACAGAAGGAGCACAACAAGTTATGTTTACACTGTAAGTGGGACAATAGTAACCTGGATTTCACAACTACAGAAGCTGGTGGTTTTGTCAACCACAAAGGCTGAGTATGTTGCTACCAACGAGGCAAGTAAGGAAATGATTTGGTTACGTAATTACTTAAGGAGTTGGGGCATAAGTAGGAGGAAGGAAAGTTACATAGTGATAGTCAGTGTTATACACCTAGCTAAGAACTCTGCTTTCCACTCTAGGATGAAGCATATATAGTTAAGGTACCATTTCATCAAGACAACTTTAGAGGAAGAGAAGTTGAAGCTAGAGAAGATTCATACTAGTTAGAATCCTACAGACATGATGACTAAGGTGGTCACAAGGGAAAAAATGAATCTATGTTTAGCTTTGGTTGGTCTTCACGAAACTAGTGAAGGGTTGAGAAGCTTGCTCAGAGGAAAACTAGTCTCCAAGTGGGAGATTGTTAGGTTATGGAGTCTGTTTTCATGTGAGAAAGTGTTGAAGATTGTACATTAAGAGTACTATACACTTTCCACGTTTTCTTGCTGGGGTTTAGAGCTGGTCGGGCCCCGAGCTGAAATTTTTTTAGGCCTTAAAACGTGCCCGATATATCGGGAAACGTGATTTTCTCATATGGGCGGGTTTTTTGACCCATAGGTTTATGGGACAGTTTTGGCCCATGGTTTTGATACCCACGGTTTTGTAAAACTACTTAAGCAATTGTCTATTTATATGGTTTTGTGCATATGGTAGATATAATGAAAACATTGCAGATGTGCTTTGAATTCGGGTGTGAATTCTGTAGAGTTTGTTGAGCATAGCTCCAAACAAATCTGGGTATTGTATTGAGAGAGTGGTGGCTTGTAATAAAATATGAGCAAGTGATTCTTGGTGGGCGTAGCCCAAATTGGGTGAACCACGTTAAATATTGTCTCTTTGTGTTGTGTTATTTTATTCTACTCTTTTATTTGAGATTTGTAATATTTTCGCATATTAGTTTCTCTGTATTGCGATTCTACGAGGGATTATTCCACATATTTTATCCCTTATTTCCTAACATATGGAACATGTAGCAGTAGAGAAGGATGAAAATCACATATGTGAAGAGATTAAGAGGACATCAAGATAAGAAGAGTGAAGTGAAAGAAAAAGAGATGAGGAAACAAGGGAAGAAAAAAATGGTGTAGTAATTTTTGGATGAAGAATTAGTTGATGAAGATGATAAAGAGAGTAAAAATGAGAAATATAAATAGTTTTCAGTCCTTCTAGGCAAGGAAAGAAAAGGAAAAATGATGAGAAAAGACTATGAAGAGAGGAAGAACAACAAGAAAGAAGAAAAAGAGTATGTTTTTATTTGTGTAGGTGTGGCTAATGAAAGAATGATGATGAAGATGATAAAGATGAAACTCAAGAGAGAAAGAATAAAATTCGAAAAAATGCAAGCATAGAGAGAAATATATTAGATCTAGGTGGAAAAGAAATAAGCAAGAACAATGGGAGTGAAGGAAGAATAAAGATAAAATGAAAATATGATGAAGATTCAACTATATAAGCAAAGTACATGGACTCTTTTTCTCCACCTTTGGAGTATGATGCAGGAGCATCGAGAGGAAGAGAAGTATCAAAGAGAAAAAATATCATTTTTGTCATATTTTGGAGTTAATGAGATGTCTAAGAGGTATTAGTGAAGCATATGAATCATTCCAAGGTGATAACGGGTCTAGAGAATTTGAATTTTCTTCATATTATGTTTTCCCTCCAAAATGGGATTTGAATCTCTAAGAATCTAAAGGATCCATATATGGCTTTTCAAGAAGTTGGAAGGAGGTTTTATTGCATGTAAGGGTGAGTGTTATATATCTATGCATGTTTTCAAGAGTCTTAGGGTGGACTATGGCTCATAAAATGTCAAAACATTATGTAATGAAGCTATTTACTGGCTATGCATGACATTTACAATCAAGAATGAAATTAGTTAGGGTTGATGGATTAGAAGAGAAATGAGATAAAATTGAGGAGAGTTAGTTATAGAGGGATATCTTAAAGAAAATGAGGAAGAGAGAAGAGTAAAAACACATGAGGAAGTAAAGAAGGGTGAGATTGACCCTCTATTTTGTATGAAAGAACATAGTAATGTTGAAAAGAAGAGATATTTTGAAGGTGAAATATGATAATTTTTGGTTACAAGATTGTATTCCTTGTCTTCAATGAATTCATTCATGAAAAGTGAGATTGTTCTTGATGTTTCATTCATATGAGAACTATGTAAGTTCTTGATTAATTGATGAAATCAAATTAGAGAAATTGATGTTATGTTACGAGTTGAAAAGAATCCATTAGCTGTGGGATATGACTGTGGTTTACAAAATTTAATTTTAATCATTGTAATTCTTGTTATTAATCCTTTATTTGGATAAATTCATGTGTTATGAAGGATTGCAATGACATTTTAAGGTTTCTTGTGTGGTTTTTCTCTCTTGCGTGGTTAAATATTACTCAAACCTGATACAATATTGATAGTGTAGAAGAACTCTTTCTTTGCCAAGTCGGTGTGCCATTGATGATTGATCAAAGTTGGTGTATATACACATGGTATAAGGTTTCATGATTGAATTTTAGAACCTAAATGAGGATACCATATCAAAATTTGAACTTAGAACCTAAATTTGAAGAGTGAGGGTTTCATTCCCTGTTATCAACGTGCAATCATTGTTAGTTTTTGAATGTGATTGTTATTATCTTCATGGTTGAACATTACTATTAACTTGGGACCTTGGAGACAGGTAAGAAAGACGTGAGTAATAATTTTCAATCTTAGAAATACAATATCAAGGAACTTACAAGAAATTAAGTCTTCTTGTCCTGACAACAAGGTAACAACTAGGGTTTGAATCTAAACCAAGTTTAAAAATTCTTAAACATTGAAATTTGATTTGAAAATCTATATAAATCATAGTTGTATGGTATTTTAAGGGATTATGGAGGAATTTAGTATTTTCCATGGGTGAGATTTGATAAAAAAATTGACGAGTGTAGGTGCATAGTCATGATATAGTCCGAGACCTAATTGAAGAGACCCAACATACTAGAAACACGGGTTTTCCTTTTGAGTGAAGGTAAGAATCTTTGCACACTGGTAAAACATACATATGGGTATCTAAATATGCCCTTGGTTTATCTTGAAACCTCTGTTATTGAAATATATGCTTTAAAATGCTTGGAAACATGGCTAGAAGTTGTTAATGGGCTAAAAAGGTGAAAGCGAGTTTGGGAGAGGACAAAGAATTAGGTTACAAAATTTATCACACACCATTACAATGGAAATAAATTAATCTAGTTTTGTGCATCACTTTAATTTATTTTAGCATTCTCTCTATTAACCCTAGTCCCTTGGAATTCTTAGGATAGGATTAGCTAGTAGTAGTTTGGTACTGGTTTGTTAGTCGCAATGAGATAGGATGGAGATTTTTTTTTTTGGGATTTACCTCAAAATTCACCATTGTACCACACATTAGAGGTCTTTTAATGTTTCACTGAATAGTTGAATGTGGTAGATTCAATAAGGGTGTAATCTTAGGTGAAATGATTTTTGGCATGCACAGTGGAACATCTTAAGTCGATTATAACTCATTTAAATAAGATTGATGTGTACTTTAGTGATCTCCAGCCTTCTGAGGCATTATCCAAACACTAATGAAAAATACAATAATCCATTAACCCATTTCTTTCATTTGCAGACCATTTCCATTCATCCTTTTCCTTACTTTCATGAAGTTTTGCAATCATGATTTCATTTCCTCATTGGGATCTTTATTTTAAAGATAATTATCATCTCCCTCTATCTCATTTTTCCAAAACTTCCCTATAAATTAGTTTTATGATCCTTATCATGATGAATATGCATATGATCCAACCTCCACTGACCCATATGGTTATCCTATTAACCATGATGTTTTTCAAGAACATGGATATGCAAAAAATGGAGGAATTTTCATATTTGATGATTTTTATAGTTCCAATTCTAGAATATGGAATGAGCCATGAAAAACATAAATGATGTGTTTAAAATCATGGCATCTCAACCACATGGTTTTAGGGATCCCTATTCATGTGGTGGTCCTCTATTAAGCTGGTATAGCCCTAAAAAAAGCTATAGGTAATGGTTAAATCCTTAAATAAAATGTTAGATCTGATTGAAATAATAGAAGCTAATATATATAGCTATATGGAACCCTTTAAGTGGGGAAATCCTTCAATACCATCATATATCTCTCTCATTCCTTCTTTCCAATCCACACCATCTTAAACAAATCTTCAAATCCCTAGCTTTCTCAAAGATTTTCTTTCTACTCATTCTCCTTTACAAGAGGATATTATTCCTCCTCCATCATTTGAACCTCTACAAAATCCATTCAAATCTCAATCCTTTCCTCCTTTCATATATCCAAACCCATTTTGGGATGAGATTCATGATCAAAAAAACTTGGGAGGACACAACCAAATGCATAGCCAAACAAATAAGATTAGCTACAAAGTTTTAAGGATTGGATCCTGGAGTTTGAGGTTAAACAAGATATTCACCAAGAAATTATTAGTCAATCTCCTTCTATTGTATCAAAACTAGTTGAGGTGAGGTGCATTATTGTTAATCATGAGATATCTATTAAATATTAGATAGAATTTGAAATCATCGATGGAGAAAAGGCTTGACCTTTTGAGGAAGTTTTTTTCCCTTGATCAATATAAAAAGGAGGATGAATTGGCTGAGCTCAAGGAGGATGTTGAGGTTGAAGAACACATGGTAAAAGAGGATAAATCAGATTCTGGAGATTTAAATATAGATTAGATCATCAAGAGATTATTTCTCTCTTTTGAAGGTGAATTTACTAATCAATCCTTGCACTCACTTATGGAATTATACTTGGAAGCAACCTTGGATTTGGTAACCTTGTTTGAGGAAGAAATGATTGAGGAAAATAATCTAGAGGAGGAAATCATATATGAATATCAAGAAAGGGTAAAGGAGGATGATTTCAGTCTCATTCATTTTATGTTTGAGGCTAAGGAAGAGGAGGATGAGGATCCAAGTGTGGAGGCAGAGTTGTTTGTACAAGAAGAAGCAGAAGAGAGGTTAAATAATCTTGAAAAAATTCTCCATCATGAGGAAAATGTGTTTAGTAGTTCCATTCATGGGTTTGAATTGGGAAAAGATGGGAAAATCATAAAAATCATTCCATTGGCTCTAAAAATTGGATGTCCAATCAGATATCTAGCTAAATCAGAGCCAAGAACAGAGTTTCCACCATTCATGTTCACTTTAGGACATGAGGAAGATTTTCAAAGTCCCAAATATTATTTGATGCACCTATCAAAACCAAATGTAGAGAAAATAAAGGAGGTGTTTTTTCTTAAGGTTTATAGTTTGAGAAAAACGGGGGTGTGGACCATGTTTTCACTTCCACCACTTGATCTAGTTATAGACATAATCTCATGGCCACATTTTTTGGATAAAGGGTAAAGGATGGTTTTAGCGGGGATCCTACCCTATTATAAAAATAGGATATGAGATACATATATTAAAATGAGGAAAAAAAAGTGGAAAAAAACATGAGATTGTTGCAACAAAACATGGCCATACTATAGCTAGGAAATAATGAGTCAACCAACCTGAGAGACAAAGAAAAAATACCCAGGTCAATTCTGAATGTCCTTGTTCTTCACTTGTGTGGAGATCTGGATGAGGTCCTTAATAAGATTTTCTCTCTTTTCATTTTCCTTTCTTTTAACATCTCCTTTACTACTACCTTTTACATTTGTTGGGGTAATAATGTCAAGTGGGGATACCTCTTTGGGTGGACCACCACTTTACACCCCATATTATTTTAAAGTTTATTTATTAAACTTTATTATGTTGGTATTCCACATTTAAGAGTGAAATGGTGTGCGACCAATTCACCCATCCTATATAGATAGGGTGATCCCTTTGGGATTGGCAATTATTTGTGTATGTATGGCTCAAGATTATAGACACCATTAATTTTGACAAGATCATATTTTTCGTGATCATGGTATTGTAAAATTGTGAGAAACTATTCTGCAATCGTCTTTGTGAGACCGAGGAGTGAAGTGGAAGTGTTGGGTAAAAGTTGTATATGAAATTATTAATACAAGCAATGCTTTATTCTGAGTGGGGTTTTTTCCTTTGGGTTTCCCCACTATAAATATGGTGTTCCCTTATCTTTACTTTGTTGTTATTTGCATCTTTCATCTCTTGTTATTACATTATATAATCTGTAATATATAATCATCTAAATCTATTATTAATTTAATTGCACACCATAATCTATAATCTTTAGCATTTTATTCTTTGGATCTATAAATTTTTAATTATATATCCTGAAATTTCCCTAATGTGGTATAAGAGTAGGTGGTGCATTATGTGTGTTTAGGATTGATCATGATGTTTTTGATTTGCATTAAAGAATCTTGAAGTTTATTTTCAGATTTGCGAAACCATATTTGTTACATCATCGACTTCAAGTTAATCAGGTGAAAATTTCCAATTCCCACCCAAATATTTTTGAAATATTGGTTAATTGGTTGTTTAGATCTTGTTTGTGCATTTGCATGCATAGATCTATGTTTTTATGACATGCTCTTACTCTTTCCTTTGTAGTTTAAATTTGTCTTATGCAAGTTTTTTTAAGTTTTTTGCACTTTTATAGCTATTGTAGTTGTTTTTGGTTATGGATCTAAAAGTTTTCTTTAGATCTGGTTATTTTGGTGCTTTTAAGTCTATCTTTACGACCCAACATTAAAAATCTTTATTTATTACAAGTTATTTTGTTGTAAATCTTTAGCCAATAAGATAAGTCTAGGTAGCGTCACTGTGTTAGGTATTTTAATAGATATTTTCATTTTTGTGAAGCTTGAGCCAATCATTAAACTCCATCTAGCTTCATTGATGTTTTCAGTATTTTTATTGATATTTTTGTCAATTATGAAGCATGAGCCAATATAGGACATTCCACACTTGCTTCACATTATCAAAAATTTGTTAGCTTCTTCTATCGATTTTGAAATTCGAGCTAATAGAATTGCTCTAAGTCTCTTCACATTTCACAATTGTCAGTATTTTTAATTATGGTAGTGGTTATCCAATAAGAATAAGCCACCTTTTTGAATTTTTCAGTCTTTGTAGTATTATGAAAAGCAAAGCATTAAGAAGGCTCCATGTGTGTTCATTTTTTTCTTTGATCATTTAGGTTACACTGCGAAGTGCAAACTAATAGAAAAACACCATGTACATTTTTTTCACGCTTTCAGTATTTTGTTTTGTTTCGAATTTTGTCATGCAAAATATGATCCAATAGAAAATCTCCAAGTCTTTTCACATTTCACGTTGTTAGTCTTTTGTTGTTCCTGATTCATGCGAAATTTGATCCAATAGAAAAGCTCCAAGTATTTTCACATTTCGCATTGTCAATATTTTGTTAATTGTGTCAATGGTTAACCAATAAGATTAAGCCATTGTTTTTCACTTTTTAAAGACTTTTTTAGAGTTAGTCAAGTTACGAACCAATGGAACATGTCCACGTTCTTTTGCATTTTGTCTATCCTTTGTTATAATAGTGTCAGAGTGCAAAAAAGAGATCCAATAAGTTAACAACAAGTATGCACAGTTGATTAATCTATTTTGACAATTAATTGTCTTTGTACTTTTTGTTTTTTACATCTTCAAGTGCGATCGATAAAAATCTACACATGTATTTTAATTTTTGCATATTGTCGATTTTATATATTTTGCCACGTGTTCCATTGTTTGTTTGTTGCATTTTTTTGGTTGACTTTTTAACCCTGTTATGGACTCGATAATCTATTTGTGTTGATTAAATTATGGGATTTCATGTTCACAGGAGATCTGCTTTAGAATTTTCTCTTTTCCAAGGTGACATTGTGCCTTGTTGCTTTGTGTTGATCTTCAACACATGTCGTATCCTTCTTCATTTGTAGATTTAAAAAATTCTTTTGTATTTTTTTTTAATTCTACTTTGTATTTTTAAAATTTTCATTATACTTGCAGTTCTTTTTTTTGTCATACCGCGTGTTCTATTTTTATTTGTATCATGGGTTTCAAATTCCTTTTTACTGTGCCTTTCAAAATTTTCTTTATACTCCAGGTTTCAAAATTTAAAATTTTTATAACTTTTTCTCCTCCATAATTATACACGTGCTCTTTAACTTATTTTTGTGTTATGCAGACTTCCTTCTTGGTTCTTGAACCTTGTTTTTCTAATTTTTATCCGAGATACAACCATTTTATTGAAAATTGTAATCCATTGTACTTTGTTTTTTTAAATTTTCTTAAAATTGATAGTTGCTCTAGTTTTTTAATGGATAAATCTCATTTATTAAATGGAACTAATTACAGTATTTGGAGATTTGGGTTAAAATCTTGTTTCATGGATAGAAAATTATGGGATCTTATAACTAGTGTGGAAAAACCACCCACTAAAAAACCTTATCTTCTTCTCCTTATCTCCTTCTCTTAAATATCTTAGGAAGCCCTATCAATCCTATTGCAGAGCATAAAGGATGAATTTATACTACATATAGGTCATATGGATTCTCCTATAGATGCATGAAAAAATTAGAATCCATGTATGAAGATAATCATCTTTCCAAGATAATTAAACTAATTTTACAATTGTTTACAACTCCCATGAAGGGGATGAGAAAATTGTTGATTATCTAGCTAAAATCAAAAACATAAAAGCACAGTTGGATGGATGTAATTGTGAATTGTTTCAGATAAGCTTCTTTATTTTATCATTCAGATTAATATTCATGAAAATTTCAGAACTATATCTCCATCCTTAACTCTAAATATTAGAATGAGTCTAATTTACCTGATCTGGACACTCTGTCCTCTCTTTTGATACAAGAAGAGCATGTTATGGAAAATTTTGATTCTAAAGAGAATGCCACTTAGGCACTTCTCACTCAAGAATCAAAAAGTAAACATTCTAGATTCAAAAATCAAAAATCAACTTTTAAAACTCCTAGTAAAGATAAGAAACCAAGAAATTTAAGAGTTAGTTTTGATGGTAACTTTTATTTCTATGGAAAATTTGGCCATAAAAAAGAAGAATATAAATTGAAAAAGAAGTCAAATTTCAAAAATTAAAAATGGAATAAATCATATCAAAATCCAGATGAAAATGAAGAGAATAATCATAGAGCTGATGTAGTAACTCTATAAACTACAATTATCACCTCTGAATGAAAATCATACGTCTTATTTTATTGTGTAATTTTATGTTCAAATCAGTTATCTATCAAGTCTTATCTCACTATTTAAAGGCTTAGAATAAGATATTGAAGGTATATATGTTTTTATAAAACATTTCCTAACATGGTTAGTTGTAAGCATATTGTTATGATAGTTGTTATACAACTAGTGTTTAACTTTTATAGTTGGTTAAAAGTGAAATCATATGATTTATATTATGCTTATTATGATATTATGACTCTAACCATGTTGATGTTGTGTTGGATATACATCTGGATTTTTTTCAAATTTTTTTATGTAGGTGCCATCACTTGGAGCAGCGAAAAAGCCATGTGGCTAAAGAGGTTGTTGAAAGTGATACACATGGGAGCTAAAGGAAGTATTCCTCTTCTATGTGAAGGATAGATTGCTCTTGATAAAGAATTCAATTCAACATCAAAGATAAAGTTGCAGATATCTTCACCAATCCATTGTGTGCTGTGAAGTTTTGTAAAAAAATTCCTTGTTGAGCCTATCGAGTTGCCTTTAAGGGGAGTGTGGATGACAATGACACCTCTTAACGACTTGTTGTAAACTTCTAATACTTCCTCCATTTTGTGATAAGTAAATATTTCACACTATGTGAATTTACTTGTAAATCCTAGTGAAGCATTAGTTATGGGAATGCCTTGTTTTATAAAAGGCTCCATAATATGATATAAGTCTTCATATATAAAGCACTTGTCCTAAGAATTTCTATATGGGAAGATTTGTATGATTTCCCTTGTTTACATGCTAGCCTGAATCATTATTGATGATTTATGGATATATAAATCCTTTTGTAGAAAAGGTAATTTGGAATGTTATTCCCCACTTAACATTAAGGGGAGTGTTGGGGTAATAATTTCAAGTGGGGATACCTCTTTGAGTGGACCACCACTTTACACCCCATATTATTTTAAATTTTATTTATTAAACTTTATTATGTCGGTCTTCCACATTTAAGAGTGAAACAACATGACTGATTCACCCATCCTCTATAGATATGGTGATCCCTCTTGGGATTAGAAATTATATACGTAGGGCTCAAGATTACATACACCATTAATTCTAATAATATCATATTGTTGGTGATCATGGTATTGTAAAATTGAGAGAAGTTGTTCTGTAATCATCTCTGTGAGATCGTGGAGTGAAGTGGAGTACTGGGTAAAAGTTTTATATAAAATTATTAATACAGGAAGTGTTTTATTCTAAGTGGAGTTCTTTCCTTTTGGTTTCCCCATTATAAATATGGTGTTCCCATATCTTTACTTTACTTTTATCTTCATATTTAACTCTTGTTATTACATTTTGTAATCTGCAATATATAATCTGCTAATTCTATGATTAATTTAACTACACATCATAATCTATAATCTTTGGCAATTTATTATGTGGAGATATAATTTGTTAATTATATCTCCCCGACATTTCCCTAACACTATTGATCTCCTTAATAATGGAGCTAATAATGGAATTTTGCAAGATAAAACCATCAAGGGTATTATTTTTTTTCTCCATAGCCTCTGGTCTATTTTCCACATCCTACCATTTATGGGTAACCCTTTCCACCTTGTTGGATTTGAGATATTTAACATTATCATAGATCACCTTGATATCTTGTCTAATACATTTGACTACATCTATTTATAACTCCAACTCATTTTGCAAAATGTCCTTTGAATTTTGTCAATATTCCTTCCAAGATAAAGAAGGCAATGGGAAGCCAAATCCCCATCAGAACCTTGTTGATTATTTTATGTAACATTATTAGGGCCCTTAATGTTCTTTCCCTTGCTGGCATGGATTCTAAGAAACCTAGTGGTTTGGAACTCCTTGCCTAGTATTTTATTACTTTCAGGGCCAACATAAGAGGTATTGAGTAGAGGAATAGGGGCATGGTTGCACTTGGGGTTAAGATTCATGAAATGGGATTGAATGAGATGGATACCAGCTTAGTGTAGTGGGTAAATTTTCTTTCCCTTTTGAATTTATTTAATTAAGTTTTCCGACAACATAAGAATGTAGAAGGGAAAACTTACCAGGATCTACCTTGGAAAATGGTTTAGGAAAACCAAGTGATAGGTGTTGATGAGATGAAAGCGGCCTTCCAGGTTCAGGTAATTGATGATGATTCTAGCCACCTCATCAAAAGGGATGGGAAAATAGGAGCGAAGAAATCCTCCATGTATGGCCATCAACTACTCACCTTCATCTAGAAACTTGGGTTCCTATTCATCCCTGTTACATTTACTTTTGTAATACTTAGCTCCATTCATGCTAATCCTAGTGATGAAGGAAATTTTTCCTCTATTATGACCCATATTTGACCTTTTATAAAGACAACCTTGTCTTTCTAGGTAGCTATGAAAGTAGAGGTTATGACCCATCTCATGGCCACGTTTTATAAGGAAGTGAAGTTACTTTTCCCAACCAGAGATATCTAAATTTTTTTATCCTTATTTTCTCTTGGTTAGAGTATGAGTGACTTAGGTTTTCTTTTTATATATAACAAGCGTTTTACACACTTTGCATGTTTCCATTTGGATCATGTATGATTTTTATTTTGTACATAGTTTTTGTGAGCCTCTTTTACAATCGTGCACTTTCTAAATCATTCACACTTGGTGGGAAACAAATACAATATTTTTGGGGAAATTTCTAAGTATAGTGTTATCTCAAAGCTCCAAAGATCAATCTCAAACTAGTGCTAATTTCATGCATCATGTGGATTCTGGGTTAGTTTTATAAATTTTGGGATTATTTTTCAAGATGTATGTTTGAATCCATGCCCAATGGATATGTCGAAGCTAGTAGTTAGTTCATATAGAAGGAAAATGTACCCTAAAAGTCATCAAATTGTTGTCCAAAATATAACCCATATTATTTGTAAAATTTCATTGAAGTCATATACTCACACAATTCAAGAAAGACACCCACAGAATGAAGGAACATAGTGTTGTGTGGAATGATAAGGAACTTAGTGTTCCATGAAAATGAGAAGAAACTTAGAGTTCCATAGATTTTAGAAGGTGTAGTGTTATGTGGAATTTGATAATTCCATGTAAAAAGGAAAATTATTTAGAAGATACACCATGGAACAAATAAAAAGAACCTCAAAACACTCTGTGAAGTAGTAGAAATAAATTTGAGTGTGGGAATGCTAGAAGACCCCGTGGAAATAATTCGTGCAAGATCAAAAGACCATGGAGCAAAGCGAGAAAAATGGTGAAAAACAAAGTGAAGTATAAGAAAAGTTGTGAAACAAATAAAGTATGTGAAATAAAGAAAATTTTCGTAACAAAGAAATTTTGTGCAACAAATAAAATTTGAGGAACAAATAAAGTCCACACAACAAAGAAAATTCATGAAACAAAGAAAGTCTATGAAACAAACTAACATACGCGAACAAAGAGAATATACTTATCAAAGGAAACCCACAGAATGAAGGAGTGATTTTCTATGGAAAAAACAAAGTTAAAAGATATGTAATCAATCATATTGTGAAGGATTACAGCTTCATGGAAAGGTGGCAAAGAGTGAAGTAAAAGAGAAATCTTGAGTATAAGACCCATGGTACACGAAAAGGATGCATAAAGTAAAAGTATGGTCACAGATTAGGAAAATAAAATAAATAAGTTTGTGAATCATTCAAAAGTTTCTAAAAGTTGTGAAAGACCATGGAAATAAAAAATAATTCCACAAATCACAATAGAAATATCAGATGATGCATGAGATAGAATCAAGGTAACAAATCATCTAAAACCTACAGATCATAAAAAATATGCACCTAACTCAGTTGAAAAGTGTGAACTATTCCCAAGTACCACCATTAAATCTTGTACATCAAATTCCACATTTTAATATGATCTAATAGAATTCCTTCCAAGAAACCTTTGTCGATCATGCATGACTACAAGCATTGAATCATGATTGGTCCTTGGTAGGTGGCGGGTGGTTGGATCTCTTCAATACTATTTTGATATGAGATTCAAACTCTCTCTTCTCTTCTTTCTCTATAATAGGTGACTCGATATCATTTAAAAAGGATCCTCTCCCAAATGTAAAGTCACCATGTCAAAATGGTGGTTGAGCTTTCATAAGTTATAGACCTTTAATCTGGTCACATGTAATGCACTCAGTGCCCTTCCCTAGTAATGTAATGAACTAGTTATATATTTTATCAATGAAATCTTGTTATTGTGGCTCATATATGCCCTTTACTTGTGTTTTTGTGTCTCTTTCCTTTCTATTCATTTCGGCATATCATGTGTGGGTTATACTTACATGCATTTTCATTTTCTTTGTCTAAAATGTGTGGAATGGAATGGTCCATACAATGTTGATCTTTGGAATGTATCTGCCCTCTCATCTTATGTTTTCTTCTCTATTCTTCCCTTCATGGAGAGAGATCCCCTTTCTATTCTAGTTTCATTTTCATTCCCTTGGCTTATTTTAATTTCATGTGTTCATCCTTCCCCTTTTCCCCTGTATATTAGTATCTTAGCTTAGGAGTAGTGTTAGCATTAGGTTAGATAGGTAGATGAATCTATCTTTCTCCAAATGTATTTCCAAATGAGAAATGTCCCACACCAAGGGAAATTCCCATGTTTCACTAAGGTCTTGAATCTGTAGATTCAAAAAAGGTGCAATCTCGGGCGTAACACAAACCAATTAGATATAGTGAGAGAGGTTGGCGGAGTTGTTATAGGAGTTAGAATTATATATATATATATTTACAAGTATTTTGTAGTACATGTTGAATGCATTATTATTGATCTAATGATCTCCCAAATATGGGGTAGAATCCACATTTGGTATCGAGCAAGTTTTAGAAATAATCCTCTCTATTTTTCACTCCACCCATGTTTTAGTTTATTAGGTAGACTTAGGGAATGGGTGAGAAGATACCATGAACCTCACAAAAATATGTTACCTTTGTCTATGTCCATCCACTTTTTGTAATGTTAAAATGTGCAAACAAAGGATAGTAGGATACCATTGACCTCATGTAACCCATGGTTCATGCATTTACTCTTCTTGCATATTTTTCATTGGTACTAGTGGATACCATGAACCTTGTAGCAAACCCACTAACATTCATCATTCATTTACATTACCTTTATCCTTCCACTTGTTTTCATTATTTTGTTCATTGCGGTCATACTTAGATTTATGTGTGTTTAGCCTTGTATGGTGTTTCGTGTGTTTGTGTGAGCATTTTTGTTGAATAACTTTTTCTATAGTATTTTGGAGAAAATCAAACCTCTTATTTGATTCCAAACCATCCAAAACCATTTGAATTGATTCTAAACAACGCGTACTTCTATTGAATTCACTTTTGGTGTATTTTGAGATTTTTTTAATTTGCTTGCTAGATGTGGATTCTGATTAATGATGAAAAAAATGACGATGATATTTGGTTGAGGATTTTTTTTACATTACATTAAGGGATCTATTACACATTTTCCCTCAGCTATCCTAGATCTAAATTTTGCTACATATTAACCTCCCTTGCATTAGAGGAGAGATCCTAGTGAGTTGTCATGGATTTTAAGTTTGGTAAGTTTTGACTATTGCTCGATAAACTAAATCAGTTCCCCTATGGAGAAATTCATGGTGAGGTGATTTTTAATCACCTTAGATCATTACATCACAAAAATCCTTGGATGAGATAGAATCGAGCTAATATTACAAAGGAAACAATAAGATAACCCTTCTTGGATTTGGTCTCCACAAACATCTCTATGTATAACACAATATAAGTGTTTAGCACTCACAAATCCACTCATGATTTCAGCCAAATTACCGTGAGCTCTGAAACTTAACTATGCTATAAATAATTTGGCATATATAAACTCACTTTGGTAGCAGATGTTATCTCACTTATTTCTCACAAACCAAGCCAACTATCTCACGTCGATTTTATTTCGTATTCAATACTCGGTAGAGACATTGTTATTTCCTTAGATACACTTGAATCATGCATCCATATCGACTTGTGGATGCATGAATCAACATCCTCTATTTGGCTTGGAATTTTACATTTCCCTTAACATCATTCCCCTCGACACATGAATTCATTTGTTTTAACTCATAACTTGGTAAACATAGTGTCATAACCCTATTTGCTTGAGTTTTTTAAAATTCAAAAATCCGGTAAGTAAAAGTTAAAATTAATTTTTAACACTTAAATAAATAGTGTAATATAAAGTTAGATTGGTTATATGGGTTTTACCAAGACATTGAATGGTGACGTGGTTTAAGCCCCAATTCTCTCTATTGTTTTCATTTGATTTTGGTTACAACTTTTTTTGTGAGTGGAAAATAATGTGTAAAAAAGGGGATGATTATATATTTTTAAGGAAATCGTACGGATGAAAATTGAGATGAAATATTTAGTGGACTCGACCCTTCAAGGTCATGTTGGAGCATCTAATGTTGAATGTGTGTGGCTAACTATAGGAGGATCAGTGACTAAGATTTGATCGTGTGATCTCCTGGTAGTTGAGTTGGCAAAGGGGATATTTAGAGGCTATGAATGGGTAGCGTAAATTACCTATGGTTGTTTTCCTAACTTGGATCTAAGTGCTAAACTAGTTTGAAGTTTCCATGTTAACTAAGATGAAACTAATAATCTATGCTACTGCTGAAAGGAAACTAATCTAAAAAATCACAAAACTGAAATATTACAATCACAAACAACAATTTTCTTCTATTCTAAATAATTAAAATATTTCTACACTAAAACTAAACAAGCGAGATAACTCGGTGTGGTTATTCACTTGCTAAGTGCATTGAAACTAAACTAACTTAAAATAAGAAATTTTCCAAATGATCTATGATATGTAGACAACTTCCTACATATATTCTCTCCTTCAGATCCACAGGGATGGGAAGAAGAGGATCCATCACTGGGGGTTGCTATGAAAGATTCAAACCCTCTTGGAAATTAACTAATTACTTGAAAATGGAAGGAAATTGATTTCTACTCTATTTGATATGATGTAATAATGATAAATTACAATAATGAAGGAAATCAAACAACAAATCCAACCTAGAATTCACAGAACAGAGGTAAATCCAGTTGTGTAGTAATTTTTCCCCTCAGTCTATCCTTTCTTTCTCTGTGTGTCCATATGAGTCCAAGGAATTGGGAATGCAAAGGCAACAATAGGAGAAGGTGCTTGAGCAATGGCAGCTTAAAGGTAGTTTGGTTGTAATGCAGGTGGAAGAGGGATAACACAAGTGAATAGAGCTTGGCTATGTAATTTCCAGCAGGATTGTGGTAGCAATACTATGCAAGATACAAAAAATTCTCAAGCCATTTTCTTGAATACAAACATGGAATATATAGGAATTGGCTAGGATGTGCCTTCATGCACAAGGCAACCTTGGAGTGCCAAATCATTGGGTGAAGAGGTAGTTCAAACTAATTAAATCTATTTAAAAATAGAAGAGGGAAGGAAAACTAAGAAATCAAGACTATTTTTAGGAAATTTGGTTCATAAACACACCCTAGAAGTCAAGTTAAGTGAAACCATGCATGTTAAAATTACGCATGAAGGATTCTAGAAAAATCATGTAGGACCGCCGCCTGTCCTAATCAGCGGTCACAAAACCGCCCCCTAACTACGCAGTGGTCACAAAACTGCCACCTAGGCAAGGCGGTGATTTTGACACTTAAGGCCAAAAACATGCACAAAATAGAGTGGGAAGCTGGAAGAAAGCATGGAAAAGATAAGTAAAGGTGTCTAGGTTAAAAATATACACTTTGCGGATGAGCTTAGGAACTCGAACACCTTCGAAAGGAAATGAATCATTATTGGGGACTTTTGTAACATTTTTGGCCAATGTAACACATGCAATTTTGGGTACGTATAGTGATTATAGAAAAAAATTGAAAAAGGGGGAAGGGATATATTTTCAAAAAAATGATTAAAGAGGAGATATATTATTTTATTTTATTTTTAATCATGAATGGTTTACTATGATGTGTAATTGGATGTATTCTTGGTTGAGGTTAACATCCAAAAGTTTTTACATTAAGGGGAAAATTTAAAAGAGGTTAGCTTCAATCATGATGGCACGATGCAACTCTTGAATGCATTCCTCACCCCATGTTCACACTAATGGGAGAATGCTAGTAATCAAGCATTTGTGCTCATATTTTAGTGAGCAATAATAATGTTAGGCTAGTATATTTGTTAGCATAGTTATTAATGTGAGTGAGAATATTGTATGTGGTGTACGTGAGAGTAGAAATAGGTGTGTGTGAGAGATATTCTAGGGGAGATAATTAAGGTGGTTGAACAACCCACCTAGATTTAGTGAGAGAGGTTGGTGGAGTTGTTATAGAAATTAGAATATATATATGTGTGTGTGTGTGTGTGTGTGTGTGTGTGTGTGTGTGTGTGTAATGTATGTATTATTCAATACATGTTGAATGAATTCTTATTGAACTCGCACTCTCTCAAATATAGGGTAAAACCCACAATAGATAGAGATTGGCGAGTTTTGGAGTTACCTTTTTATATGGCTTGATAGTAAGGTCTACATTTTTCAAGTCTTCTTATAGAAGATCCATTTATTTGGACATGGAAAGTTCATCCCACATTTTGAGGTTCATGTTGGTATTATTCATTTGTTCAACCACATTCAAGGGGAAGAGATGTGGATATTCTTGTTTTATACAAACCATTCATTCTTTGGTTTATCTATCATGGGGTAAAAATCATTAGTATTTATTAATTCTTATGGGAGGTGGCACTATATATGATTGAGTCATCCTATTTTTAGTTCTTCTTTCTAAAGTAGGTCATAGTGGATCACAAGGAGTAACAATGGGTACCATATTATTAATGGGTTACTACAATGTCCTTTTCCTTTGTGTGTTATAGTATGAGTGGACTTTAGGCCTATATGCACTAGCTTCATTATTATTCACTACAAAAATTTAGTTTTTAGCCAACATGTTATGTTTTCTTTGGATAATTACATTAGAGGTTGATTTGGTTCGACTTGCAACATATTTTGTGTAATAAAGGTTTTTACCATCAATGTTTGGCTTGTATTTATATAAGCATAATTGTTTGAATCATTTGGCAACCTTCATGGGTAAAACCCTTTAATCTCTTCATCCATGTTGTTTTGTATGGGTACTAGGTGTTTCTTTAGATTAGATACACCATGGAATTATTTTTACATTTTCTTAACAAAGAATTTTTGGCCTTGATTTTACATTATATTTAGTTGATAAGTTGGTTCAAAGGGTTAGAATGACATAGGATAAATTTGGGCTTGTTTCCTTTTGATGGTGGTAAGAAAATTTATAATATTGTTTACATGGGTTTGAGTTCATCCATCTCATTATGGTCTAAGCATTGTGGTAAAATGATATGTTATAGTAGTGCCAAAATTTGGAATTTTAGGACATGTAGGTATATGAGGCCTAGGATATAACATTCCACCTTATATTAGGTTATTTTAATCTAGGATTGATCAATCATAAGCATCAAGTAACATAATTTCACCCATATACTAAAGCCATGACTACAATATTGAAATTTATGGCTTTGAGGAAGTATAAGAAAACTATATAATGTGAATGACATACCTTAGGTGGAATTCTATTGTAGGTCTTCTAGAACATGTATTTGAAATCAGGTAGTTATTTGGAAAGATCCATTTTGATGGTGTTTAACTTCACCTTGAAAGACAAGTTATCACCCTTTTCTTGGAATTGTTTATAAAATATTTATCCTAGATCGTCCTATTGATGTATTGAATTAGGGTAGAGACTTATATGCCATTCAAGATATTTTATGTTTAGTGAGGTGGATAACAATATCACAAATACATCATCTAAAATAACATGATGAACTAAGCATATATTGACAATGTCCTAGATATGGTCGGTGAGAGTGATTATACTTTCACCAATGAAGGATCAAAGGCTATTAAAAGTAGAAAGAATGATACCATTCCATGTAGTTAATACTAAAGAGATACCTCCATTGAAGGTAAAACAAATATATTTCATCGTATTTCTATGAAAATGAATGAAAAAATGCTTCTTTAGAAAGTAGGAAATACTTATTTGGTGGAGAATTAGATCGAACCCTTTGTGTGAGGAAGCTACCCTTGGAATAAGTATACTTATTATTCTTAGGAAAGTTATTAAAATTCAATTTTTATCCTGTCAAGCACTACTTTGTATTACTTTTTTCTTGTGTGTTACGTCCACTATATCCTTGAAAGTAGAGTGGAGAAGGGTGAAATTTCTAGATGCTTACATATGGTTCAAAAAACCAAATGAGATAATAACCACACAAAACTTAGATATATATTAAAAATAAACATTCTTGTATCAACAATTACTCCATATATATTTTTAACTATAATACAATCATCCCATCAAACATGCTTTATAATTATTGGTGGTTAAAAGTTTCTAGCCATGAAGATATACTCACTATCAACACAACATGAAATTGTATCTCAAGTGTGGGACTTGTGACTTGAAGCAAACCTCCAGAGATATTTGGTCCTTATCTACTTCTACTCCTAATGTTACTACTAACTACCTAATTGAAAATTTGTAGGGGAAAGACATAAGAGAGACCGAAAAAGTGTTGGTGATGTTCCAAGAGTGAAATAAGGACTTTTTAAAAGGTTTGTGATTGAGATTAACATAACATATTGTATAGATATAAGTATATTCCACACACATGTCACAACATAACAAGATTTATTAGTCAGGGATGGATAATAAAGTTGTTTGATTTATAGTTGTAGTTAATTTTGTACAACCTATTTAGACATTGTCTTATAATTGTTTGTGCATTGAGATTTGATAAATCCAAAAGATGGATGATTTTTTTTTCTTGGTATATTTTATGGAATTCATGTTTTGGTGCCCATTTTGATCCCTATGTATCCTTGGCACCATATTTGCAAAGTTATCTATTATTGCTTGGTGTGATCTTTCCATTCCCCATGTTGTTCCTCATTCTGCATCATCTACCGTGGGAAATTGTTCATGGTCATGTTGATGTAAACCTTGTCATAATATTCATTTGTGCTTTGGTTACCTAAGGTACTTGTCACTCTATTTTAAGAAGGATTAAAAGGCTCCCTAAGGTTCATTTTCATGTTGAAGAAGTTCCAAAGATGATCTTGTAGTTTCATAATGTTCCATGCTTTGGTTTCTTACCTTGTTTATGACTTGAAGAAATTTCAAGAGGCTAATTTACAGTTTGGAGGAATTTTAGGATGATTGTGCTGATTTAGAGGTTGAACTATGAATCATTTATTGCATATTATGTTATTTTTCCACTTTCCCTCATGATTCATCCTCTTCTTCCAATTATTATCAGCTCCTTTCATCAATTTTTCTCCTTAGGGATCGTGTTTTGACCTTGAAACATGAGACTTAACATGTTTTCCATGTTCCCTTCCATTTCGAGAAAAATCGCAAAGTTTCAGCTCCCATGATGATCTTTAAACCTTCATAGTACCATTTCAGGTCTAAAGTAGAAATACATGTTTCAAAAAAATTAAGTATTTTTGTAGTGGGGAGTAATTTGTGTTTCCACATGTGCAGGTCTATAGATTTCATGCCCAAGCCTGACACCCAAAAAAATAATATTCGAGGTATCAAGGGAGTAAAAGTCATTAAAGTAGTTTTACACACTTTAAGAAGACTACAAATTATAAATACACATCCAAACCCTCTGTTAGTGTAGAATTACATCGCCCTTGATTGATTGTGATTTGTGTGAGAGGAAATCGGTGTAATTTACATAATATGGGATTATCCTGAAGTGTGGGAATTTGCAAATAGGATAACCCTCCAGATAAATTTAGTTATTCCCTTTAAAATAGTGCTAAAACTGACCCAAAATGTAGAAAAATAACTAATATAATCCTACCCTAATGTTTTCCAAGGAGACATGGATAAAAGGATGCATGAAAAGTAAAACCTACACTAAGAGAGTGATACACCAAGAAGAGGGGTGTTGAACAATTCTACACTGCATGGGGATAAAATAAGTAAAATGAGGAGGGTGGTCAAGCACCACGATCATTACACAAGAAAAAAACCCACTTTCATTAAGCACAATCAAATATGAACCTGCAATAGACAATATAATATGCATAATATATCCATAAGCATGAATAAAGGTAAGTTGCGCAGTAATAAGATCAAGAAAGGATAAAGAATAATCATAAGACAATAATTTAATTATTACAATTGATATTACACAATAATTAACTACATTATCTATAGGTAAGATTACTATTACAATGCTCCAAAAATGGAGGCTAGAATTTCTACAAATCACTCACATGTGAGAGAGAAGCGAGGAAGATACAATAATTTATAACCTTTTGAAAAATTCCCTCCATTACATTTTATAGAGGAAAGAGATGAGAGAGAGGGAGAAAATTACTGAATCCATGCTCCAACCACCCCTAAAATTCATCATGGCACCTATAAAAATGATGGGCTTGCTTGCACAGACCCATACTACTTGTATTTTCCTTGTGAAAGAAAGAATGGCTCCCATACTTGCATTTACTCCATCTTTGTACCTTGGTATGGCCTCCATGGCCCTGTAGCTTCATCATGATTTTTACCTACATAATGCATTAATTTTTCATTTTTAATGGTTTCATCATGTTGGGCTCTGAATGAGCTTTCCAATGAGTATAATTTTGTTAAATTTTTATATCCTAAGAAAAAGTTATGAAAGTTTGAATTTGGGTTGGTTTTAGGGTTACTTGGGCTTCACTCCATAGCTTTCACCGAGCTACCAACAAGATCCTCGGCTAGCTCTCTCAACAAGCCACCTTGAATGCTCTACCTAATTCCACCTACCACCAAGTTGACTCAGTTTTGACTCGTCTCACTTTGTGTGTATGTTGGGTTTGGGAGTTCATTTTGCATTTACATCGGGGAGTTAGGATGCATTTACATCATGTACTCTTGACATGGATTCCCAACCATTCCATCCCTATACACCATGTCCACTTTGCACTTTTGCTAACTCGCCATTACTTTTTAGGCTCAAGCTTCGGAGAACATCGACATCCATTCCCGCATGCAACATGTTGTTGCAACTCCCACTCCACACTCGACACATTAATAACCCCGCCGACTTGATTTTACCCCATACAAACTTGATGAACCCGTCGCGTGCATTTTGAATGTAGGATCTGCACCACATAATCACCCTATGCACCGATGAATGTTGTTACATTCCCCACCCGCTTCCAACATGTCTAACTCACCCCGAGTCGTTTGACTACCCGAACTCCACGCGTCGAGCTAACGCTTAGCTGTCGAACCAAAAAATATTTCATCAAGCTATCGGTTTGAACCCCACCACATCCAATGCACCGGTGTAACCCTACGAGCCACTAACCAAATTGATTTTTGAGTGAGATTTCACTTCCCCTTGTGCTAATAAAATTCAACTCACCCTCATGGAATGTGGCTCACCCAAGCTCTACAAAGTACCTCGGCCCGCTAATGCAATGCACTAGCTCACCGAGCAACTTGTCGAGCTAGATTTTATCTCAATCTCCTGGGGCCCTCTTGAGTAATTTTATCGATTTTGCACTTTCCTTGGAATTTTTCAAATTTTCTTAGTGTTGGGGACAAGAGATACCTAATGAAATTCTTGAAAGATGGATTTTGCAATCTTATCAATTTTTGTTTGTTTTGCTTCTATGATGGAGCTCTGAGTCTTTCAAGACCAAGAAGAGGAAAAATTACTCAAATGACTTCAAATCCTTCCAAAACCACCCGTAATGCCCCGAAACTCGAATTTTACATGTAGTCCCTAGATTCTCCTCACGTAGCCCAATCTAGTGTTTGACCCAAGTCATCTCCCGTTGTCCATTTTATGCAGGGTGGGTAAAATGGATAAAAATTTGGTGAGTCACGAGACCATCTACCTATGAGATGGGTCGACCGATTGCCTAAAAGCATCCAATAGGCATGGAGTCATTTTGAATCCTAAACGATATGAAAATATTAAATTTTTTTCCTTGAGTCCACCCGTATGTTGTCGACCTTGAGTTGACTTGCATTGACCCTCTCACTTACAAGATTTATGAATTAAGCTTTTGTGAGAGTGGAAAATTATATAGAGTTGGAGTCTTCTTTCCATATCTCTCTGCAATCTCGATCTATGATACCACATGATAAACACACTGCAGTCCTTCCCAACATATGATTTTAACAAGTATGGAGCACACGGAAACCAATGATTACTTGGTGTGTGTTGAACATTGAAGCATATTAGTAAAACCTTAGCTGAGTTAGGACATCATAAAACTCTATTAAAATCTATTTTTCTTTCTTCCCAAGCTTCTTGAAACGTTGTTGTGGGGTTGAGGTACATGTGGTATTTTTGACTTTTTGATTTCTGCAAGGGGCCTAGAATATCAACTAATTAACCTTATGGAAAAAAGCGATGGAATAAATTGAAATCTATCCCCTATCAAGTTTAGTTTCCCTGCATTTGGATTGACTTGAATATTACATTTGTTCCTGTAAGTATGAGATTTTATTTGTCTTATGGGAGGTATACTAAAATTGATGCACTGTGCTAGAGAAAACATGAACCAAAAAACTATGTATAAAAGGAAAAATCATATATGCTCAAGTAAGACATGCATATTATGCACAACACTTGTTATACTGAAAACAAACCTAATCCTACCCTACACCTAGTTGGAAAGAGAGAAGAATTTATAAAAAAAACCCTGCAACTGGTAATGTGAAATAGCTTCCCTTCCTTACATCTTGCAACCATGTGGATGATTTAACACTAGACATGGTGTGCATATAAGTGGAAAACTAACAAGGGTCAAAATTTCCACTTGAAACATTAAGGAATCAACCAAAAACAAGACAAATACCTCCTCGAAATGATGTACATAGGGCTCTTGAAGGTGTTGTGGATAATGTGGCTAACCCTTGGTACTATGAGGCTCATCCCCATTTTCGGAGATGAACATGACCAGATTGTGGTAACTCTTTTGGCTCCAATGAAACCAAGTACTTGATGGGGCATGTTATGATCCTTCGAATGTGCCTTTGTGTTAGGATGTGTTGTATATTTTGTATATTGTATAATTAGAGTCTTGTACACCTCTTCCACAAGCATTAGTAAAAAAATCGAATCCCTATTTTTCCAGGAATATATATATATTATATATATATATAATTTTTATCTATACGTATATATGGGTGGTGTCATAATCCATGAATTATGGGGAAGCTGTTATGGGTGTTTACTATCCCATGGTTTTGGTAGCCATTGTATTGTAAAACCACTTTGATGGTTTCTTACTATTTTTCTTACAAATAGGCTTGGAGATGCAATAGGGTAAAGCGAGAACTTGGAAGTACATTATTGTATTGTAAATAGTTAAGTTAATGCAATAAGAGAGAGAAGTTACTGTGTTGGATTTTTTTCCCAAAAGGGTTCTTAGGTTAAATCTTTTGTTTTTTCATTTATTTTCTTTGATTATCTCGAATACTCACGTCAAGATAGCTTCTTTTTTATTATTTTATCGGATTGATTCTCTTCATTTAGTATTAGAGCTAGGTTTTAGCTTTTATGTGAAGAGTTAGGGTGTCTAAAACCTATGATAAAAATTTTTGGGTGGGAGCTTTGTGGGTGAATTTTTCAAGTAGAAGAAAATGACGAGAAGCACAAGGATTGAAATTGAAAAATTTAATGGCCAACATTTTGAGTTATGGAAGATATTCTTGTGGAAAGAGATCAGTGGATTGATGTGTTTGGAGTCATGCCTATGGGTATGAAGGTAGAGGACTGGGAAAATATTGATAGGAAGGCAAAGAGTTCAATCAGATTGTGTCTGTCAGATTCAATTTTGCTAAATGTGTCAAATGAGAAATCCGCTTAGGTGTTATGGGAGAAGTTGGGGACTTTGTATCAGATGAAGTCTCTAGTGAACAAACTGTTTCTACAAAAGACACTATATTCATTGACAATGAACGATGGAGAGTCATTCTCAGAACATATGAACATCTTTAATATTGTGGTAAGTTAGCTTATTTATGTTGATATTAAAATGGAATAAGAGGATAAGTGTATTACTCTTTTGTGTTCTTTACTTGAGTCTTAGGATAATCTAGTTATGGCTATTACTAGTACTATGAAAAAATTATTAGTTGAGGATGTAGTTGTGGCCTTACTATTAGAAGAAATGAGGTGGAAATCCATTGAGGATTATCAATCTAAGGATGCCTTATATGTAAGAGGTCATACCCAAGAGAAAAGCAAGAAGAGGCTAGGACAGTAAAAGTATAGAAGTAAATCAAAGATTACGAGAAAAGATAAGAAGAAATGTTGGGCTGTGGTAAAATGGGGAATTTAAAGAAATAATGTAGATCTAATAAGGTAGAAAAGGGTAAGTCCTCTCGAAAAATGGTGGATCTTCGATCAAACCCTCTAATTAAGACTCAAGGGATTTTTTTAGTGGCTTCCGGCTTGCATGCATGTGACAAAGGTGCATGGTTGAGTGAATTGAGTGCCTCCTTTCATATGACACCACACAGGAGTGGTTCTATGAATATAAAAATTGTAATGGAGGTGATGTATATCTAGGAGACAACTCAACCTACAAGATCATTTCTCACGGGAGAGTCAAGATGAAGTTTAAAGATAGAAGGATTAAAATCCTCTCGGGTGTTTTGCACATTCCAAGTTTGACACGAAACCTAATATCTGTAAGCAAGATGAATGATGCGGTGTGTTCAGGTAGCATTTAGTAAAGATAGTTGCAAGATGGTTCGGGTGCAATGGTATTGGCAAGAGGCATCTATACTGGAACACTATTTAAGCTTGAGGTAAGTGTTTTTACTGATGAGTGCAACAACTCAGTGGTTCTAGAGGAGAAGAAAGCTTCATATCCAAATCCTACATCTGCTACAATGAAGATGATGTTATGGCATCAAAGGATGGGACACATTAGAGAGAAAGGAATTTTTACTTTAAAAATAAAAGGTATGGTTGAAGGAATTTCTAAGTGTCCTTTAGATTTTGATTTTTGTGAGCATTGTGTGTTTGGAAAACAAACTAGAGTAAATTTTCCTATGAATGATACAAGATCAGAAGGGATTCTACATTTGATACATAGTGATGTTTTTGGACCTGTCAAATTTCCATCATTAGGAAAAGCCATGTTCTATGTTAGTTTCATAGATGATTTCTCAAGAAAGACACAGGTATATTGTATTCGAATAAGTCCGAGGGTTTTAGTAAATTCAAGAGATTAAGACTCTTGTGGAAAATCAGACAGAAAGGAAGATAAAGGTTTTGAGAAGTGACAATGGCGGGGAATATTGCTCTAATGCCTTTGAGAAATTTTGTAAAGAGTGTGGAATAGAAAGGCATAAGACAACTCCATATATGCCATAAAAGAATGGAGTTATAGAAAGGATGAATAGAATGTTGATGGATAAGTGTAGAAGTATGCTCAGTGGTGCCAGTTTGGACAGAAAATTCTAGGTAGAAGTAGTGGAAACTACATGCTATTTGGTTAATAGATCACCGACATCTGCACTTGAAGGGAAAACTCCACAAGAAGTATGGACTGGTAATAAACCCTCTATTAGACATTTACATGTATTTGGTTGTATTGCTTATATGTATATTTTTAAAGATCAAATAACCAAATTAGATAATAAATCTACTAAGTGCATATTTATTGGATACTCTAATGGCGTAAAAGGATACAAGCTTTGGAATCTAGAATTATAGAAGGTTGTTTTTAGCCGTAATGTAATTTTTAGAGAGCTTAAGGAAATTCTAGAGAAAGAAGCAAAACTAGAGGAAGATCATGTTAAAATTGAGGAAGATGAATATGTGTCTAAATTTGATGCGACTACAAAAGATGAACCACAAAGAGAGTTGCAAGGGGAAGATTTAGATGAAGTAGATGAGGAACTAGAATATGTTGAACAAGAAAATCCTATCTTAAGAAGATCAGATCGGCTGAGAAGGGCACCTGAGAGGTATAGTCCTCTTGATTTCTGTTCTACTTCTATTTTGTCAATTTTATCTATTATTGATGATGAACCCAAGACTGTGAAGGAGGATTTTGGATCTAATGAAATCAAGTTTTGGAAAAAGTATATGGAGGAAGAAATGGAGTCCTTATATAAGAATAATACATGGGACTTGGTGAAATTACCTCCTAGAATAAAACATGTTGGTTGTAAGTGGGTGTTTAAGAATAAGTATAATGCAAATAGGAAAATAGAAAAGTATAAATTTTGCCTTGTAGAAAAGGGTTTCTCTAAAGTTGAGGGACTCGATTTTGGTGAGATATTTTCTCCTGTTGCTAAGTTACATTCTATTAGATTTATTTTAGATATTTCTATTGCTTTTGATCCGGAAATAGAGTAGATGGATGTTAAGACAAAATTTTTGCATGGTGAGCTTGAGGAGGAAATCAACATGACATAGCCGAAAGCTTTAAGATCAAAGGAAAGGAATATTTGGTGTGTATGTTGAAAAAGTAATTATATGGCTTGAAGTAATCACCAAGAATTTGGAACTAGAAAATTGATAGGTATGTGTTGAGACTTGGCTCGAAAGAAGTAAATCTAACCCTTGTGTTTATTATAAACATGAAGGTGAATATTATGTTATCATTATATTGTATTTTGATGACATGTTGTTAATTGGTAACAATAAGAAATTGGTCATCATGTTAAATCTCAACTCTCATTTCATTTTGATATGAAGGATCTCGAATACTTTAAAATTTATTTTGGGTATGGAAATAAAAATAGATCATGTAAATAGGAAACTAGTGTTAAATAAAAGAAAGTATCTTTAGGTGATATTGCAAAGGTTTCAAATGCATGAAAGTAAACCTGTTAGTATTCCTTTTCCTGTTGGTCAAAATTTATCTTCTAGAACAATGTCCTAAAATTGAAGAAGAAATAGAGGACATGTCTCAGGTACCATATGCTAGTGTAGTTGGTAGTTTGATGTATGCAATGGTTTGTACTAGACCTGATATTGCACATGCAGTGGGAGTAGTGAGAAGATTCATGTCAAATCCTAGAAAGGAACATTGGACTGTGGTAAAGAGAATATTTAGGTACCTGCATGGGACATCTAATTATGTAATTTATTATTAGGGAAAACCTGATGAAAGTAAAACATTAGATCTACATGGTTTTGTGGATTCCGACTGGGGTGGAGACTTGGATATGTGCAAGTCTACCAGTGGTTATGTGTTTAACTTGTTTGGTGGAGCGGTAAGTTGGATGAGTAAACGTCAAGCAAGTGTTGTGATATCCACCACAGAGGCTGAGTACATGGCAGCTACTCATGTAAGTAAAGAAGTGATTTGGCTTTGACGATTGATCTCCACTTGTTGGGTTCACTCAAAATGTTGTAAGGATTGATTGTGATAGTAAAAGTGAAATTTGTCTAGCAAAGAACCCTGAGTATCATTCAAGAATGAAACACATTGATTTTCAATACAATTTTGTAAGAGAAATGGTGGATGAGAAGAAGATACTACTAAGTAAGGTGGACACAATGGATAATGTTGCTTGACTCTTTAACTAAGGATGTGAGTCTTTGAGAAATTTTCTTAGTGTAAAAATTGATGAGCTTAAATTCCTGAGCTACTCACTATATGGCGGTGTAGCTCCCTTTTACAAAGTATACAAGTGGGAGAATGTTAGAATGTGTTGTATATCTTGTATATTGTATACCTAGGAGTATTGTATACCTCTTCCATGAGTATTAGCGAGTCCAGGGTTGGCCCGACATGAGGGTTTAGGGGGCCAATGACCCCTCAATCGGGGGTTCAAGGTTGGCCAGAAAATTTTGAACTCCTATTTTTCCGAGGGTATATATATGCTATTTTTATCTATACATATATATGGGTGGTGTCATAATCCATGAATTATGGGGAACCATTATGGGTGTTTATTAGCCCATGGTTTTGGTACCCATTGTATTGTAAAACCACTTTGATGGTTTCTTATTGTTTTGCTTACAAATAGTTGGAGATGCATTAATGTAAAGAATAACTTGGAAGTACATTATTTTACCGTAAACGATTAATTCAATGCAATAATAGAGAGAAGTTATTGTGATGATATTTTTCTTGAAAGGGTTTCCCGGAGTTAAATCTTGTGTTTTATCATTTATTTTCTTTGATTATCTTGAATATTATGTTCAATATAGCTTCTTGTTTATTAGTTTATCAGATTTATTCTCTTCATGTTGCTCTATTTCAATCTGAAGAAGAAATTCCTTATGTAGAATTTCCTTGAAAAGGTGACTATCTGTGATTGGATTTTCTCTTTGTTGCACATATACATACAATATCACCTTGGTGAATGGTATGGAAGTGGTGACCGTCTCGTGATCTTTCTCTTCCATTCCCACTTTGTGAAACTTGGGAGATTAAATTCCTTCAATCTTGGCTCCAGAGGGCTATTCTAAATACAAGCACTTCTTGCATGTTTTCCTCTATGACAAAAGGCTCTTATGTTGGAAGGTGAGTGATGGAGGACAAAATGATGTGATTTCAATGGGCTCTTCCCCATCAATACAATCTTCTAAGTTTGACAAATAATATGCCTCCTTGTTTTCCTAATGTGCCACTCAACCTCCTCCATGATGTTTTATAGATTTTTATCTCACTCACCATGGTTCCCCTCATCCTCGAATATGAAGTTTGAGAGCTTTAAATTATCTTCACCATCAAAATCCTAAGGGGATGAAGTAAAAGGAAGGGCTAAAGTCTCTTGTGTGGATTTTTCTGTTCTTGAAGCCTCTAAGCTCTTATGGTTCTCCTCTATATCTTGAGCATGCTTCTCCTCTTGGGAATTTAGAGCCATTATTGCCCCTTTTATTGATTCTATAACTAGCATTTGATCAACACTTCACGAAATTAGAGTACCCCCATGGACACTACATTTTGAACAAACTGATTGTTGATCATCCTTTACTTGTTCTTGTTTAGCTTCCACTTTTGCATTCTCGTCTTCACTAAATGTTCTTCTTCAACCTTAACCTCCTTCAAAGGCTTGACCAACAAGGGGATCTTTTCTATCCCAAATTTTGTAGCCCAATTTCTTAAAAATTTTGTCATCTCTTCTCTGTTGGGATCTTCACTTCACTTGCTTTCCTTGAATGGTTAGTTGAGTCTCCTCCTAACATGAATTTGAGAATGCAAGAGGGGTTTTTGAGTTGAACTGGTACTTGTATTATAGGAGATGGTGGAAGGGGTTTATAATTTTACTCTTGTGGAAGGGATTTGGGTTTGGAAGGGAAAAGGGCAGCAAATTCAAGGTGAAATGGAAGATTTGGAGACGGAGAAATGGGCTCCCTAATAGGGCGAGTAGATGAGAAGCTCGAAATTGAAGATCTGGATGAGATGGTGTAAATTGGGGAGTGGAGAGAGAGTTGTGGGATGACAATGCAATGGTCCCCCATTGACAGGATTGACTGACATTGTCTACAAAATCTTCTATCTCTTGGATCCACTCTGTGAGCCTTGGAAACATCTCAAATATGAAGTCAATCTTTTGTTGTGGGCTATAATGTCTTGGAATAGGGCCCACCCATAGGCAGGGGGTCGAAAAACTAGTCTTTCATGCTTATATCGAGACATAGCCCTTGATCGCACCATATTGACCTCTAAATCTTAAACTTTCGATTCTCTCAACGTCCCCAAATGAAGAATATCCTCTAAAATATTCATACCCCTTCTCTTCAACAATGTTGTGTGTAGTCTAGCATACGACCACACCAATTTGTGTCTTTCTCGTAGGGATATGCCCACTGCTGATTTCCATCATAGTATGGATCTGGGGGAGGCGAGTTGATATTAACCTAAGAATATATGTTGCAAGTGTGGAGGTACATTTTAATAGCACTTTGTTGTTGTATGTGCAAATTCCATTGTGGGAATGAATTCATGATTGCATAAATTCATAGAAGAAATGGGATGGAAAGGAAAATGGATGGAAATGGGTGTAAGAAAGATGATCTGCAACTCAGAGAAATGGGTAGTAGAATAGATGGAGTCACCAGTTGTGCTTTGAATATGTCTCCAAAGACTAAAATCCCACCAAGAGCACAAAAAAATTTATGGAATGAAATTGATACCAAAGTAAAAACCTTGGGGCATAAGACTTCAATTCAAGACTTGGACCTTGTTTTAGAGTTGGAAAAACCCAACACACATGAGGCAGAGATCACTTCATGTTTTACAACCTCTAAAACCCAAAACACTAGCTTTTGGGATTTAGGAATTGTTTGTAACCTCCAAAACTTGATATATTAAGAGTCGAACTGCACCTGCTTTGTATGAAAGAAATCTCAAACAATGTTTCCTTTGTGTCAGAACTTGGGACTTGTTTTTTAGTTGTCAAAACCTGAATTACACTGTCCAAAGTCATGACATACAATGTAACCCCAAAACTTAAAACATTAAGATTTGGTCCTTTTGGGTGTTTTCCAACCTTGAACTCTCAATTAAGCTTGCAAATTCCTCCAAAGTTGTGAACCTCTACCGATATTATAATGTTATTTTATGAAACTAGAGATGTAGATCAAAGAACACACCAGTTAATGATTTTAATTTATTTCTTGTCCCACTTTGAGCGTGTCAAAATAGTTAGTGCGAAATTACAACACCCATGATTGCTTATGATTTGTGTGAGAGGAAATCGGTGTAATTTGCATAACATGGGATTATCTTGAATTAATCACAGGACATTGTAAGTAAGATAAACCTTAAGAGAAAATTGGTTCTTCTCCCTAAACTAGTGCCACAACTGACCCAAAATGCTGAAAAATAACTAATCTAATCCTACCCTAATGCTTTCCAAGGAGATAGGGATAGAAGGATGCATGAAAATTAAAACCTACACTAAGAGGGTGATACACCAAAAAGAGGGGTGTTGAACAATTATACATTGCATGGGGATAAAATAAGTAAAATGATGGAGGTGGTCAAGCATCACATATCATTACACAAGAAACAAACCTACTTATTTTAAACACAATCAAATATGAACCTGCAATAGACAATATAATATGCACAATATACCCATAGGCATGAATAAAGGTAAGTTGCAGTAACAAGATCAAGAAAGGAGAGAGAATAATCACAAGTCAATAATTTTATTGCTCCAATTGATATTACACAATAATTCATTACATGGGCTATAGGAAATAATGTTATTACAAAGCTCCAAAAATGGAGGCTATAATTTCTACAAATCACTCACATGTGAGAGAGAAGGGAGGGTAGATACAAGAATGTCCAACCTTTTGAAAAATTCCCTCCATTACATTTAATAGAGAAAATATATGAGAGATAGAGGGGGAATTATGAATCCATGCTCCAACCACTCCCAAAATTCATCATGGCACCTACAAAAATGATGGGCTTTCTTGCACATCCCATTCTACTTGTACTTTTCCTTGTGCGAAGGAATGGCTCCCATAATTACATTTACTCTATCTATGTACCCTGGTATGGCCTATATGTCCATGTAGCTCCATCATGCATTTTTACATACCTAGTGAATTATTTTTCATTTTTAATGGATTCATCATTTTAGGCTCAATCATCTTTCCAATGAGTATAATTTTGTTAAATTTTTATATCCAGAGCAAAAATTATGAAGGTTTGAATTTGGGTTGGTTTTAGGGTTATTTCGGCTTCACTCCATAGCTCTTCACCAAGATACCCACCGAGCTCCTTGGGTAGCTTTCCCAAAACCCACCTTGAATGCTCCAACTAACACCACCTACCACTAGTTTGACTCATATTTTGACTTGGATCGCTTCATGTGTATGTCGGGTTTTGGAATTCATTTCACATTTTCATCGGGGAGTTGGGATGCATTTAGACCATGCACTCGACATGGATTCCCAACCATGCCATCCCGATACGCCATGTCTGCTACACCACCACCGACTAACCATTAATTTTTGGGCTCGAGCCTCGGAAAATATAGAAATCCATTCCCGCATGCAACATGTTGTTGCAATTCCCACTCCACCCCGACACACCAATCACCCCACAGATTACTTTTACCCCATGTAAACCCGATGAACCTGCCACATGCATTTTGAATGTGGGATTTGTGCCACATAATCATCCTACACACCGATACAACTTTTTGTTAGATTCCTCAACCTGATTCTGACGTGTCTAACTCACCTTGAGTCACCTGACTGCATGAACTCCACGTGCTAAGTTGGCTCTTAGCTCGCCAACCAACTAATAGATCATCGAGTTATCCATTTGAACCCCACCATGTCCAATGCACTAATGTAACCCTACGAGCTGCCGAGTGACTTAATTTTTGAGTGAGTGGTCCCTTCCCTCGCATTAATAAAACTCAACTCACACATGCAGAATGTGGCTCGTATGAGATCTACTGAACACCTGTCCCGCCAATGGAATGCACCGACTGACAAGTATCTCTGTGAGCTAGATTTTAGCTTGATCTCCACAGGATCCCTCTGAGTAATTTTATCAATTTTACACTTCCCTTGGGTTTGTTTCAAATTTCCTTAGTGCCGGGATAAGAGAGACCTAGTGAAATTCCCAAAAGCTGGATTTTGTAATATTATCCATTTTTTTCTTGTTTTGGGTCGAAAGTGGGCTTGGGGAGCCTGTTTTCCTTCTATGATGGAGCTTCAGGTCTTTCAAAACCAAGAAGAGGAAATCCTCAAATGACTTCAAATTCTTCCAAAACCACCTGTAATGCCCTCGAAACTTTTAATTTCTCCGGTAGTCCCCGTGATTCTCCTATGGTATCCCAATCTAGTGTTTGAGCCAATTTATCTCTTATTGTCCATTTTACCCAGGGGTGGGTAAAATGGTAAAATGGATAAAGACCCTACAAAATGAATATTTTGGTAATATTCTCTTGCCCGATCACTTATGTTGAAATTCAAATATTGCTACAAAAATGTAAGTTGTAATTCCATCCCTAAGGCACAAAGTAAATATTCCTTAAATATGGAAGATGTCAAGAAAATATGTAGATTTAACTTTTACAATCGGCATTTTTGTAATTACTACATTTTTGTAAACTGCACTTTGATCCCCAAAGTCTAAAAGGGATGTGTGGCACACTATCACAACTACAATGAAGAAAGGTAGATTTGCGCTTTTACATTTCATAGCTTTGTATTCACTGTAAAAATGTTAATTATAATTTCATCCCCACAACCCGTGTCATGATTTGGTAGCGATAAATGAAGAAATAAGATCCATAATTTTTTAGTTTATAGCTTTGTAGTAGCTACAATATTTCAAACTACATTCCTACTCCCACAATCCAATGGGTTGGACACATGTTAGTGTTTCGGGGTCTTGGGAAGGAAAACAAATTTCTATCTTGTAGTTTTAATTTTTTTGAAAAAGCTGTAAATTTCCTACATGGCCCCGACTCCGAAAGAAAATGACTTAGAAAAATTCATGCAAAATTTCCAAGTAGGATGTTTGTGAGGCCCATACAAATGAGAGAATGCCAAGTCATCTTAGTGAAATTACATGTGGCACATTTGTCCACATGTAAGGCTGAAATTCAAAGCTGAAAAAAGGAATCAATGGTCGTGAATGATGAAACCATGGAAGTAGATGCCTCTATTAATGAAAGCATGTAAAGAACAATATAGGGATGATTTTTTAAAAAAATTAACAATTTTCCTCCAATTTTCAAGCTTAAAGAGAACTCTAAAGCCCTAACACAAACAAGATAACATATTTGTGCGTTGAAATAATGTGAGCGATGGTTTTAGAGATATGAAGATGATCTGATTATTTTTTCTCGTGTGAACGAGATTTATGGCAATATTTACATGGGTAAGATTCTAATTTATGTCTATAAATAGTTTATGGTCCCATGGTGCACTAGAAACAGATTTTAAAAAGGATTGAACACTTATAAATCATCATAAATTTCCCCACTTAGTAGTTTTTTGGACTTTCACCTAGAAGTATGAAGATTCAACTAGCCGGTGTCCAAATCACTTCTCACATCTTACCTAATTTGGATAAAATCGCATGCACCAACCTAGGAAATGCGGACCTAGTTTAATTTTAGAAAAGGTTACACATAGTTCATAGGATTGAGATTATGGGGAAGATTGCATGGAGTGGAATTTCCTAGCGAGTTGTTTTCCCCCAAATGTTCATTATCTAGAGTTGGTTTAGGTGTGTGCAACAACTTATAACCTAGAAACCAAGGAGGTTAGGGATGGAAGTAAATTTTTGGTCCTATCTCTAACCACCGAAACTTTCAACAAGTTATTAGGCCTCCCTGACCCATATCACATGGTAGATATTTCTATTAAAAGTGAAAAGAAATACTAGAATGTGAATATTTCCAAGTGCTCCAAAATATTGAACTATTGTCTTGAAAATCCAAGATTTTTGCCACTAGGATTCCCAAGAAGCTAAGAATAGTTGACTTTGTGGAAGAAATTGGAGATATTATTACAATGTTGAATAGGGTCGTGGGGAAGGAATTTTCATACCCTTATAGTGATTATATGTTCAAATTCATCCAAATTATCCTCATTGGAAAAATACATATTCGTTGGGGAGAATTCATCCATGACTACATCCAACCAATAATTTCTCAATATATAAGTACAAATTGAAGAAGGATCCACTAGAAAAATGGAGTTTTATATGACTTCTTATTTGGTAGATACCATTGATCATCATAAAACATTCCTGGCCTAGATAGAACAATATATTTTGGCAATCGTAGGGTCTATGATGTTTACCCATAATTTAAATCGGATAACTACATTTGTAACATCAAGTTAGTGCATGACACTTTCTTTACCCCCCATATGTCTATTCAAGCCTGAGTGGGAAAATAACCAGATATCTACACAAGAAAAGAAGGTAATAACTAAGTATGGATGTTACTCTATATAATTCCAAACATTCACCTATACCATGATCACATCATGATAAGTGGATTTCATGATGCCCCTTACATGTTGCCAAGGTACTTGGATGATTTATGGTCACTTCTAGAGGTATTAAAGCAATTGGTGGTAGTTAACAATAAGATTGTAGTGAAACACATATAAAACATTGAATTTATAATTAACATTTGAAGGTACACATGCACCAACTTGATCAAGGATATAATATTTGAGGCATAGATGGGCAGAACCAATTTGTTGAAACTCTCTCCTAGGACCAATTATGATATTAGGTGGATACTCTAGGTAGATTTGGGAAATTCTTATGAGCATGAGCCTCATTATGAGAACTATTGAATGGAATTTAGGGATGAGCATGAATTCGAATTGACAAAATAAAGATGACCCTCACCCAAGTAGTGGACTACAAGATTGTGATTATCCCTTAAGGACTTAAAGATGGGAAGTACTTAGTGAACAAGTCATATGTTGATAGAAAGATAGCCTCACATCCTATCCCAAGTGTTGAATAAACTATACAAGAGGATACTTCATTACATAGTAGAATAACACATGTCATTAAAAGACCATAGTATGGTTAAACAGAGATAATGTATTAACTTAACCTTGTAAAAAGAGTAGTTTTGAGGGAGTACGGAAAAGTGGGATCATAAAGGATGTACTTGCCACTTTCAAGAAGTAAGTTACAAGCTTATACCCCTTGAAGGGTAAGTCCCGTAAATTTCAATTAGAGGGAAAACATAAGGGGTTGTGGAGTAGCTCGGTGTAATAACTAGCAAAATAGGGAATCTTATGTCAAAATTGGCACATATAGAAAAAATGTTAGAGGATACCATATATAGGATGCCCCATAATAATTATATCCACACCTCTCTAAGTAGTCCCATATCCTACTTCAAGAAAAAGGCATATGTGGTAAAGGAAACCACTCAAGTTAATGTTCCATCCACCTCCTCAAAAGAATCGTCTGCAAGAGAAAGAGAATGAGAGGGAGTATTGCCTAGGATTTCCAAGGGTAGATCCAACATTGGAAACTATCCATGAGGAGGAGGAATAAGAGGAGGAACTTTGTGATTTTACACTTTGTAAGAACTAAACGAATAAATGTGGAAACACCTACAATGGAATAAACTACAAGTGCAACATAGCAAGGGACATATTTAGGGGTTCGAATATATGCTACTCGCCTCTCAAAATCTATAGGTATTACTCACTAACCCACCTCCTTTGCAGCATAAGGAATTTTCTAGTGTTCCTAGACAAGAGATCCATGTGAGCATGCCTACAAATAAAATTTAGGGGTAAGAAAGATAAGGAAAAGAAATAACGAAGTACTAGACCCATATATGGAACAAACATTTACTTGAATTATTACATGGGATAAAACAAGATGTTAGAGTTGACCTCCCCCATGAAACCAAACATGATACATCATTTGGGGAAAGGAAGAAGACTAAACATGACAAGAAACACTTGCTTTCTGAGAGAAGGTTGAGGGTGGTGAGGTGGAGAAAAACATTGAAGGAGTTCTTAAAAGAGAAGTTAGGCAAACCCATGTTGAGGAGGTCCCATCGGTGGAGATTGGGAGATCAAGTGTCATAGAACCCAATAAACCAACCTTAGAGGATTTTTAGGAAGAAATTTCAACTCATGAAGTTACAAAATAGGAAGCCCATTATCAAATATCAGCCATAAGATATCTGCTTAAAGATCCTTCTCCATTTAGAGGAGAAGAGGTTAAGGTCACACAAATGACAGAAACAAACACCCAACCATATTAAAATATGACATGGGAAGAGGTAAAGGACTTAGGATAAGAAGAAGGAAGGGATAAAATACATCATATTAAATCTTATAATCAATAAGAGGCTCAAATTGTAGATTTTAGTATTCCTCTCCTTACACCTTAAGGACAAATGATAGTTCCTAGTGTTCCTCAGCTGCAATAACAAGGAGAAGGAAAAATCAAGTGAAATATTGGTTGGGAGAAACCCTTCGAGGAATAAAAAGTGAAGGTACAAGTGATGTAGAGAAATATACATTTTTTCATGCAATCAACTAGTTCAATAGGATTCAACAACAACCTCACTCATAGCTCTGTAAAGGAGGATATTTCAAGAAGCCTAATTGGATAAAATCTTGTTAAATCTAGCCAAATTCATCTTAAATGGATTATTCAAGCATCGTTCCTCGTTTATACCAGTCATAAACTATCATTTCAATAAAAAAAGATCACTTTTCATACAAATCCATTAACACTTACCTTTCCTCAATTTTTCATTCATCTTTCTTAACTAACTCTCTAGCGACAACAAGCAACTTCGACTCTTAGCCTTCCAAACCCTATTCTAATGAATGTGCCATATTTCACATCTTAAACCACTATTATCTCAATCATTAATTGATACAAAAGGATCAATATATCCTACTTTACTCATCTAGCTCAAAATTTTCATCACTTGCTCTTAAAACCATTTCCTTGTGTGCTTCATGGTTGGAGGGATATAGGAATACCGAAACAAGTTATTAACTCCTTTAAGGACCCTTTATGGACCTCATGGTCTGCCCCAAGTTTCATAACCTAAATCTCCTTTCTTTTTCTCCCTATCACTCTTTTTCCTCCCAAGTTCCCTAGGTCTCTACTAGCCTGTTGTTCAGTCCATTTTCCTTCATATATTTCCATGCCTATGGTTTCAAAACATAAACAAGACATATTTGGCTACCCATTTAATCCTTCTTCCTATATACCACATTTCAAATTTGGTTTCCACCTCTAAGACCTACCTCCTTTGTAATTGGGTCTCTTCTTCGTATACATTGTCCCTTGCCCTAGACTATCATGCATATCTCCAAATTTAACCAATGAAAACATAAAATTCCTTTTAAATATATTTAAGGAATTTGTCATTTTATTTTTCCCAAGTTTTGGGTCAAGATTCATTGTGTAGGAGCTTCAAACCTAATTTTTCCAAAGAAACTCCTAATTGTGGCACTCTTCAGGCCCAAAAAGCTTAAAAAGATTATAAAATAAACAAAGCTTACTTTCAAAACACTATTCCACCTCCCCTTCATGTCCTGGGTTGACAACAATAGCCCTTAGTTAAGGAAAACTTCAATCACTACTAGGACTTAACCTATGCATTCACATAGAACATAGTCTCACATTGTCAAGGAGTCATTGTGTTAAATATTTCTTGCACGAATAAGTTTAATAATCTTTATCAATAAAGTTTAACACCCTCGATCCTTATCATAACCTCTGTTCATAAATCATTTTGTTTTATATCATGCAAAAGGCACACTAAGCCTACACAAACTGTTGCATTATCTTAGTCCCGGTCTCTCTGAGTTTCATGCGTGTAATGGACTTATTGTGGATTCAACCAATATATTTAAATTGGTATAACCTTTACCTCCATCACGTGATCAATATTGAAAATACTTCACAACTAGTATCTCGGTCAATCATAATAAGAAATATTACATGCATAATTAAAGAAAAATAGAGTTCTTCATAAAAATATGTTATTCATACAAAATTATAGGTATTTTATCCTCCTCCTAATTGAGGAATATCCTCCTCTTCCTTCCTTACCTTCCTCATAAGGTCTTTCTCTCTCTCCCTTCTCTCTAACTCCCTTGATTCATTCAAATTCCATCCATTATAAATTCTTCATTCAACCCTAACCACCTTTTGAGATCTCATTGACCTCTCATATGCCCATACAACACAATGGGGAATTTTACATAATTTGATCATTTCAAGTGACTCACACCATCTCTCGAACCCATTACCAACATAAATAAACTCACTCACCCCATTTAGAACCAATTAAACATTCTCATCCTTGCGATTACATGTTTTAACTTTGAATTTAAATTTTGGAGGAAATACTAAAATTCAAATTTATGAGTACTAAATCACCTAAAATCCCTCCTAAGAACTCAAAACACCTTAACAAACTCATTAAAATCAAGAAAAAGGAGAAATTTGTATTTTTGAAGTCCTTTTGATGATGCCCCTTCATCATACTTCCAAGGTGGAGAAAAATAACCATGTAATTTTCTTGCATAGCTGAGTCTTTATCTTCATTACTTGTCCTTTGTCTTCTTTCTTCACTCTCACTATCCTTTCTTGCTTTAAGACCACCTAGGTCTCATATATTATTATTTATCCTTACATTTTAATTTACTTTACTTCTTTATCTGCATCTTAATCTTCACTATCCTCAATATTTCATTGTTTGTACTGCATACAAAAAGAAAATAATAGAAAAATACATTATTCTTCTTGTTTTATCATCTCCTCCATCTCGGTATAACTCATTTCCATTATGTATCCATCATTCTCCTTGTCATATTATTCATCCTCTTTCCTATTTACTTGTTCTCATTTATCCACCATCACAATGTAGACACAAAATCACGCACTTTGGGTAAGTATCTAGTTGTGATTGCATAGTAATATTCATATGGTTCTTAAGTAAGAAAAGTACTAATTAACCCATGTCCTTGGCCATCTTTTCTTTCTTTATGTTTCCACTTTTGGTCTTACACTCTCTTTAGCTCGGTCTGTCTTTTCAAACCTTATAATTTATCATCTTGGACACCAACTCTAGGTGCCCCCATCCCCTCTGGGAACCCCAAACATCTTTGTACTTTGTTCACATATTTTGGGTCCTTTATATCTATTTGAGAATCTATATTTTTGGTAGTTTTAATTATGAAATTCAAGAAAGTAAATTATATAAATATAAAGTTATGTGACAATAATAAAGGACCAAGCACTAAGCATTAGCTATCACCACCTAAGGTTGCATCCAAAGGCTATTCAAGAGAATTCAAGAATCCATTCTAGCATCCATTCAAGGGAAAGGGACTACATTCTTCTGCATACACTTCATAGGAGGGGAATTTCATTATATTCCATGCACACATCTATTTACATCTTCTACATCTAGCTATTTTCTTGCTATCAAGTGTAATATGCACAAGAGCCACCTAGGGCACAATTCCACACACACACACCTAGAACTACATTGGGTCTGAAATGTAGTGTAATGCTCAGTCATAAGTTCACTCATTTGACATTGAGGACAATTTAACCCCTCATTTACATTCTTTTCTTTTTTGGATTTGATGTACATTTGAGGGTTTTGTAGGTGAAATATTTATAGTAGGTTACCAATGACATTGGCAATCATTGTGTGGCCTACTAGTGACAAGAACCAAAAGAAAACTAACATTTCATGACCATGTGAAGGAGGTTTTATAAGGTTTTTAGCAGTCATAGGCATCCAGTGCAGGTCCAGGGTACCCATAGGTACCCCTTACCCTTTCTAGGTGCCATAGTCTAGGAAAATTGTTAACTCACACATTATTTTGAGGCTCTATGTGAAAATTATCCCTTTTTATTCATTGGCTTGGCTCTTCGGCACAATTCATATTTGGTTATGAATCAAATAAATCTTCTTTCCTCCTCTTTAAAACTATGGTTTCATATTTACTAGCTTAATTTGCTTAGGTCTATTCTGTACTCATTGCTCATTTATTTACTTTCTACATTGCACTAGAGTTAGGAATCTATTAGATCAATATTTTCTTAATCATTTTTGTGAACTCCGACCATTTCAAACCCTTCTTTTGGAATAATTTTTCACCTTATCGAGTCATGGATCAATTGTCTTATCCTTCATTCTCTCCCACTAGGGTTGGTGGCATGGTTACTAGTGTTGTTAATTTCATGCAAGTTTGTATTCAACATCCTCCTCACTTTATTACGCCTATGAATAATCCTTTTATCACCGTGGTAACTACCCACTCCACTCACCCTCTTATGGGTCCACTAGTTTTTATCCCAAAACTTATCACTACTGGGAAAAATTTAAAGGGTCCCCCGAAAAAAATCTTTAGAAAATATTTGGCGAATATGTGAAAATTAGCTTTCACATGGATGGAAAATATCAAGACATCATGACATCACTATTAAATGCTACTAGATGATAGATTTTTTATATGCTACTAGTCGGTAGTATATTTTATGCTAGCGAATGACATCATATAGCCATATTGTCAGCCAGTAGAATAAAATATGTTACCAGCCAGTGTAGCATATTTTATGCTACCAGCTAACAACATACCTATAAGTTTTCGGCCAATAGCATAAAAGTATGCTACCGACTGACTATATTTAGGTGAATTTTACAAATTTCTATTTCATAAGAATGGTGAAATAACTCTTGAAATTAACTTGTACCTAGAAATTTTTGGCAAACTGGTCCTAGGACCAACCCTAAATATTCACCAATTTTAAATTTCAAAAATTGGAATATTCACGAATTAACAAATATTCGCCACTAAATTTTTCCCGATCACTTTTAGGGCTCCTCCTACTCTTCTAGGGGCTATGATATCCTTGAGAAACTTAAGAATACAATGGCCAAAATATCTCTATATGACTTGTTGCGTAATGCACAGAGTGTCATCATACATTATAATTCTCCTTCATTATATTCACATTGAAAATGATAATTCTTGGTGCCATTCACACACCTCATTCAATATCTTAAAAAAATCCACATGCTATATCATTTACTAGTGAGGACATATCATCTTTTACTCTTGAAAATATATGTGCACCTTTGCTTATCAACTGCTATAATTGGAACCACTTGTATTAAGCATGCACTCATTGACAATGGCTCTAATGTTAATTTATGTGCTCATTCTCTTCTCAAACAACTCAATCAATGCAAAAATATAATTTCTAAGAATTCTAATCTTATTTGTGGCTATGATTCAATAAATTGCATGTGCTTAGGAGCTATCAAATTGCATATCAAATACAAAACAAGACTATCCCTATATAATTATTCAATATCAATACCTCATTTTAATTCAATCTCTTACTTGGGTAGACCTTGGATTCATGTAATTCAGGAAGTTCCATCCATTGTTCATCAATGTGTCAAATTATTGCATGATGAATATGAGCATACCATTGTTGTGGACCCTAATCCATTCAAATTATGTCATATAGGCCTATTATTCTATGCCTATTCCTCCATTGCATCCTATTCCATATAATAATATTTATAAATATGACATTAGGAAATCCGATTGCTTCACAATTTTCTACCATTGCTCTAAGAAATCCGGATATTTCTAATCATAATACTTTGCCATCATTTCACCCATAGTGTCTATTCCTATAAACAATACTACTCCACTTGTTAAGTATCCTTTCACTCCTAAATCTAGTGCTCCTCTTACAAATATCTTTGACACAACTATACAACATGACAATTCCAACATGGATGATTTTGATGATTCTGATGATGAATTTGATACTATTGAACTTACTGATGAAAAATTGTGCAATCTTAATTTCACTCCTATCGATGTAGATGACTCATATTTCAATGACACTTTCATTGTCAATGGCCCTGGTGAATACAAATTCAAAACCCCTTCCTCTACTAATGCTATGGTACTTTGTTGAGGGTTTGTCCATACGTTAGACATTGTTTCATCTTCTCATGGGAAATTTGTGTCCGTGCCACTTCCTTTCACATGCATGATTTTCATCAATAACTCATATTTGTATCATATTTTGTCAGATCATACTTTTTCTGATACTATCTGAAAATATGACGGATTTAATTGGCTTGGCTTGACACTCAATGATATCCTACCGCCACCTCACTCACCTCATCTTTATCATGGATATGTTCACATTACGACTACCTATGGTCTTCGTGTTTTCCATTTAGCAATATTCATTGCACGTACCCCGCATGTTTCTCCACTAACGCTTGGGCAATATTGGATTGATTATATTGGGGGAACTTTAGACTCTAGTCACACTTTTATAACTTTTCCTATGCCATTCAACCATGTTTCTATCGGTAATGATTCATCTCCTGGATATTCACAAAATCTCACTTGTTGGTATGCACATGGGTGTCCGCCAACACCTTTCACCGATGAAGAGTATGCCATGACCATGTACACCTTACATTGTAATGGATCTTTATATGATCCACCTCATACTATTTCTTATCAAGTCTCCAACGCATCTCCAGTTGGCTTCAATTAGGATAATGATGATCTTTTAGACAATGTCACTTGATCACTCTCATCATCACACACTTGGGGGAATCACACTTATTTCTCCCCTCATTGCATCGACATGTGTCTTATTTTCTCATCATTTCACATTCCATCTCTCACATACATCATACACATCTTGATACTTTAGTATCGTCATTACCTGATGACGCACTCTTGTGCTTTGGTTCACACTTGAATGTTGAGGGCATCTTATACACATGAACCTCACACACTATACTACACACTACACTACACATTACACACTTAAAATTTCATATATTCATCTCTCTCTACGCAACATCTACTCTACACATTCATGACATATCTTTTACACGTTGCGTTCATTACCCTATGATGCACTCTAGTTCCGCGGTCCATACTCGAATAATAAGGGTATACAACTTAAATGGAAATCATCACACTCACTCATCTCTCTCACACTCTCTACGCTTCATGCTTTATCGATCACATCTTTCTAGCGCACATAATTCAAACCATTTCTTGATGACATACTTTTGTTCTACGATTCATTATTGACTATTTAGGGGGCATGTATAAATGAACCTCATCACATACATACACATATTCTCGGGGGCATGTTTCTCCTATTACACTCACACTGCATTCCATTCCATCTCATCCACAACATATTGTATATCTTAATCGCATTTAGAACCATAATTTCGTTAAATGTGGACATTTTACAATCTAGATTAAATACTGAAATTGGCTATGTTGGTTTTACTTATACCAAATATTGGAATTTGATTTGGCTATTATTGGAATCCAAAAGGTTTTTTTGGGAATTATATATCATGTATGAGGGATTTCCATTTTAGGGGTTTACGTTTTTTAGTAAGAATAGGAAATACTTATTGTATTAATTAATACATTTATAACTTTGTAATGCATAGTAAATAATTAATTTATAACCTATTCCAACTTTATATTTATTATTTGAGAATAGGCATATGTTCATTCTCTTCCAAATTTTAGTAAGATTAGGAAATACTTAATATTAATTTACTAAGTATATTGTATTGATTTACATTTATAACTTTGTAATGCATAATAAATAATTAATGTACTATTAACCTATTCCAACTTTATATTTATTGTTTGAAAATAGGTGTCATATGTTCATTCTCATCCAACTATGTATTTAATGTTTTGAGAACGGATATATGTTCATTCTCTTCCAACTTTGTATTTAATGTTTTGAGAACAAGAATATGTTTATTCTTCCAACTTTATATTTAATGTTTGAAAAAAGGCATATGTTCATTCCATGCAAGGAATAATATACAAGTTTTCTCTATTAATTAAAATATATTATGATGTTACCATTTGGCCCAATAGTGACAAATTTGTGATAACTTCTGAGACCCTATATTAATTTCATTTTTACCTACCTCAAATCATATAGTTGTGCATAAAATTTGGATGATTGTGATTTATTTTAACTATGGGGTTGTGCGCATTTGCATGTTGTATATTTTACATATTTTGATCATATATATATTTGTGTCTAATTTTTCTTCTAATTTATGATATCAATAAAAATTGACAAATATTTAATTATAACATGGATTTATTTGCATAGAATGAAGGTAGGAAATGTGTTGTTATGAGATAAATACAACATAAAATGATAGTAATAAATGAATTATAATGAGATAGACTAAAAAATAAACCAATATTAATATATTGTTATGAGATAGACTACAAAAACAAATCAATTTATTTATATTTATTAATCAACATAATAGTAACAAGTAAACTCAATCAAGCTCAGTAATTGTGGAAATGTGTTGTTATGAGATAAATACAAGTCACAATTATTTTTGCATAAAATGATGGTAATAAATCCATTGTTATGAAATACACTACAAAACTAAACCAATATTAATGATTTTTATGAGATAGACTACAAAAATAAACTAAATATATTAATCAATGTAATAGTATCAAGTAAACTCAATAAACCTTAGTAATTGTTCTTTTAAATGTTTCCAAAGATTGGCGTGACTTTGGGTGTGGACCCACATGATTTAACCATGTACATAAGTGTGTAAATATTTTTCTATCAAAATGCATTGTGCCACCAAATTTCCAGCTGGAAGGCAATCCAAATAAAAGTGTCTCAGTTCTGTCATGAACAAAACATTTTGTTTCATCTATGAACTATATGTTTTCTGCTCCATATATTTAGATGTACTTATCAAGAACCTTTTGCATATTTTTTTTTAAATGGCACAATATTCCCCTTCTTCGATCTTAAAAATTTGTTGCTAATTTCACACTGTGTTATGCCCCAACAAAAAACAAATTCAATATTTCTTAGCCAATAATTTTTTTGAATGAAGGCATGTTGTTCTCTTGAATGTAGGTATGTAAACCACAATCCAATATCAAAATGTTTTTGTGTTATCCTTAACAATTTAGGACTAAATGTACGACTGAAGTATCAATAGCATGCATATGTAAAATATGGTTGTATGGTCAATGATCTAAATTCAGTAATCCCTGGAACTCCAAAGAGAAATTCTTCTACCCCCAAAACCAATAACTTCTTTCCATGGGAAATGAGATCTGAAAAACCAACCAATAACACAATTCTTTTTCAATAAATTAAATCATAGAGTATATTATATGATTTTATTGATAATTACTTTCTTTTTGTATAAACCTATCAAGGCTAGTTTTGAGCATTAAATGGTAATAACTATCAATAACATCCTAAATTATCATTATATAATAATCACATCATTTGGATGAAATGTGAAGAAGAACTAAAAAATTGTAATAAACACATTTTGAGCATTACATACTAATAACCATCAATAACATCTTATTAAACAATATATAATAATCACATCAAATGGAAAATGGGAAAAAGAACTACAAAAATGTAATAAACAATTTTATTTATTTATTTGTTCCACTTGTTGTTTGAAATAGAGAACATCCCTTTAAGATGTCTCTTACATCATCTGCAACCCCTATCAAGGCTAGTTCTAAAAACAACGATGACATAAGACACTTATTATTTTAAAAGTATTTATCAGAAACCTTTGGAGATACAAAAAAATCTTCAGAACTCCTTTATTGATTACATTAACTACAACCATAGTTTCACATTTGTATGGAAATTATGGTGTTTTCCAAATTGTTTCCAATTTTTTTATAAATTTGTCTCCCTCTTTTTTGCAATGCTCCATACCCCAACAAAACAAAGGATGCATGTCCACTTTAACTATGTGTAATAGTTTCGTTGCTAGTCTTTCTACATTGGCATCTGTATCCAACGTAGACCAAAATGTTATTCGATGAAACTCTTGAGATACAAAAGTTAGAAATTGAGAAATATACAATTGTGGTAGGATGTGCTCATTGTTCAATTGAAATGTATTTGCCTTTTTAAAATTATACTTTTGTACTAACAATCCTTCTAATTCAGGAACAATCAAATTTGGAGGCACCTTGCAAAATAATAATATTGAAACTTCATATTTAACTTGTATGTATTTCAAATATGATAATAATATTTCACAAAATATTTTTACCTTTTTACGTACATATATGTGTTCATTGTAGATTTTATCCATTTGTATCTACACATAAAAATTGAAGTTAGGATATATTTATCAAATTGATTCCAACTAATATTGACAAGTAAAAAGATTAATATTTTTACCTATTTCTATAAATATATTTATTGGTTGTATATTTTCTCCGATTGTACACGGAGGCCGAGCTTGCGCAGGCGAGTTGCACATGCCGAGTTGGCCGGGTGAGTTGATCACAAAGTAAGTTTTAATTCTATAATTCTTCTTTCATCCATAAAATGATATTTTTTGTTCATGACAATTGTTCATCAAGGTTAGATAATAGTAATAAAAGTAAAGCATTTTATCCCGATGGTGAATCATATGCAACTTGGCCTTGTATCATTGGTGAATCATGTGTCTGTTAGCCTTGATATTGTATGTGTCTATTTGCATTGATGAATGATTTACCAAGCATACAAGGCCAAGATGCAAATGGTTCATCCTTTGGGATTAAATTCTACACTTCCATTACTATGATCTAACCTTGTTGAACAAAAGTCTTCCATTGTATAGTATTGGGTATTAGAATGTTTAGATTCCTTGTTGAAAATAGTTGTTTAGCAAGGTTAGATCATAGTAATATAAGTGCATCATTGAATCTTGAATCATAAAGGTTAGATAATAACATCTGTATATTTTTAAGATGTCTATAGCTCTATTGAATAATTGTAGAATTTTATCATATTGGGTGGACTAACACGACACACCCTCTAAACTATAGTAAATGCAATTTTATTTATGTTATTTGAATGGTAAAGTGAAGATATAAATTTTACGTTTATTTTAGAATGGGAAGATGCACATTCTCATATAGGAATCATGAAATAAGAATAATAGAGAATTGAGAATAGAGACTAAATGGGAAGATTCCCATTCTAATAGAGAATAGAGAATAATAACTAAAAGAAAAAGATTGGAGATGAAATCTATTTTACTTGATATTGTATGTCTATTTTACTAAGTGTTGCACTACATACCCTTGAAGGGTATCAAGCCCTATGTAGTTCTATTTTTTTTAGAATTAGCATTTTGGCTCTGCCCAAATCTTGCACTACATACCCTTGGGTATATGACCATTCTTGTATTATATAATTTTATTAATTTGATTTAGAAATGGCAAATGCCCATTCTCTCCCCATTCAAGTATATAGGAGTAATTAACATATATTGTTTAATACCATGACATATCGAGATCAACATACAAATATATTATTTACTACCGTGTATTTATTAATTAAAGGTAATTATTTTAAAACACGTCTTGGACTACTTGTAATAATGAGAATATGCATTATCCCATTCTCTAGACATTCTAACATTTTTTTAGCCATATTTTTGGTAAGTTATATTGGACTATTTAGAAATATGGGCAGTTGTCCATCCTTAAACAAAAAAATATTTTTTTTTTTTTGGGTTGTTCCCCATTTTGCATGGAAGGAGGACCATTGCAATGGAAGGAGGACCATATTAGAAGAAGAATTATAGTGTAAAAACATTATGACAACCTTTATAGAGTTAATAATTATATCATATTGGTGGATTTAAGATAGAGCCTAATGTTGCAATGCATACCGTTAAAGGGGGATCAAGCCTCTATCTCTAATTGTTGTTTATTCTTTTACTTTTGGGCTCTCTCTTTTCATGAAGAATATCAAGGAAATTTATTAGAAACACCAATGAATATTTCTAACTCTTCTCAATGTGAAGAATAACATCTGGTTTTCCTTCCATAGCAAAATGGGGGACGACACACTTCATCTTCATGTCAAGCCCATTCGAGTAGACAGATGCCCATATGTAGTTTTCCTTATGCCTATTTTTCTCTTTGATTCCTATATTAGAATGGGCATATGCCCATTATCAATGGGAATATACTCATGTTCTAAGAACTATAGAATTAGTCTTTAGTACTTCTATATTACTCATAGCTAGTCCACAATGCAAGATTCCCATTTTCTCATACAAACAAGCATATACATTTTTAATTTTATCTTGAATTCTTGATTTTTTCTAATATGTATAATAGAATAAATTGATACGAATCGAATGGGAAGATTCCCATTCAATAGTAATCATATGAGTAATATGAGTAATAGAAGAAAATGATTATCGATTTAGCACTTCTATAGTAATCATATCTAACTCCACAATGCAAGATGCTAGTAGAGAGATAAAATCTACCTTGTCTTTGTTTAAAAATGGGAAGTTTCCCATTATTTCATACAAACAAACAAACATTTTTTTCATTTTATGTTGAATACATTTTTATTTTTTAATACATCTAATTATAGAAGAAATTGATACGATTTAAACCTTGATGACGGATGCCAATTCAACTACAATATGACTAATAGAAGATTTTTTTAATAAAATAACTTGAGAGATTAAATTTACTTTGTTTTATTATTATAAAAAGACTTGAGGAAACATATAAGAAGAATCCATCATTTTTGTGTCTTGTATTATCTTGTATTGAATGGGTGTATGTCCATTCTCATATAAGAATCATAGAAAAATAATACAAATAAAATTTACTTCATTCTCACAGCAAACATTATATAAGAATGATAGAATAAGGATGTTGTTCACTCTCACAACCTTAGGGTAGGTGCTAATCATATATTTTTAGAATTGTCATATTCTTATTCTTATTATATGAATCATATAAAACATAGATGAAGAATATAGATAACACATTCTAACAACCTTTATAGAGGTATTAAAATGGGTTCAAGCCCATTCACATACAACAACCATTTTTATTTAGTAATTTAAAATATTATTCGAAAATTATTGGTATTATTAAATGATATGATATTATTTATTTTAAATTTAATTATTACTTAATGTAGCCAAATTATGAAGCAGAACCCGATATCTTTTAAATAATATGAACTCCAAAAGAAAATAGATCTCCTTCTTTATTACTAAATAATGAATTACAATGTTTCCTAAATAGGAAAACAACTCCTAACTCGATTTTCCAATCAAACTCTAACTAACTCTGACTAAATCTACTCTAGGTGGCGGAAATTACTATTTTTAGCAGTTTACTAGAACTTGTTATTCTTAGTAAGTTCGCATGCTTATTCATACGGGCACAAAAATTGCCACGCATCTTCTACATCCCTAAATTAGAGGAATTTCCAACTTTCTAACTCATAATGCAACTAATAGACTAAAATTAACTAATGCCCAAAAATAGGAAAAAACTGAACTATAACTTAAATCCTAATTTTTGGCTTCAAGATGGTGGATTTAGGGCCCAAAACTTGTTGAAAATTTTCCCCAACCGGTAAGGCGGTTGCTGCTGCGTTCGTCTCATCGAAACATGTGGTTTAAAAAAAATACGGACTCAAACAAACACCCGGAGCTCAAGTTATGACCTTGTCAAGTTCCTGCTAATTAATCATTACTATTATTTATTAATGTTGTTAATTAATTAATTTTGTTTAGTCCTAATATCATATCTTAAATACATATTCTTTGATTTCTAATTTTTTGATGATTAAATTTTAAATATATTTATCGGCCCACTCTAAGCATTATAATTAATGAAGCATTATAAATAATGGAGTTCATGTCATTAATTAGTTTTATAAAGTTTTATTATATTTTTAATAATTTGATAAAATTGTTTTTAAAATGCACTATAATTAATTAAGCATTATAAATAATGGTGATTATGTTGTTAATTAGTTTTATTATATTTTTATGATATTATTTAATTATTTTTAAAATATTTTTTATTCGTTTGATAATATAATTAGATGTTATTAATATTTTCTAGTTAATATAGTAATTGAATTTTATTAGTAATATTAATTCTTGTAGTTAATATTGTTTGATAGGATAATTTTTTTGTAATTAATTATAAATGTATAATATTATTAATAAATGATTTAAACTAATACTAATTAATCATACTATTATTAATTAATGTTCTTAATTTACTAATTAATACTAATATTATAGAATCATCGTGATTTCTATTATTAATCAATGTTATTGATTAACTATTAATTACTAATATCATATCTTGATTAAAAACACTTTGATTTCTATTATTACTTGTTATTGATTAATTAATTTTTAATAATATCAACACGATTGTTTCAAATTTCAAATTTTGGCGCTTTATTTTTGGGAGAAAATTCTTAATGGTCATTTATTATGGTATGTTTGATTCAAATTTTGAAGTTTTGACCTTTTTTAGATTTGGTCATTTATTATGGTAGGTTTGATTCAAATTTTGAATTTTTGGCACTTTTTTTTAGATTTTCCACAAGATTGATTCAAATTTTAAATTTTCCATTTTTATTTTTAGGAGGTAATTCATAATGGTCATTTATTATGGCAGTTTGATTCAAAATTTGAATTTTCGGTGCTCTTTTTTATGAGGTAATTTTTTTGGCCAAGTACATTATAAAAATATTGATTTTGAATGAATTGGGTTTTGATTTTCACTCTATTGCAACCAATATTTTTTCATTCAGAGATTTAGCTGGGGAAAGACAAAGAATGTAGATGTAGTTGGAGAAATACAAAGATACAGAGATTTTTTAGAAGAAAGAAGAAGATATAGTTGTTGGTAGTAAGATAGTTACGAAGATACAAAGATTTTGCAAAAGAAAGAAGAAGAAATAGTTATCGATATAGTGTTTTTGCAAGGGAGACTATTCAATATTTCTCAAACGGAATACAACAATGGCAGAGGAGGCTATTCAAGGTTTTTATATCTCATTTTTTCCATGTTTACTTCTAAAGCCTAAAAATGTATAAACAAAGATATTTTAATTCACAATCTACTATCCCCTTTTTCATATATATCATTTATTTTTATGTCTGAAAAATGTATTGATTTGTTTCCATGCATAAACGTAACAACAAACAAATACAGAAATCAATTTTTTTACATTTGTAAACGTAATACACAAATCAAAATTATTTCGTTCTTTTTTAATGTCTTAGGGACTAAAATGTGTACTTGTTTATGGTGTGCAAAAATTATTAGATAGACTTATTACTACCTATCTCTTTCTGTGTCTTTTTTTATAACCTCTACAACAAGTTTCTTTTCAACAACCTTTGTATCCAATCACGCCAAATCCTTTTGCATAAGAAAAAAATGATTTGATAGACTCTGCCATTACACATGTCTCTTTACTGTATCTTTTTTATAACCTCTGCGAACAAGTTTATTTTTCAATAGTATCCATATCCATTCAACTGAAATCCTTTCGCATAACTTCATATTTCTCCTACAAAATCTTTGAATGAAAAAAATCGTCGTAAGAGAGAGAAAAAAAAATATAAACTCGGTTGTAAGAGAGCAAAAAATAAAAACCCGAGCCATTCAAATTCAATATTTTTATAATGTATTTGACCAAAAAAATTACCTCTAAAAAAGCACCAAAATTTTGTAAATTGAATTTATCCTACCATAATAAATCACCACCCTTTAATGATTAAATGCCTTATATATCGTAAGTCTCAAAATTTGATTCTTACCATAATTAATCACCACCTTGTAATGCTTAAATTTCTTTAATATCATAATATCCTCATTCTATTGTAAATACTTAACCACAAAAGGGTAAATATTTTAATGTTTTAATATCTTATTATCTCAATGTTTAAAAACATTTAAATGTTGTAAAGAGGTATTAGAATAACGAAAAATACATAGTATTATTTTTGTACATACATTCAAAATTTGAATCTATAATACATTAACAAATCACCACCCTTTAATGCTTAAATTATTTAATATGCTTTAATATGCGTAGATATTTGAATTGATTGGACCCATTTAAATGTTTTAAATAGATATTTGAATAATGAAAAATATATAGTAGAATTTATTGTCATACCTATTTAGACACATGTAATGTTTTAAAATGTCCACATTTACAAAAAATATGTTTTAATAATGAAATCATGAAATTTTAAAGATGTTTTTAAAATAATGAAATTTAAATACATTGTACTATTTACGTATTTACTGTGTTTTAGAATGGGCACCCATTCTCACGGCTTGTATAAAGTTATAAAAAATTTGAATCTATCCTACAATAATAAATCACCACCTTTTAATGTTAAAATGCTAAAATGTTTTAATATCCTAAGTCTATTGTAATTTTTTAAAAATATATTTGAATTGATTGGACCCATTTAAATGTTTTAAATAGATATTTGAATAATGAAAAATATATAGTAGAATTTATTGTCATACCTATTTTGACACATGTAATGTTTTGAACAGGTATTAGAATAAATAAAATATGCTTTAATAATGAAATCATGATATTTTAAACATGTATTAAAATAATGAAATTTAAATACATAGAACTAATTTCATATTTACTAGTGTTTTAGAATGGGCACCCATTCTCACGACTTGTATAAATTTATGAAATTGATTGAACATTTTTATATTGTCTTGTATTGAATGGGCAGATGCCCATTCTCATATAGGAATCATAAAAGACTTGCTTGGGTAGATAGGAATCATAAAAGAAGAGTATGGATTAAATATGCTCACAAATTTTAAATAGGTATTAAAATGACTAAGTATTGATGAATGTGGACATGCCCACTCTCATAAAATCAATATTTCTTGTATGAGAATGTTTAGAATGGGAACATGCCCATTCTCATAAAACAAATATGTTTCAATCACAACTGTGCACATGCCCATTCTAAAAAAATCAATATTACTTGTATTATAATGTTTAGAATGGGCATATGCCCTTTATGATAGGAATAATCAAATTTACTTTGTTTTAGAATGGGCACCCATTCTCACATCTTGTTAAAAGAGTTATGAAATTGATTGATTTTTTTGCATTGTCTTGAATTGAATGGGCAGATGCCCCTTCTCATTTAGGAATCATAGAAGAATTGATTGAGTAGATAGGAATAATAGAAGAAGAATAAGAAGAGTATGGATTAAAAAGTCTCACAGTTTTAAATAGGAATAATATAAGCAATCTCATTAAATTAGTATTGCTTATATTACAATGTTTAGAATGGGCATATGCCCATTCTCATGCAAACAAAATTATTTCATCTTGTATTGAATGGGCATCACATTTTTATTCTTCCTATTCTCATATAGGATTCATAAAAGACTTTCTTGGACAGATAGGAATCATAGAAGGAGAGTATTCATTAAAAATGCTCACAACTTTTAAATAAGTATTAAAATGACTATGTATTGATGAATGTGAACATGACCATTCTCATAAAATCAATATTTCTTGTATTAAAATGTTTATAATGGGCATATGCCCATTCTCATAAAACATAAATGTTTCAATTCACGTTCAATGTGCACATTCTCCAAAAAAACAATATTTCTTATATTAGAATGTTTAGAATGGACATATGCCCTATTATAGTTCACATTCTCAAAAAAACAATATTGCTTGTATTATAATGTTTAGAATGGGCATATGCCCTATGTTATATGAATAATTAAATTTACTTTGTTTTAGAATGGCCACCCATTCTCATAGCTTGTATAGAGTTATGAAATTGATTGAGCATTGGGTGATGCCCCTTCTCATTTAGAAATCATAGAAGAATTTCTTAGGCAGATAGGAATAGTAGAAGTAGAATATAGATACTAGTATCATTGTTTTGAATGGGCATATGCCCATTCAAATACAAACAAATATGTTTTTATTATATTTGGAATCATTTTTTCGAATGGGCATATGCATATTATCTTTAATATTTATTTTAGAATGGGAATTTTCCTATTCTCATAAGGGAATCGTTAAAAAATGTCAATTATTTCTCATACTAGAGATAAATGAAAATATCACAAAAATAATTATAGAGATAACATTAGAATATGAAGAATGAGCATATGCCTATTCTCTTTAATAGGAATCATAAGAGAAAGTCCATTATTGTTCATAGAGATATGTGAATAAGTATAATAAAAAGAATAGAGATAATGTTTACTTTGTTTAGCATGGGCACTTACCTAATCTCATCGTCTTAATAGGTGTATCCAATCCAACATATCACTTTGTAATGATTACTCTAATTCATGCATACCATACGAAAATAATAAACCATAGTATGTATATCAGTTTTTGACATGAATTTTCAACTCGTAATCATGTTGAATTATAATTAAATGAATTTTACAAAATGGTTAACTATCATTTTATCTACATAGTACATCGTATCAATAAACAAGGTAATAATGCAATATCTGTTGGAAAACAACTTTTAATACCTAATTTTATAATTATATACACAAATGAAAGGAACAATAAGAAGATTTTTCCAAGTCACGATCTCAAATGATAATAGCACACCACATTAGATTTGTAAAATAAAAGAGCTAAAATACCATATATGGAAATCCATCATAATCCATAATACTCAATACATTACAAAATGACTTGAATTACTCAATAAGAAAGATGTACATATAGGAGGAGGGAAGTGCAACTACTACCTAAATCGGTGGTGAAGAACTCCCGATTGATATTGGTAGTTAAGTTAACTCCGAAGACTATTAAGCTAACTCCACATAACTGAGAAGCTAACTCAACACAACTAGTAAGCTAACTCCACAGGACAACTAGTACACCTAAGCAAGCTAACCCAACAAGTGTAGGGATATCACAAATGTAAAAATTATTCTAATAAATAAATAAAAGGATAATTTATAACCTATCCTAACACCCTCCCATAAGCATAGATTAAGTGGAAAAAAAAATAAGGTAGGTCCCGATAACAAAACTTGATGAGGTACCCACATACAATAACTCGGAAAATTGGACACATGAAGATCGTACCCAAAACTAGTAGTAACAAAGTAGAGAGAGAAAATATAGCTGCAAGATATCCTAAGAATTTTGGCTCTAAAAATTCTACAATGTTGAATAATTTTTGTGCTTCACTGGCGTGGTCCAATCCATTACTCGATCATAGAACTCAAAAACAATCGACACTTTGGGTTTCACCAAAATAGCTCCATGCAAGGATACTATCAATGGAGTGATTTCAAAAGTGCAAAAAAAACACCAAACATAATTTGATCAATTGCTTACAAATGGGTGTGCCAAGATCCAAGAACAACCAAGGAAACAAGGCAAGGAAACGAGATACAAATTAATAGGAGTGTCGTGATCTAAGAAAATCCAAGGTAACAAGGTAAGGACATAAAATCTGAAGAAGCAAGATCAACTATTATAAATAGGTATGTCACAATCCAAGCACAATATCCAAGGTAATAAGGCAAGGACACAAGATCAAAATAAATAGAGTGCCACAATCCAAGAAAAGCAAAGGTAACAAGGCAAGGACATGAAACACGAAGAAGTAGTATCAACACGTAACAACGCAAGGACACAAAACCTAAAGAATCAGTATTAACACCACACCCTCCCATACTACTGAATGGGTAGAGTAACACCAAGGATCTATATGATTTTCCAAAATAAACTACTCGAACACTGAAAAACTAACACTAGGCTTCCTAGAATAGCTCCCCCATAAGAGAAACTCCTCTTGAAAGAGTGCAACATGCTAAAAAAGTCCCTTTTTTTGGCGGGTCATATCTGTCGACCATGAGTTTAAAAATACGGATCCAAAACATCTCAACAAAAAAATAGATATATAAATGTATACACCCATAGATACAATAATCAACACTCAAAAGTTTAGGACATTGAGCTCAACTGAAATTATGTCGACAAGTGATTACAACACCCTCCCAAATTTAACACTTTATAATTGAGTGCATGTAAATATTGTAAAAGTACATTTTACATTTGAAATATGTTTATAAAAATTACACCAATGTATATATCTTGAAAAAATACATAATTTCAAACAAAAGATCACCTTAATTTGAGCTACGGATCAAAAGTTATGAGCTCTAGAAGGTTTTGCAATTAAAATAATATTTTAATGTTGATATTTTTTAAAAGGTACACCTTTGGCACCCAAATTTCTAAAGGGTAAAAAGAGTACATCCACATGATACATGTTTACGACCAAAGGATAAAAGTCTCTGCGCCCAAAACCTAAATGTTCGGAGGGTAAATCATTGCATTAAGAGAGAACACGTCTATATCAATGGATAAAAGAATGCAACAAGAAGGTACAGATCTACATCTAGTAGATAAAAGACTACATCCAAAATAAAAATATACATGGGAAAAAGAATGCATCCAAATGGTACACACTTATATCCAATGGATAAAAGAATGCATTGGGAAGGTACACACTTATATCTAATGGATAAAAGAATACACCCAAAGGTTACAAATTTACGTCTAAATTTGTTTGTCTCAAAACATGGTCAATTTTATAGTTTATTATATGGTTTTCTTTTACCTTCGAAATCCAATGGTGTACTCCATTTTGCATAAAAATACATTTTGCGAGAAAAGTGCTAACAAATTCCAAATACATAAAAATAATAAACCCTTGCTTCATAAAAAAAACTTAAAGATGGATTTCTACATCATCTATCGCTCGATACCATGAAAGGAATGATAAGAAGATTAGATTTACAATTTTAGATGATAATAGCACACCACATTAGATTTACAAAACATAAGAGGTAAAATATCATATATGGAAATCCATCATAATCATGGAATACTCAACTGCATTACAATATAATGACATGAATTACTCAATAAGAAAGATGTACATATAGGAGGAGGAAGTGTAACTACTACCCAAATCGGTGGTGAAGAATTCCCACTAACGATACTAGTAGTTATGTTAACTCCAAGAAGACTATTAAACTAACTCCACATAACGAGAAACTAACTCAACACAACTAGTAAGCTAAATCCACACAAATATTACACCTAAGCAAGCTAACCCAACAAGTGAAGGGCTAATACAAGTGTAAAATTATCCTAATAAATAAATAAAATGATAAATAATAACCTACACTAACAACTACAAATCGATAAGCAAGAAATAAAATCCATTCATCATCATAATAATCAATATAGAAAACAAGGTAATAATAACATCTAATAATGAAATTCAAATGTCAACATTAAATAAGATCATTTCACAGTCAATATTTTACATAAACAAAATTCATACATCATCACATAAATTAATAGAGATAAAATTTAATTTGTTTGAATGGACAATTCCCCAAAATTGCAACCTTTATATAGCTCTCAAGATTATTTACTTCAAAATTTCTTTCTATACGAGAATGGGCATATTTCCTTTCTCATATATGAATCATAGAATAATAGAGATAAAATTTAATTTGTTGTGCAACTTGATGATATTCTTCATCTCTGAATAAATAACTTCATTTGAGAATCAATATAGATAAAATTCAATTTTATATCATTCTCATTATGATTCCTATGTGAGAATGGGCATATGACCATTCTCATATAGGGATCATGGAAGAATAGATAAAGAATTTACTGCATTCTAAAATTTTGAAACCAATTTTTTCTCTGTTATTATGTGATGATTCATATATGATAGTGGGCATATACAATGGACATATGCCAATTCTCATATAGGATTCATAGAAGAAGATTAGAGATAAAAAATGTTGCACAATGGGAAATTCTCCACCATGCAAGGGAAAGAAAACCATATGATATTATTCATCTTAGAATAAATCAACAGAGAAGAGTTAGAAAAATTCATGCCTGTGAATGGATTGGTGTTTCTCAAAAATTTCCTTGATATCTTTTGCTTCACAAGCCAAAATAGTCCAACAAAAGAGAGAACCCAAAAGAAAAAGTATAAACAATCAACAATCAAATAGCTCGCATGCAAGGAAGCGGTCTAATGAAATAGAGGATCCCAAAGTGGAAAGGATGAACAAAAAGTGGAGAGATCAAATAATATCTCAAAAAATTCTTCAAATATTGTGCTTCACAAGACGAAACGGTCTAATGAAATGAGAAAATGTTCATTGTCATATAGGAATCATAAAATAATAATAGATGTAAAATCTAATTTTTTAGAATGGTCAGTTTCCCATTCTCACAACCTTCATAGAGTTATTAAAAAGTGGAACGTAAAAATAATAATCAAACAAATAGGTCGCATGCAATAGCTTCGTGGTAAAGCTTAAAATTCCCAAGAACTCTACCATCCTCAAAAACATTAACTATCATTAATATCTCCACTATGCCACATAGTGACATGGATTAAATGCCATTAATATCTCTAATTTCCCTCTAACAAGTGGTCGAAGAGGTGTTTTAAAACAATTACCTTCAATTAATAAATAAATGGTGGTCAACAATATATTTGCATGGTGGTCTCGCTATGTCATGGTCAAAAACAAATATAAATTTTAAACATTTTTCATAGCCATGTTTTAGGTTATTTGCATTTAAAATACACTTCCATTAATATCACCTTTGTGCCATGTAGTGGCCTGGATTAAGTTCAATATTGCTTGTATTAGAATGTTTAGAATGGGTATATGCCAACTCTCAATCAAACAAACATTTTGGTCTTGTATTCAATGGGAAGTTTGTTTGTACAAGAAATATTAAACTTAATCATTTTAATATCTCTACAAAGGTTGTGAGAATGGGAAAAATATTAATTTCAATATAACTTGTATTGTATTTAAGTTTAATATTTTTTGAAGGACATTACTTATAAAATTGTTAAAAATCATAAATAAGGCTTGAATATGTACTTTCATTGCAAATTATTTACTAGGTATGTGTGGGAATACTAAATGTTAATTTGGGAAACATTTCTCATAGAAACCTCAGATAAAGTAGGTGTTGGATTTAGCAACGGAGAATTTAGATTGTTATTTGGAAATTGCTTAAGTGTTGGATATTAGGTTTGGTATTAGGTCTGAATATAGGGATCTTTCTTTATGGGTTCAACTAAATATATACCTTGACTATTTTAGCATATAATGGAGGTAGGTTTTCCACTAGTAGATATCTATGCACAAAAATATGTGGTAATTGGATGATCTTTGAAAAAACTATACAAAATATAAATGACATAATCCCATTCTATATAAAATGGGAATATCTCTATTAATTGCATGGTAATTGAAGGAATTTGTGCACAAAAATAAATGGAAATGAGAATGGGAATGGTGGTAAAAAATATATTTGCATGGTGGTCTCATTATGTCATGGTCAAGAATAAATATATATTTTAAACAATATCATAGCCATGTTTTAGGTTATTTACATCTATAATAATTTGGTATAACTTTTAATACTAGAGATCCTCGAAGAGAGAGAGATGCATGGCACTTGGAAAATTACTAAACTTGTGGGACAATATACAAGATGATTAAGTTCAAATAATTACTTGTATTATAATGTTTAGAATGGGCATATGCCAATTCTCAAACAAACAAACATTTTGGTCTTGTATTGAATTGGAGGTATACGCCAATTCTCATAGCCTTTATAGAGGTTTTAATTTAATGATTAAGTTCAATATTGCTTTATAAACAATCTTCCCATTCTCACATCCTTTATAGAGGTATTAAAAATATTTAAGCTCATTATTACTTGTATAGAATGGGAAGATGCCCACTCTCATTTGTGAATCAAAGAAGAATAACAAATTAAAATCTATTTTGTTTTAAAACATTTCTATGACTCCTACATGAGAGGTATTAAAATGATTAAATTCAATATTGCTTTTACAAACACACTTCCCATTCTCACAACCCATTCTAAAAAAGTTTACAATCATATAAATATATTGTATGATGATAACTACATAAGGTTTGATCCCTCTCGAGGGTATGTAGTGCAATACTTGGCTCTGCCAGGGATAGTCCAACTAGTATAATATAATTATTAATAATTACAAAAACAAAAATTGTATGTTTGTATGAGAATGGGCTTGTTCCCATTATAAACATTCTTTCACTAGCAATATTTTCTATCTATAAGGGTTGTGAGAATGCACAACTTCCCATTTAAAAAAGTAAGGCTGTGAGAATGCACATATTTTCATTCTAAAATAAAGTAAATTGTGTCTCTATTATCCTTCTATGATTCTTATATGAGAATGGGCATATTCCCCTTCTAAACATATAGTCTTATTCTATGTTTCCTATATGAGAATGGGCATCTGCTCATTACAACCATTTTTATAATAGATTTTTTTATCATTTTCATATATTAAGCAACATATTCTTCTTCCGTATTTTTTTTATGAGATAGGATATACTCTTGTTCTATAAAAAATACAAATATAACATCTATTCAATACAAAAAGTAAATGTAACGTCTTTTCAATACAAAATGCAAATGTAATATCTATTCAATTGGATTGCTACATGATGAACACCCAAAACCATCAACAACGCCACCTCATTATTATCATTTTTTTAATCTCATATTCACTTATAATACTACTTAAATAATCTATTTCTTAATGATATAATTTTGCTCAGATTATAACCGTGAAACAGACAGAACAGTAAACATGAACACAATGATTTCAATTCATTCGGGATGTCTTATTAGACAAGGGAGATTACAATATATAGAAGATTGATCTCCTTAATTTAAGGAGTCAACTTCAATCTCAAACTACTCCCTAGAATATCTCGTGATCCACTAATCACTCAACAAACCTAGAATCTCTCTAAGAGATCTCTACGAGTTGTCACCAACTCATTATTTGCACAATAATAATAATGTTCACAATATTAAAATATTGCTAACATTCACTCCCCTATTGTTAACATTATTATTTCCACACATACACTCCCCTAATGTGAACAATGTAGAGAAAAACATTCACACGTCTTCTACAGCTTGCCTGCCTCTGCATGCTCATGATCTTGGTATGCTGAACCTTTGTTCAACAAATACAAACCCTGTTCGACAATAACGGACCTCTGTCCTAGGTACGAGCCCCTGCTCATGAACCTCTGTTCATCCTCTTCAAGAAAAACATGATGCTGCTTTTTCTTGTGCTTTTATCTTTCTACTATCACATATTTACATCAGGAGGTTATAAAAGGAAATACAATTCTGAACAGGAATGTGACATCTGTTCTTATTACAAAACACACAATAATGGAATCAAACACACAACTGAAATACTTGGCCACCAAATCAATACCGCGGCCTCGTCGATGGTGCCTGACGAGAGGTCGCTGATCAACCTCCTTCCTCCGTTGCCTCCGGCCTCCATCTGAAAGTTATCTAAAGAAGGAAGTCTTCAGATTCATAACCATCACCCAAAGGTTCTTCTTTATCACTGTCTTCTTCTTCATTAGCAACCATGGCATTTTCTTCTATTTTTCCATCAAGTAAATCTCGTGCTCTTTTCTTGCAGTTTATAGATACATGTCCATCTTGTTTACAATAGTAACAAGTGATATGTTTCTTTGTATCTTTGAAATTTGATCTTTGTTTAAAAGAAGATTTAAATCTCCCTTTATCATATGACTTGTTTTTACCATACATTGCAGTTTCTTCTGGTGTAACATTCTTATTTTCTTCATCTATCAGTGAAGAAATTAGATCTTCTAGGCTGGGATTGATCTTGCTCAAAGTAAAAACAATGTTTGAATAGTGAGATGGCATACTATTCAACAAAACAACTTTTGCATCATCATCCTCTACTTTAATTTTTATCCCTGATAATTGATTCAAAATAGACCGAAACTTACTTATATGTTGTACCATGTTTTCTCCTTCATCCATCTTGAGTCCAAACGACACGCTTCAAGGTCATCTGCTGCGCTTCCGGTTTGGGATCCAAACAACTTGTTCAATGTTGTCCAAATGAAATTTGAACTTTTTGAAAGGTCTATATGATGCAAATATGCATCAGACACCCCAAGTCCAATGATTGTTGTTGCTTTACGATCTCTACTCTCCCATTTGGTTGCTTCATCGGCATCGGTTGGTTTTTCTTGAATGTTCCATCCGCAACTTCTCACAAATCTTTGTTAATGAGTGTCAATTGAGTTCGTACTTGCCAAGTGTGAAAATCCTTTCCATCAAATTTTTCAACATAACCCAATTTATCCATTATGACTCTCCACAATTTGACACAAATAGGTGTCGGTTTCAACCGAAAATACACCCTTTTTACAAACAATTTAAAATTTTTGACACTGTTAAAATTCTTTTAACGTCTTGACGATACTGACTAGATTGACGCTTTGACTTACTACACTAGACAAAACGACAATAACATAAACACTATAATATCATTGACTCTTACCAATGACTTTGCTAATATTCTTAACACAAATTTAACTCACGATGACTTACTTTACGACATTGTGAATGTGACATCACAAATATATTGACACATACAAATATTGGACACTTTTAACAAGAAATATCATAAAGGACTCTAGATGACACGACACACTAATTTTTATTTTTATTTTTCAAATATCACACCTATTGCTTTGAAAAAATGAAATTAAAATTCCAACCTCATACGTATCTCCATGACACCAAACGTTGATCGGAAGACGTGGTCAATGGAGGTTTCGAGCAAAAAGATCTTCATGCAATGTTGGCTCAAAATAGCCAAATCCAAGTCAATAAACCCAAAAATATACACCAAACATGAATAAAGGATATACACATTTGAAAGACAGCCTGATTTCAACGAAATGCTTGCCGAACTAATGTCGTCGCTCAATGAAGCTGCTTGAATACTTTAAACACATGCGAATCAAATCTCAACGCGAATGTTACTGATGTAGTATTTTCACAGAGTGTGAACAGAGATATACGAGCAAGGAAGGAAGCTTCCGTAAAATAAATCAAGTAGAGTCCTGGTCAGATCCACGTGGAGACGGATCTGGTTGTATGGCATCCTTCATTAACCATGATATACGAGCTCTAGAATGCATGTCAGGTTTTCCTGTCATATGGATCTCAACCTGCATGTACTCGCCCAGATTCCTCACTCACGCATGCAATCCAAATTGCCGAGTACTAACTATAACTCGAGTGGGATTTACGTTCTCCTTGATCCATGTCAAAAAACTTTGTGACTGGCAGATCTTTTCAGAGATTTGGAATGTCCTTAGCAAGAGCAGTCAGATTGGACATGGGAAGAGCATCGAATATACAGCCGTTCCTCAAAGCTGGCCTGAGTGTAGATTTGAATGCAGTAGATCAACATGCAGACCATTAATAATGCATGCAAACAAAAACTTGTCAATCAGGAGCACGAATGGCAGATCTGTGCGTGGCAATGGCTTCAGCAGTCCCCCTTTTGATCTTGACAGCAAGTATAAATACACGGGCAGAGCTTTGGAACAACTGGATCCATGAAAATTTTCTTCCTTCCTTTATCGTGGCGGATCTTCCATCTCTCCCATCAGACCATCAACCTGCTCTGATACCAATGATATAATTTTGCTCAGATTATAACCGTGAAACAGACAGAACGATGCTAAACATGAACACAATGATTTCAATTCATTTGGGATGTCTTATTAGACAAGGGAGATTACAATATATAGAAGATTGATCTCCTTAATTTAAGGAGTCAACTTCAATCTCAAACTACTCCCTAGAATATCTCGTGATCCACTAATCACTCAACAAACCTAGAATCTCTCTAAGAGATCTCTACGAGTTGTCACCAACTCGTTATTTGCACAATAATAATAATGTTCACATATTTAAAATATTGCTAACACTTACATTATTACAAAATGTTCACTCATATTGTAAATTAAAGAACACCCATAAGACTCAACAACACTACTTCAATATTATCATTTTATAAGAGTCTAAATTTGTGCATAAGAATGTAGTTACTAATTTATAATTTTCATATAAAGTTCTTATTCCATAGTTTTTTATTCTTTTCCAATAATTTCCCTCATATCATCCTTCACCATCTCGTACTCTTTTGAGCTACTGAGGTAAATCTTAATCCTACGCTTTTTGCTTCTATGCTCCAGTTGAACTAGCCTCCTCTGAATTTCCATAACTATATTTTAAAGCCCAGACATATCTTCTCTGATGGAATTTTGAGAAGTAAAAATTTTCTTTGAGGCCTCAATATAGTTCATGAAACTATATCCCATGTCTTCCTCAGCCTCACCAAGAGAATCATTGTCCTTTTCCACCGCAAAACCCTAAACCCTAAGGGAGATTTTTTCGAATTTCATACTTCAATCAAATTTCATCTTTTCTTTCCCTTTTGAAGTTTCCCCTTTGATATCAAAAAAATAAATACCGGTCACAATATCACTAACCTTCTTCTTCCTTAGCTTATTCATTTGTTCGGAAAGAGTACAATTGTCATCGAGGTCCTCCAAATTTGGCTCCAAATATTCCCTCTCCATATTACCAACAACATCTACAAAGTGTTGCTCACCGACATAACAGACTCATCCTTAGCATGTTTTACATCATCATTCAAAAATCTCCTAAACTTTTCATATTTAATGAAATATGTAGAACCCAAATGGAATAAGGCCATCATCAATCCTTGATGAAGAGGATTTTCAACTTTCCTTTTTGGAAATTCTTGATTGATTTGTGTAGGGAACGAATGAGAAAGAAAGGGAAATTATAATGCATAACATGGAAAATATGACTTAACATAGGGAAATGGTGGGTATAAACTACCTTATACCTACCCTCCAAGGTGATAAATTACATCAAGTGTAGGGTAATGTTTTTGAAAGGATTAGATAAAAACTCTCTCTTGAAACCCGCACAATGATGTATTAGTTTATCTTTACCCACCAAAAATTTTCCCATCTCCTCATCATATTTTTCTTCGATTGTAAATATCCCTCCCCTCGTTGTTCATCCTAACCACTATAGCAATAAAATCTATAGAAGTTTCTATAGAAAAACCCCGATACTAGCCCGACTATCCTTCCAATGACTAGCAAAATCCTTGCTCAGGGATTCTTTGTGGCCTTTAAAACTTTGAAAGAGAGATGACATACCTACCTTTTCCAGCATCATCCAAACTCTTCTACTAATCCCATTGGTCAAATCAAGTTCTAGATGAACTAGATCACCACCCATAGTTTTTGTTTCTCTATTAAAATGGAAATAAAACCAACCTAGTTCAAAACCTTATTGTAAATAATTAAAAATTACAGCTAGAATGATTTTCAATCATTAATAATCATTACAATGACATATAAATTTTAACCTCTTGAACCTATACTTGCAAGGTAAATTGCAACCTTGTTCCCTTCCTTATAGACATGATTATAGGAAATCAGTTCAAAGGATGGTTCCATGGCATTCTCCCATTATTTTTATTCTAATAAAAGTAATAGATGAATTAATCATATTAATAACTCTTTAAAGGCTATGAGAATGGGTAGTTGACCATTCTAAATATAATTCAATTTTATATATATTCTTCTTTTATGAATCCTATGTGAGAACTCACATTTTCTCATTCAATACATGATTGAACTTATTAATTACTTTAATAACTATGAAGATTGTGATAATGAAGATCTACCCATTCCAAAATAAAGTAAATTTTCTCTATTTTCCTAATATATGATTCAAATATGAGAATGGGAAATTTCCCATTCTAAAATAAATTAAATTTTATCTCTATTCTTCTTTTATGATTCCTATAATAAACTGGGCATTTTCCCATTCAATACAAGATAAAAATGTTTGTTTGTATGTGAGTGGGTGTATTCCCATTCTAATCATTGCAATACAAGAAATATTAAAATTGATCATTCCTAATGGGAAAAGTAATAGGATATAAGAGTGAAAAGGAATGGTCAATCTAATACAAATAATATTTAACTTAATCAATTTAAAAACTATATGAAGGATGTGAGAATGGGAAACTTGCCATTTTAAAATAAATTAGATTTTATCTATATTATTCTTTTATGATTCCTATATGGGATTGGGTAGTTGTTCATTCGATACAAGATTAAACATAATCATTTTAATACCTATGAAGGTTGTGATTATGGGGAACTGCCCATTCTAAAATAAAGTAAATTTCTTCTATTTTTCTTATATGATTCCTATATGATAATGATCAACTTCCCATTCTAAAATAAATTAAATTTTATCTATATTATTCATATATGATTCCTATATGACAATGGGAATCTTCCCATTCAATAAAATAAATAAATGTTTGTTTGTATGTAAATGAGAATAAGCTCCTTCTAAACATTCTAATACAGACAATATTGAACTTAAACATTTTAATACCTCTATAGGAATGGGTACCTCACTATTCAATGGAAGAATTTTTTTTGTTTGTATGAGAATGGGTGTATGCTAATTCTAATCGTTGTAAAACAAGCTATATTGAACTTATTATTTTTAATAACTCGATGAAAGTTGTAAGAATGAGCAAATGTCCATTATAAAACAAGCTAGATTTTATTTCTATTCATATTTTATGACTCCAATTATTAGAACAACCATTTTCTCATTAGATAAAACATTGAAATTAATCATTTTAATTCCTATATGACAATGATTAAGCTCAATATTTCTTAGATCGGCGGTGAGCTTGCTTGACTTGGTAGGTTAGGCGGCTCACCCACCTCTCAAAGTCAACTCACCCACCTAGCTCGGTAGGTCGGCCCACCAAATCATCTCAATAAGTCAATTCACTCACCCAACTCAGTCATTCAAGCTCAAGCTTTGCTCAACTCGGAAAGTAAGCTCACCCACCCATCTCAATTGTCCAAATTGATTGGTGAACTAGACTAGCCACTCAATTGACCAACTCAACTCGCCAACTTGACCAGACCATCTCGACAGCCAGCTCAACCGCCATCTCGGCAGATCATATCACCCGCTAAGCTCGAATTTCAGCTCGACCATCAAGCTCGACAAGTCATCTCATCCTCAGCAACTTTCTTGTCCATCTAGGCCTACGCAGCTAGGCCACCTAGCTCAAGAAAATAAGTAATGATGCCTAGGTGGTAACCCCACATTGTACTTTGGTTAAAAAAATAGTTAACTCCCCATCTTAGCATGAAGGATTGGCAGTGGATTTCTTAGATATACATTTTTGCAAGGGAATGATCTTGTTGAGACTCTAAAACATGCAAGAAATAGTCATATTTAGATGCATCCATTTATAACTATGGAGGATAACAACTATGCAAGTCTTACAAAATATTGAAGTGATATTCTTAAAACCCATATCAAAAATACAAAAGATCAACAAATACAACATTAAAATTTATCTTTATATCCGAAACTCAGAATATAATAGAGAAGAGTTATAAGTATCTCTAAAACTTATCTTCAATTTTAAAAATAAGTAAAAAAATTCTTCACTATAAAAAGTAAATTCTTCTTCTATGATTCATTCTCAAAGCTTACAACGAACTCACTTGCACAACTCGGTAAATAAGCAATACCACCCAAGTGGTAAGACCACTCTGTACTTTGGTAAAATCATAACATATAACTCCTCATATTAGCATGAAGGATTGGCAATGGATTTCTTATATATACATTAGTAGTTTGGCTAGGAAGACACATGAGTTCCATTGGGCATTAAGAATGTCATACATTTATGCAAGGGAATGATCTTGTTGAAACTATGAAACTTGTAGCTTAGATAGAGTAAAACTAGCATAAACAACCATATTTAGATGCATCCATTTATAACTATGATTAGGTTAACAACTACACATGTCTTACAAAATATTGAAGTGATATTCTTAATACCTAGATCAAAAATACAAGATCAAAAATAGGGCATTATCTTTAAACCCAAAACAAAATACAAGGGAAATAAAACCAAATGATATTCTTCATCTCATAATAATTCAACAGAGAAGAGTTAGAATAATTCATGCCTGAAAATTTTCTTCAAATCTTGTGCTTCACAAGCTGAAATGGTCTTACGAAATAGAGGGAGCCCAAAGCGGAAAGGTTCAACAAAAATTGGAGAGAAAAAAACAATATCTAAGAAAATTCTTCAAATTTTCTACTTCACAGACGAAATGGTCTAATGAAATACGAGCAATCCAAAGTGGAAAGGATGAACAAGAAAGAGATATCTTCACGGACCGTGGTGAACCTTACAATTCCCAAGACCTCTACCATCATCAAAAACAATAATCATCATCAATATCTCTACCATGCCATAGAGTGGCATGAATTAAATGCCATTAATTTTGCCAATTTCCCTCCAACAGTGGCCGGAGCGTGTTTGAAAAAAAAGCACCTTCAATTAATAAATAAATGGTGGTAAACAATATATTTGCAAATTAATGGTCTCACTATGCCATGGTAAAAAACAAATATAAATATTAAACAATATCATAGCCATGTTTTAGGTTTATTGCATTTAAAATAAAATATAAATTTTAAACTTTATCATAGTCATGATTTAGGTTATTTGCATTTAAAATAAAATATAAATTTTAAACATTATCATAGCCATGTTTTAGGTTATTTTTGCATTTAAAATTAATTGATACTAATTTATACTAGAGAGAGGGAGAGATGCATGCATGGATAATTAGTAAACTTGTGAGACAATATACAAGATGTTTAATTTCAAATTTTAATAATATTAGTTTATTAATGACATGTCATATATGGTATGAATATTATTATTTACTTTTCTATTACGATTGGAAATAAGATATATGAATATATTTAAATGTTTATTACGTTCTGCACCTTATCCATTCATTAGTGTCTTGTTGTTTTCAATAATAAATATGAGCAAGAGGAGAGGGGATAGTTAGGGAAACTATATATGACACGTGGATTTCATGAAATCACTCGAATGTTGAATCATTTACTTGCTTCAATCACTCACTGAACTCTAGATGAGAATGATGAATTAAATAGAAAGAGGGGATGGGGTAGATTGATCCAAAACATATATTATTATTTCCTCATTGATTACAAAGGAAAATCCTATTATTTGGTACTAATACCATATTTAATGATATTTAAGTTTTTTTCTTATTTTTATTTTTCATTAAATTTGACCTTGAGTTGTATTTTTTAATATTTATCTTCGATATTTATCAAGTTTCATTATAAATATCTTGAATGTACATAAAAAATAATTACATCTACCAGATGTGTTTGTGTTAAAATCACTGATACTATAATATGGTTGTGAAAATGATAAAAATTATATAACTTATAGTACTCACATCAGAGGTTAATATTAGATGTTCTAAATAATGAGATAGTACCTTGGAAGAACATTTAGAGAAATTAGTTTTTATTCCTTTTTGAGAAAAAAATATTAATGGTTGAAAAGTGAGTAACAAGAATAATGAAAATGAGGCAATACACATAGACATAATGGGCATATGTCCATTCTCATATAAAAAAACATTTTTATCTTGTATTGAATGGGCATATGCCCATTCTCATATAAGAATCATAGAAGAAAAATAGAGATAATATTTAATTTTTTTTAGAATGGACAACTGCCCATTCTCACATCCTTTATAGAGATATTAAAATGATTAAGTTTAATATTTCTTCAATGAGTTAGAATGGTTAGAATAGGCATATGCCCATTCTCATACAAACAAATATTTTTATCATTGTGATGAGAATGGGCATATGCCCATTCTCATAAACTCAATATAGAAAGAAAGAAAAATTATCTTAGTACATGAAACATAAAGAATGAATGAAAATTAGATCCTTTTATGAGAATGTTTATAATGGACAAATGCCCATTCTCATAGTCTATGGGAAGTATGAGGAATTCTTGTAAAATTAATATATGTTATGTTACTATGATGAAGATATTTGGATGAAGCGGTTAGCAATCAAGTTTGTAATTAACTTCTATTTAGCCTCTATTTATTTATTTCTCATGTCAATTTAAATTCAACCTCATCTATTTAACCTCTATTTGGATGAAGAGGTTAGCAAATGGAAATGTAACATCTATTTATTTCTCATCATTTAAATTCAATTGGGTCAAGTTCAATCATAGTTTGGAAATCATGTTATAAATATATTCATGTCAATTTTAATTATATGCATAATTTTGAAGTATTTCCAAACCTTACTGAATTATAGAAGTTTGTAGCTCATGTGCTATGTGTATTCAATATACTTATGGTTGTACATACATGATAATTTTTAATTTATTTTATGTAATGGTTTAAGATATTTTCTATCATCTCACAAAATTTTTATTTTATGTTGTTACAGCATCGGAGTCTTTTGCATTTGTAGAGGATGATCATGTGGACTTGTTTTCAAAAGGAACCAAAGTTACAGAGGGAAGAGTATATCCAAGTAGGAAGACACTACATTACAAAGATGTGGGAAGAGGATTTTTGTTGTCAGTGTTAACATAGTATTGGATGGAAGAGTAAAATTTCCTTTCTCAGTTGATGAATTTAAAACCTTGGCAGATGTCGGGAATAAAGTATAATACATTGTTTAGGAAGAGAGTGAAGTGTCAAAACATGCAGATTCATCCATTCCCCTAATTTTGGTAGAGAAAATATTTTCAGTGTTTCAAATGATTATAATGCAGAGAGTGATGGAGATTGTAGTGATGAAACTGAAAGCACCATCAATACAGTCCTAAAGATAGAAGAGATTTTTTCACAAACAATGTCATTCTCAAACACAAATGTTGTAGCAGAGATGATGACATGGCCATGGGTTTTATAACTCATGTGCTAGAAGATCATAAAATTAATAGAGAGGATGGGTCCTTGGAATTTTATTGTATGGATAGAAAATGTGGTAAATATGTGTTATGATTTCTCAGACTTGATATAACCTAATAAATCAATAGTTTGGCCAATAAAACATTTGATTTTCAATGAAACAAGAAGTTCCCTTATGATTAAGCAAGGGATTTCTCAACTGGATGGTTTACACCTTGTACACAGTGATCAGCACAATTTGAAGTTCAAGGGAGTTGTTACAAAATTAATCCATTACTACTCGATTGAGTGTAAATTTGTTGCAGAGGGAACAATTACCAATGTAGTTGAAGGAGACATGGTACATTTTAATATATTAGATGCCAATAGCTTCAGTGTGCATATTGATAGAGTATTCAACCCTCCTAAAGGATTCTCCCTATCTGAAGTATCTCTCATACAATGGCATGTTGGGCAATTGGCTAACATAAATGGTTCTCAGATGGATATTAGATTTAAATAAGTCCCAAAAGAGGTTGAGGTCATCATGTGGGATGCATTAGAAGAGTGAAAACCTTAGTTTGTTTATCCAATTTCATATGATGCCACTAATCACAATCAATCCAATAGAGTGATAAAAATATCTTATAATGCTACAAAATGTCAGAAGCTAGATACCCCTCAATCCAATCCATCAAATCAAATTTCGATAAGGATAAAAATGGTCAATATTTTTATAAGAAGTGGAAAATGTAGAGTTTATTTGTTGCAAATATAATTGTCTCCAAAAATTACCTCTTGCTTCAGTTAGAGTTCACAATCTATGGCACACAACTAGATCCTTGAATGAAATTAACAGAAAAAATTTTGTGTTTGATGCATTAACAACAAATGCCATCTTCAATGTTGGTAAGAAATATATGGAGGTACATAAAATGAAATTTGATGGGATGGATTTTTTTCAAAATGCATGGCACAAATTTTATGGGTACCTAAGGAGTTCCTTCTATAAACATAAATCTGAATGGATAAGCGAAAATAGGCTTGCGGTGAATGGTAACACTAGAAAAGAGAAACAAAGGTCAAACACTACCACAATAATTACCTGCATATCAATAATTTTCAAAATAAGTTTATATATCTCTCCACATCTGACTCGGTCTATAGGATAGGATGGAGTAAAATCTCCCCAAAAGTTTATTCCTTCACTCTATACCCAAAATATACCGTGAAAACAGTCTAATAAGAAAATTGAATTATTAAAACTTCCTCAGTGTCATAGTCAAGCTACAACAACATAATGAACCAAATATTTCAAAATGTTTCCATTGAAAAAACTATTTTATTTTCTAAGATGAGCGCACAAATTTAAACAACAAACGTAGAGCTACCACATGCCCAGAAGCATTTGCAAATATTAATGAGGAACAAACATGGCACAATGAATATATTCAAATTTTTTGTGTAACTTACTATTCCCACATATTGCAGTTAGAAGAACAACCTCATGGATTCTTGAGCATTGTGCATGATAAAATGGATAAAATGAAAACTTCCATACCAAGGATGGGTAAAAATAAAATTCAATAAGTAATGTTATGAACCTACTAGTTACTTTGACTGGTATGCTCACACATGGACACAAGACAAGGGGTTTTGGCCATTTTTTCCTGCCATTTGTTGAATGTGGAGCAAACTATATAGTCACATCATTAGCTTTGTGTCTCAGGAAGCTTGAAGAACCTATAATTGATGAGTATGAAGATTTATTGTATAGTTTTAGATCATCTAAAAAACCATTGCATGACGCATTATTACAAAATGATGTGTGTGAAAAATTTAAAAGGTACAAGAAAATATTTGACCATTGAAAATCAGTTAGTGTTGCTAGCATGAATAATTCATTCGTAAAGCAACCGCCGATCCTCTACTTGCAATTGGATGATGCTTCAAGTGATAACAAGAATCGTACCTTATTTTCATTCGTCACTTTGTTGATAGAAAAAAATGTATTCAACATTGTGTATCTAAGCTTCCTTCCAGTGGAAAACACTCATGAGAATATAGATGGGAATTTTGGAAGATTAGCAACATCATTACATAAAGTGGACACATTTTATTTGCCACATATCATGGACTCTTATAGAACGTGCCAAGAAGGGTCAAGTACATTCACTCCTTACCTTATTGAGGAAGTGTACAACTTCAAGGAATTTGTGGAGCCATTATTGTTGGATGGAAACCATAAGATAGTGGGTATCAACAAACCTAATATGTTTTACTCCATGTTGGGGATGTCATACTGGTGATGGAGTACAAAGAAACAATACGAGAATATGCAACAATTAGCATTATATCCATTAATTATGTATAAAGGATAATGGTGAACCAATATTTCCAGAAGGTTAGCCTCCTTTGGCACCTTTCAAAGAATTCAAAGAAATGGAAGATCAAAAAAGGGAATAAAAACATATATTGAGCATTGGGGGAAAATCGTAACAGGAGAAGGTAGTGACTATCGGCTTCCAAAGATCAAGTATTGAGAAAATGTTGTATGTGATTTGGATAGACCATTTGTAAATTGTAGCAAGAGGTCATATGTTTGTTTTTGGCCAAAAATAGTACAGGGATAAATACATATATGACCAAATAATCCTGGAGCCACACATATTCACAAAGAAGACTACATTAGTCAACATATCCCAAGTAATAATGATATTTAAGTTGGGCCTTTTTTTTTGGAAGATCTAAATAAGAATTCAATCATTGAATGATGTGTTCTAGGGATAAATACTAATTATACGACCGTGAGATGATAATGAAAATATATGTTAGACCTTTGTCATTTTTCATGTGTTGTCATTGATGTCAAGTTGCATTGATGGAAAAATTATTTGATGTCAAGCGGAATTGATGGAAAAATGATTAATTGGTAAAGTGAGAAAGCAAAAAAGATGAAGGTTGATTCGTAGTGTCAGCTCACAGAGGCTTCAAGATGATCAAGGATAAATTCTATGGGACTTAATCAGTTTTTGTACAAGCCGCATATATAAGGAGTTATCCCACCGAATTTTCACAGGAAGCCGTGAAACTCTAGAAGAATATGCGGAAGCTTAGTGAATGTCATGGGTAAAGTAATGAATCCAAAAAAAAAAAAGAAGCTAATGGATGAGTCAGTAGATGAGAAAGGTGAAGCCACAAATCAAGGAAGAGTCGCGTAAGCCGTGATGAATTGAAGGCAAAGTTGTGGAGGGAGTTGTGAGTAAAGAGAAGAAGGATGGAAAACTATAGAAGCCACCCATAAAAGAAAATAGCCGTGGACATGGGACAAAGCCACGAGAAGGTAGAGGACAAGGAGGAAATCCACGTAAAATTGTAAAATGTAAGAAGAAAAGAAAATATGTGGATGACTAAAAATCTCCCAAGAAAGAAGAAACATGTTACAGATCAAAGGATAAAGCAGCGATACAAAGGAAAATGTCAAAGCAGCTTATAAAAGCCACAGACTAAACAAGATGGACTAGATAGGACTCAAGGAAAATCAAATGGAGTTAAACATGGACAAGTGAGATTTTATTATCCAAAATTGATGGTGATTTGATTGTCTGATGATTGCGTATCTGAGTATACAACTTGAGCTCCATGAAGAATGAATAAATCTATTGTTCTAGCTATAAACATTTAATGTTCTTCGACCTTGTGGAAATGCAGTTGTAGTTCTCTATGTAATTCTTGATTTCAAGGCGAATTAAATATCAAAGAAGAAAATGGCTCACTCATCTTGATCACATTGGAAATCTTAGAAAGATGAGAAATCTATTTTTAGGTATTGGTTAATAAATATTTTCTGTTGAATGCATGTAAAAAGGTGAAATCAATCCAAATATAGCAAGAGAAAATATGGAGTTAGCTGTATTCATTTAATGAAATAGATTTTTAGGAAAAAAAAAGTAGGAAGATTGCATGGTATCGCTAAAGGAAGTGATGGAATGGGTTGATTGTGTATAAAGAGGAAATTTGATACCAATGCGAAGTGTTTCTCAAGTGAAAATACGATGCATTGAAGTTGAGAGAGCTACAAAAATAAAAGAGAGAGGAAGGAGTAGAGCAGATAGATGAAGTAAACAAGATATATCGATGAAAAGAAGAGCAAATGTGGAAAATTGATTAAGCAAGAAGAGTTTGAATCAGATGAGAAGAAGAGAGTGAAAGAGAGAACATAGATAGATATAGAAAAGTGATCATAATCTATTGTGTAAGCAATGTTTGAAACTAGATGATCAAAATTTGTATGTAAAATAAGTCTAAGTTGTAGCTTAGCATTTTTCAAGGGGTTACAACCTCTTTGTGGGTGGGTTCCTATAAAATATCAGTTATAGCTAATTAAATTAGGGGTTAGTGCTCCTTGCAAGTTGGTTCTTGCTAATTTTTTTGAGTGGGTGCCTAGAAAATCTTTGAGTGGGGTCTTGAAGTTATGAAGTGGGTGCTTCACAGGTTGAGTGGGTGCTCAACCAAACCATTTGGGAAGCTTTGGAATTTGTCTTCCTAATAAAGCCTCGGTTTCAAGTGGGTTTTTCTTCCGAAAGGGTTTCCCACTATTAATTTTGTGTTTAGCATTTTTCTGTCTGATATATGTTTGAAAAAATGCACATGATATAGTAACTACTCAAATTTAAGAAATTGTGGATCAAGTATAACTCTGGAAACTAATTTTAAACCACACTCGATTGACCCCCCCTCTCATTGCTTGTGATCTCTAACAAGATATAGATGGGGATATTTTCCTTCAACAAGAAGGAAATGATGTAAATAAAATGCTAAGAGTTCAATATTAGAAACCTATAGGGAGAGGAGAAGGTGCAACATTGTATCTGAATTGTTTAAAGCCAAATAAAACATGGACCATTTCATATGAACCTAAAGCATATATTGATGTGGATAGCATCATATAGGTATGGACACCAAACAAAAATGGAAAATTGGATGCATAAAGATACCCGATAAAGGACACGTGGCCATTAAATCATACCTTGAACTACTTGAATAGGATAATAAATGTTAACTTGGAGAAACTATTAACGATCATGAGTTTGTATGTGAAATCATCTTGGCCCAAGATGTGGGTTTTTTTAAAATCACTCCAATTACCAAGTGGTCTTATAAAACTTTACAGTTGTACTTTTATTTGATAATTAAATGAAAAATTGGGTATTATATTACTTTGGAAGATTTTTCCATAGTATAATTCTATAAAACATCATGTTGCTTTTGGAACTCTTGAATCTTATTAATGTATTAGTAATATAATTTCCACCATGTAATTAATTTAATTTGAAAAAAATCCTTTATTATGCTCTAAGTAAGTTTACAGGGAGCTGGATCTTGTGATTCAAAGGGAATATGATGTGATTTACAAGGAATTCATTTCAAAAATTCATGCTTTGGTTTTTTCAAGGAATTATCCTTGATTTATGCATTCATTACAACCACAAAATTATATGGTCTTTGCCTAAAGCTATGTGCATAAGTCTAGATAACTTATTTTTTAATTGTTCTAATAACTTTATAAAATGCAAACCTTTCTGAAGTCTAGATACTAAATTATATGCCTAGAATCCCCTAATTCTTGAATGCAAAACTATAGTATTTAGAGTTCCAAGATATATTATTTAATGCTCTCAACAATAGTGTCTGGAAATGCACCATGACTTAACCTACTTTACAACCACCTTAGTGTCTCTAAACACTTGTATCTACTTTATATTAATTTTTTCAGCAATCAAATGGCCTTGATCAAATCGTTCTACACTATGACATTATTTGTGAAATTAAATTGTAGTTTATTCAAGAGTAGAAGGTATATTATAAGTCTAGAGAGATGAGAAGAACACCCATGATAGCTCCAAATTTTGATTTGAAAATGTAAAATAACATTGGACATAGTCTATCACTTGATAAATCTTCTTTAAGAACTCACAATATGCTAGCACTTCTTATTTCATTCAACATGTACATTTATCACATTGTTTAAATTTTCAAAAGAGGTCAAAATCCCTCATATATGAATCATATAAGAAGAATAGATATAAAGTTGATACATATAAAAAGAATTAGGAACATACTTGTACCATGAGTGTGATGAGAATGGGCATATGTCCATTCTCATAAACTCAATATTTTCTTCTTATTTCATATAACAAACATGTACCCATAAGAAGAATTGAAATAAAGCAGATACACATAAAAATAATTTGGAACATACTTGTACTATGAGTGTGTTGAGAATGGACATATTCCCATTCTCATAAACTCAATATAGAATTAGGAACATACTTGTATGACATAGTGTAAATATTGGAATCCGATATTACACTAATTAAAAACCAATAATAATCATATTGGAATCTGATATCACACTAGATAAAAACCAATAATGGCAATTTAGGAATCCAATTTCAACAATTATAAAACCAGAAATGATAATACTATAAATCTAGATTCTTGGTAAAATGTCCAGATTTAACAAAATTATGGTTTTATTCTTTCTTGCATTTACTTGTTACATGTATACTTCATTGTACATGATAGGTAAATATCTTGTATGTTATTATCTTTATCATATACACATGTGTATTCACTTTCTCTCTAGTTGTGATCACAGATTCCACATATCCAAACACGCAACACGAGATGTTTGGCACAATACCTATTACGAGTCTCACAATGAATCCTGTGGGAATCCACTTTTGTACACTACAAGTGTTATTGTTTCATTTTTCATAGCACACTACTATATCGGATTATACACACCTTGACATACTTTTTATCTCTCTAACATGTTAATGGGTGCTTCATGTGCAACATTTTCTTTGCAGGTCTATTTGCCACCATGGTTGTCTATTGCATTGATTTATCTTACTTTTCATTGTCTGCCATTTTTTTTCTAGCTTTTCCCCTTGTCTTGTGTGTACACTTGTATGTTTTTGTAACACCTATTAAAAACAACCCACTTGAGACCCAAGAAACAACCTAGGATTAGTTAGGAAAATTATGGAATAATTTTTTTTTGTTTAAAGGATCCAACAACCAGGTTGTAAGACAACGATTGTCGCTAACAAGTTCTAGAACAATTCTAATCCACTAGAATATACTTTTATTTTATTAACAATAATTAGAGGTCACAAGGTCCAAAATTAAGGGTTAGAAGTTTCAATTAGGTTTAGAGGGTAAATTATCACCATACCCACTCTCTAACAGATTAAAGTTTCAACTTGATTTTTCTCACACTTAACGCATTCAAAATTTCCCTAAATCATTCCCATTGGATAGGAAATTTCCTCACCTTTCCATTGATATAAAGAAGTCCTCCTAACTCCTCATAAAACTCAAGTTATGGGCCGATGGGCCTTGGGGTGAAAATTTTCCCCCAAGAGTGGGCTTGTAGGCCCAGGGTGAAAATTTTCCCAAAGGGCGGGTTGGTGGGCCACGGGAGATTTTTTGAAATATTCCTGTGTGGGGCAAAAACTGATTTTTGCACCCACGCCCCCACGGGTTTGCAAGGGACACGTGGCACCCTCCAAGACAAAGTGCAAAAAAATGAGGGAAGGCAAGGCGGTGGAGATGTTTGGGAGAATTTTCCAAAGGAAGTAAAAAGGGGTAAGTTGCACGCACGATCTGTGCGCAACAAGGAAATGATTTTTCCAAAGCAAGGGAAGGAGTGCAGGGTCACAGAGATAATTAAAAAAAATTCCAAAAAAATTTTCTCAAAAAGGATAAAGTTACAAGAGTTCTACCCCTCTGTTGTGCCACGTGGCAGTACCCGATTGGATGTGGGATTGCGAACCGGTGGAGGAAACTAAGAAAAATTTCTAATTTTTTTTAAACGCCAAGGAAGAAAATGGTGTCGTGCCTCGACTATTGCCTCATAAGGCCACATGGAAGCTTTTGATTGGCTATGGGCCGGTGGGCGGTGGAGAAAATTTTGAAAATTTTCCCAAAAATTTTCCTAAGTCCTAAGGGAAAAATTCAGCCATGCAAGCCCGCCAAGGAAATTTTTCCCAAGATTTTAATGCCAAGTGAAGAAAACTTCATAAGGCCATAACTTTTGATAGAGAGTTCATTTTTGGGAAAACGAGGACTTTCTGGAAAGCTCTCGATGCCCTCTTTGTATAGGTGTCATTAATTTTAGATTTTGATAAAGTTTAAGGGGTCAATTTTATGAAAATATTCTGCAAGATTTTTAAAAGTAAACTGGTAAATTTTAACCTATAAAATTTGGTTCAAATTTGATCTTCTCCTTCACTCAACATGCCAAATAGACATGGAGGATTATTCTAAGAAGGATTTAGGATGCATTGGAAGGTAATTTTGCTTGATTGATTTCAAATTTGAATTTTTACAACTTCGACAGCTAAAAGACAAAGGAAAAAAGGTTTGGACCCGATTTTGCAATGTTTTAAAATATTTCCTTAAGTGTTTTAGTCTACTTGGAATCATTTTGATCACCTTAAGATCAATTTAATATTTCATTTTTCTTTTATAGCTTGCAAGGTCATTCTGATTAATATTTGATAAAAAATTTACAAGTATACAATGGAATAAAAGATGGAGTTTATACAATTCAAAACAAGGATTAGCATATGCCTTTTGCTATACTATAACACCATTGAATTCATTCCATGCTTGTTTAAATTAGTTATATTTCCTTCAATCAAAATGTAGAAACAAAAATTCAAATTCTATTCTTTTCCAATCATGCATTTCAACGAGACAGACTGCATTTTCTTCATACATACTTCCTTCTTCCAATTTTCCAACTAGGAATTTCAAATATAGAATTTTAAATATAACAATGCCATTCTAAACAAGGTAAGACAATGTCCATAAGTTCTATGAATCTTTTACAATTATTTTCATATATAATTTCAAAATACAAAGCATACATAATACATGTCTTTCTTTTCTAGTAATGTGAATTGAATACGAGCACAACTCTTTTACATTTCAAATTTCAACTATTTTTTTATTCCTTCCCAAAATTCATCATACTTGATTAAATTTCTTTTACATTCTTTCAAAGAAAAAACAAAGTCCATCTCTTTTTCATTTCACTTTACAAATTTCATAATCCATACATCCTCTTTCCATTTCAAAACATTTACAATACATCCACTTCAAAGTGGGAAAGGTTACAATGGAATTTCAATTCACATGGACTGTCAAAACAGTCTTTTTCCTCCTCTGCTCTAGAACAACAACATGAATTTATCCTTTTAGATCACAACAAAGGTAAGGGAAAGGAAATGCTCTCCACCCAACCAAGACATCCAATGAAGAGGAGAAGCTATCATTATTCATTGGTCCCCGAGCCCTAACCACAATGTAATAATAAATGTATTTCAAATCATGGCAACAATAGGATTCCACATTACAAAGTAATCTTTCAACATGCACATTTCAAATTAAAAACACATTCCAAACAAAACAGCAGTTTACAACTGCATTGAAACATTAAGACAAAACTCAGGCTTCATCATGCAAGCTAAAGGAGAAAGAACTATGGGGGAATCTACTTATGCCTCCCAATGGGAATTGGGTATCCACCTGTAAGAAAATGCCAATATAAATCATCACACATATCCTTATGCCCCCCATAATCCCTCCTTATGCCCCCATAAAGTAAGAAATGCAAGATATTTCTTTTCCATGGTGGATCCCAATCCCAAACTCCCTCCACAATAATTCTAATGCCACTAACATTCCCTTATGCCCCCACATGGATTCCCCATAGCCTTCTCCTACACCATTCCTAGGAAGTCTACCCAACCAGCCAACAAACACACAAAACATTCACCATTCACAAAACATAAAAAGAAAATAAAAGCATATATGAAGAGCTAAGCTCCTACCTCTCCATGGTAGATTTTGTTATGAAACCACAAGCTTTCAATGTCAAAATATAGTCCCAAAATCAAAAATGCCCAAGTATGAAATGCTCTCCAATCTCCTCCAAAATCAACAAGAGCTGTAAACAACCAAGGAAAATTTGCCTCAAGGAAGCATTCCAAAAGTTCAACAACAACCCAAAACAAGGAAAGGAGTTTCAATTTTATAGAAGAGGAAGAGAAGAGGATGAGGTGGATCCATGTAGGATGCCACATCACACATCCTCAACTCCAACACAAAATTCAAATTCATTCTCCAAATCATAATAAAGAGGTGGGTGAATAATATGGCAAATAAACTTACACACTCCAAAAAGCCCACACCCCAAAGGACTGAATTTAATAAAATGTAAGAAGAGTGCAATTAAAACTTACAATTTGTCTTCCCAAAATGCATTTAAAATGTCTAAAATTAACCCTCCAACCATAGGTGTGTCTGGTAAATAAAATTAAGAGGTATGAGACAGGTTTTACTTGTCCCATAAGCCTCCAAGGACAAATTTGAATTTCCAAGGAGGTGGAGTGTTTCATACTCCAAAATCTGACTTACATAACTCTTACACATACTTACACATCACTTACCACATTTAATACAAGATCAAAAACTTCTATAAATACTTTATTATATCCCAAATTTGATTGATTGATTTAGTTTAACAATATGATTACTCACATTAATTCTTCACAATTAAAAGAATAATGAAAGGGTAAATGCATCACAAAATAAAAACATGCAAAAAAATAATAAAAAGGAACCACATTAATAAAATACACAAAGCCCCTTGGTCACATACAAAGGTAATTCCCCATGGGAATCCCAAACAAAAACAACACACACACACAAAACATGTTGCCATGGTGATCTTGTTGAATTCATCTAGAATTCCAACGTGGTTGGTCTCCAATCCCCAATGTTTGTTGTGATAGTGTAACCTGCAAAACACAAATACCTTCTTTGGTATCGTGGCCATATTAGAACATCCAACATGATATAAATATAATCACAAAATCATCTATACATATGAATCACAAAAACATCAAGGCAATCAACTATATCACTTACAATTTATATCAACAACTATATCATCATCATATAATGTTCATTTTCTAGGTCTACTCACAAAATCTAAATATAACAAGTCCGAACAACATTCATAATATATCCATGTCAAATAGTATATCATCACCACATGTGAAGTGTCTCTAATAATCATCCCGCATCATAACTAAATCAAGATCAACAATAATCCATGGTCCAACATCTAACATCATACTAAATCAAAACCATAATAATGTCCATAATGTAATCAACAATATCAAGATCAGTATCATCAAAAGGTGTCAAAGGGAAGTGGGCACTACATCCCCCTCCCCTTAGACTCGACTTCCTCCTAGAAGTCACTAGAACAAATGTGGAAATTGAACTCGTAATAAGGTAGCATCCTCCCATGTAGTTGTAGTCTCATCATATTTGTCCCATTGCACTCGAACCTGATCAACCTCTCTACCTCGAAGGCCCAAGGTACTACAATCTAGAATGAAAATGGGATCCACCATCACCTGCCCCTGATCCTGCACCGAAATGATGTCCAATCTAACACATGAGAAGGATTTACAACATATCTCCTAAGAACTGAAACATGAAACACATCATGTATGTGACACAAGCTAGGTGACAACACTAGACGGTAGGACAAAGGGCCAATACACTCCAAGATCTTAAAAGGACCAACGAATCTAGGAGATAACTTAGAACCTTTTCCGTAACAGATAGGGATTTTGTGTGGCTTAACACGAAGGAACACCTTCATGCCCACATCAAAACTACGGTTGGTCCTATGCTGATCTAAATACTTCTTCCTGTCTCTCTTGTGCCTCTTGTAGTCTCTGTCTCGATCAACACTACCTACTCGCTCCATGTCCTGCAACAAATATGGTCCAAGAGAAACCTGTTCTCTAGCATGTCCCAAGAAAAAGAGGTGTCATGCACTCTCATGATGGGATGAATAGGATACACGTCATGCCACTTTTTTCAATTTATCAACCGTGACCATGATGGCGTCATGGTGATAACCCGACATCGATAGCCCAACAATGAAATCCATGGAAATGGTGTCCCACTTCCATTCCAGTATAGCATGAGGAAAGAGAAGGCCAGTTGGATGTTGATGCTTGGCCTTAAATCTCTGGCACTCTAAACATCATGACACGAACTGGGCCACATCTCTCCAAAGTCCTCTCCAATGATACAACTGTCTCAAGGTGGCGTGCATCTTCTTCACCCCATGATGGGATGAATAGGGTGCACGATGTGCCTCTACCAAAATGTCTTACCTCAAGCCTCCATCTCTGCGAACATAAATCCGACCTTTGTGCCTAAGAAGACCATCTCCTCTAAGGAAAAACCATCAAAATTCCCCTCGAGGGGTCTCTGGGACTCGATCTCTACTTGAACTACAATGTAGAAGTTGTCAAGAGGAAGCTACTAAAGAATCTTTCTCTGCAAGTTTGTGCTCATTGAGGTGGCCATAGCCACATGTCTCCATCTACTAAGAGCATCTACTACCACATTCTCCTTCCCCTTCACATGCTCGATCTCCATATCATACTCACAAAGTAACTCCATCCAACGCCGCTGATGCATATTGAGATTGGGCTATGTGAAGAGGTGGCGAAGACTCAAGTGATCTATCCTGAGTGTGAATCTTCAACCAAGAAGAAAGTTCCTCCATCGAACCAAAGCATGCACAACCACCGCAAGCTCAATATCATGAGTTGGATAATTAAGCTTGTAATCCTTGAGTTTGCGAGACTCAAAAGCTACAACTCTACCCTCCGCATCAACACACCTCCAAGCCCTACTATGGAAACATTCATGCAAATGAAAAAATCACCATGTGGATCTAGCACTGCAAGAATAGGTGTTGTAGTGAGACACTCCTTCAAAGTGTCCCAAAGGCTTGCTCACATCTTTCCGACAAAATAAAATTCTTCCCTTTCTTATGAAGGGAAGTGATGGGGTGTGTAATCGAGAGAAGTGCTTTGAACAAATCTCCAAGTAGTACCCTGTTAATCCCATGAAGCTATGTACCTCGACCACAAAGTAGGGGTGTTGGCCAATCCATAATGGCTCTAATCTTGGAAGGATCAATAGTGATACCTTCCCCAGAAATGATATGACCTAAATACTGCACTTCCGTCTAGAAAGAATGCACACTTCTCCAAGTTCCCATAAATGCTACTCCCGAAGACACTTGAATAACCTAGTGAAGGTGCCCCTTGTGCTCCTCACACATACGTGAGTAAATCAAAATTTCATCCAGGAAGATGAGCATGAAGTGATCTAAGAAGGTTCTGAATACCCCATTCATCAAACTCATAAACATTTTGGGGGTATTAGTCAAACCAAAAGGCACCACTGTGAACTCATAGTGGCCATATCTCGTACAGAAGGTGGTCTTATGAATGTCTGCCTTTGAAATCCTCAGCTGGTGGTAGCCTAAATTAAGATCAATCTTAGAGAAAATCATGGCTCCCTTCATCTAATCAAACAAATCATCAATGCGAGGAAGGGGATAATGATTCTTGATCGTTACCTTATTCAGCTGGTAGTAATCAATACACAACCACAAGGATCCATCCTTCTTCTTCACAAAGATCACCGATGCACCCCAAGGGGATACACTAGGATGGATAAGGCCTTTCTCCAAAAGGCCCTCAAGCTGCAACTTGAGTTCATAGAGTTCTAGGGTGGTCATCCGATAAGGTTCTCGTGAGATAAGCTCTACTTTCTGAGAACTGATCTATATGAAAATCAATCTCTCGTGGGGTGGTAACCCCAATAGGTCCCCCAAAAAGACATATGTAAACTCTCTCAAAATGGGGTTATTATTAGCGATGGTGCACTAGACCCATCCTTTGATCGGTCACTAATTGTAACAACATACATCTGACAACCCCATCGCACACACTTGCTTAAGTGCATGCGCAGAGATGGTGTGAATAGAAACGGGTCTCCTAACCCCTGAAATCACTAACTCAACTCCCAAATCATCTGCACAAGATATAGTCTAGTGGTAACAATCCATCTTGGCCCTGCGTCCGGATAACCAATCCTTACCCAAAATGACTCCATACGAGCCCAAAGGAAGGATACAAAGATCTGAGGTAGTGGTGAAAGGTCCCAAATCCACTACACACTCCTTAACTAAGGAGTCTACAGAGATCTTGGCTCTAGAAGACATCTCAACATCCCAACTATGACCCTGCCTAATTGTCACTAGCTTGCATCGCTCTACTAAAGATGGTGTAATGAAAGAATCAGAAGAACCAGAATCAAACAAGATGGAGGTAGGAATACCACCAATGCTACATGTGGTCTCAATAATTGTACTTTGATGCTCTACCTAGTGGTTCTTGACCACTTTGCATAAATCCTATGGTTGTATCCCATGTCACCAATAGTCAACTCTGAGATCTATGTCTTACCCTTGGTGTTAGGGTTATGTGGGCCCTCTCCAAAAATATCCAGTAACACCTTAACCAAAACAACCACCTAATCCTCCCTAATGAGTAGCACCTCCAGTAGGTGCTCTAGAAGTCTGTGGTGTGGATCCTGATAATCTAGTTACGTTCTACTGAGGTCTTTACTAGTGAGCTCCCGCTGACTGAGCTCTAGGTCCATCCTGTGTCCCGATGGGACCCCTAGTAGGAGGCCCCATACTCGACATATCTCGTGCATCAACTCTACTGGAGGTCTAGAAGGTGGGCGGGACTACTGCTGCTACTTTGTGGTCTAAATGATGACTGTGAAGAATTCTGGCCACCATGAGGAGGAGGTGCTGACCCCCTCGATCTGTTGTCCTACATCTATTGTATGTGGCTCCAGACTCGGTCTCTATCCTATTGGGTCTTTCCCCGAGTCTCCTTTGCTATGTAGGCCTTCTCGACGGCCTTAGCTAATGTCTGTGGACAATGGATCTGCATTGCACCTCTAATGTCTAGATTTAGGCCCCATATGAACCTGTGGATCCACACCTGCTCATCCTACATGTACTCAACATACTAGAGTAGATCCAAAACCTACTCTCATACTCTACTACTGAAAGAGATGCCTATCGAGGTCATGAAACTCATCTATCGCTATTGTATGAACCTCCATGACAAATATCTGCTCCTGAATCTCTCCTCAAATAGCTCCCAGGTCATTGTCTCATAATCAACATAGAGCTTCTACTCCTCTATCCTCCACCATACTCTTTCTCCATCCCTCAGATGGATCGCAACACAAGCTTTTGTGTTGCTAGAACAAGGAAAAATCTTGAAGTAACCGCTCAAGCTCACTAGCCAGGCCTCTTCCTAAAATCCACTTGTGTCACCTGAGTAATGTGATGGATGAAGCTTCAAGATCTCCCTGATGTGATCTGTAAATGTGGTCTGATAGCTTCTAGGCCTCTCTGTATGCTCATCCCTAAGCCTAGGGCTCTGAGACCTCTCTCTCTTCTCTAAAACTCAGATACCCTATTCCCTTTGTGGTGACTGTTCCCTGGCTAACTCTACATGGGATTTCTCTCCTCTATGCTCCTCACGAGGTCGAGGAGATACCTGACCCTCAATGGAAATGTCCCTATCATGTCTGGCTACACGTCGTCCTATTGATCCTCCATGTAGAGATACATTAACATCCTGAAGAGTCTATAAAATCTATGGTAGGATGGCTGCTTTATAGCCTGATCTAGTGGTGGTAAGTTTGGGTCTATGTGAAAAGTCCCCTCGTCCCATCTAGTGCCTCCTGCATAGACCAAGGTGAGAGTTAGTCCATCTTTCTAAGTTTTATTCAGTTTCCATGTTTACTAAAATATGAAAATTCCAAACTAAATTGTTTTCTAGATTTAAACATGTGCTAGGTCTCGCTTTCATGTCTCAATTTTTCTAGTGTTCCTAATGGTCCAAGCTTTTAAACCACCGCTATGATACCAAGTGTAACACCCATTAAAAACAATCCACTTGAGACCCAAGAAACAACCTAGGATTAGTTAGGAAAATTATGGAAAAAAAAATCGTTTAAAGGATCCAACAACCACGTTGCAGAAGACAACGACCGTCACTAACAAGTTCCGAACAATTCTAATCCACTAGAATATACTTTTCTTTTATTAACAATAATTAGAGGTCATAAGGTCCAAAATTAAGTGTTTCACCTTTTTTCTTAGATTGTTTCTTAGAAGCGTTAACGAAATAGATAAGGTAATGGGCGTAGGAGGAATACCTGTTCAAATGTCGGTTGATGGGTTGTTGCACGCGTATGACTTCCAAATCCACAACTGATCATGAGAGATTCCTTTTGGCTAAGAGGAACTACCTATAATGAAAAAAAGACCACCAAAAGGAATTAAACAATATGGGTAGTGAACTGCCTAGCGTGAGCTAGATCCAGGAAGTATGGTACTTCCTAGATGGCTATCAGCCACTGTATTAACAAATTAATGTTGTAAGAAAAGTAAATCCTATTTTTATTTTAAAATGATTTAGGCATCTCACTTAAAAACATAATAAGAAAATAGATCTAATCTAACAGATAAGATAGAATAGAATCCATAGGTCAAATAGTTGATTATGGGTCCTACAGTCCGATAAAGGTCTCAGGTAGGTCACAGGTGAGTGAGGGTGAGGTAAAATTAGGTGGGTAGGTCTTTGTTTAAGGCTGTGTGGGAAAACACAGAGACCGGTGTCGGTCAGGGGTGACCAACGATGGTTAGGTATAACTGATGCCGATTACTGTGAGATCTGGAAATGTCATAGAACAAGGTTTTGGTCTCCTTTGTGATTGCACAAAGGATTTTGGTTGGTCGAGACGAGGTATTAGGTGGCTAGAGTAGGCTTTTACAAGGTTTTAATGGATCTATGGAGGTGAAAATGTTAGAGAAGGTCAATAGGGAGAAAGATAAACAATGGATGATACAATAATGATGAAATGAAATAACCAGGAAAGTATGAGGTTGTACTTACTTGGATTTCATTCATAAATGCCTGTGTGTAAGGAATGAAGATGTTAATGATGGGTTTTAAGGCTACAAGTGATCACCAACTGAAGAAAATATTTTGCATGGGCTGCATGCACACTCCTCTTTACTTGGATAGATCAACTCATGGTCGATGGCTATGTAGGAGAAGATGCTCAATCTCTTTCCTTGGATGTGAGTTTTCACTGGAATTGGCTCTCTAAAGATGTGTTATCTCTCTGAGATGTGTTCTTGCTTGTAAAATTTCTTGCTTCCAACTTCCCCGGCCCAACTTTGAGAATAAGGTTGTTTTGGGTTAAAAGGGGTAACCGATGATGGTGGTCCAAATTAATCGGGGATGGTTAGGGATAACCGACATCACCAAGATGGGATTTCCTAGGTTTACTAAAACTTAGGGGATCCTCTTGATTTTCTCGGATCTTGTGTCATTATCTTGTGGATTAGACTTGGAGCTTCTTGTGAGCATGCAGGAATGTGGTTAGAGGGAATGTAGGCATTGATTTTTAGGGTTTGGGTAAGTCTTAGTTAGTTATGGTAACTTGCTAAGAATAGGTCTTAGGTTGAGTTAGCTTGGTGAGGTGTCTAAGTGAACTATATGTGTAGATATTATTTAAATAATAAATATAGTGAGGATAATGCATTAATTTAATTAAATTAATTAAATTAATATTAGTGGGGTGAAGGGGGTCATGGCTAGGTAAATGTAATAAAGGGTGCTTATATGTCGAGGGACAAAAGGGGAGTGTGACTTAATTTTAGTGCCTACATTTTTCCCCTTTTTATTGTGTAGCATGTATTTGGAATCGACGCTAACAAAAATAAGTTGTGGTTGACCCATGTGAGGGTTAAGGTGATCCCCCTCAAACCAGAAACTAACGAGGCAGCAGGCTGAAGTGGTGAGTGGTTTGATAAAAGGTAAATGTGAAGAAAAAGTAAGTGGATAGGAAAAAAGTGGTGAAAGGTCTTCTCAGGTAATCTAGGTAATGGGTCAGGGTCAAAGGTAGCAATAGTCAAATGCATGCACACGTATAAACTGTAGCATGCTACCGGGTTGAAGAGCAGGAAAACTCTACATCGTCTAAGGTTGATAGGTTTATCCAAACAAGGTTGAAGTGAATCCGATATCCAAGGTATAGGATAAGGTCAGGAAACACAACATAGGTTAGGTGCAGGAATGTTTAGGTATGTTTTGGTACACCAAAGGTAGGGTCAGGATAAATGGTCACGGAAATAGGCTAGGTAAGGTCATTGGGTCAATCAACACAGGTAACAATGCCACAAGGTATAACAAACACATGAGGTCAAAGGTCACTAGTGATGGTCCAGGTCCAAATATCTAGGTCATGGCATGGGTAAGGCCAAGGTAAGGGTAAAATAAGGAGTCCCCAAAGGAGGAAAAATGGAGGTAGTAAATGATGAGGTCAGGAAAGGTAAGGTAATGGGTTGGGTAAAGGTATGGGGTAAAGAGCAAGGTAGAGGGTAGGGTAAAATGGCAAAGTAAGGGCAATGTGTAGGTAAGGGTGACCAATGGTGGTCATGGATAACTAATGTCGGTATAGGAAAATCAGCGATGGTTACGTAGGGCACGAGACTGATGCCGGTTGAGGGGAACCAACGTCGGTTAGGTCGGGTTGGGTATAAAAACAAAAAATCCATGTTTTTACTATTCATTTGTGAATTACGACATGAAGAAAGGACAAAAAGAGAGAAAAGTGAGAAAGGCATCCGAAGGTTTTGGGACATTGAGCTGGCAATGGTGAGTTGATGGTGGTTAGAGTTGTGAGTAGCGGGTCCACAAGATCTTCACGAGGGATTCGATTGGTTGGAGTGTGTGTATGTGTAGATATACGGTGATGGCAGAGGTTGGAGAGGCTCAAGAAGACCACCGGCATAGCATCCATACATGCCACCGAGACGGTGGCAAAGACAATGAGGTAAGTGCCTAACTCTTTAATGTTAATTAGATAGATTAGGAGTTGGGAGTGTTGTTATTTGTAAGGTTTTTGGGTATTTGTATGTTGTGGGTGGGAAAAAAAGTTGAATCAGATATAGGGGAAAAATTGTAAAAAAGAGGGAGGGAGGGGTATGAAATTGGATAGGTGGGGTGGGTAGGGGTTTTGGGGTAGTGTAGGTCAGTGTAGGTGGTGAAAAGGGATATGTGGGAGGGTTTGAGGAAAAACGGGGTTTGGGAAGTCACGAATTTTTCATGACAAAGTGACCGCGCTCAGTCAAGCTTGGCCGGTCGTCGGTAGTAGAACCGAGATCGGTCACCTAATAGGTGACTCGATGCTGGTTACGTGGAACCGTGGTCAATTATGTCGAACCGATATTGGTCACCAAATAGGTGACCGATGCTAGTTAAGGGTGACCGAGTCGCTTAGGCTGAACTGCACTTGTCGAATTTTAGGCTCAAGGGTCCAAAAAAAATGATGTAAGTTAGGTGGTTGAGATGGGTAAGGTAAAAAATAGGGTGGTGGGTAATGATAAGTGAGGAATAAGGTCATGGTAAAGGTAGATTAATGTTGTGATTTGGGTGGATGCGGGGGTCGATCACATTTACACATGTGTGATAGGGTTATACCACTATTAGTGACATTGCAAAAAGCCTAATGACCCCTTTGGAGCTGCAACGACATGGAGGAAGTGGGATTGAGTTGTATTTGGTGCTACCGACATGCTATTCGGTAGCCTAATTTGATGGTCGTGCTCATCGATAGATGGGACTCCGCGACTAACATGTTCCACCTTCCGATGGGTGAGATGACTATCACCCTGGAGGACGTGTTCTAGATTCTGAGGTTACCCATATTGGGGGCCCAGGTGTATTCTATCTCCTCCGAGGCCTCAGAGGAGCTGATCGGGACCGTATTTGGTGAGGGGGCGGCGGAGTTGAGTTTCCATAGCACCAGTTTGAGCTATGGTGATATGTACCTAGCCCATCCGGATGAGACAAGGCTAGTAGTTTTATTGATGGAGGTAGTGTGCTACTATGCACTACCTGATGCAGAGGGTGGATGCTTTCCCTAATCACTGATGGGGGTGCTCCACAATATGATGGTACATGAGACATGCTTCACCTAGGCACCAACATTCTTGGTGCAACTTTATAGGAGTTGTGGTTGTATGGGCAGCTACAGACAGTTTAGCCTTGTGATGTACATTTATACTACACTATTGGGCCTACGAGCACATAGTCTGTGTTCAACCGATAGGGATGCCCTGAAGCAGATGCATTCCCACCGAGATGTGTGCGGTTGGGATATAGGAGATGGGTGCCAGTTGCAGGAGAGCAGAGGTCAGATAGGCCGACATATGATGTGGCCCATTTTTGGTAGTTGTTGGAGGGGTTGTCCAGAGTGGACATTATCTGGAGGCCATATGTGGGCTTCCCCTCATATAGGCATATGCATGAGGAGCTAGTTGAGCTCCAACTAGAGAGGTGGATATAGGGTTGCCGCACTAGGGAGGATGAGATGATCCCGGTTGACAGGGTTCCGATGGTAGTTCGGGCTTGTACAGATATTCCTCCGCCCTTCCCACAGTATCGGAGAGATGATGTGGAGAGGCCTCTCCCTCTACCACAGCCTACAATGCCGATAGGAGAGGAGGAGAAGCCAATGGATGGGTGGATTGATGATGCCGGATGCATAAATAGGTATAGGAAGTGGTGGGTGGCTCAGTTATGAGCCATACCACCGAGACCAGGGCAGCCAGACTTAGCTACCATGACAGTGCAGAGAGATGCCCTATAGGGGTAAGTAGTGACGTTGATCACGCAAATAGGTATTCTACGACACACACACTGGAGGGGTCAGAGGAAGAGGTCATAGAGCTCGCAGAGCTACGAGTACAGGTGGCTAGTTTGCAGCCCAAATGGTGGAGGGAGAGGGTGGAGGAGATGGAGGAGATGGAGACAGAGATGGTCGTGTGCAGCCTTACAGGCTTAGGTGGAAGGATTACAGGCTCATTTTTCCATATCCTAGGCACATATTGGGGTCTTACAGGTGCTCCAGATATACAGCACAAGGATAGATAGAGGACCACCACATGCGCAGGGAGTTGGTCCCAGTTCACAGCCGGCATAAGGCGAGATATAAGGGATGAGACCTATGGGACCACCATAGATCATGCCTATATCTAGGCTACGAGATGCCCTAGGTGAGGTGTGATACTATTAGGACCACTTCATGGCATCTCGGTATATACTTCCTCTCTTGCGAGAGTACAGAGCACAATAAGCATCCAAAGGAGAGGATGAGATCCCGCACACATAGTGTGGAGAGCATAGGAGGGTAGCGAGCTCTGAGGCTTGATCAAGGAGAGGCCACCAGTGCACAGAGACTAGAGCGAGGTGATTTTCCAGAAGGGGCATAGGAGGCCGAGGGTGTAGGTGACACGGAGATGGAGGACAGCCAGCAAGATGTCTAATATGCAACCTCCCTATTTTTGATGTATACTAGTGTTTATTGGTGATATATATTCCGGCCTACGTGTCGTAGATGGTGAGGATGTACGAGTGATTTTTGTATTTTTTGAGCATGTATCAGCACGTCTTGTGTCAAGATATTTTGTATTGATTCATTATTTTTTTGTATATATGAGACCGTGCTACGTGCCGATGACATTTTGTATTGTATATCGGCCTACGTGCCGACATTTTTGAGATGATGGCCATGATGAGACAGGCATGTATTTTGAGACATACATTTATTGATTTATATGATGAGATTTATGGTATTTGGTGATGTGCTAATATGTTTATGAGATATTGGATGTATGGCTTGTATTAGATGAGATATGGATTTGTTGTTTTGATTATGGAAATTAGGTGAGTTAGGCATGATGGAGTTAGGTTGGTTTAGGCATGGATCGAGTCAGGTTTGGTTAGACATGGATCAAGTCAGGTTATAGGCATGGATCTAGTCAGGTTTGGTTAGGCATGCATCGAGTCAGGTTATAGGCATGGTTGAGTCAAGTTATAGGTATGGATTGAGTCAGGTTATAGGCATGGTCGAGTCAGGTTTGGTTAGGCATGGTTGTGTTGAAAGTAGGTGAATTTGTGATTCATTATTTGTTTTGTAATGAATGATACTATGGGTCATATGTGAGATGTGGTATAATCTATGCATAGTGATGATAGAGAAATGGTAGGTGTAATAAATGTATGCTATGGTAAACAACTTGTTATGTATGTGCCTTAATTTCTAATTTTGTTAAAAAAGGGGAACTAAGTGAAATGTGGGGTAAATGGTGAGTTAGGCATGGTTGATGAATTTTTTAGGGTAGAGAAAATGGTTGAGCTAACCTCTAAGGGCCCCATGCCTGCAGAGTGCTGCCTACATAGTCCCGGTGAAAAGGGACCTCAGGCCAATGTAGTTCTCCCATAAGCTAGGGAAGAAAATGAGAAGGTGTGAAAATGAGTCGATAGGTGCTTGGGCATGTTGTGGGTTTTGGTTTGTTAGGTGTGGGTAGATTATAGGTAAAATGATGTAGGTGAAGGTGATTATGGTGAAAGAAGAGGATTACCCCAAAGGTAAGCGTCGAGTACCAAGTCCCGTATAAGGTAATCAAAATGTCAACAAAGATGGTTAAAAGATGAGAGGAGGGAAATAGAGCCACCTGATTGGGTAGGATCATACCGAGTAGATCATACCTTGAAGGGGGTGATGAACACAAGACCCGAAAGGCATTGCACGATTAACTATTCTATGATGAAGGTAGTCACAAGATCACCAAATGTCGAATTCCAAGATGTCCCTTGAGGCGATGTAGGAAATGAGAGTGGAAATGGTAAGGTGGGTGAAAGGTAGTTAATTTTATCTATTTTGAGTGACAGGGCTTTTGGCTAAGAGGTCCGAGGTCACAATGGGCAATTCCATGAATAAAAGTGTTTTTGTTGTTGTGATAGACTCGATCAATGCGGGAAGTCTATATAGGATAAATAATATGGTACTCCTTGAGGTCTTTGTGAAGTTGATCAATGTGGGAAGCTTCGGTTTCTCTCGTTTGTGTTTTTTTTTCATTGAAAGCTTCACATAGTTGTCCTTAGAGGGAGCAATCTATTTATAGGAGCAATTTTGGTCGAAGGAAGATGTCCTTTTGAGGGAATCATCTTTTTAATTAGAATTTTGACTCAAGTAGTTTGTCCCATTGAGGTCTTTAAAATCATGGACAAGGCCAAGGTGAAGGATAGAACCCTTATTCAAAAGGCAAGGTGAAATGACCATGGGATCTCATCTAAAGGTAGACGAAAAGTATCCATGAGAATCATGCTATGTGCAGTGCCGTGGTACACATATTCAAGAGAAGATAACAAGTGATGGGTACTCACATGATTCTTGTTTAATCATTAGGGAGGTGTATGGAGTGGGTAGCACTCAAGGGACGAGCTTGTAAAGAGATAAAGGGTGAGATAGGACAATGAGTCAACAATATAATGGTCAAAGATGCAAGGCATTAAGGGGCTCAAGTTTGGGTTTACCATCAAGTGAGGATAAACGATAGGCACCCGATCCATAGGTATGAGTTACGATGTATGGTCCAAGCCAATTAGGAGTGAATTTTCCCCATTTACTTTTTTTTTCTTTGGTTACGTGTTGATTTTATTTCAGGACAAGGTCACCGATTTGGAAGGTCCGTTCATGGACACGTTTGTCATAAGCGTGTTTGATACACTGTTGGTAAACTTGAAGGTTATCTAGAGCGTTAAGACGACGTTCATCTAATAACTCTAGTTATGCTAAATGGTCCTGACGAAAGTCATCATCGGAAGCATGTCCCGAGAGAAATGCAAAGAAAGGGGATCTAGACTTCAAGAGGTAGAATAGCCTCCGTACCATATACCAAAGAAAAGGGTGTGGTCATAGTGGAAGTGTGAATACTAGTGCGGTATGCCCATAGGGAAAAAGAAATGTGTGTATGCCAATCCCTCCCAGTATCATCAATCACTTTCATGAGAATTTTGTTGAGGGTTTTGTTAGTAGATTCGGCTTGGCCATTGGTTTGTGGGTAATAAGGTGATGAGAAACTAAGTTTGAATGTCGAAGGCGTCATAAAGTTTTTGCAGTGTTTTTTTTTTAATTGTTTTCCATTGTTAGTGATGAGGCGATGAGGGACACCAAAGGGGAAAATTATGTGATGGTTAACAAACTCACATATTTTCTCAGCTTTCCTGGAGATTAGTGGTATGGATTCTACCCATTTTGTGTAGTATTTGATAGCAGTTATGATCCATTGATGGCGTTGGGAAGAATGAGGATTGATTTCTTCGACAAGATCCAAACCCCATTGAGAGAAGGGCCAAAGGTCACGAGCGACCTATAAGGAATGACTGGGTGTATGATGAAGGTTGGAATTTTGTTGACATTTCACACAACATTTGACAGTCACAATAATCATGGTTAAGGGTTAGCCAGTAATAGCCTAGGTGAAGAATACGCTTAGCAACAGCAAGGCCACTAAAGTGACCTCCACATATGCCATCATGAACCTCCTTAATGGTATAAGGAAATTTAGAACTTGTGAGGCATCATAAGAGAATACCATCAAAGCCATGCTTAAAGAGGAGTCCCCTAGGATAATGAAATGGGAGACCTTTTTAAGGAAGGTGCGTTGCCCATGACAGTGAAATCAAGAGGTAAGATGGAGAGGGAAAGGTAGTCGAAGTATTGTTTATACCAAAGGTCACTCGAGTCAAGGGTTTCATTTCCGATTGAGTAAACATCATGAGGTAAATAAGAAGGTGAATGGAGGTGTTGTATGGTGACAAATATTTTAGAATCAAAGCAGGGGAAGCACTTATTTGGGAAGCTAAGGTGCCATGGTATCAAAGAAATTTTGTTGGTTGAATTAGGAATGGTTCGAAGGGTGTAATGATCAAAGGTGGTCAAAATTATGTCTACATGATGTTTTTACTTTTGAAGTATCTCTTTACGACATTGGTACATACCATTGACTTGGTTTATGACCAATTGTGAATCACCAAAGATGTGAATGGATTTGACATCTAGGGCATAGGTGGCCTAGAGACCTAGTATGAGTGCTTCATACTTGGAAATATTATTGGTGTAGTCAAAGTCTAGTTTGAAAGACAAAGGTATGGGTTCTCCATCCAGAGGAACGAGGATAACACCAGCCCCACCCCCACGCTGACACTTGGAACTGTCAAAATAATAGTGTCATTTGGTAAGGGGGTTCGTCCATGGAAAGGGTAGCAATGGATTCATCAAGAAAGTCAAAATTACAGGGTTGGTCCCTGGTAATAGGTGCGTCAGCCAGTTTGTCAGCTATAGCTTGGCCCTTGATGGACTTTTGGTGAATTAATTTGAGGTCAAGGTTAGCTAAAAGCATAAGCCATCATGTGGTGCACTGATTTTGATAAGGTTTGGCATACATGAAGTGTAAGGGATCGGTGTTGGTCACAAAAAAGGTTTTGTGGTTGAGTAGGTAATGTCGGAGTTTGGTGGCAAATGAAAACTAATGCTAAGAAAAGTTTTTCAGGATGGTTGTATTGGGTTTCATTATCCAAGAGAGTAGGTCTTATGTAATAAACCGTATACTCCCCGTGTTGTTCATCGCGATGAGTGAGCATGGCTCCCAAGGAATGATCGGTGAGCCGATATGCATAGGTAAAAATGTTGATCGCTTTAGGCGGAATGAGTACGGGTGGTTGGAGAAGGTATTATTTTAGGGCCTCAAAATTTTTGCGATAGTCATCATCCCATTTAAAGGAGACATCCTTCCTAAGAAAATGATGAAATGGTTGACATCGATCGATAATTGTGAGATGAAACGGTGAATGGACTACAATTTACCTTGCGAGCTATGGAGTTATTTAAGGTTAGTGGGCGGAGGCATTTCCGTAATGGCCTTGACTTTAAGCAGGTCAACTTCTATACCATGGAGGGAAACAATAAATCCCGGAGCTTTCTTGAGAGAACCGCGAAGATACACTTTTTAGGTCAAGGCGGGCATAATATTTAATGAGGTGATCAAATATGGTTTCGAGGACGCCGAGGTGCTCGGTGCGACATTTAGATTTTTCCAAGAGATCATTCACGCAATCTTCCAATATGCGATGCATGATATCATGGAATATGTAAGTCATAACACATTGATATGTAGCACCAAAATTTTAAGGCCAAAAGGCATGACTCGATAGCAAAAGGTCCCCAAGGAGTAATGAATGTGGTCTTGTGCTGATCTTCTGGGGCAAGCAAAAAAAATTTATAACCCGAGAAACCATCCATGAGTGAGAGCATCTCGTGACCAGCGGTGAGGTCAACCAATTGATCAATACCGGGTAAGGGAAAGTCATCTTTCGGGCAGGCAAGGTTGAGGTCACGGAAGTCCATGCAAATGCAGAGTCCCCCTATTGCTTTAGTAATAGGGAAAATGTTAGAAATCCAATGAGGATAATCAATGGGTAAGATGAAGGAAACAGAAAGAAGGTGTTAAAGTTCTTATTTGACGAGAAGAGCAATGCGAGGGTGCATTTTCCTTAGCTTTTGTTTGATAGGTTTGGCATCGGGAATGGTTACGATATTGTGGACCACTATGGTGGGGTCAATACTGGGCATGTCTATGTAAGACCAAGTGAAAGCGTGGTTATGGTCTCAGAGAAAATAAGTGATGGCTTCCTATTCATCAGCATCTAAAGATTGTCCGATATTTAGTATGTGCGGGTCATCCTGAGTATGAATGTTGATCTTAATAGTTGATTCATTCAACATGGTTTTCATCTCGTAGGGTAATGACTGATGAATATATGAGTATTTTACACCAAGGTAAGTGAGTATGGATTAATCATCCTGACATCGAATGACGTTAATGGTAGGTGTGTCATTTTCGATCATCTTAGGATACAGGAATGGAAGAGTGGAAGGGGCCTCGCCTTCACGTTGATAAGTCAAAGGCCCCAAGGAAATGGTGTTTATGAAAAAAAAAAGTTAGGAGGGATAGAATCAGGATCCATTGACTTTGTCCATGAGGTTGGTGATGACGGTGGAGAAGGTCTAGGGTCTACAATGAGTTCAATGTGGGCCTATTTGGTAGGAGGTTTAGGGAAGCCGATACCACTACGGTCATTATGTTTGTGGGTGGTACATGGAATAACAGTATGGTAGCCTTGCTCATAAAATCCAAAACTAGAACCCTTCCACGCATAAAGCGGTGTAGGAAGGTGTGGGAAAACAACGATTGGTAAGTGATTGGAAGTCACAGAGAAAATGGGTGGGGTTGTGATGGTGGTTCGTATGTAAGTGGTAGTATCAAGTCCCCATAGGTGAGACTAGTACAAAAATGAGGAGGATCATGAAGGAGGCATTCTCCTATATAGTGATCATAATGCGAGGGTGTTGGTGAAGGATTCTATACTCGTGCAGAGTAAGGAATGTGTTGACATTATATAGGTGGTACTCCCCGAGTGAGCGTTGAAAAACACCTTCCAAAGGATCGTGGTTGGTATATGGGTAGCTGGTATGGATGATGATGTCGAGGTCAATGTGGAGGTGGAGTTAATGGATTGGGAAGCTAATGGGTCAGCCATGGAGGTTATAGTAGCGGTAGGAATAGAGGAGGTATGTGCGGTGAAAGTAGCGGCAGACTTGGTAGGTAGAGGTGTAGGTGAAGAGGTAGTGGTCAGTAGAGGTAGACGACTTGACAGGTATGAGCACATCATTGGGTTAGTAAAGCATGTGCATGTTTTGAAAGGTGATGGGTCAGATGGAATGGTATAAGTGTGTCCCTCGTGTTCAAACTTTACACAACGATTCAAAGTGGAAGGAACGCAACCCATGACACGGATCCAGGGTCTACCAAGCAACAAGTTATATTGAATTCCCCCTCCAAAACATAAAACAATTCTGGAATAGTGCAGGGGCCCACGCGAACGTGAAGGACAAAAGTGCCTAGTGTGGAGGTGATAGCATCATTGAATGAACATAACATGACTAGATGTTTGTGCATGCATTTGTAAAGTATGCGCATTTGTGAGAATGCATGGGATGAAATAATGTTAATGCTAGCACCTCCATCAATCATCACACAACAGTACCTATATTTCATCAATGTGACAGAGATGAAGAGGGTCGGGTCTAGGTCATCATTTTGGAATGGCACGATTTCTTCCTCCGAGAAGCTAAGGAGGCCACTTGGTGGACAAGGTGAGGTGAGGATGAAGGTGGTAATTTGGTGAGAGAGGCTACATGATGGGGTGTGATAATGGAGGCTACGGGTGTGGGGTCATTGGGTAAAAACTCAATAGATTGAAGAACCTCCATGAGAGCTTGACGATGGGATTCTCGAGGTTTGGATGAGGTCATATAAGGACATTTTGAGGGAGATTGGTGTAGTTTTTGTGCATGGTGCGATGTGTGATGCCATTAGAATGGGGTATGTGGGGCCAGAGATAGTTATCTTAGGTATGGGTGCAAATGGTATGTTGGGTATAGGATTGGTTAGTGGGTTAGCTACCTTGTCTTTTCCTTTCTGCGCCATGTGTAGTGACGTGTACCATGTTGATTTGAGGGAAGTTAGAAAATGGAGAAGGTGTAGGGTGAGTGGTATAAAGACATGAAGGGAAAAAACCTACTAGAGAAGAAAAGCCCTATGAGGTCAATTGGGTGCAATGACATTTGGGTGGTGGCGTGGCAAGTTCTCTGATGTGAACCGTGTTAATTTTAAATTTTGTGTGTGGCTCTAAGAGCTGTGAGGGTGGAGGTTGTGGTTATTGAGTGGGCAGTGTGGGAATGGGTGTTGGTGAAGTAGGATCCTCATCGAGAAGGTTGTCATCATCAAAGTTGGTTTCTGGTGGACACAATTGGATAAGGATGGTTTTTAAGGCCTTGCAGCTCTCCACATCGTGCCCTGGCACACGATGGTATGCACAAATTTTAGTATCATCAAACTCTTTTGGCTTGGGTTTGAGGGGATCATAAGGTCAGAGTGGCGGTAATGTGATAATAGAAGTCTCGAGGAGGTTGGTTAAAATTTTGGCATAGGACCCTACTAGTGGATCACAATGGGAAGTGAATGTGGGTTTGGGTGAAGGTGTGGTTGATTATCGATGAACTATTTTTGGAAGTGTATGAACGGGTCAAGCTATGGGCTTAGGTTTTGATGTGGTTTGAGGTATCGTTTGGGTTCATTTGGGTAGGGGTACAGTAGATGGATGGGTAGGAGGGTGCGGGGTCATTTTGATTACCTTGTTGTAGGGTAGTGGGGTTTTGTTTTTGGGTCGCACCTTCTTGGGTAAAGGTGATGTGGGTGTACGAGGTCTAGAAGGAAAATCAGATGGAGGAAGAGGGCGAGTTACCCACGGGGATAATGGGGGTGCTATGAAGGTAGATGACGTGGGTCGTGCTTGGGGTGTGAGGGAAAATGACTGAAGTGTAGTGGGTAGTGAAGCGATAGCTGAAGGTATTGGAGGTATTGGTGGTAAAGATACTACAGGTGCAGATATAATTTTTGTTGTGTGCCTGGGTAGGTTAGAGGTTTATGAGGAAGGAATGGGTTGCTATGTTATTGGTTTATGGATGGGAGAAGGGTGCTTGACCATGTTGGACAACTAAGTTTTTAAGGCAGATGGGACAAATGTGGGTGTGACTGGTGTGGTCGGGGTATGAGGTCGATGAGTTTGTTTCTTTGGTTTGGGTGTCAGAGTAGGTGTGGTTTTGACATTGGAGGATGTAGCTAAATCTAGTTTAATAGGTGGATGAGTAAGGCTAGTGGTTGGGGTAACCCCTAAAGTGGTAATAGGTTTAGTGGAGGTAAATGTTGTGGGTATGGGTTTGGGTTTAGGTATAGGTCGGGTTATGGGTAAGGGTGTGGTATGAGTGCTAATGGGTATCATGGAAGGAATTACAATAGTATTTATATGTGCTTTGATGGGTGGAAATGTGTTTAGGTAGATAGTGGAGGTGTCATCGAGGGATCTCTGCATTTGTGTTGAGACAGGGGATTAAGAGGCTCCCCATAATAAAGCTATATCCACATAATCTAAGTGATTGGCCAAACATGAGAACAACATGTTTGTGGGTGGAGTTGGTGAGGACCTAATGGTAATTCCCATAAAATGCATCTTAGAGACGGGGAATTGGCCAGCTTCCGCTTCCGTGGGTAAGAGAACCAAAAATAGGTCTATTGGATTTTGGGAAGCCAATGGAGAGTGCTCGCCAAGAGGAAAAGATATCTCCACTGGGTCTATGATGGGTGGAAGAGATGATGGGAGTTCCTCTATAAGTGAAGGAATGGATAGGTGCTCCTCTGTGGGTGGAGGAGGTAATGGGTGCTCCTCTATGGGTGGAGGAGGTAATAGGAGCTCCTCTATGGGTGGAGGAGGTAATGGGTGCTCCTCTATGGGTGGAGGAGGTACGGTAGGTAAAGGTTCTCTAAGTGGAGAAGCTAGGGGTGAGAGGGGCTCGATGTTAGTGGAAAACCCCTCCATTGGTGATGAAGGAGATGAAAGGTGCTCCTCTATTGGTGAAGGAATAGTGACGGTTGGTTCAAATGTGGAAGGAGGATTTTAGGCTAGGATTTCCTCTATGGAAGGGATGTGAGGTAATTGAGAGGCTATATGTACCTCGTTAAAGATAACATGAACCTCACGAGTATGGGTATCGTGAGTGGATGTCTCACCGGTTTGATTGGATGAAGGGGCATGATTGGGAAATGGTTTTTTAAGATTTGTAGATTTTGGTTAGGGGTGGCGTTGGGATTATCCACAGTTAACTCACATTTCTCGAGCATTTCTTGGACAATATTCTTGAAAGTGATGTAGTTACCATCACTATGACCCTTCACTCGGTGATAGTTACATAAATCATGCTCTTTATACCACGCGGGCATGGGATGAGCAGGGTCAAAACTAGTGTGTGGTTTTATGGGTGGAAGGGTGATGGCTCCCACTTTGATAAGCTTTTCTAAGACATAAGAGTAAGGTTCCCCAATTGGGGTATATTTTCACTGCTCTTGTTTGAATCAAAAAGCCTAGACAGGTGATAGATTAGATGAGGGTGTAGCCTAATTAGACGGATGAGTTGGGCGGCCTTGAGTACCACTGCGTTAGTGGTACCTTTAGCCTTTGAATAATTGGTTGGTGGTTTAGAAGAAGAAGAAGTTTCATTCGACTTGAATGCTGAATTCTTATTTCATAATTGGATTTTCTTCTCTTTGACGGCCCGAATCTCTAACTTTCGTGCCATAGTGAATGCCTCAAAGGTTGGGGAGATATGTATGGTGTAAGCTCGTGTGAAGAGCTCGATGAGTTCAGTTTGTGGCCATTGGAAGGTAAGTTGATTAATCAAGCTATGCCAGTGAGTGACAAAATCTATGATAGATTCGTCCTCGTACTAACGTGTGGAATATAGATCAGTCATGGTAACCTTCTTGGCGATATTGATAGAGAAATGATCCAAGAAAGCTTGGGATACCTTATTGAATGAAAATATAGAGTGTTTAGGTAACCCACTATACCAATCTAATGCAGGTCCAACTGAGGATATGGGAAAGGTTCTCAAAAGTAGGGCATCATCATGAGCAATCGATAACACCCATGTTTGAATGAGTGCAAATGTTGTTGTGGGTCTTCCTTACTATCAAGCAATTGAATTTAGGCATTTCCCATACATAGGGTATGAATGGATAGGAATGGATGGGTGAATAGGCTCATTGCAAATCTTGTCATAGGTGAGAGTGTTGTGGGAGCGAAACCGATGCCTCCAAAGTTCTCGCATATTGTCCATCATCAATTTAATTAGGTCATTGGTGGGTTATGATGATTGGATGCCTCCTATAGCGTGAGGAGGTTGGTTTTGGGCATATAATGGGGGTGGCATTCCAGTGTATGGGGCTGCCATGTAAGGTGGTGGAGAAGAAGGTAATGAAATAGGGGTACATACCCAAAATGTATAATGGATGAAATGGGAGGTTGTTGATAGTATGTATATGGGGGTGGAAGGGTCGTGGTAACCCTAGTGGCAATAGGGGCTAATGATTGTGGAATGGAAAGAACCACGTTCTGAAATGGGGTGGAAGTCACTGACACTAGAGGTGGGAGCATAGCTACAGGTATGTATGAGACATTAGGGGCAGATGAGGTTGTGTTTGGGGTAGTCATCGAGGGTACGATGGATGTAATAGGTGCCACAGAGGTAACAAATGCGGTAGTCATAGTGGGTATAGAACCTAACTATGAAACGACTGGGGGTAAAGTGGATGCGGGCAGCATGGAACCAGATGAATCGATGCGGAAGTGGGTGTGAGAGTCGGGGGGATAGATACAGGCATGTTGTATATCAACTGACCCGAGGCGTCTCGGGTGGATGAGTGGGAAAGGTAAAAATGCAAAGCGGTAGGGTTCTGGTCAAGGAGTCGTGCAAACTCCTTGTCTCCGGTAGTGCTAGTGGTAGGTTGGATGGGATCCACGGCTGGTGATAAAATAGAAGGTGGTGAAGGACTAGGTGGGAGTGGTTGGAAAATGGCGTGGAATACAAGGGCATTTTCTTGTCTTCAGGTCAGCACCATGTGAACCAGTATTGACCTGGTAGGGCTGCCTTTTTGTAAATAATACAGAGAACAACAAGAACAGGTGAATCTGGTGATAAAAAGTGGATAAAAGACCAAATGGTGGGTGGAATGTGAAATAGGCTAACCGATGCCGGTTAGGGAAAACCGACGTCGGTCTGGGGTAACTACTACCGGTCACTGTAGAAAATGGACAATGAGTAAACAACGAGGTAGAAGGCAAAATCTGATAAGTATGCCAAATCTAGGGATGTGTAAAATGTTAATGGGAAAAAATGACAATGACAGAGACTGTGGAAAGTGGAAGAAAGTGAAGTGAAAATGTCCTTTTGAGTAGGTTAGCAAAAGGACCCGAACTAACATCGCTTGGGTATAACCGACGGTGGTCGAGGTAACCGATGATGGTTACTTGTGACATTGAAACAGTGATGAAAGAAAGTGGTTGTGGATTAAAATTTGATGTAGAATCAGACCCATAATTCTGGAAATGATGATGATATGGCCTAGGCACACTCAATTGAAGCTGGAATACACCATCTATGATGAGGAGTGTGCAAGGTTGAACAAAAAAAAGTGATGAACGTGATCTTTCACCTCAAAACACAAGCTAAGAAAAAAAACTAAGAAAATGCGATCCTAGGAGTGCCCTTTCTATTTTGTTTGTTTAGCTTATGCTATTTAGGGACTGACACATGAATTGTGAAATAGAGTTTTTTGTGAGGATGGCTTCCTACAAAGAAGGAGATCTAAAAGGTGAGGTTTCAGGTATGTTATGGTGGGGGGCCTTTTCTCTAAGTATGACTCGATAGAGCAAATGAGTGGTGCCCACTATGCCATGATCGTGTGATCACCTACACTTTCTTCCTGTAAGATGTTTTTAAGAATGTATGTGTTTTGAATTTTTGTGTGGTTTGGTAAGACTCAGAGAAAGAGAAAAGGATAGAAGTGCTTTTTCTACGATTCGTTTGTCAACCATCAGCTGGTAATGACTTCCAACGTATAGGTTGCCCTCAATTAATGTGAGCTAATGCAGAAAATCAGAATGAAATGCAATGATTTTAAAACCCAAATCGAAAATGTGAAATTGGATGACATAATAAGATGAATAGGAAGAGGGATGCTCTTTCACTAGAATGTAGAAAACATGAAGAAATGATTCTTTTTAATTACACCAAAAGAAAAGTTTCCTTTAGAGCAAATAGAAAGGAGATGTGGATTACCAAGGAAGAAAATTAGTGTGTACACTTTTTAGAAGGGAAACAAACACACAATTTTTTCCTAGGAATGAATGAAATGCAAGGAACCTCGGATGGGTCCCACCGGGCATGCCAAAATGTTTCACCTTTTTCTTAGATTGTTTCTTAGAAGTGTTGACAAAATAGATAGGGTAACGAGCGTAGGAGGAATACTTGTTCAAATGTCGGTTGATGGGTTGTTGTGCACGTATGACTTCCGAATCCATAGCTGATCGTGAGAGCTTCCTTTTGGCTAGGAGGAACTACTTGTAATGAAAACAAGACCACCAGAAGGAATTAAACAATATGGGCAGTGAACTGCCTAGCGTGAGCTAGATCCGGGAAGTATGGTACTTCCTAGATGGTTGTCAGTCCATTGTTTTAATAAATTAATGTTGTAAGTAAAGTAAATCCTATTGTTATTTTAAAATAATTTAGGCATCTCACTTAAAAACACAATAAGAAAATAGATCTAATCTAACAGCTAAGCTATAATAGAATCCACAAAAAATAGTTGGTTCGGGTTCTGCAGTCCGATAAAGGTCTCAGGTAGGTCACAGGTGAGTGAGGGTGAGGTAAAATTAGGTGGGTAGGTCTTTGTTTAAGGATGTGTGGGTAAACACAGAGACTGGTGTCGATCAGGGGTGACCGACGGCGGTTAGGTATAACCAGTGCGATTCTTGCATGAGAGAGCTAGAAATGTCACAGAGAATAGGGTTTTGGTCTCCTTTGATGATTGCAAAAGGATTTTTGTTGGTTGGGATGAGGTATTGGGTGGCTAGAGTAGGATTTTGTGAGGTTTTAATGGGTCTATGGAGGTGAAAATGTTGGAGAAGGTCAATAGGGAGAAAGATAAACAATGGATGATAAAATAATGATGAAATGAAATAACTAGGAAAGTATGAGGTTGTACTTACTTGGATTTCATTCCCGAATGTCTATGTGTGAGGATGAAGATGTTGATGATGGGTTTGAAGGCTGTAAGTGATCACCAATCAAGAAAATCTTCTCGCATGGGATGCATGCACACTCCTCTTGCTTGGATAGATCAAATCGTAGTGGAATGGCTATGTAAGAGAAGATGCTCAATCTCCTTCCTTGGATGTGAGTTTTCACCGGAATTGGCTCTCTCAAGATGCATTATCTCTCCGAGATGTGTTCTTACTCATCAAATTTCTTACTTCCAACTTCCCCAGCCCAACCTTGAGAATAAGGTTGTTTTGGGTTAAAAGGGTAACCGGTGGCCGGTCTTAACAAGCGGCGAAGGTTAGGGATAACCGACATCACCAAGAGGGGATTTTATAGGTTTGCTAAAACTTAGGGGATCCTCTTGATTTTCTCGATCTCATGTCGTTATCCCGCGGATTAGTCTGGGAGCTTCTTGCAGCATGCAGAATGTGGTTAGAGGGAATGTAGGCATTGATTTTTAGGGTTTGGGTAAGTCTTAGTTAGTTATGGTAACTTGCTAAGAATAGGTCTTAGGCTGAATTAGCTTGGTGAGGTTTCTAAGTGAACTATGTGTGTAGATATTATTTAAATAAGATATTTAAATAATAAATATAGTGAGGATAATGCATTAATTTAATTAGATTAATTAAACTAATATTAGTGGGGTGAAGGGGGCCATGGCTAGGTAAATGTAATAAAGGGTGCTTATATGTCGAGGGAAAAAAGGGGAGTGTGACCTAATTTTAGTGTCTACATTAAGGGTTAGAAGTTTCAATTAGGTTCAAGGGTAAACTATCACCATACCCACTCTCTAACAGGCTTAAAGTTTCAAATTTATTTTTCTCACACTTAACACATTCAAAAATACCCTAAATAATTTCCATTGGATAGGAAATTTCCTCACATTTCCATTGATATAAAGAAGTCCTCCTAACTCCTCATAAAACTCAAGTTATGGGCCAGCAGACCTTGGGGTGAAAATTTCCCCCCAAGAGCAGGCCTGCGGGCCTAGGGGTGAAAATTTTCCCAAAGGGCGGGTTGGCGGGCCATGGGGAGATCTTTTGAAATTTTCCCACATGGGGCAAAAACCTATTCTCTGCCCTCCAAGAAAAAGAGGGGAAAAAAATGAGGGAAGGCGGGCGGCAGAGATGTTTGGGAGAATTTGCCAAAGGGGGTAAAGGGGTAAGTTGCACACGCGGACCCGCGCGTCCGCGGAAATGATTTTTCCAAGGCAAGGGTGAGAGTGTGGGGCCATGGAGATAATTACAAAAAATTCCAAAAACAAATTTTCTCAAAAAGGATAAAGTTTTAAGAGTTCCACCCCTCCACCATGCCACATGGTAGTACCCAATTGGATGCGGGATTGCTGGCCAACGGAGGAAACTAAGAAAATTTTCCAATTTTTTTTTTTTAAATTCCAAGGAAGAAAATGGTGTCGTGCCTCTGATGTTCCCTCATGAGGCCACGTGGCAGCTTCTAATTGGTTGGGGGTCGGCGGCCTGACGAAGAAAATTTTGAGAATTTTCCCAAAAATTTCCTAAGTCCCAAGGGAAAAATTCGGGCTGCGGACCCGCCAAGGAAATTTTTCCCAAGATTTTAATGTCAAGTGAATAAAACTTTAGAAGGCCATAACTTTTGATAGAGAGCTTAGTTTTGGGAAAATGAGGACTTTCTGTAAAGCTCTCGATGCCCTATTTACACAGGAATCATTAATTTTATATTTTGATAAAGTTTAAGGGGTCAATTTCATGAAAATATTCCGCAATATTTTTAAAAGCAAACTGGTACATTTTAACTTATAAAATTTTGTTCAAATTTTATCTTCTCCTTCACTCAACATGCCAAACAGACATGGAGGATTATTCTAATAAGGATTTAGGATGCATTGGAAGGTAATTTTGCTTAATTGATTTCAAATTTGAATTTTTACAACTTCTGACAGCTAAAAGACTGTGAAAAGGTTTGGGCCCAATTTTGCAATGTTTTAAAATATTTCCTTAAGTGTTTTAGTCTACTTGGAATCATTTTTATCACCTTAAGATCAATTTAATATTTCATTTGTCTTTTATAGCTTGCAGGGTCGTTCTAATTAATATTTGATAAAAAATTTACAAGTATATAGTGGAATAAAAGATGGAGTTTATACAATTCAAAACAAGGATTAGTCTATGCCTTTTGCTATACTATAACAACATTGAATTCATTCCATGCTCGTTTAAAGTAGTTATCTTTCCTTCAATCAAAATGTAGAAACAAAAATGCAAATTCTATTCTTTTCCAATCATGCATTTCAACAAGACAGACAATGCATTTTCTTCATACATACTTCCTTCTTCAAGTTTTCCAACCAGGGATTTCAAATACAGAATTTTAAATATAACAATGCCATTCTAAACAAGGTAAGACAACTTCCATAAGTTCAATGAATCTTTTACAATTCTTTTCATATATATTTTTAAAATACAACATACATAATACATGTCTTTCTTTTCTAATAACAGAACTGAATACAGAGCACAACTCTTTTACATTTCAAATTTCAACTTCTTTTTTATTCCTTCCCAAAATTCATCATACAAATTACATTTCCTTCACATTCTTTCAAATAAAAAATAGAGTCTATCTCTTTTTCATTTCACTTTACAAATTTCATAATCCATACATCCTCTTTCCATTTCAAAACATTTACAATACATCCACTTCAAAGTGGGAAAGGTTACAATGGGATTTCATTTCACATGGACTGTCAAATTGTCTTTCTCCTCTACTCCAAAATAGCAACATGAATTTCTCCTTTTGGATCACAACAAAGGCAGGGGAAAGGCAATGCTCTCCACCCAACCAAGACATCCAATGAAGAGGAGAAGCCATCCTTCTTCATTGGCCCCCAATCCCCAACCACAATGCAATAAGAAATATATTTCAACTCATGGAAACAACAGGATTCCACATCACAAAGCAATCTTTCAACATGCACATTTAAAATTAAAAACATAGTCCAAATAAAACAGTAGTTTATAACTGCATTGAAACATTAAGACAAAAGTCAGGCTTCATCATGCAAGCCAAAGGAGCATGAAATATGGGAGAAACTACTTATTCCTCCCAATTGGAATTGGGTATCCACCTGTAACAAAATGCCAATATAAATCATCACACATATCCTTATGCCCCCACAATCCCTCTTTATGCCCCCACAAATTTTCTTATGCACCCCACAAAGTAAGAAATGCAAACTATTTCTTTTCCATGGTGGATATCAAACCCAAACTCCCTCCACAAGAATTCTTATGCCACTGGCATTCCCTTTTGCCCCCCACATGGATTCACCATAGCCTTCTCCTACACCATTCCTAGGCATTCTACCCAACTAGCCAACAAACACACAAAACATTCACCATTCACACAACATAAAAAGAAAATAAAAGCATATATGAAGAGCTAAGCTCCTACCTCTCCATGGTAGATTTTGTTCCAAAACAACAAGCTTTCAATGCCAAAATACAGTCCCAAAATTAGTAATGCCCAAGTATGAAATGCTCTCTAATATCCTCCAAAATCAACAAGATCTCCAAACAACAAAGGATAATTCACCCCAAGGAAGCATTCTAAAAGTTCAACAACAACCCAAAACAAAGCAAAGAGTTTCAATTTTATAGAAGAGGGAAGAGAAGAGGATGAGGTGGATCCATGTAGGATGCCACATCACACATCCTCAACTCCAACACAAAATTCAAATTCATTCTCCAAAGCACAATAAAGAGGTGGGTGAATAATATGACAAATAAACTTACACACTCCAAAATCCCACACCCCAAAGGACTGAATTTAATAAAATGTAAGAAGAGTGCAATTAAAACTTACAATTTGTCTTCCCAAAATGCATTAAAAAGGTCTAAAATCAACCCTCCAACCATAGGTATGGTTGGTAAATAAAATTAAGAGGTATGGGACAAGTTTTACTTGTCCCACAAGCCTCCAAAAATAGCCTCCAAGGACAAATTCGAATTTCCAAGGAGGTGGAGTGTTTCATACTCCAAAATCTGACTTACACATACTTACACATCACTTACCACATTTAATACAAGAGCCAACAACTTCTATAATTACTTTCTTATATCCCAAATTTGATTTATTTATTTATTTTAACAATATGATTACTCACATTAATTCTCCACAATTAAAAGAATAATGAAAGGGGTAAATGCATCACAAAATAAACACATGCAAAAAATAATAAAAAGGAACCACATTAATAAAATACACAAAGCCCCTTGGTCACATACAAAGGTAATCTCCCCCATGGGAGGAATCCAAAACAAAAACAACACACACACAAAACATGTTGCCATGGTGACCTTGTTGAATTCATCTAGAATTCCAATGTGGTTGGTCTCCAATCCCCCGATGTTTGTTGTGATATTTTAACCTACAAAACACAAATACCTCCTTCGGCCTCGTGGCCATATCATAACATCCAACATGATATAAATATAATCACAAAACCATCTATACATATGAATCACAACAACATCAAGGAAATCAACAATATCACTTACAATTTATATCAACAACTATATCATCATCATATAATGTCCATTTTCTAGGTCTACTCACAATATCCAAATATCACAAGTCCAAACAACATTCATAATATATCCATGTCAAATAGTATATCATCATCCACATGTGAAGTGTCTCTAATAATCATCATGCATCATAACTAAATCAAGATCAACAATAATCCATGGTCCAACATCTAACATCATACTAAATCAAAACCATAATAATGTCCATAATGTAATCAACTGTATCAAGATCAAGATCAGTATGAAAAAGGTGTCGAGGGAAGTGGGCACTATAGTTTTTTTCCTAGTCAACCTTGATTATCTTGCGACATCATGAGTGATGTCCCATGTTTGAAGCTCACTTTTTGCAGTCTACATTGCCTTCTTGTGTCTTAGCTTACACATGGTTTACTTAGCTTACATATTATCTTTTACATGGGTGTCTATCTTTTCTTGTACTAACAATTGTCTCCAATCCACTTTGTTTTTGTGTACCTTATTTTCTACCAAGAAAAATCCCCCTGCAAGGCACATTTTCAACACAACGTTTGATCCTCCTTTGGGCTGCATACTCCTCAACAACATCACATGCACCCAAAATGAGGGGGCATCAATTAGGTGAATCAATCACCCCATAAAAAAGTCTACAAACATAGTTCGAATAGAAAAGTACCGGTATAACACACGGTCCATCGATCTAAAACAGGGCTCATAATTAGAATTGGGTCCTTAGAACAACACAAATATCGGTGCCCAAACTTGGACAATAACACCTGGGAGCCCCTGACCCTTCCTAGATGCCTATGACTAGGGGTAGTTACACAACATTCTTCAAAGGCAACACAATATACAATACTTCACACTTCAACATATATACATTACACAACATTTTCGCATTGGATTGGAATTGGTTGAACTAGACCAGATTTTTACACACCATATACAGTGGTGTTCCACACTTTAGGAAGAAGTCAAATGTGGGAGGATGACACCATAATTTTCTCCCTACACTTCTTTCAATTCTTGGCATGAGATCACCCAATAAACTCATTCTTATACATCATCTACTGTGGATCCTTCATCTACAGGATCCTTTATACACTCTTTTCCTCATCACGGATTAGGTGCACATGTTCTTTTTCACATTTTTACATTTTACATACTTTTTACTCATATACATGTGTATTTGACTAATTGATCATTCTTCTCTTTTACAATTCCGTCCTTATGGGAAACAAGAGTCAACATCATCCTACATAAACAACATCAATCACAACAACATATCGACAATAATTGACATCAACAATAGGTACAATGACGACATCTACACATGTGTTTCCACCCTAGGGTCAACATCATCATAAATTTTTGCACTTTATCCTCTTTAGCATCCACGCTTCATATTATTATCACTCCATGTTTTCTCTTGTCTCTCGACAGTGTTTCTCTCCATCGATCTACATGCTTATCAAGTATGCATATCTTACATACTCTATGTTATCGATATTTCTCTCAACAACATAAATGGGGACAAATGTAGACATAAAATCATGCACTTTTGGTAATTATATAGTTTTGATTACATACTAATATTCATATGGTTCCTAAGCAAGAAAAGTACTAATTAACCCATGTCCTCAACCATTTTTGCTTTCTTTCTATTTTCACTTTTGGTCATACACTCTCTTTATCTCGGTATGTCTTTTCACACCTCAACATTTATAATCCTCGACACGGTGCCCAGACAGGATGCCAATGCCAGACACCTTTGTCCCCTCAGGGCACCCCTGACCTCTTTGTACCTTTTTCACATCTTTTGGGTCCTTTTTATCTATTTGAGAATCTTATATTTTTGGTAGTCAACCTTTTCGAGGTTAATTATGAAATTCAAGCAAGGGAATCATATGAGTATAAATTTATGTCCCCATAATAAAGGACCAAGCATTAATCATTAGCTATCATCACCTAAGGTTACATCCAAGGGTTATTCAAGAGCATTCAAGCATCCATTCAATGGAAAGGGGCTACATTCTTCTGCATACACTTCATAGGAGGAGAATTTCATTCTATTCCATGCACACATCTATTTACATCTTCTACATATAGCTATTTTCTTGCCATCAATTGTGATACACAACAGATCTACCTAGGGCATAATTCCACACACACACACACACATCTAGAACTACATTAGGTCTACAATGTAGTGTAACGCGCAGCCTTAATTTCACTCGTTTGACCACTGAGGAAAGTCTAACCCCTTATTTGCATTCTTTTCTTTTTCATATTTGATGCACTTTTGAGGGTTTTGTAGGTGAAATATTTATTACATGTTACCAACAATATCGACAATCATTTTGTGAACTACTAGAAATAAGAATAAAATAACAACAAATATCTTGCGACCCTACGAAGGAGGTATTCGAGGTTTTTAGTAGTCACATGTGTGCAAGGTGCGGGTCTAGGGCACCCGTAGGCAGCCCTCCCATTTCTAGGTGCCCGAGTATAGGAATATCATCAACTCACACATTTATCTCGAGTCTCTATGCTACACTTATCCCTTTCTGTTCATTGACCCGGCTCTTGAAACAATTTAGATTTGGTTTCAAATAAAATAAGTCTTCTTTCCTCCTCTTTGCAACTAGGGTTTCATATTTACTAGATTAATTTACTTGGGTCTATTTTGTACTTCATTTCTTATTTATTTACTACTACATTGCATTAGAATTATGAATCTATTAATTCAATATTTGTTTAATCACACACCAATCTAATCCATGTATATACCTATATCTTTTGTGCTTCCATTTAGTTCATCATTTCCCAAGAAATCATCTCTTCTTTAGTTGTACCTATAATTTTCTTTTTCCGTCCATCTCATCTAACAAACATTACAATATATCATCTACCTCATCCATGCAAAATTCATCACATTCTTGTTTGTCATCATGCTCATCATTCTCAAATGCAAAAATAGAGTCTTCTTGTATAATTTCAAGGAATTCAATCAATGAAGTATCAATATCAACCAACAAATAATCAAATTTTCTTACCTTGATCTCATTCTTTGCATGTTTTTCTTTTTTGTATTCTTGCGCTTGCTTGTCTTGTTTGAATTCATCATCTTTTTTTCATCATTTCATTCACTATTTCTTGTACCATATGGGTTTCTTTCCTTTGCTAAATCATTCTTGCACTTTGTGCATTTCTTGTGTCTTCACTCTTTGTTGCTGGATTTTTCATCCATTTAGGCATTATGTATCCATGACTTTGAACTAGTTTCAAGGGATTCTCATGGATATTTTCTCCATTCATCCTTTTAACCACCTATTTCTCTTTATTTTCCTCTTGTCTCATCTTCTTTTCATCTTTTTCATCTGCAATATTTTATTCCTTTTCACAATCAATTCTATAGGCCTTTTAGCTTTCCTCTTCATCACAAACTCAATCCCATATTTCATCTCATTCTCATATCTTAGCAACTCTCCAAGCTTCTCCATATCTCTCTTCAACTCTATCAACTCTCTTTGCATCCATTCCTCTTGTTTTCTTTTTTCTTCTCTCTTCTTGGCTTCTTCTTTCTTATTTCTCTCTATCTCTTCTTGTCTCTTCATGTGGCTAAACAATATCAACTCTCTTCCTATCTATTCTCTATTCATTTTTTTCTCTTTTCTCTTTCTGAAGAAATTTATACTTTTACTTCTTCCACACCTCACCTAGGATTTCTAACTTGGTCTTTTGGTGTTCTCACTCTTCTTTCACTCTCGCACTTCCACGTCTTCTCTTACAATGTATCACTTTCATCCACACACTCATAATCCACTATTAGCCACAAATAACAATAAAAATTCATTCAAAAATAATAAACTCAATCTATGATACCAAATTATTGAGAGAAATATAACATTTTTCATATAATCAACTAGTTCAAGATGATTCCACAACAACCTCACTCATAACTCTACAAAGAAGGATCTTTCAAGAAGCCAAATTGGCTAAAATATTGATAAAGCTGACCAAATTCACCTTGAAGGGATTATTCAAGCACCATACCCTATTTATACCACTCATATAATGTCATTTCAACTAACAAAATGATCACTTTTCATACAACTCCATTAACACTTACCTTTGCTCAGTTTTCCCTTCACCTTTCTTAACTAGCTCTCTAGCAACAACAAGAAACTTTTGACTCTTAGCCTTCCAAACCCTCTTTCAATGCATGTGCCTTGTTTCACATCTCAAACCACTATTATCTCAATCATTAATTTGATACAAAGGGATCAATATATCCTACTTTACTCATCTAGCTCAAAATTTTCATCACTTGCTCTTAAAACCATTTTCCTTGTGTGCTTCATGGTTAGAGGGATCTAGGAATATCTCTAACAATCTATTAACCAATTCAAGGACCCTTTATGGACCTCATGGTGTGCCCTAAGTTTCATAACCTAACTCTCCTTTCTTTTCTCCCAATCATGTTTTCCTCCCAAGCTCCCTAGTTCTCTACTAGCCCTATTTTAGTCCATTTTCCTTCATATATTGCCATTCCTATGGTTTCAAAACACAAACAAGACATATTTAGCTACCCATTTAAGCCTTCTTCCCGTATACCAAGTTTCAACTTTCATTTCCATCTCTAATACCTACCTCCTTTGTAATTGGGTCTCTTCAATTAGGTCATTCACCGTATACATTGTCCCTTGCCCTAAATTGTCATGCATATCTCCAACTTTAACCAATGAAAACATAAAATTTAATTTTAAATATCTTTAATGATCCTTTTAATGTTATTTCTCACAATTTTGGGGTCAAGATTAATTTTTTAGGATATTTAAACCTAATGTTTCCACTAAAACCCTAATTGTGACATTATGACAGGCCCGAGAAGCTTTAAAAGCTTATAAAATAAATAAAATTTACTTTCAAAGCACAAAAATTCATCCAAATTTCTTATTGTACCTCCCATTTGTGTCTAGGTTGACAGTGATGGCCCTTAGTTAAGGAAAACTTCAATCACTACTAGGACTTAACATATGTATACACATAGAACGTAGTCTCACAATGCCAAAGAGTCATTGTGTTAAATATTTCTTGCATGAATAAGTTTAATAATATTTCTCAATCAAGTTTCACACCCTGAATCCTGATCATCACCTCCTTCATAAATTATTATGTTTCATATCATGCAAAAGGCAAACTAATCCTACACAAACTGTTGCATTATCTCAGTCCTAGTCTCTATATATTTTCATGCATGCAATGGAATTATTGTGGATTCAACCCATAGCTTTGAATTTTTATAACCCTTACCTCCATCACGTTATCACTATTGAAAATACTACATAGCTAGTATCTCAGGTCAAGAATAATAAGAAATCTTACATACATAATCAAAGAAACAAAGTTCTTCATAAAAAAATGTAGCTCATACAAAATTGCAGATATTTTATCCTCCTTCTCCTTGAGGAATCTCCTCCTATTCCTTCCATACATTCCTTATAAGGTCTTACTCTATATCCCTTGTCTTTAACTCCCTTACTTCATTTGAATTCCATCCATTATATCTTCTTCATTTAACCCTAGCCACCTTTTGAGCTCTCATTGACCTCTCATATGCCCATACAACACAATGTGGCATTCTACATCATTTGATCATTTCAAGTGATTCACACCCTCTCTAGCACCCATTACCAATATAAATAAACTCATTCACCCCCATTTAAAACCAACTAAAAATATCATCCTTGCAATTACATGTTTGAACTTTGAATTTGCATTTTGGAGGGAAACACTAAAATTCGAATTTATGAGTACTACATCACCTAAACTCCCTCTTAGGAACTCAACACACCTTAACACACTCATTAAATTCATGAACAAGGAGTAATTTGTACTTTTAAGTCCTTTTTATGATTCCCCTAAATTGACAAGTGGAGGAAGATGACCTTCAAAGCATCATCTCTTTGAATCTATCAAGACCCCATACTTGAAAGCAAGAATATTATCAAGGAAAATGGTGGGGTCTCAAGGAGAAAGGTTTATGGAGGTAGGTAACCCCAAAATGATGCTTTAAGGGATGAATTTTCCCCATATGATTACCAAATTACTAAGATCCCATTTGGAAAGACAACTACGAGGGCTCGAAGCTTGATGTTACCATGGCAGTAGGTGGTCTCTTTTAGAAAATTGACAAGGATAAGAAGACCATGAATCAAATGAAAGAGAATGTTTATATATTATCAACCTATGTGTAGAAGTGGGTACAATATCCCCTAGACAGTCAAGAAACAACCACATACCTCACTTCAAAATGAAAAAAATTTGATAATTGTTTGAGATGTAGGGGAGAGGAAACCAAGAAGTGGAAGGAAGAGTTGATAAGTAAGGGCATCGGGGTCATCGAGACATTATTGACTGCTACAATAAAATGTATAAATAGATAGAAGTAAGTAAAATTATGATTGAGAAATATTAGAAAAATATTGAATATTGGGATGGATTGTTGCCCAAGCTTGAATCCATCACAAAATTGGGAGATGACGTTGTGGATAATGATGGAATAATATCTTTCAATTGCAGGGGGAGAAATCATAAGTATAGATGAGTTGTTAAATTGAGGATTGAAACCTTATATAGATGCATAAGAAAATTCCAAGACATGAGGGAGAAATAAGGGAAATGTACATATATGACATAGATTCAAAACTTGAAAGAATTATTTCCCTCAAACATACATACACCCTAGGATCTATAAATAAAAATAAGCTAATAGAAATTCTTTGGCAACATGTTACAAGGGAGTTGGAGCCTCCAAATGGTTTTGATTTTATTCTTTTCAAAAATTCATTCATTTGGAAGGATAAATTAATCAATTGGCCAAAAGGATAAAAAAATAAAGGATATTTTCTACCGAGTTTGACAGCTTTTCTCTCCAAATAAGAAATAATCTTCCTCTACCATGCAGGGGCTACACTAGGACCCCATTTTGGGGATGTTTGAATGATTTGATGTGTATAGGAGTACACTACAAGAGGAAATAAAGAATGTATAGATAGATCTCAACCCTCCTTAGGAATTTTCTTATTCTTTCTCCCCTTCCCCATTCTTTATTCCTTTTCTATTCATTATTCTTTTAAGAGAATCAAAATTATTTTATTTTAATGTGTAACAAATTCTTCCTTGGGGTATACGTATGATGATGAGTTTGCAAAAGAATAAAAATATTTTTTATCAAGAGAATGAATATTCTCCACTCCTCCATGGGTTGCATCATAACTCAAAACCCTCCTAGATCAACAAATCAAAATGGTATCATATTAAGTTGGGACATCTCTCCCATCTGGATTGGCGGGTTGGGGACCACAACCTCGTTGCATTTTGTTTTCAGCACTCCATGGGATATCTAGGTATATTCGTTTTTGGGAATTTATTGTATAAAATTTAAGGCTTGTCTTCACTTTAGGGGTTCTAATTTTTGGTTTTTAGCTAGGGTGATTGTGCATTGTATAGTCACTAGTACACAATTAGATAATTTTACATATGTCTCCCTTTTCAAATTGAATACATAGAACCAATTCATTACGTCTAAGTATGGTATTTTCAAATGTATGCACAAATAAAATCAAGGAGAATGCATTCCTTTTGTTGTTATTTTGTATCTATCATATCAATGAAATAAAAAGAAGCACATTTCAGAGCATTTTGTTAAGATTGGTTATTGAATGAATGTTGTATTTTGGTATTACTTAGCAATATTTGTTTCAATTATAAAATTACTTTCTATAATGGAAATTTGGAAGTGAATTTTTTTGCCTTCAATGATATCATGGGTTTTATGTATTTTCAAAGATAGAGACATGAAGTTTTAATCACATGTGTTTTTGTTATAGTTTCAGAGATTACATGGTATAATCTATATAGATTGGGTATCCATGAATGCAAATAACCCCTGAAGGTTAATTTTCTTTTGATTTCTATATCTTAGGCATTATAGGGACATCGGGGTGATATGATGAGCACTATTATTTCTCCCCATTAGATCCACACCCTCTTTTATTTATATTTTTTCTATGGTACCGTCTTGTCCTACCTTAGAAAGCCACATCTCCTTCACGTATTTTAGATGGGCTTTCCCTTGATTTTAAACCTAAGAATTATGAATGTAATTTATTTCCTAATTTGCTAATATCATCCTATGAATGATGTTCATAATCACCTCCTATCTATCTTTAATGGCTTGTGTCTAAGAAAATAAGTGATTGCAGTACTTTGTGACCATTCTCTTGAATGAGTGCTACATATTGTGGTTACATTTGGTCTTAGATTGAACTTACAACAAGTTTGAGGGTTTGAAACTTGATATATCCCTCTCCCTTTCAAGCCACCCATTAGGTACTCTCACCTTGGTTCAGGCAGAGCCATAAAGTAGTAGGATAACATCCACATCCTCAGTAGGGTGCCTCCCTATCATTCCCAAAGGATTGTTTATGTGATAAATATAGATTCATCCCTAGTTACAAACAGAAAATATCTAAATCCATCTTCCTCCTTTCCCTTTGTTTTTATGGCGATTGCATTGAATCCTTTTTGTTATATTAGATTGGGAATGAATGCCATGCATTTTATATTAATGCTTGAGTTTTTATAGATAATTGTATAACTATTATCTTGATCATTGATCTAGGTATATTTGGTAGTGATCTATTTATTGAGAATGAACAAAATTAATTTAAGTGCTCCTTTAAATATAGATTTGATTTTTGAATTCTAGTATCTTGGAATTTGCAACAAAAAGGAATATAATAGAGTATCTCGAGCCCCAATCTATTACTATTTCAATTGATAATCACATTGAAATGTGACATTCTGAGAGGAGAGTGAGAGAGAGATTGAATTAATTCATTCTCAACACCAAGGATTCTACATTGATAACTACAAGTCTTTGAGTAAACATAGGATGTATGGGCATTCTTAGACTATGAATATTTAATGTTCTTATCGATATATAAAATGAATGTTTATGTTAAATGTTACACATTGTGTGAGGTCTAATCTAAGGGATTCATAGCTATATAACCATGAATGCATCATAAAATAACTTTAAAAGTTAGCGTTAATGATAGAAATCACTTATAAGGGGACATACGTGGGGGAAGGTATACGAGACGCTAAGAATTAGAAATCAAATAAAAGTGAGATCATAAAGAGGAATAAAATGAAATCCTAGTATGACTAAGAAAACTTTAGGGGTTAGTGTTCAACTAATATAAAATTTCAACCATGAATGTTTGAAACACAATGGAGTGAGAGGGGGTGAATCAGTCCTTACAAAATCAAATCAGATTTTAGATTTCTTATTCAAAACTCAAAGCCATTTAACCATCCTTTAATGTGTGCACACAGTGAAATATCACATATGTACGAAACTATGAACAAGATAATCAACATAAGACATAATATATAAGTGGGAAACCCTCTAGAGGAATAAAAACCACTGAAACATAATCTTTATATTGATATGTTTCAAATTTAGTGAGGCACCAACCCCACAAGGAGCACCAACCCCTAGTTTAGTAGAGCTACAACCCTACAAGGAGTACCAACCCCTAGTTTTGTGAAGCACCAAATCCACAAGGAGGATACAACCCCCAAATATGATCAATAACCCACTCAACCACCTTATTAATAATATCTCTGAATTTTTTTTTGCCACAATTGATAGAGATCACAAATTCAGCTCACAATCTCTTGTTCAAACCCTAGGTCTTCAATCTCTCACAAACTAGATCTTTCTTCACTTCTCAAATATTCAAACCCATGAACACATGATTTTAATCAATATTAAACCTATCAAAAATTGATATTATCTCAATTCATGCTCATATACATGCAAAAATATCACACCTAGGTCACACTTCTTGCACACACACAACTAGCTTCAAAAACACCCAAAACAATGCTTTTATAAGCTCCTTCTTGATAAAAATTCAAACTATTTTTTTACCTCCATTATCTATACCAATTCATCTTTAAAAAATCTATCATAGCTTTCATAACATCTACAAGTGACCCATATCAGTTGTCTAGCCAAAAAAAAACTTTCCATGCACTAAAAATCCTCAAACCCTTGTATTGGAATGATAAAAATATCCTAACACCAAAAAGTTTTTATTAAATATCTAAAACTCACCACACATTTTTAAAATAACATTTACACATCATCATGGTCTCATATATCAGGAACCAATCAAATTATTTCGTTTAATGGGCCCAGTTGGCTAATTGCCTTCACCAAACACGTGTTTCAGCACTAGATCTTCACATTTTAGCTTCAATATCATAAAATAAGACCTAAAATATTTAATGTGACAAATTTATGTAAATTAAAAATCTTTAGAACACTTATAAACAAGTTATATCTCATTAAACATCCATTGGTTCAAACTATATCAACTTTTGCCTTCACTAAATCAAGATGCCTAAAAAGTAGTTTAAAAAATGTAACTAGTTAACACACTTCTTAACACTTTCAAGACCTAAAAATGAAGTAATTTTATTCAAAATTAATCCCTCTTGAAATTCCAGTTAATATTAATCATCACCCAATTCATATCATGCTCCAACAAACTCAATCTTTTAGAAAACACGGTTATATCCTTGAAATCCAAAATTATTCTTGTCCACAAACTAACCTGGAAACTATATACAAACTCATAATCATGAATTAAACCTTATATTAATTTAAATATATTTTAATTATCTATCCAAAAAAACTATAATCACCTCCTAAATCCTCCTGGAGCTCCTGCAATGTTCATTTTATTGAAGACTGCTTCTAAGTATCCCAAATCTGCCCTTTGACCAGTCAAGATAAATAGGGAACACTTTTATATTTTTTTTTCATTCTCATTAGCTTAAAAATAATTGTAAATAAATAAAAAATCACATACTCAAAACAATGTCCATTTATTTTTCAACTTCTTTGGACAACCTTGTCCCAAACTGAACTTCTTTATAAACTAACATGTTTGAGTGAGGTCCTCTCATCACCATAACCACTATCATACCTTTATATAAATATGGTGGATTCTTATACATGTTATAATCATGGTAAAATCACTAGGAAGCAAACTTGGACACTTATTAAGAAAAATTTCAAACCAATTTCAAGCTAGGGTTTAAAACTCATAAGAAGTTGTTTACCTTCTTAACATTCGTTTATAAAAATGTGATGATGAAATGACAAAATTATTTTTGTGAGAACTTTTAAACTGAATTTAACAATATCCCTAAAATCCATAAGTTCCCATGCAAATCGCACAAATCGGGGTGAGCATCGAAGTTCCAATTTGAGCTGGAAATGCACTTCTTCTTGACCTGTTTCACCAAAAACAACATCAATTGAAAAATACTCATCATGACAACTCTGAATATTTCCCACTCAAGGAAACACCATAAATGCATCCCCAATCATCACCATGTCATAAATATCTATCTATAATTCCAACTACTGAGACTTTCATACGTATCCATTAGGGCTTTACACTTTTTGTAAAGGACATGGTCACCAAAGAACTATATAAATCATCATGAAAATATGAAAATGGTCCTAACATACCCGATAAATCATAAATCAACCATATACCTTCATCCCCGAGCTCATATATCTCCAAAACTTGTTAGGAAATAAGGGATAAAATATGCGGAATAATCCCTCACAGAATCGCAACAGTAGAAACTAATATGCAGAAATTATTACAGATCTCAAATAAAATTGTAGAATAAAATAACACAACATAAAGAGACAGTATTTAACGTGGTTCACCCAATTTGGGCTACGTCCACCAAGAATCACTTGCTCAGATTTTATTACAAGCCACCACTCTCTCAATACAATACCCATATCTGTTTGGAGCTATGCTCAACAAACTCTACAGAATTCATAGCCGAATTCAAAACACATCTGCAATACATTTGCTTGTACATCTATCATATGCATAAGACCATATAAATAGACAACTGCTTAAGTAGTTTTACAAAACCGTGGGTATCAAAACCATGGGCAAAACCCGTCCCATAAACCTATGGGTCAAAAAACTCACCCATATGAGAAAAGCACGTTTCCGATATGTCGGGTGCATTTTTCGAGGCCAAAAAATTTTACGCCTATTTTTTTTTTTTTTCGGGGGTTGCGCCCCGAACCCCGTGAGGATACAAGAAAATTGTATGGCACGAGACTCTTAGTGTACGCTGTCTTCAACACTTTCACACATGAAAACAGGCTCCACAACCTAACAATCTCCCACTTAGAGACTAGTTTTCCTCTGAGCAAGCTTCTCAACCCTTCACTAGTTTCTGTGAAGACCAACCAAAGCTGAACACAACTTTAGTTTTTCCCTTGTGACCACCTTGGTCATCATGTCTGTAGGATTTTGACTGGTATGAATCTTCTCCAACTTCAACTTCTCTTCCTCCAAAGTTGTCCTGATGAAATGGTACCTTAACTATATATGCTTTGTCCTAGAGTGGAAAGCAGAGTTCTTAGCTAGGTGTATAGCACTCTGACTATCACTATGCAGCTTACATTCCTCTTGCTTATGCCCCAACTCCTCAAGCAATTTTTGTAACCAAATCATTTCTTTGCTTGCCTCTGTGGTAGCAACATACTCAGCCTCTGTGGTTGACAAAGCCACCAGCTTCTGTAGTCGTGAAATCCAACTCACTGTTGTCCCACCTACAGTGTAAATATAACCTATCGTGCTCCTCCTACTGTCTACATCTCCAGCCATATCTGAATCTACATAACCACGTAAAGTGGTGTTTGATCCACTATAGCACAAAATTGTCCCCATGGTCCCTCTCAAATACCGAAGGATCCACTTTACTGCTTGCCAATGCTCTTTACCTGGATCACTCATAAATCTACTCACAGCTCCCACTGCATGGGCAATATCAGGCCTAGTGCACACCATAGCATACATCAAACTACCAACTGCTGATGAGTAAGGTACCTTGGACATCTAGTTTCTTTCCTGCTCTGTCTTGGGACATTGCTCCTTTGATAACTTGAAGTGGCCTGCCAAAGGAGTCCCAACCGGTTTAGCATCCTGCATATTAAACCTCTCCAAGACCTTCTTAATGTACTCTTCCTAAGATAAAGTCAGCTTCCGTTCCTTCCTATCCCGAGATATCCTCATACCAAGGATTTGTTTGGCTGCACCCAAATCCTTCATAGCAAATGATTCACTTAGCTGCTTCTTGAGTACTTTTATTTCCTGCATGTTTTTACCTGCAACCAACATGTCATCAACATACAAACACAGGATAATATAACTTCCATCCTCAAATTTCTTTGTATACACACAATGGTCAGAATGACATCTGATATAACCTTGCTCCATCATGAAGCTATCAAATTTCTTATACCATTGACGTGGAGCTTGTTTCAGGCCATACAAGCTCTTCTTCAGTTTGCACACCATCTCCTCTTTACCTTTGACTTCATATCCTTCTGGCTGCTGCATATATAGCTCCTCCTCCAAATCACCATGGAGAAATGCAGTCTTTACATCTAACTATTCTAAGTGCAAGTCTTCTGCTGCCACTATTCCAAGAACAGTTCTGATAGAAGTCATTTTTACTACAGGATAAAAAAATCTCATTAAAATCTATACCTTTTTTCTGTGCAAACCCCTTGACCACCAACCGGGCCTTGTATCTTTTCTTGCCTCCTCCTTCTTCCTCTTTGACTCTAAACACCCACTTATTCTGTAATGCTCTTTTTCCTTCGGGTAGCTTTACCAAATCCCATGTTTGGTTCTCCATGAGAGCCTGATGCTCCTCATCCATGGCTTGCTCCCACTTCTTCCTGGCATCTACCTGCATTGCTTCATCAAAGCTCTCTGGTTCTCCATTATCAGTGAGTAATAAATAATAAAGAGAAGGAGAAAAATGTTCAGGTTCTCTTCTTACCCTAGAAGACCTCCTCAATATAGGAGTTTGGGGTTCCCTGTTGAGGGGGTTCTGAACTAATTCATGTGTCACGTTCCCATTTGGAAGATCCTCTACCGCTGCATATTCTTTCTTGGATTCTTCCCTGTTTTCCTGCAACTGCTGCTTATACATGACTTTCTCATTAAAGACCACATCCCTAGATCGAATGATTTTCTTATCCTTAATACTCCAACATTTATATCCAAAGTCATCACCACCATAACCAATGAAAGTACATTTTTCTGATTTAGCCTCTAGCTTAGTCCTATCATCCTTGTCTATGTGAACAAACACCTCACATCCAAAGACTCTAAGAAATGAATAATCAACTTTCTTACCATACCAAGCCTCCTCAGGTATGCCTCCATCCAAGGCACTTGAGGGTCCTCTGTTTATCAAGTACATAGCTGTGCTCACCGCTTCTACCCAAAAAGAAAGAGGCAGTCCTGCATGTAACCTCATGCTCCTAGCACATTCCATTATTATTCTATTCATCCTTTCTGATACCCCATTCTGCACGGAGTTCCTGGAACCATCTTTTGCCTACGGATTCCATTCTTAGAACAATAATCATCAAATTCATTACTTTGCAATACTCCCCTCCATTATCTGACCTAAGACATTTTAGCTTAAGACATGTTTCATTCTCTACCAAGGCTTTCCATTTAACAAAAGTGTCAAATACATCAGATTTGTTTCTAATACAATAAACCCAAACTTTCCTTATTGCATCATCAATAAAAGTAACATAATAACTTGAACCCCCAAGAGATGATACCTGAGCCGGCCCCCACACATCAGAATGCACCAGCTCTAACTTACTCTCTTTCTTTGTAGGTCCAACCTTGAGAAACCTTACTCGCTTCTGTTTCCCATATATGCAGTTCTCACAGAAATCGAAACCTATTTCTATATATCCAGGCAAATTCTTCTTTATGATGTTCATGCCCTTATGGCTCATATGACCGAGCCTATAGTGCCATAATGTTGTATCTACATCTGAAGCCACAAGATTACAATCATTAGTACTATCAGTGGTTAAATACAAGGTTCCAACCTTCTTACCTCTTGCCACCACAAGAGCACCCTTGGTAACCTTCCAAGAGTCTGCTATAAATATCACAGTATAACCATCACTTCCCAACTGCCCTGCCGATATCAAATTTCATCTTAATATAGGCACATGTCTGACATCCTTCAATAGCCAAGTATTCCCATTATGCATCTTAACCTGAACAGAACCTTTTCCAACTATGTTGCAAGGCTCATCATCACCAAGAAAAACATGCCCAAAATCTCCTTGAACATAATCAACAAAATAATGCCTATGTGGAGAAGCATGGAAAGAAGCCCCTGAATCTAAAACCCAAGATTCAGTAATATTGTGCAAAGAAAGAATCAAAGCATCCTAACATACATTACCCATTGCCACATTTGCCTCCTTGTTTTCTTCTTATTGTTTCTTCTTATCCCGAAGCTCCCAACAGTCCTTCTTTGCATGCCCAAGCTTTCCATAATTCCAGCATACAATCTTGTTCTTGGATTTTGACCTTGCTCGATCTTTTGATTTTCCACGGTTTCCTCTATTCTTTTGTCTCCCTCTAGTTTCCACTGTCAAAACATTCCCTGAAGTAGAAGATTCCCCAGAGCTTTTTCTTCGCATTTCCTCGCTTAGAATCACCCCTACAACATCCTCAAACTTCAACTTCGAGTTAGCTGGAACCGAGTTACTTACCGCCATTACCAGGCTATTCCAACTCTCAGGTAAAGAGCACAGAATTAATAAAGCCCTAACTTCTTCATCAAATTCTATTGTAACCGAAGCTAGCATATTCACTACCATATTGAAATCATTTAAATGATCTGCTACTGAACTATTCTCAGACATCTTCATATTAAACAACTTTTTCATTAAAAATATCTTATTAGAGGCAAAGGGTTTTTCATACAACTTCCCTAATGCATCCATTAGATCTTTTGTAGTCTTTTCCTTTGAAACATTAAATAATACCAAAGATGAAAGACTCAGTCGGATCATTCCAAGTGCCTTCCGATCCAAAAAATCCCATTCCACATCTATCATACTCGAGGGTTTGTTCACCTTCTCAAACAACGGAGTATAAAGATCCTTCTGATAAAGGTAATCTTCCATCTGCATCTTCCAAAGACTGAAATTATGCCCGTTGAATTTATCAACCCTAGATCTTCCTTCATTTGCCATAGCTCCCACTCAAGCTAAAAACTTTCCCTGTGATTCAACACTTCAACAAACCAAACCAGGATCTGATACCAATTGTTAGGAAATAAGGGATAAAATATGTGGAATAATCCCTCACGAGAATCGCATGTGAGAAAACTAATATGCAGAAATTATTACAGATCTCAAATAAAATTGTAGAATAAAATAACACAACACAAAGAGACATTATTTAACGTGGTTCACCCAATTTGGGCTACGTCCCACCAAGAATCACTTTGCTCGTATTTTATTACAAGCCATCGCTCTCTCAATACAATACCTAGATCTGTTGGAGCTATGCTCAACAAACTCTCTGAATTCACAGCCAAATTCAAAACACATCTGCAATACATTTGCTTGTACATCTATCATATGCATAAGACTGGTAATGGGTTTTTCCATTGTTTTGATACCCACGGTTTTGTAAAACTACTTAAGCAGTTGTCTATTTATATGGTCTTATGCATATGATAGATGTACAAGCAAATGTATTGCAGATGTGTTTTGAATTGGTGTGAATTATGTAGAGTTTGTTGAGCATAGCTCCAAACGGATCTGGGTATTGTATTAAGAGAGCGGTGGCTTGTAATAAAATCTGAGCAAGTGATTCTTGGTGGACGTAGCCCAAATTGGGTGAACCATGTTAAATACTGTCTCTTTGTGTTGTGTTATTTTATTCTGCAATTTTATTTGAGATCTGTAATAATTTCTGCATATTAGTTTCTACTGTGCTTCTGTGAGGGATTATTCCACATATTTTATCCCTTATTTCCTAACAAAACTCACTCGCATGTTATCTAACAACATACCTGCTCCAAACAAGCACTTACAACATGGCCACCAACATGTATCAACACCTTGAAGCTCATGTGAGTACCCAAGAACTCTCTAATAATTTTCACAATCATTTCAAAATTATTCTCAAGCCACCAAGAAGCTCCAACCTCCATGCACTATCACCTAGGCTAGCTAGGTCACTTGAATAGGCTTGCAAGAACAAGCCATCCTCACTGAATCACCATGTGCAATCAAGAACATACCTAAATATCCATGTCATCATCTGACCCTACTCCATCATCCACTTTGTCATTAATGAGGTTTTTCATCAAATAAAACACCTATGCAGTAGCAAGCCAACAATCTCCCCCTTTGTCAATGATGGAAAACCACCTACAATTATCCCCGTTTTACATTAATTACAAGGATATATGTACCAATATGTTCTTCATCTTCCTCAACTTCATAGAATCATGCTTTGGTTAGAAACATCAACCAAATATCTCAAAAAAGCTCAAAATTTTAAACTTCACTCAAACATGAATTTTACCTTCTTTGCAAGCATGAAACCACCATGCTTCCCTTGGGAAAATCACATATGTCATTTGAATATGTCAATAAAACATGAATAAATCATCATCTTACCTTTCTTTGAGCTGAGACATCATCATCCACCTTATAGGCACGAATAACCTTGCCATTTCAAACCACAACTATATTTTTTCCATTATTAGATCATTGTAGCAGAGTACTACCTGAAGCATACATTCTAAAAAAACATGCAAACAATGGCAAATAAGAGTAAACTATCCTCCTTTCCTTCATTTTTTTGGCTTACATTGCTTATTTAGGCACACAAACATGATTAGTCGATGTTCTAGTTTTCATCTTACCTTGAGCCCATAGATCCATGTTCTATCACTTCATGCAATATCAACTAACTTTGGTGACTCCTAGAACATCATACACATATTGAATATGAATTCCATAACTCCCATGGACTTAAAACCACCATCTCTAGTAAACAAGCACAAGAACAAGATTCTCACCTTGGATATTTAGCATGGATGGATGCCAAACACTTGAACACAATCCTAAAGGCCTTGCCCAATCCTTTATCACCAAATTAGATGAGATAATGCATTCATGAACCCAAAAAAACTTATCCCTATTGCAAAACCCACTTCATACCTTGTATTCTTGTAAGATCTTCATAACACCATCTATAATAAACTACACATGCTCCCCCTAACTAGTTTGGACCACGCACACTATGTATACATGTAGAAGCAATATTTTACACCTTTTAGACCATGACAACCATTAGAGCATCATCCTTACTTGTAAATTCAGATTTAACTTGTCAAGAGTATGTTTTTCTATCTCATGATCTCACTAAAACACCTTCATGGAGTAGCAACATGTACTCCCCCTATCTTGGTAGTCATAAACGCCTCATCCACTTGTAGAAGCAATCATATGGACCACTATAGCACTGTATGAATCCTAATAAAATCTTAAATATTATATTTGAATTAATAAAAGATAATGAGCATGCTAAAATTAAACTCCTCTACTAGCCAACTTGATCAACCATTGATAACACTCACAAAAACATCATGAATTATCTTCAATTAACACGTACATGAGCTTGTAGGTAGCTCTTCACACATTCCTTAACCTTGTATTTAGATATTTGGCTTAATTCACAAAAAATAAATCTTAGACCAACCTTTACCTTGTATGACCAATCATTTATCATTCATCCACCTTGAACTTGATACTGAGTGACAACCACTTCATGAGGGTTCATACCATACATATTGATTCTTGTGATAATCCATACTCTTCCTTCCGTGAATACTCTGCACTGTAGCTTAACTATTTTCACATCGAGGAAATAATTGTACTATATCAAAACCTTATATTATCATCTTTGCACAACTCAAGTCCTATTATATTTTCACAATTGGTTATACCAGCTTCTTGAAGTATCATACCCATCAAACAATATGTAGACTAAATATCCTTTTTGTAGATACATAGATTAGCTTCGAGATCAACTGTGACATGGTCTTTATCAAATTTTCTCATCATTTGTCAAGGGATAACCATGTGGATGCACCTGAAAACATATTTTTCAACTCAAGAACCCTAATGACATACTCACCACTGCATACTCATGTTCATTAATTCCTCATCTTTATCAAGAATGAAGAAAATTAGTCAAACATACATGTAGCATTCATCACCTCTCCATTATCACAGTTATGGATTACTCATACAAAATTTCATTTATGATTACTCATCCATTTAGATATTTGTTTTAATGAGATGGATCATGGGGATCAACCATCTCAGATTCAAAACATCATTTTAAGTTCATTTTACTCATGTCACATCCATTTGGAAGACTTGGGGTACACCAACTAGCAACACACAGGCATATGATAGATCAACCACTTTATTGAATCTTACAAGATTACATTACATATAAAACATATCATATCTTGTCCTTTTTCATCATCAATATTATATTAAAAAACTTCACACTCTTATACATGACATAAGAACTTCTGAGAATTCTCAAAAGTCTTACTATACCTTCTTCTCATCACAATTTTTCATACACCATTTGCCAATCCTTAAAACATTGAAAAACACAACTAATTTTCAAAGAACTCACCTTCACATAAGAACCATACCAGTTTTAGACACCCATTTTTCCATATTTCTTGCTCCATAATCCTTATATCATGCCCTTGACGACAACTTGCCCATTTTTCCAAAGACATAACCCAAATTAGGTATTTAGAATATTCATGATCAAATATCAATATTGTCATAGATTCCCAATAATATAAGAAAATTTATGTCCTCAAACCTCTTGAATCCTCAAGACCACTCTATCAAGATGATTTATACAAATGTTTAACAATATACACCACCATTTGGTCCTTCAAAATTCACATTCCATTCATACCACTTAAATGAGCATTGCAAGGACACAAACAAGGCAGAGAAGCATCTAAAATGAAAATTTTTGATTTCATGAACTCAAATTAGACAAACAACAATGTATCCATGCCTTCTATCTCCCTAAGTACCATTTTGACATGATTAGAAGACAAGAATACCACCTTCTTACCAGGATTCACCTTTGTTTGCATTTGACAATCCTTAAGAGCACTTGCACAATCTTCATGGAGATGATGATTTAACCAAGTCATAATGCTTGATGATTCAACACACCTTCAAACCTTCTTTGAGAAGAACTTACACCACTTGAAACACTTGACATAAGACTGCATAAACTCATGACACTTCTTTTGGCTCAGGTTTTACTCCATAAGGAATTTCAAGGCCTCATATATGACACCAATACTTAGTCACAAACTCTAACAACAATAGGACTCATCATATAGATGGTGTGATGCATAGAATTACCAAAATTTCTCATCAACATACATGACAAAAAACCCTCATCAAACTTCATGATCACTAAGCATAGATCTTTAGATGCAAAAATAGTCATAGGTACACGACAATATTTTAATCATAATCTCAAGATGACTTTGGACTTAACTCCCCCTTTGAGAAATGCTTCATAGACCTTAAGACTCGATATAATACATAAAACTCTTTCTCCTTTTCTTAGTTGAGATAATTCACAACAACATCAAGCACTTTGACCCAACTTTATGGACACAATAGGATTTAGACAAAAATTACACACTTTACAAGTCCATATATTCCTAACCATAGCCCTTAACAGAACACTTCACACATTGACATATTTAAGTACATTTGAGACACATCAATATTTCTCTCTAACTTCTTCAACTATGATGAGATCATACATACAAGGACATTAAAACATAGAACATGGTGCATGATCACAAACATTAAAACATATCAAAGACAAAAAAACACACACAAAGACCTATCAATGACAAAATGACTCAAGTCACATGAATTGATCAAATGAAATACCTTCATATGTGTTGGTTGTCAAATAGGAATTTTAAGAAGAGCAACAGTCAGGGGACAAGAAGTCCCTCCTCTTTAATGGGAGAGGTTCCCTTATTCAGAAACGAACTTATTTACAAATGTACAAAACATTATTTTCTGGTTAAACTTGGATATTACGAAAGTGTTTTCAATGAGGATGTTCAAGTACAAAAGGACAAAGGAATGAGAAGACGAGAATGAGCAGAAAGGCAACATGCAGAATTATAGAGAATCAGAGTAATTCATTATGTATGCGAAGTTACAGTGAATTGAAACAAGATCATTTACATCATATGAATAAGATGGAATTCAAAGACACAAAGTTCTCTAAATAACATCTACTAGAACACAAAGTTTCTTAACATAACACAGACTCATTAATCAAGGACACAAAGTTCCTTCTTGGTTATACAAGATCACCGTGCTTGCAAAGTCGAAGAGTATGCAATCGGCAAGACTAATGAACTTGAGACAAATGATCTTCACAAAGAAAATAAATGAAATCTTAGAGAGTAACAGAGATCGATAGACAAAGAATGGAAAGTCCTTCTCAGTATTGATTTCTTTATGATCTATTTACACTTTCAGAAAATATGCCAAATTCTTCCTCCTCCCTCTGAATGGCATAAGGAAGGCCATTATATAGCTTTACAAATCAGTTACTTCTTCGTAACCGCTTCTTTAACCAAGAACAGCTTAAGGACCGCCAATCGCAACACCTTAACTTCTTACAAAGAAACAGAAAAAGAAAGGGAAGAAGAGAAAAGAACAAGGAGAAGAAGACAGGTGGCCACTCACTGAGAGGGACCCACCGACTTCAGAATCCACTGCTTGAATTTCCTTAATGCCTCAGCTATGTCTCTGCCACGAGGGACTGACGTGTTGGTCGTTGACTGAGAGAGAAGGGTGATCAATGTGCATTTAATGCATACCCACCAATTTGAATAAGCAGGATATTCGGGTAGAGCGGCAAAAACTGGTACGAATGACACTTGGTTCACTTGGGACATGTGAGATGCGAATGCATGAAACACGCTCGGCCGATTCGGGCGAAACAGGGAGAAGACGCACAAATGCATTTTGGGACATCTGGGATGAAAACGCGCGAAGGACGCGGTTCGGGTGAATCGGCCGAAAAGGTGACAATGAGTCCGGAAAAGTTTGGGACATTTGGAACGCAAGTACGTGAAATACGCGGTTCGGGCATTTCGGCCGAAAATGGAACAAAAGGCCCGTTTGAACTTGGGACATTTGGGACATGAAAGAGCGAAGTACGCGGTTCGGGTGTTTCGGCCGAAAATGGAACAACTTGCACTTTTTGACTTGGGACATTTGGGACAAAAAGTTCCGAAGTACGCGACTCGGGCGGTTCGGGTGAAAATGGAACAACTCGCACGAAAATTTTGGGACACTTGGAACATGAAAGAGCGAAGTACGCGGTTCGGGTGTTTCGGCCGATCGGGGAACAGAGCGCAATTTTGAACTTGGGACAGTTGGGACGAAAAGCTCCGACGGGCCCGAAAATGGAACAACTTCGGGGATTTCAGCCGATCGGGGAACAGAGCGCACTTCGAACTTGGGACAGTTGGGACAAAAATGTCCGACAGGCCCGAAACACACACAAAATGACCCAAAACTGCAGACTTTTCTCAATTTCACGACTTCGGTACATTTCTCAACTCAAAATTTTGAAATTTTTACTTTCATCAGAGCAGGGAATTTTGAGTGGACAACAGCTGGCTCCTTCTGGGGATGACTTGGCATAAATTCAAGGAATGAGACAAGGCAAGAACTTAGACAAACTCGGGGAAGCAGACCAGTACCTTATCCATTGGGCAACGGAGTCAAAAATGTAGACCAATACAGAGGGCAACACACCAAAACAAAAAGGAAAGAAAAGCAAAAACGCTGTATAGAATATACAAGGACTCCCTAATCACCTAGGACTTGAACAACTTGAGATACTGCCCACTATAAGGAAGTGGGAGAGAAGAACCATCCATGTAATCAAGATAAAAGGAATTCTCACCAGCAAAGTGTCTGATCTTGAAAGGTCCGAGCCACAGGGAATCAAACTTTCCATGGCTGCCACGAGGTTCATGTCTTTTGTCCCATAACAGCACGGTGTCTCCAACTTGGAAATCTCTGAACCTAGCTTTCTTGTCAAACAGGACCTTTACCTTCTGCTGGTGAACAAATATCCTATCAGCAACCATCAATCTGTCCTCATTCAGTTTGTGCAGGTACATAATTCTCTTATCCAGAGCATCACTGAAACTAGTATCCTCAATGGCCTTCATTAGATACAAGGCTGGCAGTTCCACTGTTACTGGCAATTGAGCTTCTTGTCCATATACCACTTGAAAAGGAGACATTCCAATAGCTCTCTTTGGTGTAATCCTGTCTGCCCAAAGAGCATCATAGAGCTTCTTGTGCCAGTTTCGTTGAGACTCATTGACTAATTTCCTTATAATAGTCACCAGATTTTTGTTTGTGGATTCTGCTTGCCCATTTCCCTGAGGGTAGTAATCTGAAGAATGAGCCAGGGAGATGCCATATCCGTAGCAGAAGTCCATTATCTCAGCTGAAGAGAAATTCGAGGCATTATCTGTTACAATCTTGTTAGGTACACCATACCTTACTAAGATGTTCTCTTTGATGAAGCTGCATACCACTTCAGAAGTAGTGCTCTTAACTGGAATAGCTTCCACCCATTTGGTGAAATAGTCAGTGGCAGTTAGTACATGAGTGTGACCAGCACTAGAAGCAGGATTAAGTGTACCAATGAAGTCCAAACCCCACTGTTGAAATGGCTCCTCAATCACAACTGGCTTGAGAGGCAAAGAAGCCAATTTAGGTCTTCCCACAAAGGTCTGACAAGCCTCACATTTATCCACCCACTTGGATGCATCTCTGAACAAGGAAGGCCAGTAGTATCCTCCACGGAGTATCTTATGAGCTGTAACCATTGATGAATAGTGCCCTCCACATGCCTGATCGTGAAAAGCTGAGAGCAACTTTCTCTGCTGTTCCTTGTCCACACACTTCAAAAATCTCCCATCTAAGCCACGCTTGAACAAAGCATTTTCCCACAATACATATTACACTGACCTCGATTTAACACCCTCTTTTCTTTGGCGCTTAAATGAGAGGGGCATTCCCATAGGTGAGAAAATAGGCGATGTCAGCATACCATTCATCAACTGAGCTAAGGAACAGAATGGTAGGAATGTCAGCTTTCTCCTCCAGCAATTCATGTTTAGCTCCTTCAGCAATGAGCTCACAAAGGCCTTTTCCACGAACCAGCTTGGTCGGCTTGATGTCAATGTCATACTCTTGGACCTTAGCAACCCAGTTCCCTCTCTTGGATCCAAATTCTTGTTGTGTGAGAATTGACTTAACAGTTGTATCTAGAACCAGCACCATGGAGTGAGAGTTGAGGATATAAAACGAAACCGCTGCAGCTTTGACCACTGCAAAAGCATGCTTCTCCATCATGGTGTATTTTAACTCATGATCCTTCAGAATATAGCTCATGAACGCAATTGGGAGTTCATGCTCATTAGAGTCTTCTTGAGTTAAGACAGCAGCCAAGGTATTATCTGTAGCATAGCAATAGATGATGAAATCTTTACTGAAATCAGGACAGGCCAAAACTGGAGTTTTAGCGATAGCTCTCTTGATACCTTCAAAGGATTCCTTTCCTTCAGAAGACCAACCAAATGTTTGCTTCCCTTTCATCATCTGAGAAATATTCAAAGTTAACTCTGCAAAATCAGGGATGAATCTTCTCAAGAAATTTATCTTACCAAAGAAGGAGTGCACGCCCTTTTTCTGGTTGGGAGGAATTTGTTGGATGGCTTGAACTCGTTCAGGATCAATCTTAATACCATCCTTGGAAATGATGTGCCCTAATAACTTTCCCTCAGTGACACAAAAGATGATTTTTAGGGTTCAGAGAGATCCCATGCTCTCTGCATCTCAGCAGAACTGTCTCTAGGTGATCAAAATGATCCGCTCTTGTCTTGGAAAACACTCCAGTCATCAAGATATATGACAATACACTTCCCTTTCAAGCTTCCAAAAGCCGAGATCCATGGCTCTCGAAAAGTGGCACCAAAGATTAATGAGCCCAAAAGGCATCCTCTTGTAAGCAAAGGTACCCCAAGGAGTAGTGAAAGTTGTCTTGTGTTGATCTGCAGTATCAACCTCTACCTGATTGTATCCCGAGAATCCATCGAGCATGGATAACATTTCAGACCCTGTAACTGCTTGCAAGACCTGATCCATCATAGGCAAAGGATAATTATCTTTCAAAGATGCCTGATTCAGGTTCCTGAAATCAACACAGATGCGGATCTCACCATTTTTCTTCCTAACAGGCACAATATTTGCAATCCATGTTGAATGGTGAATGGGAAAAATGATTTTAGCCTTCAACAACTTCTGAATTTCCTGAAATATGGTGTTAGCTATTTTGGGATTATACTGCCTCTATTTCTGCTTAAAAGGTTTAATTCCTGGTTTGAGAGGAATCGAGTGCTGCATATCTTTTGGTTTGAAAGCTTTCAAATCTTCATAAGAATAAGCAAGAACATCCTTATACCTCTTTAGAAGATCAATTGCTTTTCTCCTCTCATCTCTTGTGTGCAACATTTTCCAATGTTCAAGAGCTTGGGGTCAGTAGAACTCCCAATATCAATCTTATCATACTCAGCTGATTGTTGAGGCCCAGTGGAAGCTCTAGATTTCACATACCTGTCATGTTTATCAAATAGTTCCTCCAAACTCACCAAACCTTTAGGAATCTTGTTCCCCTTGAGTTTAATGCACCCTTCCTAACCTGTTTCTTCCCCTTGGGTGACTGCTTGGTCAAAGGGCACACTCTCACGAGGTAGGTTGTCACTTCCCTCAAAATACAGTTGTTCGAAATTACCCTTGAGTTCCAGGAAGGAAAGCAAATGTTGATCATCATTGAAAACTTGCCAGTTATTGGTATTATCAGGTACACTAGGCCGATGGACCATTTCAATAGTGAACTTATCCTGAGAGAAGTCAGGATGGGGAATCAGTAGTGACCCCGAGACTGCTAGTGAATCAGCCCTGCTGTTCTTCTCCCTAGGTATTGCCTCAATGGAGAAAGCATCAAGAAATTCAATGGAATCCCAAACCTGATTCCGGTAATGCTTCAGCCTCCCATTTTTTACTTGGAAAAGGCTTCTCACTTGCTTTACAATCAGTTCTGCATCACCACGTGCCAGAAGATTCTTCACACCTTGTTCTTTGGCCACTTGCAGTCCAAGAATGAGAGCCTCATACTCTGCTGTATTATTAGTGTTTTCGAACTGCAACTTAAATGAAAAAGGATGAAGGCCACCTTCCGGTGACACCAGTAGGACACCAGCTCCAGAACCAGCTGAGGAACAACTTCCATCAAACTCTAAAATCCAAATACCATTAGGATCTTTAGGTGACATTCTGGGAAGTTGGATTTCATCAGGGGACATAATCATGTAATTGCCATGACCCATATCCTCATAGAGTATTTGTGCTTTAGGATCATCCGTTTTTTGCACAATATACTCAGTTGCTTCTCGAGCATCAACTTCTTCATTTGTCCATTAACAGTATGAGTGCATGCGACCACCCATTTGGATTTCCCCACCCACATCTTTGCGAAGTTCCTACTTAGCAACATCCCGTATGAAGGAGGGATATCTCGCTACTAAGATGGTAGCCAACACTTTCTTTTCGGGCAAGGCAACAAAAGCCACTTGTGCATCTTTAATTCTCCCGACTAGGGGCACTTCTTTACTCTCCATGGAGTAACAGGATCCATAGGTGCGTGTGAGGGTCAGGCCTAAAGCATGAGCTACCTTAGCAGGCATCACATTATCTGAGGCTCCTGAGTCAATGACACAATTACTGAGCCTATGACCAGCTATAAGAAGTGTTACATAAAAAGGCTTGATTTTGTCATTAGGCGAGGTGACAGCGGCTACCAGACTAGGCTGTGGTGCAGAAGGAGGAGTGGGCAAAAGGCCTTTAGAGGTGGTCTTAGAGTGGGAATTGACAAAGTGGATCATTTTGGCAAAAGCTTTGGGATGGGTTTGATAGTACTCAGCTTCTGAGATTTGGACCTTGGTCTTTTTCAGGTGATCAACAATATCAAAGGATCCAGAAGTGGACGGGCCATCATCATTTGGTACTCTAGGCTTATCAAATTTAGGAGAAAAAGAAGAAGTAACTTTGGTAGCAGGATTGATAGGACTCACCTTTGGTGTAGATGAAGTAGGGATAGGAGATCCTCTTTTTGCAATCACGGGAATAGTTGTCGACTGCTCCTTAGATTTCTTGATAGGCTGCATCACTTTCTCCCTCTGATTTGTCTGTTCTCGAGTCATGACAGCGAATGATTCGCTATTCATGTCCGTTACCACTTCGTCATAATCATCTCCATCATCAATGCCCTCGGTGGTGAAGAAATTTACTCGAGATCCCTCGAATTGCCTGCTTCGTTATCAACTTCTCTCGCAAACTCTTCACAAGATTCGTTATCTTCATCGTCATCTGGTTCTTCCACCTCACAGGTCGCATTGACAGGGACTTTAACAGGAGGTCCTTCAAGTGCTAATCTTGTTTGAGAAGCAGGCAAACGATTTCTGGGCTGAAAATTTCTCCTTGGAACGTCTGCATAAGGAGCGTGCTGAGCCAATTGTTTCTTTATAGTAATAAGATCATTTGCAAGTTTCTGAACTAATGGATCAGTATTAGGTCCAGGGGTGGAAGAGGAAGAAGCAGCAGACTTAGATTTGGGAGGGTCTCTTCTCAACTTCAATGACATGATCAAGTCATCCTCGATACTAACAGCGAGAGTTTGATCCTCGACCAATGTTGCGAGATTAGCCCTTCTTAGTGCATAACTAACTTTGGGCGATTGAGCATTTAGGAAGAAACATTTTTGAATTTGATCAACAGGTCGGGTAGGCTGCGGAATTTTATTGATCAATTTGTTGAACCGGGCCACAAATTCTCTCATGGGCTCTTGTGAATCTTTCTTTATCTGAGAGATTTGGGCTAGCAAGGCATGTACATCTTCTGCCGGCTTGAAACGGTTTTCGAACTGAGTTCTCATTGTGTCCCAGTCGGTGATAGCGCCAGCCGGAAGGTGGTAGAACCAATCAGCAGCATTATCTTGTAACGTCTCAACGAACAGCCTTACGGAGACGTCTTCATATTCGACTCCCAGAACTCCACATGCAACAACGAAGGCTGCGATGTGTTCATCAGGATGCACTTTTCCATCGCCTTTGAATTTGGGGAAGCTCTTCCGGTTACCTCTGGGTAACTCATGCAAAGGCTGAGTAAGGGCCAGGGGCCCGACACGATGACCCCATGGTAATGGCACCACCATTCTTGGAAAAATGGCTTGGAGAGGGACTGCAACACCAGCAAGAATCAAAGCTTGAAGATTAGGGCTAGCTGGCTCTGAAGGAATACCACCCGTAGGAATTCTGTCTTGAGCAGGTGGAGTGCTTGTCGAACGAGTCCTTCTATTTCTTGTTGAAGGGAAAGGAAAACCTGCTTGCTCCAAAAGCTGAAACTGAGAATCTTCAACACCAAGGGCCCTCCTCCCTTGAGTAAAACGTGGAGTCGCCAGATCAAAGGATGATCGAAAAATTACAGAACTGGAATATGATTTTCCCCAGTGGAGTCACCAAAAACTGTTGGTCGTCAAATAGGACTTTTAAGAAGAGCAACAGTCAGGGGACAAGAAGTCCCTCCTCTTTAATGGGAGAGGTTCCCTTATTCAGAAACGAACTTATTTACAAATGTACAAAACATTATTTTCTGGTTAAACTTGGATATTACGAAAGTGTTTTCAATGAGGATGTTCAAGTACAAAAGGACAGAGGAATGAGAAGACGAGAATGAGCAGAAAGGCAACATGCAGAATTATAGAGAATCAGAGTAATTCATTATGTATGCGAAGTTACAGTGAATTGAAACAAGATCATTTGCATCGTATGAATAAGATGGAATTCAAAGACACAAAGTTCTGTAAATAACATCTGCTAGAACACAAAGTTTCTTAACATAACACAGACTCATTAATCAAGGACACAAAGTTCCTTCTTGGTTATACAAGATCACCGTGCTTGCAAAGTCGAAGAGTATGCAATCGGCAAGACTAATGAACTTGAGACAAATGATCTTCACAAAGAAAATAAATGAAAGCTTAGGAGTAACAGAGATCAGATAGACAAAGAATGGAAAGTCCTTCTGTATTGATTTCTTTATGATCTATTTACACTTTCAGAAAATATGCCAAATTCTTCCTCCCCCTTCGAATGGCGTAAGGAAGGCCATTATATAGCTTTACAAATCAGTTACTCTTCGTAACCGCTTCTTTAACCAAGAACAGTTAAGGACCACCAATCGCAATACCTTAACTTCTTACAAAGAAAACGGAAAAAGAAAGGGAAGAAGAGAAAAGAACAAGGAGAAGAAGACAGGTGGCCAGTCACTGAGAGGGACCCACCGACTTCAGAATCCGCTGCTTGAATTTCCTTAACGCCTCAGCTATGTCTCTGCCACGAGGGACTGACGTGTTGGCCGTTGACTGAGAGAGAAGGGTGATCAATGCGCATTTAATGCATACCCACCAATTTGAATAAGCAGGATATTCGGGTAGAGCGGCAAAAACTGGTACGAATGACACTGGGTTCACTTGGGACATGTGAGACGCGAATGCGCGAAACACGCGGCTCGGCCGATTCGGGTGAAATAGGGAGAAGACGCACAAATGCATTTTGGGACATCTGGGATGAAAACGCGTGAAGGATGCGGTTCGGGCGAATCGGCCAAAAAGGTGACAATGAGTCCGGAAAAGTTTGGGACATTTGGAACGCAAGTACGTGAAATACGCGGTTCGGGCGTTTCGGCCGAAAATGGAACAAAATGCCCGTTTGAACTTGGGACATTTGGGACATAAAGTTCCAAAGTACGCGACTCGGGTGTTTCGGCTGAAAATGGAACAACTTGCACTTTTGACTTGGGACATTTGGGACAAAAAGTTACGAAGTCGCGACTCCGGGCGGTTCGGGTGAAAATGGAACAACTCGCACGAAAAGTTTGGGACACTTGGAACATGAAAGAGCGAAGTACGTGGTTCGGGTGTTTCGTCGATCGGGAACAGAGTGCAATTTTGAACTTGGGACAGTTGGGACGAAAAGCTCCGACGGGCCCGAAAATGGAACAACTTCGGGGATTTCGGCCGATCGGGGAACAGAGCACACTTTGGAACTTGGGACACTTGGGACAAAAATGTCCGACAGGCCCGAAACACACACAAAATGACCCAAAACTACAGACTTTTCTCAATTTCACGACTTCGGTACATTAGAGAAAACACTTAAACTCAAAATTTTGAAATTTTTACTTTCATCAGAGCAGGGAATTTTGAGTGGACAACAATATGCTTCAAAATTTGGATTATGGATCCATGAATCCTAATGGAGACACCCAAGACATCTGCAATCTTCCTATCAAGGTAAAATATCCATGTACTCATAGGGCCTGACACCAAGGTCTTCCATCAACCTCTTCAGCTGCTCCACCTTCTCTTTTATGTCATCTTCTTGATAGTCTTCTTGGGTAGACAACAAAAATCCTTGGGTTCAATAAGAGAAAACATACCTTTATGAACAATAGGATCACCATGATTAGTACCCACAACTTTGGAATCATCTTTAGTCCTTTTGAGTTCTTCTTTCACCTTCTCAGCTGGTATAGTCTTGACATCATCCTTCCTTTTATAGGTGTTCATTTTGACTCTATAGTATCTTGTAATGTGACCTAGTTTATTGAATTTGAAGCAAACATGAGCACTCTTACCTCTAGAAGTATTATTCCTTTGCTTAGAATCCTTTTTATGGCAATACTTAGCTATATTCCCAAATTGATTGCAACCATAACACACAACTCCATGCATCTTATCATTCTTCCAAATCTGATTAAGAGGCTCATAATGGCATAATTTTGCTACATGACCCTTCTTGTGATAACTATAGCATAAAATATCTCTTGACTGATATGAATGATCATGCCTACCACTCCTCCATGGAATTGAATTTTTAACAAAAATCCTACAACATTTATCTCTATGACCAAAATTATTGCCAGAGTAACACACAACATTGAACGTACTTGTATATTTCATTGCATTAGAACTCCTGATAACTTTCTTTAGATATTTAACATCCTTCATTGCTTTGGTAAGATTTTTAGGTTCATCTTTGGTCACTTCATGCTTCTCTGAATGTTCTTTGTAGCCAAGACAATATTTGTCATTTGTAGCTCTTTGGTTCACCAACATGTCATTTAGGGATTCTAAACTTTTCTCTAACTTTTCATAGGTCTTCAACTTACTATGTGCTTGTTCCAAATATGATTTTAAGGATATCAACTCATCTTCATACCTACTGCAATATTCTTCTTTGACCTTTAGGGTTTTAGTCAAACTTTCCACTTAAGATTTAAAATCCATAATGGCTTGATCATGCTCTATCTCTATATCCTTGACCTGATTTTGGTAAGCTTCAATACATTACTACAATACTTCATTCTTCATTCTTAATGTTACTACAAGATCTAAAGACTTACTCATTGCTTTTGCTTCAAAGGATCTCCTTCAAGTTACTAAGGAGCTTCTCTGATACCAATTATTAGAAGAATAATGGAATGAGAGGGAGGGTAAATCAGTCCTTACAAAATAAAATCATATTTCAGATTGCTTATTCAAAACTCAAAACCATTTAACCATCCATTAATGTGTGCACACAATCAAATATCACATATGCAAGAAACCATGAACAAGATAATCAACAAAAGACACAATATATAAGTGGGAAACCATCAAGGGGAAGAAAACCCATTGAAACACAATATTTATATTGATATGTTTCAAATTTATTGAGGCACCAACCCCACAAGGAGCACCAAACCCTAGTTTAGTAGAGCTACAACCCTATAAGGAGCACCAACCCCTAGTTTTGTGAAGCACCAACTCCATAAGGAGGCTACAACCCCAAAATATGATCAAACACCAACTCAACCACATTATGAAGAAGATATATGAAGTATTTTTATGCCACAAATGATATAGACCACTAATTCAGCTCACAACCTCTTGTTCAAACCCTAGGTCTTCAATCTCTCACAATCTAACTCTTTCTTCACTTCTCAAATCTTCAAACCCTTGCCCAAATGTTTTCCATAAATATTCAACCTTTAAAAAATTATATGATATGAATTCATGCTCATATACCTACAAAATTATCACACATAGGTCGCACTTCTTGCACACACACACACACACACACACACACACACACACACACACACACACACACACACACACACACACACACACACACACACACACACACACACACACAAACTAGCTTCAAAAAGCACCCAAAACAATATTTTTATAAGCTCTTTTATTCAAATTAAAAAAAAACATATAATATTAATATTAAAAATCCCATATAATTTTCATAACAGCTACAAGTGACCCATATGGTTCGGCCTAGCCAAAAACAACTTTCCATGCACCAAAAATCCTCAAAACACTTGCATTGGAATGACAAAAATCTCCTAGCACCAAAACTATTTTTATTCAATCTCTAAAAATAATGATTTTAAAAAAATAAATTTAAACATCATCCATGGTCACAATTATCATGAAACAATCATATTATTTTGTTTAATGGGCCCAATGGCTAATTTCCTTCACCAAACACCTGTTTCCAGCACCTGTCTTCACCTTTTGGCTTCAAGATCATAAAATAACACCTAAACTATGGAATGTGACCACTTGATGGAAATTTTAGAACCTTTAGAACACTTATAAACAAGTTATATCTCATGAAACATCCATTGGTTCAAACTACATGAAATTTTACCTTCACTAAATCAAGCTGCTTAAAAATATGTTTCCAAAAAGCAACTATTTAACACCCTTCATGACAGTTTCAAGACCTCAAAATTGATTAATCAGATGCATAATTAATACCTCTTCACATTTCAGGTGATATAAGGCATCACCCATCCATACCATCCACTAACAAAATCAATCTTTCGAAAAAATAGTTTTGTACTGGAAAGAAAAAAATCTTCTTGTTCAAAAACTAACCTAGAAACTATATAAAAACTTATCGTCATATATCAAACATTATATTAATGTAAATTTATCTTAATTATATTTCCAACATAACTTGAATCATCTCCTAACTCTGCTTGTAGCCTACTGATGTTCATTTTACTTAAGATTGCTTCTAACTACCCCAAAACTACCTTTTGACTAGTTGTTTGCCAAATGTTCGCTCCTAATGAATTTTATGCACTATCTCTTGAAGAAAATAGAAAACTTAGAAATTATTGATTGATTTAAGTATTGATCTGATCAAAATAAATGAAAATTAAATGTACTTGGTCTAGGTCGGTAGTCACCCAAACTGTGCAGAGGTAGGTCAATGGTGACTTGGAAGGTAGATCTGAAAATAAGTGAAATATGCAGATCTTGCAAGATCTGGATGTAATTTGCATAAACAAAAAAATTGGTGAATGTTGGGATCAACTGCAGAGAGGGAATATGAGGAAGCATAAACCAGAAAATGATAGAAAAGGGAAGGTTAAGAAGGATAGTTGGGAATTAGGACCATGGTCGAATCATGGTGTAAACAAGCTGATTTTAATGGGAGGGATTAGAAGAAAGTTTTGGCAAGTTGGGAAACAAAACTCATGCAGAGATGGGAGAAGGTTCTAGAATAGAAATCAAAAATTTATAAGGTCGAGGTGATGACAACCTTTCAGGTTGACGAAGACTATGGTAGAGTTAGATAAAGCCGAGGAAAAGCAAGCTAGAAGAGCAACCTACAAGTATGGATCTGAAAAAGGAGGTTGATGATGAAGTTATGAGCATTGTTGTGGATGATCTGCTCCTACAAAAAGGTTAGATACCAACAAAGCAATGATAAAATGATAATATTGAAATAAAGTGATTCAAAGATAATGATCACGAGGGATGATCGTGAGGGATGCAAGCACATTCCAAAGAGGCCTGAGAGGTCTGTAATTGCTTCTAGAATGCACACGCATGGGAGGGAGTTCAAACTCTCAAGAAATTTTGAGGATTCACATGTCTCTATTGAAGAATGGAAAGAAATCACTTAGCTTTATAGGGTTAACGATGACTGGGTTGGGTTTCCACCGACCATGGGGAAAGTTTCCCCAATGGGACTAGCTTTTCTAATTTTGGCATGATTTCAGTTTTTAAAGATTGGGAAGTGCTTTAAAGCATTAGGTGGAAGAGGATGTTTAGGGATGATGTGTAGGTGAGTTGGCAGTAGAGATAGGTTAGAAAAAGCGTAGGGATGGGAAATAGAAAGTCCATTAGGGAAAGGGATAGGATATTAATTGATTAATAAGAATTAATTAATTAAATTCAATAGGGATGGGATAAATGGGGGCATTTTAATAAATTAAGGGGATGAAATAAAAAATTAATATGTGCACACAGCAGTAAGGGTATGAGGATGGATACCAAATTTAGGTGTCTATATTTTACCCCTTTTGTTGAGTGGTTTGAGATAGCAAGCCATGAGACAAAAATGATGAGATTTGGTGGAGAATAAAAAGGATTGATGATGAGCTCCCCTCAAATGGGGGATCGATGACATGTCAAGGGAAATCAATGATGCATTTTTTGAAAAAGGTAGATGATGAAGGGTGGGTGGGTGAAGAAAATATGGGTGAAAGCATAACCAAGGCAAGATGCCCCAGAAAAAAGGATCATAATATCAATAAAAACTATGGTGGTGACTCCAATATCACATCGGTAGAGGACAATTATGGTCTCAATGGAGATGAATACAACAATGTTCTATGGACCCATGAGTGGGTGAAACCATTGTAGTATGGATGCAAGATGGGATGACCAATGGGTCATAGGAAATTCATCAAAGTATGTGCACAACTATATGTGAAAAGTATGTGAAATCCTTCATACATGAGGAATCGAGCAAAAAGGTATGCATCCACAAGGATGAAAAATAATGGTGCCCAAGGGGAGCACAAATATGGCCTAAGAAGGTGAAATGAAAAATGGGTGGTGAAATAAGGGAAGTATAATATGGTAACAAAAGACAAATGATTAATTAAAAATTCCCCAAAGGGGAAAAGTATGGCCACGAGGTGGGATTTGTGCACAAGTTGAATAAGATTGTGAAAGAAAATTTCCCAAAGGAAGAGTGAATATGGCCACAGAAGTGGACTTTGAAATGAGAAGGAGAGGATTTGAAATATGGAAATAGAATGCCCTAAAGGGAGAATATAGAATATGGCCACAAATGTGGACTTTGGAAAAAGAATGTATGCCCAAAAAGGGATAATTTGAATATCATAATAAAATTCCCAGGGGGAAAGATGAGTATGGCCATGAATATGGACTTAAAGAAATGAATGGTTAAGAGGAGTGTCCCAAAGGGGAAATATGTATGGCCCAAGTGGGACTTAGGATGAGAAAGAGAGGATAAGATCAAATGAGGAGTAGGATAAGATGCAACCTTAACGATAACGACCTATAGATATAAATGTATCTACGTCATATCAAGGAATGTGCAGGAAAATATGCCTCCAATCACATTAGAGGTAAACAAGAGGGGGATCCAGGTGATGCAAGGCACATGCAACCAAAACAAAATGTTAGCAAATAACCAACGATAGTTAGTTATATCAAAGATCATAAGGAAACAATGGATGAGATGAGCTCATAAACCTAATGTTGACATGACAAAAAGGGTTTGAGATGTGCTTTGTACAAAGGGAAGAGGGTTCTCCAAAAGTGGTGTTCCCTAAAACTATGCCCCAGCTCTAGGAAGGGGAAAGAGAAAATTGATCAATGTGGGAAGTCTTGCTAGAAGAAATTTGATCAATGCGGGAAGCTTTCTTAGGATGCTAATAAAATGGAAGGTTGATCAATGCGGGAAGCCTTTAAATTCCATAAAAGGAGTAGCCATCCTTCGAGGGTATGGTCTACTTTATACATAATATAGATGGAAAAAAATATATGATAGCATCCTTTGAGGGATCGGTCTATTTTTTTTTTTTTTTTTTTTTTTGATTTTGATTTTTTGATTTTTTCTTTTTTTTTTTTTTTTTTTTTTTGATGAACAACTATCCTTCGAGGATCAATCTATTTTTTTTGATAACTTTGATTTTGACAAGAGCATCCATGAATTTTGATTTTACATGGGGAGAGTTGGGACTAGCTAAGTAGACCACTTAGGAGGGAATAATAATGTATAAGAGACACCCCTGGACCCTTTGCATGGTTCCAATAGGTGAATAAGAAGGTGATGGATGTAATGATCATGGAGTTCTCACCAAAGGGGAGAACCTATCCATAAGGAATATGCTATGGGAAGAGTCATGGTGCCCATATTTAAGGTCACATCTAGGAAGTGATGGAAGACCACATAATTCCAAATCATCACAATGAGAGATGGAAAAGGCTAAGATGGAGGAATGATCTAAAGATATGACTAAGGGCACACTGGTAAATGTGCTAACAATAGAATGGTCACAAGTGCAATGTGTTAAGAGGTTCCACTTCTGGTTTACCATCAAGGGAGGCCAAATGATAGGCTCTTGACCCATACTTGTGTGTAATAATGTATGGTCCAATCCAATTAGGGGAAAACTTTCCATTGGCTCCTTTCTAGAGTAGTGACATTCTGATTTTCTTTGAGGATGAGGTCACCAAATTAAAGTCATGTTCTTTAAGGTGCTTATTGTAAGCATGTTTAATGCACTCTGATAAACATGATGGTGTTCAAGAGTGAGAAGGTGATGCTCATCTAACAACTCAAGTTGTGTTAGATGAGCTTGGTGATAGTCTTCATCATAGATGAAGTCATGAAGGGACACACACAAAGAATGGATTTGAACTTCAAGAGGAAGGAAGGCTTCAAACCATAAACAAGAGAAAAAGGTGTAGCCCCATGGAGGTACAAATGCTAGTGTGATAGGCCCAAAGGGAAAAAGGAAGCTGGAGATGCCAATTCCAACACCTACTTGATCAATAGTCTTAGCAAGGATATTCCAAGAGTTTTATTGGTAGCTTTGGCTTGGTTGTTAGCTTGTAGATAATATGGAGAAGAGAAGTTGAGTTGAATGTTGAATGTGTTATATATTTTCTTGAGATATTTTTTTTAAAGGACTTTCCATTGTCCATGACAAGTTTGTGGGGAATGTCAAAGTGGAAGATAATATGTTGATAAATAAAATTAATGATTGGACCAGATTTAGTTGAGGTGAGTGGGATTTCTTCCACCCATTTAGTGAAATATTTGGTTGTAATGATGATAGAATGATGTTGTTGTGAAGAACAAGGATTAATAAGACCAATAAGATCAAGGCCCCATTGTGAAAAGGGCCAAAGGTCCTGAGCCAATTTGCAAAAGCTTGACTAGGAATATGAATAAGATTGGAATGTTGCTGACATTTTTCACATTTCTTAACATACTCACAACAATCATGATTGAGGAAGGCCAAATAGCCAAGATGGAGAACATGCTTTAGCAATGGCTAAGCCACTAAAGTGTCCACCACAAATACCATCATGGACTTCTTGGATGGCTCGAGAGGCTTCATGGGATTTAAGACATCGAGAAGAACACCATCAAATCCACATTTATAAAGAATGTCACCAAGGATCACATAGTGGTTAGCATGTTGAAGAAAATACCTCTTAGCATTTTTGGATAGATCAGGAGGAATAATGGATTGGGATAGATAATCAAATATTTGAGAATACCAAAGGTCTTGATGAATTAGATTCAATAAGATTAACCTGGGTAATTCATGGAAAGGTCGATCATGGATGAATGATGACAGGAAGCTTGGACTCCTCTATTGTCCATGGGATGAGAGCCATGAGGGATGCCATCATATCAAAAAAAATGATTGGTCAATCGGGAACAACTTGGATGGTGTAGGAATCAAAAGCTTCAAGAAGAAGATGAACAATGTCATGATATTTTTGAAGAGTATCATTTTTACATTGATACTCACCTATGACTTGTTTGATTATAAGCTCAGAATCCCCATAGATGTCAAGAATTTGGACACCTAGAAAGACAGTTGTTTCAAGACCCAAGATGAGGGCCTCATACTCTTCCATGTTGTTTGTACACTCAAAATTGAGTTTATATGTGAGGGGAATAGGAGTTTCCCAAGGAGGAATAAGAACAATGCCAACACCTCCCCCTTGCTTGACACTTAGAGCCATCGAAGAAGAGAGTGAATTTGAGAGCATTATATTCATGATGAAATTGGTTAATGGATTCATCTAGAAAATGCTCATGAGGAGGTTGTGTACTAGGAAGAGGGGCTTCCACTAATTGGTCTGAAATAGCTTGACCCTTAATATATTTTTGAGAAATAAACTCAAGGTCAAACTCAATCATGAGCATGAGCCAACGAGTGATACAATCATTATGATATGGCTTGAATGCATTGTTTTAAGAAATGAAAACTAGTAATGACATATGTCTTATGATTAAGGAGGTAGTGTCAAAGCTTTGAAGTAGTAAAGAAGAGAGCACACAACACAATTTTCAGCTTCAGTGTAGCAGGTTTCATAGTCATGAAGGGTGTGAATGATGTAATAAATACCTACTCACGACCTTGGTCATCATGATGTGCTAACATAGCTCCTAAGGCATGATTAGTAGAAGAAATGTACAAGTAAAATGGCTCCCCCTCACGTGTGGAGGTGTAAGCAACTAGTGGAGATAGAGATATTTTTTAAGATCATCAAAATCCTTCTGGAAATCATGATCCCAATTGAATTCTATGTCCTTCCAAAGGAGGTGATGAAAGGGTTGACAATGATCCGAGAGTTGTGAGATGAAATGGAATAAATTAAAGGTGGCCTTGAAGGCTGTGAAAGTTTCTTAAGATTGGAAGGAGGAGGCATTTCATAATTTCCTTAATTTTTATGGGGTCAACTTCAATGCCCTAATAGAAATGATAAATCCAAGGAGTTTTCCCATTAAGACTCCAAATACACACTTGGCTGGATTGAGATGAAGAAAAAAATGAATAAGGCACTCAAAAGGATTTCAGAATGGAAATATGGTCATGTCGATGTTTAGATTTTCCTAAAATATCATCAACATAGTCTTCTATAGTTTTGTGGATGAGATCATGAAAGATATAAGTCATGGCCCATTGATAAGTAGTATTGGCATTCTTTAAACCAAAGGGCATGACACGATAGAAAAAAGGTCCCCAAGGAGTAATGAAGGAGGTTTTGTGTTGATCTTCTAGTGTGATGATAAATTTGATTATAACTAGAGAAACCATCCATGAGAGAAAGCATCTCATGACCTATGGTAAGATCCACAAGTTGATCGATGTTTGGAAGAGGGAAGTCATCCTTAGGGAAAGTGAGATTGAGATCTCAAAAATTGGTACATATACGAAAGCTTTCCCGATGCTTTGGAGATGGGAACAATGTTAGAAACCCATTGGGGATAGTCAATGGGAATGATGAAATTGGTAGAAAGAAGGCATTGTAACTCTTCTTTAACAAGGAGGGAAATGTGAGGATGCATGCGGCAAAGCTTCTGCTTTACCGGTTTTTAGCATTGGGATAGGTGACAATATTGTGGATGATGATAGAAGGGTCAAGACCTGGCATGTCTGAATATGACCATGCAAATTCCTGGCTATGATGAGAGAGGAATGCGGTGAAATATTCTAGCTCATGTGGATCAAGAGATTGGCCCACTTTGAGAATGTGAGGCTCCTGAGGAGTCTTGATATTGACATCAATGGTGGCTTCATTGAGAAGAGTAGGTGTGTTGGATGGTAAAGGTATTTTGAAGATAAGAATATTCTACCCCATGTGGGAAATAATGGCATCATCATCAACACACTAAAGGACATTAATGGTAGAAGAGTCTTCTTCTATCATGTCCAGATGGCGAAGGGGAAGGGACCTAGTCTAATTTTCACATTGATAAGTGACCAGTCCCAAAGTTATGGTGGAGACTAAAAAAATTTTTTGAAGCAATAGAAATGGTGTCATCCATTTCCATGTCTTCAAAATTCAAAAAGATAGAGAAGGTGGAGAAGGCATGTCCATGAGTATCTCATGTCTTCAAAGTGGTGTGATGGAGGTGATGTCCATGGGTGGAAGGGATTGAGGGATTCTCGGTAGCCTAACCCAAAATTTTCATGAGGTTTGTGACATTGATCGGAATAAGGCCATGTGGGTTGTGCTCATAATGGCCTAGGTCAAATCCTTTCCATGCACAATGATGGAGATAGGTATAGGAAAAATATGGTTTGTTGAGAAATCCAAAGCCACCAGTATAAAGCTTGGCATGTGGAAGATCATTGACATGAGAGGAGGGGGTATCAAAACCACCATAAATGAGGTTGGTGAAAGATGTGGTGGACCGAAAGGAACAACATCCCAACATTTTGGTTGATACATAGGCACTTATCGGGTCTACCGATATGGTGAGGAGTGGGAAGGGTGTTGAGTGTGAGAAGACGATACTCCCCCATCGTAAGTTTTCCATTACATTATCCAGGGAGTCATTGTTAGGGAGTTTGGATGAGGGAATGGATGAGCTAGTGGATGGTGTAGATGGATTGTTCTTAGGAATGAGTACATCATTTGGTCTATAGGTCATGTTACACCCTTGGAAGGGAGGAGCATCCTCAGGAAGCATCGAGAATATTTCCCTCATGCTCATATTTAAGGGAATGATGGAGTGTAGAGGGGATGCAATGCATGGCATGGATCCACGGTCATCCAAGGAGAACATTGTATTGAAATTCCCCTCAATGATGTAAAATATCCTCATGGATGAGCTTCTCACCAACATGGATAGGGAGGATGACCATTCCCAAGGTGGGAGTGATGACATCATTGAAAGCATGAAGGACCATGGGTGTCTGGGTGAAAGATTCCTTTGGGATCTTGAGTTGATCAAAAGTATGTGATGGAAGGATAATATTAATGCTCACCCCACTTTTGATCATGGATCACCGAATGAATGTATCATTGATCCTGACCATAATAAAGAGGGAAGATCATGTTCTTCCGTGGGATGTCCAAAATTTTAGTATCATCATCAAATGAGATAGTAGTAGAGTAGAAGTGAGCACTCCTACGAGAGATGTGAAGGGTTGAGCTTCATCACTAGATGTCAAATGCACTTTAAGGCTTTAATAAGAGCATGTCTATGATCTAGTGAGATTTGGATGAGCTCATAAAGTGACATCTTGACTAGGGCTTGATGAATTTTCTAACGATACTTTGTTCAATAGGCCTAGGAGAGTTAAAATGGAAAACCTTTGGTTTTGATGATGTGGTTAACTCCTTAGGAGGAGGAATGGTGATGAAGGTCTTGGATTTTGGTTTGAGGTTGGTTTTGGATCACGTGAGCTAGATCGAGTGGTTACCAAATAACATTAATGAACAAAGGGGGACCATCCTTGGAAGAGTCATCTCCCAAAGGTGAAATGACAGATATATTCGACTAGATATGGAAGGAAGGGACTAGACTTGTCCAAAGAAGTCTTTCCTCTTCAATGAGGTTATGGATAATGGTCTGGAGCACTCTACAATGTTTAGTATCATGCCCAGGGGTATGATGAAAGGCACACATAAGGTTGGAATTGAACCATAAAGGTTTCTTTCCTTTTGGGTCAAAGGCCTTGATAGGTGGAAGCATGATTGTAGAGGTTTGTAGTAAGTGTTGGAAGATTTTTGTATATGATCCAACTAAAGTGCTAGAAGATGCCTTGTGAGATATCTTGGATGTTTGGGGTAAAACTTGAGTATATTGATGTTTTGGTGACTTGAATTCAGTTTTGATGTTGGTTGGTGTTTTAGTGTTGAATGGTTTTGGATTGGTGGGTTGAAATGTTTGTGGTCCTGAAAAAATGATTTTGGATTGGATGGTTTAACTCTAGGAGGGATTATAGATTTTGTATGTGAAGATGCATCCTTGGGAGGAGTGATGAAAAACTTAACTAGGGGGTCAGATGGTGATGTTATGGTTGGTTTGGGTGTAGGAAGCAAACATTTGTTTAAGGTGATCTATGGAAGGTGGAGATTGATGGGATTGTGTTGATGATATGGAAGGAACATTTGAGGTCATTGCAAGGTGAAGTGATTTTAAGAATTCCTCAAATGATGAAATTGGTGTGAAGGAAGAAGGTGGCATGGATGTGACCACAACAATTGATGGAGGTAAAAGAGTGGGAGGAGGAACCGATATAGGTTCTATGGATGGTATGGTATGACAAGAAAGGGTGGAATGGATATAGGTGAGGTGGTCAAGCCTACTAGAATGGATGAAGTAGATGATGAGGTGGATATGATAGGTAAGGGAGTTGATGAAGGACCAATGTTGATGTGGAAATAGGTTGGAATGGTTGCTTCATGAATGTCTCTAGGGGCATAAATGATATATTTGTAAATGGGGTCCTAGTAGTTGTAGAGGTGGGAGTGGACATTCGAGATAAATGTAGGTATAATAGATGTAGGAAGGATATCAAAGGGAGTGGATGTGATCGATGATGAAGGATAGGAAGTTGTGGATGGGATAGGTTCCTGATCGTAGTGTTTAGGTGTTTATAGTGTGAGCATTGGGTGCTTGGGTTGTAGTAGAAGTGGTGGTTTGGCTTGTTGGTGTATGATTTGGGAAAGGTTGTTTAAATATGTCAAGTGGTTGATTGGGTGAAGCATTTGGATTTTCCACTTGAAGATCACCCTGATCAATGAGTCTTTGGACCAAATCCTTGAAATTTTGACATCTCTCTATGTCATGTCCTCGACTTGGTGGTACTTGTAGTAATGGTCTTCACGATACCACACAGGTTTGGTCTTGACTCATCAACTAGTCGATAGGAGGAAGTGTGATAAGGTTTACTACCATCAACTTGTCAAATATTGTACTATATGACTCCCCAAGGGGAGTGTAGTTAGGCATTGGTCGAGTGACTCATTGTTGAGTCCATGTGCTAGATGTAGATGTGGAGATGATTTAACAACCACAACATTGGCCATTGCCTTTGATTTTCATTTTGGTGTGGATGATTTAGTAAATTCATGTTTGGGTTTATTTGATTTTAGTTTTAAATGGCCCTTCTCAGGGTGCATGTTTCAAGCTTTGAGCCATGGTGAAGGCCTTTGTCAAAGGTTTAAATGATTGGATTTATAAAGTAGAAGATATATGCTTCACACATGAACATGAGAAGAGCTCTCGATGAGATCAGTTTGTGGAAGAGGGAAGGATAATTGGTTTATAATGACACACCATCATGTGAAAAAGTATGTAATAGACTCATCTTCAAACTATCGGATGGTGTATAGATCATTGATAGTTATCTTATGCACAATGTTAATTGAAAAGTGTTCTAAAAATAGTTGTGTGAGTTGGGAGAAGGAAAATATCAAATATTGAGGGATACTATTATACCAGTCCAATGTGGGACCAACCAAGGACATGGGGAAAGTGTGGAGCATCAAGTCCTGATCATGTGTGATAAGATAACATGCATGTTTAAATGCACGAAGGTGTTGTTGTGGGTCCTTTTTTATTAAACTTGGAAAATTTTGGTAATTCCCAGTGTAGAGGATATGGTTTAATTGGTACATATGGGTGAATAGGCTCATTACAAATTTTCTCATATGATAATGAGACCTTGGATCCTAAAGTAGTGGCCTCAAGGTTGGCTAACCTATTCACGAGGGCATGCATGGGATCATTCAAAAGAGTTTTTGGGGATGAGAGGTGGTGGTTGCATGTAAGAAGTGGTCGGATGAGTTTTTTGATGAACTTGTGGATGTGTGGGTGTTTGAGGAATTTTTTGGGGGTGAGTGTAAATCATGGGTTTGTGATTGAAAGGGTGGTTGTTGAAATAATTTTTTTAGGAGATGGGAACATGATAGGATTGTTGGGATTGGGTAGGTGTTGCGAAAGTGTTGAGTGGGAATGTGGGTATGAATGGGTTGAAACTATTGTTGAAAAGGGTTAGATATTGAATAATGTAAAGCACCCATGAAAGGGGGTTGGGAAGTATTGATAGGCATGCTAGATGTGAGAAGGTCATACTATCTCGGATAGGGGATATGATGTTTGGGCATATTGGTTAGGGACACTAGTGGAAATAGTGACCAAAGAGGTGAGGGGAAGAGTAGTGTTGATTGTCATGTTGATTGGTGGGAGATTGTGAGGAATAGGTGTGACTATCTGGTAGTTTGATGAGATGAGGGATTGGTGGAAGAGGAAGCAAGATGGGTTATAGAAATATCATTTACTACAAACTAGGTAGTTTGGGGATTGGTTTGATAAGGATAAAGTTGTTGGAGTGGTGGACCATCTAAGGGAATCTGAGTTGATCTCCTAAGGAGATAGTCTTGGAGTGCCATTGGATTGGCATCCAAAGCTCTTGGAACATGGTATCACCAGAGGGACCTTAGGAGGTCCAAAATAATCTGATCAAATGGATGGTGGGGTAGCTAGCCTAGATGGGATAGATTGATGGTGTAAGAATGGGTTAGTCTCACCTAAAGTTGTAGTGTGAACAAGGGGTTTTGGGTGAGAGACATCGATGAGGGGTTGAGTGCTCATGAAAGAAGTAATCAAGGGCAACATGATGAGGTAACTATTGTGGTGAACATTTGTTGAGATAAGGAACTATTTGAAGCCAAGTTTTGTTCCATTCTTTTGGTTGCTAAAACAAGTAACTACGGGCATGAAATAAGTTTTACCCAAGCAAGTCAAGAAAAAGATTATTTTTATGTTCTTAATTTATTTAAGAAAGTGTGAAAAGAAAAGGGATGGATAAAAGGTGCCTAGGAGAAGGAAAACTATGTTTGGTTTCAAGTTTTTTATGGCTAGGAATGTCTTAGGTGGCTTCTGTTGGGTGATGAAATCCCAATCAGTAAACTAGGTAAGGGGATGTCTTGATGTGTTAATTTGATTTGTGAGGTTTAGGTTGTGTGTGATAAAGTGTGAGATGCAAAGGTTAAAACCCCTACTTAAACTATGTGAGAAAGCATGATGTAGAAAGAAAGGTCTTTTTAAACCCAAAACGAAGTGTGATATTTGATGAGGACACAAATAGACAAGAATGGAAAATTATGATGCAAAAAGGAGAAAATAGGGAAAAAGAGAGGAATACCTGGATAATGATTTTCCTATTTGTCTCTACACTCTTGAGTGATGAGTGATCCAAGCCATGAACCCAACATGAGAAAGTAATAAAGTGGAGCCTCACATTGCAGTGTTAGTGGAAGAAAAAAAAAAAAAAAATATAAAACAAGAGATCACCTAAAGGGTGGTCCCACCGGGTGTGCTAGGAATGTTTTCCAAATTTTCTTGTTCTTAATGAAGTTGAATGCACTAGCTACTAAAGAAACTAGAAAACTCAAAAATGATGGAGGGTTTAATGTTACCTCGATGCGATGTGATGTGGGTGCAAGATGATGATGGATTCCTTTTCAGATGAAGATGAAACCTACAAATAAGACCCACTAAAATAAAAATTATTAGATAGATTTATGTGGGGGTTTCTGAAAAAGGATCCAAGAAGCATTAACTTCCTTGGTGGATGTCAACCCCGTTGTTAAACAAAATTGATATAAAGTAAAGATAAAATTGAAAAATATGTAAAAATTGAAGGAATTACAGAATCTGAAAGCACTATTGATTGATTTAAGTATTGATCTAATCAAAATAAATGAAAATTAAATGTACCTAGTTTGGGTCGAGGCAGTGACCCAAACTATGTAGAGGCAGGTCGATGATGACTTGGAAGGAAGATCTAGAAAATAAGTGAAATATGCAGATCCTACAAGATCTGGATGTAATATGAATATAGTTAAAACTAATGAATGAATGATCAACCTATGAGGGAATCTAGGAAGAAAAACCAGAAAATGATAAAAAAGTAAAGGTTAAGAAGGATAAGTTGGGAATCATGACCCTGGTCAATGGTGACCCAGGTGCATACAAAGCTAATTTTAATGCCACAGAGGGATTAGAAGAAATTTTTGGCAAGTTAGGATAGACGTAAAACTCATGTAGAGATGGGAGAAGGTTATGGAATAGAAAGAAAAAACTGTAGAAGGCCGAGGTGATTCGATGACATGACTGTCAAGGTTGACAATGACTATGAAAATTATGATAAGTTGAGATAAAAGCCAAGGAAAGCAAGCCAAGAGAAACCTACAAGTATGGATATGAAAAAAGGAGGTTGATGATGAAGTTGTGAGTTTTGTTGTAGATTATCTGCTCCTACAAAATGTTAGATACCAACAAAGAAATGATAAAACGATAATATTGAAATAAATGATTCAAAGATAACAAAATTCTCATGAGGGATGATCATGAGGGATGTGATCATGTTCCAAAGAGGCCTAAGAGGTCTGTAATTGCTTCTAGAATGCAAATATCTAGGAGGGAGTTTGTATCTCTCGAGAAAGTTTGAGGATTCACATGCATCTGATTTTAGAATGGAAAGAAATCACTTAGCTTTATAGGGTTGATGACATGATCAGGATGGTCACCTCGACCACGGGGGAAAGTTTCCCCAATGGGCTAGCTTTTTTGATTTTGGCATGATTTCAGGTTTTTTAAAGATTGGGCAAGTTCTTTAAAGCATTAGGTGGGAAGAGGATGTTTAGGGATGAGGTGTAGGTGAGTTGGCAGTAGAGATAGGTTAGAAAAAGCATAGGGATGGGAAATAGAAATTCCATTAGGGTAAAGGGAGGATATTAATTGATTAATAAGAATTAATTAATTAAATTCGATAGGAATGGGATAAATGGGGGACATTTTAATAAATTAAGGGGGATGAAATAAATGAATATGCATTCATAAAAATGTGACAATGAAATGACCTCATTATTTTTTTGAAACATTCTAATATCAATGTATAAACATCCCTAAAATCCACAATGTCACATGCCAATCACACAATTCAGGTGAACATCAAAAGTTCCAATTCGAGCTAGAAATGCACTTATTCTTGACCATGTTTCACCAAAAACAACATAACTTACAAAATAATAATCATGGAAACTTTAAATGTTTCCCATAGCACAAGGACACACCCTACATGCATCCCCAATCATCACCATGTCATAACATCTCTCGATCATTCCATCACTCGAGACATACATAGCTAGCCCTTAGGGTTTTACACTTTGTAAAGGCTAGGGTCAACTGAAAGAACACTATAACTCATCATGAAACACTCCAAATGGTCCTAACATACCTATTACATCATAAATCAACTGTATACTTACATCCATGAGCTCATATAGCTCTACAACTCACTCTTATTCTATCTAACAGTGACACCTGCTCCAAATGAGCACCTGCAACATGGTCACCAACATGTATCTTCACCCTAAAGCTAATGTGAGTTCCAAATCACTCTCTAATAATTCTCAAAATCATTTCAACATGCTTCTTAAGCCACCAATAAGCTCCAACCTCCATGCACCATCACCTAGGCTAGCTAGGTCACCTGAAAATGCTTGCAAGAACTAGCCATCCTCACCAAATCACCATGTGCAATCAAGTACATACCTTAACCTCCATGTCATCATCTCTCGAGCATCATATAACCATATTCCATCATCCACTTTTTCAATAATGAGGCTTTTCATCAATGAAAACACCTATGCGAGTAGCATGCCAACAATGAATGTATCATAAAATCACTTTAGAAGTTAGGGATAATGATAGAACCACTTATGTGGGGACATACATGATAGGGGGTATTTGAGACACTAAGAATTAAAAAAAAAAAAAAATCAATTTGATATCTTAAAATAGGATTACAATAAAACCTAATAGGATTAATAAAATTTTAGGAGTTGGTGTTCAACCAATACACAAGTTCATCAAAATGTTTTATTTAATTTACATCGAGGTATAAAATGATTAAGATGAAAGGGATAATTCAAGCACTAATAAATGAAAATTGAAAATGAACTTTAATTATGCTAAATCTAATCGATTAAAATATATTAAAAGGTACAAAGTGATGTTTAATATAAAAAATCTAAATTTATTCTTCCAATAGTAGGAATACACAAAGGTGAACTCAAAATCTAGAAATGGGCTCAAGAGATAATCATCAACATGAACTACAAATTTTGTCTTGTGTAAATATTCATGGGTCAATCATGTGGGTTCTTGGTTAGTTTCGTGGAAAAATGGGTATGTTAGTTAGTTTTATGGCTGAAAACATCCTTCATAGTTAGTTTTATTGATGAAACTATTTAATAGTTATAATTGTGTCCTTTGGTGATCTAATAAACTGTAATTTTTGTGTGATATCTCCTTTGTCTAATATTTTGGATACTTTTTTTCTCCCTATGCAATGATGTGCAATGATGCAAAATTGAGATCTTATTTGTTCAAGCCCTAACAAAAATAAAACAACAAGACATGATAAAATTTCCTATTTTATATTCCTAGATGTATCTCTTACTCTCTTACACTATTGTGAGAGTGTTGCACTACATATCTTAAAAATTAAACATGGTTGAATCAAGGTCAATGTTGTTCTGTTAAGTCATATATAAGATGTAACTATGAAATCCATATGAAACTTGGAATTTTTCCTTCACTTGGCACAAGAAACTTAGTAACATGAAACTTTGACTTTTGTACTTAATATTTTCTTATGGACTACTCTAGGGTTTCTCATGGAAGATTATGGATAAGTGTGAGCCTCTATACAATGATCTATGAGGTTATTAGGTGATGTTTAAATCCTCTAGTGAATTTTTGTATATATGATACTTATCATCAATTTCTTAGCTGAACCAAACCATGAGTAAAGCCTAGGCATTCCTAAAAAAGATACCCATTTAAAAAATCTAATGCTCGAATAGTAGTGCCCAAGTTCATGGAGGGTGGGAATTTTTGGATGAACTTGTTCAAAGATATAGTTTCATAAATGAACTTGACTAAGAGGTTGTTTTAGAAAGGAAATCATACAAGTGGCTATGAACCCGACCTAAAGATAAAAATTTCCTAAAAAGAAAGATGGAGAAATGTTTTTGTAGGTGATATAAGGTTCTTTTATACTCTACAAGTGATATTGAGTGTGGATATTGAAAAACTAGGGCTGAGCTATTGAACTTGATACTAACCATAAAAGTGAAAATGTATGTAAAAAAGTCAAATATAGATTATCTTGGTCAATTTTTCTAAAATAGTGTAATAATTGATATTTCCATATGCCTTAGATCAAATTTAGGGCACTAATGCATGTACAAAGTAAAGGATGTAGATCGACATAATTTTGTAGCTACAATTTGCAATTACACATTAATAGAAAGAATGATGATTTGAGTGGCTAAAAATTGGGTTTCATATCAAAAATTAATTTAATATCTATCCCATCTATTATGATATGGACATCACAAATCCTTTCTATTAAATCAATAGAAAGTCGAAATGACATAGACTTCTATATAATGTTTTTTGGGTCAACTTACAATATTTCATTTGAAATGAGAATTAGAAATGCTCATATAAAGAAAAAAAAATCACTTTATTCCCTTACACTATTTTGAAGGTGCAACAACATATTTACACAAAAAAATGATAATAAAACTCTATGTATCATATTTCATATGCCCATGGGTTACATATTTATAGGCCAATATTGCTCCTATAATATAGGAAACAAGTATAACCACTCAAACAATATACATGAGTTGTTCTAACAACTCGTATCTTATAATTTATTTACATGGGTTGTTTATAACAACCTCACTCGTATATTAAAATTATATTATCCTTTATAATATTCAAATGTACATACTAATTAATTCCTAACATTTCCCCCTTAGTGCAAACATGGGGATAAAGAAAATCTCAAGAAGCTGGAAATAGAATCATATGCCTCCATATACTTTTAGGTCTTCATCTTTGTTGGTTTGGATCTTGCCGCAAATGACCTATCTCGCTTCACCATGGTGAATCCCTTACCGATGATCACACTTCCACCAAGTACACCTACATACACAAACTCAACGGTGCCACTTTCACTTCCAATGAATGCTATATTCCTATACAATTGTTGTCGATTCCAAAATACACATTCTCCTCGTTTCTATCATAACAGGGAAGGAAACCACACACTATTTTATTTAGCATGCACCACACAACCGAAAAAAGAGATGTCACCATACCAAAATGTGTCCCCGTTGTTGGTAACTAACAAGAGGTGTTGATCGCCCTCCATTCTTTGTTGCCTCGGCCTCTAATATGAAGTCGCTAACTCAAATGAATCGATCAAGAATGTCAATTACAATTTGGACGTGGTTTCAAGCGAAAAATGTGTCCATGAAGCAATTTTATTTTTGTTTATTTTTACAATATTTTAACTCTCAACTTGAATTAACAATACAACTCTTATTTTAACTCTATCCTTTGAAAGTGATGACAACATATGCACTTTATAACTATATAGACTTTTGAAAATTATATTATCCCAAGATGTCACATTTAAAATATAAAGACTAGAGAAATATCGACTCGGGACACATTTACTAAATAACCAAAGACTCTTAAAGAGTATAACATTAAAAACTAAATAAACATTACTTAATAAATGTTGAGACAATGAAACACATTTAGCATTTGGTGTATTGTAGATTTCACAACTCCGTCCCAAACCGCCACGTCGCATCTATAAAAGGATTTTGACTACAAAAAAATTGCGTGCTCGGTAAATATTGAAACCAATGAATGGAAAATCTAGTATATCACACCACCGAGTTTCTCTGCATTCGCCACGTATAGAAACCACGCCAATGAAAACCATATCTCTAGGACTTCGATCCACAAGTTCTTAAGAAAGATGAATTCTACATGCATGGATCACTGCATGGATGAGGTTTTTTTAACAAATCAATAAAATTTAGCATCTCTCTAATAAGTGCAGGGACTATGTAGCAGGAGCACGAGATTTTTCACAGAACACAGGCTGAGTCAATGCGGATCCAACCAAAATTTGACACAGACTTTTGATATTTGAAAGAACACAAAAGCGTTCATTACCTGACTAGGACTCCCTTGTAGTTATGTCTTATCGATCTGAAAAGGAGCCTGTGTATCGTTCGTGGAGGTGATGAAGTCACCACAGTTTACAAATTTGAGTAGATGATCCAAATACGTAGCAGGGTCTTCGAGCTTGGAGAAAATAAATCTGACGTACCTTCGACAAATGCAGATCAAATGCAATTGTGGTCAATTCGTAAGAAGATGAATCTTAAGCCGCCAGGGATATGCTCTTGTAGAGAACGACTATGTATTTCTTCAATTCTTCAACACCTCATATCTGAATGTAAACTCAATACTAGATGCACAGTGTAGAGAAATTTGATCTACTGCAACCAAATGTTGGGATCCTCCAAATGTGTACTAAGGATGTCGTTTCATATTCCTCATAGATCGGACAACAAAGAATATTAATTTCCCCTCAATGATTTTTTTATTCCATAACAGGCATGGGAGAAAAGACTGCTCTGATAGCATATGAAGGTGCAGCAGCAGATTTACACATCAAAATGATAATAAACCTCTCTGTAACATATGTGGGTTACATATTTATGGGCCAATATTGCTCCTATAATATAACAAGAAAGTATTACCACTCAAACAATATATACGAGTTGTTCTATTTCTATTACGTGGGTTGTTTATAACAACCTCACTCATATATTAAAATTATATTATCCTTTATAATATTCAAATTTACGCACTAATTAATTCCTAACATATTTCATTAAAAATGAGAATTAGCAATACTAAGACAAAGATTTTAATTTTATCTTGTTCCCTAACCCAGAGGAGGAAAAATTGTATTAATATTTGCACATATTTCAAGAATAGTGGTATATGTAAAAATTTATACCAACCAATACTCTTAAGTTTATACAATCTTTCATCTTTTCTAATAGAGACATGGATCACATTTTTTTAATTCAAGTTGTTTGGTGGAGTAGTGTCCATTCCCATTTACTCGAATAGACTATTCAATATAATGGGACACATGCGAGCCATCTTAATGTTCATCCATTTCAAAATAGAACATTATAAGGAAATTAGTAACATTATAATAAAGATCGGAAAAATATTCATAAAGAATTTGATATCATTTTGGATGTTGACTATATTGCTGATTTTTTATTTTTATCATTATCTTGATTTACAAATTATTTTAATTTTTTGTATAATATTGTCAAGCCTCAATTTATGAATTATTACATTACAATTCATATTTGTGGGAACACATTCATATGACCACCACATAAATATATCTCTAGATTAAGTTTATTTTATAAACTTAGAATATAACTTATATCATAAATTATTAATTTGTATAAATTCATGGACAATTAGTTTAATTAATTGTGATTAAGAGTTAAATCAAACCACCCATCCTTTTTAAATAAGGGTGATCTCTTGTTGGAGATTGATTAGCAAATATTATGTTGTTGTGCATTCATTTTTGGATACAATTATAGTGAAGAAATTGAATGGGGATTATATTGGGTTGGCTTGTATCAATTCTAACATGGTATTAGAGGTAGTTGTTTTCTAAATTGTGTAGGTTATTCAAAAACTTACAAGTGGTTCTACAAGTACATAACAAATTCATATTAAAAAATATTGGATTTACTATCAAGTGAAAAACATTGATAGATTTTTGATACCTTAATTATAGCTTTTTATGCCATTTTGTGAAAATATTATATTTACTATCAAATGAAAAATTGGCATATTTGAGTTGTTGATGGGTTTTTTTATCTTTCCCTGGCAAAATATTTACATCTAAAATTTTCTTATACTTTATTTTTCATGGTAAATAGAACAACTTTGCTTTATAGTAGACCATTCTCTCGTCTATTTACTTTTAATCCTAACATTGATCCGCTAATGATATTTTTATTTCTTTGATAGGTAAATTAAAGCATTAACCTCGCACTTGTTAGCATCACAACTCAATTCATAAGAGGTTGATTGGTTGGGACTTCTCAACAATTGTTGGGTGATGGTAATTTTTCAACACTTCCTTTCAAAAACACAAAACATTGTCATTATACCAAGTTTTCTATATTAGTTTAATTATTTTAATATATATTTTTATAATTTATCTCGTAAATTTATATAAATAATGATGGTAGAATTTTAAATATGCAAGTCATATGTGACGTTTATTACAAATATTTAAAATTATTTCACGAATAAAATCACAAAAAACATTTAAACGATTGCCAAATTTAACTCCCGTAAAAATGAATTTTGACTAGGCCTCTAAGAGCCATGGTTAAGTTTAAGATGATCATATGCTACGCCTCTGCTATGTCAATAATTTTCACACAAGGTAAGCTTCCTACATGTGCTATCTAATTCTTCCTAGATTCATTGTCTTCGCATTTTAACCTATTTGTGCCTCTTGTCAATATAACTTCACATTTTTAGCTAATTTTCCTTGCCTTTACATTTTCATAAAATTACATTTCTATATTTACTTTTTATTCTTTATTTCTTCTCCAAGACAATCGGCTCAGGATATTATCGCCACTAAGACAACGCAATGATGATAAAAAAATCACAAATTAGAAATCCAAACATGATTGATGTCTAGAAAACAAAAACTTATAGTTGTTTTCACTCACTTTGTATTTGTAATCATTGTTTCTCGTGTTATCGACAAAGATTTGATATAAGGAATATGATAAGGAAGACTCATTCTAATACTTTTTCCTTTCACAACAAAGTAGGATATATTATTTTGAGGTCTATGCGAAACTCATCTTCTTCCTTGAGTAATTTTAGATTCTTTGTATTAAATAAAATACATGTTAACAAATAGAGAACAAATTATTGAAGCAATAGTGCTAGGGCACAAAGCTCAACAGTATATGAGTACGATAAGGTTAAATTTTGTATTGGTCACCTTATTTTACTTGTTGGTTCCATGTTTTCCAAATAAGGAGGTCAATAAAAAAATTGAGTGTGTTAAGAAATCAATCGCACAACATATAGTGTGATTCAAGGCCCCATGATCCATCTTAGAGCTAGTTGTGTAAGATCCACTTGATTCTCCGAGGAAAGTGTTTCTTCTTAGATCCATCAGGGGAACGAGCAACCACCCCGACGTCTTAGGTAGTGTCATATGCAGATGGAATTATTTCTCCCTCTTCAAGTTCCTTGAACATATCTTTAATTTTCACAATATTCTTGTCTTCCCGCTCTTGGTAGGAAGAACTCTACAGATTCATAAATACTAAACCAAAGGTCAACAACAAAAGAAAACAAATGAATGACCCATTTCCCTGCATCTACATATTTCATTATTTACCTCATTTTTCCTCCCATCAATCTTAAATTTTCTATATTTACTTTTCATTCTTTATTTCAAAAGGATCTTAGTTTTACACATTATTTAGGGAATTTTATTTGAATTATTTTTTTATATGTATTTAGCAAATTTTTTTGTGCAATTGATTTCATCTCCTTAAATATTGTATCTTGGAAGAAAACCCACCAATCATATGAAACTTTCACAATCACAAAAAAATGTATGGGACGCATATCTCGCTAACTTTTGCAAGGCATGTGTTTCCTTGAGAAGCGTGAGAGAAGACAACTTATAAAAACCCATGAGTTGTTTGACAACATTAATTGAAATTTGATCTTTTCAACATGCATTGTAATTGTGATTGTCTTGATTAACATATATACATTTAGTGTTTTGGATCTTCTAAAGATGTATAGCCATGTGTACGCTTTTATTCTAGTCTTTTCTACAAACAATTTTTTATTGTTGATGATGGTTGTACTACATTCACACTTTTAAAAAATTTACAATTAACACCTTTCACTAAATACACTTGCTTCGGCAAGATTTTCCATTCTATGTCCTTGTTTGGTAAAAGGGATGGTCTCCTAAATTACACAAATACTTTCTTTAAAGGGTTTATAATATAATTTACCCGTTTAAGTATGGACATATTGATATGAGGTGAGTATACTTATTGTTTTAAATCCATTAAAACATTTACAACAACGTTGGTGTATTTAATGGATACTTAGAGACAAATTAGTTCTTTATATATCATCACATTTAGTAATGTGTAGAATTCACTTCAATTTTTTTCCTTTAATAAATAAAATTTATTATTTACATTGATACAATACAAATATAAAAATTAGTTGAAGGCATTCATGATGATTATGAATGGACGAATGGAAGAAAAATTAATGGGGTATGACCTATGTGATAGTGGATTCTTATCCTCGAAGGAGTCATTTAACAATAACACCATGAATACAACCACATGAGAATAACCATCCACTGATACAACAACTAGAATGTTATTTATATTGGTCCAATGAGACAAAATCGAGGGGATTGTGAAGGATAGTGTTCCAAATATTACGACTCTTCCTTTAGGGAATATTTAATTATTTTAAAATAGTAGAAAGAAACCTCTAACTAAGGAAATAATGAAATGTGGATTCTAATACAAAACCATCCTTGATAAAGGTTATATATAAATTTTGTTTTAAATTTACAAATATTAAACATTTAAATCTAGACACTTTACCATGTAACAAGGTATTTCCTTTTTGGTGAATATGGTAAATTGGTTGCTCTAACACTTGTTGGTGTTTTTGTAAATAAGACTTATACAATTTAATTATAATCCTTGTTTATTTGGTTATTGATGATATAATAATAATGCTTAAATTTATTATAAGATTAAATTATTCTTTCAAATTGTTTTTGATCTCTAATAGTTGATTAAATTAGTGTGTGGTTACTAAGAACAATATTGTATACACATAGAATGATAGATGGGGACACCCTTCATTTCTTTGTTAGAGGCATCCAATACTAATTATATCTAATACTTTTTCTTAACATATTGTTCACATATAAATTTAGGATATTGTCTTATTTCATCATTGAGGCATGATTATTTTCTAGGATTGGATCTTTACATGTTGTGTCTTAAAATTTAAAATGCTAGTAACTTGACATGTGATTGATTATAAACGTGTTGTCAATCTTATTACATTTTATATCAAACTTATTTCTAAACATGATTATGCCAAAGCCAACCCTACCTTATATAGGCAACTTGTTGTGCTTTAATATGTCTAATGATTTTTGGCATCTTATTTATTTTGCGATCGGTGTTGCTTTGAGATTGATGCAATATTTATATATCATAATAATTGAAAATAGATACAAATATTAAAATATTAAAAATACAATCAATTGTGTTTTATATTATGTTTGTTCTAATGAGGCTAGGTTATATGTTTTTTATTATAACTATGATGTGATAAAAAAATTATGTGTGGATTTTTTTCAAGTTGGTATAGGTGATATCTCTTAAAGTAGCAAGAAACAACCAACAATGTCTATCTAGCTATGAAAGTATAGTATGTGCTAAGGAAACATATAAATAATCTGTGTGGCTAAATATATTGTCGGGATAACTTTGTATGAATTTCAAAGGAAGTACTTTATTCTTATGTGACACACAAAGTGTATAGCTCTTGTGAATAATTAAATTTAACATTAACGAATGAAGCATATTGAGAATCATATGCAATTGATTCAAGAAAATTTTTAAATGATGAATTTGATCTTCACCTCTAAATTAGATGATCATATGGAAAAATTATTAGTTGAAGATCATGTTACAAATACGTTCTCTCACCCCCTTTGTGTTGTGAAGCTTTGTATGTTTCGAGAAATGTTTGGACTTTTGAAGTTTCCATAGAGAGGGATTGTGAATATAAATGTCACCTCATAATGGAATTTTTGTAACTTCCTTATCCATAATTCTTCTATATTGTAAAAAGGATTCGTGAAAATCACCCTATGTGAGTTTAATTTTAACCCAACAAAGTGGTGTGTTATGGAGATTCCCTTTTTTATATAAGGCTCCGAGTAAGACTTCATGCATGCACTTATCCTGGGAGGAACTTAGGATATTTCTATTAGATTATCTTTGTAGACATGCCAGCATAAAATCATATTATTTATTTTAAGGATTATAATTCCTTTTGTATAAAAAAGGTGACTTTGGTATGTGTCCCCACTAAACATTAAGGGGGAGTGTTAGAGCACTTATATTTGTGAGGACACATTCATATGAACACCACATTAATCGGCTCAAACGAAGTTTATTTTATATTATTATAATATAACTTATATCATAAGTTATTAATAAATTGTATAAATTTATGGAAAATTAATTTAATTAATTGAGAGTAATAACAAAATGGTGCAATGGAATGGTTGAATTCAAATCACCCACCCTTTAAATAAGGGTGGTCTCCTATAAGAGATTGTTTAGAAAATATTATTTTGTTGGGAATTTATTTTTAGATACAATCATATTAAAGAAGTTGAAGGGATATTATTACGTTGGGTTGACCTATAAGTGTAAGGCGCCATTATATTCCTTATTGTTTTAATAATATATTGGAAATGCTTGTGTGTGGGGTTTTTATTTTATGATTTCCCGCGTTAAATATTTGTGTTCTGCATCATTCAAATTTTTGTTCTATATCGGTTACTATATTGTTTACATTTATAAATTTATTTGATTTCATGTCATAACTCTTAACAACAATAATCCTACTACGGATTATTTATCAATTCTAACATATCAAACATAAATTTCAGCTGATAAGAAGATCAAATACACTTAATTATATTAAAATTTATATTGTCTTAATGGATAGCTACAAGTTCCCTTTATATGTCAAAGGATATAATTCAATTTTTTCTCATGCAGCTATTCATTTTGAACTTTACAAGTAATTTACTTATCAAGTCACTAAAATAAAAGGATAAAATACCAATTTGCAATGAGACCTCTCCATAAAAAGGAAAACAAGATAATGAGATGGATGAATATCGAGATGGTCGGGAGGAACATAAGAGGAGGATTTAAAGGGGTGAAAATGAATAAGAAGAGAAAAAGGAATAATATTCACAATGAAATTTTTGCCAACCTCTTATTCCATAGTTGATCCAACTACATGGTTCTCGTTGAGTTACTATAGACACCAATTTATTGTATCCCACATCCACTCCTCTTTATCATCATTCAACACATACATACCTCTCTTCTCATTCAAAATCCCCCTTTCTCTCCTAAATTTCATTTATCCCTCTAGTAGTTTTTTTGCTTCCTTAATCCCATCCTAATCATATCATTAATTTATCTTCCCTAAACATCCCTAATCACCCTTAATTATCCCTAGACCTATTCATTGACCCTTTCTATCCTCCATAAGAACCCTATTTACCATCCCTATGTTCCCATATACCCCCATTTAATGCGGTATTATCTCCCAATCACATTTTATCCTCTCAAAACAACACGAAACCACATTAACACCTTAAATCCCTAATTTCCCCCTTTAGTCCCTTTTGCATCGAGTTGGGCATCATCCCACCACCTAAATAAACAAAGCGCCATAGTCTTCGGTGACCCATCCAAGTCACCATCGACCCTATAAATACACCCATACCCCTCCTCTCTTGAGGATGCAATTTTTGAGACTTTGGGATTTCTTGTGATCTTGGCTTCATTTTTGACTCTTCTTTGCAGCTATTATTATCGCGTGGAGCTACTTTAGAAATCTTGTGTATCAATTTTGAATATTTGAATTCCTATTATTTCTTGGTATCACACAATTTCTTGTTTGGAGTACCCATTTCCATCCCATCACCATTTTGTATTAGCCTTCCAGTTTACCAACCATCTTAGAGATCTACCCTTGTATCGACCATCATTAATCTATCTTTGCAGGTTGTATTTTCCATCCATTTTCATTCCTCAAACCCTAGATACATTCCTAGTGACCGTTAACTCTACACGCTTATCATTGAACTAATCCACAACTTTTTTATTATTTGTTACCCATCCTACCAACCATCGGTCATCTAATCACTCCGATCCCAAATCTTTCAATCTTGTTATTCTGCACACCAGCTACTTCATATTTTATCTTCATCACATCCAGTCATTTTCAACCCATCCTAGTCATCGTCGACCTTGTCCTAATTTGTCCTATCTTTAGTTATTTTATTCATCTACCACATGTCTTACTATTGAATAAGTTCCCAAATCCCTTTTATTCTATGGTCCACTGTTCAAAATCCCAGATCTGACCTTGCACCCCCAATCGTCATCGATTCAACTTTTTATTTGTCGATTTGGATCGGTTGTTACCATCTTCATCATCGAGATCTAACAATTTTCTTTCATCTTTCTATTTTGATTAGATCTATGCCCTTTATTGTATCTCAACATCCTTATCGAGTTCGAGATCAGCTTCATATCACTCCTCTAGATCTATCAATCACCATCGATTGTGCTTAGAAATCTTAGGTCATCATTGACCCAATCAAGTTTGATTCAATTTTCATCATTTCTGTTATCAAAGTTTCTTTTTATCTTGTTTATCACATCTCATCTTTCCCATTTCAATTGCATATTTTTCGCATCATATTACTTATGTATCATCCTTTTATTTAATTTTTTTAATCAAAAATTGGGTTGAAATCCATCCTAGGAAGTATTCACTTCTTGGGATTGACATTGTCAAGAAACCCACTCTCCTACCTACCAATCATTTTATTTGATGAGTTTCTATTTGTTGTACAGTAATCAAGCTCTCTACAAGGAGTATATTTTACACCCATATCCACCATCGTCTCATCTACAAGTATCCTTAAACCCTCTCATTATTGGAGTTACTTATTTTATTTTATTTTCCACTTCACTAATATGAAGCGGGAGCGAGAGAGTTAGATCAACATTCTAGCATGCTCGGTGGGACCCACCCTTCTTTGGTGAGTTCTTTCATTGTTTTCATTTCCATTTCAATTTTTCATTTCTCTCTTTCTACTAACCTCACAGGTGGAATATTTTATTTTTTGCGTACATGGTGGGTTTCTCGCTTGGATCAACAACTCGCTTACTAAAATAAAAATAAAATAAAAAAGAAAAATAATGTTATCCGTGTATTCTTCATGTTTCCTTATTTTCTCTTTTTGAATTTTCTTTCCTTCCTTGACTATTTGATCTCATCAAATACAACACTTAATTTTGGACTTAAAATAACCTCTTCATACTTGTTTGACAACATAGTCTAATTAGGAGGTTAATTATTTGCATTCACTTCTTCCACACACATCCAAAATGCACACATCAATTTACACATCTTAAACATCTTCTTCTAGGTGGAACTATTGGGATTTCATCACCCAATAGGAAAGTTTTCGCAGTGTTCTATCTATGTTATAAATTTTTGACTACCACTATATTGGCTAAGCACCCGACACCCTTATCGTTGTGGTGCGTGAAGTGCGGGGTAGGCCCCAATATCAGGCCCATACCAGTAGTCATCACGATTTGAGCCTCATGTACCTTCAAGTATATCGAGGATTCCATCCAAAACAACCTAAAACCATCCATAGTTTTTCCATTTCCTAGGTTCCCTTTGAGCCCATTTTCCTTTATTTTTCACATTCTTCTAATAATCAAGATAATTAAAAATCTATTACATGACTTGTTTGAAATATTAAAAATTAGCATAGTTTCTTGTCTTATTGTTTCATGCTCATTATTACACATTCTCAAGAAAGAAAAATGGAACAAATCACATCATCCAACAACATTCCTATTTCCAACACTTCCTCCCAACAAACTTCAACCCTTTCCATTATCTCTTCCACCCCCTTAGTCACTTATTCTTCAGTCACACAACCTATGGTTTCCATTTCTCCTCTCCATGAGTCCCAAGCTATCCAAACCAACCCCCATGTTGAGACTAACCCCTTTGTTTTCGTTCCTTCTAGACCAGCTACACCCCCATCTATCACCGCCTTAGAAACCTTTGGGCCTCCCCTTATCCCTCACGGATCCTTGGAGAGGCTTTGAGAAATTATCCATAGCATGTGTGAGTACATTTTAGACTCATCTCAACCCTAAGAGTTAGTTTTTATGTTGGTCAAAAATGGTGTTGAGAACAAGTAGTGTTCTTGCATGCAAATGAGATGGGATAGAAAATTTTAGACCTATTATTTTTAAAAAATCATGGTAGATGATGGAGGAAGGTTTCTTGGTGCTTCATGCAAAATTTTAGGTCATTTGAGAAAGTTATGTGAGTTTTTGTAAAACATGTCTTTTGAAAAGCTCATTTTGAGTTGCCTAGCTTCTTAGCCTTCAAACAAAATTATACAGTCTCCTTAGAATAAATCATAGAAGTAATTTTTGGATTAAATTTTCATAGAAATCATGTGCAAAAATAATTTTCTCAAAAGGAGGTGTGGTTGAAAATTTATGAGCATTTTGGTGGAGCAATTTTTCTCTCTCTGGGTTGTGCACCAAATCGATAAGAGAAAAATGTGAATTTGGAATCCAAGTATTGTTTCATCACCTCTATAGTATATTTTTAGTCCATTCATGGTGTTTCTCATGCTCATAAGGCATTTGAAGGCTTTACTTCTTGAAGGTACATGGTGTCATGGTGTTGTCGTCATGTCAATATTCTTAGTGGGAATGCTTCTAGTGTGTAAAATTTCTAACGATGTCATTGGTGTTTTTCTCAACTAATGTCATTGGTGTTTTTCTCAATAAGTGCTCATACCTCTTCTACAGGAACATGGAAATTTGATTGATCATTTTCAAGTATTTTTGGCATAGTAAAACTTTCAAACCCTACTAGCTCACATTGTCTTGAAGATCATTTTTCTCAATACATTTTAATTCACTACCCCAAAGAGTCTTAGTTTCTAATTAAATGTTCTTATCGGTTTGATAACATGGATTTAGGATCATTTATAAGTTTATGGATATGGTTTGAGTGCCTACACCCTGGTTTGAATCAAGAATTTTGGAAGCCTAATTTTCTTAGCCTCGGGATTGCAAGCTAGAGACTTTCGGTGGTCATCTTCATCACTAATTGCTTTTATGCTCGAGTCTAAAACAATGTATTCATCTCGGTTATCGCGCTTGTGAAAATAATCTCAAATTTGATCGGTAAGGTTTTGCAGAGAAAAACTTAAGATGTGATATGTCTTCAAAAGGCAATTATGTTTGATGGGGTTTGTCAAGAAATCTTCTTCACATGTAGGTCATCTACTACTCCTCATAAATGGACATTCTCAAGTTTGTAAGAATGATCATGCACTAATGAGAAAAATTTAGATAACTTGAAATTTTTTTAGAAAGTTGGTAGAAACAGTTCACATGAGTGAAATTTTACCGATTGTAAGTTGTTACCTCCAAGCCGGTCATTCAACACAAGTGGAACTTGATTACAAAACTTGTTTTCTACGTGAACATAGGAAGGATCTTCAATACACCATAAATATTGAAAAGATGGAGGACTCAGTATGTATCTTCCACGTTATCTTGATATTCGTAGCTTCATTGATTATGGAGGAAGAATTTTTCGTTCTTGTGCTCTTGGGTCCGTATTTGCATATACCCTGTCCTAGAGTTTCCATAGAGAGTTTTTAGACATTACGAATGTTCTATTCATAGAAAATTAATGAAACTTGCATAGTACCACCGAATGATAATTATCAAACTACTGAAAAATATTTGGGATCAAAATATGGAGTGTAGGATGATATTTTTCATCTCGAGTTCACTAAACCCATGTTCAAACAGAGAAACACAGCTTTCAAGATTTCTTGCACTCTTGATCAAATTGATCAAATTTCCTCTTACTTTAAGTGTTTAGAAGGTGGGTACACTGCTAGAGATTATTTAGAAAGCTTGAGAAAGTCCTGAAATTTCCACAATGTATAACAATGATGGTAGAATGAAAAAAGTGAGTTGCTCCTTTCTTGAACTTTGAACTATTTCAAATCTTAAACATTTGTTTGAAGGAAGTGACTGAATTTTTTTCAAGGGAAGACCACAAGAATCAATCAAGGAGTTTTTGTAAATGTTCTTCCAACTTAAATTAACTCTTGCATTGCATGAAACAAGCTTGCTCCATCAAATTATAAAACGATTCTGATATACTATGGAAAATAGTGTCTTTGCTCCTTATTTTGAACCTTGAACAAATCCAAACCTAGACACTTCTTTTATTGGGTGAAAAATGGTTTTGATGATCTACAACCTTCAAATAATTGTGAAAAAATTTCTTCCTTCATTATAAAGTTTCTAAGTCTTCAACAGACCCTTGAAGGAAGTAAAACAGTAAGTTCTTCATCTCGGTCTTGGTATCACAAATTCAACTCATTATGATTGTTTGAGGGAAGTGAGAAGTTTGTTAAACAACCTCAAATACTTAAGAGGTCTTCAAGTTCTAAGGAGAAGATAAATTGACAAGATTTTCCTTATCCAGTTCGAGCTATGTCTTTTGGTCTTTCAAAAGGTCTTTGAAAAAGAAGTCAAAAAGATTGTGGAAGTTACAAGAAGAAAAATAAAGGGATGTATATAATATATTGGCTCAAACTGATAAGAAAATAAAGAGTGAGAAAAATAAGATGAAAGATCATAATAAGTGTAAATCGATTGATAAATGTAAGTGAAAATTAATTAAATGGATTGTATGAAAAAAATGAAATGAAGATAGTGAAACATAGTTTTTTACCGCAATACATAAGAAAATGCAGAGGCGAAGTAATCTTGAATGTGAAATCTTGTGTAGCTCGGATGAAGGAAGAGGGAACTGAAGGTTGAAATACTACAAGACTCGAACAAAATTGAGATACATATGACTGAAAGTTTGAAGGTTAACTATTCTTAAATGAGACCTAATGCTTAGAAGATGAAAAAGTGATTGAGAAATTGTGATGGTGCAAGTGTTAACATGCCTACGGAAGAGTGATAGATCATAAAGTGCGAGTACATGGAAAAAGTAGATAGAAGAGTGAAGGAACATGAAGAACAAAGTGAAATACTAATATGAATCGTAGAGGCAACTTATATGTAAACATGAAATGTAATTATACAGAGTGTAATGAGTTGATTAAGATATAGTGCAAGGTGAAATAACATCATATTTGCACTCTTAAGACTGAGACACAATTCTAAAGGTTTTGTAACATGATTCTAAAACTATGAAGCATCTTTCAATGTCTTAGATACTAACTTGTGATGAATGAACAAGGTATTGAGTTTGTAACCTAAGAAAAGTATTGTGAATCGAGCTCAGGAATAAGGTGAATAGATTGTTGAAATTTTGATGAAATTATAGGTGAGTTAACAAGAATAGATTGAAAATTTAGGGTCATCAATAGTTGTTGAAGACAGTAACTCAAGTGTGACCTGATTGGGAGAATAAGTCTAGGTGGCAGCCTAAAAGTTGGGGAGTTGAAGCTTCCTTATGAATTGAAGCTCAATAAAGATTAGTAGAAATTGATTGAATAGCAGGGGGTTGAAGCCTCTTGACTAAGTAGCAGCTTGTTCAAATTGAGGAGTATGCGGTTCGAGGTTGAGTTGAAGCTCAACCTTGAAAATAATGTAACAAAAGCATGCCAAATTGGTCCTAAGCATAGTTCATAGTTTCAGTAGATTTTCTTCCCATTTTGGGTTTCCCACATTAAACCTTTTTTTATTGTGTACTCTCTTGCAATTTGCTTGTGTGTATTTATAGTTCTATCATATCATATTTAAGAACGTAATTTTGTGAAGATGTTGATTCATCCCCCTCTTAGTTTCATAGTTTCTAACAATTGGTATCAGAGTGTGGTCCTCCTAAATCAAGCCTAACAACTTAGAGGTGATCCTAAAGACACAAGCATGTGTACATCAGCAGAATCAATGTTGAAGAAGAGGTGTAAAATTGCTCAAGCATTTATCAAGGAATTAAAGGAAGAAATCAAGCTTAAATATGTGATTCATGGTCAAGAACTAAATGATATGTCTTCATTTGTTGAAAAAATTTCAAAGGCTTTGAAAGATAAATAAATTGTTTTCCTTAAATTTGAAGAAGAAGTAAAGACCCTTAAAGAAGAGTTGGAAAAAAAAAAAAAAGCAAATTTTTTTGAGAGATGAATCAAGTAATACTTCTTATCAAGGATGTTCTGAACCTAAGAAAGACAACAAATAACATGAGGATATTTAGGAAGCCAACTACAAGAAAATTATGAGGTATGTTTCATGGGGATTTTGTTCATGTAATATCTTTGGACATAAAGAAAGAGACTGTAGAAGAAAGGTAGATGAATACCATCCATGGAGAGATTGCAAGTCTGACTATGAGAAGAACATAGTGTGTTTTAATTGCAAAGGAAAAGGCCATATAGCCAAGTACTGTCTAGAAGACCTAGTAAGTCAGTTTTGGGACAAAAATCAAGTTGTTTTCTTTAATTTCCATGAGCTAGGGCATTTTTCCATACATTGTCAAGAATCACCTAGATTCAACTATAAGTTGAATGCATTCTAGGGACAAAGAAAAAGGAGATACAGAGAAAATGTAAACACACAGAGTAAGACCAAGTCAACTATGGCTAAGAAAGATGTTGGAAAGATGGGTACGTAAAGTCAAGGAAGAAAAATCAGAAGTTGAGACATCAAAGGATGACAAATATGGCAAGCGTAACTACTGAAAACAACAAACCAAATCAGTCACAAGAGAAGCAAGAACAAGTAAGATAGCAAAAATGATGACAAATAAAAGAAGAAAGAAAATAACTCCAGACAAAGCATTAAGAATGTCTTCCTAAGAAGTATTAGAACAAGTGTATTATAGTCATTTTTACTCCTATCACAAAAGGAAGAAATCACATGCATGTCGGTGTATCACCCAAACAGGTTTAGCCGAGTGCTCACCCGAGGCACACGCGGTACCGAGTCTCTCTTTTATGTGAGTTTAGCAGGAAGCATCATCTATGATTAGTGTAAGAATTTTTAGGAGAGAAGTTAAGACAAACAAGAACCATAGGGCTCGGAGAATAGCCTCTAGATCCTTGTAGTCACTTCAAACCAAGTGCTTTAATAGATTCCATAACATATAATATAACGAGAAAGATTATACAAGAATTCATACATAGCATGAAAGGAAAGAGAGCTCATATGAGAGAAGTATGCACTAAATCCATTGATATCCATGTCTATTTATAACAGTAACCTCATTATATTCATTGATTCATTATAGAGTGTCAAAGAGTGCGGACATGCATCATGCATATCAACTGGACTTGTATAACTAAGCAAAAAGAAAAAGAAATTACAACTCTATGCCGAGTACATTCTCTTCTTAATACAAATATTCACTCGTAGTAATTCTAGAGCTTCGCCTATGCTATCTCTCAAGCTTGTGTTGCATAAGAATATCCTCTCTCGGTTCTCCCGATAAATATCCTCTATATAACTCTCTATGTGTGTGTCCTTTTTCCATGGCAAGCACTTGTATTTATAACTTTCTGGGCTGCCAACTCACCTTCTCGGCACCCTCGATTGGATGCCAAGTGTCGGTTGTGGTCCTTCATGCGAGCATGCTCCTCCAGCCCGAGCTTTCCACCGTATCTCATCATGATATTCTAGACGATTCCATTTGGCGCATGCTCTTTCCTAGGCCAGCCTATCACCAGTATCATCTTATCCGTGCGCAAATGATCACACTTTTCACATGTTCTTCCCTGGGTGTTGAAATTGGATAATTCCCGAACCTCCTTTCACGCGTTGCACGCACTATGTGCTTTCTTAAACCTTTCTCCTACGCACTTTTGCCTTGCGCGCCATTCTATAACTGGGATCCTACACACCTACATGCCTTCATACTTGGTCAATATTCCAGGGGCCTAACATCACCCCACACTATGCCTATTCTCCATCCTTGGAAACACTCTACTTAACCAAGATGGACGTTGCCTTAAAGAATTTTAGTGTTAGCCTTACATTTTGTAAAATAATAAGGGAATGAAAGAATGGGGAGAGAAGAAATAATGGGGGCATTAGCTTAGTAGGCTAGGGAAATCCCTCTGCAAGTCAGCCTCCAATTTGCTCCATGCATCGACCTCATTCTGCACCTTCTGACAGAGGTCACTAACCAAGATGTTTACCTCATCAAAAGTTAAGCCAATCCCTTGGGTGCCCAAAGTGTCAAAAATATTTTCCATCTCCTTGCCTAGGTCTTCAAGTGTGTCCATCCTTCTGGTGATCTAAGGGTATAGCTCCTTCAATCATGTTTTGATTGAGCCCCTTAGTGCCTCAATCTCCTCGATCTTCTTTCTACTTCTGCCAGGACTTTATCCCTCTCCACCCTATTTCCTTTATTCTTCTCCTAGAATTCTTTTAGCTCTAATTTGTGGGCAGTAACCAAGGTGTTTGATACCTTATCCTTGTCTGTGCATTTTTCATATGCAACCTCAACAAATTGGGAAGCAATCTTTACATCTGTGAGCACCTTGCTATACTTAGCAATGAGCGCTACCACCTTCATCTTGTCTTCTTCCTTCAAGTGTGCTGCTACTTCCTTTGTAGATTCCAGGGCCAATGGTCATCTCTCCATGGTGAGGATGTGCGTTAAGTATTCTAAACATTCCAAAGTTAATGCGTACCTCTAAGGGATTAGCACTAGGTCTGGGTGCTTCAATATGATGGCACTCTTAATCGACTCCACCTTCTTGTAGACTTCTTGCACCTTTGTCTTCTCATCTTTGAGCTCACACCTCAGCTGCGCGCTAATCAAATCCTCTTGCTTCAAGTTCTTGGCCATCTTAGCCATCTCCTCTTCTTTCTTGGCTAACTTCCCCTCTAGAGCCATTATGCTATCATTTTGCGCAAATAGCCTCTCCTATGTCTCAACCGCGACCTTATTAAGAGCATTGCATATTTGATCGTCTAAAAGATTCTCGAGCATTCACTAAGGGGTTGTCTCCTTAGATTTTTGCAACGTGATGAGGGATTTCTAGTAGAATTCAAAGTTTGGCTCATCAACGTGGGACTCGAACGCCTAAGAAAGCATCTTCTTGGTATTGAGGTACGCACCCTCCTTTTCAAACAACCCCATGGCTATAAGCCTTTCAGTGGGTATAGTGCTTTGGAACCGTGCGCACAACACCTTCCTTGAGTCATCAATGTAGCTCATTATTGGCCTTTGCTCTGCATCAAGAGCCCTTCTCCCCGAGTGTGCTCCTTTTGGAAAACTTACAGTTAGGCTAGGACCTCCTCCCATACTAGCCTGCTTCCTCTCATTGTCTTCCTCTTTTCCTTCTTCCAGCACTATATCAGCGCTGCGCTCCAATTCTTGATCAACCAATGCCTCAAGCATTTTCTTTTCCTCTCTCTACCACCTCGGTGATCTACTCCTTTGTGAAGCTTATGGGTTCCTACTTTTCCATGCTATCCTCGCCTTTCCCATGTCTTGGGCACCTTCCTCACCCCGTGTACTCTTTCACCACGCGAAAATGAATTCTCCACTCTCTTCTCCGAGTCATATACTTACAGGACATGTGGCTCCCCCGGTCCCTTTCAGTTCGTCCTCCCCCGCTATCACCTTCTCCACTCTCATCCTCTCTTTCACCTAGGTCTTTCTCCAAGTTGTCAGTCTCCTCCGAGTCAGCTTCTTCTTCTATCCTCTATTTTTTCTTGAGAGGTGGCTTCTTGACAGGGGATTCAGATTCTTCTTCTTCCTCTGGGGACTTCTCCTTGGTGAGGGGTTGCTCTGGTGCCTCTTCCTCTGGTGTCTTCTCTTTTTTTGGGGACTTCTTTCTACGTGCGTAAGTACTGGGCTTAGTGCTTGTCGATGGCATGCTCACTTTCTGAGTAGTCTGCACACTTGGTGCTTCTCCTTCTCTTCCCCTCTTCTTGGGTGTGGGCCTCTTCCTACCCATGGTATCTTCAGGTATGGATACCTCCTTCTCCAAGTATGCACCCTTCTCAAACTTTGGCCTTATGTGTAAGTACACACGTGTCGCTGATCCTCCAATGATGGGTAACGTTATCGGCCTTATCATTTGAATCTCGTGTGATACATATCTCTTTATGTATGTGCACTTGCCTCCAGGGTAGTTCAACTTATTACACATTTCTCTCGTGCTCCCGATCTAGAATACCCAACTTCAGCCTCAGCTTTTTGGACTCCACATATCTATTTACTCCCACTTGGAATTATTGAGCTATGAACGCGAAGGGAAGCTTGCACCATGGGCTCCGAGACTCATCTACTAGTATAAACCTACCCAGGTAGAAGTGTTGGTACACTAAAAATTCAGCTTCTCCTTTAGTGACTACCGAAGTTTCTCAAGAATCCTCCATTCCACCCCAAATGCGTTCCTCAGGCGCATGTACCACTTCTCTAGGCATGCTTTATGGGGTGCTGACATTTTGTCACACAAATACTTCTCAAACCTCTTCATGGGCAAAGGGTCCTCAATGGGGTATTCCCATACAAACTTGTCTGACACATCTGGTACTCCAATCTCCAAAAACACTATAGTTAACAAGATGTTTCCGAAGAGGATTCTATCCCCCTCCTTCGCGCAACTGACAATTTCCTCTGCGATGTATGCAGGTAGGTTATAGATGGTTCCTTCTGCAATTTTCCTGCAGACATGTAACTAAGGCTTATTGACCTAAGTCCATCTCTCCTAGCCATTTAGCTTTGTCACTAGATGTGCAGCCATCCTCATCATTGGGTCCTTGATGTCAGAGATTTCATAGTATCTTGACCCTTTCTCAAGCAGGCGTATTCAGTAATGGTTTCTTGGATTGCCTCCTTATTGCTCTGGTCATCATCTAGGTTGACCTTGGCATTTGAGGCCCATGGACTGTGAGATGAGTTGAGGAGTAATGCACATCTTTTGCCCTGTAAAATGGAAGTAATCCTCATGTACTCATGAAATCAGCCATTGATATAGGTGCTTTGGCTTTCTAAAATAGGGCAACTCATAGAGTTGCAGCAATCACTCTTTCTCCATCTTGACCTTTACATCATCATTGTAAATGGGAAACCCTTCAGTGTCCATTTATTTGTGGGCCACACTAACTCCGAGTTTCATCTCCTTCTTAATCATGCTTGTTCGATGGTTGTAATCACTCACAGGCATGTTCCTCAGGTGAGACTCCCATTCTTTACCCATCATTACCCCGTTGGGGTACTACATCTCTGCATACCACTCTTCATTCGTACTTGTCTTGGGATCTTGCTGCTTGGCCTTGCCCTTTCCCTTTCCTTTCTTTGGTGCCATTGTTAGGGTATTTTTATCAATCCAATTATCTCCTTGTTATTTTTTTTTACTTCCTCCAATCCTATGATCTCAAATATGTGATATAACTCTTCTAAACTCGTGCCCTAGTTTGTCGAACCCTAACTTGGATAAACTCTTCACAAGACAATGCCTCTTCAATTCCTTCCACGCTGTAATCCCTTCCTTCTGGTTCACAATCTCAAACTGGCTGCTTCAATCTCACATATCTTCTTCCACTTGATCGAATCTGAAAACCCTAGCTTATAGAACTCGCTTATATCTCCAACTCTTTCTTTTCGCAAAGTAAGAAATTAGAGTGCTACGACCCTTTATTTATAGTTCTTTCCTTTTTGATCATTAAATGCTACTTCATCTACCACTGTACCTTGCTCATTTAATGCAAATTTTTAAGCAAAGTCCGTCTTCAAGACCTTCACTTGCACACCCAACCTTGTGAAAAAATCTTCCAACCTTCTAGCCACGCAATCAATCTAACTTTGACAGAGACTCTTGCGCTTGGCGTAACCCGCACCGAAGGCACTTCTTCTCGTCCCGATCCTTGATCTTGCCTACCTCATGTTTTTTCAAATGCACTTTCTCCTTCTCGACGTGGGATCTATAAGTAGCTTTACCACAGCACCAATCTGTTTTGTCTTTTCTCTTTATATACCTCTTTCAACCCGACTACTCAACAAGGCTTTTCAACACAACTTCCTTGGTACTTAAATCACGCGCTTCTTCACTTTTATCCACCCCACACTTAAAGTGATGCATGGTCCTCTACACACTCATAGATTCTCCAAAAATATCAATAAGGTTACTGGCACCCTAGGCGCAAAACAAAAAAACAACGTAAAGGGAAACACCAAAAAAAAAGGAAAAAGCATAAAGGAAACTTCTAAACTAACTGGAAAAACTACCTTATTTACAAACACCAAGAAGACTTATTTATAGTAGGGCTTCAGCCTACTCCCATTGAAGTGTCCAAGAAGCTTCGTCCCATCCAAATGCTTATAATCGCACGCGCTGAATCGAGGATGTACAAGATTGTGTAAGGACCTAACCAATGGACTTTCAACTTTCTAGGATGGTGCAGAAACTTGGCATCATATAGTAACACCATCTATCCAACCTCAAACTTCTTATTTCTAATGTGATGATCATGCCAAGCCTTTTGCTTTGCCTTTTCCTCTGTCTGGCTCCATTGGGAAAGTGATCGTCTCTCATCCATTTCATTAGCTCATCAATCCTTTCTTCCAGTGCTTGATCATCGGCTAATCCTCCCCGCACACACTATTCGCAGAGAAGGTAACATAAATTCAACCGAAAAATAGCTTCCATGCCAAACACCAATTAAAAAGGTGTGGCTTTGTTTAGTATTTTCTACGTATTTCGTATGCCCATAATACTACAAATAATTTATCATCCCAATCAAGTCTTCCGACATCACAAATCTTGGTCAAGGCATGACTCAGTATCTTGTTGAATGCTTCTGCGGTGCCATTTTCTTGTGGGTGATAGGGTGTAGTCTTGTGATGAGCCACCATGAACTCTGATAACAGGATCCTCACGGTCTCATTCAAAAAATGTGTACCCCTATCACTGGTCAAACTCAATGGGCATCCATACCTCGTGATAATGTTCTCCCATAAGAACCTTGTCGTTGTTGTTGCCGTGCAATATTTAGTTAGGGCTGCCTCTTCCCACCTTGTGAGATAATTTGTGCAAGTGATGACATAACGTGACCCAGTCCTACGTGGTGCTAGTGTAATACGTCCTAAAAATCTATCGCCCATTTTTCAAAAGGCTCTGCGCTAGGGATAGTGCACAAATGCATCCCATCTCTCCTTCTTGGTTTTTCAATGCACCGATATTGGTCACACGCTTTATAATAATCTATGCAATCCCAAGATAAGGTTTCCCAACATAATCCTACCATTAATATATTGTGCACAAAGTGGTATCACCTACGTAATGCCCACCTACACTTCCTCCATGTGCTTCCTCCATGATGGCTAGGTGCTCATGCTCTAATACACACACATGTAAAACTTCATCACATCCCAACTTGTATAAGTCTCCACTAATCAACATGTAGGGCACGGCGTGTATGGCCAACTGCTTCTTCTCCAATGCCTTCATTCCATCTCGGTGCCACACCTTCTTTTAAGAATACTGCAATCTCCTCCAAATCCGAGGGCACACGTCGTAATCTAAACAATTGGGCGTCTGGCATTGCTTCCTCAATACTTTGCGCATCCTCTCCTGAATCAATCCTTGACAGATGATCGGCCCACAGTTTCTTTTTCGGGCTTCACTACAATAGTGAATTCAAACTCTTGAAACAACAACACCCATCGACATATGTGCCCTTGAAGAATGGGCTTGTTTACCAAATACTTTAATGCCATGTGGTCGGTGTAGAATACAAAGGGTGTTGCTAGTAGATACTTTGTATAAACTTGAAGAGCGCATAGATCATCGATAATGCCTCATGCTCGGTTGTGGTATAATTCTACTCTGCTGGTGTCAGCTTCCTACTTGCAAAACTGAGAGGATGATCAACAATCCCTTCACCTGGTTGTGTAAGTACTTGCTCCAATGGTAGTCCCTGAGGCATCTACATGGACATGGAAGGGCTTGTCCCAAGAGGGAAAACGTAAAATAGGCGCGGTAATAAGCCTATATTTTAATGTATCAAATGCCCTCTGCTGCACCTCTCCCCAATGGAAGGAACTTTTGTGTCTAAGCAACTCCTCTAAAGGCATGACAATCTTGGCATATCCCTTAATGAATTTTTTGTAATACCCCGTATGCCCAAGGAATCCACGCACTGCACTCTAGCTAGTAGGCTCCCTTAACCCCACAATAACTACAACCTTAGCGGGATCTACCAAGTAATCCCTCCTTACATATGATATGCCCCAATAAGGTCCCAAAAGTAGTAAACACACACTTCTTAATGTTGAGGGATATCCTCAACTACCTACACCTCTCAAACATTAATCTCAAGTTGTCACAATGGTCCTTAACCAGACCATATACTATCCAATCATCCAAATAGACCTAAAGAAATTTATGGATGAAGTCTGGAATGCTTGCACCACTATGCGTGAAAAAATAGCAGGCGCATTCTTCAACCCAAAGGGCATGACCGTATATGTAAAACTTCCCCACTCAATGGTGAAAGTTGTCTTCTTCTCGTCTTCCTTTACAATTCAGACTTGATGGTACCCTGAAAATCCATCTCTAAAGGAGTAGATTTTGTGCCCAGTGACTCCTTCCAAAATTTCTTCAGTGAAGGGGGTCGAAATGGATCAATGACACAAACTTCATTCAATTCCCTATATTCCACACAAATCCTAATCCGCCCATCCTTATCTGATCTTGATGCGATTACCATCGACTTATCCACTCTAATTCTTCCATTGCCTCAATGATCCCGGAAGCTATCATTTTGTCTATGTAGGGCCTTGTCCCAGGTAGGGCCTTTTTCTAACTCGGCGTGTACCTTCCTTCAATTTTCTCTTCATCTCCCCATGGAATGGTGAACTCCTTTGAGCTCATTGTACCCGCATGGGAATAAATCCTCAAATTCGTGCAGCGGATCAATGATCTTTGATACCTCCTTCTTTGTCCAAAGTAATCCCCAATAATAGCTTCCTTAGGTTCTTCTTCCGAACCGATGTTAACTTTCTTCGTATTTAAAGGTTAATGGTAGGCACGTGCGCGAGCATCTGCATTGTCCACTACCTCACACATCCCTACAGAATGGATAACATCTAAGCTTTCCAATTCCTTTCCATCAATCACATATACCAACTTTCCCTTCTCCTTTTTCTAAACATGTGCGCTCAAGATATAACTCTTTTATTTTCTAACAACCTATCTTCTATTACGCACTATCCCCCATGGTAAGGTGCTTGATACCCTGCAAGGCCTTATCAATCGATGGCTTGGTACTCCAATACTCAAAGGTCTAAATAAGATTAGTTGCGAGCTCCTGCCAATTCCTCATTTGGTGGCGTGTCTCCGAATGAATGTACCATGTGCGTGCACAACCCTGTAGTGTACAATACAACTTGTGCACCTAGATGGATGGTGGAAAATATTTTTCACCTTCTCTCCAAACCCGTTCACACTCCTAGATATGGAAAGAAGCGGGATCCTTCCCATGGTAGTCCTTGATGATGGTGGGTACATTACTCCTAGAAAATCTGATAGAGAGAGCAATTCTTACCTCACACCACTCTAAAAGGCTCTCTTGATGTGTGGCCCACAAACGAGCTCTTGTGTCGCAAGACATAACTTAACATTTCCCTTTGTTCCTTCTCATTCTTCCACTGAGCTTCTATCTCCTGTAGAAATATCTCAGGGAGGCTCCTCCTGAATACTTGGGCAATTTTTTTCCTCCAAGGTGCCTAACAGTGTGCACCTTTATTACCTTGGTCACTGACCCTCTCAACTGTCATCCCATTAATTCGTAAGTTCCATGCGTCCAATTGTCAAAATCCAGACTGGTGGTATCTTTTCTTGACTGAACATCTTAAAACTAGATAACTCCATTAGTAGGGTGTACAATCTCAAGGTCTCTAATTGAGCGCATATAAATCTTGTTCAGAACTTCTTTTCCCAATGGTTCAATATAGGGTGTTGACTTCCCATCAACCAGGGGTATAATGACCCATTCCTCTTTGCTCTCAAAGCTGATGTACCCTTTGTTGAACTGAAGGTCTGCATTATTCTTGTAACACCAAGGGCACCCAAGTAGTGCTAGGAAATTGTTCACCTCGGTGAGTGCCAAGACTTTGAAGTCCCCAGTAAACTTGGCTCCCTGGATAGTAATAGTTGCATCCTTTAAGACACTAATGGAAATTTCCTTAGTTTTGTTTTCCATATACAACACATTTGAAGATGGCTGTAATGTAGGTCTCCCCATCTGATGCCATGCATCCAAAGTCGAACATTAACCTCCGCGCCAATGTCAATGAGTATATTGCTGAGGAGCCATCCATCTACAACTACATTCAATGTAATCTCCTTGTCATAGTCGAGGCTATGAGGGGGAAGGTTCATGTACAAGACTTGTCTCTCGTGCTCTTCTGGCACATGGTACCTTCTCTCTCAACCAGGGATCCTAGCAAAGGAATGATGTTCTCTGCCTTAGTATTTTAAACACCTCTTTAACCTCATCCTGGTCATCCTTTTATGCCTCGACTCTCCTTCCTTATTCCTCCCTTCTCGGATTACTCCTTTGACACTTTGGATCTCCCTTGTAAGCTTCAAATAACATCCATGGTGTCTGATATATCTCCTTCTGATGCGCGGGGTCTGGATATTTTCCATGAACGACCTCCTCCCTCATAACTAGGGTCTTCTATCTTGGTACCTCTCTTGCATGCGTGGATTCTACCCTTGTTGTTACCAAGACAGGATCCAAACCTTCATCTCGTGTTACCTGAGGTAACCACTGTATGTCTGCCTTCTTGATGCTGACCATTGCAGTGCCCTTGTCTTTCAAGTGTTATTGATTCATATGCTCAAATAACTTTGGGCACTCCTCATACTTATGATTCTTTCCACACCATGAGCACTATAACAGGTCCAGGCACTCACACTTATAATGTTTTTTAGATCCACAGTTGAAACATGTTCCACGTGGGAACTCACTCCTTTCTCCTCCATGGTTACCTCGACCATAGAATCCTCCTCGAATACCTCTCCCACGCACGCATCCATCTACGCGATCCTCATAACGGCAATCATCCTTTTTAGAACCACTTTGCAATGCTAGTTTGGTGTACCCCATGATCAATGGCCTCATGGATCGATCAATGGCCTCATGGATCTGATCAATGAGACTACGAGTCCTTAGTATCTTGGGTTGTGGAGGTGCAAATTTTGTAATAACAAGATACATTCTTCATGATCGCGCACTGCAAACAAGGGACATCTACTTACATCATGGTCCCCATGACATATCTCACAATCTACCATCACAACGTGTACCATCCTTTGGGGGAAATTATCCTTAACGTGCCCCTCTATCTCACAATTTGTGCACCATAAACCACTACGAGTCTCATGGACTGAGTTTGTAGACAATTTTTCCAACTTTGTTTGGCCATAGCAGAAATCTGAGCCTCCAAGAATGGGCTAACGTTAGTATCAATACTACCAACAGCCTTGGAGATCAAGGTAGTTTCCAATGCTTCATGCAGATCTGTAAAAGTTTTATGAGACAAGGCCCTTCTAAAAGGGGTGATCAATCCTCCAACAAACCACTTGTGCATGCTGTGAAGGTTGAATATCATATGATAATTTAGACAAGATATTTTTAAAATGCACATCATACTCCCACACACTCTCTGTCATTCCTTATTGAATCTACTTCAAAGCGTTGATGCTCTTCTGCTCAAACTCAAGAATGTGGAACTCTTCCAAGAATGCATTCTTTAAAGTAGTGTAGTCCACCACTTTGTTTGATGAGGGTCATACTTTCTATACCAGCTATGCGCGCACCTTGCAGTGTGGTCACAAATTGACTAGCCTTTCATTTTGGTGTTGTGATACCCTTCACGCACCATAGCAGTTCACACTTGTGAACATGTTCGCAACATCCTCAATGCCCTTGTAATCTAGAAAATGTAGAGACATTTCAAATAATACTTGAGGTGGTGGTGGTGGGGTCCTTGTTACGAACCGAGCCTTTGTTCCCTCCAAAGGTGTTTCTGATCCACCGGTCATGTACCTCTAGAGCCAACAGATCCACGGAACCACTTGGTCTAATAGGGCCTATAGGAGTTGTGCCAAGCACCCCCACGAGTCCCATTGAGCAACCGTGCGCCGATGGTCTCGTGATGGTGCCCCACTACCACTACTTTGTCCCGTGTGTCCTAATGCGAGCCCGAAATATTGTACACTTGCCCCTTGTCTAAAAATCCTCCAAATATTGGAATATGTGCAGCCATAGAAGAAGGAACTGAAAAATTTTATCTCCTAGGTGCGGATCTGTCTCTTCCAATGATATCAACTGGGTCAATAACACTTCTTCCTGGATCAAGAAAACCAAGCGCCAGGGCTCGGTCACTGGGTGGGTTTAGATATGCACCAATGACTCTCCTCTCTCCGTGTGACGAACTCTCACCAAAAGTGAAGGGGTCTCCCTCATGCGCTTGCCAAGATGGGGTAGCATAGATTGCTTAGGTTTCACGTCCTCCACATGAACCTCAACTCCTTCCCGCAACGTCTGTCTCCATAGATCCATCACACTAATAGCCTCACGTTGTCTAGAAATCTCCCTTTCACGCACTTCACTATACTTGAGCCGTATTTCTTCCCTCTCCTTCTCTATCGTGATATCTTCCATCTTCCTCCACCCAAGTTCCCTTACCCAGTGCTCAAAACATTTTAGCCGGCCATTAGGAGCACCTCTAAACTCATGGTAACCATCAATATCTTCATAGCTAGAGGAATAACACGTAGAAATGTTCCTCTAGGTTCTCATAGAAATTAAAACTTAGCAACCTCTGGACAACAATACGTAGAGATGGTGTAGTTTAGAGTGTAGCTAGCTAGTACTCTTCTCCACCAATGATTTGACACAAGACGGGTCCATGTCGATTTGCATCCTGCAACCTTTGGTAGTCTTCTTTGGCCCATACATGTGATCCATAATGCCAACTTGATCTAGATTTATAGGCTGAAAGCCATTCATATAACTCTACTGGGAAATAGTAGAATAATGTCTCATACAAATCATGGTAGAGGTTGTCTTCTACCCATGTACGTGCATTAAATTCGGTCTAGGGCTGTATCTCAGAAAATTCACCCTCCATGCTCTTGAACCATGATTCAAAATTTTCCAATGTTAATCGATCCATCATTACTCATTACACAGATCATGATGTATTATATATCCCACTACAACTTCAAAAATATTTCCCGTAATGGAACCAAGATGTAGTCATTTTTACTCCTATCACAAAAGGAAGAAATCCCATGTGTGTCGGCCTATCACCCAACAGAAGCTGAGCACTCACCCGAGGCACGCATGGGTACCGAGTCTCTCTTTTATGTGAGTTTAGTGGGAATCATCATCTATGATTAGTGTAAGAGATTTTAGGAGAGAAGTTACGACAAACAAGAACCATAGGGCTCAAAACGGCCACTAGATCCTTGTATTCACTTCAGGACCAAGTGCTTTAACAAATTCGATAACATATAATATAACGAAAAAGAATTATACAAGCATTCATACATAGCATGAAAGGAAAGAGAGCTCATATGAGAGAAGTATGCACTAAATTCATTGATATCCATGTCTATTTATAATAGGTAACCTCATTATATTCATTGATTCATTACAAAGTGTCACAGAGTGCGGACATGCATTATGCATATCATTGGACTTGTATAACTAAGCAAAAAGAAAAATAAATTACAACGCTATGCCTAGTACATTCTCTTCTTAATGGAAATATCCACTCGCAGTAATTATGTAGAGATTCTCCTTGCTATCTCTCAATCTTGCGTTGCATAACAAGCTCCTTCTCTCTCGGGTTCTCCCGATAAATATCCTCTATATAAATCTATGTGTGTGTGTCCTTTTTCTGCGGTAGGCACTTGTATTTATAACTTTCCCGGGCTGCCAACTCACCTTCGAGAACCCTTAGATTGGATGCCAAGGGTCGATTGTGGTCCTTCATGTGAGCATGCTCCTCCAGGCCTGAGCTTTCCACTTTATCTCATGATGATCTTCTAGAAGATTCCATTTGGGGCATGCTCTTTCCTGGGCCAGCCTATCGCCAGGCTGGCATCTTATCTACGCATAACTGATCATGCTTTTCATGTGTTTTTCCCTGGGTGCTCAAATTGGCTAAGTCCTGAACCTCCTTTCGCATGTCATGTGTGCTATGTCCTTTCTTAAACCTTTCTCCTACGCGCTTTTACCTTGCACACCATTCTATAACTGGGATCCCGCGCACCTACGCACCTTCATACTTGGTCAATATTCTAGGGGCCCAACATGTATGAATTATGTCTATCTAGCACTAAAGAGGAAGATGAGATTTAATGTGATCTTGTGGTCACACCAAAGATTGTATCTCAGAAGATTAACAAGAAACTAAGAACAAAGAAGGAAAGAGTTGAGTCATCATGTTGCCTTGATGAATTTCTCCAGTTCTTAATTGTTTTAACAAGATGAAATTCCTTCTTTAGGCTTCTAGAAGGTGTACACTAGCTGAAGGAAGCACAAGTTGAAGTTGATTATTGCATCTATCAATTTTTCAAGGTATGTCAGTTTCAAAATTGTATGTCTTGCTCTATGTTGAAAGTTGTGTATATGTTGAAATGCTTGAGTGTTTTTTAGGTGTCTTAAAGTGAAATCACAATCAATAGGTGTTAAGGAGTCACATGGTGTGTCATGATTTTTCATGGACCTAAGCATCAGGTGTCATGTATTCCCATGTGTATATGGTGTGAAAAGAGCCTTCTTTGGTGTCTTGTACAGTTGTTGAGTGTCTAAAGTCTATGGAGTCTACAGAATCTTATTTGAATGTTATAGAATGTTCTATCAATGAAAGTTTGTAATTGCTGATAGGAGAGATCTTATCAAGATTCACTAGAAGTCATACAAAATATCTTGAGTCTCTTGATACAAGTGTAACTGTATTATCAAGTTCATTCTCTTCCATGAGGTATTGAGTCAAGGAAAATGTCCTTCTATGAGTATTTGAGTTCATAAAGTCTATATGTGTGCTTGAGTTGTCCTATGCTAAGTCAGAAGTTAGAGAGTACACAATGAATGAATACATATTTCAGTCTAGTATTGAGATGAGCTCACCAAGCCTAGTCTTGTAATAAGTCATTCAAGCTCACTGTTGTGTTCTAAAGAGTTAGTTGTTCAATCCAACCTCCAAAGTAAAGATCTGAATTATCTCAAAGATCCCCTTAGGACCATGTGCCAAGTATTTTGGGTGAAATTGAGAAAGAAGGAGCCATGCATAGACAAAGGGAAATGACTGTCAAAACTAAATCTAAAGGTGGACAGATTAAGTAGTCTTGAAGACCATATAAGGAAAAATCAAGAGAGTTTCAGGTGTGAAATTGGGAATTCATGTTTCTTAAACATCGAAAGAGAGGTTCAACATGTCAAAGAGGAAAAGTGTGGTGTTTCTTTAATGTGCTAAAAGTATTGTCACAGAGAAAAGAGATCATATGAAAGAGTTAGAGGCAGATGGTGTGGCTTATAAATTGATGCAAATCATGAATAAAGACAACATAAAAAAGAGCATCAATTCATGCGGAGCATTTGAGGGGATAAAGTTTCTCTAAGAGGGCTCAATTTGAGTCTAGATAGGGGGAGTTGGTTTTCCAATTACAAGGCACAAAATTATGGTCATGTAAATACAAAGTTGAAGGATGATTTCAAATTTTATCAAATGAAGTGTTGCGATTGATGCATGGAAGAAAAATAGCAGAAATTCATGGGCTTCTTCAGACAAGAAAACAACACCTTTCCAAGGGGAGTGCATGCAAGGTATGAGAATTCTCTTTTTGTTGAATTTTTCCAATCTAATCAGTTTGGTGTGCTTGTGCATATTTTTCATAGATGTCAAAGGGGAGAGAGAGTTCTAGAAACTTGTTTCATATTTCATTTTTCCATCAAGTTTCAGAATGTTGCCATCAATGACAAAGGGGGAGATTGTTGCACCCTATTGATTTTCCAATTTTTTCATTGATGTCAAAGGAATTGATGGAAAAGGGAGAGTGCAAGAGCATGCTTCTTAGGTTTTTTCATAGGTTCAAGATGACTTCATGTGGTTTCAAGAAGACATGGTCTTGGAATGAGTAGTAGTGTCATTTCAGGGTGGTTTCAAGTGCCTAATGAAGTGAAACAGAATGGTACAGGTTAGAACAATCATGGGAGAGGATTTGAGAGAGTATCCATAACATGTGTGAGAAAAGGTTAGGCTCAGCTCAGCCCCGGATTCAATTTTGTATGTTGGTCAGAAATGGTGTTGAGAACAAGCAATGTTATTGCATGTAAATGAGATGTACGAGACAATTTTAGACCTTTTTTTTTTTTTTAAATCATGAAATATGATGGAGAAATGTGTTCTGGTGCTTCATGCAAAATTTCAGGTCAATGTTAGGTCATTTGAGCAAGTTATGTGAGTTTTTGTAAAATAGGTCTTTTGAAAAGCTCATTTTGAGTTGCCTGGCTTCTTAGCCTTAAAAAAATTATATAGTATCCTTAGAATAAATAATAGAAGTAATTTTTGGATTAAATTGGTATATAAATCATGTGCAAAAATAATTTTCTCAAAAGGAGGTGTGGTTGAAAAGTTATGAGCATTTTGGTGGAGCAGTTTTTCTCTCTCTAGGTTGTGCACCAAATTGATAAGAGAAAAAATGTGAATTTGGACTCCAAGTCTTGTTTCATCACCTCTAGAGTATATTTTTAGTCCATTCATGGTCTTTCACATGCTCAGAATGCATTTTAAGTCTTTACTTCTTCAAGGTACATGTTGTCATGGTATTGTCAATGTCAATATTCTTGGTGGGAATGCTCCTGGAGTGTAAAAGTTATACCTGTTTTCATTGGATTTTTTTGCATAGTAAGTGCTCAGACCTATTCTATAGGCACATGGGATGTGATTGAGAATTTTCAAGTCTTTTTGGAATAGTATAACTTTCAAACCCTATTGGCTCAGTTGTCTTGAAGAACATTTTTCTCAATACATTTTAATTCACCGCCCCAAAGAGTCTTAGTTTATAATTAAATAATTTGATGAGTTTGATAACATGGATATAGGATAATTTAGAAGTTTATGGATATGGTTTGAGTGCGTACACCCTATTTTGAATCAATAATTTTGGAAGCTTTGATCTGTTTAGCCTCAAGATTACAAGTTAGAGAATTTCGGTGGTCATCTTCATCACTAATTGCTTTTATGCTCAACGTCTAAAACAGTGTATTCATCTGAGTTATGATGCTTGTGAAAATAATATAGAAGTTGATCAGTAAGGTTTTTTCAAAGAGTAACTTAAGATGTGATATGTCTTCAAAAGGCAATTATGTTTGATGGGGTTTGTCAAGAAATCTCATTCACAGGTAGGTCATCTACTACTCCTCATAAATGGACATTCTCAAGTTTGTAAGAATGATCATGCACTAATGAGACAAATTTAGATAACTTGAATTTTTTTAGAAAGTTGGTAGAACAGTTCACATGTGTGAAATTTTATTGATTGTAAGTTGTTACCTCCAAGCCACTTATTCAACGCAAGATGGAAATTGATTTATGCAAAACTTGTTTTCTATGAACATAGGAAGGATCTTCAATACACCATAAATTTTGAAAATATGGAGGAATTTATTTATCCTTCACATTATCTTGATATTTGCAACTTCATTGAATATGGAGGAAGAATTTGTTGTTCTTGTGCTCTTAGGTCTATATTTACATATACCCATGTCCTAGGGTTTCCATGGAGAGTTTTGGACATTGCGAATGTTCTATTCATCAAAAAATAATGAAAATTTCACAATACCACTGAATGATAATTATCAAACTACTAAAAAAGATTGGGGATCAAAATATGGATTGTATGATGAGATTTTCATCTCATAATTCTTCTAAACTCATGCTTAGATAGAGAAAAGAGACATTTTCATGATTTATTGCACTCTTGATCAAATTGATCAAATTTTCTCTAAGTTTAAGTATTTATGTGGTTGGTACACTACTAGAGATTAGTTAGAAATATCGATAAAGTATTTAAGTTTCAAGAATGTGAAACGATGATAGTAGACTGAAAAACAGTGAGTTGCTCCTTTCTTGAACTTTGAACTATTTCAAAGCTTAAACAGTTGTTTGAAGGAAGTGACTGAAGTTGCTTGAAGGGCAAATCACAAGAATCAATCAAGGATTTTTTTTAAAAATTATTCCAAATTAAATGAACTCTTGCACTATATGAAACAAGCTTGCTCCAAAGAAATTCTAAAACGATTCTGATATCTTTTCTAATAGTGTCTTTGCTCCTTATTTTGAACCTTGAACAAATCCAAACCTAGACGGTTGTTTGATTGTGTTAGAAAGGGGTGTTGATGATCCAGTAACCTTCAAAAAATTGTGAAAAACTTTCTTGCTTCATTAGAAAGTTTCTAAGTCTTCAATAGACCCTTGAAGGAAGTATAACAAGTAAGTTCTTCATCTCAGTCTTGGTATCACAAATTCAGCTCTTTGTGATTGTTTAAGGGAAGTGAAAATATTGTTAAACAAGCTCAAATGCTTGAGAGGTATTCAAATTTGAAGGAGAAGATGAATTGACAAGATCTGCCTTGTCCAATTCGGGTTATGTCTTTTGGTATTTCAACAGGTCTTTGAAAAAGAAGTAAAAAAGACTATGGAAGTTACAAAAAGAGAAATAAAGGGATGTATAGAATATATTGGATCGAACTAAGAAGAAAATAAAGAGTGAGAAAAAGAATATGAAAGGTTATAATAAGTATAAATCGATTGATAAATGTAAGTGAAAATTAATTCGATGGATTATATGAAAAAGATGAAATGAAGATAGTGAAACATAGTATTTGACTGCAATACATAAGAAAATGCAGAGGCATAAGTAATCTTGAATATGAAAGCTTTTTAGCACAGATGAAGCAAGAGGAATCAAGGTTGAAATACTACAAGATCTTAGAACAAAAAGCGAGATACATATGACTGAAAGTTTGAAGGTTAACTATTCTTGAATGAACCCTAATGCTTAGAAGATGAAAAGGTGATTGAGAAATTGTGATGATGCAAGTGTGAACAAGCCTACATATGAGTGATAGAGCATAAAGTGTAGGTACATGAAAAAAGTATATAGAACATTGAAGGAACATGAAGAACAAAGTGAAATCCTAATATGAATTACAAAGGAAATTGTATATGTAAACATGAAATGCAATTATACATAGTGTGATGAGTTGATTAGGATATAGTGCAAGGTGAAATAACATCATATATGAAATCTTATGAAGGAGACACATTTTTGAAGGTTTTGTAACATGATTTTAAAACTTTGAAGCATCTTTTAATTTCTTAGGTAGTGAATTGTGATGAATGAACAGGGTATTGAGTTTGAAAACTAAGAAAAGTAGTGTGAATAAGAGCTCAGGCAATAAGGTGAATAGAGGGTTGAATTTTTGATGATATTTCAGGTGAATCAACAAGAATAGATTACAAATTTAGGGTCATCATCAACTATTGAAGACAGTAACTCAAGCATGACTTGAATGGTAGAACAAGTCTAAGTGGTGGTAGCCTAGCAATTGGGGAGTTGAAGATTCCCTGTGAGTTGAAGCTCACTAAAGATCAATATAATTTGATTTAATTGCAAGGGGTTTAAGCCTCTAGACTAAGTAGTAGCTTGGTCAAATTGAGGAGTAGCAGCTCCAGGTTGAGTTGAAGCTCAACCTTGAAAGTAATGTAATGAAAGCAGGACAAATTGGTCCTAAGCATAGCTCATATTTTCAATGGGTTTTCTTCCCATTTTTAGTTTCCCACATTAAACCTTGTGTTATTGTGTACTCTCTTGCAATTTGCTTATGTGTGTTTGTAGTTTTATCATATCAAATTTAAGAAGGTAATTTTGTGAAGAATCTGATTCACCCCCTCTCAATTTCATAGTTTCTAACACTCCATAAATCCACCAACCTTCCCATCGACATACCCCCTCTTCAACAAATCTATTCTTATCACTCTCACCCTGAATCTACTTAGATCCTCACCTCTCAAATCTATGTGTTCTTCCCAATACCTATGAATGAACTTCCCATGGCGCAATGTGAACTTGGCTCCCACCAATATTCCTCTACAATCCCTCAAACTCACCAATCCACTCAACTAGTGGTTCCTATTCCTCCCAATATTCCCGTATCAACACCACACCCACTTCTTCCATCCCCATCACTTCTTCATCCACTTTTATCATTAACGTCCCTACCTAAACTTTACAAGAATCTCATCTACTTCCTCCACCACCCGAACAACATGATAAAACTTCAATTCCTATATCTACATCTCATGTCTATGTAAAAATTATCACTTCACAACCTCACCCTTTGGAGTCTACCCAAACTCACCAACCTCCACTTTGGAGTGCTTTTTGCCACATATTCCCTAATCAATCTACTCAAGCATCTCAACCACCCCACACTTACATCCCCACTCATCCCATGAAAAATCAATCTAACATCCCCATCTCTCAACAACAATAGATGTAATCTTATCCATTTAATTACATCCCTATCTCCCAACAACATCTTATCTCCCAACCAACTCAATCACATCCCTTCAACAATCTTCCTCCTTATCAATCACTTCCATAAACACCGATCATCCCTAATCATATCAATCTCATCCATAACCTCACCCATAAACTTATTATATCCAATAATATCATCCATTAGTAGATCTCATCCCCATACATCCAATGACCATATTCACACTTTGATAAGTAGAATGGCCAGTCTCAAGCCACTACTTTGGGTTCTAAAACCACCTTCTCTTATGAACATATTTTTAATGAGCCCATCAACCCATAAGTCCATGTCAAACTATATCCTCCACATTGGGAACTTCTGAAATTATCCAAGTTTATTAGTAAGGAATATCCTCAACAACCCCTTCGCACATTTACACATGCATTTTATCTCATCGCTCATGAGCAAGATCTTATGCTCTACACATTCCCCATGACGTTGGTCGGGCCCACTTTAGACTGGTACAATGGAATCCTCCAACATTCTCTATTATCCTTCACCCAACTCATGCAACTCTTCCTATAGCACTTTTCTATCAAAATTGTGTGTAAAATCACCATTATAGATCTCTACGTCATTAAAAAATTTGATGATGAAACTATCGCATATTTCATTACTCAATGTTGTGGCATAATCAATCAATTGTCCTTTTCTCTTCAACAAACCAAGATAGTCAAAATCTTTTCATGTTCGTGTACAAAGTATATTTAATCAACCCTTCAAATCCAATCCTTTCAAACTTTCGAGGATGCGTTCACCATGGCTCATAATAATTGAACTTCAAACCCTTGAGAAAGGTCATGTCAAACTCAATCCAACAAACCAAAACCTGAATTCACCAAGCCATCCACTCATAGTGACAAATCTAAAAAATGCATCCAACACCATTATATTAACTTATTCTTCTACATATACATCTCGATTAACTAAAATAAATAAATGATATCTATCTCGTAGTTAATATAGGCAAGATACAACAATGTAATAACTGATATAAATTAAAATAATGATGTTAAATAATTCTATTCAATATTTAAGGGAAATGAAATATTTGAAATAAGAGCGATAAGATAATAAACTGAATATAACTTACCTCTAAATGTACTAGGCTTGAACATACTTATGTGTGAATGAGATAGAATATGAAAACGCTACCTTGCAAAATGCAATAGCTAGAGATCTGGATGGACCGGGGTTCCTAGGAGAGTATTGGGGCGCTATGGGCACCCTAGTCGTATTCTCGGCATTGTGGTCTACAAAAATCTCAAGATCTAAATATGAGAGTGTCGCAGGGGTCTTCATAATGCCTTTATCCTTGTTATATGGGTGTCACAATATCTTCACTTATGTCTTCGTGGATATGATGTGAAGATCTACCTATAAAACCTTATTTAAAGCATCAAATTCCTAAAAATAGAAAATGCATATGAATAGGTCAAACTGACCTTAGCCGCCACAATGGTGGAATTACAACTAAGTGTTACACCACATTACAGACCCAATGTAGTTCTATGTACTTTTGTGTGTAAGTTTGTGCCTAGGATGCCCTAGCGCCAATGACGTAGAAGTACAGGGAAATAACTAGATGTAAAGATGAACATTGTGGATTGAATAGAAAGAATACAAACCTTTCCCCCTATGCTTGTGTGATGCAAATGTAGAAGATTCCCAAATGTAGTCCCTTGACTTAGTAGATAGCTCACCTTTGATAGATGATAGTCCATAATAATGCAAAGTGAGTATGATATGTTTATAGAGGGATTAGTAAGATAATCCCATGATGTAGTAGAATGTATAAATGTGTAGTAGAAGCATGCCAATAGATCCATAAAAGAGTTTCAAACCATGGATTAGCTTGTTGATCCATGAAACATAGAAAAAAGCGTAAATGTCGAGATGAAGTGCACTAAATGAAAGTGATGGTTAGGGTGAATTATGATGATGGTGAGATGGGGTAGGGAGTGATTAGTTCTAAACTTTTACACTTGTATACAAATGAGTAACCAGAGAGGATTTGGGCCTCTTGCCTCCGAGAGGAAGAGTGTAGGGAGAAAAGTGTGGGGTAAGTGCACCAAGTTGGGGGCCAAAAAGTGGATAAAAATTTGAAAAAAAGAAACGTGATCGCATGTTGTAATATTGTGTATGCATTATAACATGCTCACATTTCTAGTGCCATGGAATGTGTATGTGTTTTGATCTATATGAAGTTTAGGAGGGTCAGAAGGAGCCATATTTACTAAGATTTCTTTTATTATTTCTTTATACTTTTATTATTTCTTATACTTTAAATTTATTTTAGTAAATATAAGAATTTAGGGTCACTCTGCACTTGATGGAAGTGGTCTCGTAGCTCTGATAGTTATAATCTAGAAGATAGTTTTTCAAAATCTAATCTGGTCAATACTTACTCATTTTCATAATTTCAGCAATGACCTAAAACTTTTAAGCCATATATATTGTAGTTGGTCTTTGTTTTATGAAAACATGCAATCATTTTGTAGGTTTTTTTACCTTCTGGATTGGATTTTTTCCCTACCACTACTTGAATTGGTATTAATTTTGAAATTTGGTCCATAATTCACTTTAGTGACCATGAATCAGCTCTATGATGCTTGTCTACTTCTTACTAAAATGAGATCCTCACTTTGTAGATAAAGGATTTCTCCCTAAATGGGATTCATGTCCTATGGAAAAAATGAGGTGATTATAATGTGCCTCCTCCTTAGGGATCAAGGCTTAGGGTTGAGGGTTTAGGGCTAAGGGTTTAGGGTTTAGGATTTAGTTTTTAGGGTTTAGGGTTTAGGTTTTGGGCTCAGGGTTCATGGTTTAGGGTTTAGTTTTTAGGGTTTAGGGCTCATGGTTTAGGATTTAGGGCCTAGGGTTTAGGGATTATGGTTTAGGTCTTAGGATTTAGGGTTTAGGGTTTAGGGTTCGGGGTTTAAGGTTTAGGGTTCGGGGTTTAGGTCTCAAGTTTTATGGTTTACTTGTTTAGGGTTTAGGGTTAAGGGTTCAGGTTTGAGGGTTTAAGGTTTAGGGTTTGGGCTTAGGGCTTAGGGATTAGGGCTCAAGGTTTAGGCTTTAGGGTTTATGGATCAAGGTTTAGAGATGAGGTTTTAGAGTTTAGGTTTTAGGATTTAGGGCTTAGGGTTTAGGGTTCAGGGCTCATGGTTTAGGGTTTAGGGTTTAGGGTTTAGGGTTTCACGCTCAAGGTTTAGGGTTAAGGATTCAGGTCTTAGAGTTTTTAGTAGTAAAAATAGGGTTTAGGGTTTAGGGTTTAGGGTTTAGGGTTTAGATTTTATGGTTAATGGTTAAGGGTTTAGGGTTTAGGGTGTACAGTTTAGGGTTTACGGTGTACGGTTTAGGGTTTATGGTTTATGGTTTAGTGCTTAGGGTTTAGGGTTTAGAGCTCAAGGTTTAGGGTTTAGGGTTTAGGGCTCAGGGTTTAAGGTTTAGGGTTTAGGGTTTAGGGTTTAGGGATTAGGGATTAGGGATTAAGGTTTAAGGTTTAAGGGTCAGGTTTCAGGTTTAGGGCACAAAGTTTAGGTTTTAGGGTTTAAGGCTTAGGGTTTAGGGTTTAGGGTTTAGGGGTTAGGGTTTATGATTTAGGGCTCAAGTTTTAAGGCTCAAGGTTTAGGCTCACCCATTCACTCACTATAATGTTTTGTGTCTTTCCCATTAGATTATTAGTATTGACATAGAGTGTTCAAATAAAAGGGTTCATCTTCTTTGTAGGTAGAATATTCAAAGGGATTCATCACAATTTGATGCCTTTCATCTGTTGATATTCTGAAGGAGGGAAACGCAAGATATCTAAGAACAATTTAGTGTAAATAAATGTTTCCTAGTGCATTTATCTCTTTTTTCCCATCGCATGGGAGCTATTTCACTCATTGTAATGTTCTGTCTTACCCATTCTTATTAGTATTGACAGAGAGTATTCAACTCGAAAAGGGTGCATCTCGCTTCATAGCAAGAAGAACATTCAAAGAGAGGCATCATAATTTGATATCTTTCATTTCTGATATTTTGAAGGAGGAAAATGTCAAATATTCACTAATAATTTGGTAAAAATAAATGTTTTGGACACTCTTTTGAATAATTCTTTCGGTTGTAATTTGTCAAGAACGAAGGTTTCATTCAAAGAACAAAGCTTGAAATGTCCAGTGCTTGTGTAAGCTAACAATTTAAGAGGATTTATGAGGTTTAATTTTATTTTCCAAGATGCATTACTCCAATGCTTTAAAATGATTATCCAAATGCAATAACATTTTGATTCATACACTCAATGATTCCTAAATGTACAATCCTACCACAAACCCCAATAGTCATAGGAGTCACACATTACTTGGATTCTATTTATAACGATAGATATATTTGTAAATTCATGTTATGACCTCTAAATATGTATGAATTTCAAGTTGTTGGAAATCACATCACACCCTTCACTAGGCTTGATGACTACCCCTATCTTTTTTAAGGCACTTTTGAAAGCATCGATGGGTTTATCATAGAGGGTATTATCAATGAATGGAAGGTCACTAAGTCATAGGCCAGTTGACTCCCATTCAGAGCTAAGCTAGAAATATTTACTAGGCAATTGATAACCCTTTTGTGTTCTTAGCCATTCCCTGTTTCTATGCTTATTTTAAACACTTCAGGAAGTTCTATCAAATTTTCTATCCATTCCAGTAGCAAAAGATTTTTAGCTTTCTCAAGAGGAGAGGATAATGTAGGAAATTTGGTTATGATCCTATATCTCCATGTTGGTATTTTCTCTATGTTTCTTCAATTTCCTTTGAGATTTTTTTTTTTTTGTGATGGTTATTTTTTCCATCTTTCAATGGGATATCTTGGCTTGCATAATACCATACATGGAAATATGAGAATTGTGAAATTTGATTCAAAGTGTGAATAAATTGATATTTAAGAGCACAAGTATATGTGGGGAGAAACATGTTTAGCGAGATATATTTAATATACATTACAAGTCACAAGGTAGATGTCATATCCATTTAATTAATTTTTCCACTTCTCATAAACAAGGTAGTTATACAAGCGGACTCAATGATGGTTCTGGCACGAGACTAGGAAATATTTATGAAATATGGTTTGGGGTTTAGGGTTTAGGGTATAGGGTTTAGGGATCATCGTTCAAGGTTTAAGGTTTAGGGTTTAGGGTTCAAGGTTTAGGATTCAAGGTTCAAGGTTAATGGTTTAGGATTTAGGGTTTAGGTTTTGGGTTTAGGATTTAGGGTTTAGGGTTTAGGGTTAATGGCTAAGGGTTTAGGGTTTATGGTTAGCTAAGGTTTAGGGCTTAGCGTTAAGGTTTTAAGGTTCATGTTTTAGGGTTTATGGTTAAGGATTTAGTGTTTAGGGTTTAGGTTTTATGGTTTAGGGTTTAGGGTTTAGGGGTAAATATTTAGCATTTAGGGCTTAAGGTTTAGGGTTTATGTTTTAGGGCTTAGGGTTTAATATTTAGGGTTTAGAGATTAGGGTACATGGTTTAAGGTTTAGCATTTAGGGATTAGGGATCAAGTTGTATGGTTTAACGCTCAAGGTTTACGGTTTATGGCTTATGGTTTAGGGTTCATGGTTCAGGGTTTATGGTTTAGTGTTTAGGGTTCGGAGTTACGGGTTTAAGGTTTAGGGTTTAGAGCTTAGGGATATGGATTTAGGCTTTAAGGTTTAGGGTTCAAGGTTTTGGGTTCATGGTTTAGTGTTTAGGGTTTAGGGTTTAGGGTTTAGGGTTTAGTGTTTAGGATTTATTATTTTGGTTTTAGGGTTGAGTGTTTATAGTTTAGGTTTTAGGTCTCAAGGTCAATGGTTTAGGGTTTAGGATTTAATGTTTAGGGTTTCGGTTAGGTTTTAAGATTTATGATTTAGTTTTTATGGTTTAGGGTTTAAAATTTAGGGCTCATGGTTCATGGTTTAGGGTTTAGGGTTTAAGGCTTAGGGCTCAAGGTTTAGGGTGTAAGGCTTAGGGTTTAGGGTTTAGGGCTCACGAGTAAGGGATAAATGTTTAAGGTTTAGGGTTTAGGGCTTAGGGTTTAGGGTTTATGGTTTAGGGATCATGGTTTAAGGTTTAGGGTTAAGGGATCAATGTTTAGGGTTTAGGGTTTCAATTGTAGAATTTAAATGTTAAAAGATTTAGACTGAATGTTGAAATCCTAAAAATTACCTATGTACTGATTAGATTTAGACCGAATGTTTGAGTGTTGTGTTAATTATGATGTGATTTGGTATGTGTTATGCGGTGAAAGTAAGATTAATTTATTGTCAATCTGTGGATATCACCCCACGTGTACGACCTATTACTTAATCTACATTCACTAGAATTGAAAACAAAGAAGCAAGAATGTGATGCAAGTGTTTTAAACCCAAATTAAAGATGATATTCGATGAAACAAAGAAGATGACTTTCCTAATGCAAAAAAATGTAAAAGCAAGACAAATTCTTTTACTAAAAGATAACAAAATATCTTGTGAATATTTTAGAAGAAGAAAATAGGAAGTGTGCTCCCTATGTGAAAGCAAGCAAGAAACAAAGAAACCCAAAATGGGTCCCACCGGGTGTGCCAAAATGTTTCACACAGAAATGCTTCTGTTCCTGGAATAGAGTTACTTCTATCCTTTCATTCCTTTGAGAAATAGATAAGGGTTAGGGCTAGGAGGAATACCTATTGAATGTTGAGAGGGTGTGCGCGTACCATAGAGAGAGATCAGATCGATTGCAAAGAACTCCTTTTTATGCAGGAAGGACTACTGCAAGTAAGAATACAAGACCACCAGATTCTTATTAGACAATAAATGAGGGAACTCGCCTTGGGCCCAGAGAAGTATTAAACTTCCTTTCGAAGGTGGTCGGTTCCTGCTAATATGAATTAACATAAATTCTAACAAAGAAGCTATTGCCAAATTACAATTTAATTGCCTTGTTAAAACAATAGAGGAAAGGGCTAGTTTTGGTTTTGAATCACAGTGACCGATGCCGGTCACATCACCGTACTACAGCTTCTTCTAACCGATATCGGTAGGGCGATGGTTTAGGGGCTTTTAGTGAAGGTTGGAAATAAGGTGGCTATGGTGTTTATAAGGTTGGTAAATGATTGGGGATAGGTAATGGGGTGATGGAGAAGACTCAGAGAGTATGGGGGCTGTTCTTGGGGGCAATGTAGGGGTAGAGGAATGGCAGTTAGATGGAGGGTGTTACCGGTAGTAGATCTAAGAATAGACTTGTAATTACTGTGATTCAGAAATCCAAGAAATGTTATTAAAAGAACGTGTAAGACACTACTTACTAGTTCCTGATGAAGATACAGGTTCAAGGACTGTGATAACGAAGGCAGGGCTCAGGTAGGATGATCAGACAATCAAAGATGAGCTATCTTCTCTCCCAATGCTAAGATGAGTGTCACTGGGCTCTGGTTACTTAGTTTCAGTCTTGGGCTTGATGTCCTCCTCTACAAACTCTTCTCTTTCCTTCACTTGTCTCTGCTCGGCCAAGTGAATTCCCGATCCTTCCAATCAATTCCCGGTTCCGATCAATGAAAATCCAACCCTTTGTTTTTGGTTGGGGGAGGTCATTTACAGGGAACCGATGGCGGTTACGTGCAACCGACGGTCGGTAAGAACCGATATCGGTTCAGTCAAAGTGGGCTATTTTTAGTAAAATAGCCAACTTTCCCTCCTTTTCTCCCGAGGAATTAGTTGTGGGCTTGGTCATGTCATTATTAGGTTGATTTTGGTGCGGGTGAGGAGTAATTAGTCATGGGTGTGGATGTAGACCAAGTTATAGGTCTTAATTAGGTTAGTTTAGGGTTAGGACTAGGTCATGATGAGGTGGCAAAATGAGGTGGCAGGTTTGGAGATGTGGATTTATTAATTATAAGGTAATTAATAAATAATTGTGTAAGGTTTAGGTGATGAGGCTAGGTTGCGAAATGAGATGCGGGGCACGGGGGTCGTAAGACACAAATTTGGTGTCTACATTAGCCCCTTGTTGTCGTGTAGCTTGTCTTGTAAAGCTGCACTGACAATAATAAGAAGTGGTTACTCCTGTTAAGGGTATAGGTAATCCCCCTCAAATCTATCACAGATTGAGGTAGCGTGAAATCAGGGATAGGGTTGATAAAGGGTAAATGGTGTTGAGATGATGGTAAGATGGTGGGGTAGGTCCAAGGAAGCAGACACACGTTGAAATGCAGTAGTGCGACCAGGGTACATGATTTGAAGAGCAAACAAGTAATTCATAGGAAAAGGTCAATAGTTTATCCAAACAAGGGTGATATAATCCTGGTATCCAAGGCATAGGAAGTAGCTCCAGGGGATATAACGGGTAAGGTACAGGAACATTTAGGTATGTTCGGCAGTACCAAATGGTTGGTTTGGTCGAGATAAACGTCACGGTCTCGGTCTAGGCAAAGTTGGTCGGCTGATCAAGTCAAGTACCCTAATCATGCTAAAACACGAATAGGTGAGCTCGATTGAACAAAAAGCTACATGATGGGTGGATAAAATTGTAATTTGTGGGTTTTGGGAGGTATTTAAGTGGTGCGGCCTTAGGTCGGGCCTGATTGGTTAGTTGCGGCCTTAGGTCGGGCCAAATGGTTGGTTGCGGCCTTGTGGTCGGGCCAAATGGTTGGTTGCGGCCTTGGGTCGGGCCTTGATTGGTTGGTTGCGGCCTTAGGTCGGGCCAAATGGTTGGATGCGGCCTTGGGTCGGGCCAAATGGTTGGTTGCGGCCTTGGGTCGGGCCAAATGGTTGGTTGCGGCCTTGGGTCGGGCCTGATTGGTTGGTTGCGGCCTTGGGTCGGGCCAAATGGTTGGTTGCGGCCTTGGGTTGGGCCTGGTTGGTTGGGTGCGGCCGTGAATGTGGCCAATGAAGTCAAAAAAGGCTATGTAGCAAAGGAGGGTTTAGGCGATGTGGTGAGAAAGGGAGATTGGTGAATAAGGGTAGAAATTGTGGTGAAAAATGTATTAAACCGATATCGATTAGCTATGACCGGTATCGGTTAGATGACCGATACCGGTGGTTTAGGGCACAATATAACCAATATCGGTTATAGGTCAAAAACCTATAAAAAGAAAAATACGGCCTGTCATTGTCACATTGTCAATTTGAAAACCAAATTTAGTTGTCTGAGGTGTTTTAGTGATATTGGTGAGTTTGTCGGCTGAGGTGGCATTATTTGAGTGGAGAAGTGAGTGATTGGTAGACCCCAGTGAGTAGGAGGCAGAATTTGATTGGTGGAGAACCCAGTGAGGAGATTTGGAGCCATGGCACAGCCTAGAGGAGCAGGAGGTGCTGGACCAGCTGGACCACCACCACCTATCCCACCACGATGACGTGTCATCGTACCGGTAGGCTCTAAACCTCTAATTATGTGAATTTAATGTTTTTAAGCTAGATTTGGGTTTTGGGTAGGAATCCAAGTTTTTAATAAAATAATGAATAAATTGAAGTTGTTTGAAAAATGGAGAGGGTAGGTGGGTTAGTTAGGCTAAAACGGTAGGGTGGGTAGGTTTGTAGGGTTTTCCAGTGGGTAAAAGGGTAGAAATAGGCAAAAATGGGTTTGGGGGCCGCGTCGGGTTCGGCTCGGACGTGGACAGTGACCGATGTCGGTCACTAGGCGACCGACATCGGTCACCAAATATTTGCAAAATTTGGATTTTGGTAGACCGGCGTCGGTCGTATGTCGACCGGCGCCAGTGTATAGGATGTCTGGAGGGGACCGGTGGCGGTCAAGGGTGACCGGTACCGGTCATTAGTTAGGATTATTTTTTTTTGTTTGGTTTTGTTGTTGTTTTGGGTTTTTGGTTGTTTTGTTTGTTTGTTTGTGTGTGTTGTGTTTGTTTGTTTTGTTTGTTGGGTTTTTGGTTGTTGTGTTTGTTTGTTGTTTTTATTGTTGTTTAGGGTGAAGAAGAAGGAGGGGTAGAGTTGATAGGAAAGGGGATATCGTAGATGTTTTAGGGTAAGATAGGTGGGTGTTATAGAGTCGGGGTGTGGTTGGGTGGGTAAAAAGGGGTATAGAGGGTTAAGGTAGTTGTTGTGGTAATGGGTAGGTCTAATGAAGTGGGCTGTTTTTTGCAGCACGTTAGCGGCTTACGATGCGGGATCGGATGCCCCGCTATTGAGACGGATGCGGCCACATGTGTCCGCGCAGCAAAGTGGGCCATTATGTGCGAGGTGGGACTTGGCGAGTCCAGCCCAGTATAGAGGTCATGGATAGGGACCACGCCCTTATGGTTGCCCTCATCGAGAGATGGGATCCGCGACCAATGTTTTCCATCTCCCTACCGGAGAGATGACTATTACCCCTGGAGGATGTATATCGCATCCCGAGACCGATCGTAGGGGAGGCAATATTCCGAGTAGATGTAGAGAGCAGGCTATGGACAGCATTCTTCGGTATTTGGAGATGCAGCCACATTATTGACTTATCACAACGCGAGCATTGCTGTATGGCTTCGCGCCCGTGAGACATGGCTTGTCGTGTTGATGATGATAGGCATCACATGCTTCGCCTCCCGAACTCATAGGAGGCCGCTTCCCACGGGATTTGATGGGGGTCTTGCACGAGATGGTGGAGGAGCATACGTGTTATGCACACCACCATATACCTAGTGCAGCTATACTGAGAGCGCCGGGGTTATCGCCAGATGAGGTGATTTGGGATTTGTTCCACATTTTTGTTACACTGCTGGGCATATGAGCACATCATATGTATACGACCAGTAGGGCTGCCCCAGCAGCCAGGGCCACAGGTTATATACAGGTATGGCTTTCAGAGGTGGTTGGGGGTCGTGGGCCAGCCACGAGCGGTGCTCGCAGGATGGGATGTAGCTTACTACCGTCATATGCTAGAGGGCTTGACCACACTTTGGACATTGTATGGAGGCCCTACAGAGGCCATCAGCCCCGAGGAGGAGCCCGAGCACAGATGCGCTGGATCCAGTATACTTTCTGGATAGCAGGACGGAGGCCGGGAGAGCATGAGTGGATACCCCTAGAGAGGGTACGACGGCAGTTGGGGCTGCGACAGGATGAGCCACCTCCCTTCCCTCAGTACTGGAGGGATGATGTAGAGCCCCACTACCTGCACCACAGCCCGTGGACCCGTTGGGTAGCGAGAGAGGCTGTGAGATGATACGGTGGATGATGCTTTGGGTGCACAGTTCATTTTTGGTTTGGTGGGCAGGTCAGAGAGCAGCTAGGATAGCATAGCCCACACAGCCAGATTTGGCGGCTGTTACAGCAGAGAGGGACCGCCTCCTAGGACAGGTGCAGTTATTACAGGGGTAGCTTACTCTGCGCACGAGCACGGTCGGGGTATTACGGGGCGGTTAGCTTGAGCACAAGCTCGAGCATAGCCCTGCACCGAAATACCCACAGCACCGGCGCAATGCCACAGTGCACCGCACGAGGCACCTGCACCACACCATAGGCACCATAGGTGCAGTGCAGTGCCACCACATGCACAGGGGTGTACCGGGGGGCGGGGCCCACTTCTTAGGAGTCGGGGGACCAGCCCCAGTAGCCATGGTGGCACGGGCCCATTATATGGAGGTGAGAGCGAGAGGCCCGGTATTATCAGGATGTCCTTGATGGTACCGGGGCTGACTATCAGCCATATGCGGCACACCGAGCCGAGACCTCTCGAGCCAGAGATCCCAGGGGGGCGCAGCCACAGCCGGTGGGTCGGTGATAGGGAGGCGGCGAGAGCCAGCACAGGGACCAGTAGGGAGAGGGGCTGAGGGTGGTGGGGAGAGCTGAGATATCCCTGGAGCAGAGAGGGGTTTTTGGATTTTGGATATAGACACCGGTCTGTGAACCGGGTATGTATATAGAGGCCTGCGTGCCCACATATGATTCATTTATTCATTCTTGTTGTATATACCGGCCTGCGAGCCGAGTACAGGTTGTATAGTTGATACCGGCCTGCGAGCCAAGTATATTTTTGACATGAGAGACCGGCCTGCGAGCCGAGTCGAGATTTTGACAGTGATTGCGGCCTGCGTGCCGGCTTTGTATTATTTTGAGATCACAGAGGCCCCCATGCAGGCAAGTTGTATATTTGAAATATTGATATATATAGAGATGATGATTTTGATCCACATGCTGTGTATAAAATGTTTTATGTGTTTTGTCGATGGTTTTTGAAATTTAATGTGTATAGATGATGAGTTAGATCCAAATGGTGTATATACTTGATGGGTTTGATGTAGATATTGCAATGTCGCATTTTGTTTATGTTTGTTTTATTGTAGATAGATGATGTTGATGAAATTGTGATGATATATTGATGTGATTTTGATGACAAATATTGATAATGGTGTCGTTTTGCAGGAAAAAGAGGCGGGCGCCACAAAAATTTGTAAAAAATAAAGAAAAGGCCCAGGTTTAAGAAAAAAGAGGCATGTGACCGATATCGGTTAGCTAACCGACGTCGGTAGATTGTGGACCGATATCGGTTAGGTAACCGATACCGGTTATGCCAAAACGAGCTTTTCTAAAAATAGAAAAGCTTGGGCGGCAACTTAAGGTCTTATTTTTAGAGTTCTTATTTTTAGAGTCATGCAACAAGTTAAATACACGAATGCGACGCTGTTTGACGACTGATACAGGTAATTGCATGAAAGAATTGAGTGATAAGGAGGAAAGAGACAGGTAAAGTGAGTGTGGGTTGAGATTAAGAAGGTAGAAAGGCAAGTTATATTTGAAGAGGGTGATGAACATGGCTGGACGAGGAGAAACATCCAACAGGCAGGGACGAGAGGGAAGACAAGTTCCACCCCAAGCTGCTGCATCCCGAGAGGTAAACTGTTTGGTTGTATTTTAATTCTTGCATGTTTTGATGAATAGGCTGAGAGAAGGTAAGAGGGTAGAGATGAGAAAGAAAAGGTGATAGGCAAGGGTTTGGGATAGAGTGAATGTTATGGGGTAGGTAAGCAGGGTGTTCACGTATGTTTATAGGTATAGAGAGGAGTAAACGAGCAAAAATATTATCGTAGGTGGTGGTTTTAAGCAGGCTGTATAGGATTGACAGTGACCGATATCATTTAGAGATAACCGGTATCGGTTATCTATAACCGGCATCGTATCGGTTATCTATAACCGATACCGGTTACTGTAGGAATTTCCAGAATGTGAGAAAAAACACTTGGGGATTTAATTTATTGAATGGTTGTGTGTCGTTTTGATGTATGCAGGCAGAGGCAGGGTTGAGGATGAATGATAGTGTGCCAGCTTTGTTGTCACGAATCCAAGCGGATGTAACACCAGCTGAATGGGCATTGATAAACCGTGTGGGGTTAAGTGGGATCCGCTATTATTCACGAATCACATGCAATCATGCTATGTTGCAGGTGTTGATTGAGAGGTGGAATCCGGAAAAGAATACCTTCTATCTCGCCAAACAGGGAGATGACAAAGACGTTGGAAGATGTGTTTAGAATTTTGAGGCTCCCAATTACAGGAAGACCAGTGTATCAGGCGTTGCCTAGCGCGGGCGGGAGTGATAACAATAGTATTTGGTTCAGCTGCACGAGATTTGACACAACGAGGTTTGACATTCACTTATGGTACAATGTATGCAACACACCCTGAGGAAACAAGGTTGGCAGTGGTATTAATGATAGCGGTGGGGTATTATGCATTACCGAGGGCGGAGGGGGGAAGATTTCCAAAAGCATTGATGAGTGTTATTTGGGAAATGATAGAAAGGAGCGTGACTTTCGCATGGGCACCCGCATATCTGGCGAGAGTTATACAGGGGTTTATGGGCCTGCAGGTGAAAACATAGGATGACACTAGATTGTTCATACCTATTACATTGTTGGGCCTATGAGCACATTGTTTGTGTGTGACCGATAGGCCGACCCATCCAGTCGGGAGAGACAGGCGTGCAGAGGTTGGGATTCAGACGATGGGTCCAGATAGAACAAGAGGCGAGATCCCAGGCCGTGATAGATGACATCGAGTATTATAGGCAGGTATGGGAGATGGTGACGATTGCGGATATTTGTTGGAGACCTTACGGAACTATATGGTGACGGAGCACATAGCTGAGGAGTTGAGGGGTGTAGAGTGATTGAGGTGGATCGCAGGGCACAGGCCAGGTGAGTACAAGAGGATTCCTCTAGATCGCGTGCGGTGACAATTTGGATTTGTTTAGGATATACCTATGGCTTATAGACCATACATGAGGATCGACACCGAGGCAGCATTCTCACCTCCCCGGCCAACACCTCCAGAAGGGCCAGAGGAGATAGCAGCCGATCGCAGGGTAATGGATGCAGGAGCGACAGAGGCCTATAGATTATGGTGGGTAGCAGAGCTGCGAGGTGTACATGATCGTCCTGACATAGCTGTGATTACAGCAGAGAGATCGTCTGCAGGGTTTAGTTCATCAGCTCCAAACGCGGGTGAATGAGACAACGAGATTGTTAGCGGTTGCAGAGTCACGAGTGGAGAGACTAGAGGCAAGATTCCTCCACGCAAGAGGATGTATTCGTATGTTACAGGAGATGTTGGCGGATCAGTGGGAGGAACCAATAGCAGTGGCACCTTTAAGGATGGAGAGGCCAAGTGAGTGGCATCGACGATCACGATCACCACCTAATTCGGGAGGAGGCGCAAGGGTCTAAGTGAATTTCATAAGAGTATAAAAATAAATAAGGATGCCAACCTGCGTGTCGATGATAGAGAAGATGTATTTGTTTAACATCTAAATAAAACTAAATATGTATGTTGATTTGAGTTATGATAATAATAAGAATGGTTGTGTTTTGAATGTTTTATGTTGTTTTGAAAAAAGGATAAAGATGAATGTTGTCAAAATAGAAATACACAAAACTATTTATTTACAACACACGATAGGTTATGATAGGGGATGGTCGAGCTAACCTTGGGAAATACCCCATGTCTCCAAAGTGCTGCCTACATAGCCCATTGCACAAAGCAAGGAGGAGGGCCTCGGACGATGTAGTTCTCCTTATGACCAGGAGAGGTGAATTCGAGCAATTTGGTTATAGTTAGGCAATTTGTTGGCTGGTAAAAATATTGATATTGGTAGGGTAACGTTATTGGTGTTGGTAAGGGACTGGCGATGTTGGTGTAGGTATAGGTGAAATGAAAGTTAGCTTACCCAAGTAGTAGGGAATCGTGTCCTAATTAAGGTCAACACACAATCCTAGAGTCGAGTAAAAGAGGAAAAATTGTCCCATAGTTGAGAAGAGCTAAACAAACCACATATTAACATAGGATGGGCTTGAATCCCTAGGTGCCTTGCATAGGTGAGAAGTCGATAGGTGAAAAGAGTCGTATAATCACAATATATCGGATATACGTCACGTCCCTTGAGTTTTGTTGCGTAGACGAATGGTGAGGCGAGGTGGCTGGTATAGCTGGGGTGCAGAGAGCTTATTATAAGGTGATTATTCTGACGAAAGAAAACCAAACCTAAATAGACAAGTCCATGACTCAAAAGTGCTTTGGAATACTGCTTTTTATTTTTCTGGATATAGACTGATCGATGTGGGAAGTCCATAGGGGATATGCATTTTGTTGTACTTGAGGTCTTCACGAAGCTGATCAATGCGAGAAGCTTCTGATAAAGGCTGACTTTGTATAGCTGTCCTTCAAGGGAGCAGTCTATTTATAGTAGCAGATGCGGTTTTTGTGTATAGTTGTCCTTCGAGGGAGCAGTCTATTTATAATAGTAGAAGTGGCTTTGCACATAGCTATCCTTCGAGGGAGCAGTCTATTTATAACTTTAGAGGTCTAGATGTCCGTTTGGCATGAAGCATCTAGTTTTGTAGGAAGTTTGACTCAAGAATATCCCATAAGTGTACAATTGAGAACATGTTATTTTGATACTTTTAAGTCATGGACCAGACTAAAAAGGGGAAGGCATCTTTAAGAGGAGGTAATGACCAAACCACGTGAGCTTGATTCTATTTTGAGATGCATGGAACAAAAATGTATGAGGTAGTAAATGAGCTCAAGGGATGAGCACAAGGTAGATAAGAAGTGATGTAACACTAAATTCAACAGTAGAATGGTCGGATATGCAAGGCATTAAGGGGTTTAGGCTCAGGTTTACCATTAAGTGAAGCTAAACGGTAAGTGCCTGATCTATAAGTATGAGTGATAATGTAGGGCCCAATCCAATTAGGAGAAAAAATTTCACGTTTGCTCTTTTCTAGTTTGGTTACATGCTGATTCTCTTTGAGGAAAAGATCACCAACCTTAAAGGTACGCTCATGAAGTCATTTATCATAAGCACGCTTGATGCGTTTTTGATAGATTTGAAGGTGGTCAAGAGTCAAGACGACGCTCATCAAGAAGCTCCAATTGGGCTAACCGCTTGGCGGAAATCATCATTGGTGAGAATATCCTAAAGAGATATTCTTAGGGAGGGTATTTGTATTTCGAGAGGCAAGACAGCCTCGGTACCATATACCAAAGAGAATGGGGTGGCATTAGTGGAGGTGCGAATGCTAGTCCGATAAGCCCAAAGGGAAAAGGGGATGTGATCAGGCCAATTGCTTCTAGAATCGTTAACAACTTTCATGAGGATTTTGGTTAGGGTTTTATTAGAAGATTCAGCTTGACCATTTGCTTGTGGATAGTAAGGTGATGAGAAGCTAAGTTTGATACCAAAGTTGTCACAAAGGTCTTGTAACAACTTATTTTTGAAAGATTTTCCATTATCTGTTATCAGGCGATGAGGAATGCCAAAACGACAGATAATGTGATGGTTAATGAATTCGATGATTTTTTATTTTTTGGTTGAAATGAGTGGAATGGCTTCCACCCATTTAGTGTAATATTCGGTTGTTGTGATTATCCAACAATGGTGTTGCGAAAGAGGGTGGGTGAATCTCACCGATAAGGTCTAAACCCCATTGTGAGAAAGGCCAAAGATCTCATGCGACCTGTAGCGGATGGCTAGGAGTATGTTGAAGGTTGGCATGTTGTTGACACATAACACAACGCTTAACATATTTACAAAGATTCGTTATTAAGAGTAGGCCAATAATAGCCTAGGAAGGATTCGTTTGGCCACGGCATGCCACTAAAATGTCCACCACAAATACCGTCGTGGACTTGTTGGATGGTATAGGTGACCTCCGCCGATTATACATCGAAGGAGGATGCCATCAAAGCCACGTTTATAGAGGAGTCCCCCCATGACGACATAACAAGAAACACTTTTAAGAAAAGCACGTTTTCTGTTACTAGTAAGGTCAGGTGGGAGAACAGAGGTTGTAAGGTAGTCGTGAAATTGGTGATACCAGGTATCCTGCGAATTAGCAGACACATTATTTATCATACAAACATCCGGGGTTGAGTAAGATGGGGCAAAGAGTTGTTGGACCAAGACGAATATGTCAGAGTCAGTTGGTGAGGTAGGAATTTGCGAGGCTAAGCAAGCCATAGTATCCGCAAATTTGTTAGTGGAGCGGGGAATGGTTTGGATAGAATAATGAGTAAATAAGGTCAAAAGTGAATCCACGTAATGTTTGTACTTTTGAAGTTCCTCATTTTTACATTGGTAGATGCCCATAACTTGATTGACTACTAATTGAGAGTCACCGAAAATATTGATAGATTTGACACCTAAGTGTAACGCAACCTGGAGACCCAAAACAAGGGCCTCATATTCCGCTGTATTATTAGTGCAGGGGAAATCGAGCCGAAATGAAAGAGGCATAGGCTCAGCATCAAGAGGAATGAGAACAACGCCAGCTCCTCCACTGCACTGCATTTGGATCCATCGAAGAAGAGGGTCATTGGATACGACTCCTCACTGAGTGAAAGAGTGGCGATGAGTTCGTCGGGGAAATTAAAATTGGTAAATTGCTCCCCAGGTAAAGGGGCTTCCGCGAGTTGGTCTGCGATAGTTTGTCCTTTGATTGACTTCTGGTGTACAAATTCAAGGTCGAGGTCAGCGAGGAGCATAAGCCATCGGGTGATGCGTTGGTTTAGATGTGGTTTGGCGTACATATACCGAATGGTTCCGCGTTAGTGATGACAAAAGTTTTGTGATTTAGGAGGTAGTGTCGAGTTTGGTGGCTACGAATGATAAGGCTAGGCACAACTTTTCTACATGTGTATACCTAGTCTCGTAATCCACGAGAGTATGACTTATGTAATAAATGGCTTGTTCTCGATGCTCGGAGTCACGATGTGTGAGCATGGCTCCTACAGCATGGTCGGTGGAAGAAAGGTAAAGGTAGAAAGGGCGATCGTCCTGAGGTGGGATAAGCACAGGTGGCTGCAAGAGATAGGCTTTAAGAGCCTCAAAGGCTTGGTGGCACTCTTTGCTCCATTGAAAGGCAATGTCCTTTTTAAGGAGGTGATGGAAAGGTTGACATCGATCCGAGAGTTGGGAGATGAAACGCCGGATAGATTGGAGTTTACCTTGCAAACTACGCAATTGTTTGAGGTTAGTAGGTGGGGGCATTTCTAGGATAGCTTTGACTTTAGCTGGATCGACCTCGATGCCATGCAAAGAGACGATAAAACCAAGAATTTTTCCCAAAAGGACACCAAAGACACATTTCTTTGGTTGAAGATGAACACAATATTGTAACAGGTGATCGAAAATAATGGTTAAAACATCGAGATGTGTACTACGATGTTTAGATTTGCCAAGAAGATCATCGACATAATCCTCAAGGATAGTGTGCATAATGTCATGAAAATGTAATTCATAGCCCGCTGATAGGTCACACCAGCATTCTTAAGGCCAAACGGCATGACACGATAACAGAAGGTTCCCCAAGGAGTTATGAAGGTAGTTTTATGTTGATCGGTCGGGCTACCAAAATTTGATTGTATCCCGAGAAGCCATCCATGAGAGAAAGCATCTCATGGCCCGCAGTGAGATCAACAAGTTGATCAATACTTGGGAGGGGGAAGTCATCCTTCGGGCAAGCGAGGTTAAGGTCTCAAAAATCCGTGCATATCCGAAGTCCCCCAGTTGCTTTAGTAACAGGTACGATGTTAGAAATCCATTGAGGATAGTCAATAGGTAAGATGAAGGAAACAGAAAGGAGTCGTTGAAGCTCTTCTTTGACCAAGAGGGCAATGCGTGGATGCATTTTTCTCAGTTTCTGTTTAACTAGTTTGGAATCGGGTTTCAGGGTAATGTTATGGACAACAATGTCAGGATCTATTCCCGCATGTCGTCAAGATAGACCAAGCGAAAGCTTGGTTGCGGGCACGGAGAAAGGTAGTAAAGGCGGCTTGTTCTGATGCGGTAAGAGATTGTCCGATCTTCACAATGTGAGGATCATCCTTGGTGTGGATGTTGATTTCTATAGTCGACTCATTCAACATGGTTTGAGTTTCGGATGGTAAGGCGCGTTGAATATAAGAGTCATCCGCACCAAGGTAAGTGAGGATGGAGTCGTCATCCTGGCACTCAACAACATTAATTGAAGGTGAATCCTCTTCGATCATGTCTGGATACAGAAGGGGAAGAGAAGATGGGTCCTCATTATCGCGTTGATAAGTGAGAGGACCCAGGAAGATGGTGTTTATGAAAAAAAAAAAAGTTAGGAGGGATAGATTCAGGGTCTATCGATTCTGGGTGATGATGGCAAAATGGGTGATGATGGTTCGGTAGGGGTGACGTTGTCATCTTCCAGGATACAACTGACACGAGGTTTCTTTGGTGTAAGTATTTCAGGAAATCCAAGACCACTACAATCTTTGTGTTTGCGTGTAGTCACGGGAATGATTGTATGTCGGCCTTGTTCATAAAGACCAAAACCAAAACCTTTCCAAGCACAACGAGTCAAGAAGGTGAGAGCGAAACGATGATTTGTCAGGTATTGAAAATCGGATTGGAAGGGAACCACACCAAGGGGAGGTTCAGGGGTAACGGAGGATGCGTCGACACCCCCATACGTTAGGTTGGTGCGGCAATTAGGTGGTCCATAGGAGATTACCTCCCCCACACGACGGTCATAGGTAGGATGCGCATGTAACTGTCCGTACTCCTGTGGGGTATGGAAAGAGATAACATTATATAGGTGATACTCCCCTAGCGTAAGGTGTTGAAAAACATCTACTAATGGGTCTGAGGTTGGGATGTTGTCTCACGGGAAAGGAAGTGGTATTTGCGGTGGCGGTTTCATTGGTTGAAGGTGTAGGTGTGGTTGAGGTGGATGGTAGAGGTGTAGTTGAAGTGGATGGTTGGGTTGGATGAATGGGTGTCTTGACTGGTACAAGCACATCATTAGGGTGATATAACATATTGCAGGTTTTGAAGGGGGGAGGATCAGCTTTTACGGTGTAGGACTTCCCCTCGTACTCAAATTTTATGCATCTATGTAAGGTAGAGGGAACGCATCCCATAGCCCGGATCCAAGGGCGGCCTAACAACATGTTGTATTGGAATTCACCCTCAAGGACATAGAAGAGTTCGGGTAAGGTACGTGGCCCTACATGAATGTTAAGGATCACAGTGCCTAAGGTAGAAGTAATAGCATCGTTGAATGAACGCAGCATGGTGGGGTTGGCACACATGCAGCTAGAGGGGATATTCATTTGTTGAAAGGCTTTGGAAGAGATGATGTTTAGGCTAGCGCCTCCGTCAATCATAACACGATGTACGCGGATGTCCGACATAAGCTGAGATGAAAAGAGCGGGGTCAGGATCTTTTGCACTAAAGTCAACAATTTCGTCTTCAGAGAAACTGACAGGTGAGCGGGCAGTTTCTCCATAGGGGACAGAAGTGGTAGATTGTTTGGTGAGAGAGGAAACGTGGTTGGGTGTGAAGATGGAGGTAACGGGAAGGTTTCATTAGGTAAGACCTCTATACCTTGAAGGATTTCAACAAGCGCTTGGCGATGAGATTCGTCCAGGGCCCGAATGAGATCATATAGTGTCATTTTTACAGGTGATTGGTGAAGTTGTTTGATCATGGTTCGGTGGGCAACTCCATTAGAGACGGGTAGGCAGGTCCACGAATAACCACTTTAGGTGGTGGGGTGATTGGGATGGTGGACGGAGAAAGAGAGGCCGCAGGTGTGCTTTCCTTAACTTTCCCATTGTTTTTCTGCCCTCGAGTAGCAACACTAATCATGTTGATCTCATGAACACGAGAGGAGGAAGACAGTAGGGATAAGTCATGGTCTTCGAGCGGTGGGGTTGTAATAATGATAGATCTTGGTGAGGCGGGGACAGGTGGTATAGGAGAGGGGATTGAAGCTAGAGGTCTCTCCCTTTGTAAGTTGTCTTTCTTAACCTTTCTATCCGAGAGAGGTGACTGATGAAGTATGGCTTTCAAAGCTTTGCATCCCTCTACATCATGTCCTGGTGTGCGGTGGTAAGCGCAGATTTTAGACTCATCATAACCTATAGGTCGAGGTTTAGATGGATCATAGGGTCTAAGTGGGGGTAGGGAAATGGTCGCATTCTCCACCAACATAGCAAGGATTTTGGCGTAAGACCCTTTGAGCGGGTCAAAGTCAGAGGAAGATGAGGCTATTGACTGGGTAGGTTTTGGTAATGACTGGGTATGGTTGATTTGTACGGGTGGTGGCTTAGCCAAGGGGTTTTGATAATTGGATTTAACTACACGTGACTTCTTTGCGCAAAAGTTATGTGTTAGCTGGTCAGATGACGTGGTAGCAAAAAACAACCACGGAGAAAGGGGAGTGACAACAAACAAATCCTTTGATGATGGAGCTTGTTTAGGGTTGATAGGTGGACAGGATACTTGGGGTGACGGTGTTGATATACCCTTGGATCTTTGTATGGGTGTAGAAGGTGTAGGTCATTTTAAAGAAAACGTAGGAGGTATGATGTATTGATGCAAGGTGGAGGGATGAGGTCCCAATATAGAAGGTAGGTGTGACGGCGAGGGTTTTAGTTGTGACAGAGGCATAGATTGGACTTGGGTTTTAGGGGCTCGAGTTTGTCTCGTAGGTGGATGGATGACTTTACTTTTGGATAAATCTAACCGTTTAGGTGGGTGTGTTAGACTGGGTATTGGTGAGGTCCCAAGTGTAGGGGAAGGTTTGGTTAGGTCAATAGAGGTGGATGAGGTATTTGGTAGAGATGAGGGGGGTGAAGATGAGGACATAGGCATTTTAAGCTTTTGTAAACACTTCGGGTATATGGTAGAGGCGTCTGGATCGGTCATCTGCATTTGAGTAGAATATGGTGTACTCAAACATTCCCATAGGACTCGTCTATCTTCTGAGGGGTGACAATCCTCACGTGTGAATAGGAACTTTTGTATGGAAGAAAGGTGGGTTGTGATTCCGGTCCACTGTGGGTGTGATACAGGGGGTAAAGGAGGTACTGTATCAATGGGCGTTAAGAGGTCAACCAGTCGCTGAAAAGATTTAGGCGATGAAGAACTAATAGGTAGGAGGGTATGTTTGAGAGAATCCATCATGATTAAAGAATTTGGTGATGTCGGTTTGAAGGGGTTTCTCGTCTAAGGATGACGAAAAAAGTGGCGAGTCTTCCTCTTGTACAGCAAGAGTGGTAGAAGGAGATGTTTGGGAAATAGATAAGCTAGATAACATCCACTCACAGTCTTGCAGAGATGCGGTGTAAGAAGGCTCCTCTATGAGAAGAGAACTCTGGGTGGTTAATTCCTTTATGGGTAAAGGAACGGCAAGGATTTCGTCTTGTTTTGATGGTGGTGAAGGGGGTTCGGGTTCCTGCGTTAGTGAAGAGGCTTGATTCAGAATTTTCTCGATAGAGGCTTTTGGCTGGGAGTCGAAGACTGCATGGATTTCATGAACACTCTCCTCGGCTAAGATATCTTGGTTTATGTTACTATTAGATGAGTGGTTCGGGAATGGTTTGTTGAAGATTTTCAAATTTCGGTTAGCAGGGCGTTAGGATTATCGAGGGTTATATCCCCTGCATCAACCATTTCCTGCACTATGTTTTTCAACATCTTGTAGTTTTCATGACTGTGTCCCTTCACGCGGTGGAAGTTACAGAAGTCATTTTCTTTGTACCAAGAAGGTATAGCGCGGGTGGAATCAAACCCGGAGTGAGGTTTAATAGGAGGTAAGGTAATAGCTCCTGCCTTGAGCAATTTTTCCAATATCACACCATAAGTTTCTCCCAAGGGAGTGTAATTGATGGGCTCAGCTTTATACTTATAGGTGGTTTTTGGCGGGTATTAGACGGTGCTTGGGATTTGACCATCACCGCATGGACAGCTCCTTTTGATTTCAAAGTAGTCGATGCGTGAGAATTGGTGGTGTTAGGTTTGTTGGTGGAGTCTTGGGTTTGGAAATTGGGGTTTTTGTTGCGCAACCGTAATTTCTCTTCCTCTAAGGCTCGAATCTCTAGTTTTCGAGCCATAGTAAAGGCCTCGTCAAATGTGCGGAAAGTTTGAATTTGGAGGGTAGGAGAAATGTGCTTAGCGTAGGCCCACGTAAAGAGTTCGATAAGTTTGGCCTGAGGCAAGGCATAAGTAAGTTGGTTGATAAGGCCCCGCCATCGTCCAACGAAATCTGCGATAGATTCATCTTCAAATTGTCGGATGGCATAGAGGTCGGTGATAGATACTTTCTTAGCAATGTTAATGGAGAAATGATCCAAGAAAGATTGGGCTAATTGGTTAAAAGAGAAGATTGAGTGCTGGGTTAAAGCACTGTACCACTCCAAGGCGGGTCCTGATAAGGACATGGGAAAGGTGCGGAGTAGTAAGGCATCATCATGAGCAATCAGATAGCAGGCATGTCTAAATGATCACAAATGTTGTTGAGGATCCTCCTTACTATTAAAACAAGTGAATTTTGGTAATTCCCATTGAGGAGGATATGAATGAAGGGGGACAGAAGGATGAATAGGATCCCAACAAACTTTCTCGTATGTCGTGTCGAGGTGCTACACTTCCCAAACAGCGAAGCCTCCAGATTTTGTATTTTGTCCATCATTTGTTTGATTAAATCAGTGGTTGGATGAGATGATGGTGTGGTTGCCGTAAACGGAGGGGGATTGGGCCAAGGGCCACCACTAGACAACGGTGGGGTTAAATGTTGATAAGGTATTGAGGATGAATATGTTGAGGTGACCGAATAGGGATGTCCTATATAAGATGTTGAAGTCACCTGGAAATGTGTGTGGAAATGAAAAGGTGGGCGGAGCTTGAGAAGGAAAGCTTGTGTGAATAGGTGGCAGAGAGCAAGTTATGAAAGGAGCAGTCTGCGAGAGAGACGAGGTAGGAGCAGTTGGCGGTAATGATACGTGGGGCCCCAGATTAACAAAAGGAAAGCCAATCTGTGCCGTAAGAACCTCTGAAGTTACTGAGTTGGGTGACGGGGCTAAGGATGAAGAAGGCAAGGCGGAATTATCAGGTGGAGAGGGAGCTAAATGAGCAGCTATACTAATAGGCATGCCAACAAGGAGTTGACCATCGGGTGTACGGTCAGGGGCATGAGACAAATAGTATTTTACAACGCTAGGATTAGTGTCCAAAAATTTCACAAATTCCTTATCTCCTACAGGGATTTTGGGAACCTCACTGGTGTCCGTAGGATTCCCCATAGGATGTGAAGGGGGTGATTCAGAAAAGGCACGGAGCAGGCATGTGAAACCATGGCTGCAGCTTGTTTCCGAGTGATAACAACCATGGACAAGGGTACACAGCAGGATGTAATCTATCAGGAACAGAAGCAACAACAAAATGTTGGAATTGGTGGGTTGCTGGTTTTGGGAACTGTGAAAGACAGTAACCGATATCGGTCAGGTAACCGATGTCGGTTAGACTATAGCCGACGTCGGTAGGTTAACCGATGTCGGTAGAATAGGACTGGTGTAAGAATCTGTAGGAAGTTGCTGATTTGGGGTTAACAGTGCTTAGTATGCCTACCAAACTATTGTGAAGTGATCACAGAAAACAGTGTATGACAGAGAAACAGAACCAAAAACAAGCAAGATGCACAAGCAAATTAACAGACTAACCCTAGGATTAGTTTTAATCACTTTGGGCTTATGCCTTAGACACAAGATGATGTCAATCCTAAACAGAAGACTTAGGGGAAATGTCAAGTTTGTTTTGGCTTATAAGGTTACCTCAATCGGAGAGAGGAATACCGCGGAAAAAGGGGGATGTTTGAGTTGTTGTGTTAATTATGATGTGATTTGGTATGTGTTGTGAAGTGAAAGTAAGATTAATTTCTTGTCAATACCGTGGATATCACCCCCACATGTATGACCTGTTACTTAATCTACGTTCACTAGAATTGAAAACAACAAGCAAGAATGTGATGCAAGTGTTTTAAACCCAAATCGAAGATGATATTCGATGAAACAAAGAAGATGACTTTCACTAATGCAAAAAAATGTGAAAGCAAGACAAATTCTTTTACCAAAAGATAACAAAATATCTTGTGAATATTTTAGAAGAAGAAAATAGGAAGTGTGCTCCCTATGTGAAAGCAAGCAAGAAACAAAGAAACCCAAAATGGGTCCCACCGGGCGTGCCAAAATGTTTCGCATAGAAATGCTTCCATTCCTGGAATAGAGTTGCTTCTATCCTTTCATTCCTTTGAAAAACAGATAAGGGTTAGGGCTAGGAGGAATACCTATTGAATGTTGAGAGGGTGTGTGCGTACCGTAGAGAGAGATTAGATCGATTGCGAAGAACTCCTTTTTGTCTGGGAAGGACTACCTGTAAGTAAGAATACAAGACCACTAGATTCTAATTAGACAATAAATGAGGGAACTACCTTGGGCCCAGGAAGTATTAAACTTCCTTTCGAAGGTGGTCAGTTCCCCTGCTAATATGAATTAACACAAATTCTAACAAAGAAGCTATTGCCAAATTACAATTTAATTGCCTTGTTAAAACAATAGAGGAAAGGGCTAGTTTTGGTTTTGAATCACAGTGACCGATGCCGGTCACAGTCACCGCACTGACGGTTTCTTCTAACCGATATCGGTAGGGGCAGTGGTTTAGGGGCTTTTAGTGAAGGTTGGCAATAAGGTGGCTATGGTGTTTATAAGGCTGGTAAATGATTGGGGATAGGTAATGGGGTGATGGAGAAGACTCAGAGAGTATGGGGGCTATTCTTGGGGCAATGTAGGGGTAGAGGAATGGCAGTTAGATGGAGGGTGTTACCGGGTAGTAGATCTAAGAATAGACTTGTAATTACTGTGATTCAGAAATCCAAGAAATGTTATTAAAAGAACGTGTAAGACACTACTTACTAGTTCTTGATGAAGATACAGGTTCAAGGACTGTGATAACGAAGGCAGGGCTTAGGTAGGATGATCGGACAATCAAAGATGAGCTATCTTCTCTCCCAATGCTGAGATGAGTGTCACTGGGCTCTGGTTACTCAGTTGCAGTCTTGGGCTTGATGTCCTCCTCTGCAAACTCTTCTCTTTCCTTCACTTGTCTCTGCTCGGCCAAGTGAATTCCCAATCCTTCCAATCAATTCCCCGGTTCCGATCAATGAAAATCCAACCCTTTGTTTTTGGTTGGGGGAGGTCATTTACAGGGAACCGATGGCGGTTACGTAACCGACGGCGGTCGAGTAGGAACCGATATCGGTTCAGTCAAAGTGGGCTATTTTTAGTAAAATAGCCAACTTTCCCTCCTTTTCTCCCGAGGAATTAGTTGTGGGCTTGGTCATGTCATTGTTAGGTTGATTTTGGTGCGGGTGAGGAGTAATTAGTCATGGGTGTGGATGTAGACCAAGTTATAGGTCTTAATTAGGTTAGTTTAAGGTTGGGACTAGGTCATGATGAGGTGGCAAAATGAGGTGGCAGGTTTGAGATGTGGATTTATTAATTATAAGGTAATTAATAAATAATTGTGTAAGGTTTAGGTGATGAGGCTATGTTGTGAAATGAGATGCGGGGCACGGGGGTCGTAAGACACAAATTTGGTGTCTAGACTTTACCCCCACTCCATGGGTGTCGCCACAATGTGATGGATTCCAAGTTAGGTCATCTGGAAGAAAACATGAAATTTGAGAGGGATTTCAAGTTAGGTCATCTGGAATCAAGCACAAAATATAGACTAACTTCTTAAGTTAGGTCGTCTAGGAAAAGTGATGAATGCAATCTCCCAAGTTAGGTCATCTGGGAGGTTGCGCATAAATCCCAAGTTAGGTCATTAGGGAGGAAAATTGTGTTGAACTCGTATTGATTGAATGATCTCTATTTTTAAGAAATTTGAAACGTGTCAATTGATTGATTGCTTGATTGGTCGATTGTTTGATTAGTTACTCATGGAGAGATTTTACACTAGTTGCCCCCAAGTTAAGTCATTAGGGGAAATAGATATAAATTTGTGAAATTTTGCGTGAAAATATTTTTAGTAGCTTTTTGTACCCAAGTTAGGTCATTAGGGGAAATGATGAAATATTGTATAGAAGAATTGCATGCTTTTGCCCCATTAGGTAGTTAGGGGAATTAAAGGTGGATTGTCACACGTGAATTCGTAAAATGTTTGAAAAATGGTGAATTGGTAATGTTGATTGATCACGAGTAATATAAAGGGAATATAGGATGACCCCAATGATATGCCTCCCCTTTCGGTGAAATGGGAAGTGATAAAAAGAACAAACACTAAGCCAAAAGTAAGCACAAGATAGATAGGAAATGGTAAAATCACCAAAATGTGTATAAATCGAATTAAATCCATAGTCAAATAGAGATAATGCATGTATAATGTGTTCAGTATAGTGGTGGGTGGAATTCTAAAAAGAACGCCACAAATGGGGTGTAAATTAGAGTAGAAATGCTCAAGATATGACAAAAATGGTGTATTGTGTATTAGTTATGGTAATAAGCACGAAATAATGACTATAGTAAAGTAGGTGATGAAAAAGTAACTATAAATAGTAATGTGAAAAAATGTTTAGTTACTTCATTTTTTATTATATGCGATTGTGAGCGTGTGAACAAGTTTAGTGACAATGCGGTAAGTGAGAGCACCGTATCCTAGTCGGTTTGAGAGGGTGGTGATCATTGTAGCGTCGTGTATGAGCATGGAATTGGTAAGTGCCTTGATTTTTGTAAAATGCATTGTGTAGTAGTCATTTGTATTGAATTTTTGAAAATTTGAAATTTTTTATTTTCTCGACGTTAGGGACCCTGGACAAGAACAATGAGGGCGTTAGTGACCCTTAGGACATGAGAGCCCAGAATCGGGCGTTGTTGTCCTACTCCTAGGCACCCCGATCCCCGCATCCGGGTGCTCTAGTCCTAATGTGTGCATTGGATGGATAATTTTGAAGAACATGTTTCTAGTATGATAAATGGGTGTATGTTGCGTTCATTGTTATTGTGGTGGTGTGTAGAGGGATATCCACTCGAGGGAGTTCCATGGTGGGTGATATATGAGTACGTTACTTGGATTGGGTATACCAGATGATGATTGGGATGTAATGGATTGTTCTGACATGCAGCACATAGCATGGATGGGGTATGTACCCCATAATATGCCCATGTTGACTGCACTATGCGAGAGATGGTGCGCAGATACATGCACATTTTGGTTTCCTATGGGAGAGATGACTGTTACACTAGAGGATGTATATCACATATTGTGATTGATGCTTGTAGGGAAGAGATTATGGGTTATGATAGTGGAGGATATGGAGTGGTAGATGCGAGCCATGAGATGGTATTTTTTTGGGACTCAAGTGCCTACCGAGGCCCATATTAGTTTAGATGTTATTTTACGATCTGGTGTTCCATGCTTGTGGAAGTTCATAGCGGTTGTGATTACATCATGTATAGTCATGGAGGGAGGAGGTGTAGGCATCTTATATAATATGCATGACATATGTCAGTGGATAGAGGAGGAGGGTACTAGATATGCGTGGGCATGGTGTGTATTGGCCCACCTATATAGAGATCTATATTGATTTATGCATGAGGATCATGGTGGAGGGATAGCAGCCACCACACTATTGCATGTATGGGCATATGAGCACATAACCATATTGATACCAATTCGAGGTGTAAAAGGAGTTTGATATTAGTCATAGATATATGCGTGATGGTGGGTTGACATTCGTCGTAGAAAAGATGGACACAGAGATACTTATAGGGCACTGATAAATAGGATGGGGCCTAAGGCAGTTATATGGAGGCCATACCATGACTTGGGAGATGGCTCAAGGATGTTACATAGTTTCTATGTATTCAGAGGACTATGTGGTTATAGGACCTCTTTCCAGGTGTGGGGATATTTTTCAGGGAGATAGAGTATCACGTCAATTTGGCATGGCTCAAGATGTGCCCCTAGAGCCATATATATGGCTGCAAGCTATTAGATCACCGAGGAGGGTCGAAGCTAATATAAGACCCACAATAGATAATTTAGTACTATTGGGGCGGATCGAGGTAGATTCGTCGATAGAGGTTATGAATGGAGATGATGTAGGTTTCACCGAGGAGTACCGTATTTAGTGGATAACACATCGATGGGTATTGTTATACCCATTATTCGCAGGTCCAATGGAGTTACCACATGGAGGAGAAGGAGAGGGAGTAGGACATTCCCCCATCCCATATCAGCGATCATAGCTAAGTGTAAGTATTGGTGTATACGCATTGTGCATTTCATGGGTTACTTATATGGTTTTGTATGGTTGTCTAATGCGTTGTAATTTGTGTTTGTAGGTGATGCGTATTAGACATTGATTGTGGACACATCCATCTCGCACATTGACACGGAATGTGTCGACTAATGTGTTTGGTGGAGGTACACTTGAGCGCATGGATGATATAACAAGAAAGCATTCCCTTTATTTGAGCCAGTAGTTATAGTAGTTACAAAATGTACGGTGTTGCTAGGTGAGAGGGACGAGGCAAACAAGGAGAATCGATGAGCCAGGGATGAAGTATGTAGTGGTCCTTTAGCCCAGGACGTGTTAACACAAAGATGTGGATTTGTAGTTTCAACTCTCGAAAGCGTAATATATATATTACCTTATTACATAGGCAGTCGAGCGATATTGGGGCCACAATCATCGCCGTCGTATTGGTGGAGAGGTATCTAGTTCTAGGAATCTTGGCACACTACCCTAGAGGAATAGTGATGATGAGGCATGATTTTTAGCACTATATATAATGTGGGGGGTTTCCCCCAGTGATGAGACATGTTTTATGATGGTGATTGTACTTGTTATGCATTTACGAGACACATGTTTTTGATAAACCTAAGTTGCAGTGTTTTAATGTCACAATGTTATCAATGGTGTATGATTCTATGGTTATTGACCTAGTATATGTAATATGTTGTTCATGTTTTATTAATGTAGATTCGCATTATGATGTTAGTAGTGGTAGAAAAATGTGTATGGTGAATGATGACAATATATATAACCAATGTAATGTGATTGATGAAATTTTTATTGAATAAAATGTGTAGCACATAGTTAATGTAATGATTATAGTAGAATAGATGTGAAAAAATAAAAATGTATTATAGTAACATGAATGTACCGTAATGAATGTGTGAGAATGTAATGTAGTCATAGCAGGATAGGTTAATGAAAATAGGAGGGGGTAGATTAATGATGCCCCTAGCATGTGAATGAATAAGCTCATTTAGTTAAGACCCTCAAAGAATATCAAGTATGAGTCATGTGTAAGAAAGAGTGCGTCATCGAAATGATTGAGTGTACTAGATTAAATGATAGATTACATGATGAATTCTTAGAACAAATCCCTCAACATTCATGTAAGAACCATAAGAACACAAGTGCATCATCGGGTGGTAAGGTGATAACAATCACCTACCAAAGACCAAGGCAGCGTGAAGTGGTGGAAGCATGTGGAATGGATGCAACATGAGTGTATGAACCAAACTGAATATTATATTAAATAGACACGGATATGCAGAGGGTGAAGGAGCCCATGTGATCAAGTAGCATAAATCGGTAGATAGCATGAATGTGATGGATGTAATGGATGCAATGAATGTGATGGTGGTGGTAGTGGATGAGGTGGAGAACGCGCATGGGATGGTGATGAGTGACCTATAAACTGAGCACCTGATGGAGTAGGCCTCTACTGACATGGGAGAGGAGACATGGACCACTCATGAGAGCCAAATGAGATAACACATGTATCCTCTAGTTGTTGTAATCGATCATGAAGGGTGAGACAATCATTGTCCCTATGGCCATTTATACAATGATAATTACAATAAGGTTGGTCATGATGATGTTGTAAGTGGTGTTATTGATGATGTTGGTTGGAGGGTAAGTGAATTAATCACTCATTAAGTAACACACGCAGCACATCATGTGGTCGAGTGTGAGGAGAGAAATGTAGAGGCTCACGAGACCGAGTCGAAGTGGTAGGAGTAGTAGCTTGTTGTGGATCTAGAGAAGAAGTAAGCTTTGGTGGTGGAGTGGGTTGAGTGTTTTTGTTTTTATATGAGGCAAAGGTGGAGATTTTTTTCGATTCTCAATATGAGGTGTAGGCGGAATACTAGATGAAGCAATGGCTAGAGAAATATGGGTAGGATCTATGTCGTGTGATGATAGAAGATATTTTTTTAGGTCAATAACTTTATAACATAGGAGAATGAATGACTCACATGTATCATATTATAATATTTTCTTGAGTGGAGGAACTAGGCCACGATAAAAAAATTATTTTTCTAAGTCAATAGGTTAGAATACTAGCTGATGCATACAAGCATTGAATCACAAGATATAATCCTTAATAGGTTCAGAGGATCCCGATGTAAAGTAGGTTTACAAATCATAAGTGACTCTAGGGCCATTATTGATGATAAAGTGATGAAGGAAAGCGTCCTCCATGTCATAGAAAGTACTAATGGACCCAAAGGGGAGATGAGTGTACCATTGTAATGCCTCGTCAACAAGACTATATTGAAAGGCCTTAAGTAATAATCTATCATTGGAATAAGAGGCCATAAGTGAGCGGTAATGGAGAAGATGAGCATGAGGGTCACCAGTACCATCAAAACATGTGAAAGTAGGCATGAAAAAATCTTGAGGAAATGCAGAGTTATGAATCTTTTTAGGGACCGGATTACCATGTAATGAATTATTGTCAATAGAAGCATAATAAGCCCTACTTTCTAAAGTGAGGGAGTGAACTTGATATTGGAGCTGACCTACTACATGCATGAGAGAGATGATGTCATGTGAAGGAATGGTGGAAGACAAAAACAAAGTATTAAGCAGTTGTAGTTTTCCATTATGGGTAATCATAGGAATATCAAGAGGTGACAAGGAAGATTCTGATGCTAAGGGCACACTAGGAGTAGGTGCCGAGGAATCTATAGGAGGTGAGATAGATGAAGTAGCTATAGCTATGGTGGGACTATCATCAGAAATAACCTTGATAGATGAAGTGACCAATGGAGACACATCTATAGGAGAGGATGGACTAAGAGTTACAGATGATGTAATAAGAGGTGAAGAAGAAGTGATAAATGGTAGTGACTCAGGCATAGTAGTAGATGCAATATCAAGAGAAGGTAACAATGGAGCAGGAGAGTCACATTTAGCAAGTGTAGAAAGAAGGAGAACCATGACTATCATCTACCTCACTAGTATCGGATAGAGTGCAGAAGTGATAACGTTGCTAAAGAGGTTATCAATAGGATCGTCAACATAATGTGAAGGAACATGAAAACTAGTAAGAGATGTAGTAGGGAAGCAATTTCAGAAATGGTAGAATCATGAGAAGAAACTATATCAGTGGCTAGAGTGATAGAAGAATCAATGTGGACTTGTGAATGATTGTCAATACCTAGCAAGTAATCAATAAGGGAATCATCTAAAGTTTCTTGTGAAAGATCAAAAGGAGGATCATAAGTGACTGTATGGCATGGTGTACAATGAGTAAATGTGATAGGATCCTCAACAATGCTAATTCCTATAGGATAATCTGCAAAAATAGTAGGCACATGTTGTTGGCCATCTAAGAGTTGTTGTTGAATATGATCGGGTGTAGCAAGCGGAACACTATATAGAGCTTTGAGCTTAGCTATGGCAGCCTCATCATAAATAGGGTTAACACTAAAGTGAGACATGATGGGTGAAGAATATGAGTGATCTTTAGCCATTAGGGTTTGATTGGATCCTAGGGAAAACTATTTGAAAATACGGGTTCACCAAAATGATTAACTAAAATAAAGAAATGATATCTATTTATAGTTAATCTAAGCAAGATACATCAATGTAATAACTGATATAAACTAAAATAATGATGCTAAATAATTCTATTTAATATTTAAATGAAATGAAATAATTGAAATAAGAGGGATAAGGTACTAACTCGAATATAACTTACCTCACAAAGTCTTTGGCTCAAACAGCAGTGATGTGCGGATGATACGAGAATATGAAAATGTTACCCTAAGAAGTGCAAAAACTCAAGATCTAGCTAGATTGGGGCACTGTGAGAGTATTGGGGTGCCTATGGGCACCCTGGTCTATATTATGGGCATTATGGTTCTGCTAAAAGCTCAAGATTTGAATCTTGGAGTGTCGCAGGTCTTTGCAATGATTTTATCCTTTTCGCGTGGTTTTCGTAATATCTTTGCTTATGTCATCATGGATATGATGTGAATATATACCTACAAAACCCTATTCAAAGCATCAAATTCCTAAAAAGAAAAAATGCATATGAATAGGTTAGACTGACCTTAGTTGCTACAATGGTGTACTTATAACTAAGTGTTGCACTACATTCCGCACCTAATGTAGTTATGTGTGCTTTTGTGTAATTTTCTTCCTAGGATTGTAGTCATTTTTGCACCCACCAAGAACAACGGAACCTCATGCGCACTGCCTATCACCCAAATGCGGGCACTCTGGCGCCGACTCGAGGCATGCGAGAGGGAGCCGAGTCTCTCTTTTATGTGAGTTCAGTGGAAGGCATGCTTCATGATCTTGACTTAATGATTTAAAAGAAATGAAAAATCTATAGAGCTTAGAACAACTTCTATACCACTTCAAGCATTACAAAAGAAAAGCACGCAATGCAATTAATAGACTTAGGAAGTTGTAAATCCACAAATAGACTCAACATTCAAGTAAGGTTCATGATTATACAAGAACAAAATCACAATAGAAATATGCAAGTAATACAAAAAGGATCTTAATACAATTATCATGGTAACCTTATCATATTCATTCATAGCATTACTTATAAAACATCACAGAAGGGAGACCGTAGTCATGCACCATATCTAGATCCATACATGTATGCTCACAAAACAAAGTTTTCATTCCCCATTCCCTCATTACATTCTTCCTATAATCATCTATCCATTTTATCCCATAGTTCTCGCAGAATACTCAGAGAGCTCCGCTACCTCACTTTTTGTCCCTTTCTTTGCTAAGGGCATGCATATATATAGGCATCCGATCTCCAACAAAACTCCTCTCAGTAACCTCGGATCCGGCCCCAAGGGTCAAGGTGTGGGTCGCCCTGTGCACATGCCTCTCCATATCATGATTAGCTTTTGGATATTCTTATCGTAAGGTATATTCCTTCCAGAGACCTTGTTGCTGTGTTGGAACCTTATCCAAGCGGAACACGTTCTTCATGTGTTCTATCCTAAAGGCCAAAAACAGCTAAGTCCTGAATTGTGCTTTGCGTACATGTGTCCTTGGTTCTCCAAGAACCCTTTTTGAATCCTTCCTTGCATGCCTTAACCTATGCGCTTCCTCCGGTCGTGCCCACCTACGCGCCTTTAAGATTGGAAGCTACAATAGGGTCCCAACATTACCCCACACTTCACCTATTCTCTTCCCTCGAGAACCTTTTCAAAGAATGCAGTAAAAAATGCAAGGCCTTTCCTTAGAAAAGAATGGAGGGAAAGAATAAAGAATGGGGGAGAGAAAGAATAGAAGGAAAACTGCCTAAAGAAGAAGGTGGGAAAAATTTTTCCGCAAGTCGGCCTCCAGTGTATTCCAAGTGCTAACTTCATCCTATGCTCTTGTGTAGAGGTCACCAACTAATGTGCTCACCTCGTCGAAGGTTAACCCTTCCCCTTTTGTGTTAATGGTCTCCACCACAATCTCCAGTTCCTTAGCATGATCTTCCAAGGCATCCATCTTCCTCGTAATGACCTTGTAGAGATCTTTTAGCTGGGTTTTGATTGAGACTCGCAGATCTCAATAGCTTCAGAATTCCTTTCCACTTCGGCTAGGATATTTTCTCACTCAGCTCTATTGCCCTTATTCTTTTCCCTGAAGTCCTTCAACTCGGCCTCATCGTTGCTGGCAAGCAGCATGCTTGTCACCTTGTCTTGGTCCACGTAATGGTCATATGTGACCCCAGTGGTTTGTGTAGCTATTTTTACATCGGCAAGCACCTTGTTGTATTCAGCTATGAGCACGATGACTTTCAGCTTGTCCTCCTGCTCTAAGCATGCAGCTACATCCTCTACCGACTCCAAGGCCAAAGGTTTCCTTTCCATAGTGAGGATCCGAGTCAAGTCCTCTAGACATTCTAGGGAGGATCCATACTTCTCTAAGGGGAGTGTTGAGGTCCTGGGTGCTTCATGATGATATCCTGGGAGATGAGCTCCACCTTCTTGGAAACTTCGTGCACTTTAGCTTTCTCCTCTGGTAATTCTCGCTGTAGTTGAGCACTAATCATCTTTTTAAGGCTAAGTTCCTTTGTTAGCTTTAACTACTTCTTCCTTCCTCTTCTCCAACAGGTCCTCCAAGACTTTAACACTGTCATTTTTATAGAAGATCCTAGCCTCAATTTCCACAGAGACTTTATTGATCGCATTTCACACTTGTCCATCCGATAGATGTTGCGTGTTTATAATGGGGTTGTCCCCCTTTCCCTCATACAACACTAGTACAGCTCCTTGGTTAACCTCAAACGTTGGCTCATCAAGGTGGGAGTCGAATGCCCATGATAGCATCTTCCTTGTGCATGGGTATCCACCCTCATGATCAAAGGACTTCATGGTTGTGAGCTCCTCGGTGGGCACAGACTGAAACGAGCATGAAAAACTTTGTTGGGGTCATCAACATATCCCATCATTATTCTTCCCCCTTCCGTGCATTTACTTCCCATGCGCACACCCTTGGGAATAGTTACTGAAAGAGTTGGGCCTTTTGTGCTACCCACACTCTTCTCCCTTTTCTCTTCCTTGAATTCACCGAGCATGAGCTCGCGCTGCACTCCAACTCCTTGTCGACCAAGGTATTAATTATCTTCTCCGCCTCCCTTGTCACTTTCTCATTCACCTCCTCCTGAGTGAGCTTGGGCATATCTGGCTCCTTGGTACTTTCCCCCTCACTCCTTTCTTCACTCCACGTGCCTTCCTCCCCTTGGGTGCCCTTCCTCCTTACAAAGATGAAAGCATCATTTGTATATTTTGCTCCCTCTTCCCCTGAATCGTGGACATTAATCAGCTCCTGATCCACCTCCAACTCTTCCTCTTCATCATCATCCTTTTCACCTATATAGGAATTTGGGTCATCTGTATCTTCAGACTCTGGTTCTTCCATCCCCTTTTCTTCTTCCTCTGCTGAAAACTCGGAGTCGGGGATGTGGTTTACTCTTCATCCGGGAGCTCCTCGGGGATGGTGGCCCATGCAAGTTCTCGGGGTCTTCTCCCGACCACCATTCTCTTCTTCTTCTACAGACGTGAGGTACTTGACCCCATGGTATATACGTTACGCTTCTTCACCACCCTTTGTTCCTCTTTCTCTTCCCTCTCCTTATGCTTTGGTGCGACTTCCTTCTTCCAATAGGGTCGCTGGAATGGATATCTCATTCTCCCCATATACGCCCTTTTCAAACTTTGGCCTTATGCACGTAAATCCTCACAAAATTTCTCCCAAAGCAATAGGTAAGGTCAATCACTTTACAATATGCACATCCTACAACACGTACCGTTCAACGTACGCGTGCTTCTCTGGGTAGACCAGCTTCTTTCTCATTTCCCTATGCTCTCTGTCAAGGGTGGACAACTCTAGATTTAATTTCTTTGATTCCTTGTATCTGTTTACCCCTACTTGGAAAAATTGGGCAGTAAAAGAGAATGGGAGTTTGCACCATGGGCTCTAACTTCCATCCACCAAAATGAACCTGCCAATGCAGAAGTGTTGGTAGACCGTGAACTCTGCTTCTCCTTCGGTCACCACGGGAGTTGTTCAGGGATCTGCCATTCAGCCCTGAATGCGTTCCTAAGGCACTTATACCATTTGTCTAAGCACACCTTGTGTACCCCTATCATTGATTCACATGTGTATTTCTGAAATCTCTCCACAGGCGAGGGATCTTTAGCAGGGTACTCCCACATGAACTTGTCAGATGCATCCGGCACCCGATTTCTGAGAACACAATTGTCAATAGAATGTTTCCAAATAGGATCTTTCCTCCCTTCTCCACGCTGCTTATGATTTCATCTACTATGTATTGGGAGATGTTGTATATAGTGCCTTCCAGAACTTCCTGCAAACATTCAACCAGGGCTTGCTCACCTGGTCCACCTCTCTTGTCCATTCAGCTTGGAGACAAGGTGTGCGGCCATCTTCATCACCGGATCACTGATATCCAAGACGTCATAGTACCTTGATCCCTTCTTCAATTCTTGGGATGCTATGGTTTCTTTAATTGCCTCCTCATCCAGAGGTCATCTATGAGCACGTCCCCTTTACAGTTTAGGCTTGCTTGAAGTGTGAAATTAGTTGGGGAGTTATGCACATTTTGTGCCTGCGAAGCAAAAGAAGTCTTCGTGTATGCGCGTCATCAACCATTGGTACAAGCGCTTGGGCTTCCCGAAATATGGAAACTCAAAAAGTTAGAGAAGCCCTACCTTCTCCATTTTCACCTTGACCACGTCGTTGTAGATTGGCAACCCGTCAGGTGTTTGTTTATTTGTGGGGCGCACCAGCTCCAGCGCCATTTCCTTCACGATTGTGCTTGACCGGTGATTGTAGTCGATCACGGTCATCTGTCTTATGTGGGACTCCCACTCTTACCCTAGAAAAACCCCATCCGGGTATTGCATTTCTGAGTACCATTCCTCATTTGTATCCATGGGTATTTCTTCTTGTTTCTTCTTTCCTTTTCCTTTACCCTTTCCCTTCTTGGATTGTTCTACAGGTTTACCTACTGGTTTTGTGGCCATCATTGCACCCTTTTCTTTCATTCCCAGGTTATCTTGCGAGTTGTTTGAACGTTTCCTTGTGCACCCTGTGCCCTAGAACACAAACCCTAATCTCTGATTTTCTCCTTTGATCACGGTGCTTCTTCACAATGTTCCTCACACCCATGAATCACTTCTACTCTAGTTTGTAGATCTAACGGACCGATTGCACTTAAGTTTTTGGGATTTTCCTTTACACGAGTCAGTTCTCGAAACCCTAGCTCTTGAAATAAAATCACTCTTCTTGTGTTTGCAAAGTAAAATAATGAACTACCCATTCTTGTATTTATAGCTTTTCCCACTTTTACGCATTTAAGGCTAGGCTACCTACCATCGTATGATAATGTTTAATGTGGTGTTCTCAAACAACACCCAACTTTAGTGCTTCTCCTTATGCGCCCAATCCTTGCGTGAAAAATTTTCCACCCACGCCCAATCCTTGTGCAAAAATGTTTCCACCCGCACCCAATCCTTGTGTGAAAACTTTTCCAACCTTCTGGCATGCAAACAATCCATCTTGACAGACTCTTGCACACATGTTACTAGTGCCAAAGGCACCTCTTCCATCCTCATGATTCTTGCTTTCGCCTACCTCATGTTTTTGCACTTTTTCTCCTTTGTACGTGGATTTCCAATGTAACCTTATTTTTCCACCGACCCAAATCCTCCTAGCAGAATAACTCCAAGTTTCTCTTCATCATCTCACCCCACACTAAAATGATGCACGGTCCTCTGCGCATTCATAAGTCAAAAATTAATAAGGTTACTTTGGAACCTTAGGTGGAAAACAAAATAACAACGCGAAAGGGAAATACAAGAAAGGAAAATCATAAAAGGAAATTCTAAACTAACTGGTAAAACTACCTTATTTACAAACACCAAGAAGCATTATTTATAGTAGGGCTTCAGCCTACTCCCATTGAAGTGTCCAGGTAATTTTGTTCCATCCAGTGCTTGTAACTGGCACGCGCCTAAATCAAGGATGTATGAAATTACATAAGGACCCAACCAATGCACCTTCAACTTTCTAGGATGGCGTAGAAATTTTGAATCATATAGCAATACCATCTGGCCAACCTCAAACTATTTGTTCTTAATATAGCAGTCATGCCATGCCTTTTGCTTTTCCTTCTCCGTTTTTGGCTCCATCTTGCTAGTGAGCGCCTTTCATCCAACTTTATCAATTCATATATTCTTTCTTCCAGTGCTTTCTCATCATCCAACCCTCCTACGCACGCTATAAGCAGAGATGGTAGCATGAATTCGACCGGTAAAAATACTTCCACGCCGAACACCAATTGAAATGGTGTGGCCTTGTTTAATATTTTATACATTGTTCTTGTATGCCCAAAGAACTATTGATACCTTGTCATCCCAATCCTGCCTACCCACATCACATATCTTAGTCAATGTGTGACTAAGGATTTTGTTGAATGCCTCTGCAGTCCCATTTACCTGAGGGTGATAAGGGGTAGTCTTGTGATGGGCTACCATGAATTCTGCCAATAGAATCCTGATGGTTTCATTTAAAAAGTGAGTGCCCCTAACACTTGCTAAATTTAATGGGCACCCATACCTGCTGATAATGTTTTCCCACAAAAATCTAGTAGTCGTGGCTGTGGTGCAATCCTTAGTGGGCGTGGCCTCTGCCCACCTTGTCAGATAATTAGTACACGTAATGATATACCATGAGTTAGTCCTTCGCGCAGCTGGTGAGATTGGTCTGAAAAAATCTATTACCCATTTCTCAAAAGGTTCCGTGCTGGCGATGGGGCACAAGGGCATCACATCCCTTCTCCCTGGTTTTCCAATGCACTCGGCATTGGTCACAGGCCTTGCAAAACTCAATTCAATCTTAGTGAATCATCTCCCACCATAGTCGGTGACTAGGATCTTGCATGTGGTTACATTCCCCACATAGTGTCCTCTAGCAATCCCACCATGGGCTTCTTCTATTATGGCCACACATTCATGTTCTAATACACACCGGCACAAAACCTCATCATGGCCCATTTTATACAAATCCCCATTGATCAACATGAAGGGCGTGGCACGTATGGCTAACCTTTTCCTTTCTAGTGCATTCATCCCTTCAGGCACCACACCTTCCTTGAGAAAAATAGCAATGTCTTCTAACTCCAAGGGCACGCACCGCAACCTGAATAGTTACACGTCCGGCATGGTTTCCTCAATACTTTGCGCATCCTCTCCCGAATCAATCCTTGATAAATGATCCAGCCCACAATTGTTCTTTCCTAGTTTTACCACCACTTTGAATTCAAATTCCTGAAATAAAAGTACCCAACGACATATGCGCCCTTACAACACTGCTTTGTTTACTAGATACTTCAAGGCCATATGGTCATTATAGAATATGAAGGGAGTCACTAGCAGATATTTTCTAAATTTGTGGAGTGCGTAGATCATTGACAATGCCTCATGCTCGGTCGTTGTATAATTCTATTCTACTGGTGTCAACTTTCTACTTGCAAAACACAAGGGATGATCAACAATTCCCTCTCCTGGTTGAGCAAGAACGGATCCCATTGCTGTACTAGAGGCATCCACGTGGACATGGAAAGGTTTATCCCATGATAAGAGACGTAGAATAGGTGCGGTGATAATCCTTTCTTTTAGAGTGTTAAATGCCCTCTGTTGCGCTTCTCCCCACTGAAAGGCACTCTTATGTCTGAGCAATATTTCCAAAGGCATGGTGATCTTGGTGTATCCCTTAATGAAATTTTTGTAGTACCCAGTGTGTCCAAGAAATCCACGCATGGCGCTTTGGCTAGTAGGCTCCCCTAATCCCATAATAACTAAAACTTACGCGGGATCCACCAGTAAGCCCTCTTTATATATGATATGCCCCAACAATGTTCCAAAAGGAGTTACAAAGACACATTTCTCAATGTTGAGGGAAATCCTCAACTGCCGACATCTTTCAAACATCAATATCAAGTTATCACAATGGTCCCTTACCAATCCATACACTGTCCAATCATCCAAATATACTTGAAGGAACTTGTGGATGAAGTCCTTAAATTCTTGTACCACTATGCATGAAAATAAAACGGGTGCATTCCTCAATCCAAAGGGCATGACCGTGTATACAAATCTTCCCCACTCCATGGTGAAAGTTGTATTTTCTTGGTCTTCCTTGGTAATCCTTACTTGGTGATATCCCGAGAATCCATCCGTGAAGGAATAGACCTCGCACCCAGCAACTCCTTCCAAAATATCTTCAGTGAAGGGGGTGGGAAAAGGATCTATGATACAAACAACATTCAATTCCCTATAATCCATGCATATCCTAATCTGCCCATCCTTCTTTATGTTGATCACCATTGGACTTATCCATTCTGATTCCTCCACAGCCTCAATGATACCGGATGCTATCATTTTGTCTAGCTCTTCTTTAACCCTTACGCACATGTTAGGATTCATCCTGTAAGGCCTCTTCCTGACTGGGTGTGCACCATATTTCAACTTTATCCTCATTTCCCCCAATGAATGGTGGACACATTTCAACTCATAGTATCCACGCGGGAATAAATCCTCGACATCGCGTAAGAGATCGATGATCTTTGATACTTCCTTTTCTAACCAATAGTCCCCAATGATAGCTTCCTTGGGCTCCTTCTCTGAGCCGATGTTAACTTTCTTGGTTTTGAGTGGTTCATGATACGCATGCGCACATGCATCCACACTGTCAACTACCTCGTGCATCCCAACCGAATGGTCAACATTTAGGCTCTCCATCTCCTCTCCATCAATAACGTATACCATCTTTCCTTTCTCCTTTTCAGCACACGTGCGCTCGAATTATATGTCTTTTGGTTCCTCCTCTTTGAACCGCGCTTCTAAGCTAGGTCCACCAAGTAAGTTTACTAATCTATCTTCCACCATGGCGCAATCCCCCAGAGTGAGGCACTTGATAGTCTGCAATGCCTCATCAACCGGTTACATGGTACTTCGGTACTCGAATGTGTGAACTAAGTCAGCCACTAATTCCTACCAATTTCCCATTTGGTGGTGAGTTTTAGAATGGATGTACCAAGCGTGCGTGTAACCTTGTAGTGTTGAATACAGATTGTGCACCCAAAGGGAGGGTGGTAACACTTCCGCGCCTTCTCCTAGACCCTATCATATGCCTGGATGTGGGAAGAGGCGGGTCCATTGCCATTGTAATCCTTGATAGCGGTGGGTATATTGCTCTTCGAGAATCAAACAGTGAGCACAATTCTAACTTCACGCCACTCCAACAAATTTTCACTATGCGCAGCCCACCACCTTGTTGTTGTGCCTATCAAAACATAACCCAACATACCTTGTCGCTCATCCTCCCTCCATTGATCTTCCATTTCTCTCAAAATACCTCGGGGTATGCATCCCTAGAATACTTGGTTATTGCCTTTCCTCCCAGTCACCGAACTGTATGTGTCATGGTTACCCTGGTCACCGATCCCTTCAAATGTCACCCAATCATTTCATAAGTCCCATGTGCCTAATTATTGCATGCTATACTGGTAGTATCATTGATAGATTGAGCATCATCAAACTGGATGACTCCTTTTGTAGGGTGGATGGTCTCTGGATCTCTTATGGAGTGCACATATATTCTTTCCAGGACTTCCTCTCCAAGGGGTTCAGTATAGGGAGTGGAATTTCCATCAACAAGTAGTTTAATCACCCTCTCCTCCTTGTTTTCAAAACTTATGTACCCTTTATTAAACCGAAGATCTACATTATTCTTATAGCACCATGGGCACCCAAGTAAAGTTGGGAAATTATCTACCTCGGCAAGCACCAAGACTTCAAAATCCCCAATGAACTTAGTCCCTGAATGGTAATGGTCACATCCTTCAAGACACCTATAGGCATTGCCTTTATCTTATTTTCCATATACAACACATTTGAAGATGGTCAGTAATGCAGGGTTTTCCCATTTGATGCCAGGCATCTAGAGTGAGAACATTAACCTCTATGCTTATGTCAATAAAGATGTTACTAAGTATCCATCCATCCACTACTACGTTCAAGGTGATCTCTTTGTCATAATCAAGGCTGTGAGGTGGGAGTTTTGCATGCGAATATGCCTTTCGTGCTCTTCCCAGCGTGTGGCACCTTTTCTCTCAACCATGCTCCTAATAGGGGAATAATATTCTCTTGCCTCAGTATTTTACACACCTCCTTAACCTCATCCAAGTCATCCTTTGGTGCTTCTACTGGTCTTCTTTGCTCATCTTTTCTAGTTTTCTCTTTTAAGCATTGGATCTCCCCTTGTAAGCTTCGAATTACATCCATGGTTTCCTGGTAGACTTCTTTCTGGTGAGTCTGGGTTTAGATACTTCCCATGTACTACTTCTTCCCTCAAAACTAGAGGTCTCTTCTTAGGCACTTCCCTTGCACGCATGGACTCGCCCTTATTGTTACCATAACAGGCTCTAGTTCTGATTCACGTATTACTCGCGGAGCCATTACGCATCAACCTTCTTAATACTCACCATGGAAGTGCCCTTATCCTTCCGGTACTACTGACTCATATGTTTGTATAACTTTGGGCACTCTTCGTACTTATGTTTTTTCCACACCAGGAGCATTGTAGAAGATCTGGACATTTGTGCTTATAATGGTTTGTGGCTCCACAATTAAAGCATGTTCCACGTGGGAACTCACTTCTTCCCCCACGGTTACCATGGCCATGAAATCCTCCACGAAATCCTCTTCCATGCGCACCTCCATCTCCGTGCTCTTCATACCGACATTCATCTCCTTTAGAACTACTGGTAATGCCAGTCTAGCGCACACCAAGATCAATTACCTCATGAATTTGGTCAATCAATCTACAATCCTTGGTGTCATGTGTGGTTGAGGTACATATCTTGTAATAACAAGACATGTTTTTTCAGATCACGCATTGCAAAAGGGGGCACCTACTTGCATCATGGTCCCCGTGACATATTTCACAATTTACTACTACAGCGCGTACTGCCTTCCGAGTACATATCCCATCATTATCCTTTATGTACCATTCTACGTTACAATTTGTGCACCACATCCCACTACAAGTCTCTAGAACTATGTTGGTAGATAATTTCTCCAACTTCTTAGCCATGGCAGTGATCTGAGCCTCCAAAAATGGGCTAACACCAGTGTCAACACTACCAGCTGCCTCAGTGCACAAAGCGGCTTCTAACACTTCACGCGGGTTCGTGATTTTTTTATGATACAAAGACCTCCTAAAGGGTGTGATCAACCCTCTAAAAAACTAGTGAGCATGTTGGGAAGGGTGGATATCATAAGATAGTTTAGACAATAGAGTTTTAAAACACGCATCATATTCCCGGATGCTCTCTCGCCATTCCATGCTTTGGATTTCATTGAGAGAGCCGATGCTCTTCTATTCAAACTCGTGTATGTGGAATTCCACCAAGAACACGATTCTCGGTGTGGTATAATCCATAATATTCGATGAGGGTCATACTTTCTATACCAACTATGTGCACATCCTTGCAAGGTTGTCACAAATTGACTAGCCTTTCGATCCTGGGTCATGATCCCCTTCGCATGCCATATCAGCTCACACTTATGCACATGCTCTGCGGCATCTTATATCCCACTATAATCTGGTAAGTGTAGAGACATCTCAAAAAGACTTGAGGAGGTGGCTAAGGCCCTTGTCCTCCCGATCCAATCCCTTGGTTTCCTCCTCCACCGGACCCACTAGATCCTGAGCCACCCGCTCCACCACTTCCACCTCATGTGTTAGGTACGGGCGAGTTTCGTCAAGCCAACACTCCTTTTGTTCCACCGAATTGTGTTCCAATAGTTTGTGAACTAGTGCCACTCCCAATCGTATTTCCTCCACCACTTCCTAACACACTTCCAAAACCAGTTGTATATGTGTCTTGTCCAAACATTCCACCAAATACTGGAATAGTGTGTGAAGCCATAAAAGTCCCAAACGAGAAGTATCTTCTGGGTGCCGATCATTGCTTCCCCGATATAAAATGGATCAACTGTACTTTTCCATCATTCAAACAAATCAAGTTCCAAGGTTCAATCACTAGGTGGGGTCAGATGCACGCCAATGACTCTTTTTTCTCTACACGACGGACTCTCATCAGAAGCCGTAAGGTTTTCTCTCCCGCGCTTACCAAGATGGGGTATCATAGAATGTTCGGGTTCAACATCCTCCACGTGAACCTCAACTTCTTTCCACCGTGTCTGGCTCCATAACCCACTTGTAATCCCGCGTTGTCTATTGATCTCCCTTTCACGTGCTTCATTATACTTGATTTGTCTCTCCTCCCTTTCCTTTTCAGTCGTTATATCAGCCATCTTTCCCCAACCTGGCTTCCTCGCCAAGCGCTCAAAGTGGTTTAGTCGGCCATAGAAAATGCCTCTAAACCCATGGTTACCATCAAAATTTTGATTTCCAGGGGGAATAACATGTAGATATGATCCTCTCGGGCTCCCACAAAAACTCAAATTCAGCAAATTACGGACGGGAATACGTGGAAATTACGTATTCAGTGTAAACTAACCAATACTCCCTTCCACCAATGATCTATAGCGGGTCCATGTTAGATCAGCATATTACAAGTTCTCGATACGTTTCTTGGGTACAAGTGTGTGACTTATAACACCACCCCGATCTAGATGTATAAGCCAAGAGCCATTTGAATAACTCTACTGGGAAATAGCAAAAGAAGGTTTCATACAACTCATGATAAAGAGTGTCTTCCACCCATCTTCATGTGTCAAACCTAGGTCCAGTATTGAATCTCTAAGTGAATTCATCCTCCGTGCTTTTAAACCAATCTTCAACACCTTCCAAGGTTATTCTCTCCATCATCACTCTTTGCATAGATCATGATGTATGCCATGTTCCACTACAACTTTGAAAAGAGGTCCTGACAACAAAACCAAGATGTAGTCATTTTTGCACCCACCAAGAACAACAAAACCTCATGCGTGCCATCCTATCATCCAATGGGGTCTGGGTGCTCACCCGAGGTGCACAAGAGGGAGCCGAGTATCTCTTTTATTTGAGTTTAGTGGAAGGCATACTTCATGATCTTGACTTAGTGATTTAAAAGAAATGAAAAAGCTATAGAGCTCAGAACGGCTTCTATACCCCTTCAATCATAACAAAAGTAAAGTGCACAATAGAATTAATAGACTTAGGAAGTTGTAAATCCACAAATAGACTTAACATTCAAGTAAGGTTCATGATTATACAAGAACAAAATCACAATAGAAATATGCAGGTAATACAGAGAAAGGATATTAATACAATTGTCATGGTAACCTTATCATATTCATTCATAGCATTACTTATAAAACATCACAGAAGGGAGACCGTAGTCATGCACCATATCTGGATCCATACATGTATGCTCACAAAACAAAATTTTCATTCCCCATTCCCTCATTACATTCTTCCTATAATCATCTACCCATTTTATCCCATAGTTCTCGCAGTAAATCTGCAGAGCTCCGCTACCTCACTTTTTGTCCCTTTCTTTGCTAAGGGTGTGCATATATATAGGCATTTGATATCTAACAAACTCCTCTACAACCTCAAATCTGGCCCCAAGTGTCAAGGTGTGGGTCACCTCAGGCACATGCCTCTCTATGTCATGATTAGATTTTTGGATCTTCTTATCACTAGGTATATTCCTTCCAAGACACCCTATTGCCGTGCTAGAACCTTATCCAAGCGGAACACGTTCTTCATGTGTTCTATCCTAAACGCTGAAAATGGCTAAGTCCCAAATTATGCTTCGCATGCGTGTGTCCTTGGTTCTCCAAGGAACCCTTTTTGAATCATGTGTGCTTCCTCCGGCCGTGCGTATGCTACGCACCTTTAAGATGGAATCTCTGATAAGGTCCCAACAAGGATTCCTAGCACCAATGACGTAGAAGAAGGGGGAAATAAATAGATGTAAATATGTAAATGGTGGATGAAATAGAAAGAATACAACCCTTTCCCCTTATACTTGTGTGATGCAGATCTAGAAGATGGCAAAATGTAGTCCCTTACCTTAGTAGATAGCTAGCCTTTGATAGATGATAGTCCTCCCATAATGTAGTGAGTATGCTATGTTTATATAGGGATATCTTGTTCAAATTTCAAAACTAATGACCCCACATGATGACTAGTACCTAGGGTAATGAACGGGAAAATGACAAAGACCATCCTCAAATAGATAAATTAGACCCAAGTGTTAGAGGGATCAGGGCACCTAAAATCATGGACCGTGTCACCCATGGGTCCCCAGCAACCTACCCTGGGTACCCTAAGCAAGGACTTGAGATGAAAATCAAGCACATCGTGACACCTAAAACTCCCTAATAGACAACTAAAATTGAACATATAACTGATGACCGTATTTACTAGACAAATGACAACGGAGACCACCTAATTGACAACAAGACTTGGGAATGAGTCATTAGTGAATACTTTTATTACGTGATATCCATATATAAAATAACATACTTGGTGGTATAAATGTAATATTAAGTGGGTGATTTTTTTATTACAACATCCCATACAAAGCCTCCACAAAGGGCTCCTAGACCAACTCTTAACTATACCCCTCTCAGGTATTCCTATAGTTCTATTTTAGACAAGCTAATGGTTGTGCATCTCATCCAAATTCCCCCTATCTGACCCATTAATGACTCGCAACCTAAACCCAAATGGTATTGTGAGGATCACTATTGCAAGTACCACTAAGTCCACAGTCATGATATTGAAAAGTGTTACACCTTCAAATATTGTGTGCGATGTGTATCATAGATCATGGTGACCTTCAATTGGATAACCCTAACACACCTCCTAATCAACCCCTATATGTATTTAAAAAAACATTTCCCCAACCATCTTCCAAAAATAAAACTATTACTTCTACATCCCAAGAAACCAATGCCCACTTGATCAATACTCTAAACCAAGAGCTGACATCATCACTGCACCCGCCATCCCTTTATCTACTACACCCATGTTTTGTCCTATTTCTCCTCCCCTATCTGCAATCTTTTCTACATCCACACCTAATTCAACATCCATCATAAATCCACCTATTATAACCATAACTATCCCACCCACACCTACTTCAATCACATCTACTTCCTCATCCATAGCTGCACTTATTACACCAAGTACATCTAATTCCCCACCCATATTTATCCCGACATCTATCATAACATCTTCCTCACATAGCCCCCCATCTCGTATCCACTTCCATATCCCTAACCACCACCACATCTATGATTGTAACCACTCCCATATCAACAACCAAACCTACTAAGGAAACATCTCCCCTTATATAATCACAAACAATCCCCCATCTCATATCTATCTTCATAACTCCCCCATCAATGCCTCCAAAATATATAGAATCCATGACTTCTTACGATCTTATCAATCCTCTTATCTAAGTATCATCTTCACCTTCAAACCCTATATCTACTAAATATATACCCAAATCATCCAAATATACCTCTAGGGTTCAACCCCTATAGATATCATCATCATTCCTACCAAGGGAAAACCTACGCAACAAAAATAAAAAATACTTGTCATTCCCACTCAAAAGTCTCTCACTCATCCACATAAAAATTTAGAGCTACCTCCTCCTAAACCCCATCACTCTAAGCCATATAATGTCTCATCATCAATCCTATGAGCGCCTCCATCTATTTTGGGGTTGGGCCCTTCATCTAAATCCCTTATCATTAATAAATCATAATCAAGATAACTTATTTCTCTCCTAAATCTAAATAATAATCACAACCATCCACCATTTCTTCCAAGACCAAATCAAAGTCCAAGGAACCCATAAATACCCATAAAATCAAAACACCTCTCTTACCCTCATCTACCATTCCCAAACCTGATTCATCTACAATCCACATAACCTCTTCTTCAAAAAATCCCATTGGTTATTATTTAAAAATCCTTCAACGTCTCATTCAAGCATCTGTAACCACCCTTCCACCATCAAATATTTCGATTCACGTGGTAAAAATCCTATGTGGTTTGATTCTAAAATTATTTTCGCTTATCATCTTACCCCTGGACATGATACTAAACATTATAGGGCCCTTCAAACCCTCATCCACCATCTTATAGAAGAGGATGATCTTCTCATCAAAGAATATCATCCTCTTCCATCTACTAGTTCATCTACATCCAATTGTAATTCTTCAATCAAATCCTCATCCCCAAGAATTCTAAATCCTCTTCTTCATCTAAAACCTTTGTCACAAAACCCCCTCCAAGCACTACTTATTCCAAATAAGGTCCCCTTTATTTATTGATGTCATTTATATCGCCACATGCTCTCTCCCTCATGATTCTCAACCACATACTCATCCTAAACCCAAATTTGTTTTCGCCACTCCATCTAGAGATCTCACTCCTTCATCTTCTACTTCAAAAGCTAAGGTATCCATCTTAGCTTCCCGTACCCAAAAAACTACTACCATCAAACAAATTATTATGAAGCATCTCCATTAAGCCCATGTCAAGATTTCATTCTATGATCTTATTCAAATTCCCCCAATCATAGATAAACCCTCATTGATGCTCTACAATGTATCCCCATCACCATCAATGAGACTCAACCTTTTGCAGCCCTTATTAAAGAATTCACAACCTACTGCTATCTCTTTTGATGACTCTGAAATTCCTGATATCTCACCCAAAGATCATGTTCTCCCTCTCTTCATCATTATTTACCCAACGATACAATTTTGATGTTTAATGATATACAATGGATCCAGCACCAACATCGTATCATCCCATACCTTCAATCAACTCAAACTTCCCAATTTTGTTGTCACTCAATCACCCATGGTCCTTCACATATTTAACGATGCTATTGTCCCCATTTTGGGCATTCATCCTTCCTAAACGTGTTGATGAAAAAATTCTTCACGAGCTCTTTTACATCATCGAGTGGGAGTTTAAGTAAAATATCTTACTTGGGTGACCATATATGTGTACCATGCATTGTGTCCCTTCTAATCTTTATCGATACATCAAATATGAGAATGAGTTGAAAATCCTAACACTCCTCGTAGACATTCCTCCCTTCAAGTCATGTCACATGACTTATCAACCAAATGGCATGCTTTTCCCTAAATAGGATTCATCTGAAGCATCCACTAATTTTACTATTACTACATCTAAGCTACATAATGATGACTTTATTGACAATGTGATGCAACATCTTTCACTAGGGGAGTATCTACTCCTTGCTCTCAATTCCATTCCAACACCTAATTGACTTGGTAGGCCAAAAAAATCCTATATGTACCAATCAAATGTCAAGGATATCATTTATTTTGGTCCACCACACCTTTAAACCAATCTCTTCTATAGTGGAATCAATCTCCCTTCCTCTCAAGTTGAAGCTCAACCATAAACCAAGCCATACACCAATGGATTTGATTTCCTCTATAATAAATCGTTTTCCTACACCTACCTCCATTTTTGTTCACGAAAAGGATTTTTATGGGGCATTATGAACACGGAATACATGATCTTGTCATTGACCAATCTCGTAATCCACATGATAAATTTGGACTTGGTTTCAAAGAGAAAGTATTCATTCCTCTTGCGTCTTCTTCCTCCACATCACCCATGCATATTAATTCATTTCCCAATTATTCTCCATCCTATGAGCCCATGGATACAGATGATGTCATGTCCATCTCTTCTAGATTTTTTTAATCTCCATGATCACTTTGGGACTAGTCACTTATCAGTTTGAAGGTGAAACTAGGTCCCTTCCTCTTCAATTTTCGACATGGTAGAGGAATATTCCCCTACCATTAACATTCTTCAATGTATCGATGACATATCTATCATTTCCTACATAGGGGTGGAGGATTCCTATCTTCATAAGCCCTTACCTCCTTATACATCCACTCTTCTCAATAAATCCACTATCGACATCAATATAAGCACTCCACAAGATCCCCACATTCTCGAATTCAATCAATCCCATGATCCTCAAGATCTTAAATATTTCACCGCCTTCCTTTATAATAATAGGTAAGCCTTTGCATGGTCTTACGATGACATTTTAGGTCTCTATGCTTCTATCGTTGTCCACAACATCGTCACCTTTCCATAATGATAAGTCAACTAAAAAAATATTTTCCACATGCATCCTCAAGTTTCTCTCCTTGTCAAAGAGGATTTATAAATTCTTTCTTTCCGTAAATTTCATCATACCTATCAACTATCTGAATGGGTTTCCAATATCATACCCATCTCCAAAGCCTCAGGAAAGCTTTGTATCTCTACCAAATTTTGAGGTTTGAATCTCTCTTTGCCTAAGGACAACTTTCCCCTTCCCAACATCAATTAGTTAGTTGACTTGAAAGGCGGATATGAAATGTTTTCTATTATGGATGGTTTCTCTGGTTATAATCAAATCCTCATCACACCATAAGACCAACATAAGACTTATTTCATCACTCCTTAGGGGACCTTATGTTATCATGTCATGCCCTTCGGTTTAAAAAACATGGGGCCACCTATTAGTGCACTATGACCTATATCTTCCATGAACTTATCCATAAAATTGTAGAGGACTACATTGATAACCTCTTGGGTAAATCCAAGCACCGATAAGATCATCTTTCCATCCTTGAAATCCTATTCATGTGTCTTATTCAATTTTTCCTTTGTCTTAATCCCACCAAGTGTGTGTATAGCATTTTAACTAGAAAAATCCTTGGCTTCGTCATTTCTATTAAGGATATTAAGGTTGGCCCGCCAAAATTAAATCCATGCTCGAGATTCCTCCCCCTTATAATATAAAGAAAATTCACAATATTCAAGGCTAACTTCAATCATTCCCCCACTTTATCTCATAGCTCTCTAACCATTTCCAAACTTTCCACCATCTTCTCTGCAAATACATTCACTTTAATTGGGATGAAATTTTCCATAATGCCTTTGATGATCTCAAGAAGTACCTTTTATCATTTTTGTGCTCACACCTCCACATGAGGGGGAGCCTTTTTATCTTTACATATCTACCAATGATCATGCTCTAGGTTCTATATTGGTGCACTGCAATAAGAAAATTAGGGAGCAAGCCATCTATTACATTAGTCACACCTTTCACGATTATGAGACTCACTACACTAAAGTTGAAAAATTATGTTGTGCTCTTTTCTTCACCACTTCCAAACTTTGTCACTATCTTCTTAATCACAAAACCTACATCATCACTAGCTTTAATATCTTTAAAACCATTCACTCCAAGCCTTATCATAATGATGCATCACTCGATGGCTCATGCACATGACTAAGTTTGACCTAGAGTTCATCTCATATAAATATATCAAGGGCCGACTATTTCGATCAATTAGCCTAGGCCCCTCTTCCTGAAAATAATCTTCCTCATGAGATATTCCTTGATGATTCTATCTAAACCATCAATCATGATTTTTATCCCCTTGGGATGACCCTTTTATTTGACAAATCTAAGTGTCGTCGAAGGAGAGGAACCGGTGTCATTATCATTCCTACTTGGGATACTTCTATCGTCATTGCTTATAAACTTAACTTAGAATGTACTAACAACATGGCTAAGTATGAAGCCCTTATCTTAGGTTTTGAAACCATTTTCATGCTTGGCATCCAAATCCTTGACATCTATAGTGATTCTCAACTTATCATTAATCACGATAAGGGAACCTATCATTGCAATAATTAAGTCCTTCAAAAATATAAGGACATCGTTAACTTTCTCCTTGAGGCCTTCAACTTATATAATATCCAATATGTACCTCATTCATCCCATCATTTTTCAAACACCATGACATTCCTTGCATCTCTCATCCCATGGGAAACTAAAGAATCTAAAATATTTGTCGTTGTTAATTACCTTAATTAGCTTTCCCATGTCCATGAGCTTCCTTGTATCAATCATGTTGATAATAACCAATCTAATATATGTGATTAACTAAAAATGTGGAATTTTAATAATTCTATAGTTAATCTAATTTTAAGAACAGTTGTGAATAACAAATAAATGCATAAATAAAAATGACTCAAGAAATCTAAGCTATGAAAGTAGAAAATCCTAAGTGCAAGGAAAGTTAGAAAGAGCTTAGTTGATTTTACAATGCCTCGAAGTGTGTCGCAAAGAAAACAGATGAACAAAATGTAGGAGAAAAATACGAAGTTCCAGAAAACACATATCGGCATAGTAGGCTAGATTGGGGCACTGGAGAGGTATAGGGGGCTCATGTGGGCACCTAGTCTGAGATATGGGCACCTTGGTCTGTAAAAGGTTTGTAAACATCTTCCGAGGTGTTGTTGGATATTCTCCTACCTTCACTTCCTGTCACACTAGATTTTTTGGACTGTGTAGTATGTCTCTAGAAATCAGTAATGAAGGAGAAACCTACAAAACCCTAAGAAAAGTATCAAACCCCAAAAATAAAGATGCATATGAAGGGGTCGAATTGTCCTCAACGGCCACAATCGTGGATTTACTAACTGAGCATTACACTACATCTTAGGCCCAATGTATTTATGTGTGCTTGTGTGTGCAATCATTCCCTAGGTGCTCTTGTGCTAGTCACACTTTTTGAAAGTAGTGAGAAATAACTATGTGTATAAATGTAATAAAATGGAAAATGGAATATAATGAACTTACCTCCTATGCAATGTGATGCGGATGAACCATCCTTGTAACTTTTGATTGAGTTAGATGGATGTAAATGGATCCTTTGATGGATGGAAGCTTAGGTGATGGTAGTAGTGCTTAGTGCATGGTCCCTCATTATGGTCTCATAACTTTATCTTTATATGGTTCTCTTGTTCTAATTTCGTAATTAACCTTGAAAAGGCCAACCACTAAAAAGATAGAAATCTCAAACAACTAAAAGTTCCTAAAAAGTGGTGGGAAAGTGTAAAAAGGATTAGGGTGCCCCAAATGGGACAAGGGCTCTAGGGCACCCTACCAAAGATAAAATGATGACAAATGGTAGAACCGGGTGGGCAAGTAGATGTGGGAGGTTGGCGGTGAAGAAAAAAAGTAAAATGAAATGGCCAAAGGGCATGGGTTAGTTGTAATTTCTTCACTCAAAAGCCATATGAATAGTAGTATGAAACTGAGACTAAATAATTTCTAAAGTGCATGATTTTATGTCTACATTTTCCCCTACTTTATGTTGGTGAGTGGAATGCTCGGTAACATAAATTAGATAGAGATGCATACCTGATGTCCATGTAAAGTGATGTAGAAAGTGTTATGATGGACTAGAAAAAGTGTGGAATGAGAAAATAGTGGAGCGTGGAAACTAAATATGTAAAAAGTTGTGAGAGTGAACCTAGGATAGAAATGTGTGTATAGATGTCGGCGTGTGCGATGTACCTACATGTCGATGAGGTGTGTGTTGCCGTAAAATGTTCTTGTCGTTAACCCTTTATTGTAGTTTCTTCTACTTTTTGACTATTTGTTTCTCATATGGACGGACCTGCAAAGGAGAATATGATCAAGTAGTCAAATACACATGTATATGTAAAAATTACATGTATATAGTAAAAATACTATAAATGGAAGTATGAAAAAGTAAAAGGAACATGTGCACCTGATCTATGATGAGAGAGAAAGTGTAGAGAGGATATCATGTACTGCGAGTTTTTTGAGGTGATCTCACACCACCCTAGGTAAAGAAGTGTAGGGAGAAAGTTTCATTATTCTCTAACATGTAATTGTTTCCCCACGAAGATATATAAAGAGATATTTGTACTACCTAGGTTTTGGGAAATCTGATGCCACTTTGGGCGAGTAGTGTAGGGAGGAAATCCGTTGTATCCTCCAACATGTAAATGTTCCCCAAAATGCTAAGGACAACCTATCCTGTAAAATTTATTGTGTACGGGGTTCGTAGATTAGTCTAAACCCACTCATTGTATAACCCACAATGTCAAGGATGGAAAACTTAACTAAATTATACCAATAAATATCTCTAAATAGTTTGTAAAACCCCAAATGATGCCCCCTCTTTAGGGGTGCATACAACGTCTCTGATAGGATAATGTGGCCCCAAAAGAGGACCAACCACATAAAATGTGCCCTACATGAGGAAAGGAATGCGCTTGGTATAAACCAAGGCACCTACAAAAATTGAATAGGAAACAAGTGTTAGTACAAACAAGCATGCATGTAAAGACAATTATATGCTACACAAACAATGTATAAGCTAGAATACAAGTAAACATGCAAAAAGACAACATAGAATGCCGAAGTGAGTTGCAAACATGGTACATCACTCATGATTTCACAAGACACTCAAGGCTACAATGGCCACATACCACAAACAAGTGTGCACACAAAAAAGGAAAGGCCTACATATAATAACAAAAAGAGAAAGATAATAGTAAACAAAAAATAGATAGCCATGGAAGAAAATAGTCCTACAAGAAAAAATTGCATATGAAGCACCCGTTAGCATGTTAGAAAGATAACCCATATGTCAAAATCATGTATAAGCAAGTGATGTAAAGTTCTAAGTACAAAATGAAACAATAGCACCTGTAAGAGATGAATGTGATTGCCCTTTTGCACCGAACGTTGTAGGAGTGGTAGGAGGCAAGCATCCATGTTACATGTAGGAGACCTGTATCTATGATCACAACTAGAAAAGGGTGTGAACATGCATGTGTGTATGGTAAAGATAATGACATACAAGTTATATAGCTATCACGTGTAATTAGTGTACATGAACAAGGAAATGTAAGAAAGATTAAAATCAACCAATATATACAACATGTTGTGGATGGATGGAATAGAATGCAATATTGATGATAAGAGGTGCGTGCCCCGAGAGTGAATGGAATTTGATACGGTGAGTTGCATTTAGTATGCCCCCTCAACAGTGAAGAATGAACCAAAAATGAGAGTGTGTCATCGGGAAATGGTCAAAGTGTGTGTTGTGTCTAACGCGTTGTGATGAGTGTGTATGTGTAGTGGTGATATGCAACTTAGAGATTATGTGTGCGTGACCCTATATCTGAAGTGTACATCATGACAAAATGATTGAAAGAGTGATGATTTATCCTAAAGCATATATCACTAAATGATGAATAGAGGGAGTGGTGATGTATCATAAATTGTACACCACTACAAGATGAAGTAAGAGGTGACTATTTAGCCTATAACGTATGTCACTATCCTAGTAATGGTGCATGATGGAAGGTTGAGTGGTGAATGTTTTTATGATAAGGTTTATTTTAATTGTAAACCCTCGGTAGTTGAGTATGAACCGAGGGACTAAAGTGTGTCATAGGGTAGTGAGTGCAGCACGTAGAATAATATGTAGTATGTGTATTGATAAGGGATGACCATATGATGTGCAAGATGTGTAAAATGCAATGTATAGCGTGCAATACAAGATGTGTGTATATAGAATAATATTGTAAGGTGAATGTAATGTAGTATGTAGGATGAGTAGTAATTCTATACTCGTAGACAATAGGATTGTTACACATATGTGATGAAGAATAGTATGATGTATAGATGCACAAATTTTGAAATGATGTGGACTAAATGTAGAGTCTATGATGTATGATGTAAGGCATAGGATGTGAGATGTATGAATAGTCACAATGTGTAGTATCTATTATACGGTGTGTGTGGTTCATGTGTAGTTTGTAGCCCTCAACAATCAGTGTGAACCAAAGCACAAGAGTGTGTCTTTGGGAAATGAAAAAGCTAAAGTGTAGATGATTGTGCATATGCGAGGAGATTGATGGATGATAATACAAAGAGTATAGATGTGTTAATGCTAACATGAGAGGGGGTGTGTGAATGTTATGCCCCCAGTGTGTGGGAGCGAGTGAACTATCCAATAACATTGAAGGACAAAGGTCCTCCATCTGATGAATGTGGTGATGGAAGTGTATGGCCATGCTCTAACAAAGTGGTAGTATGATAGGTAAATGTTTCACAAGTGAGTGAAGCATATTTGCATGTGATGGATGGATATATGATGACCGCGTAGGTGCAATAAAATGTGTACACGATGATGATCTACATGAAGTTGAATGTGGAGGTAATGGACACCCGCGTGGAATGAAACGAGGTGGTGACCTACGTCAAGATGTAGTAATTGTCCTAGGAATGGGCCTATGCCAATGTTTAGGGCTAGAGGATCGGTGAGGTCTCATGGAAGGTATACGAGTAGGTGAACTAGGAGTAGATTGCACTTTTAGTAATATAGATTGTGATGTGTTAGATGAAGTGGAATATGTTTGAATCAATGCTCGAGAAAAGGACGGCTATGTAATAGATGGGGGTATGTCGTTAATAGAAATAACCTGATTTTTATTAATGAATTTAAGTCCTAAATGTATCATATTGAGATAATGGATTGAGACCTACGAATCTAATTCAGTCTAAGTAGCATATCACAATCATCGAATGCTTTCCTAATAAGGAAAGGGACGAGAAAAGTGAGATGTCCAACTATAACTTGTAGTTTGATGGCACCATGTGTCTTGTGTAGAGGGTATTCGATTTTTGATCGAGGGTAACCGATGGCATGACTAAATGGAATAGAATATGTGCTAATAGGCCATGATGGGTCAACCTTAGTATTATTAATGGGGATCGAGCCAATAGATGCTTTGATATGTAGCTGATTAGATGTAAAATTTGTATGATAGTCATGGTTAGAAAAAGATATGATTGGTCGTGAAGCATCGTGTATGTGTAACTAAAAAGTTAAGGGCCCTCAAACAGAGGAGGAGACACTGTATGGTAAACATAATTATCCGATGAGTTAGTTGTTTTTGTATCATGTTTGGGTAGAGGGTTGTTAAATATTTTGAGCTTATGATTTTCATTGATGGGTGGAGATGTTGCATATTCCGGAAGCTCAATTCAACCATTTTTAATCAAATCCTGAATGAGATATCGTATTCGGTAACAACAATCGGTGGAGTGTCCTACACACTGATGATAATCACAATGGGAATGTTCATCAAAATTACGCCTGTTGGTTGAGATGGATCAATTTGTAGTGGAGAGGGTAGTGTGATGAGGTTACTTTCAACAAGTTGTGGTAGTAAAATATGCAAGGGAATACTAAAATTAGTGAATGTACGTTGATGTGGTTATAATTGAAGCTCCTTAGTAGTAGAGACTGCATTGACAGTGAATTTTGTATCTGATGGTTTAGTCATAAATGGCTTGAATGTTGAATTACTTGGAAAACGTGTGGAGGATGATTCTTGTTCCTAATACTTAATTTTTCTTATAGCTAGGAGCTTGGTTTCACGTAGCTTAAGAGTATGATAGATTTGATCGAAGGAAGAAGAAGTCTCAAAGAGAACACTCTCCTAGATAGGTGGTAAAAGACTCTGAATCGATAAATCCTGAAGCTCAACATCCACAAGCATATTGGACATTTTGGCTGAATTGTTTTTATTATTCATGATGCAATACACTAAGTGTTCATTAGATCCTTGTTTGAGTTGTGCAAGTTGAGCATAAGAGATCTTAGAGCTGATGTTAATGGAAAAGTGAGTGAGAATTACATGTTGGCATGTGCTCTATTAGGTTTTTTTCATTGATGTAAAATCACATTAATGAAAAAGTGAATGATTTATTAGGGCCATATGATTATGTATATGATGTTGACATACTGGTTCATATGTGTTTATGGTGATGTAGTGAGATTCAGTGAGGATTTCTTGCACTTGCAAGCCTATTCAGGTTCCTAGGTGATGTTGCATGGAGGTATGAGCTTCTTGGATGCTTGAGAATCATGTTGGCATGATGGATAGAATGTTTGGAGGGTGTTTGGGCACTCATAGCAATGGCATTATGTAGATATAGGTGATTCACTATGTTACAAGTGATCATTGGGAGTAGGTATGGTTGCTTGGAGGTGTGATAGTGTGGTTTGGAGGCATATGATCTCATAGAAGAATGAATTAAGGTATATCATGGCATATCAGGTATTTTTGGGTCATTTTTAGAGGTTTCTTGATGAGTTATTACATTAGTTCAGTTGACACTAGCTTCTACAGTGAGGAACAAGCATGTAAGCATGGGTAAGTCTTAATTACTAGAGATATTGAGTCATGTATTTGACATTCTGATGATTTTATATCTTATAGGTATGTTTCATAGTGATTTTAAAAAAAAAATAGGTTCCCATGATGATAATTTTTCAAGTTATGATAGTTTGTGTGAGATAAGGTTAAGAACAAGTAAAATTCCATCTCTGGTTGGTACTTCCGATGCTCATCTTGAAGTTTGTTCTTTCCATGGGAAATTTTTATTTCAAGTAATATTCTATGGTGATTTTATAAGGTTTCACAAAAATAATGAGGTTATTTTATCATCAGGTTTTTATGAACGAATGTTAAGAAGATAAAGTGGTCTAAAACCCTAGCTAAACCCTAGCTAGGAGCAGTTTGCAGAAAGAGAGGTATAGTGACCAAATTTTTATTGGTTCATAAAAAGTGATGATTTTATTTTGTAGAGTAATCTCTTATATTTCCATAAATGTATGGTTGAGGTCATGGTGATGAGTGGGCCCCACTCAAACAGATTCATTTATGAAGAAGAAGGTTTTAGGACAAGGTTGTCCAAAGGAGTAGCATGAAAAATTGATGGTGCATGATTTATGGGATATTATATTTATTTACATGAATGTTTTAAGAAATTTTCATGCAGGTACATGGTCATTTTAGGTCCATACAGGTTGATTGGTCAAAGGGCAATTTTGGGGTCTCAAATAGCAGGGTTCAATAAAATGGGCATAACTTGAGCTATAGGTGGAGTTTGAAGATGATTAAAGTTGTGTTGGAAATATAATTCAGATATATTTCCAGTGGTATTAATTTTTCCTAATTATTAGGTGATTTAAAATGGTTTTAAGTTCTTTATTTGGACAATAATATTTATGGCAAAGTGTAAGACAAGATGTGTTTCGTGTAAGTTTGTAGTTGTTTGAGGCATGATATAGATTTAGTGATGTTTTATATCACATATAATGTGAAGATGGATTAATTTTGAATCCAATGAATCAATTTTAGGTCTTTACTATATGTAGAAATGTTTTTATGAGCTAACCTTTGGAAACAACTTTTTGGCAGGTTGTTTTGGTGAAGGCAAAAGTAGATGTGGTTTGAGCAGAAGTTGATTAAAGTATTATAAATTTCTCAGAAGTGTTCTAAAGGTTATAAAATTTACATCAAGTTGTTACATGGCATGTTTTTCTCTTATTTAAGTGATTTTGTGATCAAATGAAGTTTACAAGGTAATCAAGGGTGTACTAAACTCATGTTGTTTTGAGAATTACAAAGTGAATTGGGCCCATTAAATGAAATAATTTTATTGTTTGATCAAATTTAAGATAATTTATCATTGTAAAATTATATTTTAATCTTATGTAAGAGGTTTTGGGTCATGACTATGTATAAATTTGATGTAATGGCATTTTTATCTTTGTACCCATGGGTTTTTAGCCATTTTTATCACTTATAATGAGGGTTTTAGTTAAGACAACCTAATTAGTTCACTTGTGATTATTGTAATGCATTTATATGAATTTTATAGAGGTTTATGGTTTGAATTTATCATGAGGGACCGACCTCCTTTGGTTTGGAAGAAATAAAAGCATATTTAAGTGCTTGTTTGGTTCATTTTTGAACTAGTGCTCTTAGAGGGAAGAAGTATGACCTAGAGGAAAGTGAGTTACAAGTACATGTGCATAATTTGAAGGCTGAAGAATATCATGACAGGTTTAAAACTATTTTAAGACATGATATCAAGAGGATAGAGCAAAGACAAGTGAAGAAAGAGCAAGATTATGAGAGATTGAAGACCTAGTGTGTGAGCTAGGGTTTGTGAGATGAAATTGTGATCTCCATCAGTTGTGGTAGCAAAAAATCAGAGATAATATATATTCAAGTGTTTGATTTGGTGCTTGGACATATTTATGTGGTTATATCCTCCTTATGAATTTGGTGCTTCACTAAATTAGGGGTTGGTTCTCCCTGTAGAGTTGGTGCTCTACTAAACTAGGGGTTGGTTCTCCTTGTTAAGTTTGTTCTTCAATAAATCAATTTTATTTGAGTAATATAAGTATATTTTTAGTGGGTTTTCTTCCCCATGAGGGTTTTTCATTTACAAATGGTGTTCTTGTGTTGAGTACTTTGTTGCTTGCTCTTGTGGTTGATGTTACATATATTAATAAGCACACATGGTTATGAACGATGCATGAACAATATAATTCATGAATTTATGGTTTGGTAAATGAAAGGATATTAATTTTAGGAATTATTCACCCCCTTTCAGTCCCTTTTGCTTCTAACAATTGGTATCATAGCAGGTCCTTGTGAAGAAATTTTAGCAACTTGAAGGAGATCCTTTGAAGAACAAGCAATGGGTAAGTCTGCAGATATTGAGGCCATATTGAGAAGAAGGAATGAAATATCTCATTCATGTATTGAGGGCTATCAAATTCAGGTCAAGGATATGGAAGTATATTCAATCCATTCTTGCTTTGGAATCTCAAGTTGAAAGTTTGACCAAATCCCTAAAGGAGAAAGAAGACTCTTGTTCGAGGTATGAAAAAAAATTAAAGGCACTTGAATCAGATTTGGAGAATGCATCAAATAGGTTGAGGATGTATGATAATCTTGAGAAGAGCTCCAAATATCTTGATGGGGTTATTAAAGGTCAAAAATCCATGGATGACAAAACAGGCCTAGTGTTTGAAGGAGAATAAAAGAATAAGGATAACGAAGCTAGTCCAAGTTCAAGATCATATGAGAAAGTGACTAAGAGGACTGATTTTAGGCGTTTTAACTCAATTAGAAAACCTAATTCTATGAGGTGTGGCTCTTCATTTAATGGATTTTGTTTGATTTGTCATAATTTTGGTCATAGAGCTAGAGATTGCAAAAAGAGGGGCTCCAAGGAATGAAGTAGGTGTCTTCAAAGGTGAATTCTTCTCATGTTGTGAATATGGTCATAGAGCTAAGGATTTTGGTTGGAACTTGAGTGTGTTTGAGACTAGAACAAATAAGGATGTTTTTTGCTTCAATTTCTAATAATCACGTCATGTTACAAGTTTTTACCAAAACAAGAAGATATTTATTCCAAGGTCTGATCCAAAGAACAAGAAGGAGGTTGCTCAAGTCAAGAAGGCCATGAAAACTGATTATCAACCTACTATGCAGCACATGAAGGTTTTCAAGGAGGATTCTAGTGCCATCAAGGTTGGAAACATGGTCAACAAGCCCAAATCATCTTAAGGGAGTATGTTTGCACTTGTTGAAGAAGAACACATGTGTTTGAATGGTTTTCAAGTTCCCGTGCAATAAAAATTGAAGAAACTTGGCCTATGTGATACCACAAAAGTAATAAGGTATGGAAAATGACTCTTCCCATGTAAATTTGAAGTCCTTGTTGTTGATAGGTGTCTGATATGTTGGTGTTTTGAGTTTTGAGTTCTTAAGTCCTTGAATATATTGAGTCTTACATTGTCACTATTATAAGTGATTTAGCATGTATTTCAAGTCTTATCTTAATATGTTATTCCTTATTAGCACAAGTTCTAAGTCATAATGTTTTGTGGTCTTTGTCATAGTCTCCAAATCCAAACAAACATTAAGAAGCATGTGTTTGTCATTATGGGTGTAAAATCCTTATGTAAGGTCTATCACATGGTCAATTTCTTATTCTAAAATTGTTGCTTTGTCATGATGCATACATGTGTGTGAAGGTGTTTCCATGTGTGTGCAAGTGTTGTTTTTAAACTAATGCTAATGTAAACAAAGACTAACAACTAAATAGTCTTAATTAGAAAGAATTAAACAACATTATAAACACCATCATGATAAGAATTAATCAAGGATTAGATGCTAACATTTATCAATACAAAACTATGAAATTAACTATGTTAAGCACCTAAATATCCTCTATTCTCTAACAACATATAAATGAAGGAACCTAGGTAGGTTCCATGGCTATCAAAAATATTTGTCCTTAATGTTCCAAGAACCTAGGAATGGGGGCTAATCAAAGTTGGGCTACAAGACCCTTTTAAAACCTCCCATATGACCCAAGAACTTTAAGAAAGAGGCTTAACTCTTCAAGATGATGAACTCTCAAGAAAACAAGGTGCAAGCTCTTAGTCTCTTTGCTATATGTTTTGCATTTTCTCTCTAAGGAGTTTAGGTGTAAGTAAAAAGGTAGGTGGATGGCTCTTTATATAGCCCAAAGGATAAAGGATTCAACACATTCTCATGAATGTGGGATAAAGGTAAAACATGATTAGGAATGGATAAGGTTGCTTTATTAAAGGTAACCTTACTTTAGAAGGGTTTAATTTATGCTTAGCAAGTCATGGGAGTTGGGGGTGTTTTAATTAATCAAAGGTGATTAACTAATAGGTAGATGTAAGCTTATAGAAGATAATTAGAGGAATATTAGTACGATTTAGGCTATTATAAGGGGATTAAATCAATTAAATATTGATTTATTGGTTAAATGGAAGGGAAAGCTAATTAATTAATAATAATTAATTAGTCTAGGTAGAAGGGGTGATTTATTAACGGAAGGTCATTAATTAGGTATTTTTTGGATATGCAACTTAATTAATTAGCTTAGTGTAATTAATTAATGATGATATGAGGTAAAATGAGTGATTTTGATGATATGTCATTGATTTGCGAGAAAGGGGATAATTAGCACAATTTAAGTATTTAAATTGCTTGGGCATAATTATAGGTGTCTACATTTTCCCCTCTTTGGGGTGGCGTAAGTGATGCCACTTCAAAGATAGTAGACAGAAGAGATTTTGAAGGGATAGAAGAAAAATTAGTAGGAGGGAGAGATGCCCCTCGAGTGTCGATGGGGTGATGGAAGAAGCCGATCGACGATTGAAAAAGGTGAGATATAGACAGAATAAGGGGGACGAGGTAGGATGCCTCGATGAGAGGGAGAATTAGGGGTGAAAGGGAAGTGGTGTAGAAGAAATATGTATGAGGGCGGAGAAGAGCTTAGCCTCTAGCCATGTATTTGTTTGAAACAATTTGGATGTCATCATATTGCCATAGGAACTACGTCATCGGTCCTTATGAAAAATATAAGCATACGACAAAGGTAGAATGACATGAAAAGCCATAATATGAACAATTTTCCATTTCTAAAAATACCAACTCCACGTAACATAAAAAAATGCAATGCAATACGAGAAGGAAACAAGCTCATCTAACAGGGAAAACAAGTACGAACGCACATATCCAACCCAACAACAGTCAAGACAGTTGTACAAATGTTTTGTTATCAGTGCTAGAGAGATCCACAAGTTCATGATTGACGACAAGGGTTAAAAAATGATGCCCCAAGAAAGGATACATGCAAGGGGAAATGAAAATGGACATGGGGTCCATGAAAAGCGTTTGTGCGCAATGAAATAGCACCAGGCAACCAAAAGTGCCCCAGAGTATAGACGAAGCAAGCAGCTAGCTTTTGTGAATGGTTGTGAATCTGGTGATCCGCGAGTCGTATTAATTGGGGAATATGTGAGACAAACCAACAGGATATGGAGAAAATACCATACGCAAGACACAAGTTTCAGCCGTAAGAAGCAAGTTACCATTTTGTAGGGTGTTTTACTTTTTAGGAATTTTTTGAAAATTTTTGCCTTGTTTTTGGATTTTTTGATATAGTAAATGTTTGTATTGTTTTGGCTTTCTGAACCGTGATAAACAATAGAAGAAAGGAGAAGAAGAAAAAGGGCCTAAGGGCAACAGAAAGTGCCCTAGGTGGAAGAAAAGAGAAACAAACGACAAATAATGTCCTTGTTTAGTGGAAAAATTAAGAAAAAATAATTATTTGAAAAATAATTATTTACGAGGTGTGAAGAAGAATAAAAATTTTCAGGGAGCAATAAAATTTTTCGGGGACAAGAAAGGGGTATTGGACAAAAAATGCCCCAATACGGTGAAAAATAAGAGAAAAATAATTATTTAATTAAAAATAATTATTCCACAACGAATAGAGGAGAAAATGGTGAGCTAAACGGGTGTCCCGGCCATCCGATCGGTGAAAAACAGGTTAATATACCCCTAAGGGGGTAAAAACATCGCAATCAATTCATTTTAACCACTCAGTTTAGAAAACTTACCGTGAGGCTCTGACACTCAGGAGAGATGGTGATCGCACGTGATCATTTGAGGCGTGCTGTAGATTGTAGATGATAGATCTGTAGACAATATCAAATGTTGTTTTCAAGTGTTATTTTGATGTATATGGACGGGATGATATGATGATATTGGTGTGGGGGGGATAGATTTTTTATTATGCGTAACCCCTCTTGCCCCCATTGATGATATGATATGTGATGATTAGCTTAGCATACATGCATGATGTAAAACTTAGCATTTTGTTTCTATATGATGTATAGATGATGCTAGATGTGATGATAAGGATGGTAATGTGATGTGAATGATAAAAAAATAGAGCACATGCAAGAAACACAACCAAATGCTACAAAGAACACCAAGAATTAATGCAATACACCATGAATCACCATGCCTTATTAACAAGTAACAAAACACAACCAAATGCATTAAGAAATAAATAAAGAATTAACACACTAGCATGTTGAAACCCACTACAATATGCACAAGAAATAATGAATCTATTCTAAGAAAGAAAATATAAACTATGACAAAGTACACCCAAGCAACAAACAACTCAAAAGCAAGCACGTAAAACACTATACAAGCAACAAGCAAAGAAAGAAAACAAGACAATGCAAGTAAATATTTTTGTAAGATATGTTTTCATAAACCAATTTTCTATTGTTTAGGTTTTTGTGAAACAATTTTATATTGTTTTTGTGTTTTGTGAAACAATTTTCTATTGTTTTTGTGTTTTCTCAAAACAATGTTCTATTGTTTTTGTGTTTTTCTCGAAACAATTTTCTATTGTTTTTGTGTTTTCTCAAAACAATGTTCTATTGTTTTTTGTTTTCTCAAAACAATGTTCTATTGTTTTTTGTTTTTCTCAAAACAATTTTCTATTGTTTTTGTGTTTTTCTCGAAACAATTTTATATTGTTTTTGTGGTTTTAACAGTTTTCCAAAGCTATGTGCAGGTAACCAAGAAAGCATGGATGCCCCCAACGTTAGGTGGGGAATATACAAGGGCAGAAGCCACGCACTTATGAACAAGAAGGTGAAGTCGTTGAGTTGCCCCCAGCATAAGATGGGAAATAATGAAAGACCACGTCCCTTACAGATGAATAGAAGAAGGCAAAGCTGGATCAAGGCTGGACAAGATGGTGTGCACAAGGAAACTCAAAGGCAGAACCAGGTCCAGGCCAAAGAAAACTACCCTTCTAATACAAAATGCTTGTGAACAACGAATCCTCTTGAGGCGCCGAAACTAGTTTTCACCCAAGGACTTGTCCAAAGTGCCACAATTGTGTGGTTTTCACTAGTGGACGACTTGTTTTCTCTTTTTCTTTTTCTGATTTTTTTTTATGTTTTTGTATTTTTTATTTTTGTGCCATGTTCAAGCATAGAAATTCTTAAGATGCATGGCATTCATTGGCTCTCGGAGCTCATCACCATTGGGGTGAGCCAGTTTGTATGCCCCGGTGCCATACTTGGCAACTATGACATAGGGTCCTAACCAGTGTGGTTTGAACTTCCCTTTCTTTTCTCACTCTGCTCTAGTGTTGAATTGGTTCTCCTTCATAACTAAATCACCCACCTCAAACTGGCGAGGGATGATTCTCTTGTTGTAGTTGGGAGATTATGTGTTGATATACCTTCAGGTGATTAAGAGCGTGAATGCGCCTCTCATCCAGAGCTCTAACTCATCTAATCTTGCCACTCGATAATCTTCATCCTTATCCAAATAGTCCCGAAGAGAAATTCGTAGGGATGGGAGTTCGATCTCTAAAGGGATGATACATTTTGTCCCAAACACTAGGGAATATGGCGTCACACCCGTAGGAGTGTGAATTGATGTTTGGTAGGCCCAGAGGGCTGGGTGGATTTATAGGTGCCGAGCTTCGACCGGGTTTTGCTAACCATCTTCTCCATTATCCTTACCAAAGTCTTGTTTGTTGCCTCATCTTGTCCATTACCCTGAGGGTAATATGGCATGGACCATTTCAATCTGATTTGGAACTATTGGCAAAGACCTTTCACATTTTTGTTCTTAAATGACTTCCCATTATCTGTGACAATGGCTGCAGGGATACCATATCAGCAAATAATGTGATTCATGATGAATTTAGAAATCTGTGCTCCTGTGACATAGGTTAAAGGGACAGCCTCCACCCATTTTGTAAAGTATTATGTAGCTGTGATGATATGTGTATGACCATCAGATGAGGTAGGAGTAAGCTTCCCTATTAGATCAAGTCCCCACTTGGAGAATGGCCACGGGGTAGTGATTGGTTGCAATGGTTGCGATGGAGCATGGATGAAATTTCCATACTTTTGGCAAAGCACACATTTTCTAACATAATTACAACAATCAGTTTCCATGGTGGGCCAATAGTAACCTACTCTTAATAGTTTCTTAGCCAAGACCATTTCATTTGTATGTGCTCCGCATACTCCTTCGTGTACTTCTTTAATTGCCTGGATTGACTCCGTCACATCTAGACAACGTAACAAATTCCCGTCGTAGCCACGACGATAAAGTGTACCTCCTAAAAGGGTGTAACAGGCTATTTGGTGAATCAGATTTGCTTTTCAGAATGGGAGATATTGGGAGGGAAAGTATTGTCCTTAAGATAGGTGAAAATGGGTTCGTACCACGGGGAATAGGGACTAACAACCTCATAAGCTAGGCAAGATTCTGGCACGTAATACACAGGCTGGTGTAGATTTTCTACAAAAAATGGCATATCATTGTTCCTTCATGGAATACGAAGCATAGATCCCACCGTTGCCATGGCATCTACCGATCTGTTATGCACTCTTGGGATTTGCTCAAAGGTAATGCACACAAAATACTCCTTCAGAGTTTCCACCAACTTCTTGTAAGGTATGAGCTTGTCATCCTTAACTTTATACTCATCATTAACCTGTTTGATGATTAGCTACGAATCACCTACAACCTTAACATGTTGAATATTCCACTTGATGGCTAGCTTCATCCCTGCAATGAGTGCTTCATATTCCATAATGTTGTTTGTGTAAGGGAAGGCCAGGTGGAAAGCTTGTGGTATAGGATCACCCGAAGGAGTAATAAGGACCACTCCTGCACCTGAACCATGAAACGTAAAAGATCCATCAAAATGTATCTGCCATACGATAGATTCTTCAATGTAGAGCAAAGATGCATCTGGCAGATCCAGACTCAAAGGTTCTGTGCTTTGCAAAGGTGCTTCCGCTAGCTGGTCGGCAAGTACTTGTCCTTTAACTAGATTTTTGATGGAAAAATTCTATATCAAACTCACTGAGTAGAATGATCCAATTAGCCATTCTACCTATGAGGGCGGGTTTAGAAAAAAATACTTGAGTGGGTCGACCTTGGATATGAGCTTGGTCTTAGTATTTAGTAGGTAATGGCGAAGTTTCTAAAAGGTAAAAACAATGGCCAAGCAAGCCTTTTCAATCTGAGGATAATTAAGTTCATAGGTGATGAGGGTGCGACTCAGATAGTACACTACTTTCTCTTTATGGCTAAGGTCGTATTGGGTGAGTAGTGCACCAATAGCATATTGCGTAGCGGAAATATAGAGCAAAAGTGGTTCTCCTGGAGTGGGAGGCATGAGGACAGGTGGATTAGCCAGGTATTGTTTAAGCAAAGCAAAGGCTTGTTGTTGCTCGGGTCCCCAGATGAAAGTGACGTCCTTCTTAAGTAAATGAGTGAATGAGTTACATTTATCTAGCAAGCTGGGAGATAAAGTGGTGAATGGCTTGAATTTTCCTTGTAAGCTACGCAGTTGCTTGATATTCTCAGGTGGAGGCATTTTTGTGATGGTAGACACTTTAGCAGGGTCTACCTCAATACCTCATCTTGACACAATGAAGCCTAATAGTTTCCCAGATAGCACACCGAAGACACACTTCTTTGGATTCAGCCTGACTTTGTATTCACGCAGTGTTCAAAGATACGCCACAAAATGATAGGATGATCCTCTCTTGTTTTGGACTTTCCCAGGATGTCATCTACGTAGTCTTCCATGATGTCATGAATCATATCATGAAATATTACTGTCATGGCCCGCTGATAAGTTTCTCCTGCATTCTTAAGGCCAAATGGCATCACCTAATAGCAGAAGGTGCCCCAAGGAGTTGTGAAATTTGTTTTGTGTTGGTCCTCCTCAGTGATTTTAATCTGATTATAACCTGAAAAGCCATCCATGAGCGATAGCATTTCATATCCTGTTGTTGAGTCAAAAATCATATCAATGTTGGGTAACGGAAAGTCATCTTTAGGGCAAGCCTTATTGATGTCTCTAAAATCCGTATAGATTCGAGATACCGACAGGTTTCTTCTGGATAGGAACAATGTTCGATATCCATTCAGAATAGTCAATTGGTCGGATGAATCCTGCTGCAAGCAACCTTTCCAACTCTTCCTTGACCAACAAGGCCACTCTTGGATGCATCTTTTGGAGTTTCTATTTGATAGGCTTGGCATCTATGTGCACGACCAGGTTGTGCATGACCAAAGTCAGATCTAGGCTGGGCATGTCTTGGTAAGACCATGCAAACACATCAATGAACTCTCACAACAACATAGTGAACATCTTTTGTTCTCTAGCTGAGAGTGATGCCCCAATTTTACTATCTTGGGATCTTCTTTAGTACCAATGTTGACATCAATGGTTTCTTTGACTAACAATTTTGATAAATCCTCCATACGCGTAGGATCGGGAGGTAGGTTGAGATCTTCATCCAAGGATGTCTCTACGAGATTTTCATCCTTGGCGTGGTCACTTTGTTTGTCCTTTGATTTTCTTATTTGTTTGTCATCCAGTGCCTCAAAGAGGTTTTCACTGTGTGACTTGGACTTTGATTTTTGCTGAGGATTTTCTTTAGAAATCTTGCCCTCGCTTTTCTTTAAATTTTGCTGACCACGAAGTTCAGCCTCCTCGCCGAAGTAGGCGCAGGTGTCTAAGTCGATAAAGAAACCCTTCTTGTGATCTCCAATGGGAATTGTATCCCTTATGCCCATGAACTCTACAATAGCCTCATCATTCTCAAATAAATCTAGTGGCACGTGACGTTGTTGGTCCCATTCAACAAGGGAAGGGTACACAAGGTCAAGGGTTGGTTCGATGAGGGTTATTGTAACACCCTGAACAGTTGTTACTTTCTCCTGAGCATTCAAGTGTTGATATATGATTTCTCCAGTATAAGGACATGTTCTTTTGGTTTCGGGAAGTCATGCTTGATATGGATTATATCCTTTCTGCTCTTAAAAATCTTTGACTGAACCGGAATGTGCTTGGACTCTTTTGTTTCTTTCATTCGCACTTGAGTTCAATCTGATTTCTAGAAGATTGTGGATTTATCCACCTTTATGACTCAGCCTTGGATCAGTTACATTGATCCAAGGAATGTTTTAAGTTTATTCAGGATGAACAAATTGTATTGACTTTTCGAGAGTTACAAAGTCTGACTGAGCTTTGAATGATCAATTCCAGAGGTTAACTCTGGCTGATCATGGTAAATAGAATTTGGTTCCAGATATCATAACATCAGGAAAGACCTGGACCTTAAGCCAGGTAAGATGTGTATGTTTTATATCTAAAGCTTAAATTATTTGATGCCAAACGGAATCTGATACAGGAATGTTTTATCCTGTTTTGAACTCTAATACTGATTAGTCCTATTTAGGGGACCTAGACTAGAATCAGTAAGGTTAATAGTTTTAACCTAAACTATAACCTAATGTTACAAGATTAATTAATCTAACCTAGTCCTAAAGCTATGAGCTTAATACTCCTAAGGGTTAACTAAACCTAGCACTAAGGAGGGTGACTAATGTTATATCCTATGGAAATGAGACTAATGTCATATCCTATGATCTAACCTAAGTCACTAACCTATCCTAACTAATGCTAAGAAGGGGGACCTAAGGAGGGTCACGAGTCATGGGCGGTGGTTTCCATGGCATTTAAGAAGGGATAAGGATGAAGGACAGGGAGTGCTTCGAGTTTAGCGGTGGGTAAAATTGCTAATAGAGTCTTACGTGGCGGTATCTCTAAGGATGGGAATGTTTGTTTATTTTGTTTTGGCAATCACCAACTTTGGCAGTCGGTGGCAATGGAAAATAGGTGGGAGAATAAAAATAAATGCAATTAATGAGCATCGGGCCTCGAGCACGGATTGCTTGGGAAGGCATGCAAATGGAATTTTGCTTGGTTGTTTTGTTTTCCATGCATTCTGCATTTTTCACTCTGCATGAGCACTGGTTCTTCGAACCAGCCGTCTACTCTTCATTGCATGCAATTTTGAGAGTTTCAAACTTACTTCTCTATCAGGGGAAGTATATAAGGCTTGGAGGTGACAATATTTTGTTGTTTAGTTTTTGTGGAAGAAGAAGAGAAGGTGGGAGTGCATTCAGAGGTCTTATTCGAATTTTTAGCGACACTATCAGGCATGATAGGCCCTAAATTTTAAAAATATTACTTTCCTTTAAATGATTTCATTAGAACAACTCTGTTTAGATGATTTATGCACATACGACTTGGCTTGGTAGCAATGTATTGGTTTTCCTTTTTGTTGATTTGGGAATTCTGGGTTGTATGTAGATCCTGGATGAAACCTGCTTCTTTATTCTTCTTTCCATGCTGTGAATACAATATGGGTTTTGCTTTCTGATGGAAGTGTTTTATGTTTTCTTTATCTGGCTGAGGTATTGGATTTAAAAACTGGCTCCATGATAGACTTCGTGCTTGATGATTTCATGTTTGAAAACACCACTGTAATTAACTGTTGTTTCGAATATGGTTGGATTATTTGATTGTTGCTTAGTCGTATGAACTCTAACTACTACTGGACATCTTCAGGAAAGTAAGTAGTTGATTTTGTGGTGGAAATGTTAGTTCATTCTGTAAAACTTGACTGGTTTAGTCGCATGAGTTGGAAATAAGGTTGAATTCTAAGCCTGTACCTTTATTTTAAAAGGGTATGAATGTTCTTATGAATACAGAGTTTTGTGAGCATGGAAGTATTTGGTTAAACTATTGTTTTTGCGATTTTACATGGATATAGGAAGAGGAAACATATTTGGATAAACTCTGTATCTCCTGGCAATTTCGCGGATTAATCTTGGATCTGCCATAGTGAAAGTTATGTATAAAGTGTGGTTGAGTTATGACTGTGTTTACCCTGAGGTGACTGTGAAGTCTACTTCTTAAGGCCGCATTTTACAATGTCGGGAATTCTACTATAAAAGTAAAACAACAACTTTAACGTCGTTAAGTTTATTTATGTACAGCTAATGCTTTTCCTTTTGTAGTTGAGATTTGGGTTGAAATGATCCATATGCAACAGAATGATTTATTTATTTTGCACAGTTAAAGTGCTGATAACTACTATAATATAAGTAGTATGGATTTTGAGGCATTGTTGAATCTGTATTTAGAATCCTATTATTGACTCTGTACATGCATTTTTAGTTTAGTATCTTGAAATGATATAACAACTTAACTGTGCAATGGTTGAAATAATTTAGTTTTGATCTATTAATAATAAATAGATAATGGGAAGATTATCCTAACTCTTAGACCAAATGGTTTGAGAAAAGAAGGAAATGAAAACTGTTTACTTTAGAGCAGGATTGTGGTCTGAGATTAGATCATTTTAACATTTTATGTAAAGGAAACGTTATTGGCTTTTGTTTAATGTATAGTTGAAAGATCGTAATGATCTATTGGCAAATCTGAAGGTGATTCTATTTGATCTGAGCCTGTGGTTAAACGTAAGTATTGCTTTACTTGCCTCCTTCTTTTTCCTGATGGGATTAGAGTATATGTATATTACTTCTTGGAAGATGTACAGTCCTGAACTTGGTTAAAATAGAGTTCAGAATTTCTCTGTTCCTTCCTCTATGTAATGGAAGATAGTTGTTATAGGATTTCGAAATACGAAGGTACTCACTCTCTCTTGAAATTATAGTGTTCTCTTCTTTAGAATTTCTATAAGAACTCTACAGTATGGGTATGAGATGAAAAGACTGTTAAAAATTAAGTGGAAAGAGTGGTAAGTGGTGAAATCTTAACTAGAAGTCTCCTTTCTTTTTTTTAGTAGTATTATTACCCTGATTTAGAATTTCAGTTATTATCTACTTGTATAAAAGTAGCCCTATAGTAAAAGTTTTGCATACTTATCAATGATTAAGAATTTGATATGAAAGAGTTAGAGGAAATCCGTTAGATGAACTTGCTTGAGGCAGTAATCTGTCCTTTGCTTAAATTGTTTATATGCAAACCTGTTGGTTACATACCTTGAAAAGGTTTCATTCTTTTGATTAGAGTGATTATAACATGATTGACACTGTTCTTGGTTTTCAGATGGCTAGGTACTTAAGATTCATATCGTTTCTTCTTATTTTCTTGTATAAGATGAATCATCCGAAAAAGATTTAAGTTGAAATAGTAACTATAATATGAGTTATGTTATAAAGTCATATTAGAATGGTAGAAAGAAAATTAGCGTGATTCATGATTATGGATTTGATGAAATTGATTTCATTTAAACAGGTTTGTTTAATGAAAACAATTGGTGGAATGCAATTGTTTTAAGAATTAGTGCTTATCATGCTCAGTTCACTGAATTGACCCGTGCTAGCAATTTTTGCAGATGGTCATCTTAAGTGGTAAAGGTAGGCAGATCTGAAATGATGCACAAACTGTTTAATTTGGTTTTTATGAAGAATTCCGACATGATTTTTCTAATTGTACTTTAGAAGAAAGTTACTCTTTTGCTGATGATTATTGTATTAAAATTTGTCGAAGTGCATAGGTTGTAATTGTATAGGCTTGGGTATAAATGAAATGGGGACATATTACTTACGTGATCTGTGTTCTTATTTGTTGAATTGATCTTCTCTTGTCTGTATGAATGAGAGTGCATTCTTACTATTATATGCATTGGGGTCTAGATGGATTCCCTAAGTAAGCCTTGTATAAATATGTGGCTGAATACTACATGTTTCTGGTTAGTAATTATTTTATATTATGAATATGGTTAAATTGGAAATTAGACCACTGCATTTTTAGGGAAGTTGAGGTTGAACTATGCCCTAAAATGTAGCTATAACTAGAAGAGTATTCTATTACTCTCTCTTAATGTTCTAATTCAAAGCAATGTAATTGATGGCTATAAATCACCATGTCTTAATGGTAATAAGTCTGATATATTTCAGTCTTCGAGGTTGATACGAACCCTTACGGGTTTAGTTACCTTCCTTATGGGAAAACTAGGGATGTTGTCCTATTATGAGGATACAAGGTTATTAGGAACCAATTGGCAACTTGACGCAATCTTTAAACTCATTAAAACTTTTCTCTAATGAATCGAACCTAACTACGAAAGGTAACTCAAAAGTGTGGGACCCAGGGTTGGGGGAAGGCTACCCAATTAGGAGGGCCTGTAATCCAAATATAACTCAACATAAGTAACTTCTTGGAGGTATGTACATCTTTCCGAGGCTGTTTCGTAGGATGTTGACACATGTCAACTGCAGGGTTGTACCTTTGAGAAGATTAGGATCTTCTCGAGGATACAACAATGTAGATGACATATGGCAACACCCTTCTGCATTGATCGTTAAGATTTACACCTGAAACTTGATCAAGATTTCCCTTCGGGACTAGTTAGGACCATAGATAGGTTATGAGGCAGCCCTTTGAGACTCGGGATAGCCTGACACACGGGGTTAACATTGGTTAACCCAGTATGTCAGCTTACCCCTAGTCTTCAAGGGCATCCTTATAACGTGAATTATGATATTAACCCGATTCGAAGTGAAAACTTGGGATAAGGAGACTGACAAAAATCAGTATAGGATGTTCTATATAACATTGGAGTGGGGTGAGGGATGTATTCTGGATTGACGAGTATGTCGTCAAGGAATAAGTAACATGAACAGTATGTTTCAAATCTTTGGCCAAAGTATCGCAAGTTGCTGATTGTGTTGTCCTATGTCACCTAGTTTAAGGAACGTGATGCCGATGAATAATGGTAACAATTATTCAGATAGGTTCCTTGGACAGAGCACTCAGAATCCCAGATTAGGGAAGAAAACCATGAGAATGAAGTGTTCTGTTGAAAACACCAAACTCTAAGATACACATGAATAGATCGGTAGTTCACCGAGTCATGGAATGAATAGATCGGTGGTATACCGAGTCATTACAGCTGCATATGGTTATATGTTATAAGAATGATTGTTATGATCTATGTGTTCTAAATTATGTATTTAGAACTAGAAAACACTAATCAAAAAATATATATATCTTTTTCTAATGTATTAAAAAGTGGATGTTACTGATTATGGTCGGGATAGCATTGTTCATGAAAAGGTTCGTGGAGGCCGGATCCTCATATAGGCTACAATGGGAATCCATATCATTGTTTAGGTACTCGAGCTATCCTCATGCTCAAAACAAGTTGTGTCTTGATCATTGGGGTGTGCTCCGTAAGGAAGAATCCCAATGTCGTATCTTTTTGTTTTGAAATGTGGAAGAGGGATTGGTTCTCTTTGTCCTTGTTCATTCCTCCCACATCTTAGGCCTTTGTAGCCCATGGAGTACATCATTCTGCTAGATTTTTCATATTCCAGAGTTTGGTAATAGGATGGCTGAGTGTCCTCAGGGACCCAAGTAGTAGGTGGATCAAGCAACTTCTCCTCAGCTAACAAGCCTCTAGGCAGGAATGACCCAATAGTGTGTTCTTCTCTAGGTCTCTTAAAGCGGTAGTTGGGTCGACCTCTAGTCTTGGGTGACAAAGAGAGATCTGACACCAGGAGTGCTTGTTGTACATTATACTCCCCACAGCCATATTCTAGGATTTTCATCTCCCATGAATCAAATGGAGAGGTTGAAGTAGATGCCCCATGAGTGCAAGAACTAAGTGAATCCGAATCCACGTGGGATTCCATAGCCTTAGACTGAAGAGGAACAGCTATATCTGTGGAGGGACATGCATATGTACCCTTTCATGTAAAGCTATTGAGAGCTCTACAATGAGAAAAGGGCTCTGAATCTCCTGGTATTGTGATCGTATGTCCCTCATGCTTCAACTTGATGCATTGATGAAATGTTGATGGCACGGCCTGCATGGCATGAATCCATGGTCAACCTAGAAGCATATTATATGGAAGTTCCAAGTCTAGGACGTGAAACTTTGTCTGATGACAAGTGGGGCCCACCTCCATGGGCAGCGTAATGGTGCTTGCTGACTCTCTTTCCACGTTGTCGTATGCGGTGATAGTAATAATATGGGACTCAAGATCTTCCTCTGTATGTCCCAATTGTTTGATCAGCTTAAGCGTGCGATAGATGTTCAATCTCGATCCATTGTCCACAAGAACCCATTTGATTTTCCTACAGGTGACAACTACCTCGATGTACAAGGGAAGATTATGTGTAGGATTCATGTCAGGGATTTCCCTATGGTTGAAAGTAAGATACTCACTTGGGGCAATGGTTGCCACTACTGACTTGAAGGTGTGCAGATCGACTTCTAAAGGCACTCCCGATCCATAAAGAGTTTGATACAGGATGTCCTTATGCACATTGCAAATCTTGAGAAGTTCTACGATAAAAATCTTAGCGGACGTCTTCTCAAGTTGTTCTAAAAGGTTATACTTACCAGTATGTGGGGTCGACGGAGAGGGGTCCAGGATTACGAGGCGAGTGCACCTTTTTACCACAACGCAGTCCTTTCCCTTAATCCGATAGTGTTGACACGGTCAGCAGGCGAGCGAATACATCTGATAAGCGAATCGTAATGATTGTTATCTCTCTTGGTATACAAGTAATTCACGGCTTTATAGGTTTGGGATGACTCTCCCCAATCCAGTTTTGCCTTTTCCAACTTATCATGCTTGGGGAATGGTTCCTTATAAATCCCCATTTTCTTGTTAGGTGTTTGCATGTGGCTAGGGTTATCCACCTCTATCTCCCGTTGTCAATGAGGTCTTGAATATAGTGGCGAAGTCACAAACATTTGTTTGTTTTATGACCTTTAATGCGATGCATTTCACAATATTCATGCTCCTTATACCATGAAGGTTTGGGAGCGTTTTCGTCAAATGGTTGTGTTGTAGGATAGGTCATCATGTGGGCCGCATCCAACTATTTTAGTATGACTGACAATGGTTCATTGAGAGAGGTGAATGTTCATCATTTTGGTGGTGGTTGAATTGGGCCCTTGGTCAATTTAAAAGGTTGACCAGTTTGGACCGTTTGAACGCATTTGGAATCAATGATTTCGTCTCCCACCACGTTTTTGTTTTTGTTGAAGATCTTGGGCTTTTCCATAGGTTTGACACTTTGGTTGTTTTTAGATTGGTTTTTAAGGGTGCCTTTAGCAATGAGAGCCTTTTCTATATGAATCCCTTTCTCAATAACCTCCTCAAAAGTATGGACACAATGCATTTGGAGGTGGAAGGTGATATCTGGGTTGAGATTGGGAATGAAGATACTGACCAGCTACTTTTCAGGGAAAGCACAAGGGAAGCGACTGGCTATCCCTCTCCATCATTGGAGGAAGCTAGCAAAGGTCTCATTTGGGTGTTTTTGGCACCGCACAAGTCTACCATGGTGACATCACTCTCTATGTTATACGAGAAGTGACGCACGAATCTTTCTGCTAATTCTGGCCAGGTGGAAATTGATCCCCGTGGTAAGCGTGTAAACCATTCCAATGCTTGACCTCCAAGACTCTTGGGAAAAATTCTGATAAGGTAATTATCACTATAAGACACCTCTTGACATGCCATGTAAAAATCTTTAACATGATCTCTTGGGTCTCCCTTTCCTTTGTATTTTTGAACTTTGGCATATCAAATTTCTTTGGAAAGGGTTGAAGGGTCATTGTCTTGTCAAAAGGATAGGGGCACAACTCTTCATATTGATATTTCTTGATGCTCCCTATATTGCTCTCTTGTAAGCTCGCAAGCATCACTTTCATAGACTACACTTCCTGTGCGAGCAATTGTTCTTTAGTGGGAGAAGTAGGGATGTAAACATGATGGTACCCTATGTCTTCTTCTCCTTGTTTTTCCCTGATGGATTTCGTTGATCTTAACCTTAGGCCTTACCTTTTGAATGTTCCTGTTTGCATCTTTCTGTACATGGGAAGTAAGCAAAGCAAGTTGTCGGCTTAGGTTGCTGATTTGTTGTTGGATTGTGGCTTGGTTTATAGCCTCTTCTTCTAAAGGTTCCTCCTCTTCATACTGTGGAGGTTCTTCTTCTGTCTCAAGTTCTATTTTGTTTCTTTGTGGCACTTTGAGGAGGGGTATTCTATGCCCTACCACTTTATCATTTTTGTGTAGGAAGTGGAAGCATGCCCGCTTGTTAAAATATCTTCCATATTGATAAGGTGCATTCTTCCTCAGTAGTGTCATATGTTTGTAGTATTGGTTCCTTCTCGATGGGCAATTTGGCCCCTAATTTGACGACCCGGGCCAACACTCTATCTTTATTTCTAAGAAGAAATTTGTCTAGTAGAGTAGGGTCAAAATCAAAGTCCGCGCATGGTGACTCTAATTCATTTCCACTATGGTCGACCATTTCTTCTATTTCCTTTTCTGCAGAAAATAGTGGTCCTAGATCGTGTCCGATAAATGGGTTTGACCCTTTTCTATTAGAGGTTTCCCAAGCTTGCGCTTGTTGTTCCTCATATGTTTGTTTCTTTAACCCTAGACGCATCTTGGGAGCCATGTTTTCGTGATAAGTTTCACTAAGGTAAGTTGTAGATTTGTTCAAAATTCAATGACTACCCCTAAGTGAAACACAAGATGTACATGTTAAGAGTAAATTAATAGTGTGAGAATACCAATGTGATAGAGTGATAAAGTCACCAATGAAACAATCATTTGGTACCAAAACTTAATCAAATGAAGTACTTCCTAGACTATGTTTCAAAGTAATTTGTGACGCCAGATGATTAACAAGATGTCTCCACTTATGCCAAGTTCAAAGGAATGAACAAGATGTAAGTAAATACACGAAGTTAAATGCGATCTCCCAATCAAGATATACGACGAGCAAGCTCAAGTCTGATTAAGACCTATATCTCAAAAAGTGCCAATTACGATTTGTGAATGACACAACAATATCACCAAGATATGTTAACCCACTTTGCAAGAAAGTGAAGTATTGATATCGAGGTGTTATTGATATAACACGCACAAATGGTAGTGCCTAGCACCTTTTGAAATCAAGGTAATAATAAAACCAAAAAAAAAAAAAAACTCAAAGTATAGCTAGGAATAGTTAAGAATGTGTGCAACGTAACCATACAATATAGGTATTTATGTCGAGTTTACAAGAAACAAGACGTAAATATCGAAATTGTAATGATACGAGACAAACAAGCTAACTCCTCTATAGAAGCAGTGATGAACCATGCCTAACTACAATGACGATCTTGACGTGGGTATCAAGATCACAATGGCTACCAAATGACGTCAAAACGCCTCCGCTCACTTTAGATGTTTAACTAACCCATCCGCAAACATGGATGGGTGTAAACGGACATAAAAGTGAGAAAAACAGTCGAATGGAAACACAAAGGTAATCACACCTCTTTTGATCAACAAAGTGTCAAAAGAATATGAAGGAAATAAATCAAGAAAAATGACGAAAAATGCTAGCCTCACTTCAACAGAGTTTCACCTCGCCCTAAGGTAAGTAAAAACTAGGCGAAAGTAATACGTCACATGTTTCTCAAAAAGAAGGTTCACAACTCAACACTGTTTTAAAATGGTCAAAATGGGCTCCTGGCCAAAGTATATTCTCCTAAGTGGTTCTCTCGCCCTAGGTGTTACAAAGTTACCATGAGCGAGCATGATTTACCCAAAAGTCACACCGACTAGTTTGGGAGTATCTCGGGTTTACTTTACCCCCTTTAATAACAAGTAGGCAACTAGTGCGTCTACGTGTACTATCACTGGGGTCACCACAATGGACAACCTGTAACGTTATCTCACAAAGGAATCACTAGTCAAGTACGTAGTGCGGAGCACTTCCCGTTTCATCCACAAGGTTTCCTCTTGCGTGGACTACTTTGGGGTTCCTGGAACCACCCACATTGTTGTAGCTTAAGGTGTTATGCCAAAGGGGTTATGTTCCAGTTGAGCGGAGAGGGACGTACCCTTTTCGAAACCCGCAATACGATTTTTGAATATGTTTTTCTTTTTATATTGTTTAATTAAGTGTGGTTTGCTTGAACACCTTTTGGTAACTCCGTATAACAACCGTATTAGTAGTTTTCGATTTCGTTTTGATTCCTCCTTTCTTTGATAAGTGCTTTTAGGTCTTGCACTCAAGCGTTAGTAGTTCTCCAAGAAAATCACTTTATTTAAAAGAGGATTAAGAGTTGCTTTTGATTCTCAATATCATCCAAGGATGCAAGAGAAGAGCATACACAACAAATAATCTAACTAAAAAGTAAAGAAAATCTTTTCAATCAATGAACCATACAAAATTCTTGATAAATGTTCATTCCCCTAAACCAAAAGTGAAAGATGAAGTTTCCAATTTACCAAATGTTATAAAATGAAGACTAAAGTTATTTTTGATTCTCAAGATCACCCTAAGGTGCAAGAGAAGAGCATACACAAACTTTATCCCAACTATATAGAAATGGAAAACTTCAAATCAAAGGACTATTGAAAAATGCTTTGTAAAAGGTTCATTCCCTTAAACCAAAAGTGAAAGATGAAGTTTCCAATTTACCAAATGTTATAAAATGAAGACTAAAGTTGTTTTTGATTCTCAAGATCACCCTAAGGTGTAAGAGAAGAGCATACACAAACTTTATCCCAACTATATAGAAATGGAAAACTTCAAATCAAAGGATAATTGAAAAATACTTTTAAAAGGTTCATTCCCTTAAGCAAAATGAATAATCAAATTTCCAAGTTTAATCCCAATGTTAAAAAGATATAGATCAAAAAAAAAAAAATTATTCTCAATATCACCAAAGGTGCAAGAGAAGAGCATACACACGCTTTGGTCTAAATCGAGGAAGCATGGAAATACAACATTCATCAAAATATTAGACATGTTAGAAAATGACTAATTTTAAACTAATAGAAAAACTTGTAATTTCGTAAGTATAAATCCTGAATTTATATTTTTATTGCATATTTAACTTCAATAACTTTCCAACACAAAAAAATGGAGTCATTTCGAGTTCGGGAGCAAAAGTTATGGCCTTCGAAGATGTGTTACGCATATGCTCTTATGCTCACGGGTATGCACTTGACATGCACTCAAAAAATGTCAAAAATGTCTCTTAATCTGTAAAATGGGCAAATTTTTCCAACCAAGATTCAATTTTGACAACAACCCATCACATCAATATATGAATAGAAGACTCAATGCTATCAAACATTAACATACATGCTCAAGAATTTAAAATTTTCAAGAAATTGACAAAACTAGCATGTAGAATGATGAAAAAGTAAGCTCTAAAATTGAAAAAATAATGAAATCTTGAAATTTTCTCCCCAAGATTAAATTTTTACAGCAACCCACCACATTAATATGTAAATAGAAGACTCAGTACTATCAAACACTAACCTACATGTTCAAGAATTTAAAATTTTCAAGAAATTGACAAAACTAGCATGTAGAATGTTAAAAAAGTAAGCTCTAAAAATGAAAACATGGAGAAATCTTGAAATTTTCCCATCAATTCCAATTTTGACAGCACTTCACCTCCTTTATACCTACAAGGAAGACTCAACACATGCAAACTCAACAAAACAAGTTAAGAAAAATAAGTTAGATCAACATGTGTAAAAGAGGGTTAGTAACCAAAAATGAAACTTAACTACAAAAACTTGAAATTAAGTGTAAAGGACAATGGAGTAAGTCCCACCAGGCGTGCCAAATGTGTGCAAGTGTTGTTTTTAAACTAATGCTAATGTAAACAAAGACTAACACCTAAATAGTCTTAATTAGCAAGAATTAAACAACATTATAAACACCATCATGATAAGAATTAATCAAGGATTAGATGCTAACATTTATCAATACAAAACTATGAAATTAACTATGTTAAGCACCTAAATATCCTCTATTCTCTAACAACATATAAATGAAGGAACCTAGGTAGGTTCCATGGCTATCAAAAATAGTTGTCCTTAATGTTCCAAGAACCTAGGAATGGGGGCTAATCAAAGTTGGGCTACAAGACCCTTTTAAAACCTCCCATATGACCCAAGAACTTTAAGAAAGAGGCTTAACTCTTCAAGATGATGAAATCTCAAGAAAACAAGGTGCAAGCTCTTAGTCTCTTTGCTATATGTTTTGCATTTTCTCTCTAAGGAGTTTAGGTGTAAGTAAAAGGTAGGTGGATGGCTCTTTATATAGCCCAAAGGATAAGGATTCGACACATTCTCATGAATGTGGGATAAAGGTAAAACATGATTAGGAATGGATAAGGTTGCTTTATTAAAGGTAACCTTACTTTAGAAGGGTTTAATTTATGCTTAGCAAGTCATGGGAGTTGGGGGGTGTTTTAATTAATCAAAGGTGATTAACTAATAGGTAGATGTAATCTTATAAGATAATTAGAGGAATATTAGTACGATTTAGGCTATTATAAGGGGATTAAATCAATTAAATATTGATTTATTGGTTAAATGGAAGGGAAAGCTAATTAATTAATAATAATTAATTAGTCTAGGTAGAAGGGGTGACTTATTAACGGAAGGTCGTTAATTAGGGTATTTTTTGGATATGCAACTTAATTAATTAGCTTAGTGTAATTAATTAATGATGATATGAGGTAAAATGAGTGATTTTGATGATATGTCGTTGATTTGTGAGAAAGGGGATAATTAGCGCAATTTAAGTATTTAAATTGCTTGGGCATAATTATAGGTGTCTACACCATGTATTCAAAAGTGTCTAAGATCTCCAAGTCATCAAATTATGAGCTAATCACATTCATGTATAGGTGTGGTACTAACAAGAGTATGTTATCACTTTGTTTGATTTTCAAAGGGTGTTAAGGTATATTCTAGCCTTGAACATGATGTTCTGAGTTCAAAAAAGTGTTTCATAGTCTGAGAAAGATGTTATAGTGTCCTTAAGATGGTCCCTTGGGAAATATGATGTCATGATTGTGTCTATATTTCTCTCACTAGTCTAATGGTTTGTAACATGATCTTCATGTGTTTTAAAGTCTATGTTTTGTCATGATGTGTTTATCATCAATTGGTTATGGTCCTCTCTAAACATGTGGTCTTGGTTTGCAAGTTGAAATATGGGCATTGTTCTCTATCGAAGTATTTAGGTGTGTTTATGAAAACCAAAAGGAAAATATGATAATTTGAAGTCATGTCTCAATAAGAGGATGATTCAACAAGTTCTAACAGGGGTAAAGTTTTCAATAAATGAAAACATGTCTTATGAGTCAAATATGTTGTTCTTCAATCAGTATTAAGGTTTTTCAAAGTATATTAATATGTGTGTCATTCAAGATGTGTGTGTCTCCGTAAGGTGTCTCAATCTATCAAGTAGAGAAAAGAGTTCAAATGGATTTTGTGAGTCAAATGTTGAAATGGAATGCATCATTCAAGAGATAATATTGAGGTTTTGGAAGATCATTACACCTACAGGATTGTGAATGGAAGGGTTCATTTTAAGAGACCTCTTGGAAATCGGAGGTGGAAAATACATGGCGAATATCCTTGGAACCGAGTTTCATGGGAAGGTAAATTTTTTGGGGTTCGACAGAAAAATTTCCACCTAATTTTTAAGTGGTGTGACAAAAGGTTTCATCCTCACTGACGCGCGTCAACAAGGTTGTTATTACATGACATCAAGTTTTCTATCACGCGTCAATAACCTTGTTAACATGCATCGCCGAGGTTCACCGATGCGCGATAACAACCTTGTTGACGCGTGACAGTAAATCTTCTATCGCGCGTCTACAGCTTCTTCCCTCTGGTCGGGTGACAAAAAAATCTTCCTGTCACGCATCAACAAACTCACTATTGTGCATCTACTTCCTCTGCACTCCTATCGTGCATCAACAAAATCTCCATGTTGTTGGTCGTCAAATAGGACTTTATGAAGAGCAACAGTCAGGGGACAAGAAGTCCCTCCTCTTTAATGGGAGAGGTTCCCTTATTCAGAAATGAACCTATTTACAAATATACAAAACATGATTTTCTGGTTGAACTTGGATATTACGAAAGTGTTTACTATAAAGATCATCAATTACAAAAGGACTGAGGAATGAGAGTACGAGAATGAGCAGAAAGGCAACATGCAGAATTATAGATAACAGAGTAATTCTTTATGTATGCGAAGTTACAGTGAATTGAAACAAGATCATTTGTATCATATAAATAAGATGGAATTTAAAGACACAAAGTTCTATAAATAACATCTGCCAGAACACAAAGTTTCTTAACATAACACAGATTCATTAATCAAGGACACAAAGTTCCTTCTTGGTTATACAAGATCACCATGCTTGCAAAGTTGGAGAGTATGCAATCGGCAAGACTAACAAACTAGAGACAAATGATCTTCACAAAAATTAAATGAAAGCTTAGGGATAACAGAGATCAGATAGACAAAGAATGGAAAGCCCTTCTGTATTGATTTCTTTATGATCTATTTACACTTTCAGAAAATAAACCAAGTTCTTTTTTCAAAATGGCGTGGAGAGGCCATTATATAGCTTACAAATCAGTTACTTTTTGTAACTACTTCTTTTAACTAAAGATTAGTTAAGGATTTCCAATCGCAATACCTCAACTAATTACAATGAATTCGAGAAAAAGAATTAGAAAAGAAGAGAAGAAAACGGAGAAGAAGACAGGTGGTTACGACTGGGAGGGACCCACTAACTTCAAAATTTGCTGCCTAAATCTCTTCAATGCCTCGGCTATGTCTCTGCCACAAGGGACTGACGTGTTGGCTGTAGACTGACCCCAAAATCCGAGACACTTCTCCATTTCTTTATCAAACTCGACATGAGTATGATAATCTTTATTTTCTTCTTCAATGGCAGATTGAAGAGAGCAGATCTCCTTCATTTTCTCTTTGGAGATGGAGCTTTCCTTGAATAGATTGTCTTTGACAAAAGCTCTGAATTGAGCTTTGATTTCTTGCAAGGAAAGAGGCACACCAGAAACTTCATCCTGAAGATGACAATGTATATCTTTGAAAGCTGATACAACCAGTGTCTTGAAAGCTTCACCCTTCTGCCAGCTATTCTTCAGCTCTCCCAAGGCCTCCTCCAAGACTTTGATCTTCCACTCCACGCTGTAAACCCAGGACTTTGACAGATTATCCTTTGCATCATCAAAAACCTTATTTGCCAATAAAATGTTCTCATCTGTCTGTCCCATGAGATGGAGGTCTACTATGCAACTGCTCCAGAGTTTGAGCTCTTTATCTATGACCCCGATAGTGGAGGAGAGATTCTGTTGCAAATTGTTCACCTTTCCGTGGAGTTTGAAAGCTTCATCGATGAAGTTCAATCCTGCAACAAGCATATCTTCCACCATGGCCTCCATAGCTCTGCCATAGATAGAATACTTGTGCATGTCTTTGATACTCTGTACTTCATCTTGGCTCAAAATTACAGGTGGTGGAAGAGTAGTCAATGGGGTAGGGTCCAAAACTTTGTCCTTAGACAAAAGAGATTTGATGAAACCTGAGAATCTGGGCTTGTTCCTCCAACTGTTCAATAGTTTGCTGCCCTTTCTCTACCCTCCCAATGACTCTTGTGACCGTTTCCTAGAGGTTGTGGATCTCACCTTCAGGAGTAGACTCTCCCATTGGAATTCTTGAGAGTTCTAAGTCAGATGCCTGTAAGTCCTGCTCTGATTTGTCCACTGTAGGCTTAGCAATCTCTAGGAATTGCTGACCTTGAGCATCAGACACGATCCTGGAGGTGGTTCTGGCTTTCTTGGCACGAGAAGGAGTAGTGCCCAACAAGGCTGCCACAACATCAAAATTTGGCCCTGAGCTCCGAGAGGAAGATTTCCTCTTTCTACTGTCAACAAAAGGTTGCACCCACGCAAAAGAGGAAGAGGAAGCAGCAGGAGGGGCAAGAGGACCAAGAGACATAGAGCTCATGACGCTCAAGGTTTGCACAGCTGTGGTCTCAAGTTGAGATGTGAGTGGGGCACTTGAGACAATTGTGGCAGAAGAATCAATAGCACTTGGAAGTTCAGTGCTCTGGACTTCCTTATCTTTATCTGTTGGATCTTCAGGAGCATTTGCAGGGGCTGGCATTTCACTCTCTTCACTTTCACTGAGAACAATGATGTTCTCTGGTCCCAAAGGCACTTCTACCTGTTTACTTTGAGGATCTTTTTCCACAGGCTCCTTCTTAACCTCTTTGAGTTTCTTCTGGTACACTTGAGTGGATGAAGAAGGAGTGGAAGCTGCAGGTCCTTGCGTTGATGAGGCAGGAGGGGTTTACACAGGTGTGTCTGATATGGGAGTCGATGCTTCCCTCCTTGGTGTTGAAACATCCTTAGAAGAGGATTCTCCTGAGTGCCTTCTGAGCTCTCGAACTTTCCTGTCAAACCAGACCTTAGTCCTGACTAAGACTGGAGCTAGGATCTCAGCCAGATCATCTTTCTCTTTCTGTTCCAATCCAAGTCCTCCAAGGGAGTGTGCTTAATCACATTGTCATACTCATATGAGTATAGATCAGAATTTTCATCCTGGAGTCCTTCAGGAACTTGGTACAAGCCGAGTTCTTGGATCAATTGCAGAGAGAACCTGCCACAGTGCCTCCTCCTAGCCTCAAAATCATCTGCACAGTCAGCCCAGTAGTCTTCTGTATCTGCCCTATGATGATATATTATCTTGATGTTCTGCTCAATGAACTTCTTCAAGTCGAAGCAAGTTCTTGGTTTGAAGAAATGAACAGTGATAGGGACCAGGGCTCTCTCTATATTCTGTGCGTCCAGGGCTGTTTTACAAGTGTAATTTCCCAAAGAGATGGGAAAGTGCAAACCAGAAATCTTCTTGTCTCTGCAGGTTCTGTGCAATTTGTCTAACTGCCTGCATACTTCAATCAAAGCCATCTTATCATTGCAGAACATGGGAAGCCTCAGAGGGGTGCTCTCATAGCCAGCAAGCCTGATATAAGAGAATTTTCTGAATTGAATAAAATAGGCACCGTAGTGCGATATCAGGTTCATGGCTTCATCTGAAAACCTTCTAGCAGTGTCACCCTCGAGCAGCCTGACCACGTACATGGTGAAAGCATCATTTACTCTTCTGAAATTGCGATTGCTGGTCTCTAGGGTGAACTGCGGGCAGTAGGCATATATAGGATCATCCTTGTGGGCATCAATGTAAGAAAAACCAAACCATTGTCTTGATGCTTCGAGTATACATCAGGTACGAAGTCATGTAGAACTTCTTCATTTGCTGTACATTGGATGTACAGCTGCTCCAAATTCATGCTTTGATGATTTCTGCCAAGTTGATATTTTGAGTTCCCTCGCACACCATGCTGATGAGCGGGCACATCCAGAAATGGAACTCGTTAGTAGAAGGTAAGCCCATCACCCGAGCCAGTAGGATTATGAAATCTGACAACTCTTCATTGAAATCTGCTCGGAAGAGAGTCTTGGATAGGTGAGACGCTCCCTTCTTAGGGTTTTTAAGCCATGACTTCGCCACCCGCGCCTTGTATTTGTCGCTGTCTTGATTAAACAGGGCCTGTGCTTGATCCCGGGAAACAACTATGGCATTATCCATCTCTGGGATCCTCAAAGCAGTGCTAATGGTGGCAGCATCTAGCTTGGCGATGAGTTCCCCGTGTACATTGGTTAATTCGCTCGAATCAGGGTCGAAGTGAGCTCCGCATGAAAGCACTGTATCAGCACACTGTACTGAGATCGGGAAACCTCCAGCGAAAGCCAAACCACTGTCGTGAATCATCTGCGCCATAGGTGTAGGGCTTGCATCTGCCATCCTTGCCCAAAAATCACCGAAATCAAGATGACGAGCTTCACTGTCCCTAACATTGGAACAAGCAGATTCTAGTGGCGAGATTTGCTCCTGTCCCTGAAATTTGATCTTCATATTGATAGTAATTCGGAGGACAGAGACGCGAGCTAGACTTCGGGAAAGAATTACAGAGGGAAGGGATACACGCACAGGAAATTATATTGCAAGGGTTCGAGCAAAGGATAGCATGGAAGCAATGTGAAAAATGCATAGGGGGTTCGTTCATTATATAGCCGATTAGGAGAGAGAAAGACAATGAATGCGCATTTAATACATACCTACCAATTTGAATAAGCATGATATTCGGGTAGAGCAGGAAAAATAAGCACGAATGGCACTTGGTTCATTTGGGACATGTGAGACGCGAATGCGTGAAACACGCGGCTCGGCCGATTCAGTGAAGCGGGGAAAAGACGCACAAATGCCTTTTGGGACATGCGGGACGAAAGGACACAAAACACGCGACTCACCAAATCGGATGAAAAGGTGACAATGGGTCCGAAGAGTTTGGGACATTTGGGACGTGAAAGCGCGAAGTACGTGGTTCGGGCGAATCGGCCGAAAATGGAACAACTTGCCCGATTGAACTTGGGACACTTGGGACAAGAAAGTGCGAAGTACGCGGTTCGGGTGTTTCGGCCGAAAATGGAACAACTTGCACAATTTGACTTGGGACATTTGGGACAAAAAGTTCCGACGGGCCCGAAAAAGACAAACTTCGGGAAATCGGCCGATCGGGGAACAGAGCGCACTTTTGAACTTGGGACACGCGGACAAAAATGTCCGACAGGCCCGAAAAACACACAAAATGACCCAAAAACACGAGACTTTCTCAATTTCACGACTTTTAACATTTTCAGTACAACAGAGAAGACACTTAAACTCAAAATTTTGAAAATTCACTTTCTTAAGAGTAGGGAATTTTGAGTGGACAACACATGTCACGCATCAACAAACTCTCCCTGTCACATGTCAACAAACTCTCCATACCGCACGTCAAAAAAACTCTCGTCGCGTGTCTGCAGCCTCCACCCTCTGTCACGCATATGTAGCCTCTTCCCTCGTATCGTGTGTTTTACGTACTTGATAATACATATGCCCCTAGGTGGTATGAGTGAGTTATTAGTGTTCTACCTGAAAACTAATCTAGGATTATATAGGGGATAGTTTCAAGGGTAGGTGAAGCCGATCCCTAAAAAATTAAATTATAATTTTTAGGCGAACAGGTCACTGACCCACACCAGAAAATTCACCTTTTCAAATTTTTCAAAAATGGAATATTCACCATATTATGAATATTCACCACTAAAATTATCCTTGGTGAATGGTACAAAATAATTTTTATATCTTTTCTTATCATTTGAGAAGTTTTGATAAGGTTTTCTTATGGATTTTGAAGGTCATAAATCTTGATAAGTGTTGTCAAAGGCTTGTTGAAACCACTAAAAGAGGTTGTATCTATTAAGTTCTTGATATGAGTTTGTCATTCATGGTCTCAAATCTTGTGTACATGTACGAAGGTATGTGAAAATTTGTTAGGTGTCCTATGTCGGAGGTTATTCAAACTTATGAGTCAAAGGATAATTTTCATCATGTGAAAAGAGTCATGATGGGTTTTAAATAGTCCACTCTATCTTGTAGATTATCAAGGTCTATTTCTATGCATGGGCATGCTACAGAGTTGACAATGTTAGTGCATTATGTTTCTTCAAGAAGTTGACAATGGATAAGTCCATTTCAAGTCTCAAGGGTAGACATGGTAGAGTATATGGTTGTGTAAATTCAAGCTAGGGTGTATGAAGATATTTCACGGTGTGGGTGTATCTCGGTGAGTTACAAATGATGTTAAGCTACAATATAAAGATTGATCTATTTGAGAAGAGTTGATTTTAACTCAAGGCAAGCATTTTCATGGAAAATTTTGATAAACCAAGGTAGAGTGAAGCTAGTCATTCCTAAAAAAATAGTACAAATTACTAAAAACAAATTATGAGTCAACATACTTGACTCGAGAAGGGCTAGAATGCATATTTACAGGTGTATGAAGGTCTGAATAACCTTGTTGACTGAAAATTAGGATTGAAATTTGAAAGCATAGTTGGTATGATGGACTCATAAGTACAATGATGCACAGTCATGTGCATGGTCATCATATCAAGGTCATAATCAAAGTCTTAAATGACTTTGAATTGTGCAAATAAGGTCTCCCAAGGCTTGAAGAAGGATTGAAGCCTGATGTCTTCTAAGTATCTCAACGAGTTAAATTGTCGTACACATGCTACAGTCATAAGATGACTTAACCTTGATGATATTTGGTCAGTGAAAGAATAAAATGCATTTCTATAGGGGATTTATAGTGTCCTATAGATGAAGTATTTATTCTAATATCAAAATATTGGAGTTTTTTTCTCATGATCAACAAACAAGTGAAGTTTAGCATTTTCAGGTCATTGGTAAAGACTGTGAAGATCAAGATGTTCAAACTTATGAGAGTAGAATATAAAAATTTCAAAGTAAAGTTTGAATGTGAATATTTATGCTCCCAAGGGGAGTTGGTGATAGGGTGCTCATGTATTGTTCAAAGCAAAAAGACCTCTATCTAAGGTTTTGGATTCAAGATAGTATTGAAATAGTAAGTGCTCTATTCTAGATCGGTGTTCTTAAATTCATAATCATATGTCAATACCTTGTAGCATGAATCCATTGTTTTCTTTATTAATGATTTATCATCATAAGTGTGTTAAAATATTCCAATAAGCCTTAATTTTTCCATCCTAAGCCTTTGGTTGTATGATAAATGTTTCATGTCCTTGTTAAGTCTCGTATTTAATTTATAGAGAGGTTGGTAATGTCAAGATGTTATTAGGATTGTTTGGTGATCTTAGTAGTATGAAATGATGTCACACGCTTATGTGGGTTTATATATTTTCTAAGAAATGTTTCATGATGGCCTTAAGAGGTGTATGAATTTTCAACATTGTATAGGGTTTCAAGAGTGCAAATCTAGTGCATCCAAAAGGAGTTTGATCATAGGTACATGTTTGAAAAAGGAAGAGCATGCCTATCTACAAAGATATAGTAATTGGTGTAATGACTCAATAGATAAAAAGAGGAGACCATAACTATCTTCATAGTAATCCTAATACACTTATGAACTAACAGGAAAGATTTTTGGAAAATATGAAGTTTAGGTTGATGAATTTTTGGCTCACAATGGTTTATGTTGTCGGTGAAAAGAGACAAGAAGATGCTCTATAGGTATGAAGGTAATGTTACAGGTGAATGAGATGCATATGTTCCTACTAAAGTCAGGGGGAACTCAAATGTATGATTTTAGAAGATGACATGAATGATTCTATGTCTTCCAAGGTATGAAGTGGATGCATGCACATAAGTTTAGTTGTTTTAGTCCTTGATTGCATTATTTCATCTAATGTGACTTGTCTCGGACTTTGGAAAGTGTTTTAGTGCTAAAAAGTGGTAAATGTGGTTTCTATCCAATAACTAAAGGTAAGTATCTCAATTTTGTGCTTGGGAGCTAGATATAGTGCTCATATGTCCAGGGGGAGTGTTATCTTGATGAGTAAAAGCATGGTTGCAATTTTGAAGCATGTCAAATTTGGATGAAATTTCTCTAAATAGTCTACTTAGGGATTTATGTCTCAAACATGGTATGGTGAGTAAAAAATAGCATGGTAGAGATTTTATTATGCCTAGAGATGATGGATTTTGGTCAAAAAAGTGAATTAATGATTGTAAATGCTTAAAAATGACATTGTTGGCATGATTCAAAGGATGTATGACTCAGAGCACAGGTTGTTACATTGTTTCCTTGAAGGAAAAAATAGGGCCTAAGGTGAAAAGAGGTGATATTGAATGCCCAGGAGGTGAAATAGGGTGTTATAGCTCCAAATGAGGTATTATTATGCTTCTATCTTGATTCATTGATGATGTTCAAATGTTGGAGCTACTTGTCCCATTGGGAGCAAGGTGTTTGCATGCCTTAAAATGAAGGCAAGAGTCAATTTTTGAGCAAAAATCAAGAAATGGAGCTAGTTTGAGATCTTTGGTTGATTTTTCTAACCAAAAATTGATGCTATGAAGCTATGGAATGTGAAGAAAATTAGATATAGGTATTCCTTTGTCATTAATTTAAAAAGGGGGAGAAGTTCAGGGTGTATTCCATCAATGACAAAGGGGGAGATTGTTGGCATGTGGTCTTATTAGGTGTTGTTATTGATGCAAAACCACATTAATGAAAAATTGAATGATGTATTAAGGTTATATGATGATGTATATGATGTTGACATATTGGTTAAAATTTGTTTATGGTGATGTAGTGAGATTCAGTGAGGATTGCTTACTCTTGCAAGCCTATTCAGGTGCCTAGGTGATGTTACATAGAGGTATGAGCTTATTGGATGCTTGAGAAGCATTCTTTCATGATAGATATCAGGTTTGGAGGGTTATTGGGCACTCATAACAATGGATTTATATAGATACGGGTGATTCACTTTACATCTGAGCAATCATTGGGAGTAGGTATGGTTGTTTGGAGGTGTGATAGTGTGGTTTGGAGCCATATGAGATCATGGAAGCATGAATTCAGGTATATCATGGCATATCAGGTATGTTTGGGTCATTTTTAGAGGTTTCTTGATGAGTTATTGCATTATTTTAGTTGACCCTAGCTTCTACAGTGAGGAACAAACATGTAAACATAGGTAAGTCTTAATGACTGGAGAGATTGAGGTATGGATTTGACATTATGATGATTTTATATGTTATAGGGATGTTTCATAGTGCTTTGAGAAAAAATTTATGTTCCTATGATGATAATTTTGCAAGTTATGACAGTTTATGTGAGACAGGGTCAAGAACAAGTAAAATTCCAACATGAATTGGTACTTCTTATGCTCATCCTAAAGTTTGTGCTTTGCATGGGACCCATTATATTTAAAGGAATATTATATGGTAATTTTATAAGGTTTCACAAAAATAATTAGGTTTTTTTATTGTTAGGTTTTAATGAATGAATGTTAAGAAGATAAAGTGGTCTAAAACCCAAATTAAACCCTAGCTAGAAGTAGTTTGCAGAAATATAGGTATAACGACCCAATTTTATTGGTTAATAAAAATTTATGATTTTATTTTGTATAGTACTCTCTTATATTTCCATAAATATATGGTTTAGGTCATGGTGATGAGTGGGTCCCACTCAAACAAGTCAATTTCTGAAGAAGAAGGTTTTAGGACAAGGTTGTCTAAAGGACTAGCATGAAAAATTAATGGTGCATGATTTATGGGAGCTGATATTGATGTCCATGAATTTTTCAAGACATTTTCATGCAGGTAAATGGTCATTTGAGGTCCACACAAGTCTACTGGTCAAAGGGCAGTTTTGGGGTCTCAAATAGAAGGGTTCAGTAAAATGGGCATAACTTGAGCTAAAGGTGGAGTTTGAAGATGATTAAAGTTGTGTTGGAAAGAGGATTAATATGAATTTCCATTAGAATTATTTTTCACTCATGATGAGGTTATTTGATAGGTTTTCTAGGTCATTCTTTGGATAGGAATATTTTTGGCAGTGTAAGACAAGATGTGTTCTGGTGAAAGTTTGGAGTTATTTGAGGCATGATATGGATTGGGTGATGATTTATATCACCTGTAATGTGAATAGGGATACATTTGGAATGAAATTAAACCTTTTTCTTGTCTTTAATGTATGTATAAATGTTTTTATGAGCTAACATTTGGAAATAATTTTTTGGTAGGTTATTTTGGTGAAGGAAAAAGTAGTTGTGGTTTAAGAAGGAGGTTGATTCAAGACTTATAACTTGATTATAAGTGTTATAAATGTTATTAAATTTCCATTATGTTGTTACATGGTATGTTTTTCTCTTTTTAAATTAATTTGGTGATCAAATGAAGTTTCCAGGGTATTGAAGGGTGTAGGAAACAATTGTTTTGAGAATTGCAAAGTGAATTGGGCCCATTAAATGAAATAATTTGATTGGTTGATCAAATTTAAGACCATGTATGAATGTAAAATTATATTTTAATCATATTTTAGTGATTTTTTTCATTAATATGTATACATTTGATGTAAGGGCATTTTTATTTTTGTGCCCATGGGGTTTTGAGCCATTTTTGGCACTTGTAATGAGGGTTTTAGTTAAGCCAACCTAATTTTGTCACTTATGACTGTTGTAATGAATTTATATGAATTTAATAGAGTTTTATGGGTTTAATTTACAATCAAGGGCCAACCTCCTTTGTTTTAGAATAAATAAAATCATATTTAAGTTCTTGTTTGGTTCATTTTGAACTAGTGCACTTGGAGGGAAGAAGTGTGACCTAGAGAAAAGTGATTTGTAGGTATGTGTGCATAATTTTAATTCAAATTAATAGCATGAAATTTTTATTACTATTTAAATATATGATAGCAAGTGGATAGAGTAAAGACAAGTGAAGAAAGAGCAAGATTATGAGACATTGAAGACCTAGTGTGTGAGCTAGGGTTTTTGAGGTGAAATTGTGATCTCCATCGGTTGTCACATTGGTGCATATCATCTTTAGGGGTTGTATCCTCCTTATGGTGTTGGTGCTTCCCTAAATTAGGGGTTGGTACTCTACTAAATTAGGGGTTGGTGTTCCTTGTACACGAGTTGGATCTCTCCGAACTAGGGGTTTCTACTTCTTGTGAATTTAGTTCTTCATTAAATCACTCTTCTTTGAGTAAAATAAGCATAGTTTTAGTGGGTTTTCTTCCCCATGAGGATTTTCCACGTACATATGGTGCTCTTATGCTGAGTACTTTGTTTCTTTCTCTTGTGGTTGATGTTGCATATATTAATAAGAACACATGGTTATGAATAATGCATGAATAATATAATTTATGAATGTATAATTTGGTAAATGAAAGGAAATTAATTGTATGACTTATTCATCCTCCACTCTCGAGTCCCTTATGCTTATAACAAGGCATCGAGTAAGATACATAAAATATTTTACCAAATGGACATGTAGGTCATTAAACCAACGCATCATATAATATTGTAAGCTACTAGGAAATAGATTAGCTAGTGTTGTAGGTTCATTTGCATAGTCTAGGCATGCTACATAAAAAGCATGGAGATGTTCTTGTGGATCGTCATGGCCTTTAAAGATGGGAAATTTTGGGGAAATGAAATTAGGTGGTAAGGGATATGTAGATATAATAGGTGCGAAAGGAGTATGCAGCAATGATGTAGAGTCTAAAGATGATGATGTGCGAGAAGTATCAATCTGGAGATAACGAATTTTGGTTTACAAATCATGATACAAATAATTTATATTAGGAGTATTCGAATAAGAGCCAAGTTGCATGTTAGGTGTGCTAGGGTGAGTGACAAGAGTGGTAGTAGTAGGAATGGAAGCTGAGACATAAATGGGTGGGGTGGAGACTATGAGAGATGAAGAAGAAATAACTATATATATGGAAACATTATGGTCATTCTTAGCAGCAATCAAATCATGTAGGACATATAGAAGATGAGTGGGATGATCACGTAAAGCTTGTTGAAAATCAGTAATAGTGTTAAGTTGATCTTGGTCGACATTAGTGTCTTCATTGTAGGACTTCTCACTATCAGACACTTCTATTTCATGGAGAGGAACATTGTGTGAATTATCCAAAGGATTGTCAATGGTAGCTACAGAAGTAGGGATATCAGCCATTGGTTTGGAAACCCTATGAGTGAATGAAGGAAGCTCACAATATTGAAAAGACCTAAATAACCACTACGAGTGACAGGCATATGAAGAAAAAGCCCAAGGAGAAAGTGTATTTGAAGATCAGGTTCACAAAAATGATTAAATAAAAATGTGGAATTATTCTAATTCTATAGTTAATCTAATATTAAGAACAACAAGTGAATAACATATAAATGCATAAAGAAAAATGACCAAGGCAATCTAAGCTATGAAAATAGAAAATCCTAATGTGCAATGAGAGTTATAAAGAGCTTAGTTTATTCAACAATGCCTCCGGACTATATCTTAGAATAAACTAGATGAATAGAATATAGGAACAAGCACACAAAAGCTAGAAAAACACGAGATCTCGACATAGTAGGATGGACTGGGAACTTGAGAGGTACATGGGTGCTGTGGGCATCCTAGTATGAGATATGAGCGTCCCGATTTGTGAAAAGGTATGCAAACCTCCTATGAGGTGTCGGTGGATATTCTCCGCCTTCGCTTCCCATCACACTAGCTTTACTAGACTCGCATGATATGTCAATGGAAATCAATGATGAAGGAGAGACTCAGAAACCCTAATACAAGTATCAAACCCCTAAAAAATAAAGATACATATGAAGGGGTCGATTATTGTCCGTGGCCACAATGGTGGACTTACTAACTGAGCATTATACTACATCTCATACCCGATGTAGTTTTGTGTTCTTATGTGTACAATCATGCCCTAGGTTCTCTTGTTCCTGTCGCACTTTGTGAAAGTAGAAAGCAATAACTATGTGTAGAAATGTAATAAAATGGTGGATGGAATAGAATAAACTTCCCTCTTATGTAGTTTGATGCAAATGAACCATCCTTGTGCCTTGTAATGGAGTTAGATGGATGAAAATGGAGCCTTTGATGGATTCAACCTTAGGTGACGATAGTAGTGCTTAATGCTTGGTCCCTCATTATGGTCTCATAACTTTATATTTATATGTTTCTCTTGTTCTAATTTCGTAATTAACCCCGAAAAGGCTGACCACTAAAAATATATAAAGCTCAAATGGCTAGAAAGTGCCCAAAAAGTGGCGAGAAAGTGTAAAAGGCTCAGGATGCCCCAAATGGGATAAGGGTTCTTGAGGCACCCTAGTATGGGGTGGGCGCCTAGTCAAAAATAAAATGATGCCAAATGGAAGAAATGATTAGGCGAGTAGATGTGGGAGGTCGGTAGTGACGATAGAAAAAAAAAGTAAAATTGCCAAAGGACATGGGTTGATTAGTACTTTCTTCACTCAAAAACCATATGAATAGTAGTATGAGACCAGGAATAAATAATGTCTAAAGTATAATCTAGTAATCTCATATCTTTGAATACCTATCCATATCCAAAATTCCCTCCGACCTATCCAAAAATGGTAGGAGATATTTTCTTCAACACACTAACCACTATGTTATCCTTGGCAGCATTCTTTACAATGTGGGTTTTATAGCATTCTGTTACAATGCCTCAAATATCATGAATCTATCTCGTATTATCCAATAAGTCCATAACGACATCCGTGGTGGTCACTTTGGTGGTTTATCCATTTTCAAGTATGTTCTTCGCATGGGTTATTATTGGCCCACCCTCAATCAAGCCTACTTTGAATATGTTAAAAAGTTCATCAAATGTCAATAGCATTATAATCTTATCTACATCCCTACCCGGGCCTTAAATTTGGCTCAATACCTATGGCCTTTCTCATAATGCAGCCTTGACCTCATTTGTCTCATGAATCCACATTCTTCCCACCATCATCATTCCATCATCACCACAACTAAGTACTTCATCAAGTGGGTGGAAGCAATTCCACTCGCACTTACCAAAGCCAATGAAATCATCATTTATTTCTATTAAAACATCATATGTTGTTTCGGCATCCCTCATAAAATCATTACGGAACCTTCACACCCCCTTTACTCTTTGGGCTTATTGGACTAGCATCTACACCACTACGGGCACTACTCCATTCTCTCTGTGCATGGATCTAAGGTCGTTAATCCTCTTGAATTCCAAATCCCATATTTGCACATTTCTCTTCACAACTTCATCTCTAACGAGGACTATTGTCAAGAGAGTATAGCCCAACTTGAACTGCTAAACGAATGTCACTTAATCACCCTCCAGCATCATTGATTCTATCAAAAATGTGTCGAACTTTCTTATAAAAAATCACCTAAAATAACATGACTTTAACATTAGTGACCTTGTCCTTAAATAAAATCATAACGTCACTACTCTAGAAAGGAGCCAACGTGGAAAGTTTTCTCCCAACTAGATTGGATCATACATTATCACGCATAAACATGGGTCGAGCCTATCATTTAATATATCTTGATGGTAAACCAAAAGCAAAACCTCTCAACGCTTTGCACTTGCGACCTTTCTACTCAAGTTAACATACTTACCAATGTGCTCTTAGTCATATCAGCAATATTATCTCCATCTTCCTTTCCATCTCTCATTATAATGATTTGGAATTATTTTTTCTACCATCACTTTCCTATCTATGACCTTAAATATGGGCACCACGGATCTTCCCATAACATTTTCCTCATGGAAAAGTTCCTCCTTCTAGGTGGGAACCTCATGATCATTACATCTAGCACCCTATTATCTACCTATTTGAACCATGAAAAAGGCCCATAGGTGTTACTTATGCATCTTGCTTTTCCCTCTCCAAGTGGTCTAATTGGCTATCCCACTCTTTCCTCAAAACAAAAATCATGGATGTTCATATCAAAAATCTATCTTATCTAGGTTGCTCCCTCGAAGGAGGGTCGTTCATATGCATAAATAAAATATATATTGATCCCTTGAAGGATAGCTATCATGCATATCTCATCCTGCCATCTAAAAATTCAAAATCAAAAATCCAAAAGAAAAATCTTAATGTAGACCACTCCCTTTAAGAATGGCTACTATTTTATATCCCGACAAAAAAGGCTTCCCGCATTGATTAACCTTATAAATATCAAAAATTAAAAGCAAAAATGTCAAAATCAAGCATCCTAAGAAATATTCCTGCATCAATCAACTTTCCCATCCTCCAAAAACTTCTCGCATTAATAATTTTTCGCTATATTGCTCATAGTTGGGGCATAGACCTAGGAATACCACCTAAGGAGAACCTATTTTTCCTTATACAAGATCCATCTTAACCCCCTTGTCATTTCTCTAGTGGATCTATAAGCTCACTTTCCATCTTCCTCTCATGATCTCAAGTATGACTAACTATTGTTAGTTATGTGTTAACACTGTCAATGGTCACAAGTGAATTGCTTTATCTCGTTCTTGTACACTTTTACCTCTAACCCGGTTTAAAAGCACATTTTCTATGTATGTTCCTCTCTATGAAAGTGCATTATCTCGCGCTTCGATCACCCTATCAAAGTTGTGCCATTTCCAACTGAACCATCCTCAATTTTACATTTTTATCTAATTCATCATATCACATCTAATATAATTCCCATCATATCCCACATACATCTATCACATTGTGTAATCTGAATTCATCACATATTCCTAGTTATCTACATTCATAACTCATCATCTCACCTAACATACAAAATCATATAACTTTATCCATCACATCTATTTTAATCCAAGTCATCTCATATCTACCATCTATCACATCATTTCCTAATCAACATCTACCATATCATCACATTAAATAATTTAATCCATACATCACATATCCATGTCAACATCTAACCAGTATACATCTAAGATTTGATAAAACTATCACATCGAATAAAATACTCAAAATATTACATCAATATGCATTGCATCACATCTAACATCTAAACTAATATAATAAAATATCCACATCCATCACATAGATCATCACACAACATATGTAAGCCATGAGAAAATCAGATGTATATATCCTAATAAAAATTTGTCCATACATCCGTGATATGCCTCACTTAGGCTCTATCTCAAAAATCTATACATCAAAATCCATATCAAAATAAATATACAACGTTCACCCACTAAGTGGTGAACTGAAAATCAGATGCTCTAAGCTCTATGCACTTGCCCCTTTCATGTAGTGGCATGTCACTCTTCCTATCTCGCCCACGGATCGATCATCTAGATCTGGATCCCACCTCAATTATGCCAAGATAGTCATACTCCCAAATGGCGTTGGTCATGTTGAGCTCCCTAGTCTTTGCTCTTCTTCTAGATAGGTCACGTATCATGGAACATTTGGTGTTATTAATGTAAAATGTCCTCACAGTAGCATGCATCCACACCTAGTGCCTTATACTACTCTAGTGATATAGTACTAGGCATATCCATCTTATCGGCCCCCTTTGAAGCCTTAGGTGCCTCACTCCCTAATGCTGCAACTATGGGTCCAAGATACTCAAATATATCCTTGTAGGTCTCCCTCTTCTGTGGTATCTATCCCTCTACCATATGGCCAGGTCTCTCTCGTGGCATAACCCCATAGCCTCCGGACGTGTTGCATCCATCTCATGATAGGTAGTGTCTAACTCTACCCGTAAATGGACTATCTCAGTTTTCGCCCCTCCATCTCCACCCTCCTCTCCTCCAAGCACTACCTCCTCCTCTCCTATTAGTATGACCTCCTCCTCCTCCACTCCTACTTCTCCCCTCTCCTCCACTACCCGGCTAGACATTCCTCTATCATCCACTCTGAAAATCCTACCCCAACTCCCACATCATCATCACTATCCCATAGGTCTCATGCCTCCTCAAATGGATCGTCCATCACAAGACTAGGTAAATCCCTCTCCACCTCATCCCACCTATATCTAATCAGCTCCCCGACATTGTCTATACCAACCCAATCTTCTCCATCACCCATAGAAACTGAAATTCTTTAACCATTTCCAACCTCCGCCCTTTGCACCCATCTGGATCTCCTCATACCAAATTATTGGATGTCCACGCTTGTCCATGTGAGGAACCCTTGGTATGGCCTCCATCTCACCTCCTCCACATCTAATCTCCCCAATCTTTCTTTTACCACTCTCCCCCTAACTTAACCCTATCCATGTGTGCCTCATCGGACATCCATATCAATAATCCCAACAATAACTCTATGTGATTCCCAGGTCACCCATGGAAACCATGGCGGCCTCACCATCACTATGTGCTCGTAATCCTAACAGGTGAAGTAAGTACTCCACATTCAATTTGGATCTTCTCTCAAAGTGACATACATCCATAGCTCATTATACATCTCGAGCGAAGTAAATTTGTACCAAATGAGAACACTATCATTTCTCCACTTGTGTATCTTGGCACCCCGACAATTTCCATGGAAATATAATTCCTCCAAAATCTAGAAGCACATACCAATATATTTCCATCATAATCAAGCATATCAATCTACTCCCGGTGTCACTAGATTATATCGAGTCTCTTTATGAAAGGCCCTTGAAGTAAATGTAATTTGTGGGGAATCATCTCTAAATAGTCATGTCAACACACCCAATCTCATCTCTATTGTAATGGGCTCTATTGGTTCCCCATTTATCAATAATCTAAAAATAAGGTACACGTCCTCCAGGTGATATTGTCATGTCTCCGGTCTAGAACCAGAATGTGCTAGTCTTTGGATCCCACCTCTCAATCGATGCTATCATCAATCCTATATCCCGAGGGACTCTTATATGATTATAGAATCGACCCATCCCTACTGCCTCTAGGTGGTCCCACTCTACATCTATCACATCCCCTCTAATGTAATCAAACATCACCAAAACTCTATCTCTAAGATATATTGTGTCTCTATCCTACACAATCAATCAACCATCACCCATTAGCACCTAAACATCAAAACCATCATCTTTCACCTTCACTAATCAATAAAACCACATATCTACCTATTCAACGCTGCCTAGATTATGTTAATAGCCCTTTCACCTTGGTCGACAACGACCATGTAAAATCACCGTCATCGCCCTTAGTGCCCTTATAAAAACTTAGAAAAAAATGTTAAAAAATTAAGAAAAAACAAACTAAATAACTTTAAAAATAGCTAGGGCTTAGAATTTTACCATCCTCTAGTGCTTCCTTGCCCCTCCTTTGGCCCCCATCTCACTCCAATCTCAATTTCTCTCTCACTCAGAGCTCTCGATCGACAAATTTGTGCAGTGTTAATGAGCTTAGTTAGCTACATCTACCACTTATATAGGCGGACCGACTTGGTCACCGTAGACCCAAGCTAAGTCATCATTGACCCATTCTAGTCACCATCAAACCAACCCTAAATTTTCCCCATCCAATTCCTCTTCCAAATTATAGTTTCTTTCACTTTTGACTTGTGTGTTGTTTATAACATGCCTTTATTTATCCCATAAGACTTACCTAGCTATCCCTTATCTCATTCTCCATCATTAATCACATATTGCAGCCCACTATGCGCTCACCTTCGTGTCCCTCTTAGGGCACAATTTTTCATCCTAAAGCCCACTGTTTTGGCCATCTTTTATCCTCCTCCCATTTGGATGTATATTTTTTATTCCTTGTGTATTGAGGATATCTCATCTGATATTTTTCCCATATGTTGTCACGATATTTTTCCTAACCATCCTCACATTCATTTGCACATATTCTTGACATCTTCCTTTGACCCATTGGTCCCATGTCGTGCACATCCATTTGAGTGGAATTCATTGGACTCCCTCCGTATATAAGTTATTTTTGCTGACTCACAAGTCCGCAGATACATTACCCTCACTTCCATCGCAGGTCATGCTTTTCCCCTATCAAGTGACTCCAAAATCACCACCATCTTTTTGTTTTTCATTTTTATCCTTATCCCTCCCCATTTGGGGCATCTTCTTTATTTCTCATCATTTCCACTCTTTCTCCCTTCATCTCTCTCTTTCAAACTTGTAACCAATTCCTCTCCATTTCATCAATCCCTAGTTTGACGAGGAGCACCTCAATCATCATCTTCTATCACTTCTCGTTTTTATCTCACGTCTTGCCCAACGTAAACCACTCGACAAAAAGGGGCAAATGTAGACACCAATTTTTGGTATCTCTTATCCCTCATCCCATGTTCACTCCCCTTTATTATCATTCCTCATATACATACCTCTCTTCTCATTCAAAATCCCCCTTTCCCTCCTAAATTTCATTTATCCCTCTAATTTTTATTTTTCTACCTTAATCCCATCCTAATCATATCATTAATTTTTCTTCCCTAAACATCCCTAATCACCCTTAATTATCCCTAAATCTATTCATTAACCCTTTTTATCCTCCCTAAGCACCCTATTTACCATCCCTAGGTTCCCATCTACCCCATTTAATACATTCTTATCTCCCATGTCCTTTTATCCTCCCAAAACAACCCTAACACACAATTAATGCCCTAAATCCTTAATCTACCCCCTTTAGGATCTTTTTCATCAAGTTGGGCATCATCTCACCACCTAAATCAATGGACTAATATAGTCAATGGTGACCTATCCAGTCACTTTATCAACCCTATAAATACGCCCATACCCATCCTCTCTTGAGGATGCAATTTTTGAGACTTTGGGCTTTCTTGTAATATTGGCTTCATTTTTAGTCTTCTTTATAGCTTTATTACCACCTTCGATCTACTTTAGAGCTCTTGTACATCACCTTTAAATATTTAAAATCCTCTTATTGCTTGGTATCACATATTTTCTTGCTTGGAGTCCCCATTGCCATCCCATCACCATTATGCATCAGCCTTACAAGTTTATCACCATCGTGGAGATCTACCCTTACATCAATCTATCTCTGCAGTTCATATTTTCCATCCATTTGCATTATTCAAACCATAGATCCCTTCGGTCGACGCGTCAAATCTACACATTTTTCATCGACCCAATCCACATATGTTTTATTATTTGTTACCAATCCTGCCATTATCAATCTTTTGATCACTCATATCCCATATCTTTCAATCTTGTTATTCTACACAATGGTTGCTTCAATTTCATCTTCATGATATCCAGTCATCATTGACCCATACTAGTCACTATCGACCCATTCCCAATATGTCTTATCTTGATTATCTCGATTCATCTACCACATGTCTTACGATTGACTAAGTTCCAAGATATTTTTTATTCTTTGATCCACCTATTCGAAGTCCATATTTGCACCCCTAGTTGTCATCAACCGAATCGGTTGTTATCATCTTCATCATCGATCCAATAATTTTTTTCATCCTTGATGTTCTGATCATATCCAAACCCTTTTTTTATCTCAACATCCTTATAAGTTCCAAATCATCTTCATATCACTCCTCTAGATCTACCATTTGCGTCATTGTGCCTAGCATCTCAATTCATCATCAACCCGATCGGGTTTGATTCAATTTTCATCATTTTTTTGTATCATATTTGTGTTTTATCTTATTTATCACATCTCAACTTTCATATTTCAAGTTCATATTTTGTTGCATCGTATTACTTATATATCATCCTTTTATATATCTTTTATCAAAAAGTGGGTTGACAACCATCCTAGGAAGTATTCACTTCTCGGGACTGACATTTTCAGAAACCCACCCTCCTACCTACCAATAATTTTATTTGTTGAGTTTCTCTTTGTTGTGCAGGTAATCAAGCTCGCTACGAGGAGAATAGTTTACACTGTATCCACCATCGTCTCATCTAGAGGTAGTCTTAAACCTTCTCATTATTGGATTTACTTATTTTCTTTGTTTGATTTCATTAATATGAAATAGGAGCAAGAAAATTATATCAACAATTATAAATTTCCAATGGGGTTCTAGTTTAGAGGTGGCATTCTATATGGTTGATGTGAATTAAGGTGGCCCTTAAGAGCTAAATAAATATCTACATCACCATCCTTTACAATATCTTCTTATTTTGTCTCAATGTCAATATTTTGGCATCGACATTGTTGGATTATTTATTTTCTTATATTTTCATAGTTTAACATATTGTAATTATTTGGAGAAGCTGCGTTCAAGTTTAGGTGAATTCTAACATTTCCGGTCATAAATTTAAACCCATGATCAAGGGAAAAAGGATAAGAATTATGGTAAGATTGTTGAAACATTTATCAAAGATAAATATAAACAAGAGACAAAATTACTGACCTAAGTTGGCGGTGTTAAATTTTTATTTATATTTTTAGTTTTAACTATTTTTCACCTCACTAATAGTCGGTAGTGCAAGAAGTTTTAATTCTCAATTGAGAAAAAGGAGGTTTCAAAATAATTACAATTTTACTATTAAGTTTTAAAAATAACTTATTAAGTTAAAAATTGATTAGAAAGAGAAATCATAGGGGAAAATAGATTAATGGTATGAATTTTAGAGGTTAATTAACAATATGACTTCAATGGTGTGGTATCACTTCAATGTCTTCTTTTATATTTTTATTTGTACTTAAAAAAGAGTCGGTAGAGAAAAAAATTCTTAATTAAGAAAAAGGAGGTTTAATATTTTAAAATTTTACTATTAAGTAAAAAAATTACCTTATTAAGTTAAAATTGATTAGAAAGAGATAACATAGGGGAAAATAGATTAACAATATGAATTTAAGAGGTTAATTATGAGAGTTAAAAGAAATATTATACTAACTAATAAAATTTCAAAAACACCACAACAACAATTATATAGTGAGGCCACGAATAATACACCGTTTCAGTATTACTAATAAACTAACCCTTATCTCGATCATTAGATTATTTTTTGTGGGATTTTTACTTTGGAATTGTTCTCTTTTAGTTCCTCTCTATTTCATGCATCCACTTATGAAATCCTTCCATTTAATCACATTTTTGGTATATGAAATATCCATGGGGTTATGATTGAATTACTGACCTTACTACTCATTTCGCGAAACAAATGTGCCATCTTCTAAGAAGCACAACATCAATTTCATCATTTACATTATGATCCAATTGGAATTGATATGATTGTATTCAACTAGTTCTATTATTAATATTATAGGAATTTTAAGAATTATATTGAAAGGGGAATCATATAAGACTAGGATTTTAGTTTATGAAACTCACCTAACTACAAACTTTTATATAGTTTTCTCCAATCAAATAGTGTCAAAAATTAATGTGTCAATGTCTACAAGAATCTTACCTATGGTTAATATCTAACTAAAGGGGAAATATTATACTAACTAGTTATTTTTGGTGCACTTTAAGTAGATCAAGTTTGATATATCATTTTTGGTGGATGTGTAGTCACTTCTACAAGAATATTGAATATGTCACCAAGGTCACTTCTGAAAGAATATCAAATACAAATACACTTACAAATATGGAAAATGTTGTACTTTGTAAGTGCCAAAGTTAGTCTTTATATGTGGCATTTAGATAATGATGTATTTATACATACGGGTTTGATGTACAAGCACCTAATTTTGTTAAAAAATAGTTATTTAATATTTATTTTCTTAGTTTATTCAATATCATCCAAGTTCGTTGACATTCATGTGTTATCCAAATACAAATTAGATTTGATTAATAAATTTTATGAAAATGTGTGGATTTGCACATAGCCTAGTTTAATATTGGATGGGGTTATTACTCAAAGGAATTCTCTAGTTTTATATGGTGTTTTGCATGAAAGAAGGGATAACGAGGCCATAAGATTATGGTTGTGGTTGATTTTGTGCATCCTATTTCTACATTTTTTTACAAAAAAATTGCACCTTGCAGATGTGATCAATCCATGTGATGGATGAACCATGTTTCATTATTAATTTTTGTGGATTTTTTGAAATATATTATTGCTCGAGTCTTATATGTAGACACTTAAATTTGGTAGTTTATCATTTAAAAATGACAACATTTGATTTATACTTAAATCATGACTAGTATACACTTATCAAGCCCGATTGCTTACCCTTGTCCCTATTACATGACTTTCTCAATTATTCCCACTACTTAGTCACTCATATAACTACTTGATTTATTCCAAAGTAGTTTATTCCTTGTAGATATCATTCCAAAAATTGTGGAATCCCAATACCTTCGATACATATGCAATTATTTGGGACTAAACTATCCAACAGATTCAATATGAAGTTAATGGTTTCATCCTTAGCTACCTAACGATCACTTTCTCAATTGTATATCTTTCTATGGATTGGTACTCTCCTCATGGTTCAGCCTTAATGCAAAATTATGCCTCTGAAACCCTTATATAAGCAAGTATGAAATACTCATTAACTCACTTGAGTATTTTTAAGAGTAGTATTGCAACTATCATTCATAAATCACTCTAAGATATCCTAAATTCCTAAAAAGTAATAGAAATTTGTAGAAACGACTCTTAAATATCTATGATTCACACTCAACTAGGTTATAGAGTGACGGTTCCTAAGTTAGAGACCATACAAGCTAAGTCGAGCTAAGCATGTCAAGCCATTATTTAATTGTCAAGTGATCAAATATATAAATCTAGTTGCATCATATAGATATCACATGTTAGGTGAATAATAATGTGTGGTTGAGACCATTTTAAATTATTTCCAGTGTAGGTGGCATATGGATTACACTTGATCCATTCACTAAACTTTTTCAAGTTCTCTTACACGTGGTTAGGGATTGAAATTATTTCATGTCATATAGAGGTTTTTGTACATGTGTGAACTTAGGGTTTCATAGTGAATCACATCATAGTCATTATCTAACACATAAATTTACAAATAACCACTCCATCACCATATGAAACCATTCACCATGTACAAGACTATTTGATAGTTCCATATAGTCATAATGATTTCATGTCTACTTAGTTTTCACTCTCATTTCTTGAGATGAGGGACGTACATATTGTTACCAACTAGCACAGATCTCATAACACTACATGATATTCTTCTTAAGTCCATAATTATGTAGTTCCCACCTATGTGGGGTCTAAACACAAGACCAAACATAACATGAATTATTTTTTTACTTTCATATTACTTGATACAATTATGCGACACCAAAAGAATCACAAGATTTTTCACGACACCACATGTAACATTTACACCAACATGTAGAACACACAAATGTCAATATGACACAATGTACAACCAACGTCACACTTAGATAAATGAGAAAGTATGATACTATGAAACAATCATGACATGAACATCATGAATTGGCACCTTCCACACTATCACATTTTCATGGTTCAATCTTTGTTGTGCTCATAATCTAATTCAAACATTAAAGGTTTGAAGAGCATATAACATGAAAAACATACATCTTCCTTTTTCTCTGGATTAAATTTCCCTTACTTCATTTAACACTTAATTTAATTTGATTCCCTTTTCACTACCATTTACATTCCCTTATTTAACCTTATAGGTATCGAATCCATTAATCATGAGAGCATGAAGTTTCATTCAAAATGATACACATTATTTATATCTTTTCGAGGCTTAACTTATAACAAGTACACTTGATCACGCAAAAGATTTATCATTGGTTTAAAGATCATTAATACGTAAGGTATGAATCCCCTCTTCTCAAAATTTCATAACTCTATTACACATCACGAATATCTTATAATAAGCATACACTAATTGGTCCACATTTCAATTTCCATTAATTTGCAAAACTCAATGTTAGTTATAAAAAATTTGAACATATATACTTCACCCAAAACTTGTTCTTAGACTATGGGTTCATTTCTTAAAGAGCATGGTTACTCGTCATTTTACTTAGTTTTCATTACGAGGGAAAATATATCATGATGATAGGAGGATAATCTTAAGCTAATCGTATGCTTGCGGTACATCTTGAAGATAGATATGATTGGGCATATTTATAAGATACAAAAGATTCGCATGTGGAACTAGTGTTCTAGTAAAAATTTAATGTTCTATAAATGTTCTCGAAGGAGACATCTTATTTTATCTTTAATTTCAGAAAATAGAGACCTAGCAAGGAGTTAAGGAACAAGTCACAATTCTCACCTTTCTAATGGGTCAACATCTTACCGATAACAATCCCATTTGTTAAGGTTTAGTTACCAAACTATGTCCACATATTAACCTCAAAAGGTTCTATGATTATTTTTAAATTTATTCTCATTTACCCAAAGTGATCTATGCCCTACTACAAGCCAAAGCTAGCGTTCAACAACTTAATCCCCCAAGACCTCCGAAAACTCAAAGGTGTTCCTATAATCAAAAGCTAAGGAAAACACTTCCATTCCTAAGGCGTAGTGATGTCCCAAGTGGTGTTCGGTTCCACAATAGAAACAAGGCACGAGGTTAATCTCAAAAGGGGGTATACCATACCACAAGGGTTGATATTTCAAACTATAAGTTTGGTTGACGCTTTCCACCCAAAATGGAAACACACACATGCAAGTTGTTATATTTTTATTTGAAGGCTAAGATATTTCCTAGGTCAATACATCCCTAGCAGATAGATGAATTACACCATTACCATATTACTACCATCAATTTTACTGGTACAATCACATCCAAAATTACGATGGTACAAACAGTTTTAAATAACAAGATTTCAATTTCATTCTCCTGATGATGATTTGGATATAATAAAAGGGATCCTCTTACATTGTTTTCCAATGCAACATGATACAATCAAATTCATTTACCTAACCAAATATACTGAAATATGACTAAGTGTGGAATTAGTCAAACATGCAAAAGTATAACTACGTAAGAAAATAGTGCATTTCATCAATATGCAACAATATGGTATACATCATGGAAATAATGAAATAATTCATTATATTCATAAAAATATCACTGATATATTATATAAAATTTCATTTCTTTTAGATAGTATGATAATAAGAAAACATAAGTATTGTTGTACTTCTCCTTCTTCGGTACTGTGACGACACACATGGTCAACACTACGGCTGACATGGCATCTACCTCTAAACTAGCACGATTCATGATTTCAAAGATTTCCAAGAATAATAAAAACAATACTTAACATACTTCTAAGGAGAGTAAGAAATGTAAATGCCATTTCAGTTCATTTTTAGAGCTATCAAGGAGAGATAGAGAGAGGAGAGAGAAAACACTATTTTTCCACAATCAAATTATTTTCAAAACAAGCGTCAAAGGAATTTTTCTACAGTCATATGTTAGTGTATATAAAGTTTCTTGATCGATAGTTTGCTTGAGTAAGGTCATACGACCATTTTCCCCATTTGATTACAAGTTCCAAAAAATGATAAATTTAGGCAAGTTGCTCAAAAATCAACATTAAAAACCCATGTTCAAGACTTAAACAACCATGGAAAAAAATTCTTGCCTATTCCCTATATACGAGGTAATTAGTCACTGAGCTGATGGAACCCCAAACTCGTAAACAAGAAAAAAATGGTGCTCGTCTTTCCGAAGCTAACAATTGTAAATGCACTCAAGCGGCCTTGTCGCCCAAAAATGGAAGCCTACAAAACCTATTAGGAAAACTAGCTTGCGGAATATTTTCTCCAAATTGAGGGTTTGTAGCAATTGTCTCATAGAAATATTAGAGGTATGTGGAAGCCAAAATCCATTTCAACACCCAGGGCCAAAACGGTGTGTCAAAACCAAACTAAATTTTTCACTTTCATTAGTTGTTTACAATGCGAACTATCCCACTAGGCTCCTAAACGCGTTATGAAACAACGTCAAACAAACTTTCGAGGAACACACCAAGGTTCATTTGAATGCTTCACATGACAAGGTACATGGATAAAGTTTGTTTTCACAAATCGGGGTTTATAAGGATATTTTGCGCCTCCAAGAAAATAGGTTTTTAATAACATTGCACAAAGTCACCTAGAAGTAGTTTTCACTAAGTTTGTCATTTATCATGCCAACTACATGGTTTCCAAGACCAAAACTAGTATAGAGTTATCCAAATATATCATGAGGTAGATTAGGAGTAGAGTTTACATTCCATATTTACTATTCTAGTTGCATACAAAAACAAAGGTAAATTTGTTATAAGCCACTACATCTCATTTAGATCACCGATAATTTAATCTACTTTAGTTTGATTTTCTACCACATTAAAATAAGAAAACTAAAATCATTAAAATCATGCAAGAAGGGCAAGATGACCATTCTTAGAATTGAGTTGGTGAGTGACTAAAGAACACAAGGTGTGTGGTTTAACAGGTTGTCGTTATTTTGTCAAGCACTTACAATTTGCATTCATTCAAAACACTACCCCATACTTCACTTACATTGACTCCAAAGATCTTATTTCTCTCAAACATTTTTAAACCATTCACATGCCTTGTCAGGATCCCACATTTTTCATACACATATAAAAGCTCAAATGACAACAAAATTTAAACAAAATTTAGCTTTCGTAAAGCTTTGATGGGTGTCAAACGTTTTTCTCATTCTCCCATCTTGGCGCAAGCTGGGAGATAAAAAAAATACTCTTATTTTGTAATAGGTACAGGATAGTAGGTGATGGTTGTGATTGAGGATTTGGCTTACCAACTATCAATTTCATTTGTTTAAAAGTTTCCAACACCCTTTTTAACAAACCAATTTGTTTCAACATTGTTTGTCGTGCAACACAAGCTTCCATGTGATCCCATTTTATGAAGGCATTTTAACAAACTCATTGTCCTTTTGTAAGGCCATGCCAATATCCTTTGTTTCGCCAAATTTTATTTAAAGTAGACAAAATTTTCATATTTTCTACCCAAAGCTGAGCGCTTGCAACTAGACACATTTGTCCCAAAAAAATTGCTTTCCAAAACAAAGAAACAAAAAAACTTTTTGGGCCTTGAGTCTTGCTCTAAGTTCCCAATCGACATTGGCGAGAGAGGATGTTGGAAGATGACGTGGAGTTTGGATTCACATCTATAAATTGAGTGTTTGAATGAAGGTTTATAAATTTGTTTCAACTCATTCTTTTTGTCAAAGTACACATAATCATTGTTATCCCGGTAGCCACATTTTTTGGAGGCATTATATATATATATCAATGTTTAACGTTATATATATATTATATATATATATATATATATATATATATATATATATATATATATATAATCATCAAAAGCAATTGACATACCTTGTGAATCGAAAACATGAAGATGATCTTAGTTAAAAGTCTCCGAAAACCTTAACATCACCCTATTTATTTTATGATCACCATAGTTTAAATTTATTCCATTACCAAAGTTATTTACAATCCAATAACATCGATGGTCAAAATGGAAACCCAACATGAGCCCAATATTCAATGACCATCCCGAGTCCTTGGGAAACACATTTAATGGACAAATGGGATAGGATTATCCTACCCGATTCCCATGACACATGAGGACTGGAAAAAACATGAGAATGGGGGGAACTACATCCTCCCCCCTTATAAAATCAATGGTCATGATGCGACACACTCCGGGAACTAAGAGGGATGAGTAAATTAGGGAAGCTAATAATGAAAAATTATAACTAGCGGAAAGGGTTATGCTTCTTAATAGGTAACCACCACGAGGTTAAACATGTTTTAAAATTTTCTCATTTTCATTATGTTCTGTGAAGATTGAAATTATTCATTATTTTATTATTCAAATTATCTTATCCTTAAAACCTTTTCTTAGTTCTAAATCTTATGAAACCTCTTCATCCAACAGTTTAAATCCATAGTGGACTCAGATCCAAATTTTGGTATTCATTTCAAAATACACTTGCATGTGGTTTCTCATAAGGGTATTCACCATTTATTAGTTGTGTCGATTTTCTAGTTTACTTTTTTAGTGTTCCAAATGTTATCACATGTTAAGGATTTTAACTTTCAAATTCCAAAAAAATTCCAAACTGTTGACCTCACAATGTCACACAAGGTACTAAAAACATTATGACGACTCACAGACACATATTTTCAGCATATTTTCATGAATGAATCACATCACAAGACCCAAACTCCACTATGGAAAGACAACAAGTAGTCCACCTAACATATAATTTCTAACAATTATGCCCCAAGCATAGATCCAACACACACATGTGACTAATAAACAATGAAGCATCACGTTGAGACATATGCAACTGGTATCACATGACTCAAACCACGACTATACCCACAAAGTGCCAAGGTAAGATCCAATAGTACATACCAACAAAGAGGAGTGTCAAGCCTCAAACATAACAATACTCATAGGAGTAACTCATGAAACATAAACACCAACTCCATATGCCTCTCAAATCTCCATATCCCTCCCAATAGAAAATGAATAGTAGTTTTAAAACCAAGCCTAGTCACTCACCATAGAGCCCCATCTCCTTATTTATCCATGTTGGGTCACTCACCATAGATCCCGGTCTATTTATTTCTCCATGTTAGTTCACTCATCATACAACCCCATCTCCTTATTTCTCCATATCGGGTCACTCACCAAAGAATCTCCTCACCTTATCTCTCCATTTAATGAGGTTAGGTCACCTAAAGGCCCTAGATACATAGATCCCATTCACCTCCACAGAGTGGCATAATAACCTGTAACACAATACTACACATCCCCATGACCCCCTTGGAGCATACCCCATACAACAAAGCGGGTCCATAGGTTTAACCTCTCTATGGAAAATCCCATTACCCAATTCCAACACATCACAACACTAAAACCAACATAACCATCAGATTAAAATGTCAAGTGGAAACAAATCCCAAACCTTGGGATAGGCTCAAAAAATTTTAAAATATAAGAGAAAGTTCTAAATGCCCAAAATTTAGGAATACATCAATCAAGAAACTCGTTGGCTCTTAACATAAAATGATAAATTTACAAATAAAATATGAACATATAAATATCACATTATGATCACTACATGGCCATTCCATGGCCACAAAATGGGTACTCATTTATTTTTTGGCACTCAAATAATGAGCGTCAACTTGCAAAAAACTATAATCAGAAGAAATATATCTCCAAATCACACAAACGAGGATCCACATAGTCAATATCACATAGGATTGTTTGATGGACAACCCAAATAGGAGAGAGTAGAGACACTAGTTCGCATAAGCATGAGCCTAAGGTGGTGTACATCCACAATATATTGAGCAAGCTTGAGGTATACCAAATGGATAGAAGTGGGTTTTCAGTCTACATGAGACTCCACTTTCAAACTCGTACTTGGCTCAAGGTTATGGTCACCTCGTCTACAACTTCTCTCTCCACACATACACTTCTAGATGCTACCCGTAGGGATCAATAGTGTAGGGTACACAACATAGCACATAACAATGTTATGATCACATTGATGACTTGTGCACAACAACCATAGTGTCTTACGCATGGAAAAATTATGAGGTATAATAGAACAATAATTCCACAGCTTACAACACGTACATTTCCACATAACGCACTAAGGGTGTGAGTACAATACATTAGGGGTCATGTAATCACCATATGCCCCTAATTCACAATCATAATTTATCACATAACAATATGAGTACATATATATTACAAACATAAGGATTTCACATCATGTCATAAATTCCAATACAACACAACATGGTGACATAACGCCATAGTACAATACAACATGGTGGGGATATTCATGATGCAACATATTTCACTACGAAGTAATTTTTCATGCAATACGTTGTTCCACATATACAATATCACTAAAGAAATGAAACATCAAAACACTATCGTGTTTCAAAAAATCATTCCCTTAACATAACAAGGTGGTAATACAAATGAATTTCATGTTGAATTTGCGAAAGAGAGATAGAGAAATTATTCCCATCGAAGAAACATATCAACATCATAGACATTACACGCCATGTGGTAAGTACAACAGTGCATTCACATGATCACAATCACCGGTTTGTCAAATCACACAAAATAACACATTACTCCTCCACCATCATATATAATCACCACAAGACCAAATTATCCCGGAGGTTTGAGAGTATGAACATCGCTCTGATACCAACCGTAGTGCCCAAATATGTGGGACCTAAACACAAGATCAAACATAACAAGAATTTATGTTTACTTTCATATTACTTGATATAGTTATGTGACACCAAAAGAATCAAAAGATTTTAAAAGACACCAATATGTAGAACATGAAAATGTCAATATGACACAATGTGTAACCAACATCACACTTAGATAAATGAGCAAGTATGATACTACGACACAATCACAACATGAACATCATGAATTGACACCTTCCACACTATCACATTTTCATGGTTCAATATTTGTCATTTTAATAATCTAATTTAAGCCTTAAAGGTTTTAAGACCATACAACATGAAGAGTATACATCTTCCTTTTTCTTTAGATTGCATTTCCATTACTTCATTTAACACTTAATTTAAGTTGATTCCCTCTTCACTACCATTTACATTCCCTTATTTAACCTTATAGGGCTCGAATCCATTAATCATGAGAGCATTAAGTTTCATTCACAATGATACACATTATTTATTTCATTTCGATTTTAACTTATAACAAGTACACTTGATCACGTGAAATATTTAACATTGGTTTAAATAACATTAACATGTAAGGTATGAATACCCTCTTCTCAAAACTTCATAACTCTATTACACATCGTGAATATCTTATAATAAGTGTACACTAATTGGTCCACATTTCAATTTCCATTAATTTGTAAAACTCAATGTTATTTATAAACATTTTGAACATGTATACGTCACCCAACACTCATTCGTAGACTATGGGTTAATTTCTTAAAGAGCATGGTTACTCATCATTTAATTAGTTTTCATTGTGAGGGAAAATATCTCATGATGATAAGAGGATAATCTTAAGCTAATCTTATGCTTGCATTACATATTGAATATAGAGATGATTGAGAGAATTTATAAGATACAAAAGAGTCGCATGTGGTTAGTGTTCCAAATAAAATTTAAGGTTCTATAATATCATGTTATCGAAGCATACATCTCATTTTATCTTTAATGTCAAAAAATGGAGACCTAGCAAGGAGTTAAGGAACAAGTCATAATTCTCACCTTTCTAATGGGTCAACATCCTACCGATAACAATCCCATCTGTTAAGGTTTAGATACAAAATTATGTCCACATATTAACCTCAAAAGGTCCTAGGATTAGTTTTAAATTTATTCCCATTTACCCCAAGGGATCTATGCCCTACTATAGACCAAAGCTAGCGTTCAACAACGTAATCCCCCAAGACCTCCAAAACTCAAAGTTGTTCCTATAATCAAAATCTAAGGAAAAAATTTCCATTCCTAAGGCATAGTGATGTCCCAAGTGGTGTTCGGTTCCACTATAGAAACAAGGCACAAGGTTAAGCTCAAAGGGGACCATTCCATACCACAAGGGTTGATATTTCAAACTATAAATTTGGTTGACGCTTTCCACCAAAAATGGAAACACACACATACAAGTTGCATATTTTTCTTTGAAGGATAATATATTTCATAGGTCAATACATCCCTACTGAAGATACATGAATTATTCCATCACCATATTATAACCATTAATTTTATTAGGTACAATCACATCTAAAATTACAATGGTACAAATAGTTTTCAATAATAGGATTTCAATTTCATTGTCATGTTGATAATTTGGATATAATAAAATGGATCCTATTGCATCATTTATCATTTGGAGCATGATACAATCAACTTCATTTACCTAACCAAACCTACTAAAATACGACTAAGTGTGGAATTAGTCAAACATGTAAAAGTACAACTACGAATGAAAATAGTACATTTCATCAATATGCAACAATATGGTATACATCATGGAAATAATGAAATAATGCATTCTATTCATAACAATATCATTGATATATTCTATATAATTTCATTGCTTTCAGATAGCATGCTAATAAGAAGACACAAGTATCATTGTACTTATCTTTTCTGGGTACCTGTAACCACACACATGGTCAACACTATGGCTGACATGGCATCTACCTCTAAACTAGCACGATTCATGATTTCAAATATTTCCAAGAATAATAAAAACAATACTTAACATACTTCTAAGGAGAGTAAGAAATGTAAATGCCATTTTGGTTCATTTTTCGAGCTATCAAGGGAGATATAGAGAGAAGAGAGAGAAAACACTATTTTTCTAAAATCAAATAATTTTCAAAACAAGAATCAAAGGAAGTTTTGTATAGTCATATGTTAGTGTATATAAAGTTTCCCAATCTATAGTTTTATTGAGTAAGGTCATAGGACGTTTTCCCCATTTGATTACAAATTCTAAAAAACAATAAATTTGGGAAATTTGCTCAAAAATCAACATTCAAAAACCATCTTCAAGACTCAAATAACCATGGAAATAAATTCCTACCTATTCCACTATATATAGGGAAATAATCAGAGCTAATGGAACCCCAAACTGGAAAACAAGACTAAAATGGCGCTCATCATTCTGGAGCTACCAATCACAAATGCACTCAAGCGTCTATTTTCCCCAACAACCGGAGGCCTACAAAACCTATCAAGAAAACTAGATTATAGAGCATTTTTCTCAAAACGAGGTTTTGTAGAAATTTTCTAATATAAATATTATAGGCATGTGGAAGCCAAAATCCATTTTGAAATCCAAGGTGAAAATGGCAGGTCAAAACCAAACTGTAATTTTTCACTTTCAGCAATTGTTTACAACTATGAACTGGTCCGTTGGGCTACTAAATGCATTACAAAATAAGGTTAAATGGGATTCCGAGAACACCCCATGATTGTTTCAGACACTCCACATGACAAGGTACATGGAAAAAAATTTCTTTTCACAAATCAAGTTGTAGGAATATTTTACGCCTTGAAAAACTAGGTTTTTAATAACCTTGTTGTTACTTACCTCGAAGTGTGATATGTATAAGCGGTGTGCAATGGTTTTGGAAGAATGAGAGGTGAGTGCAAAGGCACGCATAGAAGAAGGACAGAAAGTGCACGGAGGATCACACTGGGTCAGAATATACTCCGGACTTAGCCTACTTTTGAGCCACGGGATAAAAATAGATAGTGGACAGTTTGAGTGTTGTTCAAGAAACGTTTTGAGAATAGGTTAATGCATGGTTTCCTCTTAACGAAGCAAAGGATATTTTGGGAAATATCACATGCAACCATGAGATTAAGATTCATGCATATTTTGAAGCTAATAATAGGATTATATCTAGATTTGATTAAAGATAATCTATTATTAGGCGAAGCCTGCATGCTTCCTTTGTTATCTTTGTAGTGGCACATGGCTATTTTGAGCATGCAACCTATTTTGAGAGTGCATGGGTGGTGAAGGGAAATTCCCCACCCCTATATATATATATTGATTTATGTACGATTTAGAGGGTTCTAAGTTGAGATTTGGATTGTAACAGATTTATGTTACTTGATATGTTTATGTGCATGACTTTGTAATGATACTTATGGTGTATTTAGATTCTATGTTTTGTGATGCTTTAATAAAATTGATCATTATGGATGGATATTGGTTTTTGATGTCTCTACTCTTGGTTATTTAATAGTGAATCATTATTAATCCTTATGTGATCTATATGTTTTCCTTATTATGTGTGTTTCCAAATTGAGATGTGGTTATTATGATGAGATATATACTTTGATTATGGTTATTATGAACATGCATACTACACCCCTGGTAAGACAAGTAATAAAGAGGGACCTAGTACCTTTATGCGCTTCAAGTGAGGGCTTATATATTTGAGTGAAGTGTCAACGTGCCTAGGGTTTTGAGTGGAAAAATAAGACTACATTTTGGTTCAATTCTCGGGACGTCTTTTCAAATTGTTTACCATGATGTTGCATGATGATGTCGTATTGGTTAACTCTTGCAGCTAATTAAGATTGGGTGATTGATGGAAAATATTAGTTTGCATGAATATATGGTTCTGGACCTGATTTTAATGCACACGTGTGGGTTGAAGAACATCTTTATCATGAGCTTTATGAAACATTATTTTTTTAGTTTCCAATAGATGTGTACGAATGGTTTTCCATGTATGCATCAAACAAAATCTAGAGTTACAGACCAAGGACTTGGATGTAGGAAGAGTATCAAGATTTTTTTATGTAGATGAACCTTGACGCGTGTTGTAGATCATTAGTGGGTCGGTGTTATGTGCGATAATACTTTGGAGTGCATTAAATCTACGTACTCTTTTATGGAAGTTACTAAGTTTGAATTCTTGTGCAAGCCCTGAGGATCTTACATCTACATTATTCCTTTGGAAATTAAGATCTTGATGGTGGTGTTGAGTTTAGAATACCTCCCTATGGCTAGCTAAACATCCCACTACTTGCGAGGGCGGAACTAGGTGTGATGAAATATGGTGGACCTTTTGGAACAAATGAAGAGAGAAGAGAATCAAATTAAGTATAATGAAATGCGGGAGAGGAATTGGATAAATAGCGTGATATTGAGGAGTATGTCGAGTTATGGAGGATGATGTCTCACGAAGGATTTGAGTCTTACGTGAAATATGTGGAGTTAGATCATGAAAATCTCCCTCACTTGGGAAAGTGTAGTAGAGAATACCCTTCATCTTCTCGATGTGAGTGCGTTAGAGGAGGAAAGAGTAAGGGCCACAAGACACGCATTCGATCCCACCTAGTGACTTATCCCTTGTGCCTAGTGTTCTAATTCTAGAAGTAATCATTAATCAGCAAGCGAGTGTAGGTAATCTAGTAACTTCAAGTAGATTTCATTTTCCTTTGAATATAAAAGTACATCAGGAAACACATACATATATGGTATCATAGGAGACAACATCTTTTTTGTTTGGAGGATCAATTGGAGAAATATTTTATGGTGCATCATCAGGATAGAGTTTGGGTGCGCAGAACATTGGGAACACGTCTGGAAGTACTACATCTTGTAGACTATAGGAATGTAGTTTAGTACTACTTTTGGTATGAAAGTAAGTACATCCATTGGTTAGGTCCCCACTGCGAAGAGGTGGTTTAGGTGGATCAGGAGGGTTGGGATCAAGTGAATCAGGTGGTTTTGGTGGTGGAGGAAATACTTTGGTGACCATTCTAGTTTTGGATCTAGAGGACAAGGCCCACATCCCCAGAAACCCCCACATCAACCTTAATAAGTTTATTAAAATATTTCCCTCCACTTTCTATAATGTACAGTATAAAAGATGTTGCGAGCATGTGCACAAGTGTGAGATATTATGGCACACTAAAGGAATCACTACTTTAGATAAGAAGGTGAGTCGACTTGATTCTACTCTTTAAGGGTGTGTGCATAGTGGTACATATAGTATGACCCACACCCATTGCGGTGTATTATTATGCTTTACGCTCTATGTTTTTAGTTAAGTTCCATATCCCTAAGTTTGAAAAGAAGAGCATTAGCATGCTAAAGGATATTAAACGGGCCTTGTTTGAAAGCATTCAGGAGTATGACGTGCATTTTCAAACTTTGTTAAAAAAGTTTTCTTTTGAGATACATCCTAGTCAACATTCACAGTGGTTTTTTGGTGGGTTGTTAACTCCATTCAGAAGGGTGCTATCTCATAACACCTTTGTAAATATGTGTGATGATTTTGAGGAAACTCTGCACGCTAACGTAGTTGGGAGTGTGGACACCAAGGTAAGTTCATTTTTAGAGGTGCAGATTGCAGCTATTTAAAAATAGTTGGTAAAGATATCTACTAATTTAGCTCATGAGATGCATAGTGGGATATGGTGTATGGACTTTGAGGTTGAAGGGTGCACTATGGATAGTTGTCCTCACAATTTGGTGCACGCCATGCGATGGATTGTGATATTTGTTATCGGACCATGATGTGAGTAGATGTCCCCTCTTGTAGCATGTAATCCATAAGAATGTATCTATGTATTATAAAATTTACAAAACTCATACTCATGATATTGTTAACTGTAGAGTGATTGATCATATTCATGAGGCTATTGAGACAGGTGTGCATCAGACTAGTGTAGAAGGTGGATATAAGGAACAAGGAGAACAACATAATGAAGGGCACAATAATGGGGATAATAGGAGTAGAGGCTTCCATGGGGGATATAGAGGCCGAGGTCGCGGAGGTGGAAGAGGAGAATTTCCTAGAGGAACTTGTTTTACTTTTGGATCTCTTGATCATTATCAATGTGAATTCCCTCATAATATAGTTTTCTCATGGTGTGGAAAATAACACAAATTTGAATAATTCCCTTACTTGTATGAGCATATGAGCAAGCAACACAAGAAATATGAGGGAGAAGCTATGATTAAGATACAATGATATGGATAGAGATTAATGGATGTCGAATGTTGGGATTAATTCTAAATTACAACCAATGTTAGTTACCACGCACATTGAGGCTATGCTCGCTCGTGAACCGGTGAAGTATAAGCATACTATAACAAAGAAATAAGTGATTAATGTTAAGTACCATGATGTTGAACATCAGAAAGAAGTTTAACTAGAAACTATGGATGTTATCAGGAATCTACAAGGAGAGATTTAGAGCTTTAAGGAACAGGCGTGCGTGATGGGATGAGAAAATATGTTTGAACTCCAACAGAAGGACATAGATGAATTGAAATAGGTATTTTGAATGTTACGTTAGGAGAACAGAATCCCTCTGTTAGGAGAGTGGATGAGAGAAAAATTACCACGCACAGGTAATGAGTGTGAGAGGAAGATACTCCATGCAAATATGCCTCCCCATAATCATGAATATGATAAGGAGATTACATTGAATGTGGTTATTGATGGATGGATTTTGAGAAACATTATGATAGATACAAGTGCATAAGTTAATGTACTCACATTGGATGCTTGGAATCAGATGGGTAGACCACCATTACAACCTTCTTCGAATGTGTTGTATATGACAAACAGAACTAGGGATAATCCTATTGGGGTATTAAAATATGTGACTATTATGATTCAAGGAGCCAAGTTTATTGGGGACTTTGAAGTACTAGATTTTGTAGAGGAATATAGTTTCCCAGATTACTTGGGTGCCCTTCGTGTTATGAAAATAATGCAGATTTGTGCTTCAACAAGGGTGCATTATCTTTGAGAACAAAGAAGAGTACATCATTATACCTTTGACAGATGCAAAGGATACCTTGTAAGTTGAGCCTTTGAGTAAATAATAATTGAACAAAATATACGAGATGTACAATCGAGACCCGAGAGGTAAATGAACCATCTAAGGAAGGAGTGATATAGTGGGATGATGCTCATTTAGTTAGTGATACTACAAGTATTGCTTGCAACAATTGGGTACATAGAACGTATGAATTAGTTAGAAGAGAGATCAAGAATATTGTTACTTGTGTGATTAGACCGCACATCGTTCAATGCTTGAGTCATAACCAGGTACCTCAGTACATTGGTGAAGGGAACCATGATGTCTTTTTACATGCCACTGAATCCCAATGGAAGGATGAGGGTGACAGAATAAATATGATGGTTTATACCCTACGCATGATAGCAATGCATTGGTGGAATACACACAAAGACAACCTATTGGAATGGAGAGAGGTGAGAATCAAATTTTCTACTAGGTTTCTAAGGAGAAATGTACCCTCACATATATGCAAATTCCATGAGAATTCCCCTTATTCACACCACGTTCGGGAATGTGAGATATTTTGCATGGAGGGCAAGATGCCTTACCACCATCACTCTAGGTACATAAGTTCTACACCACCCTAAGTGGTTGTGCACACACATGGTATGTCCATGTAGAATTAACATGGGAAACAATTAATTGATAAGAGATGACCTCAAGTATGATCCATACTTTTGATTACTTTTCTACTAAACCTTCAGTCAATGAAGTCTTTGCAGATTATGAAGCGCCTTACTTTGGGAGATAGTGTGAAGGATGAGAAACTTCTATTAGATATGTTCAGCGAAATGGATTTAGAGGCATGCCTTGAAATTAAAGATACTAAATAAGAAGAAAGGGTCTACTTCTAGGAAGAAAAGGAAAAGGGTAAACTAGTATACATAATAGATGATGATGATGAGGAGAACAACCTGGATGTTAACCACACTGAAGGTACACACGAGGTGATGGACACTACAGATGAAAAGGCACACATGTATCATCAGCCTATGAAATTAAATAAGGTTAATATTGGGATAGATGTAGAGCCTAAAGATGCCATTATTGGTGAATACTAGCTAGATCAAGAAGTGGAAAAGATTATTGAGCTATTGTGTGACTTTTAGGACTTATTTTTCATGAGGTTGTCATGAGTTTAAAGGAGTGCATCACTCTTTGGGTGAGATGAGAATCAATATTAAAGAAGGCAAGTGCCCAATTAGGAAGAGGACATACATGATGAATCCTAATCTATGAGTTAAGGTAAAGGAAGAAATTGATAAAATGTTCAATTTTGGTATAATTGAGCCCATTGAGGAATTTGAGTGGGTAAGTCCCATGGTCATCAATATTAAAAATAATGGGAGGATAAGGATTTGTGTGGACTACGAGAGAGTTAAATGTTTTTGTTTCATAGACCCTTTCCCACACCTTTTACTAAGGATATCTTAGATATCTTAGAGGGTGTTGTAGGGCATGAGATTTGCTCCTTCACTAACGGATTCTATGGTTATAATTAAGTGCGCATAACGAAGGAAGATCGGAAAATATAACTTTCATCATCGAATGGGGAAGTTTCTCATACATTGTGATGTCTTTTGGATTGAAAAATACACTTGTAGTGTTCTCATGCATTTTATGCATGATTTTCGAGGCTTTATTCATAAATTTCTACAGTGTATCTCGATGATTGGACAATGTATGGTTTGGTTAAGGATCATTGTGAAAATTTGAGGCTTATTTTTGAGAGGTGCAGGAAGTTGAGCATCTCTCTAAATATTAAGAAATAGATCTTTACGACACCTTTAGGTACTTTTCTTGGGCATATTATTATTTGTTAAGAAGGCTTGTTGGTAGATCCAACCAAGGTCGATATGATCTTGGGATTGGAATAACCTAATAATAAAAGTGAAGTATGTGGATTTCTTGGTCATACAGGGTATTATAGGAAATTCATTAAGGGCTATGTAAATATTGTTGAACCCATGGAGGAACTTTTGAAGGCTAAAGGAAAATTTTATTGGGACGAGGCCCAACGAAGACACATTTGAAACACTAAAGGAAAGGTTGACCACTACACCTATTTTGCACTTTCCTTCGTGGGACATCATGTCATGTTCATGTTGATGCTTAGGGGATGGAAATTGGTGCGAGTGTTTGCTAACTAGGAAAAGGAACTATAGATCACCCTATTTTTTTGCAAGCAGGAATTTGACACTAGTTAAACAGAACTATGCAACTACTGAGCACGAATATTTTTCTATGATCTACGCACTACATAAGTTGATAAAATACTTATTAGCTACACTTTATTTTCTTCACAGATCATATGACACTTAATTATTTGGTCAACAAGCCTTTTTTACAAGGGCGCATTTGTAGGTGGATATTACTATTTCAGGAGTTTCAATTTATAGTTATTATAAAACCAGGAAAAAGTAACTCACAGCTGATCATTTTCAAGGATCAATTCTAATGAGGATACGAGATCATTGAGGAAACAATGTTGGATGCACAGCTCTTTATATTGAATTGCATCCACCAATTGAAACATATTACAGTCTTTTTATGCACGAGATAGGCGCCTGAGGGAATGAAGATGTTAGAGAGAAAACAACTTGTAATACGCATGGAACCTTACCAGTTAATAGGTGGATATTTTTATAAGTTTGGGAATAAAAAAATTTTACACTGGTGTGTATTGGATCATGAACATGAGGAAATAATGGAAGAATCTCATGGTGGAATTTCAGGAGGTCATTATGAAGCAGATGTCACAGCATGTAAGATTCTCGATGGCTGGAATTTGGTGGGAAACCTTATCCAAGGATATTAAATAATATGTCAAGGTATGTGATCATTTTTAGTGCCTTGGGAAGCTTGGATCTAGAAATGAGATTCCTCTTAGGCCTATTGCAAGTGTTGAACCTTTTGAGAAATGGGCGATTGACTTTTTAATTCCTATTTTCCCACCCGCACATAGGACTCGGTGGTGTGTGCTACATTATAACTTGTATCGATTATCTGACACGGTGGGAAGAATCATTGCCTACAAAGGATTACATGGTAGCTACAATAGAGATATTATTATGGGAAAACATTATCAGTAGGTATGGATGTCTTGAGTCTAAAAAGTTATACGGGTACTAATTTTCTTAATGAAATCATCTAAATTCTTTTGTCTTAGTTCATGATGGTGTACCACAAGACAACACCTTATCACCCACATGCCAATGCAACTACTAAGGTGTTCAACAATATTTTGGGATAAACATTGACAAAAAAACTTTGATGTTAGAAGGAAATATTGGGATGATAAGGTATATGTTGTACTTTGGGCATATAGGAAAAGTTATAAAAGATTGAATAAAGTGACACCCTTTCAATTGGTGTCGACACGAAGGTTATATTGGTTCTATAATTCATTTTTCCATCCTGCGTATTACATGGGTAGGAGTATTGGATGATGAACAAGCTATTGAAGAGTGCATAGAAAAAATCATGCGATTGGATGAGTGATGCGTTATTGCCAGTAGAGAACCGAGAATAGAAAAAGTGAGACATAAGGCATGGCATGATAGGCATATTTGGAATAAGGAATTTAATTTTGGAAAGATCGTTCTTACGTATGGTTCAAAGTTTATGTGCCACCCAAGGAAGTTTAAATTTCATTGGTTGGGATAATTTGTAGTAACGAAGATATTGGAGTCGGCACTTTCCATTCTGAGGAGAGTGGATGACACTTTATTGCTCGGTTACTTCAATGGGAATAGGCTAAATCCTAATATAAATAAGTATTCTTGGTGTTTGTAATAAAGTAGTATTACCACTAAGATTATATTTCCCTAGAATGAATTTTTCCTTTCATGTGTTTCCTTTCATCATTGTTATGCTTTATCAATCTAGTTCTGCTTTTTCTTGTAATAAGCATGCTTGCGCATTGAAAGCTGATTAATATCTAGATTCATGCGCGAGAGGAACATGCATAATTTTTGTGTGGGGTACATCAATGTAAAGAGATGAGAATTATTGGATTCCATCTTATTATAGGTTGTCTCGTTTGAAGGTGTCTCCTAAAAGGCTAGCGCAAAATAAAATTAGTTTTACAAATTTGGTGGATAGGGGTGCTCTAAAGGAAATCGATTTGATTAAAGACCATGCATGGAAATATGATCATGCAGTATAATGTGAGGTAGGAAGTGGCATGAGGAGCTACCTGGGATATGACACATCTGTTATGTACTTTGGAAAAGGTAGGCACATGGAGGAGGTCTATGGCCAAGCAGTATTATAGCACACCATAAGGTTATGACTACAGAGCACGAAAGGAAGTCAGAGAAGTGAAAAAAATAGAAAAATTAATTTATTAAAAAGGTGATTTAAAATTGTGGGTCGAAAGGACAATGTGGGTCATTAAAAAAGTATAAATATGGGTAAGGGGTAGTCTTTTTCTACTTTTCCTTCGATGAGAAATTTGATCAAAGAAGCTACCAAGTGTTTAAGTTTAAAGAAGATGGAAGTGAAGCAAAAACTAGGTTAGTACATGGAGCTTCTCATAGATCCTTCTTTGAAGGAAAGTTAGAAATAGTAGAAGTGCACAAAGAGAAGGGTTTGTGTAAAATTTAAGTAGTTAGGGTTGGTAGCACTTGGGTAGAAGAGAAGCTTATGTATCATAGTACCTAGGGCATGTTAATTCGTATAAATATGGCTCGGAAGGAAGAAATCTTAGGACAAAAATGGTGGAGGTGGTAACGAGAGGAACCCCTGAAGGAAATTTATTTGAAAATTTAGTATCCCCCTAGCGTGCATAGGGTGGAAATATGGACGTTGAAGCTTCCGAGAGTGTAAGATAAGTGAGTATAACCATAGAACATATGAGCATGAAAAGATTTTGAAGGAAGATTTAGAAAAGCTTCTCCCGAGAATGATGCGAGATGGAAATCCCTTGATCAATGACTTCGTAAGAAGGTAACTGGAGAAGACCAAAGTTTTATAGCCATATGATCTTCCCTTCTTCACGAATCCTACCCATCTGTACCAATGGTTGATGTCGATGGTACGCAAATATTTCTTCTACTTCATCGAACGAAGGATGAGGATTACTACTTAGTTGATTGAGCAAATTCTGAGTCTCCGAGCACAAGATAAGATATGAGATTGGATCTTTGCGCAAACACAAAGATGAGTGGGCTGCAAAATTGAGCACTCGAGAAGGGTTGCAAAGCAATGTCAATTGTAGACTTGGATGACCCTATGATTAAGGTTTCCTCCATCGATGAGCTGCGAATTGGGAACTTCGATTGGTGGATGGATGTGAATAAAATATTTTTATATGTGGCACATAGAATGGCACATAGGGCACACTACAACATTGTGTAGTTTTTCACAAATAGGATTATAGAAGAAGCATGAGTATAGAATGAAAAGAGGGCCAAAATAACATGGGGGTCGATTTTACTCCTCATAATGTTTTGGGAGATTGGAGTGCCAGATGGACTAGAGGACAATATGTGGGTTTACCCACCCTTGCATCCATCTCCCGTAGTACAATTCACATAATACACTTTGTAGATTAAGAATTTCGTGCTTGTTACTGTCTAAGTTAATGCACTAAACTAAACAAAAAAACCACGAAAAACTCAAATAAAGTCGATACGATTAATTGGACAAGATTCGAATACATAGATGGAAAGAAAGCCCGATGGAATTAAGACAGATGCATGCATGAGCAATCTGCGGAATAGATCCAAGAAACTGCGATGCATGAATACTTGACAAAAAAATGACGTTAGCGAGATATAAGGTGAACTACCCGGAAGCGGGTCCGGAAGTGATTAGCTCCTTAGTGGATGTCGGTTCACATTTTCAATTAAGAATAAAGGCGTACATGATAAAAAAAAATGAAAGAAAATGTTTATATTTTCTTATTTTAAATTCTGAGACAGAATGTAAAAACAGCAGTGGCCGAAAGAAAGAAGGAAACTATAAAAACAAAGATGGAATTGTGTCACCTAGATTTTGTACCTTTCTGATTGGTCGGTATTGATTAGACAGTGATCAGCATCAATGGTTTAGAACGGCACCGATTTGGATAGATCGGCGTCAATTGATGCTAGGTCGTCGTCGACTGGGAAGAAATCATAGACAACTTGATTGGTGGTTGATGATGATCGGCTTGTGGAAACCCACAAGAGTTGCAGAGATGTGAACCAAGCTCTGCCTTGGTTGGAGGGAGAAATGGAGTCACCCAGAGGTTGAAGAACCTAAATGATATTGATATTATGTGGGCAAAATAACGGTGCACCTCTCCGGGATTGATCTGGACAGAATTCACCTTCTTTTAATTGATAGTTTCAAGATTCACTTAAGTTTTTCACTATTTCTCAAGTCTCTACCATCTAACCAAAACTAAGTTCAAGTCATGTATTTATAGTCGGCGCCGACCAAGGTAAAATCGGTGTTGTTTCAAAAAATCAGTGTCGATTTAGAAATGGTCGGCGCCAATCAGGGAACAGACTCCCAAAGTGGTGAAAGGGGACGAGTTGTGAGGATCAAAATTTTATCCCTCTGACTCAAATACGAGAAGAATCCCACTACAGGTTCGGGAGAGTAGAAATAGGTGGGATGGGTGGATAATAATAGCACGGGAGGTTGGGAAGTGATATGGGGTGAATAAGTAGAAGTGGAATAAAGGTAGAAGATAGAATTACATGGTTAATATATGATTATCTGTGGGTGAAATATAATGGGGTGGAACAAACTTAGGATAGGTATTTTAATTAGATATTTAATTAATACCCTAAGAGAGAATTAGTGATACAAAAGTGCACCAGTTACGAGAATAGAAACGAGTAAGTGAACATGGGGACATTAAATTGAGTAACCAATTTTATATGTCTACATTTTCCCCTTTTTTTTTCGAGTATCTTGCGATAAGCAATGCTACGAGACAAAAACAAGGAGTTGGAAGAAAAGGAAAAATATTGATGATGTGCTCCCCCTCAAACTAGGGATGGGTGGCTCAAAAAAGCCAACCGATCCTGATTTTTAAAGGGTAGATGAAAAAGAATAGAAGAGAGATGCCCACTAGATGTCTAGAGTAGATTTGATCATTGATGACACACGTAAAAAAAAGGCAGCGACCTAAGGAACTCACATTGGTAGGGCAGACTAGATGGTCTTCGTATGAGACAACGTAAGTGGCTGAGGCCGGTGAGTTAAAGGTGACTGCAAAATAGTAGCAACCAAAGAGTGACACATTGGTACGGACAACTAGATGGCCTTGAGCGAGATGACGTTAGTGCCTGCTGACTCCCGCTAACTTTAGGTTGTAAAAAAGCGTGAGTTACCCATGTACAAGGACAAAATGTGGAATGGGTGATACCACCGAATAGATGCGCCTAAAGGAGAAAATAAGGTCGAACAATGATCAAATAAACAAGCCAAACATCAACGCTTAGACAGGGAGGATGAAGTGATGGCCTCGAGAGGAGAGCTACCATGGAAATCAAAACATGGCCACTACAGTGGACTTTGCAATAAAAATGCTACCAGACTAAGCAGAACAAGTGTGCTATTGGTGGCACATGCAAAAGATATAATGATAAGATGCCCCAAGCCATGTTATGGGTGACACACATGTGGGGCAATGTAAGGTGACAAAGTACAAGTACCCAAAATAAAGGCTCAAGGATGGCGACAATGTGTGACAGGTGACACATGCACAAGATAGGATAATCAGATGAGAATGAAGCGCATCCTGGCATGATGAGATGAGAAAATATATCAAAATATACCCGATCAGCCCCAATGGGCTCCAATCGGCGTCAACTCATACCTAATTGACGTCAACCAAAAGAATCGACGCCAACCAAAATAATCGGTGCCGACCACTCCAAAAACCTATAAATATAGAAAAGGTGAATGGTAACGATTCATTTGCATTGTGACGATTGATTTAGAAAAAGTCAAAAGTTTAATTTGAGCAACATGGAAGCTTCCAGGAGCGGTCAGAAGAGGAAGAGGACATGGCAAGGGGTAAGTGGTCCTCCCTTAGCTTCATACTTTTGTGTTGTTTTGTGTTAAGAGGCAAGGGGGGTTTTTGGTGCTCTGCCTTCCAGTCGACATCGTTTGATAAAATCAGTGCCAACTATTATGCGATCGACATCGATTGGAATACAATCGGCATCGATTGTAAAGTGAATGGTGCCGATGGAAATGAGTCGGCGCCGATGGGAAAGATTAGACATTTGGAAGCTTTTGAGAAATATTTTGATGAAATGTTAATGATGTTGATTTTAATAAGTATGAACCTCATGACAATGTTTGATGTGATGCAGGCACGAGAGGTCCTACACATGTGGGATGTCATTCCCAGCTACTTTGGAGACTATACTTCCAGTAGTGACAGATGTTGAGTGGCACCAACCCAGGAGTTAGCCAGACTAGGGGGTTTCTGTTATTATCGATGGGTACCCCGAGATGTGGAGCTCATGCGAGCATTGGTGCAACGGTGGGATAGCCAGACCTGCACATTTTGGTTTCGGACGGGTGAGATGACTATCACCCATGAGGACATCTATAGGATCCTCAGGTTGTTGATTATAGGGGACATGATAGAGATTACTCCATGGGAGTAGCAGAGGAGGGCCCTAGTATGGTTATATGGGGACAGGGTAGATGATGTAAAGATAGTGTTCTGGGGCTATGAGGATAGCCTCATAGTACTAGCGAGATGACCCCAGGAGCATATTGATAGCCTTGATCCAGATGGTGATATCATACTATGCACTACCAGATTCTGGAGGTGGACGGTTCCCACTACTCCTTCTTGACTGTGTTTGTGATATCTTAGAGTTCATGCAGGTATTTGCATTTGTTGACGCATTACTGGCACAAATATATCATGAGCTGTGGATGTATACCACAGGTAGGCGGACTAGGATAGATGTTAGTTTTGTACTCCATTGTTGGGCTTATGAGCATATATCAATGATTAGACCTTCTGGACTTCCATGGATGCCAGGAGTAGAGGGAGCCCTTGATTATGGATTTTGATGAAGGTGGGCAAACATGGCCCCTGAAGATATAGGGAGATCATCAGAGTGGTATGCCCAAAGATTCAGGACTCTGACACCAGCACAGGTTATATAGAGGCCATACAGGGTCTACCCTACATGGGCCAGACAGGACACCCATCTAGTGGAGCTGAAACGCAGCAGAGAGTGGTCGGGGCCACGAGCCATAGATTTTAGAGTGGGTCCCATTTTTATGAGTGATGAGATAGTTTGGATTGATACAGATCATTCTGACTATATATGTGTCATACAGATGGGATAGCAAGGAGACAGATCTATCGATACTAGTCCCAAAGCAGATCCACTTAGGGAGGCCCTACCTCCCACAGATGATGATGATGATGTAGGAGTAGATGAGGGCTATGAGGCATGGTATCACGAGGAGCTACCACGACATCTCACAGTGTCTGCGGAGTCAGATGAGGAGGATACAATGGCGGAGCTGGAGAGATTGCAGGGAGAGCATGTTACCCTAGTAGAGGCACACCAAACTGCTCTCGAGGAGATTAGGACTCTGAGAGAGGAGAGGGACACTATGATAAGGAGAGACACACCACTCACCAGGAGCGGGATACAGCAATCTAGTAGAGGGATCGATATCACAGACACAGAGAGACCCTCAGGGCCAAATATGGTGATACAGGCACCACATCGCCAGTCGAGGTCACAAGGTGCCGTAGCAGGAGGACCGCCACCACCACCAGTGCCATTGAGAGCACCCGGTATGGTGAGTCTGAGTACCTATCAGGCTCTCTTTTCCGAGGTGAGATATTACGAGGATGCCCTGACATAACATGCCCTCGATGTGCCTCATTACGGAGCAAGGAGGAGGACAATGACAACCACTGTTGCCGGTGCATCGGAGGGGGGCAAGCACCGGGAGACCAGGAGGTCGTAGGGTCACAATTGTGGGCACCTCCAGGCTCTATAGGTTACAGTGGGAGAGATTTCCGTGCACGAGGAGGGAGGAGGAGACAGTGTGTTCCACTTATCTGATTTTACTATATAGAGATATATTGATGTAGCCTCGATTTGAAGGCATTTTTGATACGATGTATACGGCTCGATTTGAAGCCATTCAGATATATATATATATATATATATATATATATATATATATATATATATATATATGTCTTTGTGATGTGATTGGACTCATGCTTTTAACTTTGATAGATACAGATAGATGTGATTTAATTTTGATTTGTCATGGATGAATAATTGATTAACATGTTATAGATAGATGGATAGATGGATCCACATAATATATGCTACTTTGATGTTTTTAGATGAAGTAGATAAGATGAGCATAGATAGATGATAGATTTGATTGATTAAATTAACATGTTAAATGTCAATTTAATTGGATAAATAACAAATGAACATGAGTAATGTCCATTTGATTTGATGAAAAGAAAGTGATGTAATGATCTTATCCCTTAGAAACAAAAATCACTACACCTAGATAGGAAAAATAATGATAAGTTAGTCCCCTAACCGACCATAAATAGAGACCTTGGTGGTAATTCAAAAGCCGATGCACACAGGGTCATAGACACGGATAAAATAAACCCGACACTAGTTAGTCGCAAACTAGATCTAGGAGGGAGATGAGGACGAGAGATACGTATGCATCTCGTCATAACACATGAAGGATTAAATACACACTCATATGGGGAAAATAGGGTCTCCATACGATTTAAAAGGTCTCACATCACAGCTTCATGATTTTTATTTTGATACAAAATTAAACCGATCAATACGGGTAGTTTGTTAGATATGGAAAGACCGATCGATACGGGAAGTCTTTCAGAGATGCTAACAAGTGAAAAAACTAGCCGAGAGAGGAAGTGTGTTCTTGTAAAGTTTCAAAATGCCATAAAACAAACACCCGTCCTTTAAGGGAGTGGTATGTATTGTGAATTTGATGGTAGCCATCCTTCGAGGAGTGGTCTACATTTTTTTGAGCTTTGGAAGAAGCTGAGTTTAGACCAGATAGATCAAATAGAGGGAAAGAAAACGTATATAAGCACGTACTCATGCCCCAAGTGGATTTCATCAAGATGAACACCTATGGAAAATGAAGTAGTGATCAAGGTATTCCTACCATGAGGAGGAACAAATATGTAAGGAAAATGTCATGAGTAGAGCCGTAATGCTCATATTTAAGATATAATAAGAAATAATGTGGAGAACCACATAGTTCCAAATCACTACAAAATGCATGACTGGTTGCATATGGATGAAAGATATATTTTGCGACTAAGATCGTGTAAGATAGATTTTAACAATAGAAGGGCCTTAAATGCAAAGCATTAAGAGGTTCCATTTCAGGTATACCATCCATGGAATATGGGTGATAAGCCCTAGACTGTACTTATGAGTGATAATGTATGGTCCCATCCAGTTAGGAGCAAACTTACCACGTTAACTCCGTTCCAGAGTAGTGACATTTTGGTTTTCTTTAAGAACAAGATCACCAACTTTAAAATCACACTTCCGCATATGCTTTTATAAGTACACTTGACATGCTCAAGATAGACTTGATGATGTTCAAGAGTGTTGAGATGACGTTCATCTAACAACTCAAGTTGTGCTAGACATTTTTGATGATAGTCTTCATCAGAGACAAACTCTCTAAGAGAGACGCGAAGAGATGGAATCTAGACTTCCAAAGGAAGGATAGCCTTAGAACCATAGATGAGAGAGAAGGGAGTAGCACCGGTAGGGAACGAATGCTAGTACGATAAGCCTAAAGAGTAAAAGTATGTGTAAGTGCCAATCCCTACTAGCTCGACTAGTTACTGCGAGGATACTACGCAAAGTTTTATTAGAAGCCTCGGCAGTTGGTTAGCTTATGGATAGTATGGAGAAGAAAAGTTGAGTTTAATATTGAAGGTGTCACAATTTTTCAGTAAATATTTATTTTTGAAAGACTTTCCATTATCATACTTGAGTTTATGAGGAACACCAAAGCGACAAATGATTTATTGATAGATAAAATTAACGATAGGTTTATCATTAAATGAAAGAGGACTAGCCTCTACCCATTTAGTGAAGTATTACTGTGGTAGTAATAATAGAGTGATGTTCTATGAAGAGTGTGGATTAATGAGACCAACAATATCAAGACCCCATTGTGAAAAAGGCCACAAATCCAGCTGCAGGTTGCAAAGCTTGACTAGGGATATGTGTGAGATTAGCGTGTTGTTGACACTTGACACATTTCTTAACATATTCGCAGTAGTCTTGATTAAGAGAAGGCCAATAGTAACCTAAATGTAGAATGTGCTTAGCCACGGCCAAACCACCAAATTTTCCACCACATATATGATTGTGAACCTCCTAAATGGCCTTAGATGATTCAGGGGTTTTGAGGCACCAAAGCAAAATACCCTCAAAAACACATTTGTAAAGGATTCCACCTAGAATAGAATAGCGGTTTGTGTGTTGGATAAAATATCTTCGCCATTGGAAGTCAAATCTGGAGGAAGCACTGAGTAGGATAGATAATCGAAAATGTGTTGATACCACTCATCTTGGGTGTCAATCGTGATAGCGTTGATCGAATTCAACTCCCTGAGATGAGATGGTTGGTCTAAACACTGAACAACCACATAAAGTCACGAGTCTTCAGTGAATGGAGGAATAAGTGAGGCTAAAGAAGCCATCGTATCTGTAAATCGGTTTGCAGTGTGAGGAATAGCTTGGATAGTAAATTTATCGAAAGATTGAAGCTGAAAGAGAACGATATCATGATATTTTTGAAGGATATCATTTTTACACTGATAGACACCGGTGACTTGATTAATGATGAGTTCAGAGTCACCGAAGATGTCGATATGGCGAGTGCCAAGATTAATGGCATTTTGAAGACCTAAAATGAGGGCTTCATATTCAGCCATATTATTAGTACATTCAAAGTTAAGCTTGTGTGCAATAGGGATAGGTGTACCCCAAGGAGGAATCATGATGAAACTTGCACCTCCCCCTTGCTGACACTTGGACCCATCAAAGAAGAGTTTTACTTTAAATATAGATAGACCGAAATCGATTTGTTAGATGTACTCGTCTAGGAATTGAGTGAGGGGGCTTGAGTGTCGAGAATAGGGGCATCGGCTAATTGATCGAAATAACCTGACCCTTGATAGATTTCTTCAAGATGAACTCGAGGTCAAACTCTGTCATGAGTATAAGCCAACGAGTGATATGATCACTGTGATAAGGTTTTCATGCATTGTCTTGAGTGGATTGACACTCGTAACAATGTAAGTTTTATGATTAAGGAGGTAATGACGAAGTTTAGAAGTTGTGAAGAAGAGAGCACAACACAACTTTTCAGCTTCAAAATAGCGAGTTTCATACTCATGAAGAGTGCAACTGATATAATAGACAACTTGTTCTTTACCATTAGCATCTCGATGCGAGATCATGGCTCCCAAAGTATGGTCATTCATAGAAATATAAATATATAATAGCTCCCCCTCACGTGGAGGTATAAGCATAGGTGGAGAAAGAAGATAAGCTTTGAGATCATCAAAGGCTTTTTGGTAACGCTCATCCCATTCAAAATGAACATTTTTATGGAGGAGATGATGAAAAGGTTGACAACGGTCTAAAAGCTAGGAGATAAAATGACACACTGATTGAAGGCATCCTTGAAGACCACGGAGCTACTTTAAATTAGATGAGGAGGCATCTTGATGATAGCCTTTATTTTTACAGGATCGACCTCAATGCCCCTGATAGAAATGATAAAGCCTAAGAGTTTACCAGTGAGAACGCCAAACACACATTTAGATGGATTTAGGCGAAGACAAAAATGAATGAGTCTCTCAAAGAGAGGCACAAGGATAAGAAGATGATCCTAACGATGTTTGGATTTTCCGAGGATGTCGTCAACATAATCTTCTCTGATTTTGTGTAGGAGGTCATGGAAGATGTAGGTCATTACATGTTGATAAGTCACCCATGCGTTCTTAAGACCGAAGGGCATGACGCGATAACAAAAAATCCCCAGGAGTTATGAAGGAAGTCTTGTTACGATCCTCACGGTGTGATGAGAATTTGAATATACCTAGAGAAACCATCCATAAGAGAAAGCATCTCGTGACCTGTAGTTAAGTCCACGAGTTGTTCATTAGTAGGTAGAGGGAAATCATCTTTCGAGCAAGCGAGATTAAGCTCCCGAAAGTCAGTGTAAATTCAAATTTTCCCAGTAGCTTTGGTTACTACCACTACATTTGAAACCCATTGTGGATAGTCAATGGGTTGGATGAAGTTGGCAGAAAGTAAGTGCTGCAACTTTTCTTTAACAAGGAGAGCTACATGAGGATGCATCTTACATAGTTTTTGTTTAACGGGTTTGATGTCTGGAAGAGTAACGATATTGTGGACCACAATGTTAGGATTCAGGCCTAGCATATATTCATATGACCAAGCAAATGCTTGGAGATGATTTGAAAGAAATGTAGTGAAGTCTCCTAACTCCTATGGGTTAAGAGATTGGCCGACCTTAATGATGTGAGGGTCTTCAAAAGTCCCTATATTAAGGTTGACAGTGAGCTTCGTTGAGAAGCATAGATGTGTCAGAAGGAATGGTTTTAGGAAGATAAGAATCCTTTGCCCCCAAATAGATAAGGACAGAATCATCATCCGAACAGTGGATAGTATTGATAGTAGGAGAGTCGTCTCTAACTATTTCGAGGAAGACTAATGGTATGGAAGTGGATTTTCCATTAGTCTTATATGTCAATGGACCTAAGGAAATGGTATTGATTAAAAAAATTTAAGCGGGATGGAAACGGTGTCATCCAGGACTAAGTGATGCTTCAAACTGACAGAGAAAGGTGGTTTCCCAATGGAAAGAGGCTCAGCGAGAATGGTGACGGTGGCTTTTGAGAGAGGTTTGAACCCTAAACCAAATTTTTGATGTGGTTTAAGAGTTGGAATGGATGCAAGGTCATGCACATCCTATTCATACTTTCCCAGGCCAAAGCCCTTCCACGCGCATCGATGTAGATAAGTTTTATCGAACGCGGGATTTTGTAGATAATCAAACCCTGTCGAATAGGGTTTGGCCCTAGGAGGATAATCTAGATGATAATGAGGTGTATCAAGACCACCGTAGATGAAGTTAGTCTTTTGATTGGGTAGACCAATGGTGATGATGTGGCCAAGATCGGTTGATATTCAGGTTGTTTGTCTGGCCTACCATACTCATTAGGTTTGAGATGGGCGTTAAAAGAGAGAAGGGGAATCTCTCCTAGCAAAAATGCTGCAATGTATCTTCCAGATTTTGTAGATCTGTAGTTTTGTTACAGGTATGGAAGAGGATGAAGCCTCATCAAGAGAATCAATGTTCTCCTTTGGAGGGACAGACCCTGTGGTCATGTCACATTGTGCGGATGGAAAAGGGTCTCTTGGATGAGTATATATTTTTCCCTCATACTAATATTTTATGCATCGATGGAGGGTTGATGAGACGCGTTCATTGTACAAATCCAGGGAGCATCGAGGATCATATTGTAGTGAAATTTCCCTTCGACAATGTAAAAAAGCTCGTGAAGAAGTTTCTTGCCTACCCGAATGGGCAGGACCACAATTCCTAAAGTAACCGCCAACTGATCGTTAAATGATCAAAGGGCGAAAGGCGGTAGTGACACTATGTTCTTTGGTAACTTAAGTTTCTCAAATGTGTGGGAGGAAATGACGTTGAGTGCAGTGCCACTTTCGATCATAGTGCGTTTTAACGTAGTGTTATTGATTTGGACTGTGATAAAGAGAGGAGCTTCTAAATCCTCAGGAGAAAGGGGAGGAATTTCAGAATACTTGAAGGAGATGGTGGTTGTGATACCTATTCAATCCAATAACCATCTTAAAAGGTTGGGGCTCATCCAAATTAACCATGATGTAGTGTAGATTATCAATCAGAGCCTAGCGATGTTGGGGAGATGACTGAATGAGGTCAAAAAGAGACATTTTGACCGGAGCATGGGTGAGTTGTTTCATAACACTCTCCTCAACTGACACGGGAATATGAGCCCAAGGTGAAGCACGAATAGAGACCCGAGGTCTCGGGGCCAATGAGGAAGGAGGAACTCCTTCGAGGGTAGCATAAATAATGACTCGTGGTCGAGAAGTTGTAGAAGATGATGGATTATCGTACCGTTGTGTTCTAGTGGTGATATGAATTGCATCAATTTGAGAGGGTGGAAGATCATCCAGAGTGCTATCAACAAAATTAAAGGCCTGAATAGACCTTTTAGGCTCGATGTAATTGGGATGATAGAAGGCACTTGTTCCTCCTCCTCCTCCAATAGAAGATCACTTTCTTCCAAGAGTCTATTAACGACATATTGAAGGGCTTTACATCCCTCGGTGTCATGACCTGGAGTGCGATGGTAAGCACAAATCAAATCAAAGTTAAACCGTGAAGGTTTTACTCCTTTGAGATTATAGGGTTTGATTGGAGGAAGTGATATAGATGAAGATTAGATAATTTTTTGAAGGATTTCAATATAGAATCTGGTAGATGAAGATGTGGACAGAGGTGAAGAAGGCACCTCTTTAGTCTTAGCAGACTTCTGAGGTAAAAGAGCCTGCATATCTGGTTTGACATTATTTCTAGGGATTGTTTTCTCTTGAACATTGTGAGAAGCAGCCTTAGGTGCTTGAGATGGAAGCAAGTGAGGCAAGATTCATTTTAGCGAGAGGAGCTCCTAAGATAGATTAAGAAGATGACGAAGACATGACAAGTGTTTTAGTCTTGAAAGATGAAGAAGACTGCTTGGCGAAACAAATGATGATTTAGATAAGACTAATTTAGATGGGGAGGAGCTCCCAAAATAGATTTGATAGGAGGTACAAAGGGTGCCTTGGTTTTGGTGATGAAGATGATGGTTCTAATAAAAGAGGTGACGCCTTTCCGAGTGAGTAAATCCACTTTACGAGGCACCAATGAAGATGGTTTTATAGAAGAAGACACCTTTTCAGGTGGATAAATCCAATCTTTTATAAGGCACGAGAGGGATTTTTGAGGAAGGGCACCAAGATTTTTGATGGTTCGAAATATTGGTTTTCCCTTTTAGGGATAGTGACAACCTCGACCGCATAAGGTGATTATAACCGTTTCGAAGGAAGTAAAGGAGATGATACCGATGATGTGATTTTATATTTAAACTTCAATTGTTTATGTCCGAGTCCAGAGTCAAGTATAGGTGTTGATGCTATCTCTTTAGATGTTTCCTTAATATGAAAGGAAGCACTGATGGTGGAAGAGGTAGGTAATGAAGAAGCGGCCTCTTTTGAGGAGGGTACTTCAGATGCAGTAATTGTGAGTGTAATTAATGTAGGAAAAGAGACATGAAGAGTTAAGATTGAAGACACTTCCAAAGGTGTAGAATTTGGTACAACTATGGGTACATTAACCAAAGGCATGGTCATGGCAAAAATGGGAGCGATAGAAGTAGAAGTATTTGTAGTGGAAATTTGAAGGGATGTAAATGACTCAAGCACCGAAAGAATATCTGATGACGAGATAGATGAAGATGACATTATCTCAGGTATAGGTAGATGATCAGATAGAGAACTAGAGGGAGACGACTCTATTTCTAACAACAAAGGAAGACTCGAAGATGGACCATCCGAGGATGGTGGAATCTCATAATTTTAAGAAGCGGAAGGAAGTTCCAATTCATTCGACATGTTTGTGGATGGTTCAGAATTAGAAGTAGAACTATCAGTAGAAATGGAGCTGATGCGTGTTTGGTTTTTGATACCCAAGCGTCATTGTGCGGGAATGATTTGGAAAAGGTTGTTTAAAAATGTCAAGTGCCTGATTTGGGGGGGCATTTGGGTTATCTAGAATGAGCTCGCCTTTATCAATGAATTTTTGGATGATATTTTTGAAGGTTTGACATCATTCAATGTCATGGCCTTTGCTTCTATGATAACGACAGAAGTCATTTTCACAATACCAGAATGGTCGTTCTTGGTTCTCATCAAAATTTCTAATAGGAGGAAGTTCGATCATGTGAACTTCCAACATTTTTTCTAAGATAGAAGCATATGATTCCCCCAACGAAGTAAAAGACCAAGAGGACGGAGGTCCTTTTCGAGAATATGAAGAGTCTCTCCGAGGTGTTTGATTAGAAGTGTTATCAGATCGTGATATTTTTAACACGATAGTATTTGTGGACCCCTGATTCTTATCTTTGTTAGAAGTGGAAGGGTTTGATTTTGTAAACCGAGAAAAATCTGGTTTAGACTTAGAAAAACGTTTTAACTTTCCTTGTTCGATGGCGCGAGACTCAATTTTGCGTGCCATCGTAAAGGCTTCTTCAAATGTATAAAAGGTTTGAATCCTTAAAGTGGAAGAAATATGATTAGCGCAATATCAAGTAAACAACTCGATTTGCTGAGATTGAGGGAGGGAGAAGGACAATTCATTTATTATTCCTCTCCAACGAGTGACAAAGTCTGTAATAGACTCGTCATCAAATTGATGAATGTTATAAAGATCTGTGATCGAGATCTTATGTGTGATGTTTATTGAGAAGTTTTTAACAAACATCTGGGCTAATTGAGAGAAAGAAAATAGAGAATTTTGGGGTATGTTATTGTACCATTCTAAAGCGGGCCCTACTAAAGACATAGGAAAGGTACGGAGCATAAGCTCCTGGTCCTGGACTATAAGGTAGCAAGCATGTTTAAATGCTCGCAGGTGTTGTTGAGGATCCTCCCGACTATGAAATTTTGAGAACTTAGGAAGTTCCCATTGGGAAGGATAAGGCTTAAAAGCCACTGATGGATGAATCGGTTCATTACATACTACGTAAAAGAGTATGAATGGCGATCCCCTTTGGTGGAGGCTTCTAGTGTCTGTTATTTTCTTGAAAGAAGTTGGACAACATCAGATTGAGGAGGGGGCATGTTGATATGTTCCATATGAGAAGTGAATGGTATGTTTTGTTGAGGTGTTAATGGGGGATTCATCTATTGATTAATAGGATGATAAGATGAATAACCGGGCATTTTGGGTGACACTTTGGCAAGGTATTTGGTGTGAAGGAGCACGAGTATAAGCAGTGTGAGATGACAAGTGGTTGAGAGAAAGGTGGTTGAATGAAAGATGGAGCTGTAATTGGTGGGTTCCTACACTTGTCGATTGAATAGGAATGGATTGAGGAATGTGGGTGTTGATTTGATTTGATATGGTGGGAAACAAACTCTGAATAAGGATTTTGACTACCGGATTAGTTAATAATGGTGCCGACACCAAAGGATTGGTAAAAGTCACTGTCACTAGAGCATTGGAAGAAAGATCAGCTTGAAGATGAGGAGGAACCGACTGACTCGTAGGAGGGGGTTGGCTCACAGAGAAATATTGACCCTAAGACACAATAGACGGCATAGAAGAATTAACAGCAATTTATGGGAGTGTGGATGCACTCATCATAGCTAAAGAAGAGGGCCTCTCGAAAGTAGGTTGTGGGGTAGCCGAGGTAGCTACGACACTAGGGATAGGTAGGGTCATTTGAGAACCAGTCGACATGGTTGGTGGAAGAGAAAAAGGAGGCATAGATGCACCACCTTCTTTCGTGGTTCGAGGTGAGAAGAAGCATGCTAACTACTCTATGAAATCCTAGGATGGCTCATGAGAATAATCATAAACTGTTGGATCGGTGGTCCCTGATCAGATATTCGAGTAGACTTATGCACTAAGTAGTCCATAAGGGCTACCGGGTTGTGGTCAAGGAGTGCTTGAAATTCAGGATCTCCATGAGGAACATACTCTATATCAGAAGTAGATGACACCTCTGAAGGATTGGGGGAAGCCGGTTGTGATGGGATCACTTTAGGATGATAGAAAGGATTATACGACCAAGATGGGGAACCAACTAACAGTGGTCCCAAAGAAGACCCGAGGGGTGCCGAAACATCCAAATTAGTAGGGGTCGCAGATGAAGAAGAGGCCAGTTGAGCCATTTTTCTAGATTGTGAGTGGGTGGTGATCGTCATAAACAAGCAAAAACACATAAAGAGATTAACCTAATTAATGCATAGAAAATTCAAGCAGTGTAGGTGATTATCTCTTTTAAATTTTCATGCTTTTTTAAGAAAGAAAATGTTAGGGAAGGCTTTTTAGAATGGGGACTACTCAATTGGTGAAACTTAGGATGGTTTGGGGAATGTTTTGGTGAGGAGTCCCGAAGACACTTCAGTAAAATACTGGTACGTGGCTTGATATAGGGGCCTACCCCCACACTTCACACACCGTGCGATAAGGAGTCGGTGCTTTGCCCATATATACGTAACTTCACGTGAATTTATAGCGCAGCCCAAGTACCGCGTAGGCTCTTCCTCTTGGATGTCACTTCCAAGTAGGCAAGGCCAAGGAAGGAGTTTTTGTTTAAATGCTTTATACCTAGTGATTTTGGCTTTGTGTGCAAGGGTGAAAAATAAAAAATCAAATAGTGTCACTATCGATTTTGATCAATTTTCCAACCTATTTAAAGAACTAGGTGAAGAACATATAGTAAAAATGAAAAAGAAAATGTTCTTTTTAAGCACTAAAACTGAAGTGTTTGATTTCAATGAAGACAAGTCAAACAAGTTCTTTCCCAATGCGATTAATTCATTTTAAGGACCAAAACTGAAGTGTTTGAGTGTGATAAAAAACAAACAAACAAGTTCTTTAAAAGGGATAAAACACCACAAAAGAGAAATACTTGTATATTTAGCTCTCCAAGGTGTGTGGACTTCAAAAATCATGTTGTTGAGCTCTTCCCCTTGAACAATCCCAGTGAACAAGAAAACCGCTCTGCAAAATAAGGTTAAGCAAGAACACGCAAACAAATCCAACAAGATACTAGTGGAAAGGAAATTTCTATTTTAAGAAACTAGAAAACCTTCAAGGAAATGAAAATTTTTCACAAAGAGATGAAGCAAAAATGAAAATTTGAAATCAAATGAAGGATTTACTAATTTTAGAAATAGAAACTGGAATTGAGATTTGCAAAAAAAGAGACCTAACTTTGTAAATTTAGAAATGAAAGAAGCAAGACTAAATCAATGAAAGGAAATGTTTAAGAACAACTAATGAAAATCAATGAAGAAAAAGAAAAAAGCTCAAAACAGGGAAAAAGAGATGAACTTACCAATAAGGGACTTTGGTGGGGTCCCACCGGTATGCGAGAATGTAGATCAAGAATTTCCACGCTTGCTACCTATCCAAGTTAATGCACCAAACTAAACACAAAAACCCTGAAAAACTCAAATAAATTCGATACCTGATTAATTGGACAAGATTTGAAGACGTAGACGGAAAGAAATCCTGATGGAATTAAGACGGGCGCACATGAAAAAAATCCTGCGGAATAGATCCAAGAAACCTGCTATGCATGAATACTTGTGAGAAAAAAATGATGTTAGCATATATAAGGTGAATTGCCCAGAAAGTGGGTTTGGGAAGCGCGATTAGCTCCTCGGTGGATGTCGATTCACGTTTTCAATTAAGAATAAAGGCGTACATGACAAAAAAAATGTAAGCAAATGTTTAGATTTTTGATTTTAAGTTGTAGATAGAAAGTAAAAATAGCAGCAAAAATCGAAAGAAAGCGAGAAACTATAAAAACAAAGATGGAATTGTGTCACTGGATTTTATACCTTTCTTCAGATTGGTCGGTGTCGATCGATCGGCAGGATGATCGGAGTTAATGGTTTAGAACAGCACCGATTTGGATAGATCGGCGTCGATCAATGTTGGGTCATCATCGACTAGAAGAAATCACGAGATAGCTTCATTGGTGGTTAATGACGATCGAATTGTGGAGACCCACGGGAGCTGCGAGAGATGTGAACTAAGCTCTGCCTTGGTTGGAAGGAGAAATGGAGTCACCCGGAGGTTGAAGAACCTAAGTGATATTGATATTATGCGGGTAGAATAACGGTGCACCTCTCCTGGGATTGATCTAGATAGAATTCACCTTCTTTCAATTGATAGTTTCAAGATTTTCTTAAGTTTTCACTATTTATCAAGTCTCTACCATCTAACCGGCCGAGTTCGAGTTGTGTATTTATAGTCGGCGCCGATAGAGGTAAGATCGGCGCCATTCTAAAAATTAGCGTCGATCGAGAAACGTTCGGCGTCGATCAGGGAACAGACTCCCAAAGTGGCGAAAGGGGATGAGTTGTGAGGATCAGAATATTATCCCTCTTACTCAAATACGGGAAGAATCCCACTACACGGTTCTAGGAGAGGATAAATAGGTGGGATGGATGGATAATAATAGCACGGGAGGTTGGGAAGTGATATGGGGTGAATAAGTAGAAGTGGAATAAATGTAGAAGATAGAATTACATGGTTAATATTTAATTATCCATGGGTGAAATATAATGGGGTGGAACAAACTTAGGATAGGCATTTTAATTAGATATTTAATTAATACCTAAGAGAGAATTAGTGATACAAAAGTGCACCGGGTTACACGAGAATAGAAACAGTAAGCGAACACAAGGGACATTAAATTGAGTAACCAATTTTATGTGTCTACATACACTTGTGATGGGGTTATCACAAGTACATACAAGAAACACGAATGAATAAGTGGTATGACGAGTTAAGAGGGGAATTTTTGAATTAATGGCGCATTCAGCGCTAACTTCCCACCATACTTGGGGAATAAATGAAATTAGCAGTGATGCAACACTTTATTCTTGCACACTTCAAGATGGAAAAGGGGAAGATGGGACCTGTTGCAAGCTTCCATTTTCCTTCATTGTGTGATACCTCAAGTATTCAAGCAAACATGATAAAAGACGCACAAAAGTTGACCTTTGATGTAGATAAGGTCGACTCATATTTTCACACCTTACATGAAACTTATAGGTATGACTCAAGGCCCACATACTTGGAGTTATTAGAGCCTAATACGTTAGAATTGCATCCCCAACTCAATTTCACTATCAAGGGTTTGGTATGAAGAGTTTTTACAAGCTGAAACCTAAGAATCAAGGAGGAGTTGAGGTGGATGTTATATATTTCCCCTTCCCACGACCCGAAGAAGAACAATAGTGCCACCATTGAAAAGGGTGTGTGAAGAGGACCCTAAAGAATAAGGAAATGAAGATGAGGGAAAGATAGTCTACTAGTGGAAGAAGATTTATTATTCTCGGTGGCATAGCGGTGGTGCAAGGACCTCAAAATAGGGGAGCATGGAATAGGAAAAGAATGAGCGCATAAAATCCGTAGTCTTCTTTAGAAAAGAGGAAAGCGAAGAATGATATTTAGAGAAGAGAGAAGCATATTTGAGAGAAGAGTTAGAAAAAAAAATACCGAGCAATTGGAGAGGGAAAAGGAAAAGGCAGAGAGAGACAAAACACTCCCATACAAGAGGCTTAAGGGAGTAGGAACTCGATGAAAGAGAGTATGCCTATATAGAAGGAAGGGCATGTGGAAAAGGAGATCGGTGATACTTTTTTATCAAGGAGGATACATGCTTAGAGGCAAGCAAGAGCACGCCCACTCCTAAGAACCAAAGGATAAAGAGAAAGGCACGAGAGGAAGTGTTGGACACTTTAGTCACCTCACATGGACTATGTGGATGACCCTAAGAAGGTCTTAGGGGTATATTTCATAGTAAAGTGACATCAAACAAGTTGCATGCACAGGAATTGATGGATCCAAATAGGCAGTATTGCATATTAGGAAAATGATAAGTGGAGTCTGCATAGCCATGCGAGAAGAGCCTCAATTCAAAGTAAGTGAACAATGTATCGATCTTATGATGTTGAGGAAACATCCAAGGAAGAAGTATAGGGTAATATATCCAAACCATTTGAATGATGAGTAGGCATGAAATGCCCTAAATAAAATGGTAGCGAGAGGTAGTACGCTAGAATTTGGATGCTAGTACCATTGTTAAAACTTTGGTTTCTAATAAGAAGGAAAAGGAGCGTGAGGTGGACGAGGCCGGGGAAGGGCCTGTAAGGGGAGTAAAAGAGAACAAAGGAGGCATATGACATAGGCGCACGTCGGTGAAGAAAATTTTGGGACAATGTCCATCATTGGTGAGCCAAGCTAGATGTGATTATGTTGATGAAATGGAGTATCTGGAGGACTTAGTGGGGATGCTTCTGGTGAACATAAAGAGTATCAATAGGCCTACAGAAGAATAAATTTCCAAGGAGAAAGTAGATAACAAGGTCATTGTTGAGGTGTGAATCATTGAGCTGGAGGACTTATTCACAAGGATAAAGGAAGCAAGAAAAAAATATGATATGGCCTTCAACATATGTCAGAAGTGTGAGCCTTTTATTGATGCTAGGATGCTAGATGAAGAAGCAATATTGTAGATAATTTTAAAGAATACCCCAACTAACAAGGTAGAGCACGCCTAGGTGATATCGAAACTCACCGCACGAAGGACAAGATAAAGACAAAGAGGGAAAAGTTAGAGGTACGAATAGGCAAATTTTAGAATATGATACTGGACCATATGGATGAGATTGAGGATGTATGTGTATAATTATCAGTGGTAATTCATGAGCTCAAAGGAAAAGTTGAAGAAACTTCTCCCAACCAAGTGCCATGGATTGCGGGGTCTATGCATGGAAGGTCTTACAGGAGCTAGAGGAATGGAAAAAGGTGGTCATTGAGATAGATGCAAAATTTCTAGATCTCCTCCACTCAACCCCACTGCATAGATAGTTTTTAGTATAATGATTCTTTTTGGGCCTTGAGTTTTTGTTATCTCCTTCATCAATTTTGTGCATAGTAAGGTCTTGTAGGAGCTAGAGGAATGGAAAAAGGTGGTCAGTGAGATAGATGTAGAAATTCCAAATATCCTCCTCTCGACCTATGCATAGATAGTTTTTATTATAGTGATTCTTTTTGGGCCTTGAATTTTTGTTATCTCCTTCGTCAATTTTGCGCTTGAAATTATCAAAGAATTGTCGGAAGGAAATCCCATTAGTGTGGGGTAATGTTACACCCCAAAGTATGTTATGTATAAGTGGTGCATGATATTTTGGACACATGAAAGGAAAGTGCGAAGGCACGAGCGAGAAGGATAGGCGCGTGCGGATGTTCATGCCCGGTTAGAATATACTCTAGACTTATCCTACTTTTGAGCCACAGGATGAAAATAGATAATGGATAGTTGGAGTGGTGTTTAAGAAAAGTTTTGAGAATAGGTTAATGCATGGAGTCTTATGAACAAAGAAAATGCTATTTTGGGAAAGATCACTTGTAACTGGAAGATCAATAGTCATGCAGAGTTTGAAGCTAATAATAGGATTAGATCTAGAGTTGATTATAGATACCATATTATTAGGTGAATCTTGCATGCTTCCTTTGTTATCTTTGTAGCGGTGCATGGATATTTTGAGCATGTGGCCTATTTTGAAAGTGCATGGGTGGTGAAGGTAAATTCCCCACCCCTATATATATATATATATTTGTGTGTGTATTGATTTGTATGTTTTAGAGGGTTCTGAGTTGAGATTTGGATTGTAATAGAGTTATGCTAATGATATGTTTGTGTGCATGAATTTGTAATGATACTTATGGTTTATTCAGCTTCTATGTTTTTTGATGCTTTAATAAAATGGATCATTAAGGATGGATATTGATTGTTGATGTCTCTACTTATGGTTATTGTATGGTGAATTTGGTATTAATCCTTATGTGATCTATATGTTTTCCTTATTATGTTTGTTTCCAAATTGAGATTTGGTTATTATGATGAGATATGTACTTTGATTATGGTTATTATGAACATGTAATTACAACCAGTGTTATTTACCACATGCATTGAGGCTACACGCGCTTGTGGACCACCAAAGTATAAGTGACTATAAAAAACAAGATTTGATTAATGCTAAGTACCTAATGTTGAACATCATAAATAAGTTTATCTGGAAACTATGGATGTTATCAAGAATCTACAAGGAGAGATTCGGAGCTTGAAGGAAAAATCGTGCTTGATGGAAAAAGAAAATAAGGTTTAACACCCACAGAAGCACATAGATGACTTGAAAGAGGTATGTCAAATGTTGCATAAGGAGAACATAATCCCCCTGTTAGGAGATTGGTTGAGAGAGAAAGTATCACATGTAGGTAATGAGCATGAGAGGCAGATACTCCATGCCAATCTACCTCCCCATAATCATGAGTATGATAAAAAGATTACATTGAACATGGTTATTAATGGATGGCTTCTGAGAGAAATGCTGATAGATACAGGTACATAAGTTAATGTACTCAGGTTGGCTTCTTGGAATCAGATGGGTAGACCACCATTACAACCTTCTTCGAATGTGTTGTATATGGAAAATAGAACTAGGGCTAATCCTATTGGGGTATTAAAATATGTGACTATTATGATTCAGGGAGCCAAGTTTACTAGGGAATTTGAAGTATTGGATCTCATATAAGTAGATAGTTTCCCAGTGTTACTTGGGCACCCTTGGTGTTATGCAAATAATGCAGATTTGCACTTCAACAAGGGGTACATTATCTTTGAGAACAAAGAAGAGTGCATCATTATACCTTTGATAGATGCAAAGGTTTCCTTGTATGTTGAGCCTTTGAGTGAAGAATACTTGAATAGAATATACACACGTACAATCAGAGACCCTAAGGTAACTAAACCATCTAAGGAAGGAGTGATATAGTGGGATGATGCTCATTCAATTAGTGATACTACAAGTATTTCTTGTGAAAAATAGGTGCATGGAATGTATGAAGTAGTTGGGCAAGAGATCAAGAATAATATATACTTTTAAAACCTTTCACTCGTGATTTACTTGCTTTTCCTTCCTCTAATTGGTGTAATGCTCCCAAATTTGCATGTTGTAATGGAAAATGAGAACCTTATCAACACAATAAATAATTTTACTCCTCTTTATTACACATTTTCATGGTGGTAAATTGTTAATTAAATTATTATCATATATATGCCTTGTCATGTGGATTAATAAATTAATATAATCTCTAGATAATGTTTTCATGGCTCATTTTCAAATCAATATTTCTCAAAGATTATATCTATGAAATTATTTAAACTTGGACAAACATATCATGATTACATTAGTGAGTGTGTGCTTGGGTTCAATACCATGGTCAATAAGATGACTTATCAAACACCAAATATTTATTTGGAAAGTAGTTTTATCTATAGTAAACTATCAACTATAAAAGAAAAATTAGTTTACAACACTTACCAATATTTTGACAAAAAAAAATCATGTTGAAAAGACCTAATCCAAAGTAAATATTTTAGAGGATGATATTGTTACATATGAGACTAATTCTTGAACTAATGTTAAGTATAAAATAAAACCAAGTTATAAATATAAAAGAAATGGCCATTAGTTTCAACGTAATAATAATGCCAAAAATGGTTAATTTTATAGAGAAACTACTTAATAAGCTTGTATTATCGAAAAATATAAGAAGGCGACGAGATCATATGGTAACGTAAGGATTGAGGTTATGAGGAGAACGAGAACCATTGAAATAATTTTTAAATAATTTGAGGTGATACTTGGTCTCTGAATGGACATGAATCTTTGGAATTGGATTTAGATGGAGAAAAGGAATAATATAAAAATATATTCTTTGCATGGATGAGGATGATATCATAACCATCATCTTGGATTCAAGTGTTGGTACAAAAGATCACTTTTGTGTAGGAATTGAAGGTGAGATTGTTGTGGGATCTAAGAATTGATGGGGAGCCATGGGAAGCTAAGGAAAGGGACACATCATTTTCATATTTGATATATGTTAATAAAATTATGATATCCCGAGGTCAGTCAACATAGAATTTTTGTATCTAAAGGCCAAGATTGTCTTGGGTAAATTTCCATTTAGGGCATGCAAAGGAAAAGTGTTGGAGGAATGTTTGATGCAAAGAAAAATGATCAACTCAACAAAAAAATTAGTAGTTAGAGCATTACTCTAGAAGAGTATCTAAAACAACCAAAATCGTGATCTTTCAATGTACCTCAAGAAGCTTAAATGTTGCTTCTCAACACAAAATGACTTAGATGACTGATTTCAATTGCTATTAAGTCTTGGATCTACTCAAACACCTTAGAAAATCATGATTAGATTCTCCACAAAGTTTCAAACCTTCAATTATCATCAAACTCTATCTAGACCTCAAATTTTACTTATAGCCTTTCAAAATCACAAATTTTGATGAAATTGATAAAGTACAAAGTTTCAAGCTTCGTTGTCAAGAGATTCTAGGACCCATTATGCCCATTAAAGAGATTACGAGAGTTTCTTAAACCACTTCTATGCCGCAGTTCACTTTTATTCTCAATCTACTATTTCAAATTAGGTCTCTTTTCTAGCCATATTTGCACACAAAGCTTATTTTCTGGAAAACTCCATCAACTTTCGAGAAAAATTAATTTGTGTTCTGAATACCCAATATCCTCCTACAGCTTCAAGGTAAATTTCATGGTCTAACTCCCAATAAAACATTCCCAACTCAAAACTTCTTCTTTTGACTAAGTATTCAAAAAGGCTTATCTAGGGTTTGATGAGCTCTCTTAGGGTTTTAGCACTTTTCACTATTTGCGAGCTCGACACACCTTTAACCACTTATAACATCCTTTTCCAAATATATATCAATTCTCAAACACTCTCTTATCATCAAACATACTAGGTTTTCAAGTTTTTCTTCTTAGGCTTCTTACTTATTCTTAACACCAAACATACTACTAACTTTGTTTTACAATTTCTTGGCTACCTCAAGTGTCATATCACTCACATTCCCTATGTACCTTATTCTCTAATCATCAAATCACTCTCAAGACTCTCACTTACCCTTGTTTAAGTCACTTTCTCTCACTTATCCACTTGTTCTCTCAAGGCTTCTTATAAGGATTGTGACATAACAATCATTAGTGCCTTCTTGTATAAGTTTCTTGATTAATTATCCTCTCTCCCCAAGTCTTTCAATCACTCTAATAACATTATTAAACAAGTTTTTAAGTAATCTCCTTATAGTATTCATCCTAAGATAACTATTTCACCTTATATGGCATGACTGTCACAAAAGGATTGTGTTTACATTTTCTTTCCTTCTTACTAACCTCTTAGTGTTCTAAGTTGAAACACTAGTTTTTATGCCTCCTTACCACTTAATACTCTTCTTAAAACTTGTCACAAGTTGTTATAAATCTCTAAGGTGTAAGTTCATATTGGTTCTCTGAAATGACTCCTTTAATACTTCAAAATTGTACATTTCACACAGTCATACAGGTCTTTCAATTTTGTATCTAAATCTTATTCCAGATGATTTGATACTTACTAGACACCTTGAACACACTTTGAAATCTTTAAAAATAAACTTGCAACAAGTTATAGTAGACTCTTATAGATTTTAAACAATGTTCTTGTCTTCAAACCCTTAAATAGGGTAGCATAATACTAAGTGAAGGTTTCTTTTTTCTTGATACTTTTTTGAGTTACGTAAGACTTCTTAATGACCGATGACTCCCCCTTAATGCCTTGAAATATCTATAATAAGGTTCTCTCTCAATGATATAAGTTATAACTCATTAATCGGTCATTCAAACATTGTCAACCTAGATTTATAGTCTAGACTCTTCCAAATCCCACACACAAGTGCATTCATCAAACGACCAACCTTTATCATTCCAAAACTTAGTTTTTGTTAACATAAATCCTTCACACATGTTCCCTATATCATTTAATTTCTCTAAATACTTTCCATCACTTGATACACAAAGCTTACCTCATGTACACATAGTCTTACTTTCTTGGATTGGTTGTCCTCCATGTCATTACCATTTCCACAAACTTTTCATTCCCTTCCTAAACCTACACAAATATCTACACATGTGGAATCATTCACACATAACATAAAAAATTGAGATTCCATCACAATATCATTACGATCATTCATATACGTAAACATTCATTGCATTTTCACACATCATATGCTCAAAGAAGCTTTATATTGATATCATCATGGGATTACAACAGACTTCTTGAGTTTTTTTCTCTTTACTAGCCTCTCCATCTCTCCTACTATTTACACATACCCCTCATTTGAATACCCATAAGTAAATGTAATGGAAGGAGGTAGTTAGGTTTCCTCACAACTAACCCAACTAGGATTAGACTCACCAAAGTGAGGTTCAGGGCCATGTTTAGGTGTTGTATTTGTCTCATGGACACATTTATTACATCATTATTCAACCAGACTAACTTCTAACCCTATACACACCTATGAACTATTAAAATATTCAAACTTGTGGTATTAGAGGGAAACCACTTATTACAATGAAAAGGATTCCAAATGGACTAGAAACTTAACAAGACCAACCCAAATGGGCATTTCACATCCCTAACACCTAGAAAATCCAAATTGATTAATTAAGGATGATATTGCATCATACTCCCCAAGTGGAGAGATTTAAGCTCATGTTTTTATTTTTCTTCCTGTCTTCCAATTTCTTTGCCTTTTTACTTCATTATCTTCCTCTTTTTCTGATCTCTTTCCATCTTGAATCGCTTCTTCTTCTTCTTATCTTCTTTCCTCTTTACTTGATTATTTTTTCTTCATCTTATTTATCTTTGTCACTCTTTATTCTATTTTCCTCTTTCATTCTCTATTGATCCACCATATCAGGTTCTTGTTGGTCTTTATCATCCATATATTCTTCAAATTCAGTTCATATTGCTCTTCATGCTCTTTATCCTCTTCTTCATCATGCAATATCTTCATTAGTTTTATTTTTGATATTCTATAGCCTTCTTCATCTTTAAATAGGTATGAATTCTTTTATTCAGTCATGATTTCTTGTCATATCATCTCTTCATCTACTATGAACTCTTCATCATCTTCATCTCTTCTCTCATCTTCATTTAATTTGACTTGTTTTTCTTCATTCAACATAATTTTCTTTGTTTTTACTTCTTCATCTTTATCACCTACATTCACACATGAAAATGAAATATTAGAACAAAAATATGGAGACCATATAGCCTCATGAGAAGTTCCTTTGATGAGCTCTTCTTCTTCTTCTTCACTTTGTTGTCCTTCTTCTTCACTATATTGCTCTTCTTCTTCACCCAACATCACACCAACCTCAGGATAACAATAACTGATATCAACACACCTTTGTTTCCTTTTCTCTTCTCTATTCCAAGTGATAAATTACTTCCTCTTTCTCTCAACAAGCCACTTAATAGGCCACTTCATTCTTCTCTTCATACTCCATCCAAAAAGACTTTATTTCTTTTCTCTCTATCATCACCATCAAATATTTCTCTATCTCATCAAAATATACTAGCAACTCTTCAGTAGTAATCCTCTGTTTTCTCTCACTATTTTTTATCTTATCACAATACCCAACTAGAAAGAAACCTTTCATTTTTCACTTTTCTCTTAACTCTCTCTTTTTTTCTTCTCTATTCTTCCTTACAAGAAAGTCTTTTGCACCTTGCTTCTTCATGTACCTCACCCTAGGATTCCACCTAGTCTTTTGGCACTAATTTAATTCTTTCTCAACCTCCAAGTATGTTCCACCTTGGATCACTCTTCACTTCTTTCTATTTTCTCTTTTCAAGCCTTCAAAGGCTAAGGGTTCTTTCTTAAACTTCTTCATTGTCTTCTTCACTTCTCTTTATCAACTTAACTTTTATCTTTCCAAGATCAAATATGTTATTATATCAAATGATGTAGGGAAAAATTATCAACTCAACAAACAAGAAAGTATTTATATCATTACTCTGCAAGAGGATCCAAAACAACCAAAATCATGCTCTTTGAATATACCTCAAGAAGCTTAAATGTTGTTTATCAACACAAAATGACTTAAATGACTAATTTAGATTGCTATTAGGCCTTGGATATGCTCAAACACGTCATATAATCATGATTAGATTCTCCACAAAGTTTCAAACCTTCAATTATCATCAAACTATATCTAGACCTCAAATTTTGCTTGTAGCCTTTCAAAAACACATTTTTTTATGAAATTTACAAAGTACAAAGTTTCAAGCTTCACTATCAATATTTTCTAGGACCTATTATGCCCATTAAAGAGATTACTGAGTTTCATAAACCACTCTTGTTCCAATTCACTTTTATTCTCAATCTACCATTTCAAATTGGGTCTCTTTTCTAGCCCTATTTGCACATAAAGCTTATTGTCTAGAAAAATACACCAACTTTCAAGTAAAAGTAATTTGTATTCTAGATACCCATTATCCTCCTACAACTTCAAGGTAAATTTCATGGTTGACTCCTAATACAACATTCCCAACTCAAAACTTATTCTTTTGACTAGGTCTTCAACAAGACTTATCTAGGGTTTGATGAGCTCTCCTAGGGTTTTAACACTTTTCACTATTTCCAACCTCGACACACCTTTAAATACTTATAACATCCTTTTTCAAGTACATCTCAATGCTCAAACACTCTCTTATCATCAAACATACTAGGTTTTCAAGTTTTTCTTCTTAGGCTTCTTACTTATCCTTGACACCAAACATCTATTAACTTTGTTTTACACTTTACTCATTAGCAATAAAACTTAACATTAGTTTATATTTGAATAAATGTAATAAGTTAAAGTATTTAAATTAAATACTTTAAAATTATGTCAATAGGTATTAGTTATCCTTATTTATTAGTTAACTAAGTGATGGTGTTCTCATCCCAATGTTTGTGGGATCATGTTTTATCTTGCATATTTTGTTCCCTAAGATTTCCATAAGGGGCAATAGGGGCGATTAGGGCAATATGTTATTTCTGCATATTTGCTTAGATTAGGTGATTTGTTTCCATATATTGTGGATGAGATATAAGTTTTCCAACATCTATAAATATTGCAGCTCTCTCATCTGTTTTGTCTTTGTTTGATTTTGATATTAATAAAATACACAAGCATTGTCTTGTTTCTATGTAAAGCTTCTATGTCAAGTATTGTTTTCAAGTCTTCATTGTCAAGACTTTCTTGGCTACCTCCAAGTCTCTTATCACTCACATTCCTAATGTACCTTATTATCTAATCCCCAACTCACTCTCAAGGCTTTCACTTACCCTTATTTAAGTCATTTTCTCTCACTTAGCCACTTGTTCTCTCAATCCTTCTTACAGGACCTTGACAAAACAGTCATTAGTACCTTCTTGTTTAAGTTTCTTGAAAAAATCTCCTCTCTCCCCAATTCTTTCAATCACTCTAATAACATGGTTAAACAATTTTTTAAGTAATCTCCTTATAGTATTCCTCCTAAGATAATTGTTTCACCTTATATGGCATGACTATCACAAAAGGATTATATTTCCATTTTCTTTCCTTCTTACAAACCTCTTAGTGTTCTAAGTTGAAACACTATTTTTTATGCCTCCTTGCCACTTAATACACTTCTTCAAACTTTTCACAGGTTGTTATAGATCTCTAAAATGTAAGTTCAGATTGGTTCTCTAAAATGACTCCTCTAAGCCTTCAAAATTATACAATTACCATAGTCATACCACTGGATCTTTCAAATTTGAATCTAAATCTTATTCCAAAGGACTTTATACTCACTAGACACCTTGAACACAATTTTAACTCCTTAGAAATCAACTTGCAATAGGTTATAGTAGACTCTTCTAACTTTTAAACAACATTCTTGTCTTCAAACCCTTAAAATAGGGTATCACAATACTAAGTGAAGGTTTCTTGTTTCTTGATACTTTGTTTGAATTCTACAAGACTTCTTAATGACTGAAAACTCCCTCTTAATTCCTTGAAATAGCTATAATAAGGTTTTATGTCAATGATATAGGTTATAAATCATTAACCGGTCATTTAAACATTGTTAACTTGAGTTTATAGTCTAGAATCTTCCAAACCCCACACACAAGTGCATTCATCATGCAACTAACCTTTATCATTCTAAAACTTAGTTTATATTAACTTAAAGCCTTCACATATGTTTTGTGTATCATTTAATTGCTCTAAATCCTTTCCATCACTTAATACACATGTTTACCTCATGTACACACAGTCTTAATTTCTTACATTGGTTGTCCTCCTTGTCATTACCACTTCCATAGACTTTTCATGCCCTTCCTAAATCTACACAAAGATCTACACATGTGGAATCATTCATACATAACATAAACAAGTGGGATTCCATCACAAGATAATTAAAATCATTCATACATATAAGCATTCATCACATTTTCACACATATTATGCTCAAAGAATCTTTATATTGATATCATCATGGGATTACAACAGACTTCTTGAGTTTTTTCTTTTACTAGCCTCACCACCTCTCCTACTATTCACACATACCCCTCATTCGAATACCCCTAGGTAAATGTAATGGAAGGAGGTAGTTAGGTTTCCTCACAACTAACCCAACTAGGATTAGACTCACCAAAGTGAGGTTTAGGGTCATGTTTAGGTGTTTTATTTGTCTCATGGACCCATTTATTACATCATTATTCAACTAGAATAACTTCTAACCCTATACACACCTATTAACTATTCAAATATTCAAACTTGTGGTATTGGAGGGAAACCACTTATTACAATGCAAAGGATTCCAAATGGACTAGAAACTTAACAATACCACCCCAAATGGACATTTCACATCCCTTACACCTATAAAATCCAAAATTGATGAATTACAAGGATGTTCTTCCATCAATGTTTAAAAGAGCATTGGTCATGGGTGGATTTGGGAAGTATGATGTGTGATATGAAATGATGGGTCATGGTCAAAACGTCCAAAAGGGAGGATAAAAGTAAGACCTTAGGTAAGAGGGTGTTGAAAATGAAAAATGGGAGCATGGTGATTTAGCCTTGGAAAGAAGATTTTATGAAATTCTTCCCTATGTTGGATTTTGTTAATTCTTTATGCTTAACCTTTGGAATATTGGAATTATGAAGCAATAGAAATTATTGGAAAGTATATGGTATATTTTTGTGAAATTGACCCTATCTATATGATGTAAGGTGATTTATGCTAGGTTTGTGATAAAAATTATGTAGTGTGATGCTGATCCAACCATTTGAGTTTGAAATATAGAGGAGGATTTTTTTAAGGAAATATGAAAGGGTACTTGGATAATTTTTGTTGGAAAAAATGTAAGGTGTTGGGGTAGGGGTGAGAATGGAAAGTTTAGAAAACTTTGTAAGGTCTTGAGGATTTAGGTATGTCAAGTTATCTGGAAACTAGTAAGGGGAATGTATCTACGAATTAGGAATGGGGAATGAATTATGTCAATATGGAGAATATGGGTGATGAATTAGGTTTGAAGCATGATAATCCTAGTGGTGTTAGACAATAAGATGGAATGGGTGTTGTGATGGGAGTTCAATATGATGATCGTGAGTCCCATTTTAGGCTAGTTTGTAACTTGTGGGGTATGTAGTTGGTGGTAGGGATTCTAATGTTATATTCTATGAGATTTGTGGGGTTTGATGATTAGGAATTACTTATTATTGTAACTACTATGCTAGAGGATTAAGAAAAGAATGCAAGTTTGGAAGATGAAGAAATGAGAATGAAGTTACTTCTTTATGTTGTTTGTCCCCCACAGGAAGAGGATTTTCTTTTCCTAACATATATTGTGTATCTATGAATACTGAGAACATGGAAATTTGTTCCATTTCATAAATTAGGCTTACTATAAAAGAAAGGACAAGTAGTTTGAGGAAATGTGGGATAAATTTAGACCTTGAAAAAATGATGGAGTCCTCTTTAGAACATTGTGTATGAGTTATTCTCAAGGATCAAAGTGCACTCCTTTTTGTAAATCATAGGAAAATTATGATGAACACCAAATAAGGAGGGGAGATGATGGTATTGAAGGTGGTGGTTTTTTTCGTATTTTCGACTTGGGTATTGAAGTGTGTTTTTGTATTTTTAGTCTATTTTATTATTATTGAAGCATGATGTTAGAAGGTGGTATGAATTATTAAATTTTTCTTTGATGGAGCTATGGATGGGATGATTTAATATTGGATGGTTTTTCCTAAAGTGGGAAAGTATATCCATAAAATCAATTTTAGTAAGAATTTCAAGTGTTGTGGATCCGATCACATGTGCTACAAATTACTTACATGTTACAGATGTTTATGGAAAAATGATTGGATTTATTTAAGGAGGGGTAAAAAAATTAATTTCAAACAAGAAAGCAAACTTAGATGGTTATATTTTAGAATCAAGGGTTTGGGTAGTATTTTTATCATTTGGATTTGGTGATTAGAAAGGAATGAGAGAGGATGGGGTAACATATACTATTCGGAATTGATGAAGCATTTGGAGTTACAAGATAATATGGTGTGCATGAATACTTTTAAGGAGTTGAGATGGTTGAATTTTTCTAGTAAATTTAATGGGTATGATCTAGAATTGTATAAAGATTTTTCCCTCTCCTTTTGAGAGGGAAGAGCTATTACTAGGGGTTCGTAGATGGATGTGAATGAGGAAATTTTAGTTGTGGTCATTATGGTCTAGTTTTTGGGTGAATGATGGTTTGTGTTTAGTGTTAGGGAATCATGGTGTAAGGATATATTTTTGAGACATATAAATTTTATAACAAAGATGAAAAAGGGAATTATTTGGGACTCTCTCCTACCCCATTAAATTACTTAATATAATTTGTATTGAAAAATATGACATGAAAAGGCCAATATATTTGATATTTTATTACCATTTTCATTTGTTTATGCATTTGAGACACGGAGTTTTCTAAAGATGCCATTCTTTTTGTTAAAATGCTATAAAATTGGATTTTGGGTCTAAAAGGGTTATTGAATGTTTTATCACATCAGGGACTTATAAAACTCATTATTTTGTAAGCTATGTGAAGAAGGAGAGTGAGGATGTAATGGAGGTTTTTATGTATGTCTTTAAACTTCTCTTATCTCCATGTTAAAAATAATCAAAAGTGGAAGGAGCTATATTCTAGCATAGATTAAAAAGTTAGGGTATGGGTGTTTGATAATAGGTAAGGCTCAAGGTTCATGATTGGTACTATGGCTACTTTGTATGATTCAAGAAGGATTCAAAATGGTATTTCAACCTAAATGAAATTAGATCCTTGCTTAGGATCATGATATGAATGAGGCCATGGTAAATATATATTTTTATCTTTTGTGGATGGTTATTATGTGTGATTTTGATTCTATTTCTAATTCTAATTCTATTCCATCAACTTTGGAAAAAAATTATAAAATTAATAATTTACATATGGAGGTGTTGGGCCTTAAGGAAGCCTCTTTCTCCAAAACCCCTAATATTTATGTTCTAGAGGAAGCTTTGGAAGAATTGGGTGGAGGAAAAAATGGCCTTTTATAAATATGTAATTTCCCATTTGTTAGAATAACTTGATGAGGTTATGCCTCTAGTGAAGATCAAGGATTGGAACTTGAAAGGATTAGGGATGTTGTGGAAATGGTTGGAAAATTTACTTATTTAGTTATTTATACTAGACATGTTGGGAAGGTTTATGATATTTTCCTATAGGATCATTAACTACATTTTTAGTGAAAGGTATTAAAGGTAAACATGTGGTAATTACTAATTAAAAATAGTTTTGTATGGTGTTTTGGTCTTGTTCTAAAGTAGAAAAGAACTTGTATTGTGAGGATTATTTTCATAACCTCACATTTCTTTATCATTCTAGATAGAATCCTTTACCTCCTATGGGTGAACTTATTGTTGATGTCGAATCACAAAGCACCCCTAGGACTCTGCAACTCGATGGGTTGAGAATCTCAGTGTGATTACACAACATGGAGCTTTTCCCAAGTGTGGGACCTTGCGAAATCGGAAAAGCTCTCCGGATGAAGGCCGGCTCCTATTCCTCTGTTCAGATGCACACGTAAAAATGCAGAGGGTCTACTCAAAACCTAATCTAATTTTCCAAGGAGACAGGGGTAAGAAAATGCAGAAAATAAAACCTAACAGAGGTGATGCACCGAGGAATGAAGAACACCTGTCTTGCCAATAAACACAGACCATAAAAATGTAATGCAAGATCATGCACAGATAACCAGATTTACAGTGAAAGATCAAGGAGATGCAAATAAACACTGAGAGGGTTGATAATCATCCACAGACATGCATTAATTTGCTCCAAAGATTGATACAACACACTGCAAAATGCCAAGAGGCAAAGCTGCATTACAGTTTTAAATGGGAGGTTTTTTCTCCACAGATTCACCTGCCAAAGAGAAGAAGGGAGGGGCAAAACAAGAATGTCCAACCTTTAGAAAGAAGCCCCTCCTTACAATTTATAGGAAGAATGAGAGAGAGAAGAGAGAGAAAGTCCAAATCTACCCCAACCACCTCAGGTTGTATTTAATTCATCTCATTATGGTGGTAGGTGAGGACCATATCAAACCCCAAAAGTGGCAAACTGTATTTTGAATTTTTAAGAACTTGTTCCCACCCAATTAAATATATCCAGTCGTAGTTAGGTAGAGGACACCGTAGGCTTTCCGAAAAGTCCAACCTTACGTGAATCCGAGCTCCCAGTCAAAAGTTATGGCCATTTGAATATCTCGTGCCGAGTGCACTTCTGCCAAAGCTTTCGAGAATGTTGCGCCTCCTGAAGGTGCGCCAAAGGCGCATCCGTGTGTGTGTCGACATCCTTTTATGTGCGCCAAGGCGTGAATTTTTCCCTGTCGACAGTCTGTGTCGTGCGCCACTTCCGTGCGCCAAGGGCGCAACTTTTCCTGTGTCGACAGTCTGTGTCGTGCGCCACTTCTGTGCGCCAAGGGCGCAACTTTTCCTATGTCGACAGCCTCTGTCGTGCGCCACTTCTATGCGCCAAGGGCACAACTTTTCCTGTGTCGACAGCCTCTTTCATGCGCCATTTCCGTGTGCCAAGGGCGCATCCTTTTCATTGTCAACACTCACTTATGTGCGCCAAGGGCGCGAATTTTGCCCTGTCGACAGTCTGTGTCGTGCGCCACTTCCATGCACCACTTTCCTGTGCCAAGGGCGCACCATTTCCTCTGTTGACACTCAGTGTCATGCGCCCATTCTGTGCGCTTTGGGCATGTCAGGGATTTGGGCTTCTTTGATTTCTGTATCCTTCTGTTGTCTGTATCTACCCGGGGGAAGATATATATACAACACTTATTATTAGGGATTTCATGCCATATCTATATAATGAGAATTTGATAAGAATGAATGAAAATATTATTCCCTAGATGAATTCAAAACTCCACTTTGGTTGAGAGGGGAATATATAACACCACTAAAATTGATTTTTATTTAAAAAACATGGATAATGACTCCTTTAAGAGCTCACATTTACATGATAGGAAAGAGGTGTTGAATGTGTATATATATTTGGACTTGGAATATATTAATGAGGCCTATGAAAGTTGCTCTTGTTAGGAATTATTAGTGTTCACATTATAATTTTCTTAGCTAATGCTTATTTTAGTGACATTATTATTAAATGTGTAAGAAAATAATGTATGAAGTATAATAATGTTATAGAATTAAGTTGTGAAAATATCTCACGTAGGAATTCAAGAGAGTGATTCTAGGGTAGGTTGAGAGAAGGAAGGGTGCGAGATTTTTAGGTGAGGTTATGCTATCCCGTAAAATTGGCAAGGGAAATTTTACTGATAACCTTGCCAAAATTTTGTTCCGGTCCCTCGTCAAGGATCCTTGCGTTGGGCGTTGCAAAATCCCTTCAAAAATCTATTTTTCCGAACTTAGCCATTTTTGGTCTTTTTGGTCGGGCGCACATAATGACTATGTAACATAAACTTTTGATGCGCCCCCTTTAAATCCTTTGGCACATGCTTTCTCATGTCAACAGGCATTTTGGTGCGCCTCACTATGTTGAGTCTTCCTTGCATGCGCCAAGGCGCATGCGCCTTCCTGTCAACAGAACATTTGTTGCGCCACTTTTTGGTGCGCCAAGGGCGCACATATTCCTCTGTCGACACCACTTTCGGTGCGCCAAAGGCGCGCATATTTTCTGTGTTGGAAAACGTTTTGGTGTGCCAAAGGGCGCATGTTTTCTTGTGTCGATGGCTCTTTTGGTGCGCCACTTGAAAATTTGGTGGCGCATTTATTGCTACCTCACCTATAAATAGGTGCGTCTACACTGTCATTATCATCCGACACAATCACGTGATTTTCTCTGTACCTGCCAGCGCACCTACCCTGTCATTTTCAATCACTTTGTGGACCCGTTTGCACATTTCTTCGTTATATCCGGGTAAGAGGTCCTCATTTCTTTTGTGTGTTTTGCGCTTTGGTTCTTTGTTTGCTTGTTGGTCTGGATTGGATTGGAAAGACTATGAAATCGTGAACTTCCCCCTTCTTTGTCTTTCCCATTCTTCCACTTATTCTTCCTCCTCTTTCCAGATCTGCTGGTAGAGGAAACTCTGTCCTGAAATGATGGTTTGAAACCCTTTGTTTAAGCCCCTTCATCACCCCAAGGTACCCTGCAGAAGGAGCTAAACCATATGTAAAACCCCTCTGAGAAGAATCAAAGCTTTAAAAGAAACTGTATTTTTCTTCTCCTTTGGCGCATTGGCACACCCTGCAACATGAGAAATAGTTGCGCCAATGGCACATTTTTCCTACCTGCTACATAATGAAAAGTTGCGCCCTCATGGCGCACTTCCCTCGCTTGTTGCAAATGCTTTCCTTGCGTCCTGCTTGGCGCACCAAACTCATGTGTTGCATTGATAAAATTTGCGCCATTGGCGCACCCAGACATCCATGTAACAATCCTTTCCTATGTGCCAAGTGCAAAGCTATAGCCACATGCCAAAGTTATAGCAGCTTGCACATTCCTCATTGCAACACATTGTGTCATGTAAAACCTTCCACGCGCGCGCGCGGTTTCCTTTTGGTGCATAAAAATGATGTAACATGCGCAAATCCTACGCCCTTTGGCGCATCCTGTACCCATGTAACATGATAAATATCTATGCCCTTTACAAAATGCATCCACATGGCACAGGTGCACTTGTGTTTACAACAACAAAGAATGCAATCTTCAATATCTATGCGCCATGCATCCTTTGGCGCTGATTTATCCCCTGCAGTGGCCCTTTCCCGTGCACCTTACTATTTAGCTCTGTAACCTATAGTATCCATGCACCATGCGCCCTGAGGCCTTATAATCTCATAACTCTTTCTTCTGTCAGCATTTCAATGAAAAATAAAATGGCTGACATTAATTTCTTGCATTGGGTTTCACTTCTTATTCTTGCAGATCAGCAACTAAGTTCAGAAGAACATATGTCAACATCAAGCAAGAGACCTACCAAATCCAAAGGCAAGGCCAAGCTCACAGAAGAAGAAATGAAGTATAAGTATCAGAGGGTCAGAATGCCCGAGTCCCAGGCCGAGTGTGACCTGGACATCAGAGACTCAGAGTTGGGTCATATTGATATGGAGGAGTTCTGGGTCAGAACTCAGAAGGTCACAAGAAGTCCATGGATGGACAAATTGATAGGCAGTGCACTGCACTTTGCTGGAGGAATCCCAGTAAGTGCCGTGAATAACGAATTTATGATGGTGGTTGCCCGGTGCTACAATAAAGACACAAGATGTGTCGTAAATGAGAAGGGCGAGGTCATAATCAACCTCACTACCCGCCACTTTGAATTAATGCTCGGCATCCCTCACCATCGGCACTTTGTGGCCATAAGCCGGGAAGACTGCATTAAGGCCTGGGACGACAATGAAGATCAGTGCATGCAGCTGATGAATGAGGTATATTTGAAAAATAAAAAGGTGGTGACCCGTTGGCCACAAATCATTCACCGCAGTGATTTTTCAGAGGAGCTCAGTGACACAATCACGTTCCTGAGTAGGGTGTTTGGGCTTCCTGACGCCCACTATTTCCACAAATGGATGTTGCGGTATTTAGAAACAATGAACAAAAATATGCCCGATCAACGCTTTGAGTGGCGTAAATCATAAGACATGATATCGAGCAAGCTGCGGCAACAATTTACCACAACAGGGAGGTTCTACATGAATTCCTATGTTGTTTACGTTGCAGCTTCAGAAAGGGACTACCCAGCTCTGATGCGGAGTGGGGTTTGGCCCCAAGTTAAAATCTATGAATATTATCCAAAGTGAAGCTAGAAAATAGCATCCCCAATTTACAAAGATCAACGATGCCTTCTTCTACGGCATCATCTAGCCTCTTGAGGCCGAATATGACTCATGGTCACATGACCAAGAGCATCGTGGCAGCCACTAGAGAAATGGGGGGCCCTGTTCACTCAATTCCCCACATTCACTTATCTAAGGGCGGCTAACTTCTTGGGAGAGCCAACTAAACTACCAAGGTACGCCGGTCCAAAATTGATTCTGCTAGAGCTGTCAAGATAGCTAATCACCTACCATGAGAAATGTCTAAAGAGAAAGAAGGGTGGAACTCCTTTCCCCCTCACAGTGGGTAGGTATATATGTCTCACTCACCACAAGGTGAAAGACATGTTTGCAGAGCTGGAGCTGCTGAATCTAAAACATAATTTCCCAGCAAGGCCCACCTTCGACCCGAGAAATTTTCTACCTAGGGCCAAGCTCGATCCGATCCATATCCCTCAGATCGAAGATATCTACATCGATATATATCATGAGGTGGAGCTCAGGAGGAAGGACCATTCTCGTTTGGCCTTAGCAAAAATCATCCAGTACGGGGTGGCCATCGTCCCCAAAGGCTACCAAACTACTGAGGAGGAAGTGGATCAAGTGTATCTTGACACGGGGGGACGATTGGCCTTTTGCGGTAATTGATAGAACTAAAGCACCTCAGACAATTAAGGAAAGGGTCAAGGAAACTCTGCGTAGAACAAAACATTGGTGCCGAATGAACGGGCTCATCTACCTCGGAGTCGATTTCACAACCTCTCTGTTGGGTAACGCACCTCCTTGATCAAAACAGCAGCCAAAAGGCAAGGGTAAAGGTAAAGAGGGTGAATCTAGTTCCACCCAAGAGGAAGCTCCAGAAAGTCCTCCTTCCGCTTCACAAGAATGGGTTGAAATCCCAAAAAGCTCAGAGGAAGAAGCGGCGGAAGATGTTCCAATAGGCCCATCCACTCAAGATGTCGCCACTGCTGCAACAACTGAGGTCCCTTCTGTTCCTTCTCCTTCTCCTCCTTCCCCTCCTCGAGTGAATATTCCAAACTCCCAAAGAAGCTCATAGACAAGTGGGAGAATTGCGAGGTGATCAGCGAGCGACACAAGGATCCTTCCCAGGATCAACTAGAGCCCATGATCAGCAAGTTCATGGAATACCGTGCCCAATTCCACATCTTGTCACCCAAGCAGCAGCAGGATATCCCCTTTCAGCCGCGGGACGATGACGATGAATAATTTCTCTCTTCTTCGACTTTCTTTTTGTAAATATCTAGAGTATGTTGGCACAAATGATGACATCATCCATGTTGCACCATGGGATGATGTCATCCATCAAGTTGTCAAAAGTCAACATGACTTTGAGATATTTTTGTAGATATTTTGTAAATAGGTGGTTGGTTCCTTTTTGCCTTCCTTCTTCTCCTTCTTCTATAAATACTCAAATACTTGTTGTATTAGGGGGTGGATACTTTTCAGATGAAAAATAGAAGTGAGAAGAAAAGACTTTGAACTTTTTGTAACAGAAGGAAATATTAATACAATATTTAGACTTTGTGCTGAATACATGTGTTATTTGCATTAGATCTTTCTTACGTCAGATCTATGTGTTTATTCTGTTGGATCTACTTTTGTTTTATTGTCATTTATTCATCAGTATTGCTTTGTTCGTTTATGTAAGTAGGTTTGGCTCTGTTTACTACCAATCCCAAAACATAAACCCTCTGACCTTTCTGCTTTGGAATTCATTTCTTTTCTTTCTTCGGATCTAATCTTTCTTCATCCTCTCTTCCATTCCTTTCTTTCCGCAGTCGGAAATAAACCTATTGGGATGAGATCCCAAACCCCCGAAGGCAGAATATTGTGAGACTTGCACAGATTCCTGCTGGTAGAATAGCAATAAACCAGTTTCACTTTCTTTGACTCAAAGAGGGCTATGCCCCGCACACTAAACTCGTCATCCATAAATCCGCCAAGCGATAGATTTTGAACCAACATTTTTGGCACTTCAGTGGGAGCGAATGATCTATCCGATCTATGATGGTGATATGATAGAAAATCGAAGTAATCTAAATTTTGCAAAAGTGATCTAAATTGAAAAAATTTCTTCGAGATCCATAGATCTGGCCTAGTTGAGACCTTTAGTTCACTAATTTTTATAAAAATATGTATTTTTCCGTAGATCTGAGTTTTTGACTGTTTACTAAAATTTTCAAACTCTTCAAAAAGTCAACTCTAGATCTGAAAATCAGCTTGCTAAGCTTTACCATCATTTTATCCTCATTGTTCTTTGTCATTTAAACCGCAATCGGTTTTCAAAAAGTTATAAAATTTAGATATTCGAAAAGTACATGCTACTGGTTTTTGTCAGAAAAACCAGGAAATCAGCAAGTACGACCAAAAAGAAATTTTAAATCTACTCAACAACATCACAGATCTGGAAGGTACGCTGGCGGGTGAACCATTTACTCGTAGCAGGAGAGCTCGTGGAGAATTCAATCCTATTTTTGATCTACTTCAAAGGCACAACTTTAGTATAACACCGGCGTGCTTTTCATCACTAAGTTCAGCTGATCGGTCAGCCAGAAGTACTTCACCTCCACGAAGGAACCAGTTTTCACAAGGAACATCCACATCCCTTTGCAGTGCTTTATTGCTCAGCGGAACCACACTTCCATCCCGTGTTCTTTTTCCAGCCTTTCAAATGGCAGTGCCATGGGGAAATGCTATGGGCCCTCTCACATTACCACATCCAGTTCACGCGCTCCCTCACGAAAACCGAAAGAATTTTCCCAAATTCGACGCAGGTAGCGGAAACTAAAGCACATGATTCACACATATCTACATTCATCATTTCATGCAAGATCCTCGATGTGACCCACGAAGATGTGTCGGTTGCCTCTTTTTGGAGACCCTCAAAGGGCCGCGGCGAGAATGGTTTCGCATTTGCCGGCCGGGTCTATTACCGCGATTGGGCCACCTTGCGGGATGCTTTTGAAGACAGTACAAGCCTTTAGAAGATGCATTTGCATTATTATCATAGATTACTTAGTCTGAAGAAAGAGGCCAATGAGACCATACGCGATTTTATCGCCGGTTCAATGCATTAATCAACCGTGTGCTGCACACCATGTTGCCAACACTAGAAAATCAAAAGTGTTTCTTTTTTAATGCAATGAGCTCAAAAATAAGTTTTTGCTTCTACATGAACAAATAACTACCTTGCTTCTTGCCTAAGTTTCTGCCATACGGATTGAAGACAACTTGCTCATATTCGGTGAATTAAAAAGGGAACCATCCAAGCCCAAAGCTTTGAGCCCTTCCCCTGCCACTTCATTCGATCCAGCATTCCAAAAAATGGCAAATGACTTGATCGCATTAAAGAAGCAGTTAGCCCAAGCTTCCCCCAGTTCCTCGTACCGGGATGTTCCACGAAGAAACTTCACTCCTAACAGTGTCTCGCATAGGCCGCGGTTTCCTACAACCGCTCCGCAGGGTTGGCACTTGAGGCTCCTCCGGTCAATGCTCTAGCTGAAATTGAAGAATAAGAGGAACAAAATTACGAAGAACCTTCGTCCCAAGGCGAAGATGATCAAGATGTCGGTGAGCCGACTGGCGACTCTACTATCGGGTATATGGAATTTGATGAGGAGGAATCCGACGATGAAGAAGGTACCCAGGGATATGCAAGTGGACAGTCATACGTTGTTTTCACCCGCTCGCAAGGAAAAGAAGCTGAGGTTGCTGCCAATATGTAGAAAGAGAAGACTGTGTCATCCACGCACCCAACCATTGCAAAGAGAGGTAATCCCCTACCCACTCAGCCTGTCAATAAGTCTTTTTCAAAGAGAGCTTTTGCTCCTATATCTCCTCCAAACCAGCCCTCTCATATTCCTATCAAGACCAATAATCCTACCCTATCATCGCGAAGTGAGGGACTCATTCCTTCACCAGCATAAGCAACCTTTGGCCACATTTGATATCATAGATCATGCTAAAAAGACTAAGATCCAAATGTCTGAAGCCGAGTATCTTCAGTCAAACCCCAAATAGCTGATAAGGTTAACTGAATATATTCAAAGTCAAGCTGTCATAACTCCCCAGGTTTCCTTAAAAGGAATCCTTTCCACTCCTCCTGCATCCCGCATAAATGTTGCTTCAACATCCGCATCAGGCAAGATAGAGCCCTTCTATCTCTCCCTCCTAATCAACGGTCACAAGTTAAGTAACTGCATAATTGATTCCGGGGCTTCTGACAACGTCATGCCGAAAAAAAGTTGCTCATGCTCTGGGCCTCACCCTTACCAAGCCTTTTGGCAGATGTTATTCCTTGGAAACCAAGCAGGTTCCATTGATTGGTCAAATCAAAGACGTGCAGTTTGCATTTGCGGCGTTCCCAGAGAAAAGAGTAAAGATGACCGTCCTCGTTGCCGACATTCCAGCAGCCTATGGAATACTGCTGGGAAGGAGTTTTTGTAGTGAGGTTGGAGGAGAAATTCATATGGACTGGTCCAAGGCTAGAATCCCCGTCAAAGGTGTAATGCAGACTTTGGAGCCAGAATCACAAAAGAAGTACTTGGTTACTAACTCTGAGGACCCCAAAGCTCAAATTCTTTTCGAATCATCAGGGATGGGGAACTATTTCTTGTCTACCGAGTCTAACAAAATGGTTGTTCTCGTCCAAGAAGAAGATCTTAACAAGGTCTGGACCTTGCAGTTTGATGGTAGCTGCGCAACCAGTGGATGTGGCGTCGAGCCATGCTAATATCTCCCGAGGAAGAAATTATTCCTCTCTCTTTTAAGTTGCAGTTTTTCAACACAAATAACACTGCTGAGTATGAATCTTTGTTACTCGGCATGCAGGCCACAAGAGAGAGAGGGATCAAAAATCTGAAAGTACAAGGTGATGCAGAGCTAGTCATGAATCAAGTTAAAAGGATATATCAAGTGAAGAATGAGAGGCTCAGGCACTACCGTAATGCGGTGTGGGACAGCATTGAAGAATTTGATGCTTTTTCAATAGAATCCATTCCAAGAGCTCAGAATGACATGGCTGATTCATTGGCTGTTTCAGCATCCCTCATGCTCCCTGCACCCAGGTTTGAAAATAGACAAATACACCATTGAGATGGTTTTCCACCCAAGTGTGCCAGACAATTCTCAGCATTGGCAAGTATTCAACGATGACAATCAACTCATTGCCTTTCTAGAAAAGGTAGAAAATTTCAAGGAATTGCATTTTGAAGGATCCACTTCTATGTGTCGCGAATCAGTCACCGATCAAAAGGATGAATCCGAGGGGAACGATGGCATATGTCAACTTAAAGGAAATAAAATTCCGAAGGGCCTGGTTTCTCTAGAATGGTTGTTCGATAGGCATGACCGTTTTGTAAAAAAGAAAAGGTGAGATGGTACGGGCTCCTCCCCAGAAACCGAACCGGTCAATTTAGGTTCGGTAGAACGTCTGCAGTTCGTGAACATTGGAAAATGTTGCACACCCGAAGAGAAGTGGAAGTTTGTCAAACTGCTGAAGAAATACATGGATGTATTGGCATGGTCCTACGCTGATCTAAAGTCTTTTAAGCCAAAGGACGTCTAGCATGACATCCCGTTGAAAGAAGACGTCAAAGCCTTTCACCAAAAGCAGAGGCATTATAACCCTAAGATTTCAGGTACTATCCAAGCCGAAATTTAGAAAATGCTGGATGCGAGAATCATTTTTCCTATCCATCACAGTACTTGGGTAGCAAACATTATGCCGATCTGACGCAAAAAATCTGAAATACGCATATGCGTAGATTTTCGAAACTTGAATCAGGCTTCCTTAAAAGACAACTACCCACTCCCTATAATGGATCAAGTTCTGCAAGCGGTAATTGGATCAGAAATGTTGTCCATGCTTGATGGTTTTTCGAGCTACAATCAGATTGAAGTCTCACCTGAAGATCAATTTAAAACAGCATTCACTACTCCCTGGGGTACGTTTGCCTACAGCAGGATGCCTTTCGGCCTAACCAATGTTGGCGCCACTTTTCAGCGGGCCATGGACCTTGCATTCAAAGGTATGATGGGGAAGGTCATTTTGGTTTATCTAGACGACTTAACTGTGTTCTCTAAACAACGAAGTGATCATTGTGATCACTGGAGCAAGTATTGGCCAGATGCCAAGAGCATGGGATTTCCCTGAACCCGAAAAAGTCTGTTTTTGGAGTCACAGAAGGAAATTTGCTAGGGCATGTTGTTAGCAAAGAAGGAACGAAGATAGATACCGAAAGAGTTAAGGCTATTCAGAGCCTTACTCTGCCTACAAGTAAGACCGGCGTTCACTCTTTCTTTGGAAAGGTGAATTTTCTTAGGCGCTTTGTTCCCGACTTTGCTGAAAAGACTCGTCATATATTGGACATGATGAAAGGATCACCAACTTTCGGTGGAGCGAGGAAGGGAAAAGGTCATTTGAAGAAATAAAAGCTTCCGTCGCTCACGCACCAGTCCTGGTATGTCCTGATTTCTCCAAGGATTTTATCATGTATAGCTATGCGTCTGAGCATACTATATCTACCATCTTGATGCAAAAGACTTATGAGGATGTTGAATCTCCGATTGCGTTCATGAGCTCTCCCCTCAAGCCTCACGAATTAAAAATGTCTCAGTTGGAAAAGCATGCCTTCGCCGTTGTCAAAGTAGTCAAAAACTTTAGGTATTACATTTTAAATTCTCATACAGTGGTGCTTGGTCCCCGGTCACACACGGCAGCAAGTCAATCTCTAACTCAACAGGAGTTAGGAAGCTTGCGCGAAATTGGATTGCAAAGGTCCAGGAGTACGATTTAGATATAAAACCAACCAAGTTGGTAAGAGGCAAAGGCTTGTGTCAACTTATGGCCGAAAACCAAGGGTCGGAAGTTTCCGGAGAAAAGGATGATTGTACCAATGAAGCGCAAGACCGGCTGGAAAAACCCGATTCACTGCCTCTGGTCCTATTTGTAGCAACCAGCGATGAGTGGTATTCCGATATTGCTTTCTTCCTCACCTACGGCGAATGCCCGACTCACCTAACTATGAAGGAGAAGCACACTATAAAGCTCAGAGCAGCCAAATATGTCATCTGGGATGACGGTTTATACAAACGCGGGATAGATGGTGTCTTCTTGCGGTGTGTCGACAAGCCACCACGCAGTGAAGTTACTTGAAAGTTTTCATAATTCAGCCTGTGGAGGCCATTTCTCCTCTTCCGTGACAGCACACAAGATCATCCGGGCCAGGTACTATTGGCCGACGCTTTTCCAAGATACAGCCACCTGGGTAGCAAAGTGTGAACCTTGCCAGCAGTTCGTCGGCAAGCCCAAGTTGGCTGCTTTTCCCCTCGGTTGTTGTCAACGAACCATTCAAGCAGTGGGGAATTGATTTTATCGGTGCACTCAATCCCCAATCGAGTGCCAGACATAGTTATGTCCTAACAGCAATAGATTACTTCACCAAGTGGGTGGAAGCCATACCTGTCAAACATGCCACTTCCGAAGTCGTTTGCAGTTTCATCAAAGAAAACATCATTGTCAGGTTTGGCATTCCAAACAAGATTGTTGCTGATAATGCTTCTAACTTCTCTTCACGGGAAGTTATTAGTTTTTTCTACGAATACGGAATAACTTTGGCTCACACCTCAGATTATTACCCTCAGGGAAATGGTCAAGCAGAATCCAGTAACAAAAACTTGGTGACCATCATACGAAAGCTGGTGGATGAGAATCAACGAATGTGGCACAAGTCCTTATACGACGCTTTGTGGGCAGATCACATTACTCCCAAGAGGTCTCTCGGTATGTCACCTTTTCAAGTGTTATATGGCACTGATGCCGAGCTTCCCATTTCCACTGAAATCCCTGCTCTGCGCTTGGCACGAGCAATTGAAAATGAAACTTTCCAAAATTCTCTCGAAAAGAGGATCATGTATCTAGCAGAACTCGAAGAGAAGAGAGTAAGAGTGGTCGACAAGATCACCGAGCATCAGAATCAAGTCAAGAGACTGTTCGATAAAAATATAAGCAAAGAAATTTTCAGGTGGGAGACCTCGTCCTTCTGTGGGACAAGTGAAGAGAGCCAAAAGGCATGCACGGAAAGTTTGATTCCCTATGGAGAGGACCTTTCAAGATCAAGCAGCTCAACGAAGAGAATAGTTTCTATCTCTCATATCTAGATGGAACCGAACTCCCGCTTCCCTATAGCGGGCAGCATCTAAAAATCTTCAGGAAGTAGAGCTTGCTCTCTCCTTTGTACAGTTTTGCTTTAGTTGTGTGTTTGTTTTTGTCGTGTGTTTGCTTTCTATTTGTTGTGTGTTCCCTTTTTTTCGCCCTCCAGTCGCCCTTTTTTTTACTCTGTTACCCAATGGATAGGCACATGAGATCTGGGATTTCTACCCCTGAGGTTCGCTCAGAGACAGTCCCCAGAAAGAGCCAGCTATTATCCCGTAAAATTGGCAAGGGCAATTTTACTGATAACCTTGCCAAAATTTTGTTCGATCCTTGTCGGGATCCCTTGCATTCGGAGCGTTGCAAAATCCCTTCCCGGGAAATCTAGTTTTCCGAACTTAGCCATTTTTGGTCTTTTTGGTCGGGCGCACACATAATGACTATGTAACATAAACTTTTGATGCGCCCCTTTAAATCCTTTGGCGCATGCTTTCTCGTGTCAACAGGTGTTTTGGTGTGCCTCACTATGTTGAGTCTTCCTTGCATGCACCAAGGCGCATGCGCCTTCCTGTCAACAGAACATTTGTTGTGCCACTTTTTGGTGCACCAAGGGCACATATTCCTCTGTCGACACCACTTTCGGTGCGCCAAAGCGCGCATATTTTCTGTGTTGGCAAACGTTTTGGTGCGCCAAAGGGCGCATGTTTTCTTGTGTCGATGGCTCTTTTGGTGCGCCACTTGAAAATTTGGTGGCGCATTTATTGCTACCTCACCTATAAATAGGTGCGTCTGTACTGTCATTATCATCCGACACAATCACGTGATTTTCTCTGTACCTGCCAGCGCACCTGCCCTGTCATTTTCAATCACTTTGTGGACCCGTTTGCACATTTCTTCATTATATCCGGGTAAGAGGTCCTCATTTCTTTTGTGTGTTTTGCGCTTTGGTTCTTTGTTTGCTTGTTGGTCTGGATTGGATTGGAAAGACTGAAATCGTGAACTTCCCCCTTGCTGTCTTTCCCATTCTTCCACTTATTCTTCCTCCTCTTTCCAGATCTGCTGGTAGAGGAAACTCTGTCCTGAAATGATGGTTTGAAACCCTTTGTTTAAGCCCCTTCATCACCCCAAGGTACCCTACAGAAGGAGCTAAACCATATGTAAAACCCCTCTGAGAAGAATCAAAGCTTTAAAAGAAACGTATTTTTCTTCTCCTTTGGGGAATTGGCACACCCTACAACATGAGAAACAATTACACCAATGACACATTTTTCCTACCTGCTACATGATGAAAAGTTACGCCCTCATGGCACACTTCCCTCGCTTGTTGCAAACGCTTTCCTTGCGTCCTGCTTGGCACACCAAACTCGTGTGTTGCATTGATAAAATTCACGCCATTGGCGCACCCAGCATCCATGTAACAATCCTTTCCTATGCGCCAAGTGCAAAGCTATAGCCAGCGCTTGCACATTCCTCATTGCAACAACATTGTGTCATGCAAACCTTCCATGCGCCGCACCGGTTTCCTTTTGGTGCACAAAAAAATGATGTAACATGCGCAAATCCTACGCCCTTTGGCGCATCCTGTACCCATGTAACATGATAAATATCTGCGCCCTTTACAAAATGCATCCACATGGCGCAGTGCACTTGTGTTTACAACAACAAAGAATGCAATCTTCAATATCTATGCGCCATGCGTCCTTTGGCGCTGATTTATCCCCTGCAGCAGCCCTTTCCCGTGCACCTTACTATTTAGCTCTGTAACCTACAGTATCCATGCGCCATGCGCCCTGAGGCCTTATAATCTCTTAACTCTTTCTTCTGTCAGCATTTCAATGGAAAATCAAATGGCTGACATCAATTTCTTGCGTTGGGTTTCACTTCTTATTCTTGCAGATCAGCAACTAAGTTCAAAAGAACATATGTCAACATCAAGCAAGAGACCTACCAAATCCAAAGGCAAGGCCAAGCTCACAGAAGAAGAAATGAAGTATAAGTATCAGAGGGTCAGAATGCCCGAGTCCCAGTGAGTGTGACCTGGACATCAGAGACTCAGAGCTGGGTCATATTGATATGGAGGAGTTCTGGGTCAGAACTCAGAAGGTCACAAGAAGTCCATGGATGGACAAATTGATAGGCAGTGCGCTGCACTTTGCTGGAGGAATCCCGGTAAGTGCCGTGAATAATGAATTTATGATGGTGGTTTCCCGGTGCTACAATAAAGACACAAGATGTGTCGTAAATGAGAAGGGCGAGGTCATAATCAACCTCACTACCCGCCACTTTGAATTAATGCTCGGCATCCCTCACCATCGGCACTTTGTGGCCGTAAGCCGGGAAGACTGCATTAAGGCCTGGGATGAAAATGAAGATCAGTGCATGCAGCTGATGAACGAGGTATATTTGAAAAATAAAAAGGTGGTGACCCGTTGGCCACAAATCATTCACCGCAGTGATTTTTCAGAGGAGCTCAGTGACACAATCATGTTCCTGAGCAGGGTGTTTGGGCTTCCTGACGCCCACTATTTCCACAAATGGATGTTGCGGTATTTAGAAACAATGAACAAAAATATGCCCGATCAATGCTTTGAGTGGGCAGAAATCATAAGCAGCATGATATCAGAGCAGCTGCAACAATTTACCACAACGGGGAGGTTCTACATGAATTCCTATGTTGTTTACACTGCAGCTTCAGAAAGGGACTACCCAGCTCTGATGCGGAGTGGGGTTTGGCCCCAAGTTAAAATCTATGAATATTATCCAGAGCTGAAGCTGGAAAATAGCATCCCCCAATTTACAAAGATCAACGATGCCTTCTTCTACGGCATCATCTGCCTCTTGAGGCCGAATATGACTCATGGTCGCATGACCAAGAGCATCATGGCAGCCACAGAGAAATGGGGGCCCTGTTCACTCAATTCCCCACATTCACTTATCTAAGGGCGGCTAACTTCTTGGGGAGCCAACTAAACTACTAAGGTACGCCGGTCCCAAAATTGATTCTGCTTTAGAGTTTCAAGACAAACTACTAATCACCTACCATGAGAAATGCCTCAAGAGAAAGAAGGGTGGAACTCCTTTCCCCCTCACAGTGGGTAGGTATACATGTCTCACTCACCACAAGGTGAAAGACATGTTTGCAGAGCTAGAGCTGCTGAATCTGAAACATAATTTCCCAGCAAGGCCCACCTTCGACCCGAGAAATTTTCTGCCTAGGGCCAAGCTCGATCCGATCCATATCCCTCAGATCGAAGATATCTACATCGATATATATCATGAGGTGGAGCTCAGGAGGAAGGACCATTCTCGTTTGGCCTTAGCAGAAATCATCCAGTACGGGGTGGCCATCGTCCCCAAAGGCTACCAAACTACTGAGGAGGAAGTGGATCAAGTGTATCTTGACACAGGTGGGGACGATTGGCCTTTTGCGGTAATTGATAGAACTAAAGCACCTCAGACAATTGAGGAAAGGGTCAAGGAAACTCTGCGTAGAACAGAACATTGGTGCCGAATGAACGGGCTCATCTACCTCGGAGTTGATTTCACAACCTCTCTGTTGGGTAACGCACCTCCTCGATCAAAACAGCAGCCAAAAGGCAAGGGTAAAGGTAAAGAGGGTGAATCCAGTTCCACCCAAGAGGAAGCTCCAGAAAGTCCTCCTTCCGCTTCACAAGAACGGTTGAAATCCCGAAAAGCTCAGAGGAAGAAGCGGCGGAAGATGTTCCAATAGGCCCATCCACTCAGGATGTCGCCACTGCTGCAACAACTGAGGTCCCTTCTGTTCCTTCTCCTTCTCCTCCTTCCCCTCCTCGAGTGACTCAAGCGACCATTCCTTTGGTCGTGTCCTCTCCCCCTTCTTCTACTGTTCCTCCTGCTTCTTCATCCATCTTCTCTTCTCTTGCAGACCTGTCCCCCTCCATTTCTTCCCTCATCTCTGAGTTCCCCTCTCTTCCTATGTCTTCCTCTCCTACAGTATCTCTTCCTCCCGTGAGCGCTTCCTCGGCTTCCCTCTCCATGCCGCCGCCACGCATCTCCACCTTTTTCCCTTCTGCTACTGCAGCTACCCCCTCCTCTATTTCTGGCCCTTCTCCCATAAGTCCAGCTTGGATCTCCCAGCACCTGAGTCAGTAGAAAAGGAAAGTTCCCATCGCTCCGATGGACTTCTCCGTAATCTTGTCAAAAGGGTCAAAGAAGCAGAAGCCCATCACACGCTTCTCTCAGAGTGCTTCGGGAGAGAGGGTAATGGAGATCACGTACCCCAATCCTCTGAAGGATAAAAAGGATCTATCCTCAATAGATTACACAGTGACTCAAGTCACAATGGGGACGTCTTCTGAAAGCCTTCAGGGAGAGGCCCTATCTGCAGTCGACGCCCTCTGCAAGAAACTTCAAGAGGCAAAAGAAGAGAAAAGGTTGCTGAAAGAGCAAAATAGACATCTGCTCCATGCCCTACAGAAGATGGGCAGTGCACCTCCCACAACTGCCGCCGAAACTCCTGAGCCTCTGAGTCAGGATAAAATTAATGAATATGCAAAGATCGGCGAGCAGGGCATGGTAGTTTCCACTTGGAGGAGCCAGATCCTCAAGGACAGTGAATGAGTGATCGCCAAGTTCACCGATTTGTATCTAAACATCAACAAGGTGAATAAAGAGCTCCAGGCATTAGCGGGACCCATATCAGAAGAGCTGGACCATGCTAGGCTGCAGCATGAGACCTTTCAACAAATGTTCGACTGTTCAGTCGAAGATCTGGTCAAGTTCGGCATTTTTGGTCACCCCAGGGCCCTCAATAAAGTCCTTTCCACTCTGGATTACCGGATGGATCAACTAGAATTTGTCCTTGAAAAGATCGATAAGGTAAAAGAAGAAGCCCTGGATGCAATGCACCAAATGGAACAGATCGTTCTCAACATGTCCCCAGGGTTGCTTACTCCTTCTTTCGCCTTAAGGAAGGTTGATGAAACCATTCAGATTTTCAAGGAGATCGTTTCGCAAGGGCTGGGGCCAGAGGTCACTTTTGACGTAGAGTCCATCAATAACCTCACGGCTGTTGGGACTTCATCGGATTCCTAATAGAAGCAGAGAAAGAATATTCCAAACTCCCAGAGAAGCTCATAGATGAGTGGGAGACTTGTGAGGCGATCAGCGAGCGACACAAGGATCCTTCCCAGGATCAACTAGAGCCCATGATCAGCAATTTCATGGAATACCGTGCCCAATTCCACATCTCGTCACCCAAGTAGCAGCAGGATATCCCCTTTCAGCCACGGGACGACGACGATGAATAATTTCTCTCTTCTCCGACTTTCTTTTTGTAAATATCTAGAGTATGTTGGCACAAATGATGACATCATCCATGTTGCACCATGGGATGATGTCATCCATCAAGTTGTCAAAAGTCAACATGACTTTGAGATATTTTTGTAGATATTTTGTAAATAGGTGGTTGGTTCCTTTTTTCCTTCCTTCTTCTCCTTCTTCTATAAATACTCAAATACTTGTTGTATTAGGGGGTGGATACTTTTCAGATGAAAAATAGAAGTGAGAAGAAAAGACTTTGAACTTTTTGTAACAGAAGGAAATATTAATACAATATTTAGACTTTGTGCTGAATACATGTGTTATTTGCATTAGATCTTTCTTATGTCAGATCTGTGTGTTTATTCTGTTGGATCTACTTCTGTTTTATTGTCATTTATTCATCAGTATTGCTTTGTTCGTTTATGCAAGTAGGTTTGGCTCTGTTTACTACCAATCCCAAAACATAAACCCTCTGACCTTTCTGCTTTGGAATTCATTTCTTTTCTTTCTTCGGATCTGATCTTTCTTCATCCTCTCTTCCATTCCTTTCTTTCTGCAGTCGGAAATAACCCTACTGGGATGAGATCCCAAACCCCCGAAGGCAGAATATTGTGAGACTTGCACAGATTCCTGCTGGTAGAATAGCAATAAACCAGTTTCACTTTGCTGACTCAAAGAGGGGCTATGCCCCGCACACTGTTGGCTCGTCTATCCATAAATCTGCCCAAGCGATAGATTTTCGAACCAACAGTTAGTAATTGGGAGATAATATAAGTTGTTAAAAAACCATCCTAGATTAGTGAGAATGGTTTTAGGATTTGAATTAGCCCTTTTATTCTATAAGAAAAGAAAGGCATGTGTATTTGAATGTTTTATCATCGATCAATGTTGAATTAAACCCTTCTAAGATTATTCTCTTGAAAAATATTCGGCAAACCCAACATTTGGTATAAAAGTAGGTTTTGAAAGAAACATCTCTAACCTTCACTTCGCTCATATTTCATTTTAACAAGTATACTAAGGCAATGGGTTAGCATATACCAAAAACTCACGTGACCCCATTACCTTGTTCATGCTCCATCTATATGTTGTTTTTATCAAAACATTCAAGTAAAGGATATGAAGTGTACACCACATGCAAAACCATTTTTTCACCCATTCATCCTTATTGAATTTTACCAATGATAGTAAAAATACTACGGACCTTGTGTGAACCCATTGGCATATGCCATTCATTTTTTCACCTACATACTTTTTGTTGTTCACTCTATCCACAAATATCACTCCATGTTGTTATTTGAGTTCATGCTTAAAATTAGGTTTGTTTAACCTAGTTTGATGTCGAGATGTATTCATTTTTAGAGCATATGTGTGAGAAATTTTGCAAGTCAATTTTTTCCTAAAATGTTTTGGAGAAAATAATACCTCAAATTTGAATTTAGAACATCCAAAAATGTTTAGATCAATTGTAAACACCTTATACTTTTATTCTGATTAAATTTAGGATTTTGTTTTTTTGGGGGTTACAAATTTTATGGCTACATTTACATCTTCATGAGGAAGAAATAATAACAACAGAGAAAATTAATATTTGGGGCATATATACATATTTTTCTTGTGTGAAGAAACCCCAAATTACATTTGAGGTCAACTTAAAGTTTTAAAGGGTTTAATTTTAAAAAATAAATAGATATATATTGTATTGTAAAAAAAAGATGAAAAGCCATTGAAAAAATCCTTCACTGACTTTCCTTGGCCAATTGCATTCCTTATTTGACTTATAATTTTGTAATAGGTATGTTGATCCTTGATGCACATGAATCGTAGCTCAAACCCTATTGCAGGGATCCAAAATCCATATGGATTGGTGAAATCTTTCTTTAACACTTGGTGTGTACTAGAACCCACTCAAGATCAATTATCTTGTAGATCATTTTGGATCATATTTTTATCAAAGGTATTGGTATTACATAGATAAATGAATTTATAATCTCCAACATACTATAAAACACCTTGTCACATTAGTGAGTTCCATTAAGTGGTGAGATATACATATTCCCTCTTGATTGTTATGCCCCTAACATATACCATTTATATGTCTAAGTGTGGGCTAACCTATGACTTATATAACATTTATACTTATATTTATTAGTTAGTTAGTCATTAGGTATAAACTAATAATAATGAAGGGGTATGACCTTTCACAATCATACTGTGTGTGTGTGTGTGTGAGAGTAATTCCTCCCCATAAGTGTGAAGAGTGTGAGTTAGTGTCTTATTATAAGACTTAGGAGGTTTCCCCCTTGAAGTGGCTTAATAATATATTATATATTCTAGCATATTTGCATTTATATTCAAGTAATTCCATTCCATTTGGTATCAGAGCATCGATTTTGGAAACGACTAGTTTTTTTCGCTATATCTCAAGCAAAGTTGCAAATTTTTTAGATTTTTTTACCACATCTAGAGATATATATTATAAGATTCGGTAAAAATTTAGAATTTTTTTGTTTTTTTGTGAGAGTTATTGCATATATACTATTTTTCATAAACTTGATCCGCAGAGCCGCATTTTTTAGAATTTGTCGAGTTTTTACATTTTTTGAAAGATCTTCAAATTTCCATATTGGTATATTCTTTACATTTTCAAATTTGAGGTCATCTACATTGAGAAATTTGTTGGTCAAATTCGGTCAAACAAGGAAAATTGAATTGTGTAAGGGAAATCCCTTGTTATGGAAGGTCCACAAACTAGAGGATGGGAAAAAAATCATACACACCATGGAATACTCCTTATAAAGATAAAATACAATCTAATTTTGAACTAGGAGGTACTTCCACCATGAGGAACCTGCAAGTTGATTTCACCAAAACAAATCAATGATTAGATGAGCTTGAGAAAATACTCAATCACATTTTTCATTTTCAAAATAATTCAATCAATCCTCCACATGTATCTAATAGCCAAGGTGAAAATCTTATGGTTTTGAAGAACCATGTATTGTGGTAACTGATGACATGGAATACGCCATGACGTGGCATGTTAATTATGACTCCTATTTGACAAGTCCACACATTCAAAAGGTTGAACCAAATATGGATGAAGAATGGAAAACAATGGTTTGGGATGAATCTATTGAATACAATATGCTTAACTTGGAATCCTATGACAAGGGTTTAGTAACTATAGACATGGAAACTAAATTTGATCCTAGGTTGGGTGTTAAAAACTTATTATATGTGGAATAAGTACAAAAGATACAACCAAAACTTCGAGACGTCAAGAAACACCATGTGTAATTTGTTATGGGCCAGTGCAATGACAACTTTATAGGAAAATACCTAGTAATCAAAGATGTATTTATTCCATAATATTTAAGATGAACACATTTTGGATGTCAAAACCTTCAATATAGTGGTTATGGAGGTCATTCCATTAGAATTTCCACTACCTCCTCAAAAATCATCTACCACCTTAATAATTTTTCTTGGCCAAAGTTGTGTGTTTCTCATGAGAAAATGGATAATGCATATTTTTTAATCAAAACACAAGATATGTCTTCAAATGTGAAAGTACCACCAGATATAATCATCATAGCACTAGAGTTACTTACCCAGACTCAACTTAAGAGGTTACAAATGAAGGTGATCACAGTTGATCTCATCAAGGAACAATGCCAGACATACAAGGAGGTGTAATGGGTGGACAACGGTTGAGTACATGTTTTTCCACTACTAACAAAACATCGAGGATGGCATTTGTTTGAATGGAAGGAACATGGTATGCCCCTAACATATACCATGTATATATTTAAGTGTGGGATAACCTATGACATATATAACATTTATACTTATATTTATTAGTTAGTCATTAAGTATAAACTAATACTAATGAAGGGATATGACCTTTCACAATCATACCTATATATATAATTCCTCCCCATAAGTGTGAAGAGTGTGAGTTAGTGTCTTATTGTAAGACTTAGGAGGTTTCCCCCTTGAAGTGACTTAGTAACATATTATATATTTTGGCATATTTTCATTTATATTCAATTAATTCCATTCCATGGATGATTTTAAATACCTTGTCACACTTCAATATTTATAGAATTTGGTGGATCTCAATCCCAAATTCTTAATCAATTATCATCTTTGAAAATCCCTAGATCATCTTATCATAATCCTACCCTCACTACAAACCTTAAGACTCATGGAAAACCTTATTTTGGCTCTTGGCATAAAAAAGTCCTCCATATCGATTGTGATATTATTACACTAATTTTGGAATTTGGCTTCTTTATGATTCTTGGATTTTGCATTGATCTCACACACCTCAATGCACTCCTCCTTTCCCACTTGGATGTCAACTCAATAATGATATGTTATGTGCTTTAATGATGTCATCAAGTTCTGATAAGCACCATCTAGCATTAAAGTCATTGGCATTCACAAATAATTTTGACATACATCGTCCTTAAGCCTTCATAGACCCCATCATGACTTCAACTCACATTAGTGATAATCTACTTCACATATCAGTGTGAAGACCTTCAAGAGATTGGCTTCATGAGTTATTTATCTCAACTCAGGCATACTAAACCCCAGCAATAATATCTATGTTTCGATCGGCTTTATATTTCTAATGAGTTTCAATCTAGATCTTGTCAATCTCTCTCAAATGATATAGTGGCATGGTCTCCCTGAAATTGGACTTGATATTACACTCTCAATTTGCAGTTGAAATAACACAAATCCTTAACCCTATAGCCCCAAACTTTCACTCTTTATAAGCTCAAAGAACATATATGGAAGATCATCTCTACAAAACACCTTGTGGCCCTTGACACCTTGACTAGTCATAGAAAATGAAAATACCTAACCCTAAAATGGGAAAGATGTTATATTATTTTAATTCAAAATTCATTTTTGTAAACATTAAAACTAGTATTTCCCATATGTATGTTTAAAAGGTTCAAGATGGGGATTGGTGGCAATTTTTTTTTGCATGAAGGAACTAAAGAGAATAGGTGGTCTAGGAGTCAAACTCCAACCCCTCATACTAATCCTTAAATATTATTGAAATTTTCCTTATTAAAAAATAAAGGAATGTTTCAATAGATATTTTTAGGGTGAATATTTTTGTAAAGAGGATTAACATATATTTTTAAGGGGATATTGTATTGAAAAAGCATTGTAAAAACAAATGAAAATGGATTTTTCAAAAATATTTGTAATGTGATATAAATATATTTTTCGGAAAAGGTGGTAGGAAATATATTTTCTTTTTTTAGATATGTTTCTAAAAATTATTGTAAATGATATTTTTCAAGCATTAATGCTTTATCGCGAGCTAGATGTAATATCAATAAAAACTAACATTAACGGGGAATTTAAGATTTGGGATGGGAGGGAGGATTTCAAAATAGGTGAACCCACAACTGTCACAAAAAAATAAGAATACATAGGATGAAGGGTGAAGACCAACCTACATGCTTTGGAATGCAACGCTCTTTCCAATGTGCACACTACGGGGAATGTTAAGAACAATTAGTGTGCACATTGTAAGGTTCTTAGCTATTTTTTAGGTTAGCGACATTATTATTAAGTGTGTGAGAAAATAATGTATGGATAATAATAATGTTATGTAAGTGAGTTGTGAAAATAACTCACATAAGAATTCAAAAGAGCGATTCTAGGGTAGGTTGAGAGATTAAAAGGTGTGAGAAATTCTAAGGGAGGTTAGTAGTTGGGAGATAATTCAAGTTTCTAGAACAACTTTCCTAGATTTGTGTGAATGGTTTTAGGAGTTAGAGCAGTCTTCCTATTCTTAGGAAAACAAGACCTATATATTTTTTTAGCTTAGTCTTAATCAATGTTGAATTGAATTATTTTGAGCTTATGCTCTCACTAAATATGATGGAAACCCCACATATCTTAGAGATGGTATTTTTACATGAGTTCCTTAGACTAGGGGTCCTTACACTCCTAAATACTTTTTTTTCCTTACCTAGGATGTTTTTATGTACAATCAATTTTAAGTGCTAAAGAGGAGTGGGTTAGTATTTGGTTTCAATTTCCTCTTATTTGGTACCCAAGTATGGGTTAGAGGAAGCATTTTCCAATTGATGATGTGTATGAGGTTGAGAAATAGAGAAAGGTGGGTGGGGAAAGTTTTCTTGATGACTTTAGATCATCCTCATATATCCCCATGTGATTTCAAGTGGATCTATGAACATAATTTGGGGGATAGTGGTGTTTTTTGTTCACATGGGTAATTGTTGTGGATATGTCTTTGTTTACTACTGCGGTGTGTGTAGGGGTTAGGTTTTAATGGTTCTATGGAAGGGTGTACCTTAAATTTTGGGTCTATATTTATATTATAATTGACATGTAATCAAATTACTTTTATTTCTTTTTGGATATTAATATAACTCGGTTTATAGCTCTAGTCAAAAGAATTTACCAATTAAAAATTACAAAAATAATTCAAAATTCACAAATCATATTGAATAAATTGCTTAAATGCGCCATGATTACTTAACCACAAAAATGGTATTTTTATACTTAAATAATATTTCCAAACAATTTTATGTTAATGCATAGTGTCATTATTATATACTTAAAAGGAATTCTATAGATAGATGTATTATTTTGAAACTTGAGATTAACTATTTAATTGATAGTGGTAAAATTCAAGGAGTGGTATATGTACAAGATAAATTGCAATAATAGAAACATATACCCTTAAGGAACCATAAATTTATTCTAGAAATGACCATGTTAGATACACCAAAGTAAAATAATATGTTTATGGAATAAAATAACATTTACTTAATGGTTTTATTACATAAATTGACACAATCATGAAGAAAGTAACATCTATTGAAATTGTGTTTATGTAGACACCTATAATTTAGCTCGAGCAATTTAAATACTTAAATTGCACTAATTATACCCTTTCCCACAAATTGACGACATATCATCAATATCACACATTTTCTCTGTATCGTCGTTAATTAATTACATTGCGTTAGTTAATTAACTCTTTTATCCAACAACGATGCCAATTAACGACCTTTTGTTAATCACTCCCATTTCTATCTAGATTAATTATTTATTTATAATTAATTAAGGTCCCCTTTCTATCTAGATTTTAACTTCCCTTTTTATCTAGATTAATTAGTTAAGCTTCCATTTCTATCTAGATTAATTAATTATTTCTAATTAATTAATACCCCTTTCTATCTAAATTAATTAATTCTCTCTTCTATTTAATCAATAAATCGTCATTTATTTGATTAAAATCCTCTCATAACATAAATCATACTAATTATTCCTCTAAAAACTTTTATAAGCTTACACACCTATTAATTAATCACTTTGGTTAATTAATAAACCCCCTCAATCCCCATGAGTCACTAGAGGACAAACTAAACTCTCCTAAAGTAAACTCAACCACTTCTAAACCATGTTTATCCATAACTAACCTATCTTTTCTATTATCCCACATACAATAGGATGCAAAGCTTCTTCAAACCATTGGGTTATAAAAGGAACCCTCATCTAACCTTTCTACTTACACCTAAATGAGCATAGAGCCTATACTATAGCCATTTTATCATCTTAGAGAATTCTTCCATTAGAGGAGCTAGTTATCTTCATTTCTTGCATTCATCCATCCAAGTTTTGAAGTCATATGGAGATATGTCAAATGGTCTTATAGTCATGGATTGACAAGACTCCATTCTTGAAAACCTTGGGATTCAAGCATACAATCAACCCTTTTGATTGCTAAGGATCTAAATAGGTTCATTTCATTAGCATTCAATTAGAGATAGAGGTTAATTTGTTTAGCATGTTAGTTTGAATCTTTATTTCATGTTCTAATGCAAATATGTTAATAGATTAGCTTTGCTTAAGCTCTAAGCATGATGGTATATTGATCTAGTTAGCATTGTATTGAAGCTATTAGGTGTTATCTTTGATTTCTTTTTATTTTTAACTAATTCATATACACATTTGGCACGCCCGATGGGACTTACTCCATTGTCCTTTACACTTAATTTCAAGTTTTTGTAGTTATGTTTCAATTTTGGTTACTAACCCTCTTTTGCACATGTTGATCTAACTTGTTTTTATTAACTTGTTTTGTTGAGTTTGCATGTGTTGAGTCTTCCTTGTAGGTATAAAGGAGGTAAAGTGCTGTCAAAATTGGATCTTGATGGGAAAATTTCAAGATTTCTCCATGTTTTCATGTTTAGAGCTTCATTTTTCAACATTCTACATGCTAGTTTTGTCAATTTCTTGAAAATATTAAATTCTTGAGCATGTAGGTTAGTGTTTGATAGTGTTGAGTCTTCTATTTACATATTAATGTGGTGGGTTACTCTTAAAATTGAATCTTGGTGAGAAAATTTCAAGATTTCTCCATGTTTTCATTTTTAGAGCTTACTTTTTCAACATTCTACATGCTAGTTTGTCAATTTCTTGAAAAATTTTAATTCTTGAGCATGCAAGTTAGTTTTGGATAGTGTTGAGTCTTCTATACATATATTAATGTGATGGGTTATTGTCAAAATTGAATCTTGGTTGGAAAATTTTGGCCTTTTTGTAGATTAAGAGACATTTTTTTACATTTTTAGTACATGTTAGTGCATACCCGTGAGCATAAGAGCATATGCGTAACCCATATTTCGAAAGACATAACTTTTTCTCTCAAGCTCGAAATGACTCCTTTTTGCGTTGAAAAGTTATTGAAGTGAACTCTGCAATGAAAACATAAATTGGGGATTTATACTTAGATAAATTTCAGGGTTTTAATTTATTGTAAAACTAGTCATTTTCTAACATGTCTAATGTTTTGATGAATGTTGTATTTATATGCTTTACTTGATTTAGACCAAATCTTGTGTATTCTCTTCTCTTGCACCTTTTGGTGATCTTGATAATAAAAACAACTTTAATCTCTATCTTTTTAACATTTTTATTAACTTGGAAATTTGATTATTCATTTTGTTTAAGGGAATAAGTTTGATCATACAATCTAGGTCTAGAATTTTGAACCCAACACATGCTGAAAATGATTGATTATCACAAGGTCCCTTATACATACGACAATAAGGAATCAAATTTTCAGCGTTCACATCAAAAGACGCCCATCGTGACCAAACCTTGTTTGGTTCTTCACGCTAAAGAACCCATCCGTGTAACCCATTCCCCACCTGCATCTCATAGTCAGTGGTATGGTTTGGACACTTCTGATCCAAATTATTATTTGGGTTCCCCCCACTCTTCTTTTGATTATAATCCAAACATTTCCTCTTATTCTGAGGATTCCAATCTAAATATTTCCTCTGATTCTTTTGATGATTCAGATCCAAACTACTATTCGATTCATGTTAGGAAATAAGGGATAAAATATGTGGAATAATCCCTCACAGAATCACAACAATAGAAACTAATATGCAAAAATTATTACAGATCTCAAACAAAATTACGTAAATAAAATAACACAACACAAAGAGACAAAGATTTAACGTGGTTCACCCAATTTGGGCTACGTCCACCAAGAATCACTTGCTCAGATTTTATTACAAGCCACCGCTCTCTCAATACAATACCCAGATCCGTTTGGAGCTATGCTCAACAAACTCTACAGAATTCACAGTCGAATTCAAAGCACATCTACAATGTTCTTCATACATTCTATCATATGCATAAAATCATATAAATAGACAATCGCTAAGTAGTTTTTTACAAAATCGTGGGTATCAAAACCATGGGCAAAAACCCGTCCCATAAACCTATGAGTCAAAAAACTTGCCCATATGAGAAAAGCACGTTTCCCGATATTTCGGGACATTTTTGAGGCCGAAAAAAATTACACCTAAAAAATGAGGGATGCACCCCGAACCCCGGCGAGGATACATGAAAAGTGTACAATACTCTTAGTGTACAATCTTCAACACTTTCACACATGAAAATAGGCTCCACAACCTAACAATCTCCCACTTAGAGACTAGTTTTCCTCTGAGCAAGCTTCTCAACCCTTCACTAGTTTCTGTGAAGACCAACCAAAGCTGAACACAACTTCAGTTTTTCCTTGTGACCACCTTGGTCATCATGTCTGCAGGATTTTGACTGGTATGAATCTTCTCAAATTCAACTTCTCTTCCTCCAAAGCTATCCTAATGAAATGGTACCTTAACTGTATATGCTTTGTCCTAGAGTGGAAAGCAGAGTTCTTAGCTAGGTGTATAGCACTCTGACTATCACTATGTAGCTTACATTCCTCCTGCTTATGCCCTAACTCCTCAAGCAATTGTTGTAACCAAATCATCTCTTTGCTTGCCTCTGTGGCAGCAACATACTCAGCCTCCGTGGTTGAAAAATCCACCAGCTTCTGTAGTCGTGAAATCCAGCTCACTGTTGTCCCACCTACAGTGTAAATATAACTGTCGTGCTCCTCCTACTGCCTATATCTCCACCATGTCTCGAATCTACATAACCATGTAAAGTGGTGTCGATCCATCAGTAGCACAAAATTGTCCCCATGGTCCCTCTCAAATACCGAAGGATCCACTTTACCGCTACCAATGCTCTTTACCTGGATCACTCATAAATCTACTCACAACTCCCACTTTGCATGGGCAATATCGCTTGGTGCACACCATAGCATACATCAAACTCGCCAACCGCCGATGAGTAAGGTACCTTGGACATTTGGTTCCTCTCTGCCTGTCTTAGGACACTGCTCCTTTGATAACTTGAAATGGCTCACCAAAGGAGTCCCAATTCATCTAACAATTCATTCAATCTAGGGATGTGGTCTTTAATGAGAAATTCATGTATAACCAGCGGATTGCGGGAAAACAGGAAGAATCCAAGAAAGAATATGCAGCGGTAGAGGATCTTCCAGATGGGAAAGTGACACATAAATCAGCTTCAAGAACCCCCAATAGGAACCCCAAACTCCTATATTGAGGAGGTCTTCTAGGTAAGAAGAGAACCTCGAACGTTTTTCTCCTTTGATAATTTTCAAGTTATGAATTGTTAGATGAAAACAGGCTCCACAACCTAACAATTCATCTAATTCAACTCCTAAGTCATAGTCCTCCCTTTTTGCAGGATCATCTTCATCATACTTCATGATTCTTCATCCCCCTTTCTTCATGGGAACTCCTTTATCATTCATCCAATTCAAATCCTAAGTCGCGGTCCTCCCCTTCTTTTCGGACCTTCTTTATAAAACATCTAATGTTATTCTTCAATCGCAGTCCTCCCCTTCTTCATAGTACCTCTTTTATCACCACACCTCAACGGACCCTTCCTCATTTGAAGATTCATTTAACTCAAATTCCTTCTATTAAATTGTCTAAGTCAACTCCTACATCAAAACCTATGGAATTTTGGATATGAAATCCTCCTATTCTTCCTCCACGATGTCATATTATAGGGAAATCTATACCAACCAATTCTAAATCCACATCTTCTTCTACTCACTAGACATATAGACCTAAGTCTACTTTATCTCTTGAGTCATCTTCTTCTATCAACCATCATCAAACATATTCTAAGTCTTCCACACCACTTGGAACTTTTCTTCCAATCAAACTCTTGTGGTCGATCAACAACCCATACCAATTAATTTCTTTCAGATTGGAGTGATCATGGCATTTATAGGGACACATGAAGATATCCCTCTAACAAATTATGAGCAAGGATTCTTTTTAGAACTCGATGCGTTCATGTATTGTGGGGAAAAGGTTGACTCTTTTATCAAGAAACAAGGGAAGAGTCTAAGAGCATGCAACTTGATCCTCCTCTTATTCTTTCATCCTCACAATCTTCATTTTGTGATGAACTACCTAGGTCTAGTATTGAGCCATGGCCCATCTTTTCATCACCCAATTCTTCTTTACGTATCATAATTCCTCAATTGTAATCACACTTTGGGTCATCTCCAAGTAGCCCATCACCTTCTTCTATATATGGGTCACCTCCAAGTAGCCCTTCATCATCTACTTGTGGGTCTCCTTTGGGTAGCACAATACCTTCTATTCTAAGGCCATGTCTAACTATCCCCGGTCTTCTATATATGGGACACATTTTGGTAGCCCCTCATCTTCTATTCTTGACCGCCTCCTAGTAGCCCTTCTTTCCTCTATACTGGGCCACATCCAAGTATCCTTCCATCTTCTATCTCGTGTCTCACCTCCTAAGAGCCCATCTTATTCAATTCTTGACCATATCCTTTTTGTCCATCACATTATTCTTCTACCAATGATTGTGGAAATCTCGCCGTCATTTCTCCCATCAATTCTAAACATCCACATTCTTCTCCCACTTCTTGGGATCAGACAAGTCATGCATTAGCTTATAATAAACCCAGCATAAGTTACTTATCAAGCTAAGATCAAAACTCCGAAGAGCTCTAAAGCTCCCAACAACTCAAACGTGATTCCAAAATACACACCAATGTACCCATCAAGTATGGCACAAAGTGTAGAAACCTATGGATATGGAACTCAAGCTCGCACTTACGAAACCAATGTTTAAAAAAACACAATCATTTGTTGAGTGTGAGCTCACCGCGATCATCGAGATAGGGAATAATATTGCACTTGATAATCAAACATGCTTAGTCTCTCTTATCAAAGAAATCGTGATCATCGTTATTAGATCCTATCACGTAAAGTTACATGTTTCATTCCGATAACCATAAAAAATCATAAAATAGTTCAAAAATATTAAAAAGAAAAAGAAAACATTAAAACGTTACAAAAACAAAATCAAAGGTACAAAGATCAAACATTACAATCAGGTATTGCATACAGATGGATGTTCTTTCTTCCCTTTCTTTCATATTCCTCTACAAGTCATCCACCATTTTCATCCCTTCGATGTTATTGTGATTAGCCTATTCACACGCATTTTACGACATTTATCTCTATGGTATTTGTTTAACCCTGGTATTTTATCACCTTAGTAAATTAGAGAACGACTAACCTCTTAGAGATCTTATCACAATTCACATTTAATAAACTTGTGAAGAAATTTTGGATATATTTTTTGACACTAGTCAATGTCATCATCGCAATCACTTTCATATCCTTCCATCAAGCCATCAGTGGTTCTTAACCCTTGTAAAACAAGAGAGCTGAAATAAGTTTTTCAGAAAGCAAAAGAATCAAAATCAATCAATCAAAAAGCAAAATCTAAAAGCAAAAGTAAATTGATATATAACTCTCTCTTTGTGTATTTCCAATAATATCTACCAGGGCCATGGATGCTTGACTGGTAGTAGATAAATTTTGTGATTAGAATCAAATGTATCTTTTTTGAGGCTATGGACATCTAGCTTGCAGCGGAGCAATGTATGGCTCTCCTTCCACAATCCATTCATAAATCACATTTCAAACTAAATCATTCCTACACATTGGCTAGTGTCTTCACTTGTTGTCTATCAACTCTTTCCTTCAAGAGGTAATTCATTTCCACGTGCACACACTGGATCTCTATCAAAGCAAATAGGATTAGTATGTTACCAGGTTTTGTCTAGACCTTGTTCAAACTCTTTCTTTAGTGTATGTCTTGTCTCTTGATTTGTTCCTTAGGATAATCACTTTTTCATAGACCACCTTCTAAATCTTTTCATAAAATCCTTTGTTCTTCAAAAATCATTTAGAACATCCATGTGTATCGGATGTCCTCTTTGCCATGTTTACAGACACTTTTGTCCCCTTTCAATTAAACAATTTTCTACTTCCTTTCTCTCATTTGTTTATTGGCCACCTTACACCGGGGAATCCTTTCTCCTCATTATTGAACCTATTTTATATTGGTCATGATCCCCTTTCCGTGCATGAATATTTTGTCTTTGAATACTCCACCTAATCATTGGGGCATTTTCTCATCTCCATTTTCTTGCGCATACATGTGGCATTTTTCCTCTGTACATCCCATCTATCATCTGGGATCCACGCTTCTTTGTCTTCTTGTACATAGTTTTAGAAAACTTTCAAAATAAAAAACATTCAAATATGTTTCTAAAAATAAAAACAATAAAAATCATCCTACAAAACATCACTCTTTGGTTCTCACATGTTCTTTTGCGCAACTCGCGGATCATCTTGATCTACCTCCATCAACAAATTTAGTTTGCTTACTATGTTTGTACTCTAGGGCACAATGAATTGTTTGGTATTGTTTCATAGTGCACAATTACTTTTCATAGGACCCAAGTGTCCTTCGTTATTCCCCTTGCATGTATCCTTGCTTGGGGCACCATCTTTTAACCCTTGTCATTAATTCACACAAGTTGGAATCAAAGCTTGATAATAAAAACATTGCATTATGTTTCTTTGTTAGGTTAGCTTGTTTACTTTCTCGTATTGCATTGCATTTTGTATGTTGCATTGAGTTGGTATTTTCAGAAATGGACAATTATTCGTAGTATGACTTTTCATGTCATTCTACTTTTTTTGTATGCTTATATTTTTAATAAGGACCGATGACGTAGATCTTTGGCAATATGATGACACTAAAGTTGTTTCAATACACTGGATGAAAGCTTTCTCTTTTCTTTCCATCTTCATTCCTCTTCTACATCATTCTCCTATCAACATTATTCTTCTTATTCACCTGGGTGTCCTTCCCCTACCCATTCTTCTATCCATTTCTCTCACCTTTTTCGATCGTCGATCGCCTTCTTTCATCACCCCATCGACACTTGAGGGGGCATCTCTCACTTCTACTAATTTTTCTTCTACCCCTTCAAAATTTATCTGTCTACTATCTTTGAAGTGGTGTCACTTACACCACCCCAAAGAGGAGCAAATGTAGACACCTATAATTTAGCTTGAGCAATTTAAATACTTAAATTGTGCTAATTATACCCTTTCCATAAATTGACGACATATCATCATTCGCTTTTTTTTTTTGCTATCGTCGTTAATTAATTACATTACGTTAGTTAATTAACTCTTCTATCCAACAACGACGCCAATTAACAACCTTCCGCTAATCAGCGCCCCTTTCTTTCTAGATTAATTAATTATTTCTAATTAATTAATACCCCTTTTATCTAGATTAATTAATTAATTCTATGTTCTATTTAATCAATAAATCGTCACTTATTTGATTAAAATCCTCTCATAACATAAATCATACTAACAATTCCTCTAAAAAGCTTCTATAAGCTTGCACACCTATTAATTAATCACTTTAGTTAATTAGTAAACCCCTCAACCCCATGAGTCACTAGAGGACAAACTAAACTCTCCTAAAGTAGACTCAACCACTTCTAAACTCAACATGCAATAGGCTGCAAAGCTTCTTCAAACCATTGGGTTATAAAAGGAACCCTCCTCTAAGCTTTATACTTACACCTAAATGAGCATAGAACCTATACTATAGCCATTTTATCATCTTAGAGAATTCTTCCATTAGAGGAGCTAGCTATCTTCATTTCTTGCATTCATCCATCCAAGTTTTTAAGTCATATGGAGATATTTCAAATGGTCTTGTAGCCATGGATTGACAAGACTCCATTCTTGAAAACCTTGGGATTCAAGCATACAATCAACCCTTTTGATTGCTAAGGATCTAAATAGGTTCATTTCATTAGCATTCAATTAGAGATAGAGGTTAATTTGTTTAGCATGTTAGTTTGAATCTTCATTTCATGTTCTAATGCAAATATGTTAATAGATTAGTTTTGCTTAAGCTCTAAGCATGATGGTATATTGATCTAGTTAGCATTGTATTGAAGCTATTAGGTGTTAGCTTTGATTTCCTTTACATTTTTAACTAATGCCTATAAACAGTTTTTACTAAAGAATATATGTGATATGATGGTTCACATGATGGACTAATATTTATATTAGCATTTGTATAAGGAAAATAAAAAGGTGGCACAATGGTTGATAGTGGCTCATGTATCAATGTATGTAACATGTTTTTAAATCAATGGACTCGAATATTAGAGGAAAAAATTAATGTGTAACCACCAAATTTACTATGGGATATGGTGAGATCACTAGGAAGCCACTTGGTTGTTTATGCTTACCTGTCATAATGGCTCTTAAGGATGTCTTAATATGGTTTCATGTGGTTCTAAATAATGTATTCTATGATGTTTTTATTATAAGACCTTGGATGAGTCAAATTGTGATAAATTCCATCCAATTTACACTTATCTTCAAAGTTTTTGCATGAAGATCAAGTTATTATAAGAAATAGACATGTTCCTTTTCCTTCACAAAAATTTCAAGATGAGACTCTACTTAAATACATACTAAATAAAATATTATTTTTATACCTCAAACAAGTTATAAATATCTTCAAAAAGTTAATATCACACTTATGCAATGGCATGATTACAATAACCTCTTATTGTAAAATTATAAATAATATTTAAAATGACTCTTATTTCAAGATAATGGCCGAATACAAGATCATGGCATTATGTAAAGATGTGCAATATAAAACAATGATGATACGATGATGATTATGATGGTGATTTATATTTTCTAGACTCATGGAAACCTAGGCATCCTAATCTTACTTAAAATAATACATGTGCTTCACATTATATGGAATATGATGATTATTTCCTTGAGTATGATTATATTATTAGTTAGTTTATTTAGTTATCTAAGATTAATTTGTAATGGATTTATATAGCTTCCTCTTATTTTATTTCCTTTTCCTATATATAGTTTCCTTGTGTTTGATTATTTCTTATTATACGTAGTCTCATTTTTTTCATCCTATCTTTTGATTCACTTCCCCATCCTTATTTTATGATATTTTTCTTCGCATGCTCTTGTATTTAACATATTATTTTGGTGAAACTATATCTTCTCTCTAGCTTCTCCATACTTGGTTACAAAGGTAGCATCGCTTTGCTTTGGGCCTAATATGAATTCATTATTCTATATGATATTTGTGATTAGTGTTTATTTTATCTAATGTTATTTCTATCTTGTTGACATCACTAAGATGTTTGATTCTTTCTTTTACATACATGATTTTTATACTATTTTTAGCTTTATCATGTGCTAGGTATTATTGGTGTGTTATAATTTGTATCATGGTATGCATTTCTAGTGCTTCTCATATTTCCATTATTGATATCATCCACCTATTATAGGCATGAACCCTATATCCATTTCTTCATTGTGTAGACCCTACCTATAATAGGACATATCATTTTATGTGTTATATTACTCATACCATTCCCATATAATTCATGATATTATTATGCTTATATTGATTATATCTCTCTCATTAGGAGAAAATTATACCTATGATTACATTACTTATATCTTACTAATTTCCAGGGCATATTCTTTTGTTCATACATTAATTATAATTTACCCATATGGGGAAACTTGTATTTTGATTGCAATTATTACATTTTCCCACATGAAGTATATTGTCTTTTATATCTCATTACTTACACATTGCACATATTGGGCACGACACTTCTATGATCACGTTGCTTATATCTTTACCACAATGGGCATGTTGCACTTTTTCTCATATATTTTTACCACCATACCACATGGTGCATGTCGTTCATATGTTTACATTACTTATATATTTCCCTTGAGGTATGACACTCATATTTTTATATTTCTTGTATATTTCTCACAAGGGACATGCTACATTTGTGCTTACATAGTTTGCACCACAAGCTTGTGTGGAGAAACTTCATTATTAAATACATGATTTTACAAATATATTTCACTATGTTATACATTAGTGGTATTAATTCTTATCTTAAATATGATTCGTGTAATCGCTTTTTTTGAGATGTGTGATTCACAAGTTCATTCACCACACGTCAAAATGGGGGCTATATTCAACTATTTATATCCAAACTTTATGACACATGAGACTCCACTATTTTGTTCCCAAATATGAGGTAAATCACATGGTATTTTCTCTAATACATACCCAAAAAATGAAACTTTTTCCCACCAAAGGATATATTTAGACTGAAAAAAGTTTCCAATATTTGGATTTTATAGGGGCTTCCTCATGGCTTATAGAAAAAACAATTGTATTAGATCATAATTAAATCATAAAATTCAAGCGGGTCATAAAACCCTAATTTTAGGATTGGAATCTAGAAATGATGCACATTCAAATTATTAGATAAACATTCAAAATACAAATTTGAATATGCAATAAATGATTTAGAGATTGATCAATTAGGGCATGCTAAATATAGTTAAAAATAGAAGAGGATGATACATTTAAATTTTTAATGTTTTTGATATGGATGGAGTACAAATCAGATCTGAAATACCCTATAAATAAAGCTAGTGATCATCCAATCTTGCCCATAATAACTAGTTATTAAATTAATATTGTTATAAGTTAGATTAATGACAAAATATGCATTGAATAAATTCAAATAATGAATTCATTTATTTCTAGTTTTTATTGTTAAATTATTAAAAATAAAGTAATAGATAAACTCAATGCAAAAAGTATATTCACTTGAAAATTTAGCACACTATTGTTTATTCAATTAATCAATAAACAAGGTTAATATAGCCATTACAACAAGACTTGTCGTAATTTTCATGACAAGTAAAAGAATAATAATAGGAACTAAATAAGATTAAAAATAGACTCAAGATGACAAGTATAATCCAATATTAATTTGTGGCCAACATGCAAAAATCCTTTATAAGTTTAAGTGGCACATGCATAATCTAATTTGAACACTAGCTAAACTAGGCATCTCAACCTCTCCTAGTTATAGAAATACAAAAAAATAAGACTGAATTCATTCACCTATACATAGAAATGGTGCCCCAAATATTGGGGATGAATGGATAATGATTTGACCTCAATTAAGTACACATCCAGTGAATTGTACTCTAACTAGCACTTCTACTCTAAAATAGAAGATGTCTAAAAATAGAATTTTATACTTTAACTAAAAATATCCTTAAAAACACAACTAAAAATAACTCTAAAATTAGTTAATGAGGGTTCCCATATTGGCATCATACTCAACATTACCCCTTTGATGCAAAGAGAAAAAATGTCTATCATCTCCTTAAGTCTTCCATAAACTTGTTGAATAATCCCTTAGTGAAAATATCAGCAAGTTGATCTTCACTTATCACATACTCAATGAAAAATTTATCATCATTTACCAATTCTTTTGCCGAAATGATACTTGATTTCAATATATGTTTGGTTCTAGCATGGAAAACTATATTCTTGGAAAATTGTATTGCCCTATTGTTTATCACCAAAAAAAAAAAAATTGTAAGCTCAAGTTGATCCTTTTGAAATAAAATAAGAGTCTTCTCAACAACATAAAATTTGTGCAATAAGATGTAAGATATGCATATTCAGATTTATCATAGGATAAAACAATTGTATCTTGCTTCTTTGATGGAAATGAAGCCAATTCACTTCCCATCATGCTAAGCAATGACATGAAGTAGACTTCATATCATCAAGAGAACTTCCCAATTTGATTTTCTATATTTAATTAGACATAATGAACTAGGTCCAAAATGAATACCATCATTATAAGTACCTCTTACATATCTGAAAAACTCTTTTCACTACTTGTAAATGCTTCAATGATGGATTTCCCATAAATCTAGAAACTAATGAAACCCAATAAAGACCCAATAGAGTAATTGTTAATCTAAAATTTATTATTATAGACTGTGTTTGGTTCCAATGACATATTTATCAGCTAGAGGATGAATAATATTCCATGTAGCATTCCTCTTAATTTAATCCATCTCAATTTTCATAACATCAACCACTATTTCTTTCGACTAGATTTTGCATAACTTCTAGGTTCACTAGACATATATAATAATGAAAACATAGTATTTTCATATTAAGCATCATAAAAAAAAATTCTTGAGATTGAAGTATTGTGATTCTCCTATAACAATGCTGATCCAAAATTTGATTTTATGGATGTGGATTCAACAAACATTTGTGTTTGTTTAGTGTTGATGTAGATGGATGACTAGTCTCTTGGGAAGAGCTAGTATTGTTTCTTATTGAACTAGAAACATGTGTAGGACTTTGTAAGCCCTCAAAATATTCTTCAAGAGGTCACCCTCTTCTCTCATGATGATTTTAGAAATCTTATCATGATCAGAATATGTCTCATTTTAAAAAACTTACAATGCCTAGAAATAATTGTGATACTAATAGGATTATAAAACTTTTAATCTAGTTCGAGATTTTTATTTTCATCAAAGTTCATCAAAAGCACATTTTCACATCAATTATTTTTTCTTCTCAACTACTTTTATCCATCATATTAAAATATATAATTAGTTCATATTCTTTCTTTCACATTCTTAATTCAAATCAGATGTAAGTTAAAGCTTCCAAAACTTCTAAGTTGCATTTTTACCTCCTATTATACCTGAAAAAAATCATGGGCCAATTCAAAAGGAACTGACATGGAATCTCATTTACTTTATTAAGCAACAAAATACATAAGTATATAATGTTGCAATCACACTTCCAATAATAATAACGAGATTGAATCCATATATAACCCCAAATCATCATTATTCACCAACACAATAATGGTTGTGAAATTGAGATCTCGAAGAGATAGAGATTATTTAGGGATTATAGACCCTTATTGGAAGAGATTTTGATGTAAGAAGGTATATTTCATCATTTTAATCAATCGGTTCATATTTTGGCAAACCTAGAGACGTGGCCCATGTTGACGAACTTTGTTATTAATTTTTAGTGTAGTGTCCTCTATTTTTATTCATTTACTTATATTTTTAATCAATATTAATCTAAGTTTCAATATTTAAGCCAATTTTTATGTATCTATAGGAAATTATAGAAAGTTGAGAAAAACAAGCTTAGTATTTGAAGCTAGTGAATTAGCAAGCACTTGCATAAACTAAGCACTTTGGATCAAGTTTGGAATCAGATTTTAGTTTTAAATACTAATTTTTAATAATAAGTTCAATTTTACGAAAAACTGATAAAATTATTAAAATATACAAGAAATGGAGAAAATGATGAATTTGGTTTAAAACACTTATTTTTGGATCAAGTTTGGTATCAAAGTTAGTTTTCAAAGAGTTGATAACACCTTTTTTGCTTTATATTCTTCCATTTGTTCAATTTGTATCTTAGAAGTGTAGGTTTTTGGTTACAAAAATACAACCATAGGAAAATATCTAAAGAGAGAATGACTTCAACAACTTGAAAGTATAAACTGACATATTCAAGAGGAAAAATCTAAATTAAGAAAAAGGTGGTTTCTCTTAGAGGATGAGAAGTAAGATCTACAAGATCAATCTATGTTCCATATGGGAAAAACATCAAGAAAGAATGCAAGACATCTACAAAGAGAGATGAACAATGTCCTAATGTTATATTTGTTTCAGTGTTGCACAAACTCATAACTATAAATCTAAACACAACAAAAACATACAAGTAACTCTCACGTTAGATATTCAATGATGAAATGCAAATAAATAGGCATACATCTCCTGAAAACTAGGAGGCCTATTATAGTTCCTATAACCACTCATCTAATGTGGATGAGTTATTGTAACACACTCCACCATACTAGGTTGTTATAACTAACCTCACTAAAAATTATATTATTGTAGATAATATAATTGTTTATTAATTAAAACTCATTAAACTAACTCATACAAATATAAGACTCACTAATGTGAGAACTAACCAAGATATTCCTAACATTCCCTCCTTAGTGCGAACATGGGAGAAAAAACTATACTTCTTCTACAACTTGTCACCGTTGTGTGCTCATGAGCTTGGCACACTAATTCTTTTGCAAAGGCTGACTAACAACCTTAATATGAACCCATGTTCATCCTAGATGAACCCCTGCATCAAATATGGACCCTTGTCTAAGGTATGAACCCATGTTCACCCTCTTCATGTATCATGATTTTGTTTTTACCTTGTTATTTCATCTTTCCACTATTTCACATTAGGAAAGTACATAGGAATAGACTTTAGCAAACTGGAAATGGAAAATTGGTAATATGGAAATGGAACATTGTTATTATTTTCCCCTAACAATGTGAAATTTCCACTTATTCATCAAATCACAACTTTGAATAGAAACACATTACACATGGGTGAAACAAACCGCACTGCTCGAAATCAAATATTGAATCAAAAACATGCCACAACCTCATTGTATGCAGCCCCTCGCTTGTGGCTAGCGAGAGGTTGTTGTTTGACCTCTAGCCTCATATGCCTCCATCCTCCAATTAAAGTGTTGCTTATTCAATGGATTTGCATATGATGCTCATATTGATTGCAAATCAGACATCAAGTTACACCAAAAATGTGTCCGTGAGGCAATTTTTTTTCAAAATTTTCGACATCGACTCATAATGACATGAAACAAAAATAACTCTATTGATCACCAACTTTAATGACATAAAATATACACTTTGACAATTTTGACAAATATTGATTATTTGAAAATAAAAGACTATTTGGATTAATGACAATACTTCACAATAATAATAATATTTTACAAGACATGACAATACCATTTTATTAACAACCATGAAAATACTTATTTTGAAATATGTGAAGTCCACAAACATAGTCCTTTGAGTGGGTGTATTCATTTGAATAGGTCATGGTGATTGCACTTAGGGTACGAACTCAGGAGCTTGCGCATAAAGCTAATTGACCGACGAGTTCTTTTCAAGAGAAAACGATGACGACGATGCCTCTGCTTTGGGTTAGGATTTAAATTTTTGCAACTTTTCAAAGATGGCATCGTTTTCCTCATTTAGGGTTTTATCTCGAAAATTTCTCCATAGATTTCCTCAGGGGCAATGATTCCAACATGATAATTAAATATTTCTGAAATAAGAAATAAATCATTTTTCGCATGTACCTGCTAGAGAATATTTTTCCTAAATTCATCGATTAGGGGTTTTGGAGCAGAAATAGAGGTAACCATGGGCTCTATGTCTTACTACTACTCAACTAATCGTGGCGGCGTAAGCTTGATAGCAAGAATCGCATTGCGGCGACGTGAAGTCTATAAACACAGTCCTCTGAGTGGGTGTATTCATTTGAATAGGTCTTGGTGATTGCACTTTGGGAATGAACTCGAGCTTCCCCTCCAACCCCATGCTTAGAAAACTAATATCTACATAGGTTGTGCTCATGTTTTATTAACTAAAATAAATTGAAACTAATATGCTAATTAAACAATGAACCATCAAGATAAGAGCTTAAAGGAAATGCTTCTTCAATGCATAAATGAAACTACATGCTAAGCTATTTCCTACTCTCTATGATTGCTAACTTAAACTATGAACCTATGAAGAACATAAGAAATCAAAGTGGATTATTTCTTGATCTCAAGGATTGAGAATGGAATCTCACCAAGAATGGCTACAAGGCCATTTTGGATCTTCCCATATTACTCAATTTTGAGTGAAAGGATGCAAGATGGAGAAGCTATTTCCAACAATGGAGAATGGCTCAAGATCAAAATGCTTATAGTATTTCACTATTCAAAGCATGGTGTAAGAAGAAAGGTAAGAAGGAGGGTTCTTTATATAGCTTTCCTGAAGAGGCAAGGCTAGCAAATTGATGAATGTGGGATAAAGGTAAAACAAGATTAGGAATGGATAAGGTTGCTTTATAAAAGGTAATCTTGATTTAGAAGAGTTTAATTTGTCATTAGTAAGTCATGGGAGTTGGGGATGTTTTAATTAATCAAAGGTGATTAATTAATAGGTAGAGGTAAGCTTATAAGAAGCTAATTAGAGGAAAATCAATATGATTTGTGGGATGTAAGAGAGGAATTTGATCCAATAAATGGTAATTTATTGATTTAGAGTTGCGAGTGTAATTAATTAATAATAATTAATTAACCCAAGTAGAAGTGGATATTAATTAACGAAAGGTCATTAATTGACATATTTAATGATAGGAAGGCTAATTAATTAATGAAAGGTCATTAATTAATGAATATGAAGAGGAATGTTAGCTAATTAGCGGAAAAGTGCTAATTATTATGGAAATGATGAGAAAGAGGATAATTAGTGCAATCTTAGCATTAAAGGTTGCGTAAGTGGATTTTAGGTGTCTACATTTGCCCCTCTTTGGGGTGGCGTAAGTGACACCACTTCAAAGATAGTAGACAAGTACAAAAAATTTTTTTTTGAAGAAATAGAAGAAAAATTAATAGAATGAAGGATGCCCCCTCGAGTGTCGATGGGGTGATGAAAGAGGGTGATTGATGATCGAAAAGATGAAAGAACAAATAATAAGAAGTAGAAGAATTGATCCCTATTTGCCCCAAGTTACTTTTGAAGAAAAGTGTTGATAGAAGGAGAGTGATATGGAAGAAAAATGAAGATGAAAAGAGATGGATATAGCTATCATCTTGCCGATGTAAAAACCAACTTTATTTCATCATTTTGCTTATGATCGATGTCATCGGTCCTTATTAAAAAGAATGAACAAAAGTGTAGTATGACATGAAAATCCATATATGAACAAATGTCCATAGCTAAAAACACCAACTCCATGCAACATACAAAATGCAATGCAATACGAGAAAGTAAAATATGCCTAACTCCTTGCAACATACATAATGCAATGCAATACGAGAAAGTAAACAAGATAACTTGACAGAAACATAATGCACAATGTTTTTTTTATCAAGCTTTGATTTTGACCTGTGTGAATTAACAAGGGTTAAAAGATGGTGCCCCAAGCAAGGATACATGCAAGGGGAATAACGGAGGACACTTGGGTCCTATGAAAAGTAGTGCACTATGAAACAATACCAAAAAACTCATTGTGCCCCAGAGTATAGACATAGTAAGAAAATCAACTTTGTTAATGGAGGTAGATCAAGATGATCCGTGAGTCACACACAAGAACAAGCGAGAACCAAAGAGAGATTTTTGTAGAATGATTTTTATTGTTTTTAATTTTTAGAAACATATTTGAATGTTTTTTTTTTTGAAAGTTTTCTAAAACTATGTACAAGAAGACAAAGAAGCGTGGATTCCCCCAGCGATAGATGGGATGTACAAGGGAAAATGCCACACATATGTGAAAAGTGAAGATGTGAAAATGCCCCAATGATTAGGTGGGAGTATGTAAAGGAAAACTCTTCACACGTGTTGAAGGGGGATCAAGGCCAATATAAAATAGGTTCAATCATGAATGAGCAAGGATGCCCCCAACGTAAGCTGGCCAAGAAACACATGAGAGAAAGGAAGTGGGTGATTGATTTATTAAAAGGGGACAAAGGTGTCCTGCAAACATGGAAAAAAGGACATTCTATACACATGGATGTTCTAAATGATTTTCAAGAAAAAGGATGCTATGAAAATATTTAGAAGGTGGTTGATGAAAAAGTGATTAGCCCAAGGCACAAATCATGAGACAAGACATGCGCTAAAGCAAGAGTTTGAACAAGGTCCAAAAAGTAACACTTGGTAACATACTAATCCTGTTTACTCATCGAGATCCCATGTGTGCACATGGAAATGAATTACCTCTTGAAGGAAAGAGTTGATAGACAATAAGTGAAGACACTAGCCAATGTGTAGGAATGATTTAGTTTGAAAGGTGATGTGTGAATGGATTGTGGAAGGAGAGTCATACATTTCTCCACTTACTACCAATCAGGCATCCATAGCCCCCGATGAGATGCATTTGATTCTAATCACAACATTTCTCTACTTCCAGTCAGGCATCCATAGCCCCGATAGAGATTATTGGAAATACCCCAAGAGAGAGTTATATATCAATTTGCTTTTCTTTTAGCTTTTTGCTTTTTGATTGATTGATTTTGATTCTTTTGCTTTCTGAAAACTTATTTCAGCTCTCTTGTTTGACAAGGGGTTAAGAACCACTGATGGCTTGATGGAAGGATGTGGAAGTGATTGTGATGATGACATTGGCTAGTGTCAACAAATACACCCAAAAATTCTTCCCAACAAGTTTATTATATGTAGATAGTGATAGGATCTCTAAGAGGTCATTTGTTCTTTAATTTACCAAGGTTATGAAAGACCAATGTCAAATGGATACCATAGAGATAAATGTCACAAAATGCGTGCGAATAGGCTAACCACAATAAGATCGAAGGGATGAAAATGGTGGATGACTTGTAGATGAATATGAAAGAAAGGGAAGAAAGAACATCCATGTGTACGCAATACCTATTTACGTAATGTTTGATATTTGTACCTTTGATTTTGTTTTTGTAATGTTTTAATGTTTTCTCATTTTTTTTTATTTTTGAACTATTTTATGATTTTTTTTTGATTTTTTGAAAGTTGGGACCAACAATGTCAATCTGCATGATAGGATCCAACAATGATGTGTGTGACTTCCTTGATAAGGGAGACTAAGCGCGTTTGTTTATCAAGAGTGATATTATCCCCAATCTCGATGATCATGGTGAGTTCACACTCAACAAATGACTGTGATTTTTTTGAAACATGGGTTTCATATGTGGGAGTTTGAGTTCCCTATCCATAGGTTTTTACACTTTGCACCATACTTGATGGGTACATTGGTGTGCATTATGGAATCATGTTTGATTTTGAATTTTATAATCATTTGAGTTGTTGGGAGCTTTGGAGCTCTTCGGAGTTTTGATCTTAGCTTTATAAAGAACATGTCTAGATTTCTTATAAGCTAATGCTTGACTTGTCTGATCCCGAGAAGTGAGAGAAGAATGTGGATGTTTAGAATTGATGAGAGGAATGGTGGTGGGCTTGCCACAATCTTTGGTAGAAGAATAATGTGATGGATGAAAAGGATACGGTCCAAGGATTGAAGAAGATGGGCTACTGGGAGGTGAGCCATAGATAGAAGATGAAGGGCTACTAGGATGTGGCCCAAGAATAGAAGAAGAAGGGCTACTAGGATGTGACCCATAGATAGAATAAGAAGATACTAGGATGGGCCCAAGAATAGATGACCCATAGATGTAAGATGATGGGCTACTAGGATGTGGCCCAAGAATAGAAGATGATGGACTACCCGGGGGTGATCCATACATAGAAGACAAGGGGCTAGTGGGACATGCCCCAAGAATAGAAGATAGTGGACTACTCAAAAATGTCCCACAAATAGCAGAGGGAGGGCTACTAGAAGGTGACCCACACCTAGATGAAGATGAAGGGATACTTGGTGTTGACCCCATAAGAGATTTTGATTGAGGAATTATGATAGAAAAAGAGTGATTGGGTGATGAGAAGATAGGCCATGGATCAATGCAAGACCTAGGAGTTTCCTCATGTAATGAAGAATGTGAAGATGGAAGAATAAGAGGAGGATCAAGTTGCATGATTTGAGGCTCTTCCTCTATTTCTTGATAAAAGGAATCAACCTTTTCCTCACAATATGTGGCGCATCGAAGTCTAAAGAGAATCCTTGTTCGTAATCTTCTAAAGGAATATCTTCATGTGCCCCTATAAATGCCCTGATTGTTTCTTCATTCTGAAAGAGGTCAATCGGTATGAGTTGTTGATCGACCACCAGGGGTTGATTGGAAGAAAGAGGTTCAATTGGTGTGGAAGACTTAGAAGATGTTTGATGATGATTGATAGAAGAAGATGACGTGAGGGATGAAAGAAGATGTGGAGCTAGATGTCTCGGGAGTAGAAGAAGGTGGTGTGGACCTACCTATATGATGGTATATCATCTATAAACTAGTAGGATTAAGTCCAAAGTCTATAGATTGTGATGCATGGGTCGATTCAGATGTTTGACTAGAAGGACTTTGAGTCACACGAATCTTCAAAGAAGGAAGACTTAGTGGGGGTGATTGATGAAGAAGGTCCTATGAAGAAGGGGAGGACCATGATTCAAGAATCACATTGGATGAATAATAACAAGGGTCCTGCAAAGAAAGAGAGGACCACGATTCAAGAATTGTATTAGATGTTTGATTGGAGGGATTTGGAGTCACGCGTATCTTCAAAGGAAGAAGACATCATTGAGGTGACTGATAAAAGGGGTCCTGCGAAGAAAGGGAGGACCGCGACGTAGGAGTCATATTAAATGTATGATGAAGAGGTCCTGCAAAGATAGGGAGGACCATGACATAGGAGTCACATTAGATGACTTAGGAGTCAATTAGATGAATCATTGTTTATGAGTCCTAAAGTTTTAGATGATCGAATAGTATAATAGTAGTTTGGATCTGAATCATCAGAAGAGTCAGAGAAATATTTGGATTGGAATCCTCAGAAGAAGAGGAAATGTTTGGATTAGAATTAGAAGAAGAGTGGGGGAACTCGAATAATAATTTGGATCAGAAGTGTCCAAATCATACCACCAACTATGAGATGAAGGTGGGGAATGAGTTACCCGAATGGGTTCTCTAGCTGAAGAACCAATCGAGGTTTGGTCATGATGGGTGTATTTTGATGTGAACACCAAAACTTTGATTCCTTATTATCGTATGTATAAGGGACCTTATGATAATCAGTCATTGTTGGCACGTGTTGGGTTCAAAGGTCTAAACCTAGATTGTATGATCAAACTTTTTCAAAGTGAAGAAGGTTTCATGTTGATTTGGGCAACATAACAATAACCAACTAGACATTTCATAAATATGGGGATGCTTGTGTGATTTTCCAAAAGGGAAGCTAAGGAAAACATACATCGTGATGAATCAAGATTGATAATCCAACAAGGGATGAAGACATAAATGTCAAAGGATTGATCAAAATTTTAGCAACATAAAGGATACAAAGGAAGATTTCCAATGTTTGATTGGTGCAAAAGTTGTTTGATAGGAAATGTTTGCTAAAGGTTTGAAAGATATGTTCAAAAATGACCATGAACTTAGGAAAAAACAAGAAGATCAAGAGGATCAAAGACCCAAAGGATTGTCCTAGAAACAAGTTTATAAGATGGATAAACACAAGGAACAATCACACAAGTTCAAAACACAAAGCCAAATTAATGACCAAAGAATAATGAATGATAAAGAATCAATGGATCAAAGTGATTGTCCTAAATGGATAAGTCAATATGATGAATGAGACACAATCACACAAATTTTTTGTTTTAAACCAATCAATCATTAAATTACTTCTAAGTCTGTTTCCAAATGATAGTTGGTGTTGTATGATGATTAACAAAATGTCCCTACTTATGTCGAGTTCAAAGAAATGAACAAGGCATAAGTAATAACAAGAAGTTAATGCGATCTCTAAACAAAGTATACTAAAAGCAAGCCCAAATTCAATTAAGACCTATATTCCAAAAGGTGTCAGTTACGATTGTGAGTGACACAAAATTTCACCAAGATATGTTAACCAAACTTTGCGAGAAAGTAAGGTATTGATATCAAGATGATATTGATATAACACACACAAGTGGTAACACTCAACACTTTTCAAAATCGAGGTAATAATTGAAATCAAACTAAAGCTATAGTATACCTAGGAATTGTTAAAGTGTATATAGCGTAACCTTACAATATAGATATTTAGGTCAAGTTTACAAGAAACAAGATGTAAATACCAAAATTGTAGTGACACGATATAAACAAGATAACCATTCAAAGGAGAATCAAAGTGATGAACCAAGCCTAACTACGATGATGATCTTGACTTGGGTATCAAGATCAAAAAGGCTACCAATGATATAAAAATGTCTCCACACACTTTAGACGTTTAACAACCCATCTGCAAACATGGATGGGCGTAAATGAACAAAAAGTGGTGAAAACAATCAATTGATAACGCAAAGGTAGTCACTCTTCTTTTGATCAACAAAGTGTCAAAAGAAAGTGAAGGAAGTAGATCAATTGGGGTTGAAAAATGTTGGCCTCACTTCGGCAGAGTTTTACCTTGCCTTAGGGAAAGTGAAAAACTAAGAAAAAGTAACGCTTTACATGTTTCATGATGAACAATAGCTCTTAACTCAAAATTTTCTTTGATGTGGTCCAAGTGGGCTCCTGGTCAAAGATAGTTTCTTGGGTGGTTCACTCAACTAGGTGTCACCAAGACCATCTTAAGCGAGCTTGATTTACCCAAAAAGTTCACACTGACTAATTTGGGAGTATCTCGGCTTTACTTTACCCCCTTCAAGCACAATGGGCAATAAATGTGTCCATCGTGTACTCTCACTTGGGGTCACCATATGGATGACTTGTGACACTAAATCTCACAAATGGTAGTACTAGTCAAGTAGGTTGTGTGGAGCACTTCCCATTTCATCCACAAGGTTCCCTCTTGCGTGGACTACTTTGGGGTTCCTAGGACCACCCCCATTGTTGTAGCTTAAGGCTTATGCCAAAGGGGTTATGTCCTAGTTTTAAGCGGATGGGACGTACCCTTATCCAAACCTGCAAATACAATGTGTTGATTGTGGTGTGTTTTTTTATCTTTTTAAATTGGATGTGGTTTTCTTGAACACCTTTTGGCAACCTGCACAAAAATTGTATTAGTAGTTTAATTTTGTTTCAAACTCCTTTCTTTGACAAGCATTTTTAGGTCTTGCACTCAAGCGTTAGTAGTTCTCCAAGAAAATCACATTATTTAAAAGAGGATTAAGAGTTGCTTTTGATTCTCAAGATCATCCAAGGATGCAAGAGAAGAGCATACACAACAAATAATCCAACTAAAAAGTAAATAAAATCTTTGCAATCAATGAACCATACAAAAATCTTGATAAATGTTCATTCCCTTAAACCAAAAGTGAAAGATGAAGTTTCCAATTTACCAAATGTTATAAAATGAAGACTAAAGTTGCTTTTGATTCTCAAGATCACCCTAAGGTGCAAGAGAAGAGCATACACAAACTTTATCCCAACTATATAGAAATGGAAAACTTCAAATCAAAGGACCATTGAAAAATGCTTTGTAAAAGGTTCATTCCCTTAAGCAAAATGAATAATCAAATTTCCAAGTTTAATCCCAATGTTAAAAAGATAGAGATCAAAGTTGTTTTGATTCTCAAGATCACCAAAAGGTGCAAGAGAAGAGCATACACACACTTTGGTCTAAATCAAGTAAAGCATGGAAATACAACATTCATCAAAACATTAGACATGTTAGAAAATGACCAGTTTTAAAATAAAAGAAAAACCTACAATTTTATAAGTATAAATCCCAAATTTATGTTTTCATTGCATAGTTAACTTCAATACCTTTCCAATGCAAAAAAAAATGGAGTCATTTCAAGTTTGGGAGAAAAATTTATGGCCTTCGGAAGATGGGTTACGCATATGCTCTTATGCTCACGGGTATGCACTTGACATGCACTCAAAAAATGTCAAAAAAACATCCCTTAATCTACAAAATGGTCAAATTTTTCCAACCAAGATTCAATTTTGACAACAACCCATCACATTAATATATGAATAGAAGACTCAACGCTATCAAACATTAACATACATGCTCAAGAATTTAAGATTTTCAAGAAATTGACAAAACTAGCATGTAGAATGATGAAAAAGTAAGCTCTAAAAATGAAAACATGATGAAATCTTGAAATTTTCTCACCAAGATTTAATTTTGACAGCAACCCACCACATTAATATGTAAATATAAGACTCAACACTATCAAACACTAACCTACATGCTCAAGAATTTAAATTTTCAAGAAATTGACAAAACTAGCATGTAGAATGTTGAAAAAAGTAAGCTCTAAAAATGAAAACATGGAGAAATCTTGAAATTTTCCCATCAATTCCAATTTTGACAGCACTTCACCTCCTTTATACCTACAAGAAAGACTCAACACATGCAAACTCAACAAAACAAGTTAAGAAAAACAAGTTAGATCAACATGTGTAAAAGAGGGTTAGTAACCAAAAATGAAACTTAACTACAAAAACTTGAAATTAAGTGCAAAGGACAATGGAGTAAGTCCCACCATGAGGTGCCAAATGTGCTCATGTTTTATTAACTAAGCTATAAATTGAAACTAATATCTACATAGCTTCAAAATAAAATGTTAATTAAACAATGAACCATCAAGATAAGAGCTTAAAGGAAATGCTTCTTCAATGCATAAATGAAACTACATGCTAAGTTATTTCCTACTCTCTATGATTGCTAACTTAAACTATGAACCTATGAAGAACATAAGCAATCAAAGTGGATTATTGCTTGATCTCAAGGATTGAGAATGAAATCTCACCAAGAATGGCTACAAGGCCATTTTGGATCTTCCCATATTACTCAATTTTGAGTGAAAGGATGCAAGATGGAGAAGCTATTTCCAACAATGGAGAATGGCTCAAGATCAAAATGCTTATAGTATTTCACTATTCAAAGCATGGTGCAAGAAGAAAGGTAAGAAGGAGGGTTCTTTATATAGCTTTCCTGAAGAGGCAAGGCTAGCAAATTGATGAATGTGGGATAAAGGTAAAACAAGATTAGGAATGGATAAGGTTGCTTTATAAAAGGTAATCTTGATTTAGAAGAGTTTAATTTGTCATTAGTAAGTCATGGGAGTTGGGGATGTTTTAATTAATCAAAGGTGATTAATTAATAGGTAGAGTAAGCTTATAAAGAAGCTAATTAGAGGAAAATTAGTATGATTTGTGGGATGTAAGAGAGGAATTTGATCCAATAAATGGTAATTTATTGATTTAGAGTTGTGAGTGTAATTAATTAATAATAATTAATTAACCCAAGTAGAAGTGGATATTAATTAACGAAAGGTCATTAATTGACATATTTAATGATAGGAAGGCTAATTAATTAATGAAAGGTCATTAATTAATGAATAAGATGAAGAGGAATGTTAGCTAATTAGCGAAAAAAGTGCTAATTATTACGAAAATGATGAGAAAGAGGGATAATTAGTGCAATCTTAGCATTAAATAATTGATACACAGTGTTTTGTTGTTTGCTTGATTTCCTTTTCCACTCATCAATATTTTTCTTTTGGCGTTAACATCGTACACCTCACATGCGATTGCTAGTAATACTTTTGACTATCCAACTAGACTTGAAAACACTAATTTAAAACAACTTAAGATGAGACTCAAAATATTGAAAGAATCAACTTAATTTATAGAAATTGACACACTTTAGATTGTAAGCCTTATAACCAATAAGTCCCTCTCAACTTTTAATATAGAATATTTGGCCAATAGGCCTTACTAGAGACAACTTTCTTGTGTAACTGAAATTTCATTTTCATAGTCGTCCTCATTTTCGTTTAAAAATTATAATAAATTTTAATGGTTTTGTTATTAATAATAAATTCACAAAATAAGCCGATATGTAACTACCGCATGTGAATCAAATAAGTAAATGTTGCATGCGAGTTAAAATTATTGAGTGACCGTGATTCTTCGTCATAGTCGTTTTGTCTATATTGTTCTTGATCTATTCTATTTTTTCATATCCATTAATACATTTTTCTCAATGGCACAAAAAAACTAGGTGACACTTAATTTTTACGGGCTTAATTTTCACCGAAAGTTGAATAGCACGAATTGGTTAGATTAAAAGTTGGGTTGAGAATGGATAAACAGAGGGTTTCACGCAGAGAGGAAGATACAAATCTTATAGAGACATAAGTGAGATAAAATATTTAACACTAAAATGGTGGAGAACTCTAGCAATTCTAGTACAACATCCGATGAGGATTTCGCTAGATTAAATTAACAAAAGAAATGATTAAATTAACCCATGTGAGCAACTTGAGTTATGCAAATTTAATGTTTTTCTATACGAAGAATGAAGAAAAACATTTTAAGAAAGCAGATCCAGAAACAACATTTTGTAATTTGCATTTACACGATGATAGGGGCGGATGTGATGTTATGGAGGTGAAAGAATGCATCGATAGGAATTCTTGATGGTACAACAAGATGGATATTGTTCGAGAAATCAGGATACACTTTCTTATCACTTGCCACCAATGTGTTTTTTCTGTTGGTAACAATCCTCTTTGTTTGGGCAACGAGAAGCTCTGATAGGCGGTGAGTGTGAATATTTATATACCAAATCCTTTGAAGTAATAAATTCCAATGAAATGCAATGAAATGAGCATTGATTTGATGAGTGTGTCAGACCTCCTCCTCCTCTACCCGAATTGGAATTATCATAAGAAATGGTGAACGAAACAACGAGTTTGATATGATCCTAGGCCAACTTTCTTTTTAGAGTTGCAAATGATATTGCGCTTGGGAAAGATCCCAAACTCTTCTTTAAGGTTAATTAGTTTTAATACTCTTCTTTTCATATTAATTTGTGTTTACGGATTGGCTAAGCTACTCCTTATTATCTATCTCAGGTGGCTGTGTATTTGTGGCTCATCTCAACCATTGGAGGTTGGTTTGATTTCCTCTCACTAAACCCAACAACAAAAGAATCCAATAACTTATAGGGGCACAAAAGGGATTCAAATGGCCACCCAGATTCAGTTGGATTTGCTCATGTGAGAATAAAAATGTCTAGTCGTATGCATCCTGTTGAGCCCCTGTTAATTTGAAATAGATAAGGAAAGCGTGCATTGTTGGGGTTGTTTAAATAATACCAAGTTAGGGTTTCTTAAAAATAATCATTCATTCATGTGTGCATGCAAGTGAGTTTCCGATCCAATTATTTTATTTTGTTTGGGTTGCCTATTCTTTATTCTCTTGATTTGTCTTAATTGATTACCATGACACTAACCATTACCCTATTTGGATCAAGATTTCTATTTCTATATTCAATCAGTCATGGGATTGATGTCCAATTTCAATTTCTCTTCAAGTTGAACGGAATACAAGAGACTATTTCCCTTTCTTCACCCTTAGTCATTCAAAATTGAACTTAATTTCATGTTCAAACTATTTGTTTGCCTTGAATTTCTCATGCGTCAATTGCAATCAAGTGTATTGCTTGTAAATTATTTTCAGGAAGTTTTACTTGTTCAATAAATTTGTATTTTAACATAATTATTTCTATTAAACATTGCTCGAACTTAATTGAAGTTTTATTGTTAACGTTTGAAATATCAAGGAATTTAGGCCATAGTTTCCTCTCAGAGACATTTAAACTGCTTCAGATACAGATACATATCCAGATCAATCAATTTGTATATAGTAAAATGAAGAGATATTAGGGTTACATATTTATCTCCATGTGCAGGGTTGATTTAACCCATAATGGTACTGATTTTAGGATGGCTATTAGTGAGAGCCCTATTTAACGCAATTATTCATAACATTTTATTTATTGAACTATGAGAGTACATAACACTAATTAATATTTGTGTATTCACCTACCAAAAGCACTCATGGATGATGTTGTTATGAATAAAAAATTATTTTTCTACATGTAAATCCATTGTCATAAACAAATGAATGAATCCATAATAACTATTATTATTTGTTTACAATAAATTTGATTTCGAGATATTGATTTAATAAAATACATATATAGTACAATTATTAGCAATATAGTACTTCTAATAAATTCCTATCGGCCTCTCACAAGCACCTATGGATGCTTTTTCTAGTAAAATAAGAGCAACGATGTTCTAAGTACTATCATAGTAAAAATTGTAATGCATATGTTGGTAGTATGTTGGAAAAGGTGAACCGATTGGGATGGACACATGTTGTTCGTGTTTGATGAAATAATGTTAATGTGTTAGGAGTAAATCCATGTCTTCAATAAGCTATGGCATATTGTTCGATCATTTTGTTAAATGTTTTGCATAAATATATTAAACTTCGACATCAAGCAATATCACAAATCACAATTATTTGCAGAGATGACAAAACAACAAAACTCAAGTAATGAGTTGGCCTTAACAAATACAACAAATTGCTATATTGAACTAGGTAGGCGTAAATACCTACTAGTTTGTAAATTGTAATGGAAATGTCTCCTGGGGCGCACTTTGCACTTTGTGCTTCCCTAGCTCTAAAAGCATAATCTATATGTAACTATATGCACACACTAAATATACGGGAACTGGGCAAGGGAAATGGTGGTATTGTTTCTAACTTTTAGCTAGTATAGGCCTAAAAGTACGTAACAAGTGTCTTTTTTAAGTATAGCATTAGCATTAGCGAAGGATGGGTATGGACCATGGTGAACTATTTGTACATCTAGATTGTACCTAGTTACTTGTGTGCGTTAGAGAACACGTACGAATGCAGCAAGGAATAGGATAAGTAATGGATGATGGAATTATATGCCCACTCTCAGAAATTGCAAGGACACTCACAAGAGAAGACTCGATTCACGAGAGTGTGCAAATAAAAACACTGTCAGACATCATGTGTCACCTCTCTTCATTGCAATTTGCAGCGTCGCTAATAATAGCTACACTTCAAGCTATTTTAGTGTTGCCCCTAATTTAGAGGAGAGGATGGAGTCTGTTTATTCTTCTAATGGAAGCGTTGCCTTAAAGCCCTTGACATAACATGAAACAATGGAATTATACGGCTATGTTGGTCAGATCCAAGCTCTTCAACAAGAACAAATGTCCCACTTGACATGAAAACTTCCCACATTTTAAGCATGTTTTCTCCAATGTCGGGTTGGAACTTACAAAAAAATTGTATGGAATTTCAAACAAGTAACGTAAAGCTCGCATTATTCAGCACAGGGGGAGGAGAGAAGTGGTCACTCCTTCGTTGTGCGAGAATAAATAAATATTATACTCATTCCTTCGGTTAAATCCTACATGTTGCATGTGAATGGTTTGGGTGATCGCCATGCCCACGTTGCCCACACCAATAATGCTTATTTTTTATTACTTAGGGGAATAAGGTCTTGTGGCTTTGATTGCCTTAAACAGGGCATCCGCTATGTTAGCGTAAAATTTTGGGACATGATGTTTTAAATTAAAGAACGATGTAATATTTATAATAAATGGTATGACATGATATTTTTTCGAAATTCGTGAAGGTTGTAATAACATCTTAAATTCTAGACCAATCAGATTGAAGATAAATACATTTTATAATTATTTTGTTAAAAATTATGTAAATTTAGTAATATTTATTAATGTATAAGTTGTATTTATTTTAAATAAAATTAATAACAATGTTTGATTGGTTCAAAACTACACTAAATAATTTCTTGTTAACCAATGTTAAAACCTATAGTGTATGCCTCCAAAACACGAGGATCCACCTTCGCTCATTAGAGATTTTCTGCAAAGAAGTAGGAATGCAGGTAAACATTGGAAAAACCAAAATTGTGATTTTTCTATGAAGAAAGCAAACCAACAACCTAAATTTCAGTTTGAAGGTGAGCCTTTGGAGATAGTGTCAGAGTACAAATATCTAGGCCTTGATTTCCATAGCAAGCTCAAGTGGGACATATGCAGGATGAAATGAATACAAGGAGGATGGAGAGCTCTCTTTGCGCTCCAAAACAGGTGCAAAAACGTTGAATTATGGGATTGGAAGACCACTAAGACCCTATTTGGGTTGTTTGTCATTCCAGTGTTGTTATATGGCTGCGAGGTATGGGCTAGTGGAATGAAAAATTCAAATTGGAGACAACTAGAGAGAATCCAAAAAAGGATTATAACACACCATTTCAGAATCAAGGCTACAGTTCCCTATGAAATCATTATGGCTGAAACAGGTTCTTTCCCCCTGGAGGCAACTGCTATGACTAGACTCATAGGTTACCTGAAAAAAGTTGGAAACATGCAAGCAGACAGATGGCCTAAGGCGGCAATGGATGAAGAGTTACATAGACGAAAGAACACGTGGATGAAGCAGAACTACAAATGGATGAAAAAATGGGATATCAACCTCATTGAATGCCCGACTTAACAGAGACATCAAAAACTATGTAAATGAAAAGTTCAAATTGATGATGTGGCAGAAGAAAACAAGCAGGAAGCGTCAACATTACATTACTGAGTTTAACCCAACCTGTGACCATGGAGAAAAAGCTTATATAAGGGCCGAAATAAAATGGCGGGAGAAGATCCTCATGGCTCAGCTAAGGACTAGCTCTCACAATCTTAGGTGTGAAACAGGAGGTGGACAATACCCAAGGAGCAGTGGGAAGAGAGAACTTGTGTAATGTGCAATACAGGGGCAATTGAGATGGAAACACACTTCATTCTCCAATGTCCTAAGTTCACAGGTATTCGATCCAAATATGCAGAAATCCTAACTAGTGGGTCCATGGTGGAACTATTTGAGGAAACAGAATAAAGAGCTTGGGTGAAATGTTGTCACAGATCAGCCGACAAAGGAACAACCTTCTAAAAGAGGTCAAAAAGCCCACTTTGGTCTAAGGCAGTTTGGTACTATCTTGTGGTCCCATAGACTGTTGGTCTCATGGACGTAATTAAAATCTTTCAATTCAATTCAATTCAATAGCTAAAGATAATCTTAACATACTTTGTATTTGAAATATGAGTGTTGTGGAGATGAAGTTACACATTGTTTGTGTGTTGGCCAGACGAAGAGCTCAATCAAAATGGAAATGTGAATCCAACACATCCAAGATATCATGACTTACATGGTTTGTTTGAAGATAGGTAGCTGAAAGCATCTTTTTCCATCACGCTATGGAGGAACGAGGTGTTGGAATTGATTTAGAACTCAAGGAGCTCGAGAATAAATGTCGAGTAATTCTAGGCAAATCTCGAAGCTGCGAAATAGAAATATAGAATCACAACTTCTTACTTTGGGATTGTCTCACGGATCTTCATTGTACACAATCACCGACAATTACCAGACAATTACCGGATGAGACATGAATAGATGTGGTAGTGCTATCAAATTTCTAGCAAATTATAGCAATCTTTATCAAATATTTTCAACCCAATAAATTGGGGAAAATGTATATCCTATGGCGATTGTAGTTTATATATGTCAGTGACACCATTATGAGAAGTTTAATTTGACTTTCTTCTAAAAATGGGAGCAGGTCAAAGGTGTTAGTAGAAGAAATGCACACGATCTGCACGGTTTTCATATGTAAAACACCACGTCAATACAGGGCTGAATTAAAGGTTAGGAGTGCCTAGGCAATCATTTGAGTGGGCGCCCTCCTCAAAAATGTATTTAATATTTTTTTCCGTAAAGTAAATAAATAAAAATTGTCTATATTTTTGTATTTTTAAATTTACATCATGGTCATAATACAATAATAATAATAATATATTATTAAATTATCACGGAAGGATGAAAAATATTTTTGGATGGAGAAAAATAATCGTAGGAGATGTTCAGAATGAAAAAAATACAATATTTTATACAAGGCTTCTTGCAAGTCTGATTTAGCCATATCAGTAGGCGACAAAGAATTCTATCCTAAAATAAAGCACCATTTTTTGCAAAAGAAAATTTTTATGTAGCTCCCATGGTTTTGTGAAGAGTCGTATTTGGACTAGGCCTACGAATTCCTCCATAAAACAATAATAGAAAAATTCCCCAAAAAATTAAGAATATAAAATTAACTACTTTTTTCCTTTAATTATACTCACCTCTACTAAATACACTAGCAACATTATAAAAAATGCATTAACCTTTTTCTAGAACAAATTACACACCTACATAATCTGGAGCTACATCAGAGAATGGGTAACAATACCAAAAAAATCATATGTGCTTATAAATATATGATATTTTCTTTTACTTGCAAAAACATTACAAAATTTTTTATGTGTATGCGTAAAATTTATGTTACTATACAATAATATCTATAAATGGGTTGATCAATATTAATTTTTTAGATAAATTATTTTGAAGTTAAGTTCTAAAATTAACCGACAACAAATAAATTTTTAAATTCAGGCACCCCCTGACTGTTGGTGCCCTAGGCAACTGCCTAGTTTGCCTAAGGCTTAATCCCCTTTGTGTCAATACTAAGTTTGATGGTGGTTATGTCATCATAGGAATTAATCACATAAAATCATGATGAAGATCACTGAGACTATGAGCTCTAATATAATATTTCTCAATGCAAATATATTTTCAACGATCCACACACGAAGACACGGTAGAGTCAAACTGGTATTAGGTGCAATGCTTGAGAAATACAAACAAAGTCGTTACCCTACCAGAAAATCAAATAGATATGCATAACCCAAATATTTATAAATTCCAAAACAAATCCATCAAATGCATGAAGATCAAGCTACCATGAAATGGGGCAAATAAAAACAAATGTTGCCCCTATCTTATTATATTTCTCTATCTTAGACTAGACTCGCTCTGATACCAAATGTTTGGTTCAGATTGCACAAACTCATAACTATAAATTTGAACACAACAAAAACATACAATTAACTCTCACATCAATTATTCAATGACAAGATACAAATAAGATTATAGTTCCTACAACTACTCATATAATATGGATGAGTTGTTGTAACACACTCCACCATATATAGGTTGCTATAAACTACCTCACCAACAATCATATTATCATAGATAATATAATTGTTTATTAATTATAACTCAATAAACTAACCCATACAAATATAAGTCTCACTAATGTGAGCACTAACCAAGATATTCCTAACACCCAAAAGAGGAGGTAACACATTTTCCCCTCATCATACTTGCACAAAGGACAAACCTAAAAGGTATGGAAAGTACAAATAATCCAATGTTTACTTCAATTATGAGAAGAATGGCCCTGTAACACAAAAAAATGGTATAGATATCTACGTGGAATGAATAACCATTGTGTGGCCCCATGTTGGAAGAGAAAGTTTGTCCAAAGTAAGCATATGTCCTTTAAGAAGAAGGGGGCAAGTTGTAAAGATTATTGTCCAAGTCAACATGTGGAGAATGGCAATAAGGGCTCATTGTCCAAGAAAATGGGAAAGAATTATTTCTCTCATTGTAATATGAGTGGCCATTGGGTTGATAAGTGTTGGAATCTTCATCCACAACTTCATCCAAATACTAGCAAGAAGAAATTTGTGTAAACACCAACAGTTCAAAAGGCAGCCCATGAATAAGCCCACCTATCCAAAGAATATCCCATCAAGAGGGAACAACCCAAAGAGGAGCATCCATTAGAATGGGTCGGTAAGAAACTATTTAGTTTCATGGATAGTATATTTGCATAGCTAAGTTTTGTTTAGCATGTTTATAGCACCTCCAAATCACTTTTTGGGTTTCCATTGTTGAAGAAGCATGAAGGAAACTAACCCTATTTGTATGAGAAAGTGTGGAGGTAGATCACTCATTGAGGTGAAATATGGAGCAACCATCCAAGTTGAGAAGCACATTATGAGCAACCCGTTATAAGAGGTTGTATCATTTTTATTTTGCATTCTCATGTTCATGTTGACATTAGTGTTAGCATGTTTTTCTTACCACTTCTTGTAGCATTTGGAAAGATGGGTGAAGAGGCACTCCATTGAGAGAGAAATCTAAGAAAAGGTTCTCCAAATTATGACAACAGTTGAGAGACATGTTGATGGGCATCTTATAGCATGCACATGAGCCAAAGTGTTCTTCCAAGAGGAAGACAAAGTGACAAGAAATCAACATGAGAAGTGCTTCCATGGTGAGTAGCACTCAATAAAGAAAACTTTTATTTTAGGGATGTAAGAGGGGTTTGAGTAGGCTTAGAAACATTTCCCTTAATGAACTTTATGATCTTATCAAATTGTTCGGGATGGGTTTGAAAATATTCAACCTCAGATATTTGAATTTTAAATTTCTTCACATGGTCAATTATATCAAAATGAGCCTCAGATAAGGAGGATGAAGGAGGGGATGTAGTAACAAGAGGCTTACTATTTTTTGGAATGGGATTGGTACTATATTTATTCTTATCATTACATTTGAATGCAAAAATGGGGTGGAACTTAGAAAAGGATAAGTAGACTTACTCGTATTTAGGAGGTGTAAGGTCGGGTGCAATTACTTCGCATCTTCCTTATAGACAGCGTAAAAGGAGGCAATGTCGATCCTCTATCAATTATTATATTTTTTTGTAGATTCACCACTTGAGGATCCTTGAATTTATCCTTCATGTTATTGTAAGACTTCTTCTTCTCTTGGGACTTGAACGGGTGAACACCTCGGAAGATTGACTATTTATATTGGCAATAGTATCATCAAATTCATCCTCATCATAAGAGGCATATTCACAAAAACAAATGTTTCCAACAGAAACAAATTCTTTAATAGCCAATACTCCTTCATTGTTTTCATCCAATTCAGCTTCATCAATTTCCTCTTTTAGCCTTGCATCACATGTGGCATTAACAAGAGGTGTTTCGAGATCCAATCTTCTAACTCCTTCTACTATTTCTAGACACAAAATATATACACTTGGGTACATTTCTAGGTCCTAAAGCATAATAATGTATACATGATTCCTAAGCAAGAAAACTAGTGGTTGACAACTATTTTTGGCTCTTTGATTTCTTTATCCATTGCACTTTATTGGCTTTATACATCTTACAGCTCTGTTGGCACTTGACCAATTTATCTTTTGATGACCTTGGATACTAGCATCTAATTAGGACAGAAGCACCCAGGCACTCCTATCCCTTCTAGGTGCTCCTGCCCCTTTTTATCTTCTTCTTACTCTTTTGGGTCCTTTTCACCTTTTTGTCACCTTTCAAAACTTTAGGTCACCCTTTCAGTTGTCAATTATGAAATTCAAATAAGGAAATCATTTATATACTTAGTTATTTCTCTCAAATAAGAGGTTAAGCACCATAATCATTATCTATTACTACCTAAGCTTTCACAAAAGCACAAGAGCATTATAAGGCATACCTCTAGCACATCCATACAAGGGACAAAGGTGCATCAATTTGCGTACACAACATATGAGGGGAGTTCATTCTATTTCAACACACACATCTTGCATACTCAATACAATCTACATCTAGCCCACTATCATTATGCAAATTACACAAGGGAAAATTAGGTCATCATTTCACACATAGGCACAGAGAACTACATGGAGTATGAGATGTAGTGTAACACTCAATCAGTAAGTTCACTCATTGGGTGACCGTCGGGGTCATCCGATTCCACATTCTATAACTTTTTTATTAGATTAGATGTGGGCATGTACAGTAGTCATCTATTTTACAAGTTACAAGTATGACTGGTGACATTACAACAAAACCAGAGTGACAAAGAGAGATCAGCAGTGAAGCTCCTCTGGCCCATAAAAGACCAAAACCTGAGCATCTGAATGGATACATGTGCCCAATTCAGTCACTAGCACCTAGGGCACACTTGTCCCCCTGTGGGCACTTCTATCCCTGATATTTCTAGATTTTTGAACCCTCATCGAGTCTTGATGACAATGTTTCTAGTTTGTTCCAGTAAATACTCAGTCCAGGTCACTCCCAGGTGGCACATAATCAAATAAGTCATCTTCACCCTTCATTTGCTTAGGGTTTTACATTGTTGAATGCTTATTACTTGTGCATACTATACATAATTATCATAATATCATTTGTTATAGTAGTTACTCTAAAATTAAGATTTAATTCAATTTATATTAAATCATTTGGTGAACCCCAACTCTTGATCAAACACTCATATCCTTATTTTACATGCTCTACCGGTTGTGTTCTTCTCCAAACCCAAACCCTAGTTACATCATGGCCTCTAAAGTTCCTCATGATACGACACCTTCACAAGTAAGTGCCACTCCCAATCATATCTTAGACCCACATATTAGTCCGGATAACACATCCTATCAAGCTATCTTAGAGTCAATTCAAGCTTTACACAATGATTTTCAAGATAAATTTCAAGATATGGAACCACGATTGCATCCCTCAAAGCTGACATACAACATCTCAAGGATGTTTCTCATTCCCATGCTAGTTCTTCTATACATCATCTTGATCCTATGTCTACTACATGTGCATATATCAAGGAAGCAAAGGCATTACCATAGCAAGAACCTCTTTAGTTCGATTGGAATGCTACAAAACATGATATATTATTTGAGCTACTTAATAATCACTTAATTACTTTCTTACCTAATCATTACCACCCTCCTCATCGGGTTATTTGATACAAAGTTAGACCATATTGTAATTACCATGGGATTAATGGACATTGTGACGACAATTTTTATGCTTTAGAATAAAAAAATCCTACATCTGGAGTGTAAGGGTTTCATTTCATTTGCTACACATCATTCTTCTCCATGCTCATCTCTAGTTACCAAATCCCAATGGGTTCCTAAATCTGATCCCTCTATGTCTAGTGAGCATCACACCATACTAATGTTCCTTCTCTAGTAATTCAAGAGCCACCTATCCAACCAAGTATCATACCACCTTTAGAAGTACCTACCCCATTACCTCCTCCTATTGTGTCATCTACAATGTTACCAATCACAAATATGTAACCACCATTAAAGGAAGAGCAACCAATTCCCCGCCACAAGCTAGATCACTCACCAACCTCCTAAGTTTAAACTTATAATTCCTTTCAATCCAGATAATGACTATGTCAATGACTAGGACTCGGACAAAGCTTATGATGTTGATGAACCATTTGATATGTCATATGAGCATTTACGCACATTAGATTTCAATCCTAGCAATGTGGTTGACTTCGATTCTAATATTGGTCATACCCTTGATTCTACCTACTATTGTGATGACCATAAATTTTATCATTACACATTTCCACATCCGCCACCATGGCATGGTCTCTCTCGTATCTTTGGATAAACTTCCGTCACTTGCACACTTTAGGGCATCATACTTTCTTCCCCCCATCACCATTTGATTTCTCTATCATCTACTCTTGGCTTCTTTGTTACACTTCATGCTTCGTGCTTCATACCTATTTTTCCGCATTGTCACATCTCTCATACACATAGAACACACTTATTACCCAATGACACACTATTGTTCTATCATTCATGCTTGACTATTGAGGGTGTAATTCCTCCATGAACCTCACTTATCGCATCCTTGCTACTCACGATTTGTGCTTCATGCTTATCTTTCCAAGCATAACCACATCTCTCCCGTAAACATACTTTACCTTCATTATCTGATGACACACTCTTGTTATATGGTTCATGCTTGACTGTTGAGGGTGTAATTCCTCCATGAACCTCACTTATCGCATCCTGGCTACTCACGTTCTGTGCTTCATGTCTATCTTTTTGAGCATCACCACATCTCTAGTAAACATACTTTACCTTCATTACCCGATGACACACTCTTGCTCTACAGTTCATACTTGACTGTTGAGGGGGCATTCCTAAATTTACCAAATCTCACACACATCTACTCAAAGGTAACAGTGTGGCTCCTCTCATCACATTATCACATGCACACCGCATTTGCACATCTTGGTTATATTCACTCTTGTTAGCTTATACTACTTACATGTACACTTTGTTTCCTATGCTAGTTAGATACTTAGTATGTCATTATCTCTTTTTCTATACATACATGTGTGTTCACTTGGTATCTTGAGGTGAATGAAAGACCTTTAATCTATTCTTACACGATGTGATTCTAGACACTAATCTTTTCCAGGTCCCACGACGCTCCTAGGGGCATCTATCTTTACTACTCTCATACTCCACACTCACAGGTCCTATTGTTACAATATTTACTACTTCTTGTCACTTACTTTTTCATTATATGCATTCTTTGACATACTACTTATCTTTCTAACATGCTAACGGTGCCTCATGTATAGCCTTTTCCTTGCGAATTACATACAACCATGACCTTATCTGTCATCATTTATTATTTGATATTGTTTTTGGGCTATGACCTATGTTATGTTTGATCATTGTTTACTTATGACCGCTTCGGCCCTACTTGTCTTATGAAATTGTGAGCAATGTCTTATGTATGCAACCCACTTTTCTTGATACATCTTGTCTTCATATCTATTTGTTACATTGTCTTCTATTGCATGTTATCTCTTCTTCACTAACTCTTGTTTCTATCCTATCTTATTTTCATGTGCCTTGGTTTCTACCTAGCACATCCCCTCCCCCTACAGTATCTAATCTCGATATGAATATCGGTTTTGAGTCCTCTCATTTGGAATGCTTCCTCCTACGATCGTCACATGCACCCAAAATGAGGGGGAAACTATTGGGTGACCAAATCACCCTTCAAAAGCACTCGAACTCCAAAATAGAAAAACATAGTACATAAATGGAAAAAGCACACAATCACAAATTGGTCCAAAATCTGACTTGGACCAAAAACACAAAGTTGACACTAGCACCTAGTAGCAGATAGGAATGGTGGGAGCTTGTGTGTGCTAGGGGAAAAATCAAATAGTTTTTAGTTCAAAGCACAATTTCTAGTAGTTTACAATATTGATCTACGATATCATGCATTTTCCTATAGTTACGAATTCTACCATTTAGTTGCAATTTGGTTACAATATGATTACAAATCAAGATGTGCTAATCTGTAGTTGCACTTATTTGAGAAGTTTCATGGAAGGAGAGGAAAACATACCTCTCTCCCCAACACTCTTCTCTTCACATGAGATCACCCAAAATACTCTTAGGTGAAGTTACTTGTATCTTCCTTATAGACTCCATAGAAGGAGGAAACGAGGATCCTCTATCAATTATTGTATTTTGTTGTAGATTCGCCACTTAAGGATCCTTGAATTTATCCTTCGTGTTATTAGAATACTTATCCTTCTCTTAGTACTTCAGATGAGTGAACACTTCACTATATTGACTATATCATCAAATTCATCCTCATTAGAAGAGGCATATTCACAAAAACCAATGTTTCCAACAATATCAATTTCTTTAATAGCCATTACTCCTTCATTGTTTTCATCCAATTTAGGTTCATCAATTTCCTCTTCGGCCTTGCATTACATGTGATATTAAAAAGAGGTGCTTCGAGATCCAATCTTATTTATCCTCCTAAAGTTGTAGACACAAAATCTATGCACTTGGGTAATTTTCTAGGTCCTAAAGCATATTACTACATACATGATTCCTAAGCAAGAAAACTAGTGGTTGACAAATATTTTTTTCTCTTTGATTGATTTATCCATTGCAATTTATTGGCTTTACACATCTTACAACTCGCCGGAACTTAAATTATTTATCTTTTGATTACCTCATAAACTAATGCCTAGTTAGGACAAAAGCACCTAGGCGCTCCTGTCCCTTCTCGGGCACTCCTTCCATTCTTTATCTTCTTCTTACTCTTTTGGGTCCTTTTCACCTTTTTGTCACCTTTTAAAACTTTGGGTTAGCCTTTCAATTTTCAATTACGAAATTCAAACAAGGGAATCATATATATACTTAGTTATTGCTCTTAAATAAGGGGCCAAACACTATAAGCATTATTTATCACCACCTAAGCTTGCACAAAGGTATAAAAGCATTACAAGGCATGCATCTAGAAAATCCATATAATGGAAAAGGGTTGCATCAATCTACATACATAACATAGGAGGGGAATTCATCTATTTCATCACACACATCTTGTATATTTGGTACAATCTACATCTAGCTCATTATCATCGTGCAACTTACACAAGGGCAACCTAGGGCATCATTTCACACACAAACACATAGAACTACATGGATTCTGAGATGTAGTATAACGCTCAATCGTAAGTTCACTCTTTGGGTGACCATCGAGTCAATCCGACTCCACATTCTATATCTTTTTATTAGATTTGATGTGGTTTGTGGGCATGTGTAGGTAGTTTTATATTTTGCAAGTTATAGGTACGACCGGCGACATTACAGCGAAACCAAAGTGACAAAGAGAGATCAACAATGAAGGTCCTCTGACCGAGAAAAGACCAAAACCTAATCGATAAGTGGAAATAGGCACCTAATTTAGTTACGAGCACCTGGGGTGCTCCTGTCCTCTTGTGGGCACTTCTATCCCCAACATTTCTATGGTTTTGAACCCTCGTCCGAGTCTTGACAACATTGTTTCCAGTATGTTCCAACAGATACTTGGTCCAGTCAATCCCATGTGGCACATAATCAACTAAGTCATTTTCCCCCCTTCATTTTATTAGGTTTTTACATTTTTGAATGATTATTGCTTATGTATATTGTATATAATTATCAGAATATCATTTGTTACAGTAGTTACTCTGAAATTAAGAATTAATTCAATTTATATTAAATCACTATTATATTTTTATCTAATTCGATTTTGACTCGAGTATCCTCTCCTTGGAACCTCCTTATGTGCAATGGTGGCTTGTGCCAGTTGATTTTTCAATGAAAGCACATCATTTGCTAACTTTTAAATAACGGATTTTGTAGCACCTTTGTTAGAGATTTGACCTTTATGCTTACCACTTGGATTCTTTACTTTTGCAAACAAAATCACATCATTATCTATTTCAATGGAATATTCTTGTAAATTTTCAAGAGTTAGAGGTTGAGATCTCCATAGGATAAACCCAACTTTAAGAAATTGTTCATTTATGAAGAATATATTTGTATTATCAGTGGATGGTAGAGCTTCTATAGGTATTCTTTTCAACAGTCTATTATATCAAGCCACAAAGTCTCTCACGAGCTCATTTGATTCTTTCTTCTAATGACACCCTAAACTTTACAAAGCAAATTGCATGACTAAACAAGGAAAGCTAACACCATTTCCATCCATCTAGCCAAGGTTCTAAGTCTAGGAATGTAATATTGAGATAGAATCTTAAAAGAAAGCTTAACTAGTATGAAAACAATACAAAATCTAACTAAACATGCCTACTAATATGCTTGAATTACCTAACATGGGCCTAAATAGACCTAAGAGGGAAATCAAATGGTTATGATTTCTACTCCAAACAAGGTGAAATGGCCTCTCCAAATGACTACTTGGTCATTTTGGATATCCATCTACTAACCCCATTGAAGGTGTTAAGCAAAGTGATTAAACTTGGTTATATATCATATTTATTATATGAGATGCAAATCAAAGCATGGTGTAAAGTATAAAGGAATGAGGTGCACTCTTTTTATAGTTTTCCTTTTGGGAGAAACTTGCATTTTAGTGCATGTGGGACTAAAAGCCCCAAATTAGATTATAAGTGTTAATCATGATTAGGCCTTGTTAATCACAATTAGTAAATAACCAAGTGATTAAGAGGTATGGAGCCTTAGTCAACCGCTTAGGGTCAACTAGGAGTCTAGGATAAGCTTTTGAAGCTTGCAGAGGCGTTGTGGAGGTGAATGGGTTCATTTTGAGTGGTTGGAAGAGGAGTTTGAGTCAATACTAGGGTATCTTGATCAAATTAAGGAAAAATAGGCTTAATTAGCTTATAATCGCTAATTGTCTGCTTTTAAAGAGGATTTTCGCTACGATTCATCGTAAATTGGTTTCCTGAATGTGAAATAGGTTTGGTGATCAACGAAGTTCTTGTTAACTAACCAAAGTGGTGAGAAACATTAGTTAGTTAGAAAAGAGCACTAATTATAACGGAATTGGGAAGAATAAGAGTAATTTGCGTGCGTTTTGGCAATAAGATTGCAAAAGTGGAATTTAGGTATCTATATTTGACTTCACTTCACTTCAAACATAGTATAAAAGCATCAAAAGGTGGATCTTTGAAAAAAATTTACCAGAAATGAAGGATTCCCCCTCGAGTGTTGATGGGGTGATAGAAGAAGTCAATCGACAATCAAAAATATGATTTGAAATGGATAGAAGAAAATGAGTCAGAACGGGCGTGAAACCCTTAGGTATTGAAAAGGAATAATAATAACTAATAAATGATAAGTGATAAGAAATGATTAATGGAGAATATAGGACAAGCCCAATCTTTGCATCCAACCTTTCAATAAGCAACCTGTTTATATCATTTTGCCCCTAGGTCTACATCATCGACCTTTATTTAAAATAAACAAAAGTGTAAGATAACATGAAAATCTAAATTACTAACAATTGTTTACTGCTAAAAATATGTAACTCCATGCAATGTAATATGAGAAATTAAAATGATATTTAGCTCCATGCAACATACAAAATGCAATGTAATACGAGAAAGTAAACTAGCTAACCTAACAGAGAAACTAGCACAATCACATATACTCAAACAAACAACGTTCAAGATAGTTGTACCAATGTTTTTGTTATCAATCTGTAGTTCCCGAATGTTCATGTTGTAATGACAAGGGTTAAAAATGATGCCTCAATCAATAACACATGCGAGGGAAAAATAGAGGACACAAGTAGTCCCATGGAAAGTATTCGTGCATTATGACACAGTACCTAGAAACTCACACCGCACGGGAGTACCGACATAATTAGAAGACCCAAATTTATTCATGGAGGTAGATCATGATTATTTGCATGTTGTTTGAGACTAGAACAAGTAATAACATCAGAAAGATGGTTTTGTAGGACCAATTTCGATGTTGAGGATAATGTAGGTGATGCAAGCTTCAGCGGTATGTAAGCCATTTAAAAAATGAAAAACCATAATTTTTTGGTAAATATAAAGCCAAAATTAATTTTATCATTATGTATCGTGCTTCAATACCTTTCCAACGCAAAAAAAAGCGGTCGTTTGAGGTCATGAGCAAAGGTTATGGCCTACCAAATGATGACACCCTAAACTTTAGAAAACAAATTGCATGACTAAACAAGGAAATATAACACCATCTCCATCCATCTATCCAAGGTTCTAAGTCTATGAATTTAACATTAAGATAGAAGCTTAAAATAATGCCTAACTAGTATGAAAATAATACAAAATCTAACTAAACATGCCTACTAATATGTTCAATTACCTAACATGGGCCTAAATAGACCTAAGAGGGAAATTAAATGGTTATGGTTGCTACTCTAAACAAGGTGAAATGGCCTTTCCAAATGACTACTTGGTCATTTTGGATATCCATCTACTAACCCCATTGAAGGCTTTAAGCAAGGATTGAACTTGGCTATATGTCATATTTATTATATGAGATGCAAATCAAAGCATGGTGTACTCTTTTTATAGTTTTCCTTTTGGGATAAACTTTTATTTTAGTGCATGTGGGACCAAAATCCCCAAATTAGATTTGAATTTCTAATCACAATTAGTGAATTACCAAGTGACTAGGAGGTATGGAGCCTTAATCAACCGCTTAGGGTCAATTATGAGGTTAGGATAAGCTTTTGAAGCTTGCTGAGACGTTGTGGAGATGAATGGGGTGATTTTAAGTGGTTGGAAGAGGGGTTTGAGTCAATACTAGGGTATATTGATCAAATCAAGGGGAAAATAGGCTTAATTAGCTTATAATCGCTAACTGTCTGTTTTGAAGAGGATTTTGGCTTACGATTCGTCGTAAATCAGCATCCTGAATGCGAAAGAGGTTTAGTGATCAATGAAGTGCTTGTTAACTAACCAAAGTGGTGAGAAACATTAGCTAATTAGTAAAGATCACAAATTATAATGGAATTGGAAAGAACAAGGGTGATTTGCGTGCATTTTGGCAATAAGATTGCAAAAGTCAAATTTACATGTCTACATCTTCATCTCGAGCCAATTGAACGAGAGTCTTCAGTTGATTTAAATATTTCTTCAAAATTGGTTTTTATATCATCCTAATTTTTGATGGATCAAGAGGGTAAGAGATAGAACCATTCAGTTGCTTTCTCTTAAAGTGACTCCATGAACAACCTTACTAAAACATCTTCATGTTCAACTCCAAGGACTCCACATGTAGTGATGAAATTTGTAATATGTTCTTCAAGAATTTTGGTTCCATCACCTTTGAATTTGGAAAAAAATTACGGGATCCCTTCATGTAATTCATGCTTCAAGGTGGTGTAAGAGCAAGTAGACCAGATTCCTTCCCTATGAAACAAGTGTTTGAGGTGTTTCCATTTCTTCTTCTACTTCTTATTCTTCTTCTTCTGAGGGAAGAATAGCTAGTGGTGGTGCAATTGGAGATTCAAGAGGAGTCTCAATTGATTTCTTGTTGTATCACTCGATGTACCAGATGGAGATGATGCTTGAGAGAAGTAATATGGATTATTTTGGATATGATATTGTTGTATTTTAAGAGCTTCAAAATTTGGATCAACAATACCTCTCAATCTATCCAATCTGGTGTATCTCTTTTCATCCATCTTATAGAAAAACATACAACATTTATGCTCAACTTGTAATAAGTTTCTTTACACCCTCCCTTTCGATGTGGAACATGTATAATACGTTGAAAATCTTGGGTACATTCTTCTTCTGAATCTAAAATTCTTGGTGCAACATGGTAGTGATTAAATTTTTCTATGTTGTTCCAAATAAAATTCCTCAAATTTGTTGTAATGTCCTCTTGAGTGTCTTAGAAGAAAATAATATCAGGTTGAATAATTGGAGCATTTCCATGAATATTCATTAGTGAAAAAATGCATGGTAAACATCAAGGCTCCTAGAATTTACAACTTCTTATTTTTTAGTTTTTCATATATGTAATTTTTAGGGATTTTATGGATCGTTATAGGATGCAGGATGGTAAAATCGAGCCCATGGTGGACACCAAAAATTGTTAGTGAAATAATTTTTCATAAGGGAAAATTAGGGGATTTCACCAACGATATGGGACTAAGTCCCTCTACTTAGGAATGGGGTGACTCCATTTATTAAATACAAGGAAATATATACACTACTCTAACCATTTTGGGTGGCCTTTTGACCTAGGATCACACAGAATACTCCACTAAACCCATGTACAAAAAGGAGGTGGATGAAAGGTGTGTGTATGGAGAGAGGGGGAAAATGAGAAGGGAGTTTTACTCAATAAATAACAAGTTGAGTTTATTGACATAAAACCAGAGTATTTCCAAGTTAATAATGAGAAGACACCATGTTAAGGAACAAGGAACAAAACACAAGTAAATAAAAGTTCATTTGCATAATATTGCACAAGTAACCATGCTCATGGAGTAAATTTGAGATGCAAAGGAAAATGTAAGACAAGGATATAAAATAATTGTAGTTTCTTGCTTGTAGTAATACAACAGGAGCTATCAACCAAGAAAATCTAACCCTCTAGAATGGAGAAGCCATTCCAATTTATATTTTTACAATTTGTCTATTCATTTAATCCCCACATGACCTTTTATATTCCCACCACTTGTGACCCTTCATATTCCCCTAGGAATGAAAAATAAGCCCCTTTTCTTATTAATGAAAAGAGGACTTTTACAATGAAAAATTACAACATGGCCACTTAAGTGAATAAGAGGAAAGAGTCATAAAATGCATTTCCCAATAGAGAAATAGAACATAGAGAGAGAGAGAAGAAGATAAATGATCATGTTGAAGAAGAAGCATCTCCTGATGAAGAAGAGATAGTTCCTACATTACCCTATGAAGATGCTTTGGAAATTAATTCCTTCCCTTTGACTTCCTTGTTGAACTCGTGCTACTATGAAGGTAACTTTCTCAGTGCGAATGTGCAAATGCTCCAAAACAGATACCCAAGTATTAGGAATGTCACTGAGTGTTCTACACTTTGTGAAACAAATTTCATGATATCTTGTGGTATTAGAGATATAATCTCTAATTTCCACGAGATATTCCAATGTATCTTCATTGAAGGAGAAGGGGCCCCAACTTCTTTCTTAGCCAATTCTTGAAATAAACTCAGGATTTCTTCCAAGGATGAATTTTAATTGAATGAAGGTGATCCAAGATCTTGCACCCTTTTAATAACACTCTCTAATATTTCCGATGCATGCTCTTTTGAAGACTCAAGCTCCAAAATGGCATCATTCAATACATCACACCTAACACTCATCATGTAGGACCACATAGGAGATAGATTCTCATATATGGATGCAAATACATTTTTATTCACCAAGGAGTAGGAGTCAAGACAACTTATTTTAGACACCAGTGGGAGAACACTATCCCAAATGGATTTTTCTTTCTCGATCTCCCCCTTAGTCACTTTGATCTTTGAAACAGTGGCCAAGACAAAGTTGAACAAAGAGAAAACCTAAGGCAACAAATCCTTTCCTTTTTCAATGATCTTCTCCACCCATATTTCATTGGATCTTCCTTACATGGTATACCCTTGGGATCTCTTGATCAAATTTTGATAAAAACTACGATAGGAGATATCACTTCCATAGGGGAGACATGATGCATTGGGATCCAGAATGATTACACATATGTAGTCAAGGTTATGACATGTTCCTCAAATTTTTCCACATTCTACTTATTTTCTTCATTTCTTACGAGCAATCGGATTACAGGCTCTCTAAAAAAATACACATCTCCCTCATGTATAGCTTGCCCCAAGGAAATATTTGTCATCACATAGTCATTTGGTGTCATCTCCTTCATAGGTTTATTCACTTTAGTATGTGCAAATTCTAAAAACTAAGCTTCAAAGCCTCATCGAAGAAATAAGAAATTGTTTGGCCTTCTTGGTCCACTTGGTTTTGATGTACTTTGAGATGGCCTCAAACTTAGGTGTTTTCTCTTGTTGCGTTGTTCTTGATTCTCCTCCAAGAAACTCATGTACCCGTGATAAAGGTTCATAAGGTGTTGACACAAAGTTAGGAATCTCGGTATTTGATATGGAATCATGGCATGACCGAGATGAGATGACTCTATTGCCTCGAGAGGGCAGGTTGGATTCCTAGGATGATCAAGAGATTGAGAAGGGTCAATATCTCCTAGTTCAATTTGCTCCATGGGACTTTATCCAACATTTTCCTTCTTTTGAAGCTCTACATGGGGTGAAACATCAATGCCCACCTCTGTTGCAATTTTTTCTTGGATGATCTTTCTTAATGAGAAGACCGAGTGGCTACATCATATGCTGTGTGAGAATAAGTGAGGGACACTTACTTCAAGAAGCTAGTATTCCCCACTATCAATTATAGAATCCCTTCTCTGTTTGAACCATCTCTTTGACCTCTTGATTACTACCACAATCCTCTTCTTGATGTCACCGACTTGAGAATGTTCCATGGAGTGGGAGGAAGAGGAGATGACCGCATTGCTTGATACTCAGGGTCAAATAGGTCAGATCCATCATCAGTCACTCCTTCAATAAACCATTCAAGTTTGAAATCTCTCATTTGATCCACTGTCATTCTCATACATGGTCCCATCTTCTAATTTAAATATTTTCTACACAATTGGCCCAATAGTCCTCAATTTGTGAAATGTGAGTCAATCCCAGACAAGAGGAAGGACTCATGATCCTTCCAGAGGTCACAGATTGGGCCTAGCCACATATGAATACAAATTGAATTCTTAGAGGGAATATTTAGTGTTTGTTGCATCAATCAAATTCTTGCATGAATAAATTCCTAGTGAAATAGGGAATGAGACACTCGTATTCTTTTGTTCTCATACTTGGTGTGAACATGGGACAATTGCTGACACTACTCTATCATGATGATCTTTTCACTTGGATATTTTGGTAACATGTGAGGGGAAAGGTCAAAACCTCTAACCATGATATGGGTGAAGGTGGGGAATTGAATTAAGTGATTATCATACCTCTTAATCAACTCAATTGCCTGCAATGAGATTCTTTGCTCAATATTTCCCTCAATGAGCCTTATGACAAACATGGTGATCGCATCATTCAACCTTGAGAAATAGAAACTTCTCTCTTGAAAGGTGAGATGAGGATACTTCTCAAATGTGGAAGACTTACGTGGCACATTTGGGGTAGTAAAGAGACCTTGGAAAGTTCTTTTATATGTAAGAGAATACTCCAAATATGAAGTCATCGAGAACTTCTTAGAGGTGGGAAACTACACTAGCAGCCTGTGAATGTTGTTACTTATGATTTGACCCAGCTTGATAATCTAATTTCCTTCTATGACCACTAGGATGAGCTAGGCCATCCAATCATGGAAGTACTTTGTGGTTTCTTCTCCCATTACCCTATTTAGTATGACCACTACATCTAAGTAGGCCTCGTGAAATTCACTTCGGGATAATGATTTGGGCATACGAGAGGGTTTTATTCCCTATTTGAGCCATGACCCCATTGTCACTCCCTGTGAGTATGAATCCATTTGTGATTGTTTCGAGAGGAAAAATCCCGAGTGATGATAAACATATTATTACAAGTGGGAATCTATAAGCATTTTGAAATTCCCTTCGAGTGAGAACTGCCAAAATTGAGTTGTCATCTGCAAGAATTATTCTTGAGTCAAGGTCATAGTGTTGGGCACATGTTAGAACTAGCTCCATGCTCTAAATTGACAATGGATGACCACCTTCCCAGAATAGAACACTTGAGAAGATATTTTCCTCCACATGTTATTGAGGTTCATTCAACATTATTGCTTTGAGATTTTCCAGATCCATATGAGAGACATCACTATCTCCTACATTGGGGTATTCAGTGGATAATGTGGAAATTGGCTCAAATCCAAGTGTACTTTATATTCATGGTGACTGGAGATGGTGACATGGGAAGGAGATGAAGGAGTGTGTAATTTTGAGCTCAATCCAAACACTTTCAATTTTTAGCAAGTCACAACTTGGGTATCTATTTACATAAGTTTGTTAAATTGTCACTTTTTGTCGGTTTTAGACTAGAAATGGAGTATAGTGTTACTAAAAATCATCATTTTCTCAAGATTACTATTCTTAGAAGGTCCATCTGGTAGTGAATTACTATATTTATAAATGTTCCTTCTAGGTGTTGGATTAGAACAAATTCAATTTCTAAAATTTCTATTTTTTACTGGGATGTTATGTTCCAGCTTTTAAACATTTTTTCTCATTTGGATCTCTCAGTAAATATGAAAAGGAAACTTGTTGGTATGCACTTTTTCTTGAATGGGGTAGAATAATGAAGAAAAATCATTCCTCCATATCTTCAATAATACTCAACTTCATGATGCAAAAAAGGCTCAAATGGATGCTAGTTTTATGGGGATCATTTGCTCCAACTTTCAAGAGTTTTCAATCACCGAGTTTGTGTGGATCTGAAGAAGAAATTTTTTGGGCTGAAAATCTCGAGAGGGATGTAGAAAATAACTCATATCATCAATGGAATCAAGTTTATACTCCTCTTAAAAGCATTCAACAGATGAATATGTTATCAAGGTTTTGTGGCAATCGAGCATGGGATTTGCAAGTCATGAGTAAAAAAATTTGGACATGGATGTTTTACAAGAAAAAAATCATCATAAAAACATACTAGAAGAAATGGAGGAGGGGAAATAAAAATTAAATTCAATGAAAAATGACTAAGTATGGTATTTGAATCACTTACCCCCTTTCAAAATTGTTTTTTTTCCATTTGCACATTGTAGTCACAAAATCATGCACTTACTACTATAATTATACCACCAAGTATGTTATTTTATATATGGATCTTGCGTAAGAAAAGTATTCACTAATGACCCATCCCCTAGTCCTATCATTAGTTCAGTTAGTCATCATCATTGTTTTTCTCACATAGTCATCACTTACTTACATAGTTTTGGTCATCTCTCAAGGAGTCTTAGTTGTCATTATTAACTCAGTTGTTGTCTCGGTCTCTTACTACTAGGTGCTAGGAAGGGATTAGGGCACCCCGAGTGCCTTGGACCTCATTTCTAGGCACCCCTGGTCCTAGTCACACTTGGTTCTCATTTAGATGTTCGAGGTTAGTCTTTATGATTTTCCCTCCCATTCCCTAAGTACTAGTCGGCATGTTGGGTCATTAGTGTCGAAATTTGAGCAAGAGATCTCGTGTCGTATCTAGTTTTTAGAAGCATATGAGTCCAATCTGATGATAAATAGCCACCTACCTTAGCAATGAAATCTCTAGACAAATAAATGGAAAACATAGGAGGAAGGTCAATGATTGAAATATCATGGGTTATGGTGAGGCTTGGGCAGGCATGAAGTGTCAACTCAAGGTCTTTTATTATGCCCAAGACATTTACAATTGACCCATCAAGTTGTAAAACACCCTAGACACAGGAATGTATTTGAGACCTAGGATATCAGCAATTTTCTTGGGCATTACAAAGGTACTAGCCCCTGAATCAATCATACGATTCGCACCATGAGCCTTACGCATTATGGGATCCACGGGAGGCAATTGTTTGAGGATTCATGCATGAGATCGTGCTTTGATGGAATAGCAAGTGCATCCCACATAGAAATGTTCACATTGGTCTTCTTCAATTGCTCAACAATGTTGAATGGGAGACCCACAGATTTATGCATCTGCGGCATGCTTAAACTCCTTCCACGAACTTCATTCCTTTGTTGTGGCAACGTTTGATTCGGTGGCTCTGGTTGAGTAGAAACCTCTTTATCCATGGCTTTACCAAGAAGCTTAGGTGGTTTTCTCTTGATCATCACGACTTCTTTTCCTTGTTTACAACTTTGAATTGATTCGCGAAGGTGATGGTTGAGACTCAACATCCTTTTCTTATGTCATGTATTATTAGAAATGTTGATTGATGGTCTGTTAGGACTTCCCACCACTTCGTTAACCATGCAAAAATCCTTAGCTCTAAATAACATGAGGTTGGTGTCATTTTTGGCGTCTTGATTTACTTCCACAGCTTTGATTTGGTGCCTCAAAGCAATGTTCTGTTGACCGAAAGAGCCCTAGACCATGTATGCTTGAAGGTGCATTGCCCTTTCACAACCAAGTTGATTATGAGGCAGATTACATGGAAAGCACCATTCTATTTCTTATTTCATATTATTTTTTATAGGATCAAAAGCCTAGCTTGAACTAAGAGGAGGAAGTGCTTGTGGTGGAGGGATTATTTCTAGTGGAGGGAACTTTGACATTGTCATTTGTTATTATGTTGGTTTGGTTCATGGTCATAGCTTTAATTAGACTGCTGATTTTTATATGGTTGATACCTCTAGTTTGAAAATTTCCCTTGATTCTGATAATTCTTATAGGATTGGGCTTGTTGTTTTTCTAGGGATATAAAAAAAAATTTTGAATTTCTAATCAAAGTTTTCATTTCCTCATCCTCTTTTAATTGGGTAGGATTTTGTGAGGTGGAAGCAATAGGTTGTGGATTTGGTTCAGGTATAGGAGCAATCAAGGGTTGAACAACTTTAGGTAGTTCGGATACAATGGCATAGGTGGTCTAGGAGCCAATTTCCCAGCTTGTATTAGACTATTTTCAGCTCTGATTACAATTACATAAGTAGCTGGTAGAGTTGTTCCTCCCATAGATTGTATCATAACAAATATATCAAAGTTAAGAGCTTTTAAAAAGTAAATAAAGGAACCTAAACTACTCCTAGGAATTGATATGCAACTATCTAGCTCTATTCTAACTTTCCACGGGACCAAGGTGAAGGAGATGTATAAAACATAAACCTAAACTAGAGAAGGTGATAACACCAAAATAAAGGGGATGAATACGCAAGCAAGAGAGAAAATGGAATAGCACAATGATTAGGGGGGCAAAAATGAAAGCCATAGGTCAAAATGGTGTCCCAAGTTCCACCTTCACGATGCGCAATAGACACAGATCTCTGAAATAATGCATACAACACACCTGCGAATGAATAAGAGGTAAGAGAGTGTAATAAAACATTAGCTAAGGCTGAAGCAAGCCACAAAAGCAAATATTTTATTGCTAAAATATTATGCACAGATCATCATGATAAAGGAGGAAGATGCAAAACATTTACAAAGACATAGCCAAAGGTATACGACTCTTAGAACACTTGTGCAGCATAGAATGATGCCCTTGCATTCCCAAAGTATCCAACATTAAAACTAGGCATCACTTTACAATATATAGAAATTTGAAGAAGAGAAAGAAGGAAAGAAGAGAGGGAAATTTGAATTCCTATTACACCAACCAACCACTTCCATTCAATTCTCTGAAAAGATCTGATTATTTCGTAAAATATGCCTCCCATGCCACTTTTCTTGTTGAAGAAGGAACACGCCCATACTATATTTAATTTTGGTGGTTGAGTCATCTAAAACAACCTCTTTGAGTGTTAGAAACGTTTTCTTCACTTCTGCCACCTACCAACATTTAATCCATGAAATTTGATTCCCTTCGCATGGAGAAGGCTAATATTCCTTCAAATAATATCATATTTGCAATGATCAAATCATATTCATGTTCATTTAGAAATTTGTGGAAAACTATTGTTCTCCTTTTGTGTTGTGGCTTTGAATTTTTCTTTCTATGGATTTTCTCGCCTTTCCCGCTTACTCCATGGCTTATTTATGTGGTGCGGCCTCATGTTGACTTCCACAGACTAGCTATTGTTTACCCCATGGCTTTTGTATTTGCTTTATTTTACGCTTTTAGACCTCTGCGGCTTTTCAATTCTTGTCCCTCACTCTACGAAATTTACTCCTTAGTCGTGGCATTACCTTTCAATATGCGGCATCCCCAAACACTACCGGGGCCAATTATTCCAAGTCCGTGGAAAATGTTGAGTTGTGAAGCTTAATTACTTCATTTTAGCATGCAATTGGAACTTGTTGGAAAATACAGTAACCGACATCGGTCAAGCAAGTAAGGAACCGATAACAGTTATGCAGAACCGGCGTCGGTTACCTGTGCGATGAAGTTTTAATTAAATCTTGGGAATTATATATATTTTTAGCATTAAAATATATTTATTAACTTTAATTGCATGGCTAAGTGCCCTAAGTCTATAAATGACTATATAAGCATAAAAGATAGGGTTTAGAAGTATGTATAGATTATAATTACAAGATAATTATGTGAGAGAGAATTCTTGGAGAAGAATCAAAAATCTTGAAGGAAGAAAGTACTAAACATCTTAGAGGTGTGGAAGATTGTAAATCTTCATTGTATATCTTGTCAAAGCTTTGGATAATAGATTGGCTTGTTTCTTGGTGGACGTAGCCCACACTGGGTGAACCACATTAAATCTAGTGTTGATTTATATCTCTTGTTTTGTATAATTCTTCTAGTAGAATATTTTCTTTTATTTGCATGTATGCTTAGATCTGATATATTATCTATACAACCGGTGTGTTAACCCCAACAACTGGTATCAGAGCTTTGTTTGAGGGTTTTGTGTGTTGACAGATTTACTCACAGAGGGTTTTCTGATTGAGTGGGAGCTACAGCAATGACAGAAGATAATAAATACAAGGTAGAGAAGTTTGACGATCGAAATTATCAATTATGGAAGATGCAGATTAGTGATTATTTGTATCAAAGATATTTGTACTTACCATTGGATGAGAAGTCTAGACCTACGAAGATGACTGATGAAGAATGGAAGATTCTTGACAAAAAGGCTTTGGGATCTATAAGATTGAGCTTTGGCGAGTTCATGGCTTCCAATATTACGAAGCGGCTTCTACGGTAGACTTAATGAAATCTCTTGCTAATTTATATGAAAAACAAAGTGCTTGAAATAAAGTTTATTTGATGAAGAAACTATTTAGTACTAAGATGCATGAAGGTGAATGCGCCTCTAATCATTTGAATGATTTCCATCTATTGTAAATCGAGTTAAAATCGGTTCTGAATACTATTTCATGATGAAGTAAAAGCACTTTTATTCTTGTGTTCTTTGCCTAATAGTTGGGACAACTTGATAATGGTTGTTAGTAATACAACATCTGCTAATAATATTTTGAAGTTTGATGATGTGGTTAGTATAATCTTGAATGAAGAAATTCGTAGGAAGAGTACAGAGGAAACATCATCTGGAAATGTTTTGAATGTAGAAAGCAAGGGTAGGCAGAAGGAGAGATCCAAGAGTAAGAGTAATGGGAAATCAAAGTCAAGGGATAGTAGATCTAAATCCGAGTAAGGGAATTACTTGTTGGAAATGTGGAAAGAAAGGACATGCGAAAGAAAGATTGTTGGTCGAAAGGATAAAGAGAACCAACAACCAAAAAAAGGTAAAGATGTGAATCTTGCTGCATCAAAGGTAATGCAAGATTCTCTTATTCTTTCTTTAGATAGTAGAATTGAATCATGGGTTTTAGATTCAGGAGCTTCTTTCCATGCAACCCCTAATAAGGGTTATTTCAGAAATTATGTCCAGGGAAATTTTGGGCATGTTTATTTGGGTGATGATGAACCTTGCGGTATTACTTAGTAAAGGGAAGTTCATCTAAAATTACAGAATGGAAATACATGGGTATTGAAAGATGTGAGGCATGTGCTAAGCCTCAGGAGGAATCTTATTTCTGCAGGCAACTAGGTCAATCTGGTTACATGGTTACTTTTACAGGAGACTATTGGAAAGTCACCAAGGGTGCTTTTGTTGTGGTAAGAGGTAAGAAGGTAGGAACATTATATTTATCTACTTGTATTATTGATTCATTTTCTGTATTATCTACTTCATATTCAGATGCATGCATGTGGCATAATTGGTTGGGTCATATGAATCAAAAAGGAATGCAGATCTTAAAGGCTAAGGGTAAGTTATCAGATTTAAAATATTTAGATCTTGATTTATGTGAGCATTGTATCTTTGGAAAGTAAAAGAGAGTGAGATTTCTCAAAGTTGGGGAAACTAAGAAGGAGCAGAAATTGGAGCTTGTACACTCAGATGTGTGGGGACCAACTCAGGTAGCTTCTCATGGAGGATCCTAGTATTATGTTACTTTCATTGATGATGCTACAAGAAAGGTATGGGTTTATTGTATTAAACGTAAATCTGATGTTTTTGAGAATTTTAAAAGATGGAAAGCCCTTGTTGAGAATGAATCAAATTCTAAGTTAAAGTGCCTTAGATCTGACAATGGTGGTGAATATTGTAGCAAGGATTTCAATTATTATTGTTTAGTGAATGGGATACGTAGAGAAAGAATGGTTCCAAGAACACCACAGGAGAATGGTGTTGCAGAAAGAATGAACAGGACAATCATGGAACATGCTAGAAGTATGAGGATACATTCTGGATTGCCCTTGTAGTTTTGGGTAGAAGCAATTAATACAACGGTTTATTTGATTAACCGTGGCCCTTCAAGTTCACTAGATGGAGGAATACTAAAGGAAGCTTGGACCGAAAAAGAGGTAGATATTTCTTTTCTTAAAGTTTTTGGTTCAGAAGCTTTTGTGTATGTTGATAGGGAAAATAGAAAAAAATTGGATGCAAAATCCAAGAGATGCACTTTCATTAGTTATGGATCTGGTGATTTTAATTGCTATTTTTAGAATCTAGAGAATTCTAAAATTATTAGGAGTCGTGATGTTGAATGGAATGAAAAGAGAATGTACAAGGATCAAATTTTGGTACCCAAGGATGAGAAAATTGAGATGTTTATTGATGAAAATGAACTCTTGGGTTTTAAAGAAACACCTAAAGAAATACACAATAACCGTGTTCATTCAGTACACTATGACATTGGTCAAATGAACCATCGATGGTTACAAAAGCTCAGAACTAGTATCGGTTAGTAGAACTGACATCGGTTAGAGGTGACCAATGTCGGTCACTGTCAAAAGTTGATACTAATGTCTAGGAGGTCCAGATTAAGCCTCTAGTACCCCAAACTCGATCACTTTGTCGAGAAGTTGATACTAATGTCCAGGAGGTCCAGATTGAGCCTCCGGTACCCCAAACTCCTATGAGAAGGTCACAAAGGGTAAGTAAACTTCTAGAAAGATTTACACCTTCTCTATTTTATCTATTATTGACTGATAGTGGTGAACCAGAAAGCTTTGAAGAAGCAATGCAGGATAAGACTCATGTTCAGTGGGAGCATGGCATGGATGAGGAGATGGACTCCTTGGAACATAACCAGACTTGGGATTTGGTTAAGTTGCCAGCAGAAAGAGAACATTGCAGAACAAGTGGGTTTACAAAATTATAGAAGAAGAGGGTAGACAGAAAAGGTACAAGGCAAGGCTTGTAGTAAAGGGATTTACACAAAAGGTAGGTATTGACTTTGGTGAAATATTTTCTCATGTTGTTAAGATGACTTCCATTTGTACTGTATTGAGTTTAGTTGCAGTAGAAGATTTGCATTTAGAGAAACTAGATGTGAAGATGGCTTTCCTTCATGGTGATTTGAATGAAGAGATTTATATGTAGTAGTCGTTTGGGTATGAAGTCAAGGGTAAGGAGAAATTAGTGTGCATGTTGAAAAAGAGCCTATATGGGCTCAAGAAATCTCCAAGGAAATGGTACATGAGGTTTGATAGATTTATGCATGAGCATGGTTACTTGAGATGTGAATCTAACCATTGTGTTTATTTCAAGAAGCTTGAAAATGGGAGCTATATTATTTTGTTATTGTATGTGGATAATATGCTTATTACAGGATCTAGTATACAGGACATTGGTGAGCTTAAGAGAAAGCTAGCTCACACATTTGCAATGAAGGATTTAGGAGCTGCAAAAAGAATCCTTGGCATGCAAATACATAGAGACAGAAAAATAAGAAATTGTATTTGTCTCAGGAGGATTATATCTACAAGGTGTTAGAAAGGTTCAACATGTAGAATGCAAAACCTATTAGCACACCTATGGTTGGACACTTCAAATTAAGTAAAGATCAATGTCCTTCATCACATGAGGAGGTCAAATACATGACACGAGTGCCATATGCTTCAGCAGTTGGAAGTCTCATGTACGCTATGGTTTGTACCAGACCAGACATTGCTCATGCAGTGGGAGTTGTGAGTAGATATATGGCTAATCCAGGTAAAGAGCATTGGAAAGCAGTCCAATGGATACTCATGTATTTGAAAGGGACATCTAGCATGAAGTTATGTTATGGAGGTTCGAATATTTCATTACATGGCTATGTTGATTCGGATATGGCTGGAGATCTAGATGGTAGGAGGAGCACTACTAGATATATTTTCACAGTAGGTGGAATGGTAATTAGCTAGATTTCAAGATTGCAGAAGGTTGTGGCTTTGTCTACTACAGAGGCAGAGTATGTTGTAGCTACAGAGGCTAGTAAGGAGATGATATGGATGAGTACGTTCATGGAAGAGTTGGGAAAGGAGCAAAGTAATTGTAAATTGTTCAATGACAGTCAGAGTGCAATTCATTTGGCAAAGAACTCAGTGTTTCATTCGAGAACGAAACACATTCAGTTGAGGTATCACTTCATATGGCAGGTATTGGAGGATGGATAGTTGAATCTGGAAAAGATTCATATGAGCAAGAACCCTATGGGATATGCTAACGAAGCCATTAGCAAAGGAAAATTTGGAGCTACACTCCACTTTTATTAGTCTTCGAGTTTGAGACTTGAAGAGGAAGAAACAAAGCCAAGGAAGGATCCAATAATGACATTGTATAGGTATGGTACAGTAATTAAACTCCAAGTGGGAGATTGTTGAGTTGTGAAGCTTAATTACTTCATTTTAGCATGCAATTGGAACTTGTTGGAAAATACGATCGGTTCAGGCATCGATCGGTCAGTATGACCATCGGTCAAACAAAGTAACCGGAAGCGATTAGGCAAAACCGGCATCGGTTACATGCGATGAAGTTTTAATTAACTCTCGGGAATTATATCTATTTTTAGCATTAAAATATATTTATTAATTATAATTGCATGGCTAAGTGCCCTAAGTCTATAAATGACTATATAAGCATAAAAGATAGGGTTTAGAAGTATGTATGGATTATAATTACAAGATAATTATGTGAGAGAGAATTCTTGGAGAAGAATCAAAAATCTTGAAGGAAGAAAGTATTGAACATCTGAGAGGTGTGGAAGATTGTAAATCTTCATTGTATATCTTGTCAAAGCTTTGGATAATAGATTGGCTTGTTTCTTGGTGGACGTAGCCCACACTGGGTGAACCACGTTAAATCTGGTGTTGATTTATGTCTCTTGTTTTGTATAATTCTTCTGGTAGAATATCTGCTTTTATTTGCATGTATGCTTAGATCTGATATATTATGTCTGTGACAACCGGTGTGCTAACCCCAACACAAAACCAAGTTGCTCTATATTTTGCAAGGGGTGTAAAAATAGAAAACGGGATGTTTCGACACTAGTCCTACCACTTTGTTATGGATGTTCCATCTTCTTCATCTACTATCACTTCTTTGACACCTACCCCTAGTGTGCCTTTAGCATCAGAATATCCTTTATCTTCTCTTGAGGTACCTATGATTACTCACAATGGAAAGTTACAACTACTTAATACATTATTGCCATCTCCTACTATTCCTTCATAGGAAATTTTATCTCTCATGCATGTCGTAGGTCAATTACAATCTCAGGTTCAGTCACTCACTTTAGAAAGTAGGGCCTATTATGCTTCAATTGATAACAATTCATTACATGGAAACCCTATTCCTAAGAAAATTCATAACTCCACATTTCCTAAGGACTTTATCATGCCTACATTCACATGCTTTGATGGTATTGGTGACCCTTACTTACACCTCCAACATTACCGCATGGTTATGGCTCCCTATTCTAATGATATATTATTGCTTAAGGCCTTTCGACATAGTCTTACTTGATGATGCTTTACAATGGTACACTCATCTTCCATTTGGGTCTATTAGTACTTACTATGATATGGAGGATGCTTTCCTATGGCATTTTATCATCAACAATGGCCCTAGAGTTACTTATGATCATATACCTACTTTACATCAGGGCACATCCAAACCTATCAAGGATTACATCTTACGATTCAATGCTTGTATGCATCAATTAGTATTCCAACCTATTGATCTTGAGAAGAAATTCATCTTTTGTTATGGTTTAATTCCCACTCTCAAGCAACGATTGCAATATGATACATGTGATTCATTCATACTCTTGTGCTATAAATTATTGATCTAGAACATGACCTTCTCTCAGCACATGTTATAGATCCTCCACTTCCTACTACTATTGTCATATCATCTAGTTCTTCTTTGTTGCCACTAGTTGAGAAACCCACACAATCTCCATCTCTCCCTAGTAAGCAAGCTCAACCTACTACATCACAAAAGAATCCTTCTCCTCCTCCACCATGACAGACTACTTTACCATCTACTCCATCTATTTCACATGAACCATTGCACTTATCTCATCACACTCGAACACATTATGTGCTGCATGTTTTACTTAATGAGCGTATAATTCATTTTCCATCTAATCAGCATCATCTACAAAAATAGCGTGATCAACCCTATTATAATTATCATCGCATCAATAGCTATAGGGACAATGATTTCTTTGCCATTCATGATAGATTGCAACAATTAGAGGATAAGGGCATCATTTCCTTTAGCTCTCTCTTCCATTAGTAGTCCATCTCTCCTCTACCAAGTTAGCATGTTTCCACTCGGGTTGAGTTGTCTCCTCCATCTAATGCTAAGATTGTTATCCGTTCACCGCCACAGGTTTTCACTCATGCGTGTTCTCCACCGTGAGACATCCATCGTTCTACCATCGCATTCACCACATCCACTTCATCCATCTCATCTACCACATCATGTTATTACTTCACATTGACTGCCACAACCCTCTGCATTTTCCCATCCCATTGGTCCTCCACATGATATTCAGTTCGGTTCATATGCTCACACTACTTCCATGCTACATGCTTCCACCACTTTGTGCCACCTTGGTCTTTGGTAGGTGATTACTATCACCTTACCCCCGATGACGCACTTGTGTTCTTACGGTTCTTACATGACTATTGAGGGTTTTTCTATAAGAACCTTTCATCACGCGCTTCGTTGATTCATCTAGCGCACTCAATCATTTCCCAATGATCCACTCTTGTCTTACACAATTCATTCTTAATCTGCTGAGGGCTCTTAAATAAATGAACCTAATCATTCATACATTGGGGGCATTGCTAATCTTCCCCAACCCATTCTTCACACTAACATGTTACGATCATGTTATATTATCATGTTAACATGTGTTCATCATGACACGTTAGTTTGGCAATCATACATTATCTATTTTTACATACATTCCACTCTCATTATTACACTAACTACGCATCACAAATTCCATTAAACAAATACGCACATTGCTCACCTCGTCAAGCATCATATCTAGCAAATCAAATTACATATGTTATCTATCATCATTCACATTACGCATTTTTTCTATCATTATCAACATCATAGTACAAGTATACATCAATAAACATGAACAATATCCAACATGTTACATACATTACGACAATAATCATTGAATCATATATCATCAATCACATTACGACATCAATACACAATGAAATAAACTCATCATATACCAATAAAATTTTTCTATATATATCAAATACAATCATCATTAAAAACATCTCATCACTGAGGGAAACTCCCCTACATAATATACAATAATATAAGTCAAATATCAATCATCACTATCACTCTCGGGTACTGCAAGAGCCCTATAATTCGATGCCTCACCACTAACTCTATACCATTGGTCACGACCTCGATATCTCTCCACCGCCTACGTAATAGGGTATTCTCTGTAGACTTGCTTAGCAAAGTGACTCTGTAGTGCAATAAATTATGCAAACACATCCTATGCTAATGGACCACCACCCGCTACCTCTCTCGCTCATCGTGTCTCCTCGTGTGCCTCATCCCTCTCACTCAATAGCATTGTACATGTTGTTGTTGCTATAACAACTGGATCAAACAAATGGGCATGCTCACCTACAATGTCATCCACATGCTCTAGTATCCCACCACTGCGCAGTATGTCGCTTGGCACATTTCACATCAATGTGTGAATGGAGGTGTCTACTATCAAGGACCAATATGTGTCACCTACAACATAATAGAAAAATGCATTAGATAACCATCACTATCACATAGGCAAGTAAAAAATCACACAAGATCTGACTATATATAGATACTTAATGCTCTGTTGTTTTTATTCCCACATTGTCGAGGGAATGTGCTTCCCCCTCTCCATGTGGTAACCCAGTTGCGTCTGCGAACAATGAAAAATAAGAATACCCATTGATGTGCTGCCCACCACCATGCACGATACTCCTCTGTACACCCTACATCATCTAATTCTATCAACTCTATCGCCACATCTACCTCATCTTCCCCATGAGGTACTAGCTTTACTCTCCTCAGCCCTTGGTCTTGTTGCGGCCCTCCTAGGTGCTCTAATAGCTCTCAACCATATATACGGCTGCGGGGCACGTCCGAGCCATACCAAACTGGCGTGATACCCTCTCTACCTAGAATAACTCGGCCACACCTAGGAATCGGTCCTCCAACCACATAGTCCTCCATATGCATCGTAGCTCTATCATGTCCCCTAGCCATCCTCCATGGTATCCATATCATTACCTCAAGCCCCATCCTATCTAACAGTTTCTTATAAGTATCAGTGTCTATCTTATGCCCACACACACCAACCCATCTCCTCACATATATATTTGGCCTAGCCCACTCTGCTCGTAGACCTCCAACTGGCCTCAACACTTTGTTATGTGCTCATAGGCCCATACATGCAATAGCATAGTAGCACCTATCCCACCTCCATGCTCCTCCTGTGTGAATCTATATAGGTCTCTATATAGGTGGGCCAACACACATCGTGCCCACGCATATCTAGTACTCTCCTCCTCTATCCAGTGGCATATGTCGTGCATCTTATACAAGATTCCCACACCTCCCCCCTCTACTGCAATAGATGAAGCAATGACCACGGCTATAAACTTCCACAAGCATGGAACCCCTAACCTCAAAATAACATCCAAACTAATATGGGCCTCGAAGGTACTCGAGTCCCCACAAAATATTGTCTAGTGGCTCATATCTATCTCTCCATATCCTCCAAAGGCATAACCTATACTCTCTCCCCAATAACTGGTAAATGTGATACACATCCTCCAACGTGACTGTCATCTCACCAGTAGGCAACCAAAATGTACAAGTATATGCACACCACCTCTCACATAATGCTATCAACATAGGAATATTATGGGGTGCATCCACAATCTGTGCTATCTATCGCAGGCTGACATGGTCCATAACCTCCCAATCATCATATGACAAACCTATCCCAAGCAAAGTACTCAAATGACGACCCCCATGAAACTCCCTCGAGTGGATATACCTCTGCACAACACCAAACACCGTGTTAGAACACTATATGAATCAAAAATCCCTCGGTTACAACATTTACTACACATCCAAAATCACATTTACACCATTTTGAATTGAATACACCCTCTCAAGACTGGGCACCCAGAAGTAGTACTAGGGCGCTCGGGAGTAGAACACTAGCCCCGTGTCTAGGCGCACCTATCCTAAAGGCCATTAGCGCCTTCACCACTCTTGTCCAGGTCTAAAATGCCAAGAAAATTCAAAATGAAAATTTTACAAAAAATCAACAAAAATGACTACCATACACACATTTTTCAAAAAAATAACACACTTACCAACTTCGTCATCATACATGCATGATCTTTATGGCGATTCTTACCATCTTAAATCAGCTAGGACATGTTGCTCTCACTTGGCATCTTTCCACACTCAGAGCTCAATCTCACTCGTGCAAAAAGACAAATGAAGTGACTAATCACTTTTTCACCTCCCTATTTATAGTTACTTTTACCTACCCATTTCACTATAGTCATTATTTTGTGATCATTTCCTCAACTAATACACACCACACGATTTTTGCCATATCTTGAGTGTTTCTACTCGATTTACACCTGTTTGTGGTGTTCTTTTCATAATCTTCTTGTCATCATATCATGCACACACACATTATTTCTCATCGTTGTTCTCTTTTACTCAATCTATAGAAATTTTTGGTGATATTCATCATACACTATATATTTCGTACTTACTTTCGGATCACCATTCGTTCTTTTCATCACTTCCCCTTTCTCCGAAAGGGGGTATATAATTAGGGTCATCATATAATTCCCCTTGCACCATTAAGTGATCATTTAATACTATCAATCCATCATTTTAAAACATTTACTAATGCACCATGTGACATTTCATCAATTCCCCTAATGACCTAACATAGGGGTAAAAATGTAAAATTTCTATATGCGATATTTCATCAATTGTCATCAGTTTCCCTAATGACCTAACATGGGGGTAACAAGCATTAAAATATTTCCATGTGATCATTCATCAATTTCTATACATTCCCCCTAATGACCTAACCTGGGGGCAACTACCGTAAAATATCTCTAGGAGTAACCAATCAATCAATCAATCCATCAACATGTTCAAGTCTTTAGTAATAGAAATCATACCTCTCAATCAATATAATACAACACAATTGGCCTCCCAAATGACCTAACTTGGGAGTCACATTTTTACTTTCCCAGATGACCTAACTTGGGAAGTTATTCTATATTTAGCATTTGCTTCCAAATGACCTAACTTGGAAGCCATCACACATTACGATAACACTCGTGGAGTGGGGGAAAGAGTTCCTTTCCTATACCACTCCTATATGGGTCAACTGTTTGATTAAAATTATTTAGATCCAAAAACCACAAAATGTTTGGTTTGAATCCATCTGTAGCTGCTAGATCTTGGGGACGTGTTAAAGGTTAGAGAATAACATACTTTTATCCCTACAATCTTCCTCTGGCGGTAGGACACCCAAATCCTTCGATCGGTTATTTATATTCACAAAATTGGGTTGGGAATTGATCACTTCCCACCCCATCTCATTTTCAACATACAACACTTTCGAAATAATCAATTATCTAACATTACAATCATCACTTTCATTCAATACACTTCATCATGACATTATGTTTCTCACTACATTATATGGCTCAACACATTGATCCATGGTTCGACACACTATATGGTTCATTTGGCACGCTCTTTTACCACATTTGTGTGTTCTACTACATCATGGTCTTCTCCTAATTTCTCTTAGGTACACATCTCTATCTACTTTATATTACCGAGCTTTCACTCACAAACATAAAGTGGGGGCAAATGTAGTCACAAAATCACACACTTACTACTATAATTATACCACCAAATATGTTATTTTATATATGGATCTTGCGTAAGAAAAGTATTCACTAGTGACTCGTCCCTTAATCATGTCGTCGATTCATTTAGTCGTCTTCATTGTTTGTCTCACACAATCGTCACTTGCATTAAGTTATCTCTCAGCGAGTCTTAGTTGTTATTCACTTAGTTGTCGTCTCGGTATCTAACTAGAGCACCTAGGAAGGGATAAGGATGCCTCGGGTGCCTTGGCCCTAATTTCTAAGTGCCCTAGTCCCGGTCACACTTGGTTCTCATTTAGATGTTTGAGGTCAATCTTTATGATTTTCCCTCCCATTCCCCTAGGTACTAGTCGGCATGTCGGGTCATTAGTGTTAAAATTTGATGAAGAGATCCTTATATAAACACAACATACATACTACTTTATGGGTTTACTACTTCTACTAAGTGGTAGTTATCTATATAAGGCAATGGACTACATTTGGGAATTATTCTGCATCACACACTACATAGGAAGGGGATTCTATTCTATTCCATCCACCATTCTACATTTTTATCTAGCTATTTCCCGCTACTTACTTTGGTGTCATTGGTGTTAGGGAACCCTAGGCACACCATTGCACAAACAAAACACATAAAACTACATCGGGTCTAAGATGTAGTGTAGGGATCAGTCATAAGTCCATCCATTTGGTAGTTGATGATAGTCCGGCCCATTCATTTGCATCTTTATTTTTTTTAGGTTTGATGATTTTTGTGCGGGGTTTTGTGGGAAATTATTCATTGGAGATTTACAGTGACACTAGCGAACCAAGTGCGACACCAACTTGATCAAAGGTGAAGTGTTGCAAAGGTTTAATGACCATATCATATCCAATTTCCAAGTGTTAGGTTCTGGAGTTAAATGACTTCATAAATAGCATGTTTTACAAATTTGCATGTTTACACAGTAACCGGTGTCAGTTGGGTAACTGACATCGATCACTTGGGAGCAATCAGCATCGGTTGAATAACCAACATCAGTCACCTAGAAGCAACCAACATCGGTTGGGTAACAACGAAATCGGTTACCTGTGCATTAATGTTTTTATTTTACATGCGAAATTAGATTGGACCCTTGGTTATAAAGGTGATCGAAGGGTTGTAAATGCATAACTAAGTTGCCCTAATGTTTGTATATGCTTATAAGCTAGAAAACTAGGGTTAGAAGGTGAAGAATAGAGATTATTGTAAGAAGATTTTCTTGGAGAAAGAAAAGAGAAGCTTGTGAGGGAAAAGTACTATACATCCGGGAGAGGTGTGGAAGATTGCAAATCTTCATTATATTTCCTTTGTAAATCAAAGAATAATAGATTGGTTGTTTCTTGGTGGACGTATCCCACACTGGGTGAACCACGTTATATCTTGTGTATTTTTCTTCTGGTTTAATTTATGTGTTTATTGCTTGTATGCTTCAATTGATTATAGATCTGTATAACACTTGGTGTGTGTCTAACCCCAACAACCGATATCGAGAGATTTTTTCTTTGAGAGTTTTGTGTGTTGAGAGATTTACTCACAGAGGGATTTATGATTGAGTAAGAGCACAACAATGGCAGAAGATAGCAAATAAAAAGTGGAGAAATTTGATGGCCATAATTATCAATTATGGAAGATGCAAGTGGAAGATTATTTGTATCAGAAATATTTATATTTACCGTTGGATGTGAATGCAAAGCCTACAAAGATGACTGATGAAGAATGAAAGATTCTTGACAGAAAGGCTTTGGGATCTATAAGATTGAGCTTGATAGCATCTATAGCTTCTAATATTACTGAAGCAACAACCATGGTAGATTTGATGAAATATTTAGCTAATTTATATGAAAAACCAAGTGCTTCAAATAAATTTTATTTGATGAAGAAATTATTTAATTCAAAAATGCAAGAAGGTGGATTTATATCAAGCCACTTGAATGATTTCTGTTCCATTGTAAATCAATTAAAATCGAGTTAATATTTTGTTTGATGATGAAGTGATTTATCACTTTTATTCATATGCTCTTGTCCGAGATAGTTGAGATAACTTGGTAATGGCTATTAGTAATACAACATCTGCTCTTAATATTTGGAATTTTGATTATATGGATAGTATAATCCAAAATGAAGAAATATGCAAGAAAAGTACAAGAGAGTCATCATCTGGAAATGATTTGAATGTAGAAAGAAGGGGAAGGCAGAAGGAGAGATCCAAGAGCAAGAATAATGGGAAATCAAAGTCTAAGAATGGCATATCTAAATCTAGAGGTAGAGGAATAACTTGTTGGAATTGTGGAAAGAAAGGACATACAAAGAAGGATTGTTGGTTCAAGGAAAACAAAGAGAATATACCAAACAAAGGTAAAGAGACAAATGTTGCAACTGAGGTAATGTAAGATGCCCTTATTCTCTCCTTGGATGATAAAATAGAATCTTGGGTTTTAGATTCAGGAGCTTCTTTCCATGCTACCCCTAATAAGGGTTATTTCAGAAATTATGTCCAGGGTAATTTTGGGCATGTTTATTTAGGAGATGATGAACCATGCAATATTACTTGGTAAAGGGGAAGTTCATCTAAAATTACATAATGGAAATACATGGATATTGAAAGATGTGAGGCATGTGCCAAGCCTCAGGAGAAATCTAATTTCTGTAGGACAACTAGGTGAAGCTGGTTGCATGGTTACATTCACAACCGAATCTTGGAAAGTTACCAAGGGAGCTCTTGTTGTGGCAAGAGGAAAGAAGGTAGGAACATTATATTTGTCTACATGTATTACTAATTCCTTTTTTGTTCTATCTACTTCATATTTAGATGCAAACATGTGGCATAATCAGCTAGGCCATATGAGTAAAAAGGGAATACAAATATTAAAGGCAAAGGGTAAGTTATCAGATTTGAAACATGTAGATCTTGATTTATGTGAGCATTGCATATTTGGAAATCAAAAGAAAGTGAGATTTCTTAAAGTTGGGGCAACAAAGAAGGAGAAAAAATTGGAGCTTGTGCACTCAGATGTGTGGGGACCAGCCTAGGTAGTTTCTCATGGAGGATCCTAATATTATGTAACATTCATTGATGATGCCACAAGAAAGGTATGGATTTATTGTATAAAGCGTAAAGGCTTGTGGTAAAAGGATTTGTACAAAAATCGGGTATTGATTTTGGTGAGATTTTTTCTTGTAATAAAAATGACTTCCATTCGTAGTATTTTGAGTTTAGTTCTGATGAAGATTTGCACTTAGAGAAATTTGATGTTAAGATGAATTTCCTTCTCAGTGATTTGGAGAAAGAGATATATATGCAACAACCGCTTGGTTATGAAGTCAAGGGTAAGAAGAAACTTGTGTGTGGGTTGAAAAAGAGTTTGTATGGGCTTAATCAAGCTCAAAGCCAATGGTATATGAGGTTTGACAGTTTTATGCATGAGCATGGTTATATGAGATGTGAATCTAACCATTGTATTTATTTCAAGAAGCTTGAAAATGGAAGCTATATTATTTTGTTATTGTATGTAGATGATATGTTTATTGCAGGATCTAGTATGCAGGACATTGTTGAGCTTAAAGAAAAGTTAGCTCATACATTTGCAATGAAGGATTTAGGAGTTGTAAAGAAAATCCTTGGCATGTAAATTCATAGAGACATGAAGAACAAGAAATTGTATTTGTCTCAGGAAGATTATATCAATAAGGTGTTGGAAAGGTTTAAAATGTAAAATTCAAAACCTGTAAGTACACCTATGGCTGGAAACTTTAAATTAAGAAAATATCAGTGTCCTACATCACATGAGGAGGTCAAGTACATGGCACGAGTTCCATATGCTTCAGCAGTTGGAAGCCTTATGTATGTAATGGTTTGTACTAGACCAGACATTGCACAAGTAGTGGGAGTTGTGAGCAAATTTATGGCCAATCCAGGTAAAGAGCATTAGAAAGTAGTCCAATGGATACTTAGATATTTGAGAGGGACATCCAACATGCATTTATGTTATGGAGGTTTAGATACTTCTTTATGCGGCTATGTTGATTCAAATATGGCTGGAGATTTGGATGGTAGGAGAAGCACCACTAGATATGTATTCACGATGGGTGGGACAATAGTTAGTTGGATTTAGAGATTATAAAAGGTTGTGACCTTTTCTACTACTACGAGGGTAGTATATGTTGTAGCTACGAGAGGCTAGTAAAGAGATTATACGAGATGAGCAGGTTCATGGAAGAGTTGGGAAAGGAGCAAGAGGATTGTAGATTGTACAGTGATAGTCAAAGTGTGATTCATCTGGAAAAGAACTCAACATTTCATTCAAGAACGAAACACATTTAGTTGAGATATCACTTCATACGGTAGGTGTTGGAGGATGGGCAACTGAAACTAGAGAAAATTCATACAAATGAGAACCCTGCGGATATGTTAACGAAGCCGTTAGAAAAGGAGAAGTTGGAGCTTCACTCCACTTCTATTGGTCTTTGAGTTTGAGACTTGAAGAGGAAGAAATAGGCCAAGGAAAGGATCCAAGGATGGATTTGTATGGTACAATGCAACAATTTATCTCCAAGTGGGAGATTGTTAGGTTGTGGAGCTAAATGACTTCACAAATAGCATGTTTTACAAACTTGCAAGTTTACACACTAATCGGTGTTGGTCACCTGGGAGAAACCGACATCGGTTACCTGTGCATTAATGTTTTTATTTTAGACACAGGATTAGATATGACCCTTGGTTATAAAGGTGATCGGAGGGTTGTAAATGCATAGCTAAGTTGCCCTAATGTTTGTATATGCTTATAAGCTAGAAAACTAGGGTTAGAAGATGAAGAATAGAGATTATTGCAAGAATATTTTCTTGGAGAAAGAAAAGAGAATCTTGTGAGAGAAAAGTATTGTACATCCAAGAGAGGTGTGGAAGATTGTAAATATTCATTGTATTTCCTCTATAAAGCAAAGAATAATAGATTGGTTGTTTCTTGGTGGACGTAGCCCACACTGGGTGAACCACGTTATATCTTGTGTATTTTTCTTCTGGTTTAATTTCCGTGTTTAGTGCTTGTAGCTTCATTGATTATAGATCTATACAACATTGGTGTGTGTCTAACCCCAACATCGAGTCACTCCATAGACTAGAACACCCATATTTCATACCAGGGCACCCAAAGGTGCTCCTATTCATCCCCGAGATGACACGGTCTAGCCAAATCGACACTTTTATAATTTTCTGAAGTTTGTTATGACTCTCAATTCCGTCACCCCGTCCATTCCCAGATTACTCGAGGTAAGTCTAATTTAGGTTAGTACCTTTTCCCTCCTATCTCATTTATTTCATTTCATTTAAAATATCAAATAAATTATCTAGCTCTTATATTTCAATATATTTCAATTATTACATTGTTGTACTTTCTTAGATTATTACTAAAACCCGATTTTAATTAATCATACACTTTAACCCATTTTAAATCCAACTAAGCTAATCCAAGTATGGTGGAGGTTGGAGGTGTTTTTTCACCCTAAAAATGGGTTAAAAGGGGACAAAGGACACCACCTCTTAAAAATGTGCTAAAGGTGAGGATCTCATGAGGAGGGGGCCAAAAATGAGAGTTGAAAACATGCTTCTAACACCCCAAGTTGTGGTTTTGACTAACGAAAATTCTCCTCTATGGGGGAGCACACTTTTTATCCCCCATGTCCCCTTGCACTTGGGAAAAGGGACATCATCGGTGTAAAATTCTGCTAAGGGTTCATTTCTCATGAAAAAATGGTCAAAATGACTTAACATTTGTTAAAAACATGTTTCTAACACCTCAAGTGATGATTTAAGTGACACAACCATAAAAATCAATGGGAGAGCACACTTTTGTGTCCCTCATGTACCCTTATACATTGGGACAATTGTAAAAAGGGACATCAAGCCTCCAAAATGCCGCACAATCTTATTTGAGTGTTGATGTCATCAAACGCAACGTGAAAATATACTAATGAGTGAGTTTTCAAGTCCGGTAGAAAGACATGCAGTTCATAGAGAAAAACTTATATGATTTTGGCTCAAAATAGCCCACTTAATCCATTCCCACCATTTTTAAGACCTTATTGAGTTTTAAATTTTCATTTTCAGTCCAAGATCCACTTTAGCTCTTGCACATGCGCCGATAAGTTGAGTTGCCACTGCAGAGTCCATAATGAGCATGAATAATTATAACTTATGGACAATGGAAAAGATCCAATGTACTATAATTTTCCTTTTTTATGCTCCTAACTCCTCTTGAGGTGTTTTAAACCCTTCGAGCAAAATCCACTTAGTAGAAATACTCTTTGTGTTGCATTGATGGACAATTTTCCACATTTTTCTACTCCCTGAATCCTTCCTTGATTATTTAACCATGAGTATGCTATATTATCTCCTTTTATTATTATATGAGCTTCCAAAACTTCACGAGGCTCTGAAACCCTTTGAACAAGGTGACTAGCTCCTTTGAAATATGCATTCCCCAAGTGCCTTGCCCAAAAAGACCTAGTTTTTCTTAACTTGTTCCTGACCTCAATTATCTCCACATAATCTTCCTAAAATACCTTGGATAACTTCATTTCTCTCCCAAATATCTCTTGGATGGTTTGAATATTCCATGTATGCTTTCGAGGGTGTCCTCATGTGACCAAAAGACCAAAAATAGCATTTTTGAAGCCTCTAGGAGCATTGTTCTTTCACAGATGTTGATAAATTCATGAATCAAGTCAGGTAAACTTATCTACACATGAAACACACTTGAAAATCATGTTAGTATGTTCCTCTCGACCATAATGAAGGTGACACAGATTGAAATGTTGACCGAAGAAAGAAAGGTTTGCATTGATTAGAAAGGGAATTGCAAGTGTGGGTTTGGTTGTCATAACTAAAATTTTAAATTTTTCATGTTAGATATTTACCATGACAACAATCCTACTTTGGGGATAGCAAACAAAGAATTTGTATTTATCCCTTAATTTTTGGGATTTATTTGCTAATAACAAAGCATATGAAGGCTCTTCAAAGGGGATTTGAAACACAAATTCTTTCTAAAAGACATAAGCCTTAGCCATTCAACTCGAAGGCCCTATAAAAATTATAAAAGGATGAAATTTATATCCGAATGGGTAATTTTTAATCTCTTTTAATGTATGTAGTTGTTTCGCTTCGGAATGTTTCGGCTTACGGGAATAGAGTTGCTTTCTATCCTTTCATTCCTTTTAGAAAGCAGATGAGGTTAGGGTTAGGAGGAATACCTGTTGAATGTCGAGATGGTGTGCGCGTCCGTAGAAAGATCGGGCCGATCTGCAGAGACTCCTTTTGTCTATGCAGGAAGGACTACTGCGCAAATAAGAACACAAGACCACAAGATTTTGATTAAACAATAAATGAGGAAACTGCCTTGGGCCCAGGAAATATAAAACTTCCCTTCGAAGGTGGTTAGTTCCCCTGCTAATATGAATTAACACAAAAGACTGCAAAATATCAATTAAATTATTTTGTTAAAAGCGGGTAGGGGAAAGGTGGTTTTACGGTTTTGATCGAGGAACCGATGCGGATTCTTGATAATCGATGCGGTCACTAATAACCGATGGCGATTCTTGCGATATAACCGATACCGGTGGGTTATAGGATCTTCTTGGTAGATATGGTGTTTGTAATAGCTGGTTTTTTGGATGGTATTAGGAAATGGGATGATTAGGAGTGAAAGAATGACAGTTAGATGCAATGGCACGTTGGGTAGTGGATTCAGAAACGGATTTAGGAGGACTGAGATTCAAGAAGCATAAGAAATGTTATAACAAAAGGACATGTAAGATCTGACTTACTGGTTTTGACCGAGAGGCAAGTTGATCTCCTTGGTTGTAAACACTTCTGGTTTCTTTACTCGTCTCTGCTCTGTCAAGTGAAGATCTGGACTCTGTTCCTCGCTCGCAATGCTCTCTGTTTTTCCAGAAATCCTTTGACTGATCTACAAAATGAAATTCCGATCCGTTGTTTTGGTTTGGGGAGCCCATTTACAGGGAACCGATGGCGGTTGCGTAACCGACGGCGGTCGAGTAGTAGAACCGGTATCGGTAAGGAAAAAATAGGCTCCCGAGAGATCGGTTGCGGGATTGGTCAAGTGGCTAGAAGGTCAACTTTGGGTGCGAGTAAGGAGGCATTAGTTATGGATGTGAGTCTAGACCAAGTCATGGGTCTTAATTAGGTTAGTTTAGGGTTAGGGCTAGGTCATGATGAGGTGGCAAAGTGAGGTGGTGGGTAAGGTGATGTGGATTTATCAATTACAAGGTAATTAATAAATAATTGTGTAAAGTTTAGGTAATGAGGTTAGGTTGCGAAATGGGATGCGGGTCACAAGGGGTCGTAAGACACGAATTTGGTGTCTACATTAGCCCCTTATTGTCGTGTAGCTTGTTTTGTTAAAGCTGCGCGAACAATAATATGAAGTGGTTTCTCATGTTAAGGATATAGGTAATCCCCCTCAAATCTATCACCGATGGAGTGAACGGGAAATCAGGGATAGGGTTGATAAAGGGTACATGTGGTAGAGAGGATGGTAAGGTGGTGGGGTAGGTCGAGGAAGCGGATGCATGTTGAAATGCAATAAATACGACTAGGGTACATGATTTGACTAGAAAACCAAAGAATGTATAGGCAAAGGTCGATAGTTTATCCAAACAAGGGTGATATAATCCTGGTATCGAAGGCATAGGAAGTAGCTCCGGGTTGAGATAAGCGTCACGTATATAACAAGTAAGGTACCGGAAACACGTTTAGGCATGTTCGGCGGATGGATGAAAAATAAAATGGTTGGTTTGGTTGAGATAAACGTCACGGTCTGGGTGCAGGGAAAAGGCGGTCGACGAGATCAAGTCAAGGACCCTAATCATGCTAAAACACGAACAGTGAGCTCGATTGAACACAAGGTACATGATGGATGTATAAAATAAAACGTTGATTGTGGGTATGGTATGGAAGTGATACGGCTGCGTGTCGATGATAGAGAAGATGTATTTGTTTAACATCTAAATAAAACTGAATATGTATGTTGATTTGAGTTATGATAATAATAAGATTGTTGGTGTTTTGATTTTCGGTGTTTCGAAAAAGGGTAAAGAGAAATGTGATTAAATAAAAATGCACAAAAATATTTATATTTACCACACATGATAAGTTATGGTAGGGGATGGTCGAGCTAACCTTGGGAGACCCCATGTCTCCAAAGTGCTGCCTACATAGCCCATTGCACAAAGCAAGGAGGGGCCTCAGACCGATGTAGTTCTCCCTTAGGACCAGGGAGAGGTGAATTCAGGCAATTTGGGTATGGTTAGGCAATTTGTTGGTTGATAAGAATTTGATGTTGATAGGGTAATGTTGTTGGTGTTGGTAAGGTATGGGCGATGTTGATGTAGGTATAGGTAAAGCGAAAGTTAGCTTACCCAAATAGAAGGGAACCATGTCCTGATTAAGATCAACACACAATCCTAGATGCGAGGCAAAGAGGAAAGAGTGCTCCGTAGGTGAAAAGAGCTAAACAAACCACATATTAACATAGGATGAGCTTGAATCCCTAAGTACCTTGCATAGGCGAGAAGTCGATAGGTGAAAAGAGTTGTATAATCACAATATATCGGATATACGTCACGTCCCTTGAGTTTTTGTTGCTTTGACAAAGGGTGAGGTGAGGTGGTTGATATAGGCGGGAGTGCTGAGAGCTTGTTGCAAGGTGATTATTCTGACGAAAGAGAAACTACCCTAAATAGACAAGTCCATGACTCAAAAGTGCTTTTGAATGAGGCTTTTCTTTTATTGAATGTAGACTGATCGATGCGGGAAGTCTACAGGGGATATTGATTGTATTATTCTTGAGGTCTTCACGAAGCTGATCAATGCGAGAAGCTCTTGATAAAGGCTGACTGTGTATAGCTGTCCTTCGAGGGAGCAGTCTATTTATAGTAGCAGATATGATTGTAATGCATAGCTGTCCTTCGGGGGAGCAGTCTATATATAATAGTAGCAATAGTTCGGCATATAGCTGTCCTTCGAGGGAGCAGTCCATATTTAATTTAAATGACTAGATGTTCATTTGGCGTGAAGCATCTAGGGAGTAGGAAGTTTGACTCAAGAAAATCCCATAAGAATACGGCTTATTTTAATACTTTGAAGTCATGGACTAGACTAAAAAGGGGAAGGCATCACTGAGGTGAAGTGAGAATCAAACTATGTGAGCTTGCTTTGTTATTATGAGGTGTAGGAAACAGAGTGTATGTAGTGGTAAGTGAGCTCAAGGGACGAGCGGAAGGTAGATAAGAAGTGATATAACACTAATTTCAACAGTAGAATGGTCGAAGATGCAAGGCATTAAGGGGTTCAGGCTCAGGTTTACCATTAAGCAAAGCTAAACGATAAGTACCAGATCCATAGGTATGAGTGATTATATAAGGCCCAATCCAATTGGGAGCAAATTTTCCACGTTTGCTCTTTTCTAGTTTGGTTACATGTTGATTCTCTTTGAGAACAAGATCACCAACCTTAAAGGTACGCTCATGAAGTCGCTTATCATAAGCACGTTTAATGCGTTTTTGATAGATTTGAAGGTGATCAAGAGCTGTAAGATGGCGTTCGTCAAGAAGCTCCAATTGGGCTAACTGCGTTCTTGGCGGAAATCATCGTTGGTGAGAATATCCTGAAGAGATATTCTAAGGGAGGGTATTTGTATTTCGAGAGGCAAAACAGCCTCGGTACCGTATACCAAAGAAAAAGGTGTGGCATTAGTAGAGGTACGAATGCTAGTACGATAAGCCCAAAGGGCAAAGGGAATGTGATCGTGCCAATTTCTTCCGGATTCATTGACAACTTTCATGAGGATTTTGGTTAGTGTTTTATTAGAGGACTCGGCTTGCCCATTGGCTTGTGGATAGTAAGGTGATGAGAAACTAAGTTTGATACCAAAGTTGTCACAAAGGTCTTGCAACAACTTGTTTTTGAAAGATTTTCCATTATCTGTTATCAGGCGATGAGGAACACCAAAACGACAGATAATGTGGTGGTTAATGAACTCGACAATTTTTTCTTTTTTGATTGAAATGAGTGGAATAGCCTCCACCCATTTTGTGTAATATTCGGTCGCTGTGATTATCCAACGGTGACGTTGTGAAGAGGTTGGGTGAATCTCACCAATAAGGTCTAAACCCCATTGTGAGAAGGGCCAAAGATCTCGAGCGATCTGGAGCGGGTGGCTAGGAGTATGTTGAAGGTTGGCATGTTGCTGACACATAACACAACGCTTAACATATTCGTAGCAGTCGTTATTGAGAGGAGGCCAATAATAACCAAGGCGAAGGATTTGTTTGGCCACAGCGAAGCCGCTAAAATGTCCACCCACGAATACCATCATGGACCTGTTGGATGGTATGAGTGGCCTCCGCGCCAGTTAGACAGCGAAGGAGGATGCCATCAAAGCCACGTTTATAGAGGAGTCCCCCCATGACAACATAACGTGAAACACTTTTAAGAAAAGCACGTTTGCCGTTACTAGTAAGGTCAGGTGGGAGGACAGAGATTGTAAGGTAGTCGTGGAATTGGTGGTACCAGGTATCCTGTGAATTAGTGGACACAGTATTTATCATACAAACTACCGGGGTTGAATAGGATGGGGCAAAAAGTTGTTGGACCACGACGAATAATTCAGAGTCAGTTGGCGCGGCGGGAATTTGCGAGGCTAAGCAAGCCATAGTATCCATGAAATTTGTTAGTGGAGCGGGAATGGTTTGTATAGAATAGTGGGTAAATAAGGCTAGAAGTGAATCCACGTAGTGTTTGTATTTTTGAAGTTCCTCATTTTTGCATTGGTAGACGCCCATAACTTGATTGACTACCAATTGAGAGTCGCCAAAAATGTTGATAGATTTGATACCTAAGTGTAACGCAACTTGGAGACCCAGAACAAGGGCCTCGTATTCCGCTGTATTATTAGTGCAAGGGAAATCAAGTCGGAATGAAAGAGGCATAGGTTCAGCATTGAGGGGAATGAGAACAACGCCGGCTCCTCCGCCGCGCTGGCATTTAGATCCATCGAAGAAGAGGGTCATTGGGTACGACTCCTCCGTGATGGAAAGAGTAGCGATGAGTTCGTCGGGAAATGTGAAATTGGTAAATTGTTCCCCCGGTAAAGGAGCGTCCGCAAGTTGGTCCGCGATGGTTTGTCCTTTGATTGATTTTTGGTGGATAAACTCAAGGTCGAGGTCGGCGAGAAGCATGAGCCATCTAGCAATGCGTTGGTTCAGATGAGGTTTGGCATACATGTAATGGATGGGGTCTGTATTGGTGATGACGAAAGTCTTGTGATTTAGAAGGTAGTGTCGGAGTTTGGTGGCCACGAATGATAGGGCAAGGCACAATTTTTCTACATGTGTGTACCTAGTCTCATAGTCCACCAAAGTACGACTTATATAATAAACGGCTTGTTCGTGATTCTCAGAGTCACGATGTGCAAGCATGGCTCCTACAGCGTGGTCGGTGGCGGAAAGGTAAAGGTAGAAGGGGCGGTCGTCTTGGGGTGGGATAAGCACGGGTGGCTGCAAGAGATAGGATTTGAGAGCTTCGAAGGCTTGGTGACATTCTTCGCTCCATTGGAATGCAATATCCTTTTTAAGGAGGTGATGGAAAGGTTGACATCGATCCGAGAGTTGGGAGATGAAACGTCGGATAGATTGGAGCTTACCTTGTAAACTACGCAATTGTTTGAGATTGTTGGGTGGGGGCATTTCTAGGATAGCTTTGACTTTAGATGGATCGACCTCAATGCCACGCAAAGAGACGATAAAGCCAAGAAGTTTTCCCGAAAGAACACCAAAGACACATTTCTTCGGTTGAAGGCGGACAGAATATTGTAACAGGCGATCAAAAATAATGGTTAAAACATCGAGATGTTCACTACGATGTTTAGACTTGCCGAGAAGATCGTCGACATAGTCTTCAAGGATAGTGTGCATAATGTCATGAAAAATGTAGGTCATAGCCCGCTGATAGGTAGCACCAGCATTCTTAAGGCCAAATGGCATGACACGATAACAGAAGGTTCCCCAAGGAGTTATGAAGGCAGTTTTGTCTTTGATCGGCGAAGCAACAAAATTTGGTTGTATCTGAAAAGCCATCCATGAGAGAAAGCATTTCATGGCTGCGGTGAGATCAACAAGTTGATCAATACTTGGGAGGAAGTCATCCTTGGGGCAAGCGAGGTTAAGATCCCGAAATCATGCATATCAAAGTCCCCTGTCGCTTTAGTGAGCAGTGCGATGTTAGAAATCCATTGAGGATAGTCAATAGGCAAAATGAAGGAAACAGAAAGGAGTCGTTGGAGCTCCTCTTTGACCAAGAGAGCAATGCGTGGATGCATTTTTCTCAATTTTTGTTTGACTGGTTTGGAATCGGGGTTTAGGGTGATGTTATGGACGGCGATGGTAGGATCAATTCCTGGCATGTCAGCGTAAGACCATGCGAAAGCTTGGTTGCGAGCACGGAGAAAGGTAGTAAAGGCGGCTTGTTCTGATGTGTTAAGGGATTGTCCAATCTTCACAATGTGAGGATCCTCCTCCGTGTGGATATTGATTTCTATGGTAGATTCGTTCAGCATAGTTTGGGTTTCAGATGGTAAGGCTCGTTGAATATAAGAATCATCCGCGCCAAGGTAAGTGAGGATGGAGTCGTCATCCTGGCATTCAACAACATTAATCAAAGGCGAATCCTCTTCGATCATGTCTGGATAAAGAAGGGGAAGAGAGGATGGGTCCTCATTATCACGTTGATAAGTGAGAGGACCTATGAAGATGACATTTATGAAAAAAAAAAGTTAGGAGGGATAGATTCAGGGTCTATAGATTCTGCGGGTGATGATGGCAAAGTGGGTGATGATGGTTTGGTAGGGGCGACGTCTTCTTCTTCTAGGATATAGCTGACAGGAGGTGTCTCCTGTGTAGGTGTTTCGGGAAAACCGAGACCACTGCGATCATTATGTTTACGGGTAGTCACGGGAATGAGTGTATGTCGGCCTTGTTCGTAAAGGCCAAAACCAAAGCCTTTCCACGCACAGCGAGTCAAGAAGGTGAGGGCGAAACGACGATTTGTCAAGTATTGAAAATCGGATTGGAAAGGAACCACACCAAGAGGAGGTTCAGGGGTAATGGAGGATGCGTCAACACCCCCATACGTTAGGTTAGTGCGGCAATGGGGTGGTCCGTAAGAGATTATCTCCCCCACGCGACGGTCGTAGGTGGGATGTGCATGTAATTGTCCGTACTCCTGCGGGGTAGGGAAAGAACTAACGTTATATAGGCGGTACTCCCCCAGCGTAAGGCGCTGAAAAACATCTACTAAGGGATCGGAGGTTGGAATGTTAGCTGCGGGAAGGGAAGTGGTTTTTGCGATGGTGGTTTCATCAATTGAAGGCGTAGGCGCGGTTGAGGTGGATGGTTGAGGTACATTTGAGGCGGATGGTTGGGTTGAATGTATGGGTGTCTTGATTGGTATAAGCACATCGTTAGGGCGGTATAACATATTGCAGGTTTTAAAGGGGGGAGGGTCAGCTTTTACGGTGTAAGACTTCCCCTCGTACTCAAATTTTATACATCTATGTAATGTTGAGGGAACGCATCCCATGGCTCGGATCCAAGGACGACCCAGCAATATATTATATTGGAACTCTCCCTCAAGACATAGAAGAGTTCGGGTAAAGTACGTGGTCCTACGCGAATGTTGAGGATCACGGTGCCTAAGGTAGAAGTAATAGCGTCATTGAATGACCGCAACATGATGGGGTTGGCACACATGCAACTAGAAGGGATGTTCATCTGTTGGAAGGCTTTTGAAGAGATGATGTTTAGGCTAGCGCCCCCGTCAATCATAACCCGACGTACTCGAATGTCCCGGACGTAAGCGGAGATGAAAAGGCGAGTCGGGATCTTACATGCCAAAGTCGACAATTTCATCTTGAGCCAGCTGCAGCGACTTGTTGTATGAGAGAGCAAAAGTGGTTGGGGCAGTGGGTTGTTTGGTGAGAGAAGCAACGTGATTGGGTGTTAGAATGGAGGCGACAGGCAGGGTTTCATTAGGTAAAACCTCTATCCCTTGAAGGATCTCAACGAGAGCTTGTCGATGAGATTCAGAAGTCTGAATGAGGTCATACTGATGTCATTTTACGGGCGATTGGTGAAGCTGTTTAATCATATTTCGGTGGGCAATGCCATTAGAGACGGGATAGGCGGGTCCGCGAATGACCACTTTAGGTGGTGGTGCAATCGGGATGTTTGACGGAGAAAGAGATGCCGCAGGTGTGTTTTCTTTTGCTTTCCCATTGTTTTTACGCCTCGAGTAGCGACACTAATCATATTAATCTCGTAGACTGAGATGAGGAAGATGGTGGGGATAACTCATGGTCTTGAAGAGTGGGGTTGTAATAATGATAGATCTTGGTGAGGCGGGGACGGATGGTATAGGAGAGGGAATGGAAACTAAAGGTCTCTCCCTTCGTAAGTTGTCTTTCTTAATCTTTCTATCAGGAGAGGTGGTTGCGAAGGATGGTTTTTAGAGCTTTGCATCCCTCCACATCATGTCCTGGTGTGCGGTGATAAGCGCAGATTTTAGACTCATCGTAACCCATAGGTCGGGGCTTAGACGGGTCATAAGGTCTAAGTGGAGGTAGGGAAATGGTCGCATTCTCCACCAACATAGCAAGGATTTTGGCGTAAGATCCTTTGAGTGGGTCAAAATCAGGAGAGGATGAGGGTATTGATTGTGCGGGTTTTGGTAATGTTTGGGCATGATTGGTTCGCACGGGTGGTGGTTTAGCCGAAGGGTGTTGATACATGGTTTTTACTAAACGTGATTTCTTTGGCGCAGAAGCTATGTTGGATGATGAGGCCGCAGATGATGTGGTATCAGAAAACAACCACGGGGAAATAGGAGTGACTGAAAACAAATTTTTTGATGATGGAATTTGTTTAAGGTTGATAGGTGGACAGGATACGCGGAGTGGCGGTGTTGCTATACCCTGGAATTTCTGTATAGGTGCGGAAGGCGTAAGTTGTTCTGAAGAAAACGCAGGAGGTATGATATATTGATGTAAGGTAGAGGGATGGGGTCCCAATATGGAAGGTAGGTATGACGATGATGGTTTTGATTGTGACAGGGGGACGGATTGAGTTTGTCTCCTAGGTGGCGGAGCGGATTTATTTTTGGATAGATCGAGTCGCTTAGGCGGGTGCGTTAGGCCCAGGGCATTGGTGAGGTCCCAAGCGTATGGGAAGATCTGGTTAAGTTGATAGAAGTGGACGGGGCATTTGGTAGAGGTGAGGGGGGTGAAGGTGAGAACAGGGGCATTTTAAGCTTCTGTAAGCACTTCGGGTATATGGTGGAGACATCAGGATCAGTCATTTGCATTTGAGTAGAAAAAGGGGTACTCAAACGTTCCCATAGGGCCTGTCTATCTTCTGCGGAATGACAGTCTCCAGGTGTGATTTGTAATTTTTGTACGGAAGAAAGGTGGGTTGTAATTCCAGTCCATTGCGGGTGTGACACAGGAGGTAGATGAGGCACTGTATCAATAGATGTTAAGAGGTCAACCGGTCGTTGAAAAGATTTAGGCGATGAGGGACTAATAGGTAGGAGGGCGTGTTCGAGGGGATCTGTCACGTTTAAAGAATGTGGTGATGTTAGTGTAAGAGATTTCTCGTCTAAGGATGTCAAAAGGAGTGGCGGGCCTTCCTCTTGTGTAGCAAGAGTGGTAGAAGGGGACGTTTGGGAAATAGATAAATTAGATAGCATCCGCTCACAGTCTTGTAGGGATGTGGTGTAAGAAGACTTGTTGATAAGAAGAGAAGTCCGGGCAGTTAACTCTTCTATGGGTAAAGGAATGATTTCACTTTGGCTTGATGGTGGTGAAGGAGGTTCAAACTCCTGTGTTGGTGGAGAGGCTTGATTTAAAATTTTTTCAATAGAGGCTTTTGGCTGAGAATCGAAGACTGCATGGATCTCATGAACACTCTCCTCGGCTAAGATATCTTGGTTCACGTTCTTGTTAGGCAGTGATTGGGAATGGCTTGTTGAAAATTTTGAGATTTCGGTTAGCGGGCGTTAGGATTATCGAGGGTTATATCCCTGCGTCAACCATTTCCTGCACTATGTTTTTCAACATCTTGCAGTTTTCATGACTATGTCCTTTTACGCGGTGAAAATTACAAAAGTCATTTTCTTTGTACCGGAAGGTATACGCGGGTGGAGTCAAACCAGTGAGGTTTAACGAGGGGGGGGCAAGGTGATAGCCCCAGCTTTGAGCAATTTCTCCAGGATGACGCCATAAGTTTCTCCCAAGGGAGTGTAATTGGTGGGCTCGGCTTTGTACTTATAAGTGGTTTTCGGCGGAGTATTGGACGGTGTTTGAGATTTGACCATTACCGCGTGGACAGCTCCTTTTGATTTAGAAGAAGTGGACGCGTGAGGAGTGGCGGTGTTTGGCTTGTTGGTAGAATCAGGAGTTCGGAAATTGGGGTTTTTGTTACGCAACCGCAATTTCTCTTCTTCTAAGGCTCGAATTTCTAGTTTCCGAGCCATGGTAAAGGCCTCGTCGAATGTGCGGAAAGTTTGAATTTGGAGGGTAGGGGAGATGTGCTTAGCGCAGGCCCGCGTAAATAGTTCGATGAGTTCGGTTTGAGGCAAGGCATACGTGAGTTGGTTGATAAGACCCCGCCATCGTCCAACGAAATCTGCGATAGATTCGTCTTCAAATTGTCGGATGGCATAGAGGTCGGTAATAGATACTTTCTTGGCAATGTTAATGGAGAAATGATCCAAGAAAGATTGGGCCAGTTGGTTAAAAGAGAAGATTGAGTGCTGGGTTAAAGCAACACTGTACCACTCAAGCGAGTCTGATAAGGACATGGGAAAGGTGCGAGTAATAAGAGCATCATCATGGGCGATCAAATAACAAGCATGTCTAAATGATCGCAAGTGTTGTTGAGGATCCTCTTTCTTGTTAAAAGCGAGTAAACTTTGGCAACTCCCATTGAGGAGGATATGAATGAAGGGGACGAGAAGGGTGAATGGGCTCCCGACAAACTTGCTCGTATGTCAAGCGCTACGACTTCTGACAAACGGAAGCCTCCGGTTTTGCATTTTGTCCATCATTTGTTTGATGAAATTTGTGGTGGATGAGATGATGGTGCCACGAGAATAGGGATGTCCCATATAAGGTGTTGAGGTTCTTTGGATACGTGTATGGAATGAAAAGGTAGGGGAGCTTGAGAAGGAAAGCTCGTGTGAATAGGTGGCGAGAGAGTAAGTCATGAATGGAGTGGTCGAAGAGAGATGAGATAGGGCGGTTGGTGGTAGCGATACGTGGGGTCCAAGGTTAACCAAAGGAAAGCTAATCGGGGTCGTATGAACCTCTGAAGCTGTCGGATTGGGAGACGGGGCTAGTGATGCAGGAAGTAAGGTATTGTTATCAGGAGGAGTGGGAGCTAAATGAGCAGCTATACTAATAGGCATGCCATAAGGAGGACCATCGGGCGTACGGTCGGGGTATGAGACAAATAGTATTATGCAGTATTTGGGATTAGCATCCGAGAAATTTGGCAAAGTCCTTGTCTCCTACGAGGAATTTGGGGATCTCACTTTGGTGTCCGTAGGGTTCCCTAGAATGTGAAGGGGGTGATTCAGGCAAAGACACAGAGCAGGCATGTGAAACCATGGCGGCGGCTTGCTTCCGAGTGATGACAACCATAGACCAGGACACACAGGAAAGTTTCAATCTATCAAGAACAAAAACAACCTCAGAATGATGAATTTGGCAAGTTGCTGGTTTGTCAGGGGCTGATGGAGACAGTAACCGATATCGGTTTAGTAACCGGTGTCGGTCACAGAGCAAACGACGTCGGTCCCTTAACCGATGCCGGTGTCAAAAGTCTAGGATAAGAAGATATAAAAGGCTGCTAATTTGATTTTAGCAACGTTGAGTATGTTTATCAACTTATTGATCACAGAAGACAAAGTATGACAGAGAAAACAGGATTTGAAAACAAGCAAGAGGCACACGCAAATCTAAAGACTAACCCTAGGGTTAATTTTAGTTATCGTGGGCTTATGCCTTTAGATGTAAGATGATGTCAGAATCCTAAACAACAAGACCTAGGGGAAATGTCAAGTTTGTTTTGGCTTATAAGGTTACCTCAATCGGGCGGAGGAATACCGCGGAAAAGGGGGGATGTTTGAGCTGTTGTGTTAATTGTGAAGTGATTCGGTATGTGTTGTGCAGTGAAACTAAGGTTAATTTCCTGTCAATACCGTGGATATCACCCCCACGTGTACGACCTGTTACTTAATCTATGTTCACTAGAATTGGAGAACAACAAGCAGGAATGCAATGCACGTGTTTTAAACCCAAATCGAAAATTATATTCGATGAAGCAAGAGAGATGACTTTCACTAATGCGAAACCAGGAAAGCAAGACAAATTCTTTACTAAATATATAACAAAAACAGCAACAACAAATATGCAAATGAAAATAAGCAAGAGAAAGAAACCCAAAATGGGTCCCACCGGGCGTGCCAAAATGTTTCGCTCGGAATGTTTCGGCTTCTGGGAATAGAGTTGCTTCTATCCTTTCATTCCTTTTAGAAACAGATGAGGTTAGGGTTAGGAGGAATACCTGTTGAATGTCGAGATGGTGTGCGCGTACCGTAGAGAAAGATCAGGCTGACTGCGGAGAACTCCTTTTTGTCTTGGAAGGACTACCTGCAAATAAGAACACAAGACCACAAGATTTTGATTAAACAATAAATGAGGAAACTGCCTTGGGCCCAGGAAATATAAAACTTCCTTTCGAAGGTGGTCAGTTCCCCTGCTAATATGAATTAACACAAAAGACTGCAAAATATCAATTAAATTATTTCGTTAAACTGGGTAGGGGAAAGGCTGGTTTTCTGGTTTTGATCAGAGGAACCGATGCCGGTTACTGATAACCGATGCGGTCACTAATAACCGATGGCGGTTACTGATAACCGATAGCGGTGGGTTATAGGATCTTCTTGGTAGATATGGTGTTTGTAATAGCTGGTTTTTTGGATGGTATTAGGAAATGGGATGATTAGGAGTGAAAGAATGACAGTTAGATGCAATGGCACGTTGGGTAGTGGATTCAGAAACGGATTTAGGAGGCCGAGATTCAAGAAGCATAAGAAATGTTATAACAAAAGGACATGTAAGATCTAACTTACTGGTTTTGGCACAGATGCAAGTTGATCTCCTTGGTTGTAAACACTTCTGGTTTCTTTACTCGTCTCTGCTCTGTCAAGTGAAGATCTGGACTCTGTTCCTCGCTCGCAATGCTCTCTGTTTTTCCAGAAATCCTTTGACTGATCTACAAAATGAAATTCCGATCCGTTGTTTTGGTTTGGGGAGCCCATTTACAGAGGCGAGATGGCGGTTGCATGTAGAGGCGGTCGAGTAGGAACCGGCATCGGTAAGGAAAAAGTAGGCTATTTTTAGTAAAATAGCCCACCTTCCCTGCTTTTCTCCCGAGAGATCAGTTGCGGGATTGGTCAAGTGGCTAGAAGGTCGGCTTTGGGTGCGAGTAAGGAGGCATTAGTTATGGATGTGAGTCTAGACCAAGTCATGGGTCTTAATTAGGTTAGTTTAGGGTTAGGGCTGGAGTCATGATGAGGTGGCGAAGTGAGGTGGCGGGTAAGGTGATGTGGATTTATCAATTCTGAGGTAATTAATAAATAATTGTGTAAAGTTTAGGTAATGAGGTTAGGTTGCGAAATGGGATGCGGGTCACAAGGGTTCGTAAGACACGAATTTGGTGTCTACAGAGCCCCTTTCAGAAGAGAGAGAAGAGCAGTAAATGTGGGAAATTTGTGCCATGTGGAGATTATGAACCATGATCTCCTAGAGATATAGATTATTTGTAGATTACAACCCCTTATCGGGAGATATTTTGATGTAATAAGATATTTTACATTATTTTAATCAATTGTTCATATTTTGGCGGACCCAAAGATTTATTCCATGTTAGATGAACTCTATAATCAATTTACAAAGTGTAATGGTCTATGTTTTTATTCAAATAATTGTAGTTTTTAATCAATATCAATTCGATTTTAAATACTTAAGCCATTTTTATGAATTTGCAAAAAAAAAGGGGAAATTGAGAAAAATAACTTTAATATTTGAAACGGTGAATTAGTGATCGTTTACATAAACTAAGCACTTTAGATCAAGTTTGGGATTAGATTTTAGTTTTAAATACTAATTTTTAATAATAAGGCCAATTTCATGAGAGAAATGAGAAAATTATTAAAATATTTGAAAATTTAGAAAATGATAAATTTTGGTTTAAACCATCCATTTTCGGATCAAGTTAAAAAGAAATTGACATGAAATCCTATTTACTCTATTCGAAACAAAATACAAAATCATATAATGTTACAATCATACTTTCAATAATAACAATGAAAGTGAATCCATCTATAATCCAAAATCATCATTAATCACTAAAGGAGAATATGGTTTTATATAAAACAACATTTCGCTTTTAACAAAACATGAGAGAGAAGGATTTATTTTATGCAAACATAATAATGCATCCAAAACAATAGATTTAAGAAAGAATAACCAAATATCTTCACCCAATACTTTCAAAGATATAATGCCATCAAGTAAACAATTATCACTTGAGAAGGGAAAAGAGTAATTCAACAAGGTATAAATGAGGGCATTTACCCCAGTATCGAATTCATATAACAAAATCCTAAAAAATAATCATATATATAAATACACATGGATAGATGTATGTGTAGTACATCTATATTCAAGCTAAAGCATGAATATAGAGATATATACATATACACAAACCTACATATATCTATAGAGATGAAAGTATAATAACTAAATATAGATGTTCTAATCCAATTTAGCAAATGCCCTTATTTAATTACATAACAGAGAAAAAAGAAAACCATGCCTCTTTATGTAGTCGAGCCATGCCCTAGTTAAGCTCCCTTACTATTTGACTTTCCTCTTATCCAATACCTCTTCTATCTCTTTAAAAATTCTCTTCCCTAGAGCTTATTCCCCCATTTTTTAATTTGATTTCAGAATTTATAGGTTAGAAGTATGAATGCAATGAAATGACATCCATTAAATTTCTTATGGAAGCCCATCCTTCCATAATGGACATTTGAGAAAATTGTTCGAGACTTATCCATTTAAGGGCACATCTTCAAATCTTATCCTAAGCGATAATAGAATTTTCCTTATTCTTTTTATTTTGTTTTATTTTATTTTTCTACCCAATAATTTATGGTAATAATGTGAGAAGGCTCTAAGTTTGATATGTCGTCATTCATGCAACTTCATCCAAATGCCTCATCTCAAATTAGGGTTTTCAACTTCCATTAACTCTTCTAAATGGTTAACGAAAAGGTTAAGACCCAACTTTAATGTGGATTTCACACAAAATAGGCCCCTTTTGAAGATGTGTTTAGGTTCATAACCCATTCTCATTGAGTTATTTATTTATTTTATTTTATTTATAAAATAAAAATCAAATGATTATCAAAGGAAGAATTTACACAAAATAAACATTTAATTATAAGTTTACATTTACATATGGACATTTACTTCCTTATACTTTAAGTTATATTTTATGTATATACTTCCCAGATATTTGAGAGTGGTTTTGGACATCTAGGATCTATAATGCAAAATTTACGATTTCAAACTAAGCTAATTTTAGGTTTATTAAGATTTCAATCATAGACCTTTTAAGGGTTTCAAACTTAGGCATTAGGCTACTTGTCGAAGGCTAAAGTTTCTATTTGTGTCCTACAATGAATGCCAAATTATATATTGACCATATGTCCATGACCACGTGTCAAATGAAACAATTAACAAGAATTATTTTTGGCCACCTAAGCTCATGAGGAGGGATCTTAATCAAGCAAAGATAAATATAATGTCCCATAAGTGAACGTATTACTACATCACCCATGAGGGATTTTTTCAAATTAATAACAAGGTCAAGAAATGATTGACAAGGCCTCGAGCTAGCAAACAATATATCAAATTTCCAATTTATTATTCACAAGCACATGTCAATGTTATACAAGGTTTAAAATATTTTTATATTGTTATATACCCTAATGGAAGATCAAGCATTACATATTACATTTGCTAGCTTGAAACTCAAGTAATAACATGACCAATGTTGATGACCCCACACGAGTTACATAATCCCTTCAAATGAACAATAATTTCATCACGATGATAAGACCTTTTATAGCCACAAGGTGACCCAATAATATTCTAACTACATGGAAACCCAAGGGTAGAAGTAAGAATGAAATATGCTAATATTAAAAGTCTAAAGATATGACCAATATAACTAATGTGTTTCTCAAACAATTAAATATGTAACAAGTTCTCATAAGTCCCTACTAATGTCATGGGTATTGTTTACAATGATTAACATATTCCTTTATCAAACAACACAAAATATAAGGTAAGTGTGAAAGGAAAAGTATCACAAATAATAATATGCCAAGACCGAATACCAAATGTCACTTTCTCATGTTAAAATGCCACAAATAGTTTCCAATCACTCAATTCCATTTGCATCGGGCATGGTTCATTAAGGAGTCATAACTCATAAAGGAAAGGCCCAAAGGCTTACCATTTATACAAAGTCTTATTAGCTTAACAACATTATCTTCATAATGGATTCAAACACAATATCATGGTGGAACATTATAATTCTATGCTACTTTTCTTAAAGTTGTTAGTGCGAGTTAAGACATTTAACGATAAGTACGACATCAATGTAGAGCTCATGAACTTTAGTAAGTGTTTAAATAAACTAAAATTGCATTTAGTAGTTAATACATCCTAATAAAATCCTTACAAACATCAAATTCAGGGATCCCAAAAGTGGGATGTGTAAACTATATAGTGTTTTGAATTTTTTTAGTAACATCAAATTTTGTTTGGGAATTTCCCTTGGGGTGATTTGGTTAGTTGGTAAGCTCGCTTTGGGAATTTCTTGTAATATAAATACGATTTTAATGAAAAGGTGAGGAACCTCCAATCCTTTTTATCGATAAAAAATGAAAAGTTTTTTTCAATAATTTGAATATAATTAATAAATTATGCTAAGAGGTGTTCTATAATGGTAATGAGGGAGTCGGATGTAATGGTGTGAGTGTGTTTAATTTTTGAATTTAAACATTTGACATTTTTTTGGATAAGATAAAAAAAATTGGTTTTAAGGGGACCAAAAACCCCGAACATAAAGAATTTAGTTTTAGCAAAAAACCAACAAAAATCCAAGGAGGTTAAGTCAAAAACTTAACAACAAACCACCACGAGAATATATCCAAATTGCTAAATGTCCTTAGGGTTAAATGACTTCAGATCAGCATAAGACCATGCCAATACATCCATATATTTTTTTAGCAATTTGACAAATTTCCACTTTTCCTCGGCACAACACTTCCCGATGTTCACAGACCGAGGATGTTCTATAGTACCCAAATTGACAGATTCGGTTTCTGGAGAAGAGCCAAGGTTATCCTGTCACTTTTTCTTGACAAAACGGTCATGCTTATCAAATAATCGTTCTAGGGAAACTAAACCTTTCAAATCTTATTTCCCTTGAGCTGACATATGCCTTGACCTTCTACCGATTCATGCGCTTGGCCCGTGAGAGACTCATGACACGCAGAAGTCGATCCATTGAAATGGAGCTCTTTGAAATTATCGCTTTCTCTAGAAAAGCGATAAGTGATTGTCATCATTGAATACACCACGGTGTTATGAATTATCCGGCACACTCAAAGGGCGGAAAACTACCTCAATGGTATATGTGTCTCTGTCTTTAACCCTGGGTGAGGGAGCATGAGAGAGGCCGAGACGGCCAAAGAATCAACCATGTCATTTTGAGCTCATGGAACTGCTTTGATCGAGAAAGTGTCAAACTCCTTGATGTTGTCCCACACTACGTTGCGGTAGTGTCTGAGCCTGTCGTTCTTTACTTCGTATACCCCTTTCACCTAATTGACAATTAACTCAAAGATCACCTTATACTTTTAGGTTCTTGATTCCCTTCTCTTTTGCGAACTTGCATGCCAAGTAACAAGGATTCGTACTCGCAGTGTTATTTGTATTAAAAACTGCAATTTGAAAGAAAGAGGGAAAATCTCCTCTTCAAGAGATATCGAACGGCCCAAGCACCGCATCCACTCATGGCACAACCGCCATCAAACTGCAACGTTCACACTTTGTTGAGATCTTCTTTTTGGACGAGAACGTCCATTTTATCCGAGTCGGTGGACAAGAAGTAGTTTCCCATCCCTGACGATTCGAAAATAATCTGAGCCTTAGGGTCATCAGAGTTGGTGACTAGATATTTCTTTTGCGATTCTGGTTCTAATGTCTGCATCACTCCTTTGACAAGAATCCTAGCTTTGGACCAGTCCATATGAATTTCCTCTTGCCAACTTCTTTACAGAAGCTCCTCCCTAGCAATATTTTGTATCTTTCTGCTAGAATATCGATTCGAGAATAGTCATCTTTACCCTTTTCTTAGGAAATGCCGTGAATGCAAATTACGCATCCTTGATTTGACCAATCAATGGTACTTGCTTGGTTTCCATGGAGTAAAGCATCTCAAAAAGGTTTTGTAAGTGTGAGGCCCAAAGCATGGGTGACCTTTCTTTGGCATGACATTATCGTAAGTTGCGCAGAATCAATTATACAAATGATTTAGCTTAGCTTATGACCATTGATCGGGGAGACAGGGGAAAAAGGTTCAATCTTCCCCAACACAGAGGTCAAGGCAACGTTTACATGAGAAGTAGAAGGAGTGGGAAGAATTCCTTTTGGTGAAACGGGAGGAAGGGTGGCAGCCTGGTTTTGGATATACTTAGTTAATCTTACAAGTTGCTTCGGATTAGGCTGAAGGTATTCAACCTCAGACATTTGGATCTTGGTCTTTTTAGCATGATCAATTATATCAAATGTGACCAAGGGTTGCGCTAACGAAGGAATGAGTCCTTCGTTTCGCATTTGTGGAGGAGGATTATTGGTCTTTATGGAATTGGAGGAAGGCTGATTTGGAGGAGAAACAGGAGGAAAAGATTTCTTTACAAAAGGTTTAACAAGAGGTTGAGTAGGAAGGGGATTACCTCTTTTAGCAATCGTTGGCGGTGGAGCTACCACGGCCTTTTCCTTTTGTTTTTCAGTAGCAACCTTTGCTTCTTTTCCTTGCGAGTGAGTGAAAACTACGTATGATTGTCCACTCGCATACCCTTGGGTACCCTCTTCTTCATTAGATTCCTCATCTTCAAATTCCATATACCCGATAGTAGAGTTGTCAGTCGGTTCACCGACATTTTGATCATCTTCATCTTGCGACAAAGGTTCTTCGTAATTTGTATCATCTTCTTTAATTTCAACCAAGGCATTAACTAGAGGAGCTTCAATTGCTAGCCTTTGAGAAGCGGCAGTAAATGCGGCCTTTGAGGGGAATTGTTGGGAGTGCAGTTCCTCTATGGGATATCTCGGTATGAAGCAAGTAGAAGATGCTTGAACCAGTTGCTTCTTAAATGAGAGAAAATCATTCTCCATCTTTTGGAACACCGAATCTGATGAGGTGGCCTGGGAAGAAGTTGAAGCCTTTGATTTTGATGGCTATCGTCTTAACTCACTAGATATAAGTAGGTTATCTTCTATCCGAATGGCCACAACTTGAGTGAGGACCAAGGTTGGTACTTGTTCTTGTAAAAGTAAGAAACTTACTCTCGAACTCATTGCGTTCACAAAGAAATACTTTTGATTCTCTAGTGTTGGCAACATGGCAGGTGGCACACGGTTAATCAATGAATTGAAACGGGTGATAAAACCGTGCATGGTTTCGTTGGCCTCCTTCTTCAGGTGAGTGATTTTTGAGAGTAACGAGAATGCGTCTTCTAAAGGCTTGTACCTGTCTTAAAATGCAATTCGTAATGTGGCCCAACTAGTGATGGATCCGGCTAGTAAATGTTGGAACCACTTTGATGTAGGCCCTTGCAAGGTCTTGAGAAAGAGACGTACTGATACATCCTCATGAGTTACATCCGAATACTTGCATTGCATAATAAACGTAGTGATATGTGCATCTGTGCTTTGATTTCCACTCCCATCAAATTTTAGGAAATTCTTGCGATTTCCGTGAGGGAGGGCGTGAACGGGATGTGGAAACGCTAGAGGGCCCATGGCATTTCCCCATGGTACTACCATTTGAAAAGCAGGAAAAAGAACATGAGCAGGGAGTCTGGTTCCACTTAGCAAGAGAGCACTACAAATTGATGTCAAGGCACCTTGTGAAATCCGGCTCCTTCGTGGGGGCGAGGCACTTCTTGCTGATCGATTCGCCGAACTTAGTGATGTGAATCGTGGCTGGAGTGATACTGAAATTGTGCCTTTGAAGTAGATCAAAGATTAGATCAACTTCTCCATGAGCTCTTCTACCATGAGTAAATTGTTCACCCACTAGTGTAGTCATTCAGATCTGTAACACTTAAGAGTAGATTTACAACAATCTTTTTCTTTGTACTTGCTGATTTTCTGATTTTTCTCGCAAAATCAGCAACATGTACTTTTTAAATATTTAAAATTTATCCTCGTTAATGGCAACCGATTGCAGTTTTTTGACAAAGATTAGCAAGGATAAAAAGTGGGTCAATTTAGAAAGCTAATTTTCGGATCTTTGAACTGAATTTTGCAAGGTTTTGAAAAATATCAGAAAATGTCAGATTCTCATATCTATGGAAATATACAAATTTTTGTAAAAACTCAAATGAACTAAAAGCTCCTTTCTGGTCCAGATCTATGAATTTTCTTAAGGAAATTTTTAGTTTTGATCACTTCTACAAAAATTTTAATTTTTAACACGAGTTAAAATTTGCAAACTGGTAGTGATTTTTATAGTTTTTTAATTATTTCCTTAGTTTGATCCCGGTGGAGTCACCAAAACTGTTGGTTTGAAAATCACGCTTAGGCGGAGATCGTGGGGAAACAGGCCAACAGTGTGCAGGGCATAGCCCCTCTTTGAGACAGCAAAGCAAAATTGGTTTATTGCTATTATATCAAGTAGGAATCAGGCAAATCTACACTATTCTAACTTCGGGGGTTTGGGATCTCATCCCAGTAGAGGTAGTTCCAACTGCAAACAAAATGTAAGAGGGAAGGAATGGAGGAAGGTAGATCTGAAGGGAGAAAAGAAATGAATTCCAAGACAAAAAGGTCGGAGGGTTTATGCTTTGGGCTGGTAGTAAATAGAGCCAAACTTACTTGCATAAACAAACAAAGCAATACTAATGAACATGTGACGATAATAAGAATGAATCCAACATAATAGAAACACATATCCAACTTAAGAAAGATTTGATGCAAATAACACATATACTGAGCACAAAGTCTTAACATATATATTAATATCTCTTCTGTTACAAGAAGGCACAGAGTCTTTCTCTCTTCACCTCTTTTTTCATAAAAAAATGTCCATCTAGAATACAACAAGTATTCCAGTATTTATAGAAGAATAAGGAGAAAGAAGACAAAAAGAAACCAACCACTATTTACAAAACATCTTACAAGATATTTACAAAATATCTAAAAAGTCAAAAGTTGACTTTGGGCAAGTTTTTGGATGGCAACATCCCATGATGCAACATGGATGATGTCATTGTAAATGCCAACATACTTTTTAAATATTTTTACAAAAAGATCAAAGCGTACACAAGAAGAGAAATTATTCGTCATCATCTCTTTGCTTGAACGAAGTGTCTTGCTCCTGATCGGAGAGGCGATGTGATACTGAGCTCGGTATTCCATAAACTTGCTGATCATTATCTGAAGTTGATTATGATCAGGACCCTTGAAATGGTCGCCAATGACTTCACAAGTTTCCTTTTCATTTTTGAGCTTATCTAGTAATCTGGTGTACTCTTCACATGCCTCAATCAAGTATCCAATGAAATCACAAAGAAGCCAGAAGGTTATTGATAGACTCTCGGTCAAAAGTGACCTCTGGCACCAAACCTTGGGTTGCGATATCCTTGAAGAGTTGGATTGTATCGTCTACCTCCCTCAAGGTGAACGTTTCACTAAGCATCCCTGGAGACATCTTCATGACCATCTGCTCCATTTGATGTTTTGCATCCAGGGCTTCCTCCTTGATTTTATCTATCCTCTCCAGGATAAATTCCATTTGATCAACCTGGATAGTCTAAAGCGACGAGAGCTTTGTTGTGTGCCCGCGGGTGATCAATGACGCTCGACCTTTAATAGGTCATTGGTCAGTAGTCAACCATTGCCTGAAATGTCTCATGTTTCAATCTGCATTGTCTAACTCCTTGGAGAGGGATCTTGCTACTGCCTGTAGCTCTTTATTTTCCCGATCTATACCCTGGTAGAGTCCTGTGAATTTCTTGATTATTTCCTCACTATCTCTGAGGACTCGCTCTATCCAGGAGGACATTGCCGCACCTTGTTCGCCAATCTTGGTGTATTCATTTATCTTGTCCTGACTGAGAACTTCAGGAGGCTCGACGACAGTCATAGGAGGTGCGTTGCCCATTCTTTGCAATGCTTGGAGAAGATGTTTGTTTTGTTCCTTTAGTATTCTCTTCTCCTCCTTTGCTTCTTGTAGTTTCTTGTAGAGGGCATCTACTGTAGACAAAGCCTCTCCTTACAGGCTCTCAGATGAGGTTCCCATCGTGACTTGGGTCACTGTAAAGTCTGTAGGAGACATATATTTCTTCTCTTTGGTGGGATCAGGATATGCAATCTCCATGACCCTCTCTCCCGAAGTGCTCTTTGAAAAGTGAGTTATAGCTTTTTGCTTCTTTGGTCCCTTCTTCGAATGACAAAGAAGTCCATGGGTGCTATGGGAACCTTTCTCTTGAGTTGACCCAGATGGTCAAAGATCCAACTTGGACTTATGGGAGAGGGAGTAGAGGGAATGGAGGAAGAAACGGGAGTGAAAGGGGAAGCAACTGAAGGGGCCGCAGGAAGAACGTTGAGACACTTGGTGGTGGCATCGACAAGTAGTCTAACGTGCTGCTGCTTGTAGGGCCTGGAGTTACTACGGGGAAGAAAAGGTCATGGAGGTGGAAGGGATTTGTAATGGGATGGAGGGAACACTAGGTGACAGATCCATGAGAGAGGAGAAGATGGAAGAGGTGGGAGATAGAAGGGAGGAAGGGAGAGAAGAAGAAACATCCATTGGGATAGATGTTTCAACGACAGGGGGAGGAGAAGGAGCGGAAGAAGGAATGGTGGGTACCTCAGTGGTTGTAGTTATGACCACATCCTGAGTGGATGTGTCTGTCGAAACTTCGTGGTCTCTTCTTCTTTACCTGGAGACACCAGGTCGACCACTTGCTTCTTGGAAGTAGAAGGAGGGCTTTCAGGAGCTTCTTCTTTGCTTGATTCTCCCTCCTTATCTTTCCCTTTTCCTTTCGGCACTTGGGCCAGCCTTGGAGGTGCTCTTCCTAAAGGAGAAGTAGTGAAATCTACCCTAAGGTAGGTGAGACCATTCTATTTGCACCACTATTCGGTGTGCTGCACCGTGTGTTTGACTCTTTCTTGAATGGTCTTTGGTGCCTTGGCTCTATCAATTTCTGCGAACGGCCAATCATCCCCATCCGTGTCAAGGTAAACTTGATCAATTTCTTGATTAGGCTCTTGGAATCCTTTTGGAATGATGGCCATACCATAGTGTTTGATTTCTTCTAGAGCCAGCCTGGAGTGATCCTTCCACCTGAGATCTATTTCGATGTAGATGTCCTCGATCTTAGGGACATGAATAGGATCAATTTTTGCCTTTGGGAGGCAACCCCGGCAATCAAAGGTAGGCCTGGCTAGGAAGTTATGCTTCAGATTCAACAATTCAAGCTCAACATACATTTCTCGTGCTTTGGCCAGTGTGGTGCAAGTGTATCGGCCCACTGTAAGGGGGAATGGAGTTCCTCCCTTCTTTCTCTTCATGCATCTCTCATGGTATGTGATTAGTTGCCTTGATAACTCTAAGAGAATCAGCTTAGGTCTTGCATACCTTGGTAGCTTGGTCGGTTCACCCTCAAAATTCACCGCCCTGAGATAGGTGAATGTGGGAAACTGAGTGAAAAATGCCCCCACTTCTTTGTGACAGTGACCACACTGGGGCTAGTTTGACCATGTCTCATATTCAGCCTCAATAGGCAGATCACCTCATAGAAGAAGGCATCGTTGATTTTTGAGAACTGAGGGATGTTGTTCTCAAGCCTTAGCTGGGTAGTATTCATATATTTGACTTGAGGCCATACCCCATTTCATGTCAGGCCTGTGAAATCTCTCGCTGATGTTGCAGCGTATACAACATAGGAATTCATATAGAACTTCCCAGTTGTCATGACCTGTTGAAGCTGCTGGGAGATGGTGTCGCTGATGATTTCTCCTAGCCAAAATGTTGTTTAGGCACATTCTTGCTCATGGTCTCTAAGTACCTTAGCATCCATTTATGGAAATGATGGGCATCAGGAAGCCCATATACTCTGCTCGGAAAGTGATTGTATCACTCGGTTCCTCATTTAAAGTAACTGCGGTGGATGGTCTGTGGCCATCGGCTCACCGGCTTTTGTTCTTCGAGATATAGCTCATTCATCATTTGCATACATTTGTCTTCATTATCGTCTCATGCCTTCTTGCAGTCTTCTAGGCTTATGGCGACGTACTGCATGTGATGAGGGATGCCTAGGGTTATTTCAAAGTGACGAGCGCTTAGGTCAATGACCATCTTTCCCCTTTATCTTCGATAGATCTTGTGTCCTTGTTATAACATCAAGCCACTAACATGATGAACTCGTTATTAATAGCACTTACTAAAGCCCTCACTCCAAAGTGCAATCCACTACCTACCAGTTTGTTCATCCAGGGACCACTAGTGGCCTGGTTGGTTCTTGCCTATAAGTCTTCCATATCAATGTGCCTGAGCTTGGAGTCTCTGATGTCAAGATCACTCTCTGCGTATGAGTCGAGCATCCCGACTTTCAGTATTTATACTTCCATCTCTTGCTCTATCAACTTAGCTTTACCTTTAGAATTGGTTGGCTTTTTGCTTGACGAAGACATACGTGGGCTCAAGGATGGTTGTTGTTGTTCGCATGGAGAATCAAAGAGGTCCAACACAGAAGAGCCATGTCAACCGTCATGTTATCCATAATAAAAGCTTGCAGAAAGAAGAATGAGCAATTATGAGGCTTAGGGCACAAGGCGCAAGTTCATAACATGCTGCAAAGGCTTAAAAAGGTTGGGCACACTTTTGGGGATGTCAACATGTAAAAAGGTGCGCCTGTGTTGAGAGAGGAAAAGTTGTGCCAAAGGATTATAAAGGGCGCACTTTTAGGGAGTGTTGCACAAAAGGTTTTAGCGCTAAGGGGAAAGCATGGGGCACGGGTTTGCAACACACAACATGTAGTGTTGGTGTTATAGAAAAGGCGCCAGCACCTTAAGAAGAGTGCTTTGGTGGGGCACAAATAAGTTTGGTGTTGCATGACTTTTAAGTGCGCCCAAGGCGCAATTTCTGAAGATGTTGCAAAGAAGCTCAATGCGCCAAAGGAAAACTGCTTGCACAGATTTGGAGGACACAACATCAAATGTTGATGTTGGTTGGGATGCGCCTACACCCTTACAATATTGCTAAGTGTTTGTATTGGGCGCGGGTTAGGAATATGTTACATGCGGATACGGTGCAGTATTGAGGCGCAATCGTGGGGAGTGCAACATGTAAAAACAGTGTGCCAAAGGATAAATGATTTTTGCATTTTCTTTATAACTTCACAGATTTCTCTCTCTTTTTGATTTTGTAAAATGACAAAGAGAGGGTTTGTGGGATTTGCAACAATAAGCAGATATAAAGGGTGGCTCATTTTGAGGCAGAGCCTTCCCAGATTTGTAGATCTGGAAGGAGGGATAAGGTGTTTTCCAGATGGTTATGGGGTGGTAGTTTATTCATTTTTAGATTTAACTTTTATAACAATCCTAAAACCACCAACAACCAAGAAACAAAACCACAAACAACAATAAGAGTGATAAAATCCACTTACCCGGTTTAATAAAGGACGAAGGACGACTTTGGGGTCCACAAACTCGAAAAGCGGAACAGCGGGCATGACAGGGATAGCTGACAGGCGTAGAGGAATATTTTTCACAATTTTCAAATCATGAAAATGACAAGTGTTAAGCACCTATATATAGAAAATTTGGCATTTATTACCCCACCCACTTTTCTTTGGTGCACTTTTCAAGTGTCAACATGGGTATAAATGCACTTTGACGTAGTTTCTTTAATGTCAACATAACGTCTTTAGCGCCTTAAGCACATATCCAGAGATGTCAACATGAAGTTTTTAGCGCCTAAGGGATTTTTACTCAGTGCTCATTTTAATGTGTTGACATCATTTTTCAAAGACCTTTTAGGCGCATGTTTAACGATGTTGACATGTCATTCTCTGCACCAAAGGGGTGCAACTTCTCTGATGTTGACATGTTATTTAGGGCGCCAAAGGATTTTCTAAGGGTGCACATTTCTTTGTGTTGACACAATATTTCTTGCGCCTAGTTCAAAAAGGCTGAAAATGGCTAAGTTCTTAAAACTTTATTTCCAGAAAGGAGTTTTAGGCCATTTTGAACGTTAATAGACCTCCTCAAGGGACCAAAATGGAATTTTGGTATGGTTATCTGCAAAATTTCCCTTGTCAATTTTACAGGATAACACCTTGCTACGAGATCTCGTGCTCACCCGCCATCCTTCCTACCTACAACTTTAATAATCACCTGCTTAGGTCTTTTCTCCTCCTTTTCCACAGTCTGGTGTTCGCACTCGTGGGATATTTTAGGCTTTCCTCCTCCTTGTCCTCAATCTGGGTATTCACGACCTCCATATCAAAACCCTCATCAGTCTCAGAATCTTCATTATAAAGCATCAACTTCATATTAGGCTTGTTGTCCACCTTGGCCATTTGATCCTAAAGGATAGATACCCTTTGTTCCTGCATGACAAAGTCCACTTGAATACCCCCAATTCTCTTGTTCTAGACCTCAATTTTATGGTGGCACTCCTTCAATTCCTATATCAAATTCTTATTAACAGTGAGAATGGTATCGACAGTCGACTCAACACGCATCAACCTAGCCTCCCATTCCATAAAATATTTTTCCTGCTACTAGAACTCTCACCCACATTTTGTACCTCTCGTTTCAAGTTGCACATAATGTTAATGATCCCCTCAAGTGTCTTTCCCTTTCCTTTTCTTCATACATTTGAGGTTCGACGCCAGGGTTTTATGGTTAGACTCAGGATCACTATTGTGCACTCACTGGGAAGGGATAATGGGTTTTCTCCTTTGAACTAACAAAGAATCAGGCCTTGATGAAGAGGGACATCAATTTCTTATTTTTGAAGTCATCAATGGTGGAAAGTAGGGACCTGTAGAGGAAGAAATCCAGACTCATGGCTTGGTTTCTACGAAAGAAGTTTAAAATGGAGAGATGATGAGAGAAAATATTCCAAAATTTACCTTCCAAAGTCAGGTATTTCATGACCATAAGGCAGATGTCGGCCCAATGATCAGGAAGGAAAGTATGGATTATACCATCATCGTAAACAACAATATGTTTGTTGGCCTCAATAATAGTGGCAATATCATGTTTTTTGTGAGTTTTATCTTTATAGATTTTGAGCCCATCCATTTTAAGTCCCGTTATCTCAGCTATGGAATCCTTAGAGACCCTAATTTGAACCCCTCTAAAATTAAAGCCCCCATCAATCCAATCATTTTTAAAATCAATAGAAAGCACAAGGTCATTACCTTTAAGGTGCCGAATATACCTAGTGAAGCCCCCTTTGTGTAGTAGTTTCCACAAGATAGAGTCATTTTTCAGGTGAAGGAAGGAAGTAGGCTCGGTTCGAACCCTGTCACCTCCCATAGTTTGCTCAAATTTTATTTCTTCGAACACTAGCAAAATGCAGTCACCAATATAAAAAAACTTGAATAAATGCCAAATCAAATGAACCGTAACCTTTTCCAAAAAGAAAAGGGTCTTTTCAAAATCCCAAGCATGTGAGTCTTGGTCACCATCATTACACACCTCCTAAGACGTGTCATCATTAATCAATTTTATAATATTTTCCCAAGGAATACATGTCCCTAGCCATGTCATCAGATCTAGCATGTCATTTCCTTGATTAGCAAGTGCATCCACGGGTTTATTACCTACTCTGTAAGTATGTTGGATGACCACTTTATCAAATGATTCTAAAATACCACGAGCTTCCTTGATAATGTTGATGAGTTTCCACCCACACTTACTCGATCCTTTAGAGAATTAATTACACACAAGGAGTTTCCTTCTATAATGATGGATTTTAAACTCAAATATTTACACATCATGATGCCCTAGAGCATAGCCTTGGCTTCTACATAATTATTGGTATGATTACCAATGGGACCCGCATAGGCTCTAATACATCTACCCAGGTGATCACGAATCAGACCTCCTCCTCCGGCAACGTTTTCCTTTTGTTTTTCTCGAGCCATAAAAATTGAGTTTGAAGCAACCTGTCAGGAGGTTTTGACCATTTAACACTGTGGGTGACCCTCTCCTTCACAAGACTGATAGGAATGATGTCCATGTTACTAAGAATTTTTTTCCCAATCTGGGCACTTTTTAGACATTTGAGCTTTAAAACTTGAGCATTTTCTTTGAGAGATTGTCTCACCTTTTCAATAACCTTCTCCAAACTGGAAACTTTGTTCCGAAAATCTAATTATTGCATTCAATCTAGAGACCCCATAATGTGTGAGGGAGGGAAAGTTTCCAAATTTCCTTAACCAAAGCATGTTGAAAATTGAAGCTCCATTGATTAGGAAGAAGGGCCACATCCCCGGAAGGACCATGTGTAACTTAAAGAGACTAAGGACAATAGAGAAGACTTGAAAGGAAAAAGAGCATTCCAGAAGAGATGTTGAATTGACTCTTCATTACATTTGCAAAGACCACATCTATTAGTGATGATCATTCCCCTTTTTCTTAGCCTATCCATAGTTAGGATCTTTCCTTTAAAAAATTCCCAGAAGAAGATATTGATTTTGGGAATAATATTCTTATTCCAGACCTTCCTCCAGAGAGTATTGGGTTCAATGTGCTCAAAATTTAACAGATAACTAGACTTAACTCCATACTTCCCGTGTTCATGGTTCTCCAAATCAGCTCATCCTGAGCTCTATAATGGGGTATATGATAGTATTTAAGGATCTTATTAAGGTCTTGAAAGGGTTGTAAATCCCCAAGGTAGTGGGGGAGGAAGGAGGGGGATCCACTTCCTCTCTTCATTCCAATAGTTGTAAACCAAAGCTCCATGTTCTTGGTTAAATAATGGCCAAATCTCACTCCATGGCTCTTCATTTTCAGGGCTCTATCCTTGATCCATGGATCCTCCCAAAATTTTATCTTAGTGTCATCACCAAGATTCCATTTTCTCCCTTTTATCAACAAATTTCTAGTTTGACATAGATTATTCCAGAAAATAGAACCTCTAGGAAGCTCCAAATCAAAGAAGAGAGCCAAAGTTCCGCCAAAGGGCCGCAAATATTTCACTTTCAAGATTTTGACCCAGGTGCCCTCCTCTCTGTGCAATCTCTAGCCAACCTTAGCTATTAGTGCTTGATTCATGAGTTGTATATTTTTTAATCCAAGACCACCCCTATCCTTAGGTTGAGTGACCTTATCCCAAGCAACTAAAGGGATTATATTCTTTTCCTCTGATCTAGTCCATAAAAACCTTTTCTGTATGCCTTCAATAGCTTTCTTGACTCTAACTGGTAAGGTAAAGATGGACATAATGAACACAACAATACCCTATAAACAACTTTGAAGGAACTAATTTTTTCTAGCCTGTGAAAACAATGAACCTTTCCAAGAGGCAAGTTTTTATGAAATCTTTCTATTAATTTATTCCAACCTCCTTCCTCTAAATTTTTCCCACAAAGAGGCATTCTAAGGTATGTATCTGGGAGGGCCTTGATGTTGCACTCTAGAATGTTGGCTAGTATGTTTTGTTGCTCCTCCCCCACATTAATGAAGAAGCTAGAACTCTTTCTGAAGTTAATCCTCTGCCTGGTAACTTCTTCATATTTTTAGTGATGTTTTTAAAGGCTCGGGCCTCCTAACAATTTTCTCAACCAAGAAGAACCGTATCATCCAAAAACTACTACAGACATTAATTCTCCACTCCATGTGCCACTTTAATACCCTCCATTATACCCTCACTTTGGGCCCTGACACATAACATGCTCAAGGTTTCAACAACTATAATATATAGGAAAGGTGATAGGGGATCTCCTTGCCTCAAACCCCTTTCTGATTTGAAGAAACCATTGGGATTTCCATTAATTATAACATAAAATCTTGGGTCTTTAGTGAAAGCTTGAATCATTTTGATGAAGTGGGGATGGTAACCCAATCAGATTAAAAGGGAGTACAAGAAATCTCGGGATATTTTGTCGTAGGTGATGACACCCTAAACTTTCATAATCAAATTACAAAGCTAAACAAGGAAGGCTAACACCATTGCCACCTAATAGCTAAGGTTCTAAGTCTAGGAATGTAACATTAAGATAGAAGCTTACAAGAATGCTTAACTAGTATGAAAACAATACAAAATCTAACTAAACATGCCTACTAATATGCTTGAATTACCTAACATGGGCCTAAATAGACATAAGAGGGCAATCAAATGGTTATGGTTATTGCTCCAAACAAGGTGAAATGACTACTTGGTCATTTTGGATATCCATCTACTAACCCCGTTGAAGGCTTTAAGCAAGGATTAAACTTGGCTATATATCATATTTATTATATGAGATGCAAATCAAAGCATGGTGTAAAGTATAAAGGAATGAGGTGCACCCTTTTATAGTTTTCCTTTTGGGAGAAACTTGTATTTTGGTGCATGTGGGACTAAAAGCCCCAAATTAGATTAGAATTGTTAATCATGATTAGGCCTTTCTAATCACAATTAGTGAATTACCAACTGATTAAGAGGTCTCTGAACCTTAATCAACCGCTTAGGGTCAACTAGGAGGCTAGGATAAGCTTTTGAAGCTTATTGAGATGTTGTGGAGGTGAATGGGGTGATTTTGAGTGGTTAGAAGAGGGGTTTGAGTCAATACTAGGGTATATTGACCAAAACAAGGGAAAAATAGGCTTAATTAGCTAATAAATGCTAATTGTCTATTTTGAAGAGGATTTTGACTTACGATTCGCCGTAAAGTGGCATCCTGAATGTGAAAGGGGTTACGCAATCAACAAAGCATTGTTAATTAGCTAAAGTGGTAAGAAATGTTAGTTAATTAGCAAAGATCACTAATTATAATGGAATTGGCAAGAATGAGAGTGATTTGTGTGCATTTTGGCAATAAGATTGCAAAAGTGGAATTTAGGTGTCTACATTTGCCCCTATTTGAGGTGAAGTTAGTGACTTCACTTCAAACATAGTAGACAAGCATAAACAGGTAAATTTTTGAAGAAAAATTAGCAGGATGAAGGATGCCCCCTCGAGTTTCAATGGGGTGATTGAAGAAGTCAATCAACGATCAAAAATATGATTGAAATAGATAAAAGAAAATAGGTCAGAATGGGCACGAAACCCTTAGGTATTGAGAAGGAATAAGGATAGGGATAAATGTGGTTGTTTATTGCCTGGATGGTTTTTAGAAGAAAAATTAGTAGTGATAATAAATGATAAGTGATAAGAAATGATTAATGGAGAATATAAGACAAGCCCAATCTTTGCATCCAACCTTTTAATAAGCGGCTGCTTTATATCATTTTGCTCCTAGGTCTACATCATCAGCCTTTATTTAAAATAAACAAAAGTGTAAGATAACATGAAAATCTAAATTACTAACAATTATTTACTGCTAAAAATACATAACTCCATGCAACATACATTATGCAATGCAATACAAGAAAGTAAAATGATATTTAGCTCCATGAAACATACAAAATGTAATGCAATACGAGAAAGTAAACCAACTAACCTAATAGAGAAACTAGCACAATCACATATACTCAAACAAACAATGTTCAAGACAGTTGTACCAATGTTTTTGTTATCAAGTTGTAGTTCCCGAATGTTCGTGTTGTAACGAAAAGGGTTAAAAATGATGCCCCAAGCAATAACACATGCGAGGGAAAAACAAAGGACACAAGTAGTCCCATGGAAAGAATTCATGCATTATGACACAGTACCTGATAACTCATTGTTGCATGGGAGTACCGACATAATAAGCAAACCCAACTTTGTTAATGGAGGTAGATCATGATGATCTGCATGTCGTTTGAGATAAGAACAAGCAAGAACGTCAAAAATATGGTTTTGTAGGACCAATTTTGATGTTCGAGGGCAATGTAATTGACATAGGCTTTAGCTGCGTATATGTTGTTTACCAATTTTTTGGGTTTTTGATTGTTTTACCAATTTGTTTTGGGTTTTTCTTAAACATATTTGAATATTTTTGATATTTTTAAAATATATTTGAATGTTTTTTATTTTCTAGAAGTTTTCTAAAGTTATGTACAAGAAATGAAGAAACGTGGATGCCCCCAACAACATATGGGATGTACAAGGGCAGAACGCCATACACATGTGCAAGAAAGTGAAGATGCAAAATTACCCCAGCGTTAGATGGGAATATTCAAAGGCAAACTCTTTGCACATAAAAGTTGGATCAAGGCCAATAAAGATAGGTTCAACACACTGATGAATGTAACCCAATGACATGGTAGGAAGGAACAAGGATGCCCCTAGAGTAAGTCAGCCAAGAAGCACATGATATAAATAAGTGGAAGATTGTTTTATGAAATGGGACAAGGTGCCCGCAAACATGGCAAAAAGGCAATATTATACACGTGGATGTTTTGAATGAAGTAGAAGAACAACGTGAATGTTGTGAATGTAGCATGGAAGCCTCGTGATGGATAAACGGTTGGCCAAAGGCACAAATCGTGAGACAAGATACGAGACTAGAGTAAGAGTCCTAACAAGGTCGAAAAAAAGACACATAGTAACATACTAATCATGTTTGCTCATTGATATCCAATGTGTGCACGTGAAAATGTATTACCTCTTGGAGGGAAGATTTGATAGACAACAAGTGAAGCCACCCTAGCCAATATGTAGGAATGATTTATTTTTCAAAGTTGATTTTTTTTTTGTGAATGGATTTCATGGAAGGAGAGTCGTACATTGCTCTGCTACCAGCCAAGCGTCCATAGCCCCGATGGAGATACATTTTATTCTAATCACAACATTGCTCTACTATCAGTCAAGAATCCATAGCCTCGGTAGAGATTATTGGAAATACCCTAAGAGAGAGTTATATATCAATTTGTTTTTGCTTTTAGTGTTTGCTTTTAGCTTTGTGCTTTTTGATTTGACTGATTTATTTTTCTTTTCTGAGAACTTATTCCATCTCTCTTTGTTGACAAGGGTTAAGAACCACCGATGGCTTAATGAAAGGAGTCGAAGTGATTACGATGACGACATTGGCTAGTGTCAACAAATATATCCAAAATTTCTTTGCAACAAGTTTTTAGATGTTAATTGTGATAGGATCTCTAAGAGGTCAGTCATTCTTTAATTTACCAAGGTGATAAAAGACCAAGGCCAAATGGATACCATAGAAATAAATGTCACAATATGCGTGTAAATTGGCTAACCAAAATATCACCAAAGGGATGAAAATGGTAGGAAGACTTGCAAAAGAATAACAAGGAAGGGAAGAAAGAACATCCATGTGTATGCAATACCTGATTGTAATGTGTGTTCATTTACCTTTGATTTTTTGAAATGTTTTCTCTTTTTTTGTATTTTTTTAAAAGGTGGGACTGATAAGGTCACTTAGCATGATAAGATCCAACAACAATGTTAGTAATTTCCTTGATAAGGAAGACTATGCGTGTTTGCTTATCAAGATTCATATTATCCCCAATCTCAATGATTATGGTGAGCTCATACTCAATAGATGACTGTGTTTTATCATGAAACGTGGATTTTGTATGCGGGATATTGAGGTCCCTATCTAGAGGTTTCTACACTTTATGCCATACTTGATGGGTGCGTTGATGTGCATTTTTGAAGCACGTTTGATTCTAAACTTTAAGATTGTTTAAATTGTTGTGAGCTTTAGAGCTCTTGGAATTTTTGATCTAAGCCTAATGAAGGAACCATTTTGGTTTCCTATAAGCTACTACATGACTTGTTTGATCCCGAGAAGTGGGAGAAGAAAGTGGACGAATAGAATTGATGTGAGGAATGACAGTGGGCTTGCCACAATCATTGATAGAAGGAAAATGTGATGGACACAAAGGGTACGGTCCAAGAATTGAAGAGGATGGGCTACCGGGAGGTGTCCCATAGATTAAAGATAAAGGACTACAAGGATGTGGCCCTAAGATTGAAGATGAAGGACTTCCTAGTGGTGTCCCATAGATAGAAGATGATGGGCTACTAGGACATGGCCCAAGAATCGAAGATGAGGGACTTCTAAGATGTGCCCCAAGATAGATGAAGATGGGCTACCAGGAGGTGAGCCACATATAGAGGATGTGGGGCTACTTGGAGGTGGCCCACATATAGAAGAAGATGATGGGCTACCAGGTGGTGACCCAAGGTAAGATTGTGATGGAGGAATCGATAGATAAAGAATGATTAGGTAATGAGAAGATAGGTCATGGATCAATGCTAGACCTAGGAATTTCATCGCCTAATGAAGAATGTGAAGATGAAAGAATAAGAGGAGGATCATGTTTGATGATCTTAGGGTTTTCCTCTATTTTATGACAAAAGGCGTCAATATCTTCCTCCCAACAAGCGAACGTATCGACGTCTAAAGAGGTTTCTTACTCACAAACTTCTAGAGGAATGACTTCATGTACCCTCATAAATTCTCTAATGGATTCTTCATTCTGAAATGAATCAATCAGTGTGGGCAGTTGTTCTACCACAATGGTTTGATTAGATGAATGAGACATGGGAGTTGACTTGGATGATTGATTAGAATGACTTTGAGTCCGAGATCTCTTAAAAAAAAGAAGGATTCATTGAGGTGATTGAGAAATGGGATCCTACAAAGGTAGGGAGGATTGTGACTTAGGAGTTGTATTAGAGGAATAATTTGGATCGGAATCTTCTTAATAGTTAGGATACTTAGAATCATTGGGATTAGAATCTCCGGAAGAATTAGAAGAATCAAAATCATACCACTTACCATGATTTGAAGATGGGGAAGAGGTAAGTGAATGAGTTCTTTAGCGCGAAGAATCAAATGAGGTCTAGTTGTGATAGGCATCCTTTGATGGGAATGTTGAAACCTAGGTTCCTTACTATCATAAGTATGTGGAACTACATGATAATCAGTCTTTTTCGGCACATGCCTAGACATAGATAGTCCAGGGGATATCACAAGGGTTATTATGTTGACATGTTCAACATGTGTATCTACACAACTAATGAGAGCATCAAAATGATTCTCCTCATTAGACACATAATTAGCATTCTTTTCCTGATCACGTTTAGGAAATTCTTCATATTGGGGGAATTGTTAGGAGTAGATGAATCCATCTCCACGTCACCACTTTCGATTAAGTCCTGGATGTAGTGCTGCAACTTCAAACACTTATCTGGTTTGTGACTTTTAACGCGGTGGAATTGGCAATATTCATTATCTCTAAACCATGATGGTTTAGGCACGTCATCCTCATAAGGTGTAGTTTCAGGATATCTAACCATATTAATCACCTCTAGTTGTTTTAGTATTGATGACATTGAGTCAGATAGAGGAGTGAAAGTACGTTGCTTATACTACATAATTGGAACTCCTTTGCAAACTTCAAAGGAGTATTATTTTGAACGACTTATACTGCTTAGATTCTACTATCCCATCACTGACAACATTTTTGTTCCTATTAAGGACAAACTTTTTTGTCATCGAACTTGGAATAATTTTGATCGCGAGAGAAAGGATTTAGAGTCCCCCTAGCTAGCAATGCTTTTTCAACTTGACTCCATTTTTCGATGACCTCTTCAAATGTGTTACCACAATGCATTTACAAGTGGAGCGTAATGTCTGGATGGAGGTTGGGAATAAATATATTGATTAACTACTTTTTAGGTATGGAGCAAGGAAAATAGCTAGTTAATCCTCTCCATCGTTGTAAAAATGCAACGAAGTTTTCATTGTTTCTTTGCTTGGCATTGCAGAGATCTAACATGGTGACGTCATTCTCTATATTAAAAGAGAAGTGTCGTACGAAACTTTCTACTAGTTCTAGCCATGTTTATATGGATCCCTTAGGGATGTGAACAAACCATTCTAGTGTCATTTCTCCTAAACTTCGTGGAAACAAGTGCATAAGATAATTGTCGTTGAATGCCACCTCTTGACATGCCATATAAAAGTCCTTTATATGATCATGAGGGTCACCTTTTCCCTTATATTTATAAAATTTTGGAAAATCAAAATGTCTTAGGAAAGGTACCTACAACATGGATTTGTCAAATGGGTAAGGACATAACTCATCGAACCGATACTTCTTGTTATTGTTACCGGTTTGGCCCTCTTGTAATGCTTGAAGGGCATTCTTCATAGTAGACCATTCTTGGTGGAAGAGTTGGTCTTGCGTGGGTGGTGCGTAGGTCTATACAAAGGGTTAAGCCTAGGTGTATGCCCACCCCGATTCTCAGTGAAAATCCCTCATAAAGATCCTTTCATGTCTCTCGTTGAGGAGTGTTTATTGGGAACTCATGAAACAAAGCTTTAGGTTTTGCCTTAGTATAGTTTGTTTCACAACTTTTGGTTGTTCCTTTTGTATATGTGAAGCCAAACTTGCCAATTAACGAGTGAGGGCTTGGACTTGTTGTTCTAATGTCACCTCTTTAATAGGCATTTCATGATGATCTTCATTAGGAGGAGGTTGTGCATGATGAACATGGTCTTCATCATCTTCACAATGAACCCTAACTATAGGTATGTGATAGTTCCCGTCATTTTCAAAAGGTATTTCCTCATTATTTCATCGTCTATAAGTAGAGGCATGACCTGGGTTCAATATTTCATTAAGAGTGCAACGAGGGTGGTCTACTTCTTCTTCTCCCTGAACCATGCCGGTGATAAGAGAAGGGTCTACCGTAGAAGGTAATTTGGCCCCTAGTTCCACAACCCGTATAATAACTTCATGTTTGTTATGAAAAATGTAGTTGTCAAAATGGGTGGAATGAAGCTTTACATCCGCATGAGGAGAATATTCCTCTCCACCACTATGGTCAACCATGAGATTATCCTCTAAAAGAGGGTTGTCACCTCCAAATATATTGGCTTCTAACTTTTGTGACCCCATTATCGTAGTAGGCATTACTTAGAATAGAAGGTACAACGCGAAATATTTCCACTAAGGTTTAATAACAAGGGACCCTAGTCAAATTTGTACAATGTAATGACCCTAAGTTGTTAAAAATAATGGTGACTATAAAATAACCACAAATTCAATAGGTCAATGTGAACCTAAGAATTAAAGAATAAGATACCTTAGAAGGTAATATATGACACACATTTTCCTTAGAATAATACAATGATGTACAACGCTAAAAATTTAGTTATACCAAATAGTTTATTATTTAAGATTTCGTCTAGATAGGTTTGCATACCAAATAAAGTGACAACATAACATCACTAGGTAGGTCAAGTTTGCAATGAACAAGGGCTAAATGATAAGAGAACGCTTGACGCGATCTTCTAACAAGATATACTAAAAACCAATTTCTAAACACTATCAAATTCCAATCTCGTAAAATGGACGATAACAATGTGAGCAACGTAACAACGCTATTTGGACACGTGAACCAAGCTTTCAGAAAACAATATTTCTAGTGTCAAAATGATGTTATCGTGATGCTAACAATGTATCCTCAACACTCACAAAACTCAAGACAAAGTTAGGATGTAAAAACTATGTCTAAGTATAACAAGAAATTGTTATGCGTGCGAACAACGTAACTCTACAATATAGAGATTTAGGCCTAATTTCACAATGGAAACAAGACGTAAATATCTCAATTGTATGGCTACAATGTGGGTAGCGTAACAAATCAAAAGAAGATAAGGATGAAATCACATAACTACGATGATAATAAGTCTTAAATATGAGTTTTTGAGACAAGAGGGCCTATTAGATCGTGAATACGTACCATGCACACTTTCAACACTTGTGCTCCAACAATACAACCTAGTCGCACAAGTATAATACAAAAGTGGTGGACACACTATATCTAGCAGTATCCATATATGTTGTTTCCTTTTATTCAAAAATGGGCAACAAGAAAATAAGGGTGTAGATCAAGTGGTGTTGAAATAAACTTGGTGTTATTTTGACAGAGTTTCGCCTTGTCTTAAGACAAGTGAAAAACTAGGACAAAATGACACTAAGTAGATTTCATGATGAAATGTCACGCGGTTTCAAATTTAAGAGATTTTTCCCTTGTTTGAAAAAAAAGAGTTTGAATCTAACAAAGTGGTTATTTTCTGAGAGCTCTCAAGTATACTATCTAAGACAATGGCTCCAAGCCGACAATATTCCTAGGTGGTTCTCTCTCTAGGTGTCACAAGATATCTAGAGCGAGCTCGATTTACCAAGGTTTCCCAAGGAGTATCTTGGCTTTACTTTACCCCCTTCAGTATAATGAGCACCGAAGTGCATTCAGTTATACTTTCACTGGGGTCGCGATACATATATCTTTAACACTAATCTCACCAAGGCATACTAGACAAGTCAGTAGTGTGGAGAACTTTCTTGTTTCGTTCATAAGGTTCTCTCTTGAGTGAACTACCCCCATTGTTGTAGCTTAAGGCTTATGCCAAAGGGGTTATGTCCTAGTTGAGCGGATGAGCCATAGCTCTTAACCGAAACCTGCAAATACAATGTGATGATTGTGGTGTATTTTTTATCTTTTAGACTTAATGTGGTTTGTCGTACTCCTTTTGGCAACCTACAATCACATGTGTAGTTAGAAAAATTGTTTAGGTCCTCCTTTCTTTGACTAGCGTTAGGTCCTTCACAAAATGGTTAGTAGTTTCAAATAGATTCACAATATCATAAGAAAATAGCAATGAAAAATGCTTGTAAATCACCAACTACCATCAAACTTTACAAAACCATGTTTATTCCCAATTCATCCAAGTTATTTTTAATGAAAAGACTAAAATTGCTTTTGATTCCCAAGATCACACTAGGTGCAAGGGAAGAGCATACACAAATTCTAGCCTTGGTTATTTAGCAAGTGAAAAAGCATTTAAACTAAAAGATGATTAACAAAGTTTCCTACTTACTCTAATGATAGAAAAAGAAGGTTTAAGAGTGCTTTTGATTCTCTAGATCACACGAAGTGCAAGAGAAGAGCATACACACCTTAACCTAAACTCATAAAAAGCATGGAAACAAGATTAATTCCTTCAAACCCTAAGTGATTTTATAAGAAAACTTACTCTAAATCTATGAAATTGACAAAAATGGCATCTAAAAACCTCTGAAAAGTAACAAAAATCCTAAAACCAAAAATGGAAATTTTGAGTTTGTAAGAAAAATTTATATAGACACACATACGCACCCCTCGCCTACGTGTGTGCACTGCTTCAACGCCCGCGCACCTCTATTGACGCATACACGCCCTTATGTAAACAATGACTGACAATTGAAAAAGGTGAGTTAGGTGTGTGCTTCCAGAGAAGCAGTGCATGCCTGTTTCAACACGTGTACTCCCATTTCGATGTGTGTGCACTGCTTTCAATGCCTCGCACTCCTGCTTCGACGCGTGCATGCATGCCTCGCTTAAATGTCCACGCTCCCGGTTCAATGCGTACGTGCCCATTTATCAAAGTGGTCAAAATTTGAGTTTTGACAAGAATTTCTTCAAAAAGGTCAAATATTTGGTATTTTTGGCAATTTTGACAGGGCTTCGCCTCCTTGAATCCTGCAAGGAACATAAAAACACAACTTCTACCACTAATCTAGTTAAAACAACTACCTAGCTTGAAAAATGATCTAAAACTTTGAAAACTACTCTAAAAATTTGAAATTAATCTAAAAAGCTTGAGAAACTAATCTAAAAAGCTTTAAAAGTACTCTAGAAAGCTTGAAATTTAAACTAGAAAACTTGAAATTAATCTAGGAAACTTGAAACTAATCTAAAACTTGAAATGAAAAACTTTGAAACTAAGTTAAAAAGCTTTAAAAAGTAAATGCAATGGGGTATTCTCCCACCGGTGTGCCAAATGATGACACCCTAAACTTTACAAAGCAAATTGCATGACTAAACAAGGAAAGCTAACACCATTGCCATCCATCTAGCCAAGGTTCTAAGTCTAGGAATGTAACATTAAGATAAAAGCTTAAAAGAATGCTTAACTAGTATGAAACCAATACAAAATCTTACTAAACATGCTTACTAATATGCTTGAATTACCTAACATGGGCCTAAATAGACCTAAGAGGGCAATCAAATGGTTATGGTTGTTACTCCAAACAAGGTGAAATGGCCTCTCCAAATGACTACTTGGTCATTTTTTATATCCATGTACTAACCCCATCAAGGCTTTAAGCAAGGATCAAACTTGGCTATATATCATATTTATTATATGAGACGCAAATCAAAGCATGGTGTAAAGTATAAAGGAATGAGGTGCACCCTTTTATAGTTTTTCCTTTTATGAGAAACTTTTATTTTGGTGCATGTGGGACTAAAAGCCCCAAATTAGATTAGAATTGCTAATCATGATTAGGCCTTGCTAATCACAATTAGTGAATTACTAAGTGATTAAGAGGTGTGGAACCTTAATCAACTACTTAGGGTCAATTAGAAGGCTAGGATAAGCTTTTGAAGCTTGATGAAATGTTGTGGAGGTGAATGGGGTAATTTTGAGTGGTTGGAAGAGGGTTTGAGTCAATACTAGGGTATATTGACCACTTAATTAGCTAATAAACGCTAATTGTCTGTTTTGAAGAGGATTTTGACTTACGATTCGCCGTAAAGTGGCATCCTGAATGCAAAAGGGGTTACGTAATCAAAAAAGTGTTGTTAATTGGCTAAAGTGGTAAGAAACGTTAGTTAATTAGCAAAGATCACTAATTATAACAGAATTGGCAAGAATGAGAGTGATTTGTGTGCATTTTGGCAATAAGATTGCAAAAGTGAAATTTAGGTGGCCACAATAGGATTTTTGCATGTCCAACTTTACAATCATAGCCTCCTTGCCTGAGAGTTCCACAGAGTGTATCGTCTCATGAATAGTGATTATGTTGTCCAGAATTTGTCTACTTGGCACAAAGGCTCCTTGATTTGGGGAAATAAAGTTACTTAGAGTCTCCCTTAATCTGAAAGCCAAAATTTTGGAGATTAGCTTATACATAGTATTTCATAAACTAATAGGTATGAAGTCCCCAAGATCTTTAGCTCTTGGATTTTTAGGTATGAGAGCAATAAAGGTGTGGTTGATTTGTTTGAGCAGTCACAAATCGGAAAAATCTTGGACAACTAAAACCACTTCTTTCTTAACAATATCCCAATACATCTGAAAAAAGAAAGCAGGGAATCCATCCACCCTAGAATTTTGTCACCTTCCATAACATCTAAAATAGATTTTATCTCTTCCTCAGAAGGAATGACTATGAGTTCACTATTCTCAACTTGGCTAATAACCGGTTCAAAAAGATTAAGAATTTCAGCTCTAGAAATCTCATCTGAAAGTTTTCCTTCAACAAACAAGTTCCTAAAGAAGGAAACAATGGTAGTAGAGATATCCTTATCCTCCGTAGCCATTTCACCATTATCTTTCTTTATTTCTTGGATTCTTCCTTTGTTAGCTTTAATGGTGGCAGAGATATGGAAGAATTTGGTGTTACTCACCTTCTTTAAGCCAATTAATTCTAGATTTCTACTTCCAATATATCTCTTCTTTGTGTAGTATATTGTGGTATTCAAAGAAGTAGATATTTTTCCTTTATTTTGTCCTCAATGCTCCATCCTCCTGTTTCATAACTTCTTCCATAGCTTGAGATCTTTAGAGATTCTACTTTTTGGAGAAAAATATTGCCAAAAACTTCCTTGTTCCAAATTTTAAGATTTACCTTAATATTTTTAAGTTTGGTAGCCACCTTAAACATATTATTACCTTTGACTTCTAAGCTCCACCATTCTTCTATCTTCCTTTCCAACTCTGGATGAGTGGTCCACATTTTTCAACCCGAAAGGTCTTCTTATGGGTTGCTCCCTAACATTAAATTTAAGAATCGAGGATCATGGGTCCGATCCAAGTGTAAGCTTGGGAGGAGAGAGTGTATTATTGCTCTTGAATCCAATGGATATTCACAAGAAAATGGTCTAGTCTGATTTGAATTAGATTTTCCCCTTCCTCTTGTTTTTCAGTGAATTTTGAACCACTGAGGTTCAGATCCATCAAACCATTCCACCCCAAGAAATTCGCAAGGTCCTCCATACTCTCAGTAAACACATTAACTCCTCCTTTCTTTTATGAGGGAATGAGAGGAGTATTAAAATCACCTCCTATAATCCAGTTTAAATCACTAAACATCCTTCTGAAGATAGTCAACTCCTCCTAGAGCATCCTTCTACCAGTTGTAGTATTAGGAGCATAGATATTAGAGAGAATAAACTATTTTCTAGAGCTAACTTCAGTGAAACAAATGGCTAAGTGGTGTTGGCTATTAATGAGGGGGAAGCCTTCCAAAATGTTCTTATTCCACATGCTCAACAAACCCCCAGATGCCCTTGCAGAGGGTTGATAGTGAAATCTAGCTTCTTTCCAAAAGAAAGCCTAAAAGTCTTTCATCTTTTCCTGATTCATCTTGGTCTCTTGTAGCATAATGACATCCAGTTTTTCCTTACTTTTGAAGTCAAACAAAATCCTATGTTTACAGGGCTGGTTTAGGCCCCTTATATTCCAAGATAAACAAATCATTTAGAATGGGAAGATTTTTGACCTACCAACAATGGTTTTTGACACCCCTCCATAATATCCTTCTTTGTGGCTCTCTCCCTTTTTCCTTTTTAGACGGTCTTCCTGGAGATGATTTATTGGCTCCAACATCTACCTTTGATCTGGTTCTCGGTGTCGCTTTCTATTTTGGAGACGGTATGCTGGCCACCTCAGGGACATGGACAATAGGACATACCTCAATGGGACTTTCTTTTCCCACTTCTTTATCTCATGCAAGTGACTTCAACTAATGTATCATTTAGGTCACTCCTATAAGTCTTAAGAACACGTTCGAGATCCTCTTCAACTGTTGGAATGTCCTCCAAATTAATATCTAGGATATTGAACATATTACTTACCAATAGTGATTCCACTGGTCTTTGGGCAAAAAAACTTGCATCCATAGTATTCAAACTATGGATCCTACAATACTTGTCCTCCTGAAAATCTTTGAAAACCACCACATCTTCATCTTTTTCTAGGTTTTGGTTCGCTGCTATATTGTTGACCTCCTCCCGACTCTCGATTCACCTATTTCTTCTTCGAAAGGTTGTTCTGGGCCCTCTGGATTCTCGATCTTTAATCTCCAATGGTTTACTTATTGATTTCCATGAAGGATTTACCTTCGAAGGTCCACTTCCATTTGGTTGCATAACTCCCTTACCTTTCAGATCTTCCTTATTGGTGCCTTTGTTCTTCTTGATCTGAGCTTTCTAGGTAGCCTCCTCTTTAGCTTTAGGACAAGATTTAATATTGTGACCTTCCTTAAAACACGAGAAACACATAAATAGTGCAAACTCATAGTCAATCTTCTGTACGAACTCCTAGGTGTCTTGAGCTCAATGCTTCTAGGTAAAGAGGTTTCAGGGGCCACATTAACACAAAACTGCAAATAGAAGTCTAGTTTTAGCACAAGTAACAGGATCTATGATGACCAGAGCCCCAATGGCTTTGGCAATCCCTTGCAAAATGTCTAAATCCCAATATTCCAAGGGTAAACCTGACAACCTAACCCAAATAGGGTATTCTTTAATGACAGTTTCCAAGGGGTTGAAGCCAAACTACCATTTTTGAACCAAAACCACAATGCGACCCAAAAACTATGGTCCTCCGGCAAGGATCCGTAAGAAATCCTCTTCCAAAGACAGATTAATCACAAAGAAAGCATTAACATACGTTGTTATTTCCATCAACCTTTAGGCATCCACTTCCTGTTAGCCCATTTCCTAAACTCCTCAATATTTGGCCTACTACCCGAAATCTTGGCTAAAATAGTATTGCACATTGAAGACTTCACCTCAGGTTGGCTATTTGTTCTGGTATTTCCAAGAAAATACCATTTTCATTGCAAATAGGGCTGAGATTGATAGTAGATACCTGTTTGGCTACATTTGCCGACCACTCGTCATGCCCACGTGATTGGGGGTCCCGTATCTAGCTCCACCTTGTCCCTTTCGTTGTAAACTGTGCATCCTTCCTGCCATTCTCAGAGTCTCCCCGTGAATCCTCGCAACTAGCTCGCTTACCTTTTCTCGCTCATTCCTGATTTTGAAAACGCTTGCTCTGTCCTCCATCGCTCCATAAAATTTGACATTCATTCGAGTGTCATAAGATAATTTCAACCTTAAATTCAACATTTATTTGATTGGAAATCATTTACATATATTTTTGCTTAAAGAAATAAATCGAAAAATGTAGTATCTTGACAATATAGTGGCGTTTGGAGCCATTTTTTTCGAAAAAGATATTTTCAAACCCCACACATCGATGCAACTAAATTGATGTTGGATTTGTCATTTGTCGTTGAGAAATGGGAAAAGAAAGTAATGTAGTTATTAATCAATGTAGTACGTGAACAATCCAAAATAAAGACTAATGAAATTGATTACTTTCAAAAAAAAGTATTCAAAATACATCTAGACTAGTTTACTTGAGTTTAGAATAAAAAGGCACAATGAGATTGAAGAGAATGTTGTGCGTACCATTTATTTGATTTCATTTAACAAAATGATGAAATTCTAAAGCCTTATAATTATTCGATAGGCATTCTCCAGAGGCGTAAAGGGGTGGAATCTAATTGATTGACCATGTTAACGCTTATCGCTACGTTGATGTCCATTTGACCATAATGTTAAAGCTTTCTTTTAACTTTGAGAAGTCAATAAAAATATAGTAATTATGCCAATAAACATTCTACATTGACAATATAGGGTGAGATCTAATGGTGTGGCCATTTCAACTTTTATTCTCTCGCATTAAATTTGATTGTTGCTACAAAAAGTTTTTTTTTGAAATTTGAGAAGTCAATATAAAATAGTGATATCTTGATCATATGGTACAATTTGAGGCTCTTTATTTTCCCAAAAATATTTCGTTTAAGTAAGTGAGAAATATAAAGAAAATGCAATATATTATTAATCAACGTGATATGTGTAAAATAGAAAATAAGAGCCTCGAAATGATATCACAAATTTATAAAGGGATTAATCATCGATCAATGAATTTGTATTTAATGTCATGTAAATTTAAATTAGATGACCTTGCATTAAAAAACATTTTAAATTAATTATTATTTTCTTTAATTACATTATATATGATTTTATTTTATAAAGGAGTGGCCATATTTTCTTTTAAAATTTTTAATACATGCTTATGCAAAATTTATGTGGCTTGATTATATTTTTATAATTACATTAATATAACAATATATGTGATCTTTTAAGGGTGTGTGTAGATTAACTTTATCTTTAATATTTTCTCAATAATTTAATACTATAATAATAAATTTCCTTATTATTAAGGTCATGGATAAACACTTCCCCACATCAAAGATGCATGTGTAAGCTTAAGACAACATTGTGAGCACCTTGTAAAAACAACGCCTTGCGCCAATATATCACACAAGAGGTTCACCAGGCACTCATCCAGTGGCACAAGAGAGGACCAGCTTCCCATCGAGCTTTGGTTACGCCACAATGTCTACACTAATATACACAACTCATCTCAAACACATAGGTACATAAGAACATTAACAAAAATAGCCACCACACAAACATAATAACTCTAAGCACAATAGTATCTTTCAAACATAAATGAATAGTCGTTAAAATTTCACAGAAACATACAATTGTTCAATAATAATCATCTCGTATCATCAAATCCTCTCTTCACACACACTAAGACCAAGTACTAAGGGATATATATACATTGATGAGGCATTTCCCTTCATCAATTTAGCTAATAGTTGTGTTGGTCTTCGAGTACCAAACAATTACTTAACTAGTAGTCTCAAGTCGACGTGCATGCAAGATAACGCCGATCCTTATCTTTAATACATGCAATAATCCTTTGTCGATCTTATCCTCGTTAATAACTTTGGTTCTCTTATGAATTGTTGTTAACTCACCACCGTGATGTCAAATATTCCTATCCTCCATGTCTCAACTTCTTAAATAGTAGTTAGAAACCCTTTGTGATCCTTGATGCCACCATCTAAGTCCCTCGCGCTAGATATCTAAGAAGGTGTTTGGTTTTTCTGCACACTTCATGGTGGGAGCTTTTTCTTTTTACACGTATTAAATGAATCGAAATCCTCAAGTCTTCACATGCTAGCTATCAGTACCTCCAAAAGTGCGGGTGCATGTAGTGTATTTAGCTTGCCTTCATACAAATGTCGCATGCCAAACCAAGGGCTTCGAAAAATTCTCTTGAGCTATGTGCTCCCCATAATGCCTTATGCTTCGTCAAAAAAATAGTACTTTGACAAAATTTGCATATTTTAGAGAAAATGTGGGCTCAACAAGCTTAATAACATTTATTTTGATAATGGTTTCAAACGCAATATCACGTTGGAGCGTTATATTGCTATGCTACATTTCTTAAGGACGTTGGTGCAAGTTAAGGCTCCCAACGATAAGTACAACATCAACGTAAAATTCACACATTTAGTCGATGTTTAATAAATTGAATTTACATTTATTAGTTAGTACAACCTAATGATAGTCTTATCGACATCAAATTTGGGGATCCCAAAAGTAGGAGCCGAGTCATGCCATAGTAACTATGGTGTTTTGAAATTTTTATTAATAACACATCAAATTTATTTTAGGTGAATTTCCCTTTATTTTAAATCCCTTAAAAATATACTCTTCACATATTCAAAAATTTTGGGTAATTTCTTTAAAAGGGTTGGCTGACAACTCCCACATTATGAGGACTTTCTTGTAATATCTCAAATTTATGATATTAATGAAAACTGTTTTTTATTAATCATAAAAATACAAAAGTTTTTTTAAATAATTTGAATATAATTAGTTAATTATGCTAAAAGACATTATATAATGGTAACGAGGGGTGGGATGTAATTGTGTGAGGACGTTCAATTTTTTTGACTTTAAATTTGATATTTTTTTGATCGCGACATGATGATTTCAACTTTAAATTTGACATCTATTTGACCACCATTTTTTTGCTTAGAGAAATCAATCAAAAAATTGTAATATCTTGACAATATAGTGATGTTTAGAGCCATTTTTCCTTAGAGATATTTTCAAACCCTACACAACTGATGCAACTAAATTGATACCATTTGTCTCATCATTGAGAAATTGATAGAGAAGGTAATGTAGTTATTAATTAATGTAGTATGTGAAAAACCCAAAATAAAGACTATTGAAATTGATTACTCTTAGCGTATTTCAAATAAATGTATTTAAAATATATTTGTACTAGTTTACTTAAGTTTTGAATAAAGAGACACAATGAGATTGAAAAGAACGTTGTGTACCAATTACTTGATTTCATTTGACGAAGTGATAAAATTCTAAAGCTCTATAATCACGAAGATAGGCATTCTACAATGGCAACAAGGTGTGGGATGTCCATGGGAGGCACACGACCATGTCAACTTTTGTTCTCTACATTAAATTTGATGTCCATTTGATTGTCACTTTAATTATTTTTTAAACTTTGAGAAGTCAATACAAAATTAGTAATTATGCCAATAAACAATCTATAATGGCAACAAGGGGCGAGATCTAATGGTGTGTCCGTTTCAACTTATATTCTCTATATAAAATTTGACCATTACTATTTTTTTATATTTTAAAAATTGATTGAAAAAAATAGAATAGCTTGACCATATGGTAGAGTTTGGGACTCTTTTTCCATAAATTTTTTATTACAACAAGCAAGAAACACGAAGATAATATATATAATATGCCTAAAATCTAAGATAAGAACCTCAATTTTGTGAATACCACCTTACATAAAAGGAAAGATTTTACAAAAGCCTTCATTGAATTTGTGATTAATGTCATGTAAATTTAAATTATATGGTAAGGTATTTTAACTTAATTATTATTTCCTTTAATTCACGGAGGCGTATACTTACTTTAAGTAGGCTTACTGAAAGTGTCAAATTCCGGCAACATTTTCCGGCCTAACCTTTCCGGCTACCCACTTTGCTCTTTTACATGAACAATACCCTACAAAAACTTACACATCAAGAGCATGTGGGCATACATATGATAATAGGTAACAATACAAACAAAATTATAAACTATAAAATATGTCATATTTGTTTTTACTTGCAACAAACAAATTATAATAACCTTTATTGTGTGTGTGAAATGTATGTTAATTGTAAAAAAAATTGACAATGAGAAAAAACATTAGATTTAAGCATCCTTAAATATTGACGAACTCGGCTTAATCTCCCCCTTCAAAATTGTTGCCGTGGTGAGTGGTTTCCTTATGTAAGGAGACTCAAAAGTATTGGAGTCTTGTCAGATTTTGATTATTGGATTTGAAAAGGTTCGATTTTAGTTCTTAATTTGCCTATCACATATTCCTTTATATAAGTAGCCATATAATATTATGTATTATTAATTGATCCACCTTTCAGCAACCAAAGAATACCCGACAAAATGTGTTAGGTAGGCAGAATACCCGACGTGTGGCCGCAACAGTGTAAGACATTATTGAAGGTATTAATAAGATACTGCCTTTGCTAATATGGCCCGCTCAGAAGCAAACCGAACAGACTGCGTAGTGGGCGGGAGGAAAAAGATAGAAAAATAATTGCATGCTACATGACGCTTTTTATCAGTTCCTGTCGCCGTGTCCACCGCTTCGCCATAACTCCCGCTGGAAACTGCACACTGTGTATGCGTAGTGGGCGAATAAAAGCTTGTCAATAAAATATACGTGCAATTCATAAAGGCAAAACCGATGTCGATACAAGTGTCTTTGTGCAATATTTAGAGGAGTAATTGCATTTCTTACAGAGTCGGTCATTCTTTCTACCTGTTGTCCTCCTCTTACAGGCTGCTTAAACTATATCTCTCTATAAATACACCCCTGCTTTTTTAAATTTACATCCTGCACCATCTCCGCTTGATTGTTATTGCCAGCGCTTGCAACACCCTCTCACCTCATATACGCCACAGTTCAGAGATATAACAGGTTTGCAAAGTATTGTTTTGTTGCTATGCCAACTTCTTCCGGATCAGTTTTTAGCAGCATTTCTTTCTTTCTCTGTATTTACTGACTGATAAAATGTAAAGACACTTTAGCTTGTTTTAATACTAACCGAACTACATTCTTCTCAAATTTTATTGCTCAGTACCTGTTATTTCTTTCCATTCTTGCTATTGTTCACGTTGACCCAGTCTCAGAAATGTTTCTAGATGATCGGTATAAAGAGCTTTAATTATTACAGAACTACCAAATTTGTGGTTTTTTTATTTCCATAATGTTGGGAAACTTAGGTGTTTGAACTGGGTTCAGGAAAATTTCCAGCTGATCAATACTAGTAGGTGTGAATATGAGTAAAGGTGTAATGTATAAATTATTACGAGGATGTAAACGATAGTTTCAAGATTAAACCATGTTCAAAGAAAATTAGTTTTTACAAGGCTGTCAAACTTGTGGTTTTTAAAGTTTGATTAGGTGTTTGAATGTTTTTTTGGTTTTTTAATTTCGATTAGGTTGAGAAACTTTGGTACTTGAACAATTTATGGTTTTTAATTTCATCTAGGTCGAGAACTTAGGCATTCGAACTATTTGTGGTTTTTTTATCTCAATTTGGTTGAAAAACTCATGTCTTTGATCTGGATTCTCAATGTTATTAACGTATTAGTGGTAAATGGTATAAATATGAGGCGACTTTTAATTTATAAATGCGGATTTGAGCTTGGACTGAAATTTGAACTTGGTTTGGGAATGCTTCTAGCTGATCAGTATTAAACAAAATAAATTTGATCAAAGATTTGATGTCCGGACGTGAAATGGAGCTTGTACTGAAATATGCAGTTGCAGAGTTGATTAATTATTTACACAGATGTCATACATCTGAAATTCTGTTTCTGCACCTTGCATTGTGCTGGGTCAACCTGTCCTATTTTGTATTACAGAAGGAAAAGCAAGTTATAATCACGTTGAAAATATTTTGTAGCAATCTGGAACTTGTAGGGAGAGTTAGATCCCTTTCAATGCGTCGTGCTAAATATTTTGTGAAATACTGAGTCGGGTTAAGAGGACATTTTCTAAATAATCAAAATATGCCTGGGAACGCTACCGAGGATAGCATCAAATGAAACTTAGTTGAATGATGGCTGGAGGGCAATACAGAGGAACGACATCATAGCGAATCTTGTGTATGGAAAAGCCACTTTAGCTGGCCATCTATGTGATTATACTGTTTAGTCGAACAATTATTGCATGGAATTGAACCTATTTAATTTTTTTGTTTCAGTTTTTTTATTGTTTTTGGTAATTGTTGGGACCTCCAATTCTGTGTAATAGAATTAGATGCTCCCGTGATTGGGATTAGCATGTTATCTTAAGAAATGTACTATGGATACATACTATAAATAAGCACATAATAATCATGAAATAGTTTCACCTGTAAGTGGACAGCAGCTGTTTAATCATCTCGGGTAGAGTAATTGTATTGGAATATGTTTTGCTGCTGATAGTTCAAAGGCTCTTAATCTGTTAGTGATAATCTTTATGTAAGCTCTGCTGAAAACTACAATGAGCATATCTGACATTTCCATAGTTGCATACAGAGAATTATGGATGAAATATATGATATATGATTTATGGATGTAGTTGCAATTTCAGTTTCAGCGAGCCAATGTTTTTTGCAATGTATATATATTTCTGTACTTGTCAGTAGAAGCTAAATTTATACTAACAAAGTTGGTTGCTTTTTCCAGGTATTATGGCCACTCCAAGTGGAAGCCCATCCATTATCACAATATCAGATGATACCTCTGGTGCCATTGTCGGGAGCCCTCCTATTGAACTGGTCGCTTCAAATGGGACACCTCAGTCATATGCAACCCAAGCAACCACCAACGAAAGCTCAATACAAAGTGTCCAGCCACCGCTTGCGACTTCTGTCCATACTTTGGCTACTTCTGTTGCAGCTACATGCTCGACCATTTCTGGTAGAATATCAGAGTCCCTCATCCCATCAGCAATGATTCTCGATAGTGATTTAACCACTGTCTTAGACATGATGCACAAGGTAGATGCAACGTACCTTAGGCTTGACGCATTGTACACTTTCCTTCGTTCGCTCAGCTACGACCAGTACTACTCTGGCGGCGAGGAACACTCCATTAGAGCTGCATTCAAAGCTTATCTTGCATCCCTTTAATTTAAGTCCCTACCTCACCCCTACTACGACTTTGCACTGCTCATACATATGCCCACATCTTTCATCCTACCCCACAGTAACCTCTTTTTGAAGGTCTAACTTGATAAACCTATACTTGCATAAATATGGTGTACATGTTCCATTTTGAAACCGTCGTCAAAAGTTTTGTATAATTCCAATTACGATATATACAATAGAGTTGTTGTACATATGTTTCGTACTTTACTTAAAGAATGAGCGTATAAACTGTTGTGTTATATAAACATCTTCCCCTCTGTACATATCTTTACGTGCTTATTCTCTAAAAAAACACTTTACGTGGGCCATAACTTGGTTTCCCCACTTTATGGTTTAGCGCATGCTCCCTCGTACTTAACATTACCCCATTTGCTAATTCATTTCCATTTTATTTTATTGTTTAGGAACCACCAGCATCGCAGACTCCATTGCCCCCAACGTTGTTCCTCCCCAACTGGCCGTACACATGCCGACATCCCGCACAGATACTTTGGCACCGGCTACTCGTGAAGGCCGCCCTGAACACTGCATGCAACTCACGCCAATTAAATCGTTAAATCCTTACCAAAGCGTTTGGACTATTGAAGGCAGGGTCATCCAAAAAGGCAACCTAAACAACTACAACACGGAAAAACGCACAGGGCAGGTTTTCAGCTTCGACATTATCGACAAAAGCAACTCAGATATAGTGGTGACTTCTTTTGACCTAGCTGCAACTTCTTACTACAACCAAATACAACTAGGTAAAACATACACAATCAAAGGAGGCACCTTGCGGCCTGCAAAAAAAGATTACAACAACTCCACAACTCCTTGGGACATCATCCTAGACTTGGACTCTCAGAAAGCTTAAGACGAACCACCTGTAAACATACCGCAATATCTTTTCCGCTTCAAAACAATAGCAGAAATCAACTCCGCCCCCGCCAAATCCACCATTGACCTACTAGCTATTGCACTATCCATTACCGCCCCCTCCACTATCAGGAAAAGTGATAGTACTTTCAACCACAAACGCACAGTCGTACTAAGTGATAACTCGGCACTATGTATTGAGGCAACGTTATGGGGTGCTTTTAGTGACAATGAGGGCAAACTTCTAAGTGAATTATGTGCTACACAGACATCAATCCGACCAGTTCTTGCAATTAAGAGAGCAAAAACTACAACTTTCAAAGGAACAACATTAGCCACAGGCCCTAATACACAAATCTTCATAGATCCTGATATAACTGAGGCTCATGCACTGCGTGCATGGTTTACTTCGCTCGCCTCTACAACTGCATACCCTTCAGTGAGTATTGGAAAAATTGAGAAAACCGATATCGCAGGCATCAAATCCTCCTCGCAGCTAGGTAAACCGCTCACCTTCTCCACCGCAGCAACAATTATACACATTAATATGTCCTCCTTCAGCTATCCAGCATGCACATCAATTGTTAACAACCAGCAATGCAAGAAAAAACTTGATCTAACTGCAAACTCCTCTTGGTATTGCCAAAAATGCAAGCACGACGTCTCTCATTGTGACTACAAATATGCATTACACTTCATCATTGAGGATGGCACATCAACAACATGGGTAACTGCTTTTGATGAGGTTGCTACATCAATCATGGGTATATCAGCACAAGAGCTACAACTTCTTGCACCAACACCTGACAAGTTTTGGCCTGTTGTTAAGCCAATTCTGTTCCACCGCTACATGTTCACAATATCCGCGAAGCTAGAGGTCTACAGGTCAGAAGAGAAAGCCCAGTGCACTGTTGTCGCTGCAGTTAAGGACACGACTTCCAGCATGCAGGAATCCCCACTAGATGCATTCCTCGCAACACCTTAACTATGTATTGATCAAAAAGATCCTACACTACCTCAGAAAACATATTATACTGTACCCACACAATATGAGCAACTTACCAATACATACTTACCATACCACCTACTCCACATATAGGTTTTTGCATTCATAAGTTATATAACCTTTAATATTAACGCATGTTGTGCTCAAGTTTTCCTATATTTATACACCACTCTGTGTTCTTAATATGTCTTTATAATACACATATTCGGGTGCAATCAAAGTCACTTTATACTAGCAATGCAAATACTGTCAACATACATTGTTACACTTCACTCCAATCAAACAAAAGAACTTTTCTTTTTTGCTTGCATTAACTACGTTCTATACCTAATTACTGTTACCTTTTTAACTCATTTTTTTGCAGCCTAACACGGACTGAGAAAAATGCAAAGGCTCGGTTGAGGTATGCAGCCAACAAAAACAACCTCAATGAGCATCGTCGCCATATAGCTTGCATGAAACGACAAAAGCTGAACACACAGGCGCCACCTATATAGCCAACCATGCCAACCTGCTCGAAGATCACACACCAAATACGCATTCACTCCAAGATACACAACGCCAATTCCGCCAAAGAATAGATCACCTCCCGCCTCCAAACACATGTTCATGTTGTAATGAATTATATGTTGGGCTACGTACAAGGGTTTACAAAGGTGCCCACACCTGTCACAGATGCATTGTTGAAAAGGATGATCGCCGCTTCTCAAGTTGGAATAACATGGACCCAGGCCCGCAACCTAAGGTGTTATCTTCACTTACACAAGTTGAGGAAATGTTAATAGCAAGGGTCAACCCAATATTGCAAGTGACTCACGCTGTAGGTGGCCAATACAAATATAGGGGCCACACCATATGCTTCCCCCAAGAAGTTTCATCCATAACTAAACACTTGCCTCGGCGCGTCGAAGACTTGGACATCTTAATCATCCGAAGAATCGGAGCAACAAATAAAGCTTACGATTGCTTTGTAAGCAGATCTCGTGTTTTGGCTGCATTGCAATTCAAAATAGCTCATGACCCTTACTACAAGGATGTTGTCCTAGACCACCCTGCATTGCATTCCCTACCACATCACAGTACTGATATATCTACTTCCCTACCACACTTCAATTCAACTATCGCCGACAATGCTGAAGCACAACCAGAAGCAGAGCTTCGCCCAAGCTCCCCACCAAATACCCACGAGCGGCAGCCATCATCTTTTGTGTCCTCCCTCCCTCCAGCCACTTCAGAAGTTGACCAAATAACAAATTTCATCGAAGGCAGGAAAAAAACTCCGCTACAGTCAATTGAGTGGCCACACATTGGTTCAGCCCGGTCAGCGAATACGACACTGAGGGTTTGCTATCTATGGCTTTTCCAACATTGTTCCCTACAGGGGTTGCATTGTTCCACCAAGCACGCATCAAGAGGGTTCACATGCATGAATACGCACTACACCTACTACGTTACCATGATAATAGATTTGGAAGCCATCCGCGCTTTCGTTACTTCATTCTCAACATTATGTTGCGCCACAGAAGCCAATCAACATCTGTTGTTTTCACAAAAAAATATAGGCGACAACTTGCCTACCACAGTTTCGATGTTACGCCAACGCAACTTGCACACTACCCGATGCCCACATTGCAGAGCAACTAATGCGCTTTGGGTCCAACTCTGCGAGGAACTAAATCATTTTGGTGCAAGCGCAGACATGAACTCACAGATATGATAACCCAACTAGAAAGCCCTACACTTTTCTTCACTTTAAGTGCAGCAGATACTAAATGGCCTGATTTACACAAAGCAATGCCAGGAACACCGACGCCACCCTCAACAACAAGCCAGCAGTGGAGAAACGCGAACTTGAACATGCACCCCCATATCGTCTCTGCATACATGGAAAAAAGATTTACAATATTTTGCGAGGAGGTGCTTAAAAAAATGCATTGCACTGACTACTGGTACAGGTGAGCTCACTACCACTTAGATTTTAATACAATACCCCGCCTACCCCATTTACCAAGCTGGACCCTCTTTGTGCAAAATACAGGTACGAATGGCAACACCGAGGCTCGGCTCATATCCACGGATTTATATGGCTTCCAAATGCACCAAACATGGAGGACCTAAACTGGGACAACCCCCGTGAACTTGATGCGGCGAAGACTTACTTCGACCAATTAGTAACTGCATGGAATCCAAGGGGCCCTGAGAGTGGAGAACGTCAGATACATCGTCACGCGAAGATGACCCGTGCTTGTTAGACACATACGGGATACTTACAAACAACCCAGTAGCTGACTATGAGAACTTGTTGAACCGCGTGCAACGCCACACAAAATGTAGTGAGGCAACCTGCTTGCAGAAAAAAAAATGGGACACTTCAATGTAGATATAAAGCCCCTTGGCCACTCCAAGAGTATTCGAGCTTGGGCTTAGATGAAACCGGTAAAAAAAAGTACACCCCTGCACGCAATGATGCACGGGTCAACATACACAACTCAGACATGCTAGCACTATGGCGAGCCAATGTCGACTGCCAGCCCGTTGTGTCACGACATGCGGTCTTACAATACATTGCAAAATATGCAGCCAAGGCAGAGAAGAAATCAGAAAGCTACCATCACATGCTGACAAGGATATCTAATGAAGTTAGCGTCGATCACCCTGCAAAGACGGCCTACAGCAAATTCCTCTCTGAAACTATTGTCGACCGGGACATTGGTGCACAAGAAACATGCCACATGTTACAAAACTCCCCTTTCCAAATAGAATGTGGCCAACATTTATTACCCTATCTGTCGGTAAGCAGGTATTCAAACGTGTCCTCCCAGACCTAGGAAACACATTCCAATTCCCTTCATTCATAGATGCATACATTAAACGCCCTACACAATTAGAGAACACCTCCCTCTTTGAAGCTGCTCGTTCCTGGTCCTACAACAACCAAAGGAAAGTTACTCAATGGCTACAAAGAAGAACCCCTGCTGTCGTCCGCGTATTCCCCCGATACAGTGATGTCCCCACCCCAGATGCGATACACTATGAGGATTTCTGCTGGACAGAGCTTCGCTTTATAAACCCTTTCGACATATCCAAACAGACATTGGCATCTCCACATCTGAAATAACTAACCAATGGGAAAAAATGAAAAACTCTTACGCCCCTTTACATGTTAATAGAGCCACTACTCTAGAAGAAACTGCAACTGGGGCAAGTAGCGACGACAATGACTCGCAAGGATCTAATCCGCTGCATGCACAACTATTTGAATGGGAGCATATATCACGCATGCACCCAACACTCAATACAACAATTGATGATGTAGACATGATAGGCCTCCGTGACTTTGACATTAACCACGATTGGAAGGTTCATTCAATCCCTGCTGCCTTACAAATAAGTGCACCTAAATTCATAGACATCGCCCGCACTGAAAATTCACCACCAGTTGTTACTCCACCTACCCATTTAGACGCTCTGCAACTATCATCAAAACAACACCTTGCCTACTCAATTGTGCTTTCACATGCAACTCAACAAGGGGAACACCCACCATTGAAGATGATCATTCAGGGAACCGCTGGTACAGGAAAATCATACCTCATACAATGCATAAGAAATGGGCTTGAAAATATGGCTGGCAAATTAAAATCTTCCCTCCTTGTACTAGCCCCAACAGGTATTGCTGCATTCAATATAAAATCATCTACTATACATTCTTCCCTCCGAATACCCATATCCGACATGAAACCTCTCGAAGGCCAAGCCCTAGCAATCTTCCAAGAGCGTATGAGTCCCATACGTTATATACTCATAGATGAAATGAGCTTTATAGGTCCTACAATGTTACACAACATCAACAAAAGACTTCGTGAGGCATTCCCCCGACATAGTAACCACGCGTTCGGTAACTGCTCAATGATTTTGGTGGGAGACTTAGGCCAGCTCCCTCCGGTCAACGATGTACCATTATATGTAGGCAACAAAGTAGGAAGCTCCCTTTGGCATGCTTTTGATACCGTGATCACCTTGGACACAAACTTTAGGCAACAAGGATTAAACTCGACACAACTTGAATTCAGAGAAATGTTGACCAACATCAGAAACGCAGAACCAACCATTAAGGATTGGTCTCTTCTCATGTCACGTACCAAGTCGTGCATGTCTACCTCAGAGCAATCCATGTTCATGACTGAGAAGCACCTATTTGCAACAAAGGACCTAGCAAACAAGCACAATAAACAAATGCTAAAATCCTTGCACGTACCAATTGCAATGAGCATCGCAGAAACAAAGCAAACATAACTCGACTCGACTCAGACATCAACGACACTCAACTAGACCCGGTAGTTTTCCTATGCACAGGACAAGAGGTCATGTTGACATCTAACTTATGGGTTAGCTCAGGATTGGTTAATGGTGCACTCGGGCAAGTGACAGATATCGTGTACAACCCAGAAACACAACCACCGGACTTGCCATCCTTTGTTGTTGTCAACTTCAAACACTACCAAGGGCCCCCATGGGACATACTCAACCCAACACACTTGCCCCTACCTCCTGTCACACGTGGAAATCGTCGCCAAATCCCACTAAAAATGTCTTGGGGCCTTACCATCCACAAATCACAGGGCCTAACTCTTGACAAGGCCACAGTAGACATCGGAAACGTTGACCGTCAAGGACTAACATTCACAGCAATGTCAAGAGTTCGTGCCATCAACGATCTACAAATCCAACCAGCTTTTACGTTTGAACGCTACGCACGAATGAGATATACCAAGAACGTAAAACCACGCAAGGAGGAGGAGAAAAGACTTTGCAACACAGCATTGTCACACGGCGTACAAGGCATGGAAATACTCCTTCCCCCATCATGCGCACAAAACAATACCCCGATCTAGGATCCATTGGTAAACTCCAACATTAAATAAGTTAAGAGTTGTACATATATATACGCAAACCCCACTTGTAATGCAATACAAACACAAATCACCTTCACCTTGTACCCATACTATATTGTATACACAAATCTCATTCCCTCTCCTACAGAATCTTAACTCATTTCGATTGCTAGTTATTTATATATGATTTTGTTTTCCAAAGGAGTGGCCATATTTCCTTTTAAAATTTCAACACATTCTTACAACAAATTTATGTGGCGTGATTATATGAATTACACTATTTAACAATATATGCACTTTTAAGTGTTTGTGTAGGTTAACTTGATCTTAATTATTTTCTCAATAATTATATATTATAATATTAAATTTCCTTATTATTTAGGTTATGGATAAACATTTTAAAAATATCTTTAAGCAAAGTATTGTTTAAATACCGGGGGTCCATTTTTAGGTGTATAGAAGTTAGCATATGCAACGATAATTGCAGCTGGCTTGTGAAGGGTAAGTACGGTCGGTGAGGGCTCGGGAGCAGATACATATGGCACTCGGTCCCTCCGTCCATTCGGCTTCAACAACAAGTTTATATATTTTGCAGACATTAACAGAGTCATAGGCACAGGCAAAGGCATGGCAGATGCGCTTGAAGCTCACCCTCATCAGCTTTGACATAATTGAATCGACTTGTGTTGTTCTGATGATTATGAAGACGAGGATCATTTTGTGGTTGCTTTTGGCGGTGATGGCGAGTACAGGGAGGTGTGTGAATGGGAAGGAGTCGGAGGGTTTGGACAAGGAAATTAGGGAATCGTTTGCAAGTGTGAAGAATGCATCTGCAATGCCACCAGATGGAAAAGAGGGGAGCATTGCAGACATGTTTGATCGCGCACTCGAAAAGGAATTTGCAGAGAAGGAGCAGCCCGAAGGTACTTGCTTCATATGGTTACCGTAATTATCCCTAAATTGTGAAATTTGCACTTATTTTCAGTTCTGTCTTTTTGTAGATTGTTGCACACTTCAGTGAATTAGGGTCGTTGAGTGCTTTTATAGAAATGCAGCGCTGTAAATTTCAGATCGGTTTATATAAATTCTGATATCACTTTGTGAAGACAATGAATCTTCTCACCACAAATTGTTTTTCACTCTAAATGCCACATTTTGTAGTTACAGTAGTCATGGCCTTTTTGGCTACATTCTTCACGTGCTATTGGTGAAAAATCCAATGCAGTTGTGTGCTTCTATAGAATTGTATATTGATTTGGTTTTTGAATTTTAGCTGGTGGGACTCGGGGCTTAAAAATATGTCTGCAGAGAAACCCTGCAGTAGCTATCACACTCCAGCCGCTGGAGGCCAGGCAACACAGTCCCCGTGACACAGGGCAACCCTGAAAATGGTAAAAACTCATTAGTCTCGCCTCTGCATACCCAACAAGAAGGTTTGCCTCCCCGATTAATGTAAAAATCCTTAATAGGCATTTTGATGGACAAACGCTTTACTCCCCAGTCTTTGCTACTGCATATCTCTATACGTCAGTGTTGATTTGTTTCAGACATACTAGTTGGCAGGAGTTATTCCATACACATGTTTTATCATGAATGATATCAGTAACTTGGTGTATCCAGAGAGTGAACAGTCAATAGAGAAACCCTTTTGGCCAAGTTTATTTGACAAACACTTATAAATGGCATTCATTAAAAATTAATTGAGAAGTGCTTTACATTGGAAGAAGATCATAGGTCTAAAGTTGCAAACCTACTAGATTTGGGATTAAGTAACAATCCAAAAAAATAACATATTGTTCCTCGTGTACAAAATTATAGCCTTAAAGGTATAGCACTTTTGTCTTGTGCAAGGTAATTAGAAGTAAGATGGGACATATTTGAACTATGTTGAGGGCAGCATATATAAAATGTTGGAGTTTAAAATATTAATGTGAGCCAGTTTCTAGTATGAATTTAAATTATAACGTCTCAAAAAATACGTGTGAGACAAGAAGGGATTGCTAGCAGAAAAGACGAATAAAACAGTAAGGCTACGAGGAACTAGATATTCAATATTGGAATTGGTCACGTTGTTTATGGCACAACAGAACACGGTCCTTTCAAAAATTTCAGGTGACTTTGCTCACCGTACTGACTAGAGAGATGATAAATTCTTAATACAGAACAATAGATTTTCCAGAATAGGATTTGGATGGATCGCATCCTACTTAAATGCAAATATAAGGTTGTTATCTAGACAAAGATTTTGCACTGTTAGCATTACATTTCAATATTGAGCATTGAACAACACCATACAAAAGAATTGAGACATGATTCAGGACCTTCAGAAAACAAGTGCTCAAAATATATTATTTTCAATCTAAAATGTGAAAGGGAGAAAGCATCTTCTCTAAAGATTTGAGACACAAGTCATGACCTTAAGAAAACAAGGTGATGCAGTATACTTTTTAAATCTGGAATTGAAAGCAAGAAATTGTCTTCTCAAAAATATTCAAGAACAACAAACACTCTACATTTCAGCAAGTACGAAATCACTGTCTATAGGAAATTCCCACAAAGTCCCTCAAATCAATTACAATCAATGAAGTTACTACCAAAATTCTACGCGGGAAGAAGTATTAAAAATAGGAATGAAAAGAAGACATAGACATGTAATTCTAAAATGCATTCAAAGCATCAAAAGCAATGTTTTGTCCTAGTTTACAATTATTCCAAACACAATGTAGTTGCTATTGATATGAGAATTAAATCATCAACCCATCAATTTTGATGTAAACGTCATGGAATCGATACAATCAAGGAAAGTGTAGAGAAGTAAAGCTATATTGTTTTGAAGTCAAAACAGTAAATTCTATTGCTTTACAGACAATAGTACATAGATACTACCTTGGTCATACATGTAGGCACACAATTTACACAGAAAATCCAATCAAAAGTCTTGCAGAGGAATAAGGTGGCCTGCATGTGGGGGAGTCTGCATCTGCGAACCTACTGCAAGCCCTAACATAGAGGAAAACACTAATCCTCTATTTAGCAGCAATAGGCATTAGCATATGCAACCCATGGAAATTCCTTGCCCAAACTGATATTGCAAAACCATGCTTATAAAGAATAAAATATATGAAGTGCAGGTCCAATATAAAAGAAGGCTATTAAAAAGTCAATTAAGAATGTGTTACCTTTGGTTGGAAGTGTTAAGAAGCTGCATTTTGATAACATACTTCTGTTCATAGGACTCAGTTTGATAACATGGCATGTTCTCTGACTGGAGGTAGGTAGGCTCTTGGGTTCTTGAAAAACTCTTGATGATGTTGAAAGAGCTCTTGAAGCTCTGGTAGATTTTGAGTTTTCACTTCCTGTGCTTCTGAAAAAATGTAATTGTGCCACTACTATGTCATGAGATCATTTTTTGAGCAATTTCTCCACCCTATGAGAGCGCTGATAATTGGGCTTGGTAGCGATCGTGTCCTGACAAGTTTTTAACTTTGTCCGTTTGAACCGAAAGCCATGAATAAGTCTTGAAAATTGAAGGTCATGGCTTCCAACCGTTTAAATTACCATACACCCCAAACTACGTCTGCTCCCCAATTGGGATGGAAAACATTTATGTGTCCAGCTGATAGTCCTTCATTGAGAGTTTGATATGATGACACTTACCTGCACAAGAGAATTGCTTTCCATCAGCTACCATAACCTGGAAATTAGAGACTAGAAACACGAAGCAATTAAGTTCATTAGCTTATCTTCTATCAATGAAGTTGTGTGTACGACATGTATCTACCAAAACTGTGAGCTTTCTTTCTTGATATAACCAAGCATTTTGAGTGTTTGCGGTGTGCTTATCCCATTCAATGCAAGCAGGGAGACAGTGGGGTTTCTTCCTCTTTGAAATGCTCATGCTTCTGCTCTACAGCTGGTTCCTCCAAAGCTACTCCTTCCTCTTCCATAGTCTCATTCACAATAATCACTATTCTTTTCACACCATTGGCGCACTTATGACCTCTAGACCATTTTCCGTCACAATGCCAACATAGTCTCGTTTCTTTTTCTCTCTCTCTTGTTGAGGAGGGAGCTTTATAGTTTGCCTCAATTGAAAAGAGTTGGCTACATTTCTATCGACAACATTGGCCACATTTCTATGTCTCCAACCCGTTGTGTAATGTGGCATGAATTTGGATGTCTTATGACCACTCGTTTTTCATGGAATGGAAATTCCGAAAGCTTCTTCATAGACAATTTTTGATTTTGGTGCTTGTAGATGCATTTTCCAAATCTTTTGGAGAAACAAGGGAAGTTTAATGTATAATGGGTGCATTTTCCGTGGTAACAGACACCCCGCTTTTGCTCAGAGGTTGGTGTGCTTAAAAACCATGGATGTAAGACTATTTTTCATAAGACTATTTTTCACCACTTGTGCTATTAGAACAATAAGGTTGCACTTCAAGGTTTACAAGTCCCTAGGGACTTGACAGGCTAACAAAGCCAACAACACACCCATCTGGAGCGAGTTGCTAGCTCCAAGATTGGGTTATGCTATAGTGACAATTTTGGATGGATGGATATGCGTTGTTTTCTATTAATTTTGATTTTTTTCAGTTCATTGAAATCATTGATGAGGAGCAAGAAGGGTTGTTTGAATTTATTTTTTGCTGTAAGGACTTCTCACCTCTCGTTTGACAGGAGGAGAGATTGCATTGGCCTTTGACCAGTCGTCGGTGATTGTGCGAGTTGTCGAGGAGTTGCTAACACCAATAGTGATGAGCAAGGGCGGACAAAGTCATTGGGCATTAGGAAGATGTGACATACATTATCTTGAATAAACACTTGGATGGGCTTCCGTGTGAAGCCTTATGTGGATTGATGTAGTTGAGCAAACCTTGATTGTGCTTAAACCGTAGTACAAGTACCAAATAGTAAGAGGGGATGGGCTTGCTTGCACGATGTTCTTCTTTCATGCCACAACTCGTGCGGTAGTCGGCTTTTGTGTGAAGCGATATTAGTTGATTAGTACTATGATGTACAATGTGCCGGTTGCGGAGTGCGGCAGAGACTATCGAATGAATTCGTAGTCATGCGCTTCGGATTATCTTCTAAACCCCTATGGATCAAGGGGGGTTTGTTGGATCATTTGATCCAAAGTAATTAGATATGTTTGTTAGTATTGTATAGAACTTGCTTCTCATATGAGACCACCCCCTTAGACCTATAGTTAGTAAATTAATTTAAGACGAATGTTAGTGATTTATGGGTAGCTATAGAATAGTAATTAATATTGGTTGTTAACTTTGCTTGTGTCGGTGTTTGGGTAATTGGTCATTAGGTGGACTGTTGGATCCCTTAAACAAATCAACTTTGTAAAACCTATTTAACCTTGTATGAAGCAAATGAAAGTAACAAAGATAAATATGTAGTTCTTCGTTTTGTAAGCCTATGTGTTTCGCTATCACTAGTGAAGGAAATCATTCATGGTGCATTTTTTCATAGTCTCAACCTATGCCAACCATTCAATGTAACATGGTCCAAATCACCGTAAGGACCAAATCACCGTAAATAATACCAAGCTTTTCATTAAGGACTTGGACCACAATGTGTATCTCACTCCTACCAAGGATGGGCCATATGTTCGAGTTCCCCAAACTAGAGCTCCCATGGAAACATCGCCATTAAAATCATAAATATACCTTCCTAATAATTTTCCTACCAAGAACACCAATAATACTAACCAAAATCCACCACTTGATAACAACACAATGATTGTCAAGTAATTGGATCAAAGGCTTGTATACAAACCACTACTAATAATAACATGGTGGAAATGAAAAACCAAACGTTGCAAATGGCATCTCAACCCAAAGAAATAATTATAGGATCTACAAATCAATCTTACACGCTTCGTTGCCTTTGGATGCTCATGGGAATCCGATACCCAACCTCCAATTTGCAACAAGGTTTTGCAAACATTACAAAATGAACCTTTGGCTCCTTACATCTCTTCCATGGGTATTGGAAGGATCTCACCAACTATTTCCTATGACGGGTCAACTGATCTTGCTCTTCATTTTAAACCTTTGGAAACCGCTACAAAGAGTGGATTCAAACAAGAACTTACACAACTACCAAACTATTAGCTAAAACTCTAATGGGCGATGTTTTCAAATGGTATTATTAGTGCTTCTCTCATTTAATCACCAAATTAGAAGACCTAGTCAAAGAATTTCCACGAAATAACCTTCTTGAAAATACCTTTTGAAAATTTGTCAATATAAAACAATTAGCCAATGAATCAGCCCATGACTTCATCAAACAATAGAAATCCGTGGCGAATAAAGCCAATCAGAATATTGATAACCAAAATCTCTTTCAAATATTTCTTAAAGCCTTGAATCCCAAATCTACAATATAAAGTCCGATCTTTCTTCCCCACCACATTGGAGGAGGTCATCAAACAAGCTAAGAGGCAAAACTACCTTATGAGGGAATTCGAGAAACCTTTTAAAACATTTAAAGACAACTTCAAATCAACAATTAATGCTATCAAATCAACTTAGAATCATGCCCCTTTTAAGGGCAAATCAGTCATGTTTTCCGCTTCAACTAGTTCCAATCCAAGTAGTTTGAATTCTCATGAAAAGCCTCACCACCTGCCCTTGAGTTACCAAGAACTCAAGCAAATCATGCCTATTCCTAGATGACATCACATTGATCCTTAAAAACCCATGCCCGCATGGTATGACCCTATCGAATTCTGTTGGTGGCACGCTAACATTGGGTACTCTCATGACAATTGCGGAGATCTCTCAAAAAGATCGCCTCTTTGAATTTCTCCTAGGTGCTAATTTTGATATCAACACCATCACCAAAGAGCACTATGAGAAGTACCAATCACTTTTTCAAAGCCATCAAAATTGACATTAACAACACACTAGACCGGTCCATAACCTTGAAAAGGCACCCTTGAACAAATTTGTGGGCACCATTGAAGGGTGTTATGACCATAACTATACTAACTCCTGATATGTGAACGCAGCCAAAGTCAACTATTGACGAAAACCTGCTCATAAGGATCCCATCCAAAATCTTAAAAAACCATCTAAAGATGAGTTGAATCTTAAGGATACTTTTACTTCATCTTCTAATGATGAATCCAAGAATGATCCCACAACACCAACCAACATAACCTTCAAGTAGAAATTCTCCAATCTAACAAACCGCCTACAATTTTTAAATCTACAACCAGTTATAACAATTCTCAACATAAGTACCATTATGGATCTTATCAAAGCCTCAATGGAACTTTCTTGACGAACTTAATTCCATACCTTGTAAGATTCCCCTTATGGAACTTATGCATACTTCTCAACATTGTAAATTCCTCATACAGCAAATTCAAGCCTTAGAAGATTCTTTGACAACTCTCGAGGAAGACCCTTATAATCAACCTCCAGCTATTTCTGAGATTCATACGCTAAAAACTGTGACTGTTCCTCATACTAATAAAGCACTCTCCCTAGAGTTCCTTGAGGATGACATGGTCAACGGTGAAATCCTCTTCCGTCAACAATCCTCCCCTCCTTAGTAGTGTCTTTATCAAGGTTTACTATTGGATGAAGGTTTCAGAATTAATGTTGCCTCCTTTTGGTTAATCATAACCTTACGATATTTTGAATAAGACCTCAAGCGAACACCACTTACTTGTCATGGCTTCAATAAAACACATCAAAAGCCCCTCAGATGTATTTGGCTCCCCATCTCTATGACATCCAAAACCATCCTCACCAATGTCACGGACTTAGATTGCCCACTCTCCTATAACCACCTTTTAGGCTGGCCATGGATGCATCACATGAGAGTGGTTGCATCCCCTAGAAGCTAATGCCTTAAATTTATCCACAATAATAAAAATGCAAGCATGAAGCTGATCCCAACCCATGTGACATACCTGTTTCTCCTCCTAACTAGGCATTCCAGATTCCTACCACACCAATTGTGCGTAGTTTACCTATTTCAGAATTCTATGACTATTGACCTGATATCAGAGTCACTCTTGTTGAGTCTGATGAAAACTGGCCGAACAAAAGATTCATGTAACAAAAACAACTTACCACAATGTATCACGGATAGGATCCCTCCATCTCTCTTGCCAAGAGACGGATTTCCTCCTGTACTTGAAACTGAGATTGAGTAAGACCCTTCTTGTAATGCTAACAAAGCTTCTTACGACCATGATGAGGATCTTTATGGTGCAACAAATCTGGAAATTGCCAAAATATTCCAAGAGCATCCACCTTTTCTTCGTGATCCTTTAGCCAACTTGGTGTTGCCGCCAAAGAACCTTCTTCCGACACTAATACTTTTGACCATGGTAATACACAAGCATGTACTATATAGCACTCTGATGAAGAGGATTATATCGTGTCCCATGTGCAAGCTATCAAAGGAGCTTGGCTTAAATGCATGCCTTTAACCATGAAGCCAACATGATTTCCGTTTCCTTTGATTTTGATTCTCCTCACTTTGACACTAGCGATGATGAGGAAAAAGAAACTTTACCTTATTATCCTCTGGGTAATCCACCCCTAGAAAATGCCAGCAGAGTGATTGAACAAATTTCATACTTGGTTTTCAAGCATAAAACTAAAAAAGCAACTAATTTTGACTAAATCAACCCTACTGTTGAGAAGCATGATGCAGTACAAAAAAAAAAAAAACCTTCTAAACTGCATCGTCCATCCTACTTAGAAGGACTATGCCATTCAATTTCCTCCCTGCAACAAATTGCATCAACCACTCCTTGGAAAAACCCAATGTATTTTTGTTGAACCTGTTACAGCCAATTGCATTGGCTAGTTTGATGCCAATGGGGCCAATGCTGTTCAAAATCTTGATGAACCTATTTCCGTACCAACAGAAATCATTCTTGATTCTAAGGTGATGGATGTTGAGAAAAATCATTAAAAATAAAAGCCTAACGGTAAAAGGTATGTTGACCTCGAAATTGATGTCAACTATAATGGGCCTTTACCCACTTTTGACAATGACAAGGCTATTCTCGAGCTACTCCATGTAGAAGAAGACCAATTATCTCGTCAACATCATAAATTTGGTAACTTTACTAAGAAATCTCCCTATTCAACAACATTGGTGCAAATGTCAATTAGATAAGTGATGAAACTGCAAAATTACCGATGCTCCTTATCATTTCCGATGGGAACTCTATTTTTGTGGAGGATACTATTATCGTCCCACCTGACGATGATGACTCCCACGTGGTTATGACAGGATATTGTTTCCCACACTTCAACCAGAACATTGAGTAGTCCTTAAACACAAGGAGATCTTTGCTTGGGGTTATCCCAACTTGCCCAAAATCAATCCAGAGTTTGTTGTCTATGACATTGTTACTTATCCGATGCTGCTCTTGTTCGAGAAAAGATAAGAAAATTCCCTCCAATTTTTTCTAAACTTTGTAGTAATGAGCTCATCAAACTTCTAGGTGCCAAATTTATCAGATTGGTTGACTATTCCGAATGGGTCTCCAACATCATACCTGTTCGTAATTTTTTCCTGTAGTTATCTGCATATGCATTGATTTCTGTAACCTTAATCTATCTTGTCCTAAGGATACTTTTCCTCTTCTATCCATTGACATGATAGTCAACATTATGGCCGGATACGAAATGCTATCCCTCATGGATGGATTTTGGGTTACAATCAATCTAAATCACTCCTAAACATCAACATAAAACCATCTTTACAACTCAGTGGGCCATCAATTGTTATGTGAAAGATGCCTTTCAACCTTAAAAATGTTGGAGCAACATACCAATGTGCAATAACACACATCTTTCATGACCTGATCCATAAAACTATTGGAGCATATGTGGATGAGCTTCTAGTCAAATATCAAGATACAGAAAAATCATGCTCGTGACCTCAATGAAGCCCTTGAGTGCCTCTAGAAATATGAGGTTCGTCGTAATCCCGGTGAATGCATCTTTTGTGTCGCTCAAAGGCAAGCTCTTAGTGTTCGAATCATGAAACAAGGAATTGATATGGACCTCTACAAAAATTCAAGCAATCATAACATGCCTAGATCCTCATTTATTCTCGACATACACACTTTCTTAGGAAATCTGGGGCAATTTGATGGTTTGTTCCCGAACTAGCTTGTTAAACTCACTCCATTATCAACCTCCTAAAGAAAGGTGCCAAATTTGAATGAAAAATGAATGTCAATTGGTATTTGATTCCATGAAGGAATCCTCACTTAACGTTCATAGATTACGACCTCCTTTCTCGATTGTTCCCTTATCCTTTATACCTCGTCTACCCACTTATCTGTTGGGGCAATGTTGGCACACAATGAGAAGGGCAAAGAAGATGTTATTTACTACATCAGCCAAGCACTCCTCAATTACGAGATTTTCTACACCATTGCAGAGCGTGCTTTCTTTGTTATATGTTTTGCGGCTTCTAAGCTTCGATACTATATGCTTTATTAAGCAACCTATGTTATTGTCCATATTGATCCTCTTTGCCACTTCTTTTTCACAACTTGTCCTACATATAGATTGTATTGGAATTTGGATGTTGCTCCTCTTGAGTTCAACTTTCAAATTTTCACGCAAAATGTAGTCAAGGGGCAAGTGATTGCCGATTAACTTGCCTCCGTTCTAATACCAACCGATCAACATATTTAGGACATCTTACCCGGTGAAGATGTACTCATCGAAAGCATGGACCAAGCCCTTACCCTTAAAGACTATATTTATAACTTCATTGTTGATCTTAAGGCTTGCAGATTGAAGAAAGTGAAATTGAAGTTAAACCAAAGACTAAACCAAAGGAGTTAAAATTAGTGAGATTGAAGAAATCATTGTCGACTTGGAAGAGGACACACTGACCCTCTTCTTTGATGGAGCCAACTGTCTGCAAGGATTTGAGGCATGATGTGTTGTTCTTGATCCTTTGGTATAGGTTCTTCCTTTCTCTTTTGCCTTGACTTTAATGTCACTAATAAGATGGCCGAATATGAAGTTCTCATCCATGGAGTGTGAGCTGCCATCGCTTGAAACATCATCGATGTGCATGTTTTGGGCGATTCACAACATGTTTGCCGACAAGTAAATGGTAAGTACCAATATAGAAGTGAAACCCTAAAACCTACCATGAGAAAGTCATTGATTTAGCTACGAATTTCACATTCTATTATGATCAAGACAATCCGTCGAGAGCAAAATGCCATTGTCGACTCCTTAGCTTCCTTTGCATCTCACTTTTAACCCCATAAAGATTGAGAGAAAACTAGAATCCGCAAGAAAGCCTACAAGTATTTGCTTAAAGCAACGTTCCCTACTATTGTAGCTTCACCGATACCTTGCTCAATTGTGTTACCAAGGTCCCTCCTCTCCTTGAGCAAGCACACGGGATAGTTGCGGAGGCTATTGTAGAAACATGCCACAACCGGCAAATCAATATGTATGGGTTACTATTGGCCTACGTTAGAGGCGCATACACATGTTCTTGTCAAGAAATGCAAACCTCACTAATTTGATGATGATCTTATTCATTCTTCACCATTCGAGCTCCAAGCATTTGAAGCTCTCTAACCCCGCACCATGTATGGACTAGATTGCATTAGAAAACTACCTTGTTCACAAGATTGACATACTTGTATAATTATGGCCACGAAGTGGGTTGATGCCACACCGCTCACTAATGTTATTGGAGTGATAACTGCAAAATTCATCCTTAAGCATATTATTTGCTACTTTAGAATCCCACAAACCATCAATTAACAATGGTGGGAATTTCAAATGCAAAGAAATGAAGCAACTTTGTGTTAAATTCAAAATTAAGCACAAGTTTTTAACACCTTACCATACTTAGTGTGACAAAAAGCGTAATCTACCAATAAGATTCTCAATAAAATCCTCCGAATGACCATTTGGGACTCCCGTACTAATTAGAACCTTAAGTTCTACCCCGCACTTTGGGCATACCGCACTAGCATTCATATATACATTGGGACAACTCCTTTCACTCTAGTCTACAACTCTAAAGCCTTCCTCCCACTAGAAGTTGAGTTGACCTCTCTTTGCATTTCTATTCACGGGATCATCCTCGATGAGGAACTTCACAAAGCTTGCCTCCATACTCTCAATTCATTGGATGAAAAATGCTCTAATGCTCTCTAACACAATCATCAATTTAAAGCTCACATTACATATCAACATAATAAACTTGTAAAACCCAAGAACTTTGAGATAAGAGAATTAATCCTCAAATTGGATTACACCCACAATTTAGAGCGTAAATATGCACAAAATGGTGGGGGCATATCTTGTCAAAGATATCTTAGGACCAAGCACTTACCGACTACAAACCAACAAATTTCATATCTTCAAGAGGAACTAATGAACGCTCAATTCTGAAGAAGTATTGTGCTTGATTTTCCTTTACCCTTCTTGTAGATAGCCTTTACTTTCATTTGTTGTGCCTAGTTAGATATGTTTAACATAATTTTACATTCTCATGTTTGGATTATGATTTTATGTACTAACATGGTACTAATATCTTATGTTTCTTCTTATAGCATCTACTACATAGTTTTACACACTTCTTAGCTTTATCCTTGCTTTTGAGTTTTACCACCAACCCTTGGCTTTTTTACCCACCTTTCTTATTTGCCTCTACATACCTACTTAAGTTTATTTTTTATAGGATAATTAGTTTAGCAGATGCATTTCTTGACTAACACCTCACAACCTACTCTTTTTACATTATAGTTAGTTCATTCGATTCATTTATTGACTAGCATCTCATAGCCTACTCCTTTTACGAGACTATTAAGTCGGTTGATTTGTTTCTAGACTAGCACCTTACAACCTATTCTTTTTATAGGAATTTTAGTTTGATCAATTCATTACTCGACTAACACCTCACAATCCATTCTTTTTATAGGACTTTTAGTTCAATCGATTCATTTCGACTAACACCTAACTTCTTTTACTACCCTTTTTGTAGATAGCCTTTACCTTCATTTGTTGTGCCTAGCTAGATATGTTTAACATAATTTTACATTGTCATGTTTGGATTATGATTTTATGTAATAACACGGTACTAAAATCTTATGTTTCTTCTTATAACATCTATTACATAGATTTACACACTTATTAGCTTTATCCTTGCTTTTGAGCTTTACCACAAACCTTTGGATTTTTACCCACCTTTTTTATTCACCTATGCATACCTACTTCAGTTTTTTTATAGGACTATTAGTTAAGTCGATTCATTTCTAGACTAGCACCTCACAACCTACCTTTTTTACGTTACGGCTAGTTTGGTCAAATTCATTTCTTGATTAGCATTTCATAGCCTACTCTTTTTATAGGATTGTTAGTTTGGTCGATTTATTTCTCGACTAGCACCTCACAACCTATTCTTTTTATAGAATTGTTAGTTTGGTGATTGATTTCGCGTTATAGGACTATTAGTTCGGTTAATTAATTTCTCGACTAACACCTCAACCTATTTTATTATTTTTATAGGAATTGCAAGTTTTGTTGATTCATTTCCCAACTAGCACCTCACAACCTACTCTTTCTTTATGACTAATAGTTTGGTCGATTCATTTCCTATCTAATGCCTCACAATCTATTCCTTTTTACAAGATTGTTAGTTTGGTTGATTTATTTTTTGACTAGCACCTCATAGTCTACTTTTTTGAGGATTGTTTGGTTGATCGATTCATATCCCAACTAGCACCTCATAACCTATTCTTTTTACAGGACTGTTAGTTTGGTTGATTCATTTCCCGACTAACACCTCATAGCCCATTCTTTTTACCGGATTGTTAGTTCGGTCGATTCATTTCCCGACTAACACCTCAATTTATTTGATTATTTGTATAGGATTTAGTTCGGTCGATTCATTTCCCAACTAGCACCTCGTAGCCCACTCTCTTTATAAGACTATTACTTTAGTCGATTCATTTCGTGACTAACCCCTCGTAGCTTATTGTTTTTACAAAACTCTTAGTTTGGTTGATTCATTTCCTAACCTACACCTCATAGGATTCTTACAAGAATGTTAGTTTGGTCTATTCATTTCCTGACTAGCACCTCCCAACCTATTCTTTTACAAGATTGTTTGTTTGGTCGACTCATTTCCTTACTCTCACGTCATAGCCTATGCTTCATAGCTTTGACATCTTACCACCTACCTCTTGGTTTTATACTTTTTATATATTTGACTTCTTACCACCTACCTCTTGGTTTTATACGCTTCATAAGCGTTGACATCTTACTACTTACCTCTTGGTTTTTTGACGTTTCCTAGTGTTTTCACCCTACTTTATCCGAAGGATACTACTTTATGCTTTACATGTTTGAGTTATTATCTCTTATATTATGCCTCTTGGCTATCAATTTGTGAGTTGCATTATAAGACCTTGGGGAATCAACCAGGTCTTCCTCATAAACACCCATCTATTATAATTACCTACTTGTCACCTTAGGCTCCCAACCGGAACCGGGCATCTTCTTAGAAAGGATTAACAATGGTTGAGAGCATCATCTTGTTTCTTGAGTCAGTTGTGCTTCTTGTAGCTCAACTCGTGATCTATTTACTTGTCTCTCATCCACATTTTACCCTCTCTTGTGACAAAAGTCTCAAATTTGTCTGTTGATGTATCACTCACTTATACCCCATGATTGGGGCAACCCAATACTAACTTATCTATTTTTCTAACACTCCCTATTGGACACACCGAGGTCAATTTCAAGGTAGCATTCTTTTCTAGGGTGCAAGTCTAGGAGTATTTAAGCGTCATGGTTTGTAGGGTCTCCTTTATGGCGGCTAGGTGTAAGCTCTCTAGTGCGAGTCATCTTTCATACCCATTTGATCAACCTTTCGAATCTGTATGGAGGAGGAACAAAAAAGCCTAAAAAGTTAAAAGCCATATTTTAAAAAGAAAAATCAATTAAAAGGTAGCAAAAAAAGACAAATTATACAATCAAAAGTCATTCACAAACAAAAAAAGTTGTGATATTATTTGGTACACCCACTATCCTAGTTGCCCCTATCCTAGTTGAAAGCGCAAATTCTATACTTGGTTTCGTTACAAAGCCTTAGGTCATTTGGAGCGTGAAAGATTTTTCTAACTGGGGCAGGAGGTTACATATCCATCATTTAGTGCCCTTGTCTTTTCATGCAAGTACCTAATCCTCATAGCAGGCCTATGGTTGCTTAAGTGAGGTCTTGAGGAATAAGGAAAATGTTGTGGGAAGGTAGAAACCTTTACGTTTCTTGCATCTCATAGATTGACATGGGATATCATTATAATTCACTAGTTTTTCCTAATACGAAAGCTACATATTTGTGTTCCTTAACTTCTTGATGTCTAAAACCTCTTGTTAATCTGACAAGAGTGTCTCGATTTCGGTAAAGAACTTATTTTCGCCTTGGTGGCACCCATTTTTCCTTCCCTTTACATTATATCCCCTTGTTGGATAGACTAGAGATGATTTTTTTGCTTCCTCTACTCCATCCCTTTTCAGACATGTCAGCATTGTGATAAGCATTAGGGTTTAAGGACATTCCTATATACCATCCCTACTTGAGTATCTTCTGCATCTTTGTGCTTCAGGATGTTCTCTTGCAATCATTACTCTCTTCTTTCTTGGATTTCTCTTAGCTTTGTTAGGGATTCTGAGTGTCACATCTTGGTGATTCTTTATCTCTTTCTTGAGATCTATTAGGTCTGTCAATTAATTTCTTGATTAGCACCTTTTTGACACTTTCTAGGTTCTCCAAACCTATTTTAGTCTTCCTTTATATGGCTATCCGGACCTGACCTAGACCTTTATTTCACCTATGCTACTCTATACTTTCGAGGCCTACTATTTTGGTTGATTAATTTCCTGACTAGCACCTTTCTGACATTTTTTAGCTACCATAGGCTATTTGGACCTGACCTAGCTTTCTTTTGGACCTGTCCCAGCACCCTCTTATGAGCTTTTTTTACATATTGTTTGTATACCTACTTATTGATTCACTTGTCTATACTTGCACTGTTATCCTCTCCTTTTAGACTTGTATCATTAGAGTTCCCAAACAGCTTTGCACCCTCTATGAGTGAGACGAAAGGTACCACGCGTTCAATTTCGTGGAAAGGTAAGTCGAGGTAAGTAGATTTCATTTGGTTGAGTGGCAATCCTCGTATCTTGCTCATTGTTTCCACAATTGTCTTCTTTAGCCCATATCATATAGCCTCGTTGCATGCCTCTAAGGACTACTTGAGAATCAATCACCTGCTACCATCAAGTGGCTAATGATGAGACACTTTGCCGATTTAAGGCCTTCAACCAGGCCTATCGGCTTTATGGCATTATTAGTTTCCTCCCCAGTATTGATGTGGAATGCCCTTAGCAAAGCACTCATCTCATTGTGAATTAGACACCTAGCATGCGGGACATGGTTTACCCCGAGAAGCTCCATCAAAATTGAGTTTATATAGGCCGGCACCCATTTAGTTACAAATCATTTGCCTTTACTCTTGCTGACCCCTTTACTGGGGGACTGGGGGTTGGGGGAGTGAGAGCTTGATAAGGGGCCAATTTACATACAGATTTTTATTTGAGGTAACAAAATATCTTAGTTTGGTCTTGAGCTTTATCGAGACAAGCTCAGAGATGACTGCTTCAAGTGCTACAAAGGTTTTAACGAGAGGCTGCGAGGAGTCCCTAAAGTTTTGCGGTTTTCTTCTCTCCAAAGGAACCAAGTAGTAGAACATGGACTGATAACCATAATGGTTCTAGAATACTGCTGCTGCATGGCCACAATGTAAAGACCTCCCTTAGAGTTTGGGGAAGAGCCCATGCAAAATCCAACTCTGTGATAATGCCATTCTACACTTGCTTGGCATATGGGCTGTGCAGTGGAGTGTGGTTGGCGGTCTTGGTCTCTTCAAAACAAAATTAACAAATAGACGGGCCAGTCTTCTGTAATTTATTAAAGGTCAGTATCTTACCCTGAATTGCGGACCAGGAATAGGTGTTTGCCTTAGATAAAGGTCATACTTGAACCAAAATCGGTTTGTAGGCAAGTACTCCCAAATCTGTTGTCATGAGAGTCATACCCTTCTGCGACCTTAATCTCCTTGATGCTTCTCCTGACCTAAACAAAGATTCTTCCCCTTTGAGGTAAAAACTAAACCTGTGTGGTTGAGTGAGCTCACAAAGATCTACACAAAATCTAGTGTTCCAAAGGGAGCTTGGGTCTCCTCCTAATAGTTTTGCATATGTTGTCCCCAAAGTAGGATCAAATGATCCCCAACTGCTGCAGTTCTTCCCAGTTAGATAATGGAGTTTTCTCCTCCCATGATTCATCCTTGAATTGTGCTTTACGGTCATCTCTGACTTCCCAGGTAAGTTTAAACAAGATGACTGGTCCATATTTGTGATTGAAATACCAGATTTAGGATTCCTTGGTCAGTGTTATTGAAGTGAATATTCTTTCCGGATTCATCTCATCTAAGTACTTGGCCCCCAAAGCATCTCTTTGCATGACTGATTTACCTCTGCAAGATTGCACCAAACCATCTTTTGAACCGAATGTAAGGTTGAGTTTTCCTAAATTAAGCTTCTTAGTCCCTAGCCCCCATCAAATTTAGGTCGACAAACCTGATTCCATTTGAATAAGTGATACTTCTTTTCTTCTGAGGTGCTTTGCCACAGAAATGTCTGCATAATCATGTTAATCTTGTGATCTATGGTCTTTTGTGCCTCCAGGATGGAAAACAAATAAAATTACCAAGCTTGTAATGCAACTTTTATTAATTGGAGATGGTCTGCAAGGGTTAGGAATCTTTCTTTCCTGCTTATGAGTTTGGATTAAAATTTATCTATAAAGTTCATGCCAAAGTGGTTTGGTGCACTTTCCAGAAAATAGTGGTATGCCCAAGTACTTGCTGGGGAGTTGCCAAAGTTCAAAGCCGAGGATTTCTGCCATTCTCCTTTGTTTCCTAGCTTCTATATTCATGATGAAAAATTTGGATTTACTTGAGTTAATGCATTGGCTTGTAGCTATTGTATACTTGTGTGGGATCTGCTTGATTGACCTGGGTTCTTCCTCCTTTGCTTCGATAATATAGTGTCATCAATGAACTTGTCGTGGGTGAGGGCTTCCATACCAGAAATAAGCTTGATGTCTTGTAAGCTGCTGTTGATTCTTGCTGTCCTCAAAGTTCTCTCGAGTTCCTTTTCCATTATAACCAATAAGTATGGGGAGAAGAGATTCCCCATGCCTTGTTCCCCTGGAGCTACCAAAGAAACTGGCAAGACAACCTTTGATAAGAACTGAGAATTCAGTTGAGGAAATGCAGCTTTTAATCTATTCTCTCCACTCTTCCCGAAGCCGAATCTCTCTAAGACCTCTAACAAGGGGTCTCATTAAAAAGGTGTCGTGGCTTTCCTAAATTGGGCCTAACTGCTCCCTTCTTTATTCCTTCAATTTCTTCTAGACTGATTGTAGCCTCTACTATTAGCAGGGTTTGTCAGCCTTGCTGGTTGGCACTTTCCTTGTGGAATGTTTCCATCGTAATCAAATCAATTTTATCAGTAGGTCTCCCTTTCAGCAGAAAAGCCTATCATGACTCCTTCACGGATTTTGGGTTCCATAACTAAGTTGAACTGGCTTCTCTTCTCTGTTTATAACCATCTTTATTACAATCCCTGTTGAAGGTGGCCTGATTTGTGATTGAAATGACAACGAATGGTAAGGCTTTCCTAATTCCATTCTTGCATGAGAATGCCTCTGGGAAATAGCCTTCATCTTGATTGGGAGTGGTTTAGAAATGTCGACCTTGACACAGATTTGCTCTTACGGTGCCAACATTTTATCCTCAGTAGCTCTTTCCCAACAAACAAATTCGTCTGCTGAGTTCCCAATCCTTGAGAGCATTCAAAGTCCACAGTTCTGATGGCAAATTAAAAATTCTAATCCATAGCAGGATGACATCCAAAAATTCTGTTTCTGGGTTGAAGATGGCGTCCAAGGTTGCGCATACAGACCCACAATGTTTAGGAACCAAGGTCCCCTCTAGAGTCTAGAGAAATTTGCCCGTGTGTTCCTCATTTTTGATAACAACCGGGAAAAATCCTTATAGGTTCTTCAATTCTGACGAATCTAAAAAGTGATGGAATTTGTGGTGAGCCAAATTCCGGCAAATTGTCCGATTAGGGCAAGTGATGACAGACAATTAGCCTCTACAGTCAGATCCCTGTCCTTGAAGTTGATCTGCAGCACTACTTCGACACATATTGTCCATTATGTTGTGTTGTTTCCTTCTTCCGCCTTTTGCTTTTCCGCTTCTCCTTACCTTCGTTCATTGCATTGCCCGCTCCTTAGTTTTCATCGCTTTTCTTATTATTGTAGGATCACCAGAACAGCTAGAGTTATCGACAAGCCACAGAGTGATATAATTGCAGTTTTAAGAAGCACAGCATTGGCATGGAGTTGTTGCAGAAGATGGGTTACATGAGATACTGACTCCTATCAAGAGAAAGATGGGACCAAAGCATGCGTGCCTTGATTTGGTGGGGGAGTCCAAAACATAGATAGCTAAGACGTATTTTCTGAAGCAGCTGAACAGAGAAGACTTTAAAAGCTGTATTGACATTATTACCATTGTGACAAAGATCAATTCTGAATTATGACAGCGGAAATATCGCAACCAGTACCATCAACAACACAAATGGAGGAGTGAATACAAATGTCATGATTACTGATGAAATTGGAGAACTACAAATGTAACAACATCCAAAATGAACCAAAATCTGAAAAGGAAATAGCAGCAACATGCCTCACTCGTCACATATATATCCTTTTTCATACGGTTGTAGAACGACTTTCCATTTCTCCACTTCCAGCTAGCTGAACAGGGACGACTTGAAAAGCTGTATTGACATTTTTACCATTGTCATGGAGGAAAATTATGAATAATGAAGCAGGAAGATATCGAAACTGGTACTATTTAGTATCAACAACACGAATGGCAATGGAGTGAATACAAATGTCATGGTTACTGATGAAATCGAAGAACTAGCAATGCAACAACATCCAAAATGAACCAAAATTTGAAAAAGCAATAGCAGCAATGTGCCACACTTTGGCATATCTATCCTTTTTCACACAGTTTTAGATTGAATTTCCATTTCTCCACTTCCATCTCTTTAATAGGGAACTGATCCTTGTAGTTGCATTTTGAAGAGGCCATTTTCAGGAATCATTGTGCACAGGTCTTGATAAGCTGGTTTGTTTTCTCTATTCAGCTTTGGGCTCAATTTGAATCACACCATGTATCCCAATGCGGCACTTCATGGTTCTAAAGATTTCCTGGTTTCCCAATAAAACAGCCCTTTTCCTGTCAATCTTTTGCCAATAAACATAGGCAACAGGCCAAGCTGGCGATGAGGGAGTAAAATGCCCAGATAGATTGTACTACTAAATCTGAAGCATACCTTGGTCCCTCGTAATGGCAATGAAGGAAATCAAAACTCAATTCTGAAGCAGTTCAAATTCTCTTAGGAGGATCTGATCCGGTAAGCATGAAAGCCTTGTTACTATAAATATTATCACATAGCTAAAAGGCCCCCCTGATTCACTAGATGTGGCTAGCAGAAATAATTTAATATTGGGTTAACATCTGCCGAGGAGCATCCCCATCCACTGCTCTGACTATCCATATACCTGCAAGGAATTCTCTCTTTGCTCTAATATCATGGAAACCCAATTCCCCTTGGTCCCTTGGAGACGTCCCACGCTACCAGAGAGGTTCCTTTACCCCCTACATACTTGTCCTTAAGAAGTTTTCCGAGGAGCTTCTCTAATATTATATAGGCAACTTGAGAAGGAAAAAGGCAGTTGGGTAGAATATTTGTCATGCTGCTAAAATTATATCAACGTTCTCATCTTTCCCTGCAAGAGGGAGATTAAGGCACTCCAAGTTTGTAACCTCGTTTTTCGAATTTGGCCATTATCCATTGCCAATTTGGAATAGAGAGCTGGGTACCAAAGGCAGCTTGAGAGGGAAAAGGGCAGAGGAGTAGAATATTTGTCATGCTAATAAAATTTTATCGACATTCCTAACTTTCCCAGAAAGGGGTAAATCAACACTACTCCATGTTTGTAATTTTTTTATTTTTGAAATTGGCCATCATCCATTGCCTTGATTTGATATATATCTCTCATGCTGCTAGTATTTTATCAACATTCCGAACATTACCAGCAAGGGCTAGATCAATGCTGTTCCAAGTTTGCAATTTTTTTTTTTTTGATTTCTGCCATTATCCATTGGCATTGAATTGTAACAGATAGTCGGATACCGAAGAGTATACCCAAATAGTGAATAATTACACTTGGAACTTTCCACCTTTCTTTGACCAGTTAAGAGGCTCATCTCGCCCAATGAATGTAACCTATGTTTTTCGTCACTCGCTACAACACCAACATATTCAGCAAAACTGTCTAAGCAAGGAATTGTGCTTTCAACTGTAGGATGGATAAGCTGAGGAGGTAAGGCAGAATCATCAACAAAGTGGACACTGAGTAACTGATTGGCTCATGGTAAAAAAATTTCTTTGATTTGCATCTGCACTCTGGCCTTCTCCAACAAATAACCAAGAGTCTTTGCGGCAATCATATATTAGGGACTAGAGGTCAACCATTCTGGATGAATCTCTCAAGATGAATAGGCTCTTAGTTGTTTCTATTTACACTAGTTTCTACAAAATCCCGTGAAAAGAGAGTTTCCATAACCCTTTGAAAGAATGAACCAAATTCCAACTAGTCTATATAATGTCGAGGACGGAGTCCCATTCAATTGTGTCATAACTCATAAGTCTTAACAAAGCCTATTTTTAGGGAGAAGGCCTTTTGACCAGATTCACATGCCCATTCAAGCAAGACCTTCCTAAACTGTAACGAGATTGCCAAGAATAAATCTGCCTTTAAAAATTCAGTTTGTTCCTTTCAAACTAGCCAAGCCACAATAAATTTCATTATCCTTGCAAGATCTTTGGCTAGGATTACATCGGACACATTCAAGAGCATCATAGGGTGCCATATTCCTACCGTTTCCCTTTTGGAGCTTCCTTAGGGATGAGTTTGATGAGGTGTACATTAACCAACTCACCCATGATTCCATTTTTGATGGTGGTGAAAATCGGAGAAGGATTTGATGTAGGAATGGAAGTGTCCACATGAATCAATGTCAAGCCATCGGAAGAGTATGTGGTTGCTTTTGAATTTGCATAAAAGTTGTCATGTCTGGCTTGCATTCGAATTCTTCCTGCCTGCCAATTGGACCAGGAATACTGCCCAATTAAAGAAAGCTTCATTGTTTGTAGATATCACGAGTACATCTTGAATTCTCTTGTTATCTTTCCAATCCTGCCTTTCTTCAAGTTGGAGAGTTGGTTCATGGCCCCTTACATGATTCATATTTCATTCAACCTTGTTAAAGTCTCCTCCAAGGACCCTTTCAATCAGAGGAAAATCATGGGTCATCCAATGCCAAAGTTGTGAAATACGAATGGAATTGGTGGGGTCATACATCAAACAGAAATCCAACTCTTTTCCATCTATCATGATTGTCATCCAACTATATTGAGCCGTGGTGTTCTCACCTTTCTCCAAAATATGAGGCATTAACCAAGAACCCACAACAAAAATCGCACCTCCTTTGCCTTCCTCTTGAGAAGTAAGGAGTTGTCCCCATTCCAGCTCTCCCTCATTTGGTATGGCATCAACCCCCTTGCTGTTTTCCTTGATCTCATGTTTAGAGGAAATGAACATGCTTCAATGGGCCAGGAAGTAACATCTTGGATGATCAGTCTGAATCTCCAATCAGGATGTAACAATGGCATTGACAATCAGTTTGGAGTTTCCAATTTGGCATTGAACAATCATCTTGTCTAAAATATGAAGAAAATGCTGTTATAGCATGCAAGCTTGAGATTAAATGGCTTGGTAGGACAATCCGTGTTGTCAAGGCAAAATTTCTGTAAATATAGTTGATCATAGTGATTATTCAGCTTTTAGGGGAAGATGATAAGGACCACCTTGAGATATCTGATATGGAGGAAGGTGGTCAATTCAAATATCCATAGACTGAAGTTGATCGTGGTATTAAGTTCATCTTTTAGGGAAAAGGATGAGGGGTATCCAGAGAGATCTGATATGGAGGAAGCTGGTCAATCCAAATATCCTTAAGACGGAAGAAGTAAGGATGCATTTGTGAATCAAGATAGCCATTGATTGTATTGTGTCAAGGAAGCAGTTCTCTCGAAGGATCACACTGCTAAGAGGGGATACTTGTTACCCTCAGATGCATGATTTCCCATCAAATTGAGTCTAAAATATTGAATCCAAGACACACCAAAGGCTGAGCATACACCAAATTATGCTTAGCATTGAGTCAACAAAACAGACATTATTTACGTATTTACAATTAGCATGCCTAAAACTAGATCTCTTTAGCTTCAATCCATAAAGAATAGGTTTAATACTTCTGAAAAGATAGCATCTTGGATTATATATTCTCAAAATTTTTGAGCACTAGAAATCCAACATTAGTAAAGAGGCACATCCCTTACATAACTATGATTAATAATCTGGCCTCAAGCCTAGATAAAGAGATTTTCATATTGTCCAGACACCAAAACAATCTATGAGACCATCAGAATACAAAACATTGCTGAAGAAGTGATATACTTTTAAAAGAAGAGATAGGGAAGCTAAGCTTGAGTTCGAGACTTTGCTGGTACTATATTTAAAAGGTTGATCCTCCTTTTAATTTTGATCAGTTCTTCCCCAGTTTTCTCTATTTTTGCCTCTTTGGAGAAGGTAGACATAGAGCTCCCACCCCCTCCCCGAAGACTAAGTGGCTAGCTTGAATATCATCATAGTTGGTGCGTTCCATGAAGTAGTGCCACTCTGTTTCTAGGACTCCTGAAGTATAGAATAAACATATTTTCTCTTCCCACCTTTTCTTCGGGGTCTTCCATCTACCAATCTCACATGTGAATTGTTGGAAGCTAGTCCGCAGTGGGACTATGCATCTTCATTTGCCACTTAATTTTTGCCCAAATGCAAGCTTTTGGTCATGTTCATATGTGAGGTTACATTCAGTGATGTATTGTTGCTTCCAAGTTGTTTTGTCCACATGGCTAGTCTGGATTTCTCTCACATGATTTATCATTTCTTGTCTGGTATTTGGACATTCATGCAGATTGATGTCCCGTCTATTCTCCTGGTCCTCTTTCTTTGTTCAACTCTTCTCCCATTACTACTCTGGGCCACCTGCCCGCCTCCAATGCCCTATGTTGGCTTTAGATAGCCTAGTAGATGAATAATAGCTACAGCCTCTATTGGAAAAGTACTTTCTTATGCCATAGGGGTCTCTTATGGAATTGAATCCTTATCTTAAAGTTTGTGATTAAGTGCTTCTAAATTTCCTCTATTTGTCTCCATTTTAGACCCGATGTGCTGCTGGTCCAAACTCCATGTCCATAAAGCAGCACCGACATGATAAGTAACCCAAACAAGATCCTGGTTCTCTTCCAATTTTGCATCTCTATATCTGTTCTGTAGGGAGCATATCGCTTTTCAACCTCCTTGAATTCTCTTCATCCTTTGTGATTCCCAATCAAGATTGGTTGTAAAGTGACTGCCTTGGTATATGTACTTTGCTACTATCTCTAGTGCCATCTTCATATAAGTTAAGTCCTTAGCATAGGATTTGTAAATTGCCCTCCTAGATATTTGTAAAATGTGCCATTTTCAGTTGTCTTGAAATACTGGAGAAAATTATTTTTACTAAGGTTAACAACTACATAAAAAACATCACAGAATCAAAATAGGATGTTGAGTTGTCTTTGAAACAGATAAGAGAAGAGGCTATAAGGATCACATTGTCTGTGACAAGAAGTGAGCTCTCAACAATCTCATGTTGTCTAGTAGTAATTCAAGATAATGAATGACATCTTTTTGTGGAATAGGTTGAAGAATTCAAACACATTAATTGGAGGCAAAGCAAATGATGTAAAGGAATATCAACAATTTTTCTTAATAATAGGGATTTTAACTTTAAAGATCCTAGAAGAGATTCATTTCAACTGACACTAAAGCTAAGTCACAAGGTTCATGTTCGTGTTCGAGTTCTGCAAAGATAAAACTCAGATTAAGTTCGAAAAAGATAAAATTTGAAAAAAAAATTGTGACTAAATTCTACTAATATAAATTTACTGTTTTTTTAATATAAGAAATAAATCCACAAAATTGTCAAAATAGGTAAACATTACTAAATAGATTTGAAATCTATATAAAAAGATGTCACATTTATAAACCATGATAAACTTATATATGTTAGGCTGCGGGCGAGTGGTGACGGTATTAAGGGTCAATTAACTTGTAAATGTTAGCCTACACCGAAACATCAAATCAGTGCCGCTCTTCCCTCCCTCTCTGGCACTGCTCTCAGCACTCAACACACACAGTTGATAGCACTCAACACGCAGAACTAAGCACATGCCACATGCAGAGGGTTAATGGTTTAACACCACACCCAGAGGGTTGAACACAGCACATAGAGGGTTAAGGCCACATAGAAGGTTAACATGACGCCATGTACACCACACTTGTCCATGTCAATGCCACATGCAGAAGGTTGAACACAACACACAGAGGGTTAATGCCACATAGAAGGTTAACGACATGCCATGTATGCCACACTTGTCTATATCACGCCCACACCCATGTCCACTCCACACACGCTGGCGCTCAACTTATTCGTAGACTCTTGCAGACAACAGACTTGCAGTTATGCTTTTACATGTTGAGGGTGTTCATCTTATAGGAAAAAAATCCTAAAAACCTTGATAGAAAAAGTGTTTTTAAAATATATTTTAATTAAAAAATGATAAGCCCGTTCCTTACGAATTTTGGGCAAACTGAAATGATTTTTAGGGGTGTTTACAAGTTTGCCAGTTTTCAAACGTTTTGCTTGAAATCTGGCAAACCCAGTGACAAGGGTATTCTATAGAATGAATGAAAAATTGATTATGTTGATTTATAGAAAGCATGACTTGGAACTGAAATCAAATGGACACATGGAAGCCTGTCGTCTATTGTTACAATAACATAAGGTGTTACACAAATTTGATAATCAAATTCCAAAGAGTTATAAAGCTAATTTTTAAACAAACAACAGTATGTCTCTGAGACTGTAATAGCTCCTGCATCTGGCAATAAAATCTTTCTACGCCTATGGCTCCTTAACATTTCAATCTTTTTGGTTGAAACATAGCTCAGAATTCCTTTGGCTTAGATGTAAACTCAAGGAGTATCTATTGCATCAAAGCTGCTCAGGACCTGAACCCAGCTTCATCCTGTTCATTCTTAGGGCATTTATTGGGGCATTTCCGTTGCTGGAATATAACCCTGGCAGATGGCTTGAAACTTTATCAGCTTCACCAGCGAGCCAAGTCCCTATTGGTTTAAGATTTTTTAAAGTGAATTTTTCATTCTCTTGGAGAAAGTGATGGCTAACACTGTTTATTGAAATTCATATTCTTTGAGATTAGAGTTGAAGTTTTTGTCTATAAGACAAAGTTACATATTTAGTATAATTTTCATGCTTATGAATTGCAGCTTCTAGTCCTTTTTCCATCTAGGTTATTCGATTTTTCATAGAGGTTTCTGTTCTGGTTGTTGTGTTGCAGGTTCTGATGTAAGCAACTTTAATAGCACTGTCGCCGATCAACAGGCCAGTTCCTCTTTCCTATTTAGTCGTAGTTTTAAAACTTTGTATTCTATTATGCAGCTTCAAAAGTCAGTATTATTCTTAGCATGTAGCCTCAAAATGGTGTTTGGAAGGTTGTTAAATCTGATTACTTTATCCATGCCTCCTATGTATATGTAACTAAGTATATCTGTGGATATGGATACACGCATGCATTGGGAGCAATGCTAGAAATGAATGCTCTATTATCATCGTGCATAAGTATGGTTTTGTTATATTTTGTCAAATGTCAGTGCTTAGGGTTGATTGTAAGGGTGATTATGTTTTCTGTAATTTTTAGAATGATTTCTTGTGAACAAAAACCTGATTGCAATGTTCTAGTTTTGGAAGAGGCAAGTTATGGGTACAGTATTTTTGTTTAATACAAAAGATGTAATCTTGCAGGTAAATTTTAATAAAATGGCAGAGCATACTCTGTTTTTTTTTGATATGCAATATATAAATTTTGAACCATTTGGTAAGCCCCATGCTCTTTGGGGGTTCTTGCTCCTCCCACGTAGCTATTTTATTGGCACCCTAGCCACTTGGGTTGGGGGCTTTACTATGTTGGGTTTACCCCTCGTTTATTTTCAGTGCTTTTGTTCTTCTTCTTCTTTTTAGTTAGTCGTTGATCCTATGGTCCTTTTACCCTAGCACTTTCTATTGTCATTCAATGTATTCTTGGGTCCCATTGGCCTACTTGTGGTCATTTGTGGATATTAATATAATTTCTTTCTATTTCGCGTTTTAAAGCATCAAATCTGGATACGAGAAATATCAAAAGTTGGAAACTGTTTCTATCTTGGCTCTCCATTTGAGCAGTAAAGCTGGGGATATCCTATCCCAAAAGGTGATTGGAATGCCAGGTCAGGTTATTTTTGGGAGGCTGGTATGAATTTTTGCCCCCAGACATTTTTGCACACCTTTCCATCATTCTTTAGCTATACTTTTAAGAATTCTTCCACTTTTATAAAAATGGAAAGCATCAAGATAAGTCTCGATTGCACGGATTCATGATGTGAAAGTGGCATGTGTCTCATTTCTATCATATTCTGGATAATTCATCTTTATACCATACTTGCTTTATTTGCTTGACGGTTCTCCATCTTGAGGTCCTTTCTATGCTATTTGAGGTTCTACTTTCTTTCCATTAATTTCCTTTCAGATCTCTGTCCTAGTTCTGTGTTGATCAATATTCTTCTTACGTATTTCCCTTTGCATGTGCAACTGCTGCTATGGTAAAAACTGCTGTTTTTCTAGTGAGTATGATTCTCTTGTTGAGCTTCCTTAAATGTTTCTTCAGGATATCCTTTATATGTAGCTAGCTTGGAAACCAGTTTCATTTTAAAACTGATTATGCTCCATCTCTTTATGGTGTTGCATGGTAGGAGGGGTGGGGTGGGGGTGTTAAAACCTAGCATAAATACCAATATAACAAATTGCCTGCTTTACCTGAAATACAAATGTCGAACATTGATCAAGTTATATGTTATTGGTCCTCCAAGGCCTCCTATTAAGGAAGGTTTTACGATTCTCATTATGTAATGTCCCCTTTCCTACGCCAAAGGCCTAAGGGCCAAATTTTAGTCTTAGCCTTGGTCATACCCAAGGGGCTAAAGACTCTAGAGGCTATTGGGTATAGATGACTTATTACCACATTGTTTTTTTTTTTGTTATATTTTGTCGTTGACATTAAGTTGGGCGACTTGGTGGTAATAATTGTTATATTTTGTCATTGGGGGGGGACTCATAGTACTTTATTATTCTATTTCTTCGTTGGGGTGACTTATGGTACTTTATTATTCTATTTCTTCGTTGGGGTCACTTAAGTCACTTTTAGTCCCACATGGAGCTCCCAACTTGGAAAAAGGTAATGAAAAGTTATAAAAGGAGGTTTGGGGGAGTGATAGAGGGCATTCTTGCATACATAATTATTTTCCTTCATGTGCAACTGCTGCTTGCAAATTTATAGCTTGTGGAGTGAAATCCCATAGGAACCCTAGCTTCGGTGGTGAGAGATCCATCCCTAGCTAGCAGGGCATTCTTCGGTAGTGAGAGATCTACCCTAGCTTGTCATTTTGGGGCTGTTTTCAGGGCTGATTTACAGGATATTTTCAGAGGTTTCAGAGGAAGGGTTTGAGGGTTTTGGAGACATTTTGTGGAGGAAATCAAAGGGTTTTCAGATCAGATTTACGGCAGCGATAAGAACAGGGTTTGACATCATTTCTAGAGGATTTCCAAAGGGTTTTGACCATCTTCCAAAGGGGGCGACTTGTTTTGGAGATTGCAGCCCTTATTTGGAGGGTTTCCGGGTTGCCATTTTCAGATCTGAAGGTTGGGGTTTCATTCTCCATATTAGTATATGTAATTTCTAGAATTTCATAATTTTATATTGCTTATTGGAGAAGTTACGAATTTTTGAAGTTTTACCCCTGTTTAGGGCTTTCTGTAATTTTCTGGCTGCATTATATTATTCCAAAAATTCCAAAAATAGTTTTCTTATGTTCTTTATAATATTAGCAAGCTCTCCTAAAAATTTCAAGTGATTTGAGTGAGTATTTTGAGAGATATTAATTTTCTTCAGTTCGCTGCCCTAGCTGTTAAAAATCTGCAAAAATCAGAATTTGTGTTTGCTGCAATTTTATATTTTTTGGTGCATTTTTAAGTGGTATCCCACAAGGGATATTTCACATTATATGTCCTATTGGAGCACAATTCCTATAGTGAGTGGTATTTGACGATGACAACGCTCTCATATGGGAAGTAGCTTACTTTGTAGCTCCACGCATTCATCTTAACACCATGGGCAAGTGATGACTATTAGTGCCTCGGATATCACTTTTCCCTTTTAGCAATTTTGTATTTTTCTAATTTTTGAATATTTTTCATTACTCTTATATTCGAAGACTTTTCATTATATTTCTTATAAATCGTCGGTTCATCCCCCTCTCTCCACCCTCAAGTACTTGGTATGAGACATACCAGGTTTGGATGATCAAATTTGATTCGTTCGGATCCTTTTTGTTGAAGGACTCAGCTGTACACTGGCCAAACCGACAATTTTTGCCTTTCTTTGACAAATTGACTTTGACTATTTAAAAACGAAAAAACTGCAAAAGAAAACCTAAAAGTTGCTAGAATACTTTTATTTAGATATGTATATATTATTACGGCCATAACCAAGCTGTACTCAAGGCTAAAAAATTACTGTATTGATGAATCCAATTTTCCGTACCTAAACTCAGTTGTAAACGAACCAGGTATTGGGAGGTGACATTCTCTGGAGGATTTTAATGCTCATTGGGACCCCTCAAACACCTAGTTATGGTCCTTAATGAAGACACGTCTTGTCTTAATGATCTCACTTTTAGAGGAATTTGGCCTTCAACGTCGTCTCCCGGTTGCATGAATCCAATCATGTTATATGAGAGGCTTCTTTTTCTAACGGATTCTCCTAATTCCTTGCTCCATCGATATGCTTACTTCCTTGACAACGAGGGTGCAAGTGTGAGTATGTCCTTGACAATGGGTCTCTCATTCCCACATTCAAGATCTTGATTCCTTGCTCCAGCTGATATATTTGCTTCCTTAACAATGCTGTCAGTGATTATGCTTTTGGCGTCAGGTCTCTAATTCTCCACAGCTTAAGATTGATATTTCTAACCAAATCCCCTTTTTGATCAAAGGTGTTTTGACTTCCTTTTCTCATCATGGTCTTTTGAATTCTTTTTGTTTCTTCTCAAGCCTCATCCTTCGCTCCCTCGGGTTTTTCAGTCAATCACACACCGTTTTGTTTTGATGCTTGGTATGTTGATACTTATGTTACTTGCCTTTCTCATTTTATGTCCTATTGTTAATCCCTTTTGCTGTCACGACTGAATAGACTTGTTGTCCATGACATTTTGGAGGCTTCGTTTGACTCTATTCCTCATGTTGTTTATCACTCCAAATTAAAATGGCCCCATGGTACTTGTCCCAAGGATTTTTGGTATAACGAGGAATGGAAATTCATGGACAAAAATCTTCGCCTTTTCCCAGTCAATGATCCTTGTACCATCTTCTACACATGTTGAGAGTATTGTTGTCTCCTTCAATAAAAAAAAACTTAGCTCCTTGATTTCCTCCATAATTCTTTTTATCATACCTTGCTTCCAAGGAAATCCCCTTCTTTGTAAAATGACTCTTGTTATGACATCCTCAACCAGTCCTCTTTTAGGACTCCATCTCGCTCTTTCATTTACCTTTTGGGGACATTAATAGGGCTATTTGTAAATTGTGCACTGGTCGAGCAATGGATTGCGAGGGCTTCATGCAAAGTTTCTTATTATGGCACGGATTCACTTGTTCTTCCCATCATAGGATTATTCAATGAATCAATATTGAGATTGTTTGGTCAGCATTTCTCCCCAATCGGTCATAACACATATTCATCCATTGGACCATTTGTAAATCAAGTGACAAATTTGATTAAAAATAACTACAGGAAAATCATGATTGCACACATGCTTGCCCAACTTTATGCCATAGTTTTGGACATACCACATTCTAAACAATTGAACCTTGCTGTGTTCAGAGCAAGGGGTCAAGCATGCTTCAAGAGAGAGATCCAAATTGTCTGAATCTTACTAGTCAAGCTAGCATTGAGAAAGTACGGCAATGGTCTCGTAAGTTCTTTTGTTGCTTTTCAGACTCAAGAAAGGCCCACGACTCTATACCCAAGGACATGTTAATTGAGTTGCACATGGTATTGGTATCTTAAAGATGTTTATTACTGCCACTATGAGGTCCAACAAGATAAGAGTTAGGCAATTTCCAGCTTTACTCTGACTCTCAGATTTCAATAGAAGTCAAACTGGGGTGTTCTCTCTCACAAACTCTCTTTGGGATCTACATAAACCAGCTCGAGGACATTCTTAGAGAGGAAACATATCAAGGATGGATGTACATTACAACAACTAAAAAAGTTCGAAATAGAAAAACTTAACTAAAAATTTGCTAGGTCATCAAGCCAATTCGTTTAGATTTGTAGGAAAAATGTGAAATAACATCTGCCTATCAACTGGCTAAAACAAGCCTTTTAATTAATGTCTCAAAGGTGGCTGCAAAGGGAAAAGAATCTTTGTAAGTTATTAATGTACTAGATAGAAGGAATCATGTATATGATCTGTGACATTATTTCAATTATACACTTTAGGCAGGTTAAATATAGACAGGTCACTAAAAACGTTAGAAATATTAGTCACTAAGATTTTGAGTCAATGTCACTCAATTATTACAATGAAGTAAATTACAAAAATTAAATAAAATTTGTAGGCTCCTCTCTACGTTCTTACAATCACATTATGGTGGGATTGGCACAATGAGTCTTTTGGATGCCTCTCAGTTCATATCAGATCTATATGAAAATGGATCTGCGCCAGTTATCTCATTTATCTCTTAAAAGGAGTAAAGCAAACTGCCCACATGCATTGATTTACATTTTTAGCTTAGTTGACATTTACCAAGGAAAGTTTTAATTTAGACTGATATGCATTGACGATGAAAGTCTTGGTGTTGTTGACCAAGCGGTACCTGTGGCTGTTGGATCATCTCACAAAGACGGCATCTCTTTCATACATGTCAGGGCTGCCAAACACTACATTGTAAGCATTAAGGGGCACAATATTTACTTCAACCTCATCAATGCAGCGTTCATATATATCAAACTTTGCATTGTCTGGTTACCTCTACTTTTATTCCTTGTTTCATCCAAACCAATGTACATGGATGGGGATGTTCATATGCATCTAAATCAAGTTTGTCTACAGACTCTTTAGAAATCAGATTTTCTTCATAACAAGAATATAAAAAAAAGCTTCATATTTTGTCCTTTAATTTGGAATTTGATATGAAAGATTATTGTGAGTTCACCTTTGTCCTTGGCCTCTTGGCTACCCAGACATGCCTCTCTTTGGATGGAAGTGCAGGAAATCTTCTCATCAGAATCAGAACTGTCTCTGATCTTTTTATACTCTACTAGTGTAGGCAAAGTCTTTTTCTTGGTACGCTTCTTAGGATATACAATTCTGAGTGATGCTTCTAACATTTATACTCAGTATGACGAATTACATCACAATTGACACAATGATTTTTAGAATCTTCATTCTTTGCAAGAGTAGTGGCAGTTCTCTTACCTTTTCATGTTACCTGTTCCCCTTTGCTTTGAGGCTTCCTGCTGATTTGTTGAGGAGGAGATGGACCTTCTTCCATCTCAATATAGCTCTTTTTGATTCTTGTTATGAAGCAAATCTCGAAAAGAGCATCAATAGAATTAGGCATGGCCATCAAGACCTACCTTCTTAGATGACTATGAAGTCTTCCAAGGTATGTGCTATATAGCACGTCTTGATCTTTACGCACAATCCCATTTTGATTGCTTGCATATGTAAGTTGGTATTATACTCTTGCACACTTTATACGCTCCTTCGCCTATATTATCCATAAATTGCTCTTTCCTTTTCATAAGGAATAGGATAAACTTAATTAGTTGCTCATTTCTTTTCATAAGGAATAGGATAAACTTAATTAGTTTCTGCAAGTCCTCACATTTAATAATTGATGGCAATTTCTTCAAAACCAAGGAACTAGCATGAATTTTCCATCAAGAAAGTGCATGGCCAGAAAGTTTTAAACACGCAAAAGAGATTTCTTGGTATTCACTTGATGCAAATTAAAATATACCTCATATTGAGAAAGCTAATTGTCGAGTTTATCTACATCCACCTGTCCTTCACATGGCCAAATCTCCACCTTAGCTCCTGCTTTGAAAGGATGGTTGAGTTGGGGGACTATTTGGAATGGAACAGGGCTACTTCTCTTTTCCTTTGAGTAGCTCTTCTTTTGCCTTTTCACGAGTCTTGGGTGTTTGAAGTGCAATTACAAGCTCTCTAATGAGTGCCTCCGTCCCTACAGTTCTCCATTTTGTCAAGCTTATGCATGAATTGCATAATGCTTACAACCTTAGCCTCCAACTTCAAAAACTCGTCATCATGAATGTCTTCCGTTTCTTGGGGTATGTCTTCTTCCTCTTGGGTCATGCTTCCTCTGACTTGTTGCTTCCTCTTTGTGGATATATCTTTGTTGCAAGGGAATCAATTCACCTTCTCCTCTGATCCTAGCTGATCTTGTCAAGGCAAAATTCCTGCAAAATGATTACACCACAATTTTCTACACAACCAAGGACCACTAGATGGCCCTGATGCCAATGTCATCTGTAATTAAGATGGTTATCCCACTTCAAATATATCAGCATAAATTCCAGATATGTATATGGCTGTTTTTTGATTATATGTGCTGCTGTAGTGCTTAATGCAGCCTCAACGTAGTATAATGGTGCTTGCTTAAGTGCTGGAAACAGAACAACATCTATAATTGAAAGAAAATGAGCAATTAAAAGCAAAGCTCAATTAGACAACAAAGGGACACTATATATATATACCTGGAGAAACCCAAGGTGGGAAAAGTCCAACAACTTGGGGTCAAGCCTCCTTATGTCAACTGCAAAATTAACAAGATTACAAGTCAATTGCGCAGAGCATCCAAGAACACTGTGGGACTGAATCAATACTAATACAATGCTCTTCCTAGCTTGCTCATCTCTGCAACCCTCACAAACAACATCACACATCTACACTCAGCTGAAAATGCATACTACAACTCTAGATGGATTTGCAAGATCCCGTTGGGCATATTCATGCACAAACAAATCACTAAATAGATGAAGATAGGTCAAAAGAAATTTGATCTCAATAGTCGGGATTTGGAATGATGCAGATTTCTTCCTCGCCCTTTCTTTTGACCCTGATCATTGGGGCGAAGAAAGCACTTTTGATAGGTTGGAATATTTTGACATCCAATATATCTCAAGCTATTTTCAAGATCACACTCTTGTGGAAATAAGCTATGATATTGGGTGGTTCGCTACATGGAATAATATCAATAGCATTTTCATGCTTTCTAATTGGAGGCAAACCTCGACGGTCCTCTTGGAATACTGCTCATGTTGTTGAAGGACATCCCGAACTCTTGTGTAATGTATAGGAGTTAATCACCTGATTTGGAGAGCTTTTAAAGGTCACGAATGAAGGGATTTTTCTGTTTTCAACGAATCTAATGCCATGTCTTGAATATTCATGGAAAAGTGCTCAAATATTTGAGCCATGTGCTCCTTAATGGAATATGATACATAGGACAATCAAGGAAATAATCTGCAATACTGAGTTTGATGCTAACACTTATCTCCATAGGATATTAAATTTCCACTTGCGATCATGAATGGAAATTGGACATTGGATATGCAAAGAATTGTAAGTTTGCTGCCAGTTTCCTATCAATAAAGTTGTGTACCTATTGAGTCCACCAATACAATTATTTTTCTTCTCCATTATGCTTCGAGCTCAAGAGTTTGTGGTGTATTGATGCTTACTAATGCATGGAATGAGATATTGGGGTTGCCTTCTTCTGAATTCTTTTTTTCATCCTCTAGAATGTGCTCGCTGTTGTTTGTCATACTCATATTCCTTCGTGATCATGAGGTGATTTTTGTACATGTGTGAGACCCTTGAACCATATTGATGAACCCCAAGTTCATTGCTCGTCCTCTTTTCATGGGATGATATGGGTAACCTATGTAAAAGTAGTGGGTACCATTTTCTCTTTTGTCCCTTGAGCCAAGTGAGGGTCCTTAGGACACTCAACGGTTAGCCATGTTTTTCATCTTAATTTTTTTCCATCTAGATTACCTCTTCTATAGATTTTTGGGTTATGAACCTTGAGTTCCTATTGGATCCCGTTCCACTATCTTCTAATGTACATCTCCAATGTTGTCTCTTGCTTCAAGTTGTGAACCCTTAATGATAGCCTCTATTGTTGCCTACGGTATTTTCATATTGAGGTTACATGATGGAGGTTGTTTTATTGATTGAAGTAATCTTTGTTGCAACGATTTTCATGTTGTACTACAAAATCATCACAAAATTCTGCCCATATGTAGGGTGCTTCTTTCTATCTCTTGCTAAGCACCCACTAATACCACTAACACCATTGATATGTTTCTAGGTAAAACGAGACAATGACGACTTCAATATCTCTTAGAATTTGGAGTTGGGAGCATTGTTCCATCTCATTGACACATTCTACTACACTGTCAACTAATATTCAGCGCTCAATCTTTGAGAGGTTGTTCTTGAGGGCAAAATTCTTGTCAAAGTTATAGTTGAAACTAAAAAGTTACTTTCATTTGAAAGATGAATCAACAATACTTGGCTGAATGAATAGGAATGTAATGCTTGCTGTACATTACAGGCAGTTCATTGAGCACACATGGATCTGCCCTCCGGAGGGTTTACGCCCCAAGATGGCTTTCTATGCTGCACATTTCTTTGTGATCAATGATGGGCTTATTAGCCGGCCCACATATATATCCCGACACTGGTTGCAGGGAATCCGCATACCAAAAGAGGCCGGTTTAGAGTGGGCTCTCATAGACTTCAGGTTTAGGACCACCAGCTAGACCGCTCGAAAAGGATTTGCCAACTTTGTTCTCTTTAGGAGGTCGAGACGGAGGAACACTTCATTTTCAGGTGCCCTATCTACTATGAGATCAGAGGGAGATTTCATTGCCTTTTTCGAGAGCATCCGTCTTTTGCGGCTTTCTTTAGGTATTGTGATCAGCGGTGTCTTGTCCTTTATCTACAGGAGGCTCTCAGACTTCGGTATGAGTCCCTTCAGTCCCCTCCTAGACAGGCTACTACTTGACATATCACATCTCTCTTTATGGTGCTCTCACCGGAGAGGGGCACTAAGCGGCACCTTGACACCGGATTGATTCTCGGGCAAGATCCAGCCGGGACTTGGGATGCCACCTCCCAGTCCAGGGGCTTTTATGTTCGCATTCGGTTAGTGCCCCCCGGGACCACGGTTAGCCACGAGGATACATAGGACTCGTATTGCTCGCTCTTCTTCTAGACATTGACATTGCACAGGACCCTCCATGGTCTCAACTACGGGACACGGGCATATCGCCAACTACTTTCACTCGGTCTCGGTTCTTTAGGCGACAACGTCAAAGTTCGGGATTTTCTTCACTCCCCCATCTCCACTCTCGTGGCCATTGTGGCCCTTGCTTCTTATTCTTCTTTCCTTTCTCTTCTCTCTTTTCTTGTTGTTCGGTTGACCCTTTCGGTCCGCCACTGCTCTTTAGCATTGTCTTTATGCGGTCCCCATTGATCTACTTTTGTGGTCATTTGTTGGACATTAATATAATTATCTTATCTTATCTTATCTATGTATCATGTTAGGGAATTTAGTCCTAGTGCTTGCTACGTTGTTCTTGATGCATGTTATTATCTTCTTGCTCGTATAAAAAACTTGTTGAGTTCGGGTTGTTGCATTTGTTCAACTACCCTTTGACCTCCTTCCATATCGTGTGTTTCTGTTTGATTGGAGTTTCTCTTGTTGACATCTTTATATTTGTTCCTTCGATTCTCGTCTAAGATTGGATTGAGGGTTTGTAAGGGAAGGCTAGGGTCAAGGTGAACCTAAGGGCTTATTATGGGCATGGATGATTGTGATCAAAACATGGTGGTTGTAAAGTGACAAGGACTCTTATATCATGGGATGGAAATGTGGTTGGGGGTGTGAGGAGGTGGAATAGAGGGTTAGAATTGATATATGTGATTGCTATTGCCTTGCCAAAGCAAGGGCAATGAAATATTATGAGTAACCCTAATATTTGCGAGAGAGACTTTTTTTATTTTTATTTTCAAAGGGTGCTTCATATATTCACATAAAAAATATTTACAACCAAAAGAGTTATAAAAAAAAGAAATACTGTACAACGGAGATATACAATGAAGATTACATTCTCTTAGAGCAATAAGGACAAATAAAATCAGAATAGGCCCTAGGCTCTAACTTCTTGGCATCCTTGACAAACAAATATTTTTTAGCCAACAAATGCTGCACACGTATTTCACCTTTCTATTGCGACAAAAATCAAATAAAGAGCAAATCTTGTTCACAAAAACATCCCCGCACCGTAGTTTCCAGAGAATAACTAATGCTGAATCTTGTAAGTAGTGCCAAATACCCCTAAGAGAGTTCCAAATAATAGATCTGGAGTCACAAACAGGGCCGCCCGCCAATGAAGACTCCCCTATAGCAATAATGACAAAGATAAAATTAGAATAGGCTCGACCTCTAACTTCTTAGCGTCCTTGATGAACAAATATCCTTTAGCTAACAACCGCACATGTATCTCACCTTTCTACACGCAACAAACATTAGACAAAGAACAAATCTCATTTGCAAAACATACTTGCACCCTAGTTTCCAGACAATAAATAATGTTGAAACTTACAAGCAATGCTAGATAACCCTAAGAGAGTTATGAATAATAGATCCGAGTCACCAAACAAGGCTGCCCGCTAATGAAGACTCCCTAAAGAATGGCTGCTAGCTAGGTGTTGTCATGAATTTTGCAAGGGAAAAATTCACACTTGAAAGCATGACAACCATACCCTACAATGAATTTTTTTGCTTAAAGGTCATCCCAAACCCTCCTCCAGATCACCCTAACCCCCGTGTCAGTCCTATCCCGTCCTTCTGAGTGGTCCAATGTGTTGTGTCGTCATGTCCATAGGTGATTTAGGGATATCCAGTCTATTCAAGCACTTCTAAAATGAGTTTCTTCAAGACAGGCTCTCTATGAAGCTTAAGAAAGGGCTTTTCTCTGATCTTCTTGAGGCTAGTACACACCCCCGAAGCGGAACGAAGGACTCAAACTCATCATGGAGGTGTATCAGAGAGATAAGAATGTTGTGCAATTGGTTTTGGAAGAATCTGGAAGTTTAAGAGGTTTTGGAGCCATTTCAACAAAAGTGGGTCCTCGGGGATAAAGCAGTGCACAGTGCAAAAATAGCTCCTGATCTTTGGGAAGCGATTACGAGATCTCCATAAGGAGTTAGGAGCCAAACGAAATATCGTCGGAAAGCTAATTCAGAGCTCTAGAGGATGGTGGTCTCACATTTTTCACAAGACTCGGCGCTTTTGTCCACAACCTATTTTAAGCATGCATAAGCTTCAATCCCGGAAAAGAATTCTATTTTTTAGGGTGTTTCCGGCAGAATCAAGGTATGAGACCATCACCATTGTGTTCAAAAGGCTTTTTCATGCAATTTCATATAAAGAAGCGTGCGAAAAGACGTCCGGGAGCTCAAGTTATGCGCCCGACAAGTTGCTCCACAAGGTAAAGGAGTTAGTCATTTTTTGGTGAAAAAATGGACCAATCAGAAGGTGGCGCACTTTTGTGCACCAACCGTCCCAAATTTTGGGACGGTTGGGACAAAAAAGTGTGACCAACCTCATTTTAGGCCCCGAACCCTCATTTATGACTTCTGTTGAGCCTAACTAAGCCAGTTTAGCCCCCATGCACTAATTTTGAGCCCCAGCTCCGTCCAGCCACGCAGTGACACGTGGCCCATTGGGAAAGGGGCATACTTTTGTGCACCAACTGTCCCAAACGTTTGGGACGGTTAGGACAAAAAAGTGCGCTCATGTCCAAGATTAAAAAAACTAAGTTTTTAACTTACTCTTGCTTATGTTGCTTCTTCCCTGCACCCGCAAAACCCTTCTGCCAGAAATCTGCATTGTTTCTCATTTCCATTGCTTTCATCAAATGAATTCCTCATTGCACATCCATTCCCATGGCTCCATTGCTCCTATTGAATCAAAATCATCGCTTTTTCAGTTGGCACCATGTCAAAATTTTACTAGAATGACTCCATGACCGAAATAATGAAATGCTCGTATCTCACAATCTGGTGCACGGATTGAGGTGAATTATTTTGTCAACTTCCTCATTTTTAGAGGCCATTAAACTGCAACAAACAGAAGATTGAATGATTCTCTAGATCATTAACTGCAATAAAAACTCCGTTTTGTGCCCTGGCTCTCATTCGTCATATTTCCCATCAATCCGAGAGCGGGTGAAGCTAAAACTTTGCACACAGACTCTAAATGAAAAACCTATCCCAATGGAATTAATTTCATTGCTATCGGAGGTGTAAAAAGAAGCTGACAAAAGCTTGGTGACTCCATTAATGGCTGCCTTAGTAGCTTTGTGCCTGAAGCTTCACCATGCAAATTTTTCATTTGTTATTTCCAAGCGTTCTAGTAAGCGAAACACAGTGAAATTCGAGCACGAGATCGCGACGAAGAGACGAATCCAAAAATGTTGTTCCCATCGCAAACCAAGGCCATTTTCACCACTTACTAAAAATAACATATTCTATGCTTCTCCATATGCTAAAAATAGTAAGTTCCCTGAGTTGCAAGTTTGATCATCTAGGACAGTTAGGAAAGATTGTAAAATGAGAAGCAGGACAAAAACGACAATTTTCCCAAAATAGTAGGTCCCCAAAAAGCAACCTGCTAAAAATAGAAATGTGCTAAAAATAGCAATGCCTTAAAGCAATGAGAAGATGGAATGTGCCGGGAGGTTCGAAGGTAAAATTGGAGAAAATGGTAATATGTCCCAAAATAGCAAGTCACGGTCTCACATGCTAAAAATAGAAAGTTTTAGTGTTGAGTGTAAAAGTTGCAGATGACCTCATTCTCACCCATCTTTTCGCTTTTTGGACTCTTTAAGGGGTTGTAAGATGGTTTCATTGGTCAAACGTAGGAACTTCACAGAGGTCTTAGAAGCATCATCCCGAGTTCAATTGTATTCAGTGGCGAAATAGAGCATCGCAAGGCGCAATGGGTGGATCCATCTTCATCACTCGGGAGTTGGGCGATTCAAAGTGAGTTGGCTAGAGTGAGTTCAATGAGCTAATTGAATTAATTAATCAAGGGTCAAGGAGGATCATCATGGGCATTGTATGTGTTCATCCCGAGCTCACATTGGGAAATCTCGAACAATGTTTCTAAACACTCATTTTGTGGTCTAGGGTGTTTGTGCATCATGTAGAGGTTGTGGTCATCGTCGTGAGATCCTCATCGAAGGCGGAGGTATCCCCACTCATGCTTTGGAGCATTCTTCCCTTCTCTCTTCATTCTTTCTCCTCTTCTCTACCCCCTTTCTAATTCTTCGTTGTGAGAAATCATGACGTTTATCCTATTCATTTAAATGTGGCTTTAGCAAACATTGTAATAAGTTGCCCTTGATTAATATAAAAGGGAACTTAATTTCATTCCTAAGAATGTTAAGAGTCACATTTTGTGAGGACAAATGAAAGGTCACATAGGGGGTAGCCGAAGAGTCATTTCTTGGTCTATATAATGTAATGGCATACTCTTGCTTAAGGGTTGTCAATTTTGTGCACTCAAGAGAGATTCTTTGAGCAAGGAAAAGAGATAACTATTCTTCCACTTTCCCTACCTATTTTCCTCTATTTTCCAGCATTGTACAACTTGTTAAGATGTCAATAAAGAAAGGGATTGCTTCTTTTCATGACTCATGAATGTGTGCAACTTTGTGTGCATGGTTTCCTTTGGTCGTTGATGTTCTAAACTTGTTGTTTCTTTCCTATAAGTTGTGAATGTGAAACTTCTAATTAGCTTTGGAAAGAATCTGATTTTCTACTTGCAGAGTTAATTCCTCCTATCTATTTTCTCACTCCCCTTCCCCCATCTTTCAACAAATTCCTCCCTTACAATTCATTGTAAGCATTTGCCACAGGTACAGTGGAGTGTGCCTGTTGGATCCCCGACCTCTTGGCCAACAACAGATTTCCCTTTTTGTTCATTCACAATAAAGTGGAGCTGCACCACACAAGCAGAGGGACCTAGAGTCCCAGAGCGTTGGCAAGATAACCACCAATTTGTCTACCCGACAAATTTTCTCGCCAACAAAGAGGATTGAATAAGTCACCAACAATATCTCACAAAGGAACAATACAAGTAGAGGTGCTTCATCATATCGGTCTATGGTAGAAAGGGCAAAGACCATCTCGAGAGGCCATTGTTGAGTAGATGAGCCTTGGAGGGAAGCACCGATAGATCACCAACCAAGTAAAAACCCGTAGCTTGTAGGAAACCTTCACCGACCACACGACATGCAATTGATGGACCCACAAAGCCTAAGCATCGAAGACACCCATTTAGCAATAAGAACAAGACCAAAAGCACTGTGCTGATGAAGAATGGGAAGAGGCGACATGTGTCATATTGAGATAAGGGGTGACCATAGCTACACTTGCAATCTCGCTAAATGGGCCTACTCATATCAATATTCATCTTAAAGGATGTCCAATATAGTGGGCCGAGTATGCCGAGGAAAGAACAAACTTATGGGCGAAGGAACATCAATCCTTCCAAGAGCGGGAATTGACATCCCACAAGTCCCTCCATAAGAAAATCCTATTCTTACTTAACCTTTGAGCCTAAAAACAGGGAATTCAACCAAATAGATTCCTTGAAGCTTCCAACTCCAAATAGACCTTCTAGCCAAATACCACCCCGCACAACTGCCCAACATCCTCCACATGATCAAACTAGCAACTTTTCTCTAGGCTGTCCAAATCCACTTGAGAATGAAAGAGATTGCAATCTGAAAATTTTGAGGACTAGAAAGAATGTTGCATAACTCAAAAGAGCCCTTGACCTTTCCCCGAATGTTGTGCAATGAGCAATTTGTGTCTCATCAAAATCCGCCAAGGCAAAGAGAGCCCTCCAAACAACACACCACCCATTTGGTAGCAGGAATAGACCCTGATTGGCCACATTAATCAACACAATACCGCATCCTTGGGAATAATACAAACTTCCCACAGAACCATACGGAGATCTCGAGCTCCACCATATTTGGCCCATAAATAGGACCTCAACACCTACTCAAGTTAACGAAACTCATTCTTGGAGGGAAAATAACAAGAAACATAATAAATATAGGAGGCTTGAAGGATTCTTCTCAACACAATCAACTTTCTTGTAAATGGGAGTTCCTTATTCTGCTAGGGGAGAAGCTTATGCTACAAACAAGTGAAGAACCTAGTCCCACATAGCTACTAGGAGAGACCCACCCCAAAAGGAATGCCAAGATATCTCACAATAACCCTTGGGCGAAAAAAAGATCACTTAGTCGGAATCCAAGTCGAAAGATGATCTAAACCAATCAGCTAGAAGTTGGTTTTGTGATCACCGACAATAAGTCCGATGCCTCACAAAAAAAAAAAAAAAAAAAGCCAAGCAATCCTTGCACCTTTAATCGGTCCTAGTTTGTGTGAACGCACGCACGAAGCGAGTCATCAACAAAGTGGTTATCGAGCATCTCCGAACCATCGGGAATAACCACACCTCTAATCTGTTTTGATTATGAGTAGCTTCCAACAAATAGCCTAATACATCCACTGTCAGTACATAAAGGTAAGGTGCCAGGAGAAATCTCGTCTAATAAACCGGTGAAGAACAATACAAGTGGAAAGGGTATTATTGGTCAAACAAAGGATGAGGCGCAAGAGAACAGAGTGTTCACCATCCCCACAATGTGTTGGCCAAACCCTAGGCAAGTCAACAACTCGGTAATGAAGGACCAATCAATCCAATCATAAGTTTTGTTAGTTAATTTCTAGGAAGAGAGCTTGCTGCCCGTCTTCTTTGCCCACCCATAGTCTCCCAAGCATAGAAAACTCTATCCAAAATAAAAATGCGCTGAACAAACCCAATTTGCTCCTTTTGAACAATTCTACTATCACCGCCCGCCTAAAGTTCAACTCGCCTTAGCTAGAATATTGTAGGAAGCACTCAATAAGGTGATCGGATGCCATCCCCCTATATAATCCCCGGTTGCGGGCTTGGGGACCAACTTGATCAATCCTTGATTAAGGAACTTGTCCAAGAACCTGTAGAAAGGCTTCAACCGCCAAACAATAGATCTCTAAACATTGCCCACATCTTCTTATAGAACTCGCAAGGTAAACCATCAATCCTAGGGGATTTCCCTTCTGCATCAAAGAGAGGGCAACCAATAGTTCTTTGGAAAAGTCATTGTCCAACTTGATGCGGTCACTAACAAATACTTTATGAGGGACCACCCTGTAGCAAGAGTTCTGGGCAGCCACAACCGAGTCCGAAGTAGAATAGGGTGAATAAAGGTTTTTAAAGTGAAGCCTGAACACATCTCTAATCTCTTTCGAATTCTCTTCCATCGATCCATCAAGTCTATACAATGCAAGGACCTTTTTAGCAATTACTTTTCTCTTGAGATAGTCAAATAAGAACTTTGACCCTTCATCTCCCTCCTAAATCCATTGCAAACGGGCACAAATTTGAGCACCTCTCGGAAATATACACCTCTCTAACACACCTTTGGAAATATACTCCTCTCTACGCATCACCCCCTCTAGATGAGCTACCTCTTCTTTCAAAGCGACATCTTGAAGATCCTCTAAGGAAATTTGAACCTCCAAGTTTTGTTTGGCATCTTGGAGATCATACCGCCATCGCCGAACAATCATGCTACCCCAACCTCTTATTAATTTTACAAGACTCAATAGTAGCCTCCCACCATAACAATGAACCTCAATCTCCACTTGGGTATAGAATGATATTCCAAACCCGATGAAGAAGAGCTCGGAAATAAGGGGAATCAAGGTTTAAAACATTCAGTTTGAATTATTCTCCTTCAAACGCCCCACAAAGATAGAAGTTGGAATAGGTAGATGATCCGAATGGGTAGCCCTGATTAAGACCTCCACTTTGACGAACGCGCCCGAGAGAATAAAATATTGTCTTCTAGACGATACACCTGATCAAGCCTGTCTTGTTCTCTATCCTCCTTTTTGAAATTGGACTAGGTGTACCAACCCCCCACATCTAAACCTTTTTTTCAAATTGGAATCGAAAAGCTGAAGTGAAGCCTTATGCTTGGAACACACAATCCTTTCAAAACCACAAAACAATTGAACCAACACCACCACCTCGATCCCCCACCCATTCAACCATGTCAAAGTATCCTCCCACAATCCAAGTCGGCACCAATGAATGAAGATACCAACCAATCCCACAGGCGAACACACTCTGAAGCAAGGTTGAGTGCTCGGGGCATAGACCAAACAAAAACCAATAAGCCTATACCGGAACAAAAGAGCAATCCAAACACACTTGGTGTCTGGAACACAATCATATTCCACAATAAAATTCTGCAAATAGTGGGAGATTGCTAGTTCCTCGCTCCACCCTGCATATGCTTATAAGACCAAAGTGGACCATTCCAACAATAATTCATTCGATTACGAAACTCAAAACCAACAGACTAAACTTCTTGAAGAAAGACCAAATCCGGTTTAGCTTTGTGCAGAACACCATGGACAAATTGCTTACGGCTTGGGATTGTGATCCCTTTGACATTCCAAGATAGAAGAGAGCTTCATTCAAGGGATAGAGGGTTAGCCAACGAATCAAACCTATTGCACATCACTAAGGCAGAGGCATCTTTATCTGGCAAATGGGTCACAATTTCCTTGAAAGATTTAATTTGGGGGATTGGACTCACAACTCTATCCTGCTGATTTCATCAGTTGGAGAAGAATTTTCCTTTCATTTGTTTGATTTTATCCTCCAACGATTATCAACATCCATACCCTGTGACGCCTCACTTAAACCTGCTGCTGAATAGGGAGTAGGGCCTTGATTCCGACTGCCCTCCATAGTACCTCTAAGAGAAGAATCCTGCAGTGGCTGGCTAATGAGATTTTCAACATTTTGAATTAATTTCTGGGTCATCTCCTGATTAGTTTTGACTGAACACTAAGAGGAATGATTAAAAGTCCCATTTTCCTTGGTCGCTGTCCTTACCTCCTTATGCATCTGTGCTTAACCCACAGTAGAACCAATGCCCTTGCTCTCAGGCTTAGAGGAGATAGCTACATGTGAATCTTGAGAGACATTTGACGCGGGCCTTTGGAGTGGGTAATCATGAATGAGGTGGTTCTGAGCCTGGTAAGCAAAGCAGGCATCAGGGAGACTCAGATATCTAACCTGCTGCTGACAAATTTCATTGGCTGTCATGACGGATATGAACTATGGAAGTTTTTTTAAGTCTACTCGAACACAGACCCTTGGATTAGCTCGGAGGAATTCTGCTTAGCATCTGGTATCGGTATGTAAACAATCAACTAGCAATCAAATCAACAAATGGAAAAAGGTTGGTTGGGAGCATAGAATACCCCAACCACAAAGAATAGTTGGCTTGTCCTCGATCCTCTGGGTTAAAATCAACCTGCCAGGATTCGACATATGCTAACGAGCCTGCGATGTTCCAAGTGCCATATTGCAAGACATGGCGAGCAGCAGTTTCAGAGTTGAACAAAAGGAAAACATACTTCAACCCTAGACCCTACTAGGAATTGAGGGAGATCCCCTTGGCTTCCTAGTTCAGCAGGCACCATTTATTAAAGGCATCTTCATCTGACATACAATGTAAGAAAAATAGTGTGACTCTACAATGTTCTAGGTTATGCCGAGCCTCCAACGACTCTTTATTGCAGGTTATTGAAAAACTAAAATTCTCCTCATCATTGATCAATGAGTGGGGAGCAGGACAGTCCTGCTTAGTGCTGTGCTCACCACTTGAAGACTTATCACAAGAGATAGAGGGCTCCATCGTGCCAACGCGTTTGAGAAAATAGGGAGTCATTGCTGTGAGTGACTTTAACTTGGAAGCTATTGTTTTCGAGGAGTTTCAGATTAGTAAAAACTGTAATAGCTTCCGGCATCACTGAGTTATCTGCTGGTGGGTAAACAGAATCTGTCAAGGCAACAAGGGCCTTCGAATGTATTGACAGGGGGACTTCTTTTTGTTAAGTTATAATTCAAAATACCAAAATTCTTCCCGGTTTGAAAGAAAAACAATTTGGGACAAGGTTTGACACAAGGAGCTCTGAGAAATGCAAAGACCCAATATCAAAGGATTGAAAAGCAATAAGTGTAAAAGGATGAAAATAGACTTCTACAGGGAAAATAATTTTGTTAAAAAATATTAAGTAATTGAGAAAGTGTCACTGCTGCAGAAGTCTTGTTCTCGTCTTGCCTTTATGTTGAAGAAATATTTCCCAAATCACCGTCCAATACCACTTGTGATGATATTTCTATATTTTGCAAATTAAATAACATAGGTAATACCAAACAACCGTAATAGTTCATACAATAATAGCTAAACAGAGTATGATAAAAATCCTAGTAGTTGTCTTGCTTCACTCAATTCTAGATTCGTTTTACTGACAACAGAGAAAAGGCAAACCCCCCTTATGGCAAGTAATGCATTAAGGTTAATTTTGCAGAAATATTTCCCAAATCACCGTCTAATACCACTTGTAATGATATTTCTCTATTTTGCAAGTTAAGTAACAGAGGTAATGCGAAACAACCATAGCAGTCCATACAATAATAGCTAAATAGAGCATGACACTCAATCCTAGAATTTTTTATTGACAACACACAAATGGTAAGCAACCCTATGACGAGTAATGCATCAAGGTTTAGCTGTCAAAGTGCAGTTGAGTATGTGATGCAAAAGCATCTGAGGAATACAAGAAATCTAGCATCAACCAAAAATAGTAGGCTTGTGTTCATGTGGACTAGTCGGTTCTTTGTTTGTTTTTACATGTTGAAGTTGATCTGTGGGAAGCATCAACATTCCAACACTTTAAGAGCAGCAAGTACATTAGAGAACATTAGTTTCATGTATCTACAAGGTTCCAAGAGAATTGGCAGAGTTGCTTACCAATTGGAACACTCTACCAAGTGGTTGTGCCTGTTGAAGGGCTAAAATGGATAGGTTTCAGGAAAAAGGTAAAATGTACTTGAAAAACATCTGAAAGTCAGAATTTGATTGCATACTTGGATTCCCTTGAAAAGTACTCGAAAAGCGACACTTGATTTCAAGGTAATATGTAAAAGTTATAGCTCTCAGAAGTTCCAGGGTTTTGCTCTGTTGCAAAACTATTGGTCTGTATTACATAGATGTTTCGCTACCACCCCATCTGCATAAAGGTGTGGTTTCATAATCGCCGTGGTGATTAGCAGTTTTGCCGTGAGGAACATAAAAAGAAAGTAATGGCAAAGAACAGTTCAATTTCTCTTACTAAGGGTTTCTAATGTTCTTGGGAATTGGAAAGAACACTCCAAAAGGTTAGAGATGCCAATTAGATTCGATTCCTTTCAGGAATTGTTTTGGAAAGTAAAGAAATTGAGAGACAATCCAGATTGGGATTCAATTTAGAATTCAGAGAGTTAGAGTTCAGTGAGGGATAGATTTTCTTCACGTAGTGAATCTTGTAAAGGAAAATCAGTGTGAGCGAGTGTGTGTATGAATCTCTGTAACAAGTTGAATTCACTAAAGATTTTGGGATTTTCATGTCTGAATATTGTGCTCTTGAATTAGTGTTTTTCCATTAAAGAATGAGTGTGAGTGCAAGTCCCAACAGCAGGAGTGGTATAGGCTGCCATTGATTAGCTCCCCTTATTCCCGTCTGCATCAATTGGTATCAGAGCAAAGATTGCCTTGCTGTGTTGGATGTGAAGCTCTTGCTGTGTATAAATGCATGTTGTGAAAGACAAGCATGTTTGATAGTTGCAGATTGTGAAAGAGAAGCCTATTTGATAGTTGCAAGTTGTGAAAGAGAAGCTTGTTTGTTAGTTGCAGGTTGTGAAAAAGAAACCTTTTTATTGAGAAGATATGGAGCACAGAGGAATACCTCTTGGAAAAGGAAGAGTGCATGCAGTAGAAGAATCGATAAAGTTGCTGAAGGCAATCCAAGCGAGATTGGATGCAACGGAGACTGCATGATGTAGTGAAGTTGTTGCTGCTGTGGATGAAGTTGAATTAGAGATGGAGAAGATGTTGATATCCCTTCAAGTAAAGTTGAATGTCTTGGAGAGAATACCAGTAAGTGAAAGAAGAGACCAATAGAGGTCTCGGTGAAAGAGACTATTGAAGAGTATATGAGACGTATATTAGAGCTAGAATGTTGTTTTGAAGAGAATAGTATTGAAGACCCCATGAGGGTTGAGGTTGCAAGCACTAGATTGTGTGGAGTTGCAGCTGTGTATTGGAGAGTTCTCCAAGAGAGAAGACAAGATAAAGGAAAGAAGAAGGTAGAGAGTTGGGAACATATGGTTTCCAAGATGACGGGTCATGTTGTACACCCTAGAATGCAAGTGGAGTGGTTGAAGAAGCTTCAAGTCTTGAGGCTTGAGTGTGAGGAGAAGATTGCCTTGAGAGGAAATGAGAAAGTGAAGTTGCCATGTGAGCAACTCAAGTCTATTTTGAAAAATAGCAAGAGAGAGGAGGAAGTGAGATTCTTCCGGATGGTGTTGTGAAGAGTGAAGAGAAGAAGATTGCCTTGAAAGATAATAAGAGAGTGAGGTTTTCATGTGGGAAACCCAAATTTGTTTTTAAAACAGCTGAGAGAAAGAAGGTTGTGAGCAGACCATAGAACAAAAAATCCTCATGTAGGAAAATATGGAGTTGATTAGAGAATATCAGTTTCATGTATCTACAAGGTTCCAATAGAATTGGTTGAGTTCCTTAATAATAAGAAGAATCTAGGAAGCGTATTTGTTAAAGGGCTAAAATGGATAGGTCTTGGGAAAAAGGTGAAAAGTACCTAAAAACATTTCAAAGTCAGAGTGTGATTGCATATTTTGATTCCCCTGGGAAAAATACACGCTAAATAAGGCACTTGATTGTGAGGTCGTATGCAAAAGTTATGGCTCCCAAAATTTCCAAGGTTTTTCTTTGATGCAAAACCACCTGTTAATCTCAAGTGGCGGTTTCGTAATCGCCAGTTTGCAGAAAGGGGTGGTTACACAACTGCCACTCTGTTGAAAGTAGTGGTTTTTCCATTGAGGAATCTAAAAGAAGGCAACACCTATAAACATTTTGATTTCTCTTTTTGTGTGTTTCTAATGTTCTTGGGAATTGGAAACGACACTCTAGAATGACAGAGATGTTTGTTAGATTCTTATTCTTTGAGGAGTTATTTGGAAAGCAAAGGAGATTGGAGACAATTCAGATTGGGATTCAATTTGAAATTCGGAGAAAGTTAGAATTGGAGTTGGGAGTTGGTTTGTCCAGAACAATTAGAGAGGGATAGATCATCCTCATGTAATGTTCAATAAGCCTTTAAAGGCAAGTGAGTGTTTGTATGAATCTCTATAACATGTTGAGTTTAATAAAGTGTGTGAGTATCAAGTCTAAACACTGTGCTCTTGAATCTGTGTTTGTCAATTAGAGAGTGAGTGTGAATGCAAGTCCTGATTGCGGGAGTAGTATAGGTTGCCATTAATTTGATCCCCTTATTTCTGTTTGCATCAGTAAGGTGAGTATTATAGAATCTTATTAATATGGCGAGTAATGCATCAAAGCTTAGCGTTAGAGCCTAACTAAGGCGAGTATTGCAGCAGCTTTTGGCACAGTGTTTGGCAAAGAGGAAACAGTTGACCATAATCTCTAGAAAAGATGAGCTGAATTCCTTTTTACTACGAGCAGTATCTCGTCAAGTGGATTCTTGGATGGTCATGGACAACTGCAAGATTATTGGGGCGTAGGCCTAGATTATTTCTTTCCTTGATATTAGGGAGAGATTTTCCTTGTAATCATAATGCTCAGCTCATGTAAGCCATTTGTTCTCTGAAGTGATATGAGACAGATTTCTTCAAAAAAAATTGGTGGATGGTTCAACAGTTGGCCAGGCTCCAAAAAAGAGGATATTTTCTTCGATCCTTTTCATTCAAGAATTGAAGCAGGACAACAAGAGGTTGTTCACAGTTTCAAACAGGAGAGTTTGCAGAGGGACAGAATGACAGAGCTCAACCAATGACCTTGTTTAGTGTACTCCTCTGGGCACTACTGAAAACTCTATGTTTTCTTAATAGATTCATCATAGCAGTTACAATTTTCATATCTAACACACACTATTTCTTTTTTTTTTCGTCTACAAACTATATTTGGCATGAAATAAGAAAATCATTAATTCAAAATGAATATAATATTGTTATGATGTTATCTAAATTTTCTTTGTTTTGCTGAGTTTTTCCCATTATAAACGCATATGATTGAGAAACACTATTGCCACACCGTGCTGTTGCCATGTAAATGGAATGCTACCATGTTTCTAGGGGCCATTTATATCCAGCCCCTTTATAAATCCATCCAATTATGCAGTATGCTTTATGGTTGCTCTCATTCCATATGTGGCAGTTAATGGAGATAACCTGTTTCCTTTAGGTGGGAGTCTTTTTTCTCCTTTGGCTATGGTGAAGTCAATGCATATTGAATGCGTTCTTGTTGTATATGAAGCCTTGACATTAGAGGACGATTTTGATGTGGAAATATATTTTTAAAGCCCTTTTATTATAAATTCACCAGTTTGTTCTCGTTCATAATCTACAAGATATGCTTGAGAATCTGAGATCCTTGAGTTACCGCTTTTGCAGCTCGCATTTCAAAAGATATTGATGTGTATTTTAAAACATTGAAGAAATACGACAGACTATGAAAGTTGACATGATATCATTCAAGTATTCTAGACATGAATCAGCATGCTTAAATCTAGTATGAAAGCTGACTGAATATCCATTTTTGTATTTGGACCGGAATGGGATTTCTTATGTCTAGAGCACTAGAAAGTAATCACAGCGAGAACCTTTGAATGAGAGGCTCTTTATTTTTACTATAAAAACATGCCTTGTTACTTAACAAAAGGACTTATTGCCATAACGCCACCATTCTATGATGGGAAACCTATTAGTGTTTTGTTGTTTTATCTTGGAGGGATGCCAATGTCATTTTTCTATGAATTCCATAAATTTAAGTTTTTAGAAGTTAGTCCATAATTATTAGCGTGTCTGCTGAGCCTTATCTCATATCAATGGTTTCATACTCAACTTGTTTCTTGTTAGAATTGGGCTTGCACGTGTTTGAAAAATTGGCATCATATGTTCAAGAATAGCCTCAGATGGAAAGACATAAATTTGTATTTGACTAGCACATAGCCATATAAAGATAGGTTTGGTATGTGTCAATATGTTTGCTTCCTCCCCCTTCTCCAATGTTTTCAGGGCCTTTGATGGGTCCTTTGACATGTGTCATGATTGATTGCAGTTTTATTTTTTTGAATTTTCGGAAGTCTTCACAAAATATTAGATTGAACTACATTGTTTTGAGGGCTCTTTGTGATCTACTTTAAAAAAAAGTCATGATTTTAATTTTTCTAATCTCTGTTTGCATAGTCTTGGTAACTTGATTGAATTCAGTTGGATTTTTTGATCAATTTTCCGAAGGACACCTTCATAAATTTTTCTTTTCTTCATATCAGAGATAATTACTGCAATTTCATATACACAGTAGTCTATTGTTTGTTCCTTTCACTTGTTTTTCAATTACACCACTAAGGCGTTATACTATGACAATCCAAAAAAGCAGTTTAAAATATTAATCTAACAGTTTAAACAAGGGTAAAAATAGGTTAAAAAAATGATCTCATTGCTTACAATATGACACAATATTTGGATTTAAAATACATTTAATTTGAGACTTCAAAAATATATGTGAATGATTATCAATTATCCACATCGAATAATAAGAGGATTACACATTAAAGGACCAAGTATTAACGAAAGGAATTTAGGATTCATGAAACAAAAACAATTGGCCGGTTATATGTGCCATATTATCCCAAGATACATGAACTATCAAGAAAATTAGGCTATACGTTTTCCTAAAATGAATAAGGTTAACCCTTTGTACCCACTCTCCATATGAAAGAAAAAAAAAAATGGCCTACAAAATTTCGTAAAATAAATAAGTTTACCCTTTGCAGTCACCATTTATACAAAACACAAATTTCTTAAAACATCCTATTTTTTATTTGTATCATCTGATAATCATTTATATAATATTTTTCAGTTTAACAATTTGTTTATCTTGTCAATATAATTTAAAAAAATAAGTATCCTTCATAATTTAATCTTTGAACTCTAGGAATTATCTATCGCATTCCTTATCTGTATATCTTTGCACCTAGAGGTGCTAACTATTGTCCTGAATGTAGCATGCCAGTTGGCACAATATGGATATGTAACAAATGAGTAGATAGATACAGTTTCGTTGATGGTACATGCTTTGAATCCATTATTTCTGGATGTATGTAAAGATAACAAATCCAACTAAGATGTATGCCTATTGTTGGAACTTGGTTCTATTGTTGTGTTAACCTGTAATCTTGAACGTAGCTTTCAGCATATGAGTCAAGTTGTTCACTTTGGTAGGTTTCTAAATAAGGCTTTCCCATTTACTGATTTTTAAACGTGCATGTGATTCAGGCAGTATTAGAGACCGTGGCCAGGGTCACCCATGACAAACCGAAGAAAAATGACACTCAAGAAGAAAAGTGAGAACCATCTTTCTGAGCATTTATTTATATTTTCTGTTTATGCATGAGCTATTAGATGATTAATTGCATTCTGTTATACATCATATACGATGTCAGCTTGAATTGATGATTAAGATGATTTCCTTGTACACTATACAGGGTGAAAATATTCAATTCGGTAGTCATACCTATTATGTTGACAATATATGTGCTTATTTTGATGAATGAGATAGATGTCATATTTGCCCCCGAAGTCTCACTGCGTGCATGTTTTGCTAAATTCTTTTTCAGTGGGACAAGATCATTCCAATTGCAGGATGTCTTTAACTTGGACAATGAGAATGGAGCAGATGATATGCCAACTTTAATTGATCGAAAGGTGAACTTAGTATATGGATTGTGTGTGATACTTAAATATTCCTGATAAAAAAATCCATGAAATCAGAGTTTTTCCCTCATGCAAGTTCTTTAGTTCATAATACTTTATATTAATATGCTTTTGTATGGATGCATTTTCAGGATAATGTATTCATAATGTCTAATCCAAAATCAAAATATCCAATACTCCAGCTGGATGTGAGGTATAAATGTTTTTTTGAATGATTGTTCAATTAATCTTTAGGTGCATCTTTCTATGGGATCATATGAAGGTTTCTGAGAATTTGCACCCTTCTAGCTTTGTTTATGTGTGATGAGTCTTGCTATTCATGCAGGTTTATTTCGGATTTAGTTGTGGTGATTGTCTCTGCTGCAATTGGGGGCATTGCATTTGCTTGTCTGGGGCAGCCGGTCAGTGTCTAATTATGGCAGTATAATTTAAGAGCTTTATATTGCAAAAGAAATTGAGGCATTTTGGATGTCATATTTTTTTTGTTTCAGTTGTAGAGAGTCTCACAAGATATTGGCTTGCCATTATTACTTGAAACATTTCTGATTGTTTCAAATTACAAAGCTGGGCAGGTTATTACTGGATACTTACTTGCAGGGTCTATTATTGGACCAGGCGGATTGAGTTTTGTCAGTGAGATGGTACAGGCAAGTAATTATGTGCTTGTGTTATAACTCAGTATTTTTCCCGAGATTTTAAATACTTTCCGCATTTCCTTTGGTAGATAAGTGTAGGTGGAAAGATGAGTGTAGATGAGCTTTTTTCTTCTATAAAGGGCAATATAATTATAGGCTATATATTACCCAGGCAACCGTTCCTTTTAGAGACCATGCTGCACGTGTTTCAATATGTAGGACCTTTTTATTGTATTTTCCTATTTTTAAATAGGTTGACTAGTTGTTGGTGTTTCCAAAATTCTGAGTTCTTTACAACCTTCTCTTTATTTTCTAATATATATTGTAGAAGTAAAACATTAACAATGTTGGTGTATTTAAGAGTACATGCATGTTCTTATGGCAGGAACACAAGCATATAAGGACTATAACACGTATATTGATAGAATGTCAATGAAATAATAAATGTTTCATTGCTGGTGGATATGGCTGCACAATTCTAGCAATGCATTACAATTCAAGTTGATGTCTTCTTATACGTACCAAGAGTTGTGAACTGAATGGTTGCAATGGTCGGAGATAACCATTTACATGAATTAGTAATATATTATGATTAACCATGCTCTTATTATGTAATTTCCCCTTTTCTTAGTTAAAATAATTAATAATATTTTAAGTTGGGCGGCCAATTCTTTATTTTGGGACAACTTAATAATATTATTATTAAAATAAAAAGTATTTTTAAATACTAAAGCAGGAAGAAGACTCCTTAGCCTATTTTCACTATTTTTTTGGTCGGCTAAAGGAGATATGATTCAAATTATTTTTGGAATTCGGCGGACAACACATTAATGGTGGCATTTAATGTGTTATGACAATACATTCATAATAAAATAGCTGAAATTGTAAAAGCAATGAACTGTATTGCAGAAATAAAATTGTAACTATAAAAGTAAAATAACTTTATTAAATATGTATACAAAGTTGGCAAACTCTATAGGAGAGATGTATGCCGAATCTCTTTGCAAATGAGAATGGATGCGAAATGGGCAAACTCTGTAGGAGAGATGTATGCCTTGCAATTCTTTGCAAATGAAGATGTATACAAATGGGCAAACTCTTATATATGAGAGATGTATGCCTCAAACTTGAAAACCTGTAACCTGCAAATTTTGTATATAAAATCTTTCCACTTTCCAACTTGTGTCTTCATTCGAAACCATCTTATTTATAGTGAAACAATGTCGAAGATGAAGGGTTCCAAATGGAAGTCAAAAGGTCATCAAATGAAGGGTTTGAAATAGAAGCCAAAAGGTCATCAAATGAAGGGTTCCAAATGGAATATGAAAGGTCATCCTTCATGGAGATGTCATCCTTCCACGTTTGGAGTGAATTTGAATGGGAAAAAGATGACAAAATTTGAATATCATATTATTATTTTTAAGTGTTCCTTGTTGGGGTCATATCTTCTAGCCCATGTTGACTTTGATTGTGAACCATTGGATCTGTTGGAAAGATAAGAGAGTGAACTTGAAAATATAATCTATAAAAATAGACTATGGTATCATCATACAATCTGAATCCCATGATTTCTTTCAAGACCCTTAAAATGCAAAATGCCAAATTTGTCAAACTTGCTTAAAATAGATTTCAAGACTTTCTAAAAATAAACTTTTTATAAACGTTTCTCTGACTATTGACATGGATTAGTATTGCTTTGAGAGATCATCTGGATCATTCTCCCTTCCTTGAGAAGCAATGGGCCCCATTTCTTGTAGGATTGACCTCTGATGTACATAAGATGTTTTGAGTGTTGAAGTGATCCCCTTCCACTTGAGTGGGGTGGCCCACCCAAAATTCTTATTTATTATTTTAAGAGACCTATGTGTAGGAATATTAGTAAACCAACATGTAGAACTATCATGGTTGCACTTCCCACAAATATCACAAGGATGGAGATTCCAATAATGAGTAGAATCATGACATGTTCTACCACAATGACTACAAATGGTGTGATGAATCAAATACCTTCCATATGCATGAATACGAGGTTCACACCAATTTTGAGAACATTCATTTTGCATGCTTTCTTTGATGAATGTGGGACCCATAGTGGGTTGAGTTGATTCCCCAGTGTACTCGAGACCAAAATTCTTGGGTCTCTTTTCTGCTTTGAGAGGTTCCTGAATTCCTTTCCATATTTCCAAGACCATGTCCATCATACCCCATTTTATTTAACTTGAAACCAATACCTTTTGTGTGTTTTTCAAAACTACCAATCACATATGGAGAATTATCAGGATGTGTTGAACAAGAAAAACATATCATGTTTTCATCTGTCTCTAGATGTGTATCTGCAACACTTTTCTTCTTATTTTCTTTCAATTCTTCAAATTCACCTTGCAGGATGGCAAGGTCTTGTTGAATTTCTTCACAAAATACTTATTTTTCTAAGTTGGTTTTGCAAATTATGTATAACTTCATTGCATCTTACACCTGCTTGGAGCAAGGAAATATTTTTGTGCATTTTCATCTTCTCTATGACCATGCTCAAAGTATTTTGCAACCGTTGGTTCTCTTCCCTCAAAAATTCGTTTTCTACAAGAATTGACTCATGCTCATTTTGTTGTGCTAAAAATGGACCCACATCTTGAATTATGTCGTCTTCTTGTATTTTCTTGTTGGCTTTTCCCATCATTTTCAAAACCAACAAAAATTGAAAAGTTCGTTTCCACGCTTTGATACCACTGATCCATATTTATTTTTGAAATTTGGTGGACAACACATTAATGGTGGCATTTAATGTGTTATGACAATACATTCATAATAAAATAGCTGAAATTGTAAAAGCAATGAACTGTATTGCAGAAATAAAATTGTAATTATAAAAGTAAAATAATTTTATTAAATATGTATACAAAGTGGGCAAACTCTATAGGAGAGATGTATGCCGAATCTCTTTGCAAACGAGAATGGATGCGAAATGGGAAAACTCTATAGGAGAGATGTATGCCTTGCAATTCTCTGCAAATGAAGATGTATACAAATGGGCAAACTCTTATGAGAGATGTATGCCTCCAAACTTGAAAACCTATAACCTGCAAATTTTGTATATAAAATCTTTCCACTTTCAACTTATGTCTTCATTTGAAACCATTTTATTTATAGTGAAACAATGTTGAAGATGAAGGGTTCTAAATGGAAGTCGAAAGGTCACCAAATGAAGGGTTTAAAATAGAAGCCAAAAGATCATCAAATGAAGGGTTCCAAATGGAATATGAAAGGTCATCGTTCATGGAGATGTCATCCTTCCACGTTTGGAGTGAATTTGAATGGGAAAAAGATGACAAAATCCGAATATCATATTATTATTTTTAAGTGTTCCTTGTTGGGGTCATATCTTCTAGCCCATTGACCCGATTGACGAACCATTGGATCCGTTGGAAAGATAAGAGAGTTAACTTGAAAATATAATCTATGAAAATAGACTATGGTATCATCATACAATCTGAATCCCATGATTTCTTTCAAGACCCTTAAAATGCAAAATGCCAAATCTGTCAAAACCTGCTAAAAATAGATTTTAGGACTTTTTAAAAATAATTTTTTTATAAACCTTTCTCCATTCACGACATGGATTAGTATTGCTCGAGAGATCATCTGGATCGGGATAGGAGGCAAAATTAATAATTTAATTTTAAGTGCATAGTAATTTTTATTATAAGCACTTAATTAAATTATTATTAAAAAGTGGTACTTGGGAGAATAAGTTAGCCAAAAAGTAACTTTATGTCGACAACTTATGTTATAAAGGGGGCTCTCTAATTTAAGTAATGTCAATGATAAATTAGAATTAAAAGGAGGGAAAAGGTATAAAAAGGAATTGGAGAGAGTCATTTGATCATCTTGTGAATTTGATACTTCTCTTTTGGAAATTGGAGCATTGAGCTCTCATTTTCAGCCTTTGAGGATGAAAACCCTCATTGGATCCTATTGGGGACAAAAACCCTCAATAGTCACAACACTTGGGGACGAAAACCCTCATTTGTTGCATTGGTGGCTTCATTCGGGAGTCACATGTGAGCTTCAAATTCAGAATTTCAGAACAAGGGTTTACATTAGTGCTAGGGCACCAATTTCAGCTAGGGCATGCTTTTCTTGGGCTGCCACATTCATTTCCAGCTTGATCTACCCATTTGGAGATTTCAGGATCACTTTTCAGTGGGTTTCTGTGGTTGGAAAAATCTGATTCTAATTTTGTTTGATAGCTGCCATTTTTGTGGTCATTTTGAGCTATCATTTGCATTTTATCTCCAAGTATTTATGAAGATATGGAATTTTGAAGTTTCAGCTGTTTTTGAGCAATAATTAATTCCAGCAGTTGTTAATTTATGGTTGAAGCATTTATTTTGCATGATTTCATCAAGGGTTTCATGTTGATGTATTTTTGAAAATTTGTGTGTGGGAAAGCCTGAAATCTGAATTTATCCTAGTTCGCCTAGGATTTGATGTACCTAAAACAGGTTGCTGCCCCAATCCTTGCATAAGATCAGTTTGGTGTCATAAAAATCTGTTTTCCTACATGTGGCTGTCATAATTTCCAGCAATGTTTCATTAGGGTTTTGGGGAAAATCGAAATTCCTCAATTTTGAGCCCGAAAGGGAGATTCCATATTAGTTTGCATCTATCTCCAAAATGATTGTACTCTAGGCTGGCATATACAAATTATCATGATTTGTGATTGGAGTTGTATAATAATATTGGTCCTTGTCATCAAAAAGTCTATTGGATTCATGGATGTATTTCTTGTCCCAAGTTTCAATCATAGTCACCTTCTTAAGAACTTGGAGTTCCCTTATATTTGGAGTTTCGCCAATCATGTTTATAGATTGTTAATTTTCTCTTAAATATTAAATAGTTCTCTTTCCTTGAAAAAGTTCTAAGTCGTAAAAGACCATTATTATTTGTCTATGTAAAAGGCTCCTTAATAGTCCAATACCCATCCAATTTAATATTGAAATCGTGTCTCCTTGTTTCTCTTTTAAGGAAATTCATCCTTAAAATGTTTCATTTTTCATATTGTCAAGACACTCCGCCATATATATATATATACATATATATATATTGATCCAGCGCAACCTTCCTTGCTGTAGTTCGCTGCAATGCAAGCCTCATTCCTCTTGTGTAACTTGGGTTCTACTTCTTTGCGGCATCTCGCATTAAGGATACAACCTTGCGGCAATGCGTGTCGATGGCCTTGCTCCCGTAACACTTTGCATAGCTTATCTCCTTTTTGGAGCTTGCCGCACCTTCATGGCATCTTGTGGTGAGAACACAACCTCGCGGTAATGGATTCAACTCCTTGCATCATTTTGCACAACTTCCCTCTCTTTCGTGGCTTGCTGTAATATCACCTTTATGGGATCAATGGAAAACGCAACACTCAAATAGAAAACAACACCACCAGTGATTAGAAATCAGATCCACATGATAAAACCCAGCCAATAGATGACTCAATAAACCCAAAGATAGGGGTTTAATGGCCTCTACTAAATAGCTTAGGCAATTAATTCTCAGCGGGACTAATGAAACTCAGAAAATCAGATTTCTTTTGTCATCAATATGAAGACCAAACACAGCTGTAAATGACTTCCAATCAGACCTAAATCCTTCAATACAAATCTCAAATTACCAATGCAAGTCACTGTGATTGAGCACCCATCAAACAAACATGACTCAGCTGTAATGAACACTTGAAAATACTCTCAAATATTCTCATATAAATCTCAGCCAGGCATGCACTAACCCAATCGACTTTCTCCCAACAAATATTCCCTGGTTAAACCACAATTAGATCTGCAATGGAGGGCTTCGAAATCACCTTAATACTATTCAAACACAGTCAAACATAGTTTGCCAGGTCTGCAGTATAACAGTCATAGAAAGAGAGTATTAAAGGAGTTAAATCACTACCAATCAGGACTTCGAATCATCATTAAACCATGTTACATTCAAGTCGCCAAAGAGAGGAGGCAGAATCGCTACCAACATATATATTTTTCATGAATTATAGGCCTTCAATGAAGCCGCCAAAACTGGAAAATGTCACTCTAGGAATCGCTGCACATGAGGGCTGTAAAGTATTACCAATACCATGCAAAAACCTTCAACAGACATCAATCAATTTGCAGGTCTTGCTAGGGCTCTTAAAGAGGATTTATGCATTGAAATATTGCTTAAAAACCAGTCGCTATAATCAGCATACCCTTGCTGAGGTTTAGAGTGGGATATTCAATAAAATGTTGCATAAAAACAAATAGCTACAGCCGTCCTTAATGCCAAAGTGAGTTCGCTGATCCTAGACCATTCAAAGCAACATTATTCTAGGCAAATAATCTGAATATCAAGTTGATTTGCTTCAGCTGGGGCAGAATGAACATAAAATACCAAAGACTCTTAAAAACAGTCACAAAAGCATCATCAGAAATTCATTGGGGCAAGGGAACTTCACACACAAGCGAATCGATTTGCATAAGCACAATAAATTTTTCTATTTGATATCCAAAAACCAGCTATAATGCAAGAGGAATCTTCAACAAATGGAAGATAGAGAAAGAGCTTCAGTTTTGGGCATACATCCCTTCTCCATGCAGGGAGTAAAATTAATCAAATCATCAACATGCAGCCCAAGGAAATGCGACCCCTCTTTATAGAAAGAAGAGGTGCAATCTCCAATGTTTAATCATTTAATGTTTTCCCTCTAAAGAAAAATTTAAAAATATTTAATAAGCTACTACTTGTGCACTTTATTTAATTTCTTAATTTAATATTAAGAAATAACTAACCTATGTGCACCTTCTAGACTACCTAGAAATTCCCACTTGTAGCGCTAGGCATACCAAGGGGTTACAATGTAAATAAAAGAGTGAATCGATTTGATAGTAATGCTTCACAAAAGGGGAACATTGCACTTGCCCAACACTTTGCCTTCCATTAAGTCTAATGGTACCTTGCAGAAAATTTTTAGTGGTGAATATTCGTTAATTCACGAATATTTCGGTTTTTAAAATTTAAAATTGGCAAATTTTTAGGGTAGAAATTAGGACTGGGTTGCCAAATTTTTTGGGTACAAGTTAATTTTAGGGGTCAACTCGCCATTCACGCGAAATAGAAAATCATGATATTCGCCTTTATGTTGTTGGTTGATAGCATTTTTTTATGCTATCGAATCGACAACATAATATATGTTGTCGGACGGTAGCATTTATCCTGTCGGCCAATAGTATAAAACATGCTACTGACCGGTAGCATTTTTTTTATGATATCGACTTGACAACATATTTGTATTTTCTTCATATTCGCCATTAGCGCGAAAGTCAATCTTCACATATTCGCCAATGAATTTCTATGACTTTTGTTTTGGGGGTCTTAAAATTTACCACGGCACCTTGGCGCATTACCGTGCACAACCCCCTTACATTCCGCACACTTGCTTCACGACCTACACAACTCTCGTACTCTTGTGCTAGCATTGCACAACCCCTCGTGACGTCTGCAATCTTGTGTACCGCAATCCCCAATGTTCATATCTTTTATATCACCATGTTGCATCCACAACTTCTACAATGCCACACAACACTCTGCAACCTCTGTAGCTTACCTCAATGTTGCACAATACCTTATGGCACTTTCATTCATCATCACACTCGTGCCTTGCTTCTTTTTATGGCATTTATCACCGTGGATCTATGCATGATCGTTTTGCTTAAGCTTTCGCCCATCAACACTTCGCTGCTACACAACATGCCGGATGTCACATTCTGCACCCCTGTTAGAGTATCTTTGTTGCATGCCATGTGTTGGGTTCCAACTTCCACGCAAACTCGAATGGTGAAACATTTGTAACCATCTCTCCAACAACTGATGTTAGTTGTAACTGTCATTGTCTGTTACACATGTGCATATTGTAACCACTACGATGAAATATATATTAGAATGGATTATTATAATTTTGATAATGTAACATATTGTTACATAGTTTGGTTGTTGAGTCTATTTACTATTGTTTGTAGATATGGTTGAAGCTTATTTAAGCTTTCCATTCAAATCTTGTTTTGCCTACTTTCCTATATTATAGGTGTTGTAATAGCTATTTATATGGCTACCTTCAATAATATGATTACGGCTTGTGGCTTCTCTAATAAATCTAATATGGTATTAGAGCTCATGGTTGGGCAAGCCTAAAAGGAAACCCATGAGGGAGGAGATATTGTTAGGGACGAAGCATGGTGAATAAATGCACTGGGTGAAGATCTTGTATGAGAGAGAAGCATTTGCAGAGGATGTGGTGAAACGTTGGAAAGCATTTTGATCTTCTTTTCTAAAAGCCATAAAGGAGGACATGGTAAAAATATGTTCAAGAGTGGCGCTCCGTGAATCCTACCACCAATGAGAAAAGGGATATAATCTGTAAGTTCTATATGCTGAATTTTGTCTTTTACTAAAGCATTAGCTTTGTAAGGAGGGTGCTTTCTAGGAAGGTGGAGAGTTATTGAATCATATTCTGGTCTGAATGATTTAATTTCCTAATGTAAAGAGGGAGAAGAAGGCATAGAACTACCAAACTTCATATTTATTTTTGTTATTGCTGGGCGACAAGGACGACGTGTTAGGGAGTTGGGCACTTGGAGGCATTATGCTTTGGCTGGGCGTCGGCATTCAGGTGGCAATAAATTTAATATTTTTGTTTTTTTATTGCTGTTCATTGCTGCACTATTACCAAGGATGTTGTTGAGGAAGATCTTTGTTTTACATTGCTGGTTCATTATTGTAGGAGGCATTATAGCTGATATGGACAGCCAATTCTCAATGGTTGGTATATTTTTTAAGCAAAGTTATAATTTCTTCATAAAACAAAAACTAGGGAAAAGTTTTATTATCTCATGCTCTGATATTAAGACTTAATAAATATTTGCCTTAGAATAGGCCTGAGACCAATTATTTCATTTCGGTAGCTCAGGGAATATAGAAGTGTAAAACTTGGTCAATTTGCTACGTTTAGTGTCTGGTATTAAGTTCAAAACGAATTTTTGCAAAAATGTGTATGAATCTTGAGATTTTAATTTTTTCCGTTAGTTTAGGCATTTTTGCAGAAAATGTTTAATTTAGTTTCTCAAAAACCATTAAGTGTCTTTTGCTAAAAAAATGACAACATTGTCTAGTTTTAGAGTAGAATCAGTGAGCAAAATAATTTTTTGTAATAGCCTTTATACTATTTAATTGTTTTAGTGAAAAACTAGGTCAAATGGCTAGCATTCAACATCTGTTATGAACTGACAACCAGAAGTTGACTAGTAAAAATTTCAGTCTCTGGAGTCATAAGATACTTACAATAAGTGAGTTCAAAAATATTGATCAAATAATACTTGGTAAAGAGTTACAACCTGATGATGAAGAGGAAATTGACGACTATGATAGACGTCACATGGAAGCTTTAATATTTCTTAAACTCTCTGTTGCTGACCATTTAATTTCAAAAGTTAGAAATGCAATGGTAGCTTCAGATTTGTGAAAAAGTTTGACTTCAAAGTACCAGACTTTAGAAGCCAATAGGGTACTGCATTTGAAAAATATGTTGTTTCCACTAAAATGCAAGGTGGGTCAATTTTTGATTTTTGTTGCAGCTGAAGGATATCTGTGATCAACTGAAAGCAGTTGAGAAACTTGTAGATGAGCAGGATTTGATTGCTCTGGTACTACAAAACTTGCCGCCATCTTTTGACTCATTTGTTGAGTTATTGCACATGATCACAGAGACACAAGAAATCAATTATGAGAAGTTGTCTACACTTCTCATGCAAAAAGAAAGGAGGCTAGATTAGTCGGTTGCCTCTACATCAGTTGCTATAGAGAATGCTTTCTTCACAAGGTCAAAAGGCAAGGGAAAACAATGGAATGCAAACAAAGACACCTCCAAAAGTGATAAAAACAATGTAAGTCCTAAGAAGTCTAAATGGAAATGTTTTTATTGCAAAGAACCTAGTCATTTCAAGAAAGATTGTTGTAAGCGACAACAAGATATGGCTAATGGAAATAAGAAATCTAGATATGCTCATGTCGCAGAGGAAGTGAAGAGGAAGCATATAATGATTTTACCTTTGTAGCATCACATAACCACTCTGAAGAGTCACACATTCAGTACTTTGACTTGGGTGCATCGCACACTATACGTGTCACAAAGATTGGTATGTAAATCTCATTGAGGATGATAGTAGTAAAGAAATTGTTTCCTTAGGTGATGGATGGACACATTATGTTAGGGGATGTGGTGATGTTCAAATCACATTAAACAATGTTACAAATATGCAAAATGTTAGATATGTACCAAATATGAACAAGAATCTCCTTTCCATAAGTGAAATCACCAAAAATAAAAATTTGGTAGTGAAATTTGAAGGAAACAAATGTAAAGTAACTACTCTCAATGATAAGATAGTTGTTATTGGCATTAGAGAAAGAGGTTTATACAAGCTTGTAGATCCTAAATCAACAGAACACCATGCATTAGCATTAGTTGAGCATACTAGTACTCTTTGGCATGAAAGATACTTTGTCATCTTAGTTACCAGTATTTGAACATGTTGAGTAAAACTATAATGGTGAATGAACTTCCATCAATTCAAGAGAATCAAAATGTTTGTACAAGATGTCAGATGGGTAAATAGATTAGGCATCCTTTTCCTACTGGTAAAGCATGAAGGGCAAAGAATGTATTGGAATTGGTTCATGCAAATCTACATGGTCCAATGAAAACTTGTCGTATCCGGAGCACTTTATTAGGGAAATGTGGATGTATTTCCTAAATAAAAATTATAATGTTTTTCTAGTTACGTTGCATGGAAAACATTGGCTGAAAAACAATCTGCTAAACAAGTTTAAACACTTAAATCTAACGAAGGTGAGTTTGTCTTAAAACAGTTCAAAGCATACTGCGCCAAGAAGGTATGCACACGGAATATACCACTCCTTACACTCCACAACATGGGAGGTTCAACATATTCTCTCTTGCTCTCAACAAAAGTACAGAGTGCACTACAACACACATCGCACACCTCACGAATTTCGAGTTGGTGATAAAGTTTGGCTACATCTTTAGAAGAAACACTTAAAAGGTCCACATTGGAAGATCAAGCTTCTGCGTTATGGTCCTTACACCATTCTTCTTGCAGTAAGTGAGAACACCTTTGTTCTTGATTTACCTCCTTACTTGGGTATGCACCCAATTTTAAATGTGGAGCTTCTCAAGCCTTACTTCCTACCGCTTCTTGAGCCAACAGATTCACAACATCCTAATGATGTGGGCCTAAACATTTGCGCCCTGTAGATAAGGATAAGATTATTGAAGTGACAAACACGCATTTGTTATAACACTCACTAGTTGTTTTGAGTAGTCAAGGCCGGGCAATATACTGATCAAGCCAAGTAGTAGCAATCTCAAGCAACTTCAGTGGTCAATTTCCTTAGTTAACCTCCGGTCAACAAAGACCATTGGTTCTCAAGAAAGGGTGAATGATCCATGGATAGCCTTCCTCACCGTAGCTCGCTTCCATGCAAGCCTCCTCACTCTTGGAAAACTTGGGTTCTATTCCTTTGCAACATCTCATGGTAAGGATACATCCTTGCGGCAATGTGCACCGACGACCTAGCTCTTCATAACACTCAACACAACTCATATCCTTCACATAGCTTACTTCACCTTCGCGATATCTTGCGATAAGAACACATCCTCGTGGTAATGGCTCCAACTCCTTGCATCATTCGCACAACTACCCTCTCTTCTACATCTTGCTTGATACTTAACATCTTTTGCTAAGTCCTGCGACATTGCCTTGTTCAATCCTTTACGTTTTGTTCACTTGCTTTATAGCCTTGTAGCTCTTGCGAGCTTGTGCTAGCCCTACAAAATCCTCACGACTTCTGCAATTTGGCGCAAACCACCCGTAGTGTTCACAACTTCCACTTGCAGCTCTTGCAGTCTTGTGCTAGCCTCGCCAAATCCTCGTGACTTTTGCAATTTGGTGCAAACCAATCGGTAGTGTTCACAAAATTCGTATCATCGCGCTCCATTACGTTGTCAACAACTTTTGCAAATGGCGAGCCACACTTTGTAGCACCTACAACCTACCTCAAGGTTGCATGATACCCCAGTAGCTCTTCTCTGCGTCATCACACTTGCTCGCTTTTTTGCACGCCATCTATTGTGTGGATCTACTCGTGACCGTTTTTCTTTAACATTTACCCGCCAACACTTCTCCGCCACATGACATGCCGGATGACACATTCCCCATTGGCAATGTCGAACATATTCACAACATGCTGCGTCACGCGTGTCGGATTCAAATTGCCACGTGAACCGAGAAGATAGATCTTTTTCGCAAACCGTTTATCTTACAACCGTCATGAGTTGTAATTGCCATTGTCGATTGTAAATATATATTATAAGCGTGGTGAAACACACTTGACACTAGATACATTGGCATGTGCTTGCAATCATTTGAGATACACCGGATAGTAGTTTGCGTAGTTTTGATCCAGCTCTAAACTCATTTGTTTTATAACCTCTTGCAGCTTTCTAGACAATCAACAACGATGTATTCCCCTTCCGATACAAGAGCCTCGCTCACTTTGTCCCACTATATTTTTGTACATATTTACATTTCCTATTCACCTTTGATGAATAGAAATTGCATTTTGTGCAAATAAGTCTTTTCTTTACATCATTATGTGTTTAGTTGATTGCATTCAATAACCCATGGGTACTCTCATAATCCTTGTTGTCCCAACTAGTGCAAAATTGTCCCCCGCACATGGTCCTGGGCTCAGTGGTGCAAATCATATATATAATGTCATCATAGTCATAGTTTGTTAAAAGAAACATCTATACAAAGTGTGACGGTTCTAACCATTTGGTGCTCTAGCATATGCAATGCATATGTCACATACTTGTATGCGGCCAATACTTGGCTAATGCAAAAAAATCAACTTAACTTAAAAATACTTAAATATTATGCAAAATATGATTACAAAATGTATCAAATGAATTTGTAAAACGTTGGCGAAGTGTTTTCTATTAGATTTGAATCCAAATAGAGTACAAAATCCTATTATCATGTGGATCAATAGGCAATCGATAAGTCTTATGAATTCATGATGATTGTCATTTAAAATTATCATCATAAATTGCATATCTGTGCAAGTTACAAGTTCTGATAATTTACATTTTCAGCTCATGGAAAGGATGCTCAATTGCTATGTGATTACAAGTGAGGGAGTATGAAGCTTATATAAGCCAAAAAACAATATTTTTTGATTTTGTTTTCCGCATTTTTGAGTTTACCCGCGTATTTTCTTCGTCTGCCTAGCGAGTTTGAAGGAGAAACTTGCTGGTTTTTGGTGAATTTTTGACGATCACTTGGGTGAGTTTTCGGAGAAGCCCAACAATTTTTGCCTATGAGTTTACTTGCCCAAGCAAAAATAGCGATTTCTCGCCATTATGTAAACAATGCAAAGTATCATCATTTTTCCTGGGGTGTATAATCATAGTTAGCATACTCAAATGAGTGTTCACCGAGTTGGCAAGTACTCGCCCAAAAAAACTTGCATCGAATATTCGCTCCAAAAACTCGCCGAGTCGGTTGCACAAGACTCTCCATACGTGGTTTAGGCGCAAAACACGCCAAAAACACTCAAAAAATGCTGTTTTTTTTTTTTTTAAGGCACCAAAGCTCTTCATTTTCATTCACACTACCATTTGAGCTTGCACTGCATGTGTTGAATGGATTTTTGAGCGAATTCGAAGAGGAAATTTGAAGAATTACATTTGGAGTTAATTTTTTTTTTAAATTCTTTCAATTTTTTGCAAATTCAGGTCTATATTATTTAAATTTTATATATTCATATTGTAATTTTAAATGCATCTTATTTAAAAGCGAAACGATTTTAAATTTTTAATAGTCATTTGGAGACGGAGATATGTTTTTTTAAATCAAATTCATTTTAAATTATTTAAATTCTATATATTTGTATTGTATTCGATTCTTCGAATATTTTTGTAATTTTAAATGCATTGTGTTGCAGATTAGATCTTAACAATGGCATTAGGCTCGGCATCGGAGTTCGGCATCACTAGCGAGGAACCGTTCTTGCGAACGCTCGTACCATTGCTTGGAAGTATGATGTATGTGGACCATTCCGAGAACAATGGCTTGCAATTTCTGCGGCAAAATAATTTTTGGAGACATCGATCACTGAAGCATAGATAGAATATTCGCCAAAACTCGCCAAAAATTATGCTAAGCGAGTAATTCGCAGAAAACTCGCCAAAAATGCAAAAAAACTCGCTTAGAGTATAGTTGGAATACTCGCCAAAACTCGCCACAAACTCGCTTGAAAAACTCGCCAAAGACAAACTGCATTTCTTTCCTTTTTTGGATTTTTGGTGAAAGTATAGAAAAAAATTTGCCATTTTTGGAAAGGGTCCGGGAAGATGTAGCAGCAAAAACTTGCATGTGCCATAACTTTCATTCTGTGGCTCCGTTTCAGGTGTCGTTTTCTCTAAAAGTGCATATTTTCTCGAGCTCCACGCAGTGATGGCAATATTTTTCTTATTTTCATAAAATCCATTTTTGCACCTTTTTGGACCAAGCAACTTCTTGCAATCTTCTGAAAGAATCATGAGCTTTGATCGCTTGTAGACAGATTAGTAATTAAAAATATTGGGTAGCTTTCCAAAACTCGGCGAGTACTCGCCAAAACTTGACAAGTATTCTCCCGTGCTCGGACTAATCACACGAAGAAGCGCAACAAGTTGACTCAAAAAAGGCTCAACGACTTGGTTTTTGTGCAATATAATCTCCGGCTTCGCACAAAAAAAGTTGAGGCCACATCAGTGGAGCTCATTGATTTGGATGAGATAGATCCATACAGTGAGTGGACTGGGCAAGAAGAGGAAAACCCTGCGTTCACAGTGGACGAGATTGCTTCTTTTGAGAGGGAGGCTATGGAGGGAGAAGCACTAGCAGGACTCCGAGGAGATATTGGACTGGATGACATCTTTGGAGGTGATCTCCAACATGCAACAGAGGAGCCACCAGCACCATCATCTAGTTCCATGATCGAACCAGATTCGCAGCCTTCTAGGAGGAGCGTGGAGACGCAGCCGAGTGTGGGGACTAGTATCAACCGGTTGTCGTATTCGCATGATGATGCGATTTTGTATTGTATTTGTATTCAAATCTAATAGAAAACACTTCTCCAACATTTTATGGGCTCATTTAATACATTTTGTAGCTATGTGTTGCTTAAAATTTATGTTTTTTAAAGAAATTTGAGTATTTTTTAAGTTGCCGAGTATTCCCGAGTATTGGCCGAATATTGGCGAGTTTTTTTTTTTTGGGGTCTGGCGAGTTTTTGGTTTTGGCGAGTTTTCCTACTATGACCAAGTATCACCTTGCATGTATTGTTTTCCAGGACATTGTGGTTTTCCCCAATGTTACGAAAGAGGCAAAGCGAGAGATGAAAGCAGAGCTGGCAAAGCTAGAGGAGAAGAAACTAGAGAGGGAAAGGGTGCATGCAGCCATAGCAGAAGCTATTAGACCTGGGGCTGGAATGACAGAGGATTCAAAGGATGATGCGGCAACAATTGTGGGCTCTACTCGCGGTCCATGCATACGAACTAGAAGAGGCACATCTGCTTCATCGAGTTCGAGCAAAGGCATACATAATTTTTTTGTACCAAGGAACATACCTGGAGCACAACCTTCATTGCAAGGTACAACCTGGAACAAGGATATGCATGAGGAAGCAAATAAAACATGTGTGAATTTCTGTACTACAACAACCTTCCATTCAATGTGGCAAAGAGCCCGTACTGAGTACTTGGTGTCAACATTAACAGTTGCAGGGAAAGGGTACAAGGCACCCTCGTTAAAAGACTTGAGTGGGAAAATGCTCAAGGGTGTAGTTATAGATGCAACTACAATTCTAGAAGATCACAAGAAACAATGGCAGAAATACGGATGCACCATTTTTTCAGATGGGTGGATGGATGGAAAGAACTGCCCTCATTAATTTTTTAGCGGTTTCTAATGATGAGATGGTGTTTTTGAAGTTTATTGATGCCTCTAACATAGTTAAAAATACAAAGAATTTGAGTCTTATGTTGGAAAAGGTTGTATTAGAGGTGGGTATACAGAATGTTGTGCAAAATGTCACAAACAATGCAAAATGCATATGTGGCGGCCGGGAGACTACTAAGGAGAGACATCCATCACTTAAAAATGCAAAGAATTTGAGTCTTATGTTGGAGAAGGTTGTATTAGAGGTGGGTATACAGAATGTTGTGCAAGATGTCACAAACAATGCAGTAGCATATGTGGTGTCGAGAGACTACTAAGGAGAGACATCCATCACTTTTTTGGACTCCTTGTCCTTCTTTTCAGTAGGACATAGGCAAAATTGATTGGGTGAGGCCGGTTGTAGAAGATGCAAGAAACATAATGAAGTACATATATAATCACCCTTGGGTTTTGAGCTTGATGAGAGAACACACAAAGGGGAAAGAGCTTGTGCGAGCCAGTGTCACAAGGTTTGCAACTAACTTCTTGACGTTGCAAAGTATTTCTAGTTTGTTGACATCATTGAAACAAATGTTTGTGAGTGAAGCATGGTTAGACTCACAATATTCAAAGAAAGTGATGGAGAGAGGACTGCAAAGATAGTTTTTGATGATATCTTTGCAAAGAGAGCTATAGAGATCATCAAGGTAATTTCAAACTTCGATTTATATTTCAAGTTGATTCCTTTATTTTAATTTGTTAAATTATAAATATATTGTTATTTACTTTTTTACTTTATTTGTAAGTTTGTAACCTTACATTTTAATTTTTGTGTAAGTGTCAGAGCCGTTGGTGAGGATTTTGCGTTTGGTTGATGGGGAGAAAAACCTATGGGGTACATGTATGAGGCCGTGGATAGGGCCAAAGAGGTTATCAAAAACTATTGTAGTGGGATATCATTAGATATGGTCCCTTTTGGGAGATAATTGATCGGAGGTGGAACAATCAACTCCACCAACCTATTCATGCAGTGGGGTACTACCTCAACCCCAAGTTTTTCTTCTCCGACGGCTTCACAGATGTGAACAGAGAGGTTATGGAGGGCCTTTCAACATGTATTGAGAGGATGATACTAGAGGTTGAGACGAGGGACCTCATTATTTTATAGCTGCAAAACTACAAACATGTTAGGGGGAGGCTCGTTTCTTCAGGGTTAGCTATCCGAGGGAGAACCACATATAAAAAATAGAATGTTTACTAAGCTACTTATATGTGTTACTAGTTACAAATTTGATTTCACTAATTACTTATAAACTTTTGATTATCTTGTTTGTAGGTTCTTGGTGCGAGGATTGGGGAGGAAATATCCCACATCTTCAAAAGCTATCCCTCAAAATTCTATCTCAACCTTGTAGTGCTTCTGGATGTGAACACAACTGGAGTTTGTTTGAGGCCATTCACACAAAGAAGCGCAACAAGTTGACTCAAAACGGCTCAACGACTTGGTTTTTGTGCAATACAATCTCCGGCTTCACACAAGAAAAGTGGAGGCCACATCGGAGGAGCTTATTGATTTGGATGAGATAGATCCATATAGTGAGTGGACTGGGCAAGAAGAGGAAATCCTGTGTTCACAGAGGATGAGATTGCTTCTTTCGAGAGGGAAGCTATGGAGGGAGAAGCACTAGCAAGAGATATTGGATTGGATGACATCTTTGGAGGTGATCTCAAACATGCAACAAAGGAGCCACCACCATCTACTACTAGGTTGGAGCCGCAGTCGTAGCCTTCTAGGAGGAGCGAGGAGACGCGCCGAGTGTGGGGACTAGTAGAGGCAATAGACCCTCTCCCCAATATTTCTCTAGAACAGGGAAGAGGAAAATGTAACTTATTGTATATTGTAACTTGCATAGATATGAAATTTATGATGATAATTTTCAATGACAATCATCATAAATTCATAGCACTTATCAGCTGGCTGTTGTATTCGCATGATGATGCGATTTTGTATTGTATTTGTATTCAAATCTAATAGAAAACACTTCTCCAACATTTTATAGACTCATTTGATACATTTTATAGCTATATTTTGCATAAATTTAAAAATAAAAATAAATGAGTATTTTTAAGTTGCCGAATATTCCTGAATATTCGCTGAGTCTTGCTGAGTTTTTGCCGAGTCAAATTTGAGACAATTTTGGCTTAGTGTTTCAAAGTCAACGTTTAATTGAGGATAGCATCCTTTTTCACATCCCCGCACTAGATATAATGTTGTGTTTTTGTAAGCAACTATTGAAGTTTCAGTATTTTTATAAATTTTATAGAAATCTTTGAGCAAGAAGTATAGCTTTTATGATTTATCGTGTTTTCTCTCTGCCATAAGAAAAAAATAGCATTAGCAGGTTTTCTGGCTCATCTTCCTTTAAGAAATATCTGCAACTTCAACCATAATGATTGGAGATTGAAATTTTGTTACGTGCTAGAAGTCAAGTTTAACTTTTAATGCTTGACACTTCTTATTGTATCCAAAATATCTACTTTCTGCATCTAGGCTGAAAAGATTGGGAATTTCCTATGCCATTGCTGATTTAAATCAATTTGTGTTGTTTTTCTCCTTTATTATACCAGTTTCTCTCTTCATATATATGTTCTCTTATCAACTTTTAAATTAAGGATGCATTCTGATATGTGGATTGCATTTTATGACAATTTATCGATTGTAACACTGTTCTTACCATGCCATGTCTTCACACCTAGCTTTCTTTCTAACAATGAACAATGACATAACAGTATGATGATTTCTATTTACTTTTTGTTTGAGAAGCATCTAGAGCTGTAGTTACCTACAAGATCAGGATGGTTATTCTGTCATTTGATGCAGTTCTATTTTTATTTGTTGGTATATATTTGGCTTAATGAACTGAATGTTTTCTTTTAAATTTTCTAGGTGGAGACGGTTGCCCAGTTTGGTGTTGTCTTCCTTCTTTTTGCTTTGGGCCTAGAATTTTCTGCGACAAAGGTATATTGTCATATACAACTGCTAAATATTTTACTCTTTAGTTTTTATTTCTTCATCACAGCGTAGATGAGCGAGAGTTTTAACCATCTTCTATGCAAGTATGGCTTATTGTTTAGTTCTAACATAGGCCCAGCTTTGGATTATATAGAAATGGACATTTAGTCTTAGTAAGCAGACTAAAGTCTTGTTGTTTAAATCTAAATGCAGCTTAGAGTTGTTGGATCGGTTGCTGTGTTGGGAGGCTTGCTCCAAATCTTCCTTTTCATGTGCTTATGTGGCTTTACTGCTTTGGTACCTGTTTTTGTTTGATTCATGTTTTTCATGTCTGTATAATCTCCCAATTGACATTTGAAGCCATTATGACAAATTGTTGTTGAATGTAGATATGTGGGGCAAAAACTTCGGAAGGAGTGTTTGTAGGTGCTTTCTTATCAATGTCGTCAACAGCTGTGGTAATGTCAAGAAATTCATTGCGGTATTATTAGTTGATGTTATCTTTGTGAGTGCAATGTGGTTGCTTAGTCTTGCATATATACACAAGACCTCACAAAAGAAAGCAATGCTTCACTAGATTTGATAACATTGTAATCATAGAGTCCTTTAATATTTTGTGCTTTTCAATATATACAGTTACTTTTTAACTGAACTTGAATCTACAAGGCTTGGAAACATGTAATAGAGGTTCAGTCATAGAAGATAGTCTGTAATATATTTTGTAATTTGATAGAGATTTCCTTATGTCATGATTCAAAGTTGTGTGTTGTTGAACTCAGGATTTAAGCCTATAGTCTATACTTTTTCATCTTCCTATAGGTGATACATGTCTTCTGCTTGCACTTTGGAACCATCTTATGAAAAGATGGATCGGATTAATATGGGGAATCTCTCCTTATGAAGATTTTCATGCTAGCAATGGAAGTGCCTCTTGCTGTTGGGGATGATTGACTCTATCAAAATAAGTGTTACCTAATTTCTTGCATGATTGCAACACACACTGAGTACCTCCCTCATGATGGTTTTAGGTACATAAACAATTCTTTGAATAGCCTCAGGAGAGCACAATGTTGAGTGTAAGATCTGAACAACTAAGACCTTTGCAGACATACTGGTTTCATCCACTAGATTGCGAGGTTATCAATTTTATAAAATTTCCTTGCATTTTTCATGTCTTTGGTTTTTTGCTTATCTTTCATCCAACTGCTGGAAATGCTGCTTCTGCACTGCACCTGCACGAGTGTTTGTTCTTATGGTACCTGATAGGTATGATTAAACTACTAGCTAAAAAGGGTATAACCAAAGTCTCAATAAAGCTTTGCTATATTTCAAACTTAAATAATCTATATTATTCTTTTTAAATTATGTGAACTGTGCTACAGAACAGAGTATCAATTTTTAATTGCTAATAATTCAACACAAATAATTAGTTCCATGAAGTTTTTCCTTTATAGCGGATCTTGTTTTCCTTACTTGGTATAATCATGCTATGCTTGCTAGACGGTGCTGCAGTTTTGATGTCTGTTTCTTATGATGCTTTATATATGTGGAAAATTCATCATCTGGATCATTAATACTGTTTTTTTTAATGTCTTACTTGTGGAAGAGCAACGGACTGTAAATTTTTAGGAAATTATTTTCAAACTTAAGATATTTTTGTGCCAGTTTCAATTATTGTTAAAGAAAAAATCTGAAAAAGATAATATAGTGCAGCAGGCTCATTCGTTATATATAAAAAGTTTACACCTTGTCTGTTGGCAGTCTGCTGCCGACATAAGCCGACATAAAGAACCCATTAACATACATACATTATAGCATTTCTATTAAACACAGATATCCGCAAAATCTTTTAACAAAACTGACTGTATTCCTTGGTATAATACTGCAAACCCATCATTCAGATTATTTTTGCCTGTAGCAGTCCTTTTTTTTTAACAATTCATGATTACATGTACTAGAAATTTCTTTCCAATTGGAACAGTACAACAAAGAGAACCTAAAATATCCATCATCAACTCAAAAGGCATGCCAAACATGGGAGACACTGGAGGAACATAATTTCTCTAGATCTTCAATTTCTACGGTGTTCCAACCTTTTAAACAGCCACCTTATTATCTGATTCCCGTCTCTATGATTCACACCCACAGTAATAATCTTTGTGATTTTTTTTTAAAAACTGGTAATTCCTTATAGATTTTCATCCTTGGTCTTTGCTTCTTACTCTGATTTAACCAGTTCCAGATCCCATTATCATGAGATTAATTATTTACTATTTTGCAGTGTTATGCGGGGATGCGTCCCCTAGATTTTGGTGACGTCCTAAACGTTTCAGGGACTTGGAGGGGACGCCCCACAACCCCCCGCCTGCATCCCTTTTTAATTTTTTTATAAAATTTTTCTAATGTTTTTACTTCAAAAAAACTATTACTTTTACCAAAAACATTGAATTCTATCTCAAAAGTACCTAAAACACTTTAAATCCCTAAATTTCACTGAATAAAGTTAAAATATGTAAATATTAATTTTTATATATTATTTTAATAGCTGTCTCCCTGCTGTCCCCAAAATTTGAGAAATTTTTCGCTGTCCTAGAAATCCCTTCTCTCTGTCCCCTGCCCCCCTGTCCCTGAGACTTAGGTATCTATGATATTTTGTGAATAGCATATAATTCCTACGATTCTGTCCAATTGCTTATTCAAAGTCAATTGCAACCTTTTAGAGCTTTCTTCTATTCCAAAATCAATTTAGTGGCATCTGTGTGTATGCTCCCTCCTCTAGTGGTCCTAGAAGCTGAATTTTTTTCTTCCACCTCTATTTGTACATGCTGTTTATTGTTTCCCTACGTAACTTCCATCTTTCTATCCTGCTGTTTCCACCTTTAATACATTTCTGTCCCAAAGAATTGTATTTATCTCTCATTGATTTAAAATTTCCCTATAGTGCATAGTTACATGGAGATGCATCGCCCTATTTCCTGGCTGTCATGGGCATTTGGAATGGCTTGGGGACGGGGGACGTTTCTGGGATGTCTCCAATTATTCTATAGGTAGGGCATGAGAACGGGGATGCTATGATGGTTGAGGGGTGTCCCGATGTCGCTGTTGCCCATTGCAGAAAAATAGACAATTAAAAAAAACCATGTTAAAACAAAAGAAATATAAAAAGCAATAAACATAAAGAATCCTAAGCCTAACCCTATAACCATGGTAGTGAGATTTAGACTGGGAAAAAGCTTGGCAAGCCAATTTTGATTTGATCTTTGGCAACAAAACTCGGTCAAGATTTGACAAAATTTAAAAACCATAAGATTTAGAGATTTTTATGGGAAAACACCTAGGTAGCTAGTATGTGTTACGGTTTGGGTACATGGATCCGGTATGCCACTACGCCAATTTTTTTGGGGCCCGAGTACAGATTTGTTGGACGTACTATTCATTGAGAGGGGGGTGAATCAGTGACATTATAAAACTTTTTCTTTCAATTGACTTGCATGAACCATCAAAGCAACATAGTGATCTTATAATGCATAAACAACCATTCATATGAACACAAAGCAAGAGAGAACACACATATATAAGTGGGAAACCCTCAAGGGGAAGAAAACCCACTAAGAACTTCTGCAAATGGACAAATGTCCTTCAAATGATTACAAAAGTTCAAATTCAGTTGAGCACCCACTCAACTTGGAGCACCAACCCCAAATAGTTAAGCACCTACTTAACTAAGTTTTAGCAAGCACCAACTTGCAAGGAAGCACCAACTCCTAAGGTTTTAGCAAGCGTCCACTTGCAAGGAAGCAACAACTCCCTAAGTGGTTCAACACCAACTCAACCACCTCTATATTTTTTCACCTTCTTCGCTCATTCGCACACACGTGTGTTTTACTTCTCTTGCTGGCTGCCACAGATCTACACTACACACTCTTCCTTTCTCTTCAACACTATCATTCTATTCATACTGAGTTTTCTATTTTCTCATCTCTGGCACATCTTATAACCTCATCATCTTCTCAGCAGCTCTCTATCTTCATTCTGGTTCTCTCTTTTAAATTAGCTTAGACCTTTTTGATTTTTTATGACACATCTTTACAATGTTTCTCATCTTCTTATACTTATCTTTCTCCACTCTATTTTTATTCCACTTCCTCTACCTTTTCAGCGTCATCTACCTTTATAACTAATTGTGTGACTCTTCACTTCTTATGAGTCATCTCTTCAAAGATCTGTCATTGACTAGTGTCCTTTGGCCTTCCATCTCAATTCACTGCATACGTGTTGCGTCTGGTTGCATTCTGGCTGTTTTGGCTACATTATGGCTGCGTACTCATGAGAGCACTTTGATTATTCCATACTATTTACACAAATACTGATCTTTATAATACAACTCCTCAACCTCCTCTACTTGCTCTCAGCAAGTTTGTTGTCTTCTCCAGCATAGCTCACTCACACTTATATTCCATGCTCTCCACAGCTCGGTCTTCATGCTTCAACAACTTCACACATCTGTCCATGCACTCATCTCACCATGCCACCATGCTCATACCTTCTCACAAGGTCTCTTCATGCCATGACTAGGCTTCTTGTACTTCATCTTGACCAATGCTTCTTCAAGAATGACCTGCACTTTGTAAGCTGACCATGACAACCTTTGACATCAATCTCTCAAGCACCATGTTGACCTTGACAACCTTTGACATCAATCTCTCAAGCACCATGCTGATGACATTTGTCTCTTCCTCCTCAAGATGACATCAATTACAGTTGCCTTCAAATTCTTGACTCATCAACCTAAGACACATCACCATCTTGACATCAATGACAACATTCAACAATCTAATCTGTTACTTCTACTAGCTCCTTCACTTTGACATCACCAAGCTACATCCAAAACTTGACACACATCAACTTGACATCAATGACAACACTCAACAATCTCCACATCATCCTTTGACATCAACAAGGACACTCAACAACTTGACATCAATGATAACACTCAACAATCTCCCCCTTTGTCCATTGGCAACCACTCTTAAAAACACTATGTCAACCATTCTATTTCTCCTAATTGTAAACATTAGACATCATTCTCCCCCTTTGATATTAATGAAAAAGAGATACCCGCAGCTTCTTGATTTTCCCCCTTTGATATCACACGTGGAACTTACCATACTTGGAAGCAATACCAAAATACGCTTCCCTGTCTCGATACATACCTTCTCAACACTACTTGCAACAAGAGCACAAGAATCAGGATATAAGTATTATAGGAACATGCTCCCCTTTCTCCATGCATACCTTCTTTAAATGAACTCAGATACACAAGATCACTCACCTTGTCTTTGACATGACAGATCTGACTCAAACCTTTGATCAAACACTTCTCAACACATGACTGATACCAATACCACTTCTCAACACAGATCAAGCTCAACTACCAACATCACTTGAAACACGGAACACCTTTTGCTTACCTCTCAACAACACTTCCAACTTTATCAACATTCTTTAACATGTCTTCATATCCTTTCATATCTTCTTGGCACTACTTACCTGCTCATGGAGCTAGTGAACTATCTGATTAGCTCCCCTGAGTTTATACATACCTTGATCCTTTAACACACAGAACCAACAAGCTCCCCTATGTCCATATGATATCTCAAATCAATCTACCTTGCATCATTCTGTCAACTAGGTCTGGCCCGACATGCTTCACTATGACATACCTTTGTCATAACTTGTCTTGTTCTTGATATGCAAGCTGAGATTATACAACATATGGCTCAGTCCTCTATGCACATATAACACTCAACTTTTTATGTTAATACCTCAATGAACAACTCTGCAATCTTCTGTATTGTCTTTTTCATAATTGCCTCAAGTCTTCACAAACCTTCTTGATGCTCATATCCTTGCAACACAACTCCATGCTGCTTCTATTGAGTGATGAATGCCTCTATGAAGCCTAATAGAGACACCCCATTTCATAGAGTTCTAGAACAATACGAATTCAGGAGATTCCTAGATCTCCACTCCTTAGCAATCATGAGGCTGATAGTCTTTCTTTAGGATCCTCTTGGTCTTGATTGGCACTTCTAGCTTGATGTCTGTATCATCCTTCTTCTCCTCTATTTGAGCTGATATCATACATTCTTGGCACTCTTTAGTATTTGGCCTATGCTCTTCCATAGCAAACAGTCCACTTGGGCTTGTAGAATGACCAAGAATAAGCTTGACTGTCTTTGGTTCTTCCTTCACCTTATCCACAGGGTTTGACTTCATGGTGTACATCCTTTTGTTTTGTCTTGAGGGTCCCTGATGACAAAACCTTGCAATATGACCAATATTTTGACAATTATAGCAAACAACACCACTCTTACCTCTTGACTGATGTGAACTGAGATTCGTTCCATGGTTCCATGAGTACTCATTTTTGGAGGGCCTTCTACACTCTCCTGCTCTATTACTAAACAAATTACATACAAAACAATAACCATTCAATGAATTTACATCCCTTATGGCGTTAAGCTGTCTAACAAAATTTGTCTTCATATTGTTCTTGAGGTTGACCTTCTTATTCACATTTTGATCTTCTTTGAAACCAGGACTTGCCTTATGTCCATACTTGTCACAATTATAAAATTTAACCATAAATTTTTCTTGAAAAACCATGCACAACTCTATTTCTGTTCCATCCATACTCATTCCTTGCATGTCCTTTACAATCTACTGCTTTGTGACCAAAATGATTGCAAGCAAAACAATATCCATAAAATGATTTCTGGTACCTGATAGACTACTTTGGAAAGGATGATCTTCTGTGGTTTCTTGTGGGAACATTATGCCACTTGTTCTTGCCTTTGTTGTTTTCTTGCGGAGCATTGTTCTTTTGAGGAGCCTTATCTTCTTTCTTCGAGAGGTTCTGCAGATTTTGATTTCAAATCCTTATTAGTAACCTCTTGCTTTTCCTCATAGCCAAGACCTGTTTTGATGCATGGTGATCTTTGGCAATTTAGAATCTCATCTAGCATTTTAGTGCTCTTTTCAAACTTATGTTGTTTTTCAATTTAGTATTTGTCTTCTCTAATTCCTCCTTTAGGATCACAACCTCTGATTCTAGCTTAGCACAATTGTCTTTTTTTGCCTTCAATTGGGTTCTCACCTCTTCTTCCATCTTTTTCACCTCTTTTAATTGAATTTGCAGGTTGTTGATAATATTTTGGGATTCTTCAAGGTCTTGTGACAACTTTTTCTTTGAGGCACTATACTCTTCTTCAAATTTCTGAAACTGTTGTTTTTGCTTCAGATTCTTCTTCTTTAGTATCTTGATCTCATCTAGGGCACTAATGAGCTCTCCTTCAAGATCCACTTCAGCATCTTCTTCATAATCTAAAACCGTCTCTCCTTTTCTTTCTATTGCCATCAACAATGATTCTTTTTGACCTACCGTTGTGTGCTTCTAAGATCTACCTTCCAAAGTGGTCAAACTATTTTGAAGGAACCTGCTTTAATACCAATTGTTGGAAGCACAATTCACTTTAGGTGTGAATTAATTACCTTATAAAACTTTTTCTTTTCAATTAACTCGCATGAACCATCAAAGCAACGTAGTGATCTTATATAATGTATAAACAACCTTTCAAATGAACACAAAGCAAGAGATAAGAAACATATACAAACAGAAACCCTCAAGGGAAGAAAAGCCACCAAAAACTTCTACAAAAGGACAAATGTCCTATAAATGATTACAAAAGTTCAGATTCAGTTGAGCACCAACTCAACTTGGAGCATTGACCCCAAATAGTTAAGCACATATTTAACTAGGTTTTAGCAAGCACCAACTTGTAAGGAAGCACCAACTCCACGAGGTTTTAGCAATCACCCACTTGCAAGGAAACAACAATTCTCTAAGTGACTCAACACCAACTCAACTACCTCTATATTTTGTCACCTTCTTATTGTTGCTGATCAACAAATGATGACCATCTCTTTGCCCTTCTTCTCTTGATCACTCCTCAAACTTGCATGATATGCTTATTAGCTCATTCACACACACATGTGTGCTTTACTTCTCTTGCTGGTTGCCACAGATCTTCACTACACATTCTTCCTTCCTCTTCAACACTATCATTCTATTCATCCTGAGTTTTCTGTTTTCTCATCTCTGGCACATCATATAACCTCATCATCTTCTCAACAGTTTTCTATCTTCATTCTGGTTCTCTCTTTTAAATCAGCTTAGACCTTTTTTATTTTTTATGATACATCTTCACAATGTTTCTCCTCTTCTTATACTTCTCTTTCTCCACTCTATTCTTATTCCACTTCCTCTACCTTTTCAGCTTCATCTACCTTTATAACTGATTATGTGACTCTTCACTTCTTATGAGTCGGCTCTTCAAAGATCCGTCATTGACTAGTGTCCTTTGGCCTTCCATCTCAATTCGCTGCATATGTGTTGCACACTGGCTGCGTTCTGGCCACAATTTGACTGTTTTGGATGCATTTTGGCTGTTTTGGATGCATTCTGGCTGCGTACTTGCAGAGCCTTTTGATTATTCCATACTATTTACACAAACACTGATCTTTATGATACAACTCCTCAACCTCCTTCTCTACTTGCTCTCAACAGTTTGTTGTCTTCTCCAGCCTATCTTGCCCACTCTTATATTCCATGCTCTCCACAACTCTGTCTTCATGCTTCAACACCTTCACACCTCTGTCCATGCACTCATCTCACCAAGTCACCATGGTCATACCTTCTCATAATGTATCTTCATGCCATGACTAGGCTTCCTGCACTTGACCTTGACCAATGATTCTTCAAGAATGACTTGCACTTTGCAAGCTGACCATGACAACCTTTGACATCAATATCTCAAGCACCATGCTGACCTATGACATTTGTCTCTTCCTCCTCAAGATGACATCAATTACAGTTGCCTTCAAATTCTTGACTCATCAACCTATGACACATCATCATCTTGACATCAATGACAACATTCAACAATCTGATCTGTTAGTTCTATTAGCTCCTTCACTTTGACATCAACAAGGTACATCAACTTGACACACATCAATTTGTTATCAATGACAACACTCAACAATCTCCACATCATCCATTGGCAGCAATAAGGACACTCAACAACTTGACATCAATGACAACACTCAACAGGTTCTTGGGTGCGACCATTCAAAATATATATAATATGTTAAAAGTATTAAAAATATAACCAAATAAGCAAAATTAACCATATACAAGCAGGGAATAAACATAATAAGTGAAATAGTCACAAAACATATTGATAATTCGATGCATTTTGTCATGATATTCATTGATTGAACTTAGAACAAGTACACTTTTCAATTGTTTCAATGTATACACAAAAATCTAGATAAATCAGCATACTAATTATACTCATAATCAAATGGATCTCCTCCAATGTCTTCAATGAGGGCATGATCACAATCATGTGGTTCATTAGAGCCACAAGCATTAAGAGTAGAACCACAAGCATTAGTAGTGCTGCTCCCACTCGCTCCACCATGCAAAGTTGTACGAAATACCCTCTAGCTTCGAATCTAGCAATGAAAGATGGCTAATGGAAGACTCCAAGTTCGAGTCTCGGTTCTATACCCCAACACTTTGTTGGCCGTTGCTTATAATCATCCTTCTTGTGTGCTAGAAGGCACAAGTTCAAATTCATGATGACTAAATGCTCCGTGTGTTTTTGCTCCCAAATTGTTGTGGTTAATTGAGTGAATAAAGGAGTATTGCCCCGAGTTACGCTTAGTCAAGAACTTGCAACCTATTGAGGAAAGCCACAAAGTCAATGCAAAATTAAAATTTATAAAAGTAAAAACTCAAAACCTTAAAGAAAGAGTTAAAAATTAAAAAATTAAAATCTTACTTGTGATAAAACTTTTATTGCAAGTGGCATGAGGTGGGTGTATGCTTGCCCTTGGAGGTACCGCCACGAATAAACGTCCATCTTGGATTTGTCACGAAGAGCGCTAACAGAGTGATCCCTAGAGGATACGAATTTCACAAACTCTTCTCTAGTCAATTCTTCTCGCTTTTGAATACGGGAAGAGTCTAGAGAATGTTGTCTTATACCCCTCACTAACCTCAACATCCCTATACGGTGGGACGCTCATGGGAAAAGAAAGGATCTCCATGTTGTAGTATTTTGGAGTCAAGGCAAAAGCAATAAGATGCAATGGGTTGGTCATTTTGTTTAACCTTTTTATGAGATGCCACTGCATTTCCTTGAAGAAATTCTTTGTAGGATCTTGTTTTTGGCATTTATGATGGACTTAATCGACTCAATCATTGAGTCGATTCCATCATAAATCTCACCCAAACATAGATGATCCATATCAACAAATCTAAGCATACTCATGATGGGCTTAGTAAAATTGAGCAAGTAATCCACACGATCCCACCGCCGGTCATCGAGGATCAACAATTTCGCCCTTCTTCTCTCACAATTTGCCTCGCCCATACACCCCAAAGGTCGCCGATAACCATTTCGCTCAATGCCTTTCGCACCTTCTTAAGTTGTCTTAAGACGCAGAGTATGTGTGAGGCAAATTGAGTCTCAACAACCCAATAAGAAATTAAAACAAGTAAAATTAAGATAATAAACATTCAAAAATTAAAATTTTACAAATTTCAAACGTCTGAAAATTAATTTAATGAATTTATTTAAAAATAAAATTATTAAATGTTTTTATATTGTTACCTTTAATAGCTGCAACGCCTAGAATCTACGGAAGAAGGCTTGGGAGATGTGGTGGTTGATGACAAACATCCGGATCTCATTCCTCTCCTCATAGAATTGTTTGATCTAAGCAATTTTTGTAACATTAAGTTGATTTAAATGATCAACACAAGGTGCCCAAAACATGTGCTCGCATACCTTGCCTCAATCAATAACCCCGCAAAATGCAATTATTTGCGTTGTCCGGTACAACTTTGACAACATTATGGTGTCCCACCTCCTCAATGAACTCTATGAGAATGTTGGTAATGAATAGGGCATCTTTCACTTGCCCCTCACAATCAATAGCCCTTAAAAACATTGCCTGTTAGGGCACACTACGACCACATTAATCAATGACCTATTTATCGTGTCTTTCCATCCATCGAAAATGATGGACACCCTATTTCAACTCATTGATTCTTGATGGGATGTGATGTCTCTTCAACTTGTTTTCTTTCTTTTGACAATATAGTGGTGTGCACCTTTCCATACCCTAGGCTAGTGTATCCTTTAGGGGATTCTTTAATACATCTCACCATATCTCGCTTGAGATGGTGCTCTAACAACATTAAAAGGGACACCGCATGCGTAAATAAAACACACAATATCTTAGTTGGCTATGTCCTTGCTTTCTTTTTGGAATGCCCTTTCTAATGGGCCTACATCTTTTGTTCTTTTGTGCGTAAGAGTTGAGTTCTCTTCCCCTCGACCACAATGGGTGTAGACATAAACAAGTGATCTAGGGCCACAACATCGACAGATGAAGAAACAGGTGGCTTGCTACCCGATCTTCCTTTCTTTGCTATAGGATGCTTGGATTTTCGGGCAGTTGCTACATTTACATCTTCTTGCTCTTTGATGTATGCAAGGGTCTTTGCACGTGGCAACCCCTTTCCGTCTAGCCCTCCACATACTTTGATTCATTAGCCAACAAGCCCACGCAAATGGTATTTCACCCGACTATTCAAGCTCTTAAATTGCTTTTTACATTCTGATAAAACCTAAACAATGGCCCCTTTGCCTGACAGTTGTTCTATCAATGTGACATACTTCCAAAGGGGTGAGCATGGATCATATTTGAAGGGGGTACCTCTAATACTTTGGCCCACAAAACTAGAACTTGCAACCATTCTAGCAAATCCCTATAGTTGTATAATGCATTTAAAACAATTAAGAAAGTGTTGAAAATCAAAAGTTAAAACAAAAAAATTACAAAATACAAACTAAAAACTAAACAAAAAGGTTAAAAAATCACAAAACATTTAAATCACCAAACATCTTTGTTGCAAGCTCCTTAAATTATTTGGCACTTGTAATGAGCCCTAAGCAATTGAAAATTCAGAAAATATGAAGGTGAGAGAGCAAATGTGCAATGAGAGGTATGTAATGTGAGGTTAATGTGTTGTTGTTTAAAAGAGTTTGGGAGTGTCTTTTAGGGTTTGGGAGATTATTTTAATGTTTAAAAATCCGGATTTGACCTTTTTAGAAAAAAATGTTTTTTTAACTGTTGTTTTCCTGTGGTTATGTGCCGAGTACAGCCAGGGTACTGCAGAACGTACCTGGGCATGTGTGATAGTACCTTGGGCATACTGTCCATGTACCAAACACATACCCCATACTGGGTATGGTCAGGGCCATACCCGGTAATGTGGGAAAACACTATTAAAATGCAGTCTATGACAAAGCAACTTAAAATATACACGCAACTGATCAATTACAACCAACATACATGTGTATACACAAAGAAGTAAGTAAATAATGTGATATTGATTGTTTGAAATTGAATAGTGGAACTTGAAACTTGAAACTTGAAACTTGAGAGGTGATATTAATCAAGAGTTGCTTTTATACTCATAAAATTGTTTTTGTACACAAAATATGGATTTAGAAATCCATGGTAATGTCATCAACAAAAAAATATAATGTACAAGGGCAAAATAATAGTCAAACTAGTCAAAATCCAACACTTTAAGGGGAAAATAACATGTCAAATTCACTGAGTTCTCTAGCACATGACAATGATGAGCTTGATGATATAGAATTGCAGTAAATCTCTGCCAGAAAAAGATGTCGAAATGATACTTGAAGATTTTTTCCGCGACAATTTCTTGAGCAAGAAGGGAAGAGGCAGTAAGGTGAGCACTCAAACACTTAATTATGTGCTCATAACTCAAGTGTGGACTGCAGAAGAGACTTCCAATCTTGAGGAGGTGAGGTACAAAAGGGGAGACTTGCGATGGATTAAGAAATCAAAGCAACTCACAGGAATAATTCTTGGGACCATGATCGAATTACTAGAAGGAAACTATTTGGTTTAGATGTATCTAAAATACTAAGTGTGAATCAAAAGGAGAACCTGCGGACGATTGACAATGCCAGATAAGTGGCTGAAATCTACACCCTCAAATGTGTCCTTGCTTTATCTTCATGGTTTAAGTGAAATGCCCATCAGTTATATGTGAAGAATGCTTTGTTTAACGAGGAATTGACATGGGAAGTCAATATGGATCAGCCACGTGGATATGCAAAGAGAGTAGAAAGCATCTATTGCGCTGCCTTAAAAAGGTGTTGCATGGATCGAAGCATGCCCCCACAACTTGGTATGCTATGATTGAAAATTATTTCTTGTATAATGGGTTTCAGAAAACTTCATAAAATTGATTTTTTTTTTTCTATTTGTGTTGTGCAAAAATTGAAAAATGGCAAGTCTTGGTGAGTTCAGATGCAGGGCTCACAAGTTTGGAAAACTTTCCACAAAAATTTGCACCAGCTGCATTGTACCCGGATCTATGATTCTTTGCTGAGACTTGATTAACTGCTTAAAACAAACTAAAAAAGTTATAACAAGTCCAACCCACTACCAATAACAATCAGACTTACAAGTAGAAGAGGAAGAGGACGAGAGCAAGAGGAGTTGCGGACTTTTTTTTTGATTATGTATTCTTCTCAACTCAAGTTAATCATAATTTATTATTGTTGTACTATTTTGTTTTCGCACTATCTTGACTCTCAGCTGTGAGTTGGCATGTTCATTGTTGATGTATCTCCATTCTCTTTGATTCGTGATTTTATATTATGCTGACAATAACTTAAAATTGTCCCTTAGCAGATGGATTATTAGATTATTGATTTTTAATAGTAATTTATTAATAATTTAAAATTGTTACTTAATAGATGGATTGTTAGATTGATGATTTTATTTAGTAATTTAAGTTTATTGTTTTAAATTTTAGCTTATTATATATTTTTAACATTTACATATTATTCTATTAGCTGTCCCTGCCATCCCAAAATATGGGAAAAGTTTTGCCCTCGTCTCCCCATCCCCACATCCCCCACTCTGGAGTGTTAGTTAACTATGCTCTAGTGTCTTATCAATGTCTTTTTAATCCAATCTAGATTTGTGCTCCAAGAGTTAAAATTGGGTCTTCTTGCTTCCCGTGGTAATTTGAAACATGTGGGCTCTTCTTTGCGATTGTTCCCTGCCAGGGGTTCATGTTGTCGGTCCTATAAATGAAGGCATCCAATTGTACACTTGGCTGCCGCTGATGCGTCCATCCCATGCTGTAATTGTAATGGTGCTGTATGGTCCTCTTTCACTACTTTTCAGGATGTTATTGATGGATGTGATTTGATCTTCCAAATCGAGAGCATTGAAGGTCTGGATATGTACCAATCTCCTGTCATTGGATGGTACTATGCTTCAGTGTTCAGGAAGGATAGATATTGATCAATAGGTTTCGTGGCTCTGTCTAATTGTATGTCTCAATAAACGTTGTTTCAGATCTATTTTTTCCATGGCGACTCAAATGAACATTTTAAATAAAAATGTTTCCTGATTCAAAGAGTGGTTTTCTTTTGGCGGGTATTCATCATTGTTTTCTGCTTGCTCTGGCCTCCTTTCTTTCTGCCTGCATTGGTGGGTGTATGTATTCTGTTTTATATCCAAAGATTACCCAAATATATTCATAATTTGGTAATGTCATCCTCTTGGGTGAATTCAATGCCTGAATTGGGACCTAACAAATACTGATTCATGGCACAACAGATGATGAACTTTGTTTTGGTGATCTTGATTTAAATTCTTTAGGACTTTCACCTTGATAAAATCTTTTGCTGATGGGCTGTATCTTGGTTTCTAAAAGAGAAAGATTAGAAGTGAGTGTGAAAAGTATGTAAGGGATGGAATCAACGAATATGATGGGGCCAAATGGATCTACTAAGGACAAAAGAGGGGTGCCTGAAGTCTTCGCAAAAATTGCCATATAGGGAAGAATAACATGATAAGTGATAAGACAATGGAAGACTTGAGTGCTTCTATGCCTACTGATACCCATATGACGTTTACAATGACTTCTCCCTGTTATCATATCATAGGTGCCGGGTCGAGCCCTAAGAAGACTCTTTTCTTGATTTTTAGCATCATGGCATCCCTTGCTGGCTGTACATTCATCCAAGATCAGTTTTTGTATTGCCTTCGGTACTTCCGGAAGCTACTGGTAAATCACCAGAAGTCCCTTCTTAGCAATACTTGAGTGGCAATGCTTTCAACTACATTTCAGGATATCCCATCCCAATTATGCCATTCTAATTCTATTATCAACCAATAGTATTATATGGCTCTCAGGTTTAGGGGCTTAGTCTTAGACCAATTCAGTGTGTGGGAGGGTTTGGAACGTTATGTTGCAATATATGGTCTGGTATAAACAGACTGTGCATTAGAGTATTCCCCAGGAGAATTTGATGCAGAGTCACTCTCTATGGAAATTATTTTCCATCTCACTACATACATTTGCAGAGTTTAGTCCGTAGGCGATTCAATTATTAGTATTGTCCTTTCTAACTGAGCTCTTTTTCCGCGCTGCTCGGACTAGTAATAGACAATTGCTGGTATGGTGAGGCCTTCTCCCCTTTAAAGGTAAGCTCGGTAAGGCAATATGAGAGGACATTTATGACAGTTTATCTAGATCCTCGCCTTTTCCTTTCCAGCCATTTAGCCTAAACTTCTCTTTTTATGCTGGAAATTTTATACAGATTTCTGCAGGCGTTATAATGCACTGGAACTATTTGTGACAACCCAAACTGTGTCTTGGATTCACTCTTGGCTAGGTGAGAGTGTGTTCACATACTTTCCATATTTAGATAGATCATTATTCACCCTGGAAGAGAGGGTCTGCAGGCTTTGCACCCTTTAGGATGTGGCATTTGAAGAACACTTCATTTCAGATGTTTGTCATATTATTAAACTAGAGGGAGTTAGGATGAAACAGTGTAGTCTACCTACTTCAGAAGATATCTTCACCACGATCTTCCAGCCCAGGCTAATCCTTTGATGACATTACCAGATCTTGCGATAAGAAGTATTCAGTGGTTGAAGTTTCTGTGGACTGTCCTGCGACATGTACCCTTGACTAGCGCCTCTTTTGTCTGTGCACTGTGGTTTTTGTAACTTGGGATATATTCGGCTGCCAATTGCTTTTGGTTTTTAGAGTTTATTTCTCTGAAAAATTTTTGGGGTTTAGTTTTTTTCTCAACACACCCTTGCTGGTGGCGATTGAGTTTTGTCCTTCCTCGCCATTATTTAAAATTTGTCTCTTTATATTTAGGGCCTTATGGACACGAGCAGAACTTTGGTGAATGAAAGTATGCAATTGAATGTGATACTGGTCCACCACAAAGTATCATGTTAGGATTTACCTTGGAACCCATCCACCTGATAGTGCTAAATCCAACTATATGGTTGATGATAACTTGTGCCACAGGATTATGCTATCACCTTCTTTGAATTCACAGCCTTCCACGTCTCTGAGAGTGCTCATGTCTTCCACTCTAGCTCCTCTCTAGTTTTCAAAATATCCAGAAAAAAGTTTTCTCAAATCTATTGGAAATCATTTTGGAATTGTGCAACATCTCATTCTATCATTCTGTCCCTATTTAGCTCCCATAGGGACTTCCAACGATCACTCTGAGTTGGTATTCCACTCATTTACTTTTCCAACTGGATCCATCAGTGAGATCAAATCTGCTACGATGCATACAACTAACTGAGTGGAAAATGCTGCTCAAAGAGTCAGTCGCGGTTTGGTTGCTTTTTAAAGTCATATTGATATCCTCATGTTTTTCTAGTGTTTATAGAGTTATTGTAATTTTTGATTCTTCTTCAACTATTAGGTTACTTAATCCTTGTAGTAATGCTTCCATGAATCCTATGAAAGCTCTCTTAGCCTCATCCTCACGTACTGTAACAGACCATTAGCTTTTCCATCTCCGTAAATGCATCCCTCAGCTTTTTCAGGGTTCCTGGGTTTTCAGTAAACTTTAGACCTCCCTTGATTCAGATAGTATTTTACAATCTTTCCGGATTTCCTTCAAATTTTACATTTTCTTCTAGGGCTGATGAGATTATATAACAGACATGGTATCTCTATCCTCTTGGTTCCCCTTAGCAGTCTATTTTTTTCTTTCTAACCAAAAGTATTAATGCCTGTAAGAAAATATTCATACCTTTTCTTCTAGAGAACATGTAAACAGGTGATCACGTCTTTTCATCAAATTTAAATCATAAATTTATGCTTGGCCCTTCAAAACCATGCTACAAGTATGTATTTTGAGTCATAATTTCAATTAGATCCATTTTCCATGCAATGCTTAGATCTTGGGCTGTTGTCATTGTCTCGAGCCTTCTCCCTTTTTATCCTCATTCATTCCGCAACATACCTTTGTCAACTGTTCATATCTATCTTTGGCTTAATATATTTCTTTTTCTCTCCAACAAGAGAGTATCCTCTTTCTTTATTGCTCATTTTCATATCCTTTCTTTAGAATATCTGAAAATCAACTCTTCTATTTGCCAACAATACCAAAGCTTGATTCCATGTTGCTGTCTTAAAAATTTGTGTCAGTCCTTCCAGATTGCTTTCATTCATAGGAGGTACCTTTTTTTTTTCTCTCGAAGGTTTGTTCTTTTGTATAATGCGCCCCTTCTCTCATATTATTCAAGATACTTGTTGGCTTTAGTTTATGTGTACTAGTTATATTCAAATTTATCACATTAGACTTTTGTGTCATGCATCTGGTTTAGAGTGAAATTCTTCTGATCTTTAAGTTCTCCTTGGTATTAGAGTTTTAACATTCGGAAGCAATAGGGATGTAAAAGTGAGATGTAATTATGTGTTGCAATTTTAGTTGTGATAGTTTTGAGATTCATCTTTGTAGTCACTTGTGGGTAATCAAGTGATCACTAGCGATTGAATCCATTACTGAATGTGACTTCCACCATAAAATATCACCAATGGTTTCGTTTGTTATTTGTTCAGGTATTGAAATTCTTGATGGAACGAAACAGTGTCAACACTCTTCATGGCCAAGTCACAGTTGGGACACTTATTCTGCAGGTATTGTATAAATGTGGCAAGTTATATACAGAAATGGAAGGTTGTGGTGAATATAATGTTGGAATTCGACATTTACCTTTGTAGTTCTTGTGCTTTTTGCATGAAATAGCTATTATTAAGGTTTTGCATTTTGAGATTCAAAAGTTAAAAGTTAAAACTATATGTTCAGAATTTTACATTTATTTATGTCAATCACTTCTTGCTATTGGAGCTTAAGTTACAAATGATAAATCTGCATGCTTTTAGAATGAACAAATTTTTATTAGGCCTTTGCATTTTGGGATTCAAAACTAAACATTGATAATGGTACCTTTACATTTTTAATGTTTGGTTAGATACTTTTGCTAATGGAGCTTGAGTTGCATTGTTTTTATTATTTTCATAGGACTGTGCGGTTGGATTATTATTTGCCCTGCTTCCTATTTTGGTTGGAACTGGTGGACTAACACAAGGAATTATGTCGATGATGAAATCGTATGTACAATGCTTTATATCATTTGTGCTTTCTCAATTATAAGCAGGGCTTATATTTGTATTTAGGCGTATTTCTTTATATCATGCAATGCTGTGGTCAACTATGTTACCTTATTATCATTTACAAATACTTGAAGAATCTGTGATTTGTTCCTATATACATTAGTGCAAATGAATTCAAGAATAGTTGATTACGAAAGAGTCGAGAAAAAATCCTAATTTATTCAGTGTTCAAGTCTTTTGTTTTTGAAATAAAGCTTTTAATTAATATTGAAACAATAATGATATATCCCTCACAGAATGAACAGCATACACTGAGAAGAAAACATGTAAACAACAAAGGAAAAAGGAGAGAGTTTCCAAATCTGCTTACTTTACACTCTTCATGACTGTGGGCTGAATAGTAATAGATGTACGAGAGTGACTGCTGGCTGGATAAGATGAACAAATGGCAAAATTAAAAGTACCTTAGTATCTATTACATGAACTAAGAAAAGGCTTTTGTAAACTGTCACAAGTAGAAGAGAAAGATAATTAGAGAATTAATAATTTTTTGAAAGAGTGACTCTCATCATTTCCCCTTGCTAAGATATAGTTGTACCCAACTTTTACCTTAGATGAGCAACATTCTTGGCAAAACTGGTCTTAGAAATCCATCTGGCTCGGTAGACAACCTTTGTGGCCATCTAGTTAAGAAGTGGTTTTCTCCATACAATTTGTGCAAGTCAGAACATTGTGCACTATATCCTTGCCCAATGGTTGCTGACAATATGGAATGGAAACCTCCTTCAATTGAGATGGTCCATACAACTTGAACTGGTTCACATTGAAAACATCATGGATGCTAAGCGGAGGTTGAAGATTTAAACGAAAAGTTCAGTAACCACATTCACCTATTTTTAACGCAGAAATTCGAAATTTGGCAGATTTAATAGGGCATGAATTTTTTTGTCTAGAATCGCGAATTAATTCGCATTTAACAGTGCACGTGATTTTTTTGAAATCCATTTTAAATTCGTGTTTGGAAATCATTGAAATTGTTTCAAAAAGTTTAAATTCATTTTAGGGTTTTTGCTTTTCAGATTTTAGGGTTTTCCGTTTTAAACGCCTTCGTTTGGGTATGTATGCGTTGCCACAGCCGTCAATTGTGCATAACCTTGTCGAATCACATTAAGCTTAAGAAACGTGAAGCTTCTATTGTGTGATGTGTCTAATTGCATAAAGCCTATGTTGAAGGAGCTCGAAGAAGGTTGAAACTTGAAGGTCTAAGGTCGAAGAATTCCTGTGCATACCGCTATTTACTGCAGACTGATTAGGACTCTGGAGATTGCTGATTGGTTTGCAACTTTGTGGACAAATAGGCAGGTTGCTTTGAGTGTAGGTTTTCGTTGAAGGAGTCGACAACATGCCAACCAAAAGGTATAGTTTACCCGTTTCTATTTTTTATTTGATATTTGTTTTATAAAAATTAATTATTTTATCAAGTTTTGATTTATTTTTAAAGCTTTTATTATTATATTAAAAAAATAATATTGCTTTATAAAGTGTTGTAAAATTGTTGATTAAATTCAAGATAAAACTTTATAAAGCAAGATTAAAATTTCTGACAATATAAAGAATATATTTATGAAATAGAATTTAAAATTTATAAAGTTAAATCTCTAATTTCAAATTTTAAGTTATCTATATTGTTAAAATTTTAAATTTATAAAATTGTTTATTTTGTAATTTTGATTTCTATTTTGTTAAAATATTAAAATTTATAAAATCATCGTATTTTATTTAAATTTAATAATTTATATTGTTGAATGTTACGAGTTAAATTTTATTTACAAATATTATTATTTATGTATTAAGTCTTTTTAAATCATACATTTAATTTAAATATATGATGATTAAACGCTTTTGACCGGAGCTATGAACCGGAGGGTTGATGGGACCCCATCCTACAATATGCAAAAGATGACAACGTTTAGGAGCAACCAAAAACCAGAACCAAGAAGAACATAGGACTGGAACCAAAAGAAGGTCAAACGAGAGTGAGAGAAGAGTGGCCATCAAAACCATTAGCAAAAGTGAAGAAGAGAGGATGTCAATCGGAGATTTCAAGAATCTCCATTTCTTGTTTCACTTGAGTAGAAGTCAAAGCCTTATGACCACAAAACCGGTCTGCCGAGCCAAGTGTTGCCACCTTCTTAAGGAAGACAAAGGCTGAACCAACAGAGGCCTTAAGAGCCGCCACACGTTCGGGAGGAGGCAAGACATGGGTGCGAAGGTAGACAAATTCGGAGAGGGAACCTTGAGATCAAGCCCCTTGAGAGTGACAAATACAAAGGTACGAATTCCATGAATTGAAGAACTCGATTTTTTGCTCTAATTCTTCGCAAATTTTACTGTCCACCCACAAGGGGGACGGAAAAGGACCGACCACTGAAAAAAGAGAAGGAAAAAAAGAGAAGGAAAAAAGATATTAGCCATTGCTTCGACCATACCACCCACGCGATAACGAGGGTAAATGAAATGATTACGACCACCACCACCGCAGATATCCTTGTTGGTGCACAAGAGGAGGGAATTGAACACAAAAACACCAACAAACTCGAATTGACTCCGAGCTTGCCCAAAACTCTAAAGATAATCGAAACCTAGAATTTTTTTGACCGTGTCCTGAAATAGACCCGAGCCAATCTGAAAAACATGCCACAAACGAGTAGCATAAACCTGCAGAGAAGAAGGCCATTTTAGGCTTCTCACCACGCAGGGGAACGAAAGGGAAGGGGGCAACACCATAAAGAAAGGGATGGTGGGTAGATGAAAGGGAGACAGATGGCGGGAGGTAGATGACACGAATGAGAGAAGCCGGGAGCCCAACCTGAATTAAAAGCACCTCGGCACGTGTGAGAGACTACCATCGCGATCGTGGTGGAGGATGTTATCGAGTGAATCCCAAGCCTCGACATGATTAAGAATGATGACCTCTTTTTGAATCACCCCATAATTAGCAAGGATATCCGCGGCTTGATTGTTTTCGCAATGTACATGGCGAATGGACCAATCCTCAAAGAAAGAAAGCCAATGAATAATTTGATTGATAAATATACTAGGTAGCCGATACGTACCCTGCAGGGCATGGGTACGGGTATGGTACGTACCCGGTATGTGGTACGGGTATGGTACGGCTAGGGTACGTCCAATAGTACCGGCACGTCTGGATACTTCTCGGAAGTACCTGACGCACTGCACCCGCACGCACTCTGGTATTGTACACGGGCCGTACCCAAGGCATACCACCAATAAAAACAATAATTTGTTAATTTTTTTAATTTTTTAAAAACTTTTTGTAGGAAAAAACTATTTTTTGAGGGTCAATAAAGGTCAATAGATGGGATTACGTAAATGATTCAATTTTGGTAAAACTTCACAAAAGTACCTAAAACAATGGTTGAAACTGCAATAGTTGAGATGCGTTTGGGTAATGTAGGATCAAAAAACACAGTGGCAGCATCTCCACTAGCAAGTAAGACTAATGCAGGAATAATAAGAGAAACCCCAAAGGAATCTGAATTACCAGATTTGAAGGAGCTGATAATAGTGTTGGTCGTCAAATAGGACTTCAAGAAGAGCAACAGTCAGGGGACAAGAAGTCCCTCCTCTTTAATGGGAGAGGTTCCCTTATTCAGAAACGAACCTATTTACACATATACAAAGTATGGTTTTCTTGTGGAACTTGGATATTATGAAAGTGTTTTCTATAAGGATCATCAATTACAAAAGGACTGAGGAATGAAAATGCGAGAAAGAGCAGAAAGGCACCATTCAGAATTATAGATGACAGAGTAATTCCTTATGCATGCGAGGGTACAATGAATTAGAACAAGATCATTTGTATCATATTAAGAAGATGAAATTTGAAAAGACACAAAGTTCTGTAAATAACATCTGCGAGAATACAAAGCTTCTCAAAGATAATACGATAAATGATCTAATAAAAGTAAATGAATAGCTTGGGAATAAAGGAAACCGGATAGACAAAGAATGAAAAGTCCTTCTGTATTGATTTCTTTATGATTTATTTACACTTTCAGAAATAAGCCAAGTTCTTCCTTTCTCAAAATGGCGAGGAGAGGCCATTATATAGTTTACAAATCAGTTACTCTCGGTAACTACTTTTAACTAAAGATTAGTTAAAGGGTTGCTAATCGCAATACCCCAACTAATTACAACAAATCCGAGAGAAAGAATGGGAAGAGAAGAGAAGAATTAGGAGAAGAAGACAGGTGCTTAAGACTGGGAGGGACCCACCGACTTTAAGATCCGCTGTCTGAATCTCTTCAATGCCTCGGCTATGTCTCTGCCACACGGGACCGATGTGTTGGCGGTGTAGTCCGAGTCCAAAATCCGAGGCACTTCTCCATTTCCTTATCGAACTCGACATGAGTATGATAATCTTTATTTGCTTCTTCAATGGCAGATTGAAGAGAACAGATCTCCTTCATTTTTTCTTTGGAAATGGAGCTTTCCTTGAATAGATCCCCTTTGACAAAAGCTCTGAATTGAGCTTTGATTTCTTGTAAGGAGAGAGGCACACCGTAAGTCTCATCCCAAGATGGCAATGTATATCTTTGAAAGCAGATACTAGTGTTTCAAGGCCTCACCCTTCTGCCAGCTATTCCTTAATTCTCCCAAAGCCTCCTCCAGGACCTTGATCTTCCATTCCACGCTGTAGACCCAGGACTTTGACAAATTATCCTTTGTATCCTCGAAGACTTTGCTTGCCATCAAAATATTTTCATCTGTTTGTCCCATGAGGCGGAGGTCTACTATGCAACTGCTCCAAAGTTTAAGTTCTTTATCAATGCTCCCAATAGTGGAGGAGAGCTTCTGTTGCAAGTTGTTCACCTTCCCGTGGAGTTTGAAAGCTTCATCAATGAAGTTCAATCCCACAACAAGCATATCATCCACCATGGCCTCCATAGCTCTGCCATAGACGGAATACTTGTGCATATCTTTGATACTCTGTACTTCATCTTGGCTCAAAATTACAGGTGGTGGAAGAGTAGTCAATGGGGTAGGGTCCAAAACTTTGTCCTTGGACAAAAGAGATTTGATGAAACCTGTAAGAATTTGGGCTTGTTCCTCCAACTGTTCTATGGTTTGCTGCCCTTTCTCTACCCTCCCAATGACTCTGGTAACTGTTTCCTGAAGATTGTGGATCTCACCTTCAGGGGTAGATTCTCCCATGGGAATTCTTGAGAGCTCAAGATCAGACGCTTGCAAATCTTGTTCTGGCTTGTCTACCATAGGCTTGGCTATCTCCAGGAATTGCTGGCCTTGAGCATCAGACACTATCCTGGAGGTAATTCTGGCTTTTTTGGCGCGAGGAGTAGTGCCTAACAAGGCCGCCACAACATCAAAATTTGGTCCTGAGCTCCGGGAGGAAGACTTTCTCTTCCTACTGTCGACAAGAGGCTGCACCCATGCAAAAGAGGAGGAAGAAGTAGGTGGGGCAAGAGGACCAAGAGACAGAGAACTCATGGCGCCCAAGGTTTGTACTGCTTTGTTGCCTCGAGTTGAGATATGAGTGGAGCGCTTGAGGCAACTGGTGCAGAGGAATCAACAGTGTTTGGAACTTCAGTGCTCTGGACTTCTTTGTTCTTATCCATTGGGGCTTCAGGGATGCTTGCAGGAGCTGGCACTTCACTCTCTTCACTTTCACTGAGAACAATAATGTTCTCTGGTCCCGAAGGCAATTCTGCATGCTTTCTCAGGGGATCTTCTTCCACAGCTCCTTCTTAACTTCTTTGAATTTCTTCTGATACACCTGGGTGGATGAGGAAGGAGTAGAGACTGCAGGTCCTTGAGTTGACGAGGCAGGAGGAGTTTGCACAAGTGCTTCTGATTTGGGAGTCGATGCTTCCCCCCTTGGTGTTGAAGCATCCTTGGAGGAAGATTCCCCTGAGTGCCTCCTAAGCTCACGGACTTTCCTATCAAACCAGATCTTGGTCCTGACTAAGACTGGAGCCAGGATTTCAGCCAAATCATCTTTCTCCTTTTTGAACCAATCCAAGTCCTCCAAGGGAGTGTGTTTGACCACATTGTCATACTCATATGAGTACAGGTCAGAATTATCATCTTGAAGCCCTTCAGGAACTTGGTACAAATTGAGTTCATGAATCAACTGCAGGGAAAACCTGCCATAATGCCTTCTTCTGGCTTCAAAATCATCAGCACAGTCAGCCCAATAGTCCTCTGTGTCTACCCTATGATGATAGGTTATCTTGATGTTCTGCTCAATAAACTTTTTCAAGTCAAAGCAAGTTCTGGGCCTGAAGAAATGGACAGTAATGGGAGCTAGGGCCCTTTCTATATTTTGTGCATCCAGGGCTGTTTTGCAGGTGTAATTTCCCAAAGAGATGGGGAAGTGCAAACCAGTAATTTTCTTGTCTCTGCAGGTTCTATGCAATTTGTCCAATTGCCCGCACTTCTATCAAGGCCATCTTGTCATTGCAGAACATAGGGAGCTTGAGAGGAGTGCTCTCATAGCCAGCAAGCCTGATATAGGATTTTTTTTGAATTGGATAAAATAAGCACCGTAGTGTGATATCAGACTCATGGCTTCATCAGAAAATCTTCTCATTGTGTCACTCTCAAGAAGCCTGACCATGTACATGGTGAAAGCATCATTCACCCTTCGGAAATTGCGATTGTTGGTCTCTAGGGTGAACTGCGGGCAGTAGGCATACACGGGGTCATCCTTGTGAGCATCGATGTATGAAAAGCCAAACCATTGCCTCGATCTTTGCTAGAGTATACATCGTATGAAGTCATATGGAATTTCTTCGTTTCTTTGTACATTGATAAATGCTTGCTCCGCTAGGTTCATACTGATGATCTCTGCCCAATTGATATTCTGAGTTCCCTCGCACACCATATTGATAAGCGGGCACATCCAGAAATGGAACTCATTTGTAGAGGGTAAACCCATGACCCGAGCCAGTAGGATTATGAAATCCGACAATTCTTCATTGAAATCCGCACGGAAAAGAGTCTTGGACAGACGAGATGCCCCCTTCTTAGGGTTTTTTAGCCAGGACTTCGCCACCCGCGCCTTATAGTTATCACTGTCTTGATTGAAAAGGGCCTGTGCTTGATTCTGGGAGATAACTATAGCATTGTCCATTTCTGGAATCCTTAGTGCAGTGCCAATGGCGGCAGCGTCAAGTTTGGCGATGAGCTCCCTGTGCACGTTTGTCAATTCGCTCGAATCAGGGTTGAAATGAGCCCCGCATGAGAGCACTGTGTCTGCGCATTGCACCGAGATAGGGAAACCACCAGCGAAAGCTAGACCGCTGTCATGAATCATCTGCGCCATCGGTGAAGGGTTCGTGTCTGTCATCCTTGTCCAAAAATCTCCAAAGTCAAGGTGGCGAACTTCACTGTCCCCGATATCGGGAACGACGGACTCAAGTGGTGAAATTTGTTCCTGCCCTGGAATTTGATCTTCATGTTGATAGTAACTCGGAGAGCAGAGCTGCAAGCTAGACTTGGGATGGAATTGCAGGGGGAATGGATACGCGCGCAGAATTTTGGTTGCAAGGGTTCGAGCAATAGATAGCATGAAAGCAGTGTGCAAAAACGCATAGGGGCAGTTCCATTATATAGCCGTTTAGGAGAGAGAAAGGCAATAAATGCGCATTAAATACATATCTACCAAATTGAAAAGCAAGATATTCGGGTAGAGCGGGAAAAATTAGCACGAATGGCACTTGGTTCATTTGGGACACGAGGGACGCGAAAGCGCGAAGTACGCGGTTCGGCCGATTCGGGCGATGCGGGGAAAAGACGCACAAATGCTTTTGGGACATGCGGGACGAAAGTACGCGGAATACGCGAATCGGGCGAATCGAGCGAAAAGGGAACAACGGGTCCGGAAGAACTTGGGACATGCGGGACGAAAGTACGTGGAATACGCGACTCGGGCGAATCGGGCGAAAAGGGAACAACGGGTCCGGAAGAACTTGGGACATGTGGGACAAAAAGTTCCGACGGGCCTGAAAAGAACAGACTTCGGGTAAACCGGCCGATCGGGGAACAGAGGGCCCAATTGAACTTGGGACACGCGGGACAAAAATGTCCGACAGGCCCGAAAAACACACAAAATGACCCAAAAACGCAGATTTTCCCAATTTCTTGACTTTTCACATTATCAGTACAACAGAAAAGACACTTAACCTCAAAATTTAAATTTTCAACCACTTAAAAGCCGGGGAATTTTGAGTGGACAACAAATAGCTAGAATTCCACCAATTATGTGATTTGTTATTATTTATGTTAATAATTGGACATTGTAACATTTGGAGTTTGAATAATGTACTTGTTCAAGTTCCATCAATGAAAATCATGACAAAATGCATTGAATTATTAATACATTATTTGGCTATTTCACTTAATTAATAATTTGTTTACTCTATTCATGTATAAAGCTGAATTTTTACTTATTTGGCTATATTTTTAATATTTTATATGTATATTAGATCTTTGCCGTACCCAAGTGCCGTACTCCGAGCCCCCAAAAATTGCCGTATTAGCGTCTTTGGATCCCCGTGCCCTGCATCTGCACCCCCATACCGCTACCTAGTAAATATATTAAGGAACCAAACCAAAGCTTTGCCCTTGCAAACGACATGAACGATGATTTGTGAATCCCCTTCGATGCAGAGCTTGGAGAATCCACCGTTGAGGGCAATTTTGATAACATGCGAGAAGCCCGAGCTTCGGCCGCATTACTAGAACCGAGGGGGTAGCCGAAAGAACTTGCTTTGATAAGGAAACCCCTCTCATCACGTAGGATACACCTTTAGATAGACCGACATTCCCTTTGGAAGAACAATAGAAATTGAGTTTGCAAAACCCGTGGGGGATAATTATTCGATAATTATTATCATACATTTCAATTGAATGTATGATAATAGTTTTTTTATATTTTAAATTCTTTGTTTATTTTTTTCCAAAAAAGCGATTATTATATTGGTATGACACCTCCAAACTCAAGTGCAGAGGGATGGAATTATATGAGTCAGGAAGGATGAACAAATAATATCACATGCACTTTATGTTAGCATTCTTGTACAAGCACATTAACAAGGGTAATGGACCACCTTCACGACATATCGGGTGGTCAAGGATGTGGTGTTAGAGCATGTCCAAATGTCGGTCTTGTATTAAAGGCAAATTGAATGTATGATAATAGTTTTTTTATATTTTAAATTCTTTGTTTATTTTTTCCAAAAAATGCAGATTATTATATTGGTATGGCACCTCCAAAATCAAGTGCAAGGGGATGGAAATATATGAGCCGCGAAGGTTTAACAAAGAATATCACATGCACTTTATGTTAGCATTCTTGTACAAGCACATTAACAAGGGTAATGGACCACCTTCACGACATATCGGGTGGTCAAGGATGTGGTGTTAGAGCATGTCCAAATGTCGGTCTTGTATTAAAGGCAACATTAGAGAAAGACTACAAGCATTCATTAGTATTAAATCAACAAAGGGCACAAAAAAACAATGAATCCAAGGGGAGCTTTCTAGGCCCAGAGTGCCAAACACATCTTTCTCCTCCACCATGTCCACAAGCTTTGTAATGCCACTTTCTAGTCTGGGGCAACAACACTCAATAGCTTTTGGAAATTTGTAGAAAAATAACAAGTTGATAATACATGAGTTGATTCCTTTTATGAATTTGCCATTCCACGTCGTTAGGAGTCCTCATTCTAAGAAAGCGGTTCGACAATCAATTTCATTTGGCAAAGGGTACTCAACTCGAGGTTCTCGAGTGAGGACTACACTTTCAAGAGATCAAAAGATAGGGTCATTGAAAATTTTTATGCGGATATTCTTGGCACTAAAAGCTCAACATTTAATTTAACCTTTTAGAAGCGCTTTAAAGCCTATAAATATGACCCTCAACCATCTTGCTACAACTTTTGTTGTAGATGATGGCGAGGATGGCTCCCAAATGCGCTCGAAAGTTTGTTCCCAATCTCTACGATGAGATAATGACTCGCCCTTCTTTGTAGTGATAACTAATGATGCTTTGTTGAGCCAATTGTAAAATGGTATCAACATTAGAATGTTATTGCTTGTTTTGTTGGCTGCATTCCTTGGAAGGTTGGCTCTAGTTTGGTTTGAAAACCATTGGGAGTCCAATGGTATACTTGTTATCGGCATTAAGAATCTTACTAAAGTTTTCTATCTCTTCACTTATAAGGAGCCTTTGAGGTGCACGCCATGATTCTTAAGTTGTACTATTTGCACTGTGAAATACACTTCTTGTGCTCTCTCATTGGACACAGACTTTAAAGTCTTTGATCGTTTCTCTCAAAATCCTTGTTTGGATCGAGCTCCAAGTCCTCCCACCCATCTCTCGGTGTTTTATTCTTGAGATAGTCTAGCCTATTTGTCGAGCTCTTTGCGAAGAGAAATCCCGTTTCTTTTGCTCATCCAAACATGTGGATTTGTGTTAAGGTTGACCTTATCAAGGATTTGGTCGAGCACATAGATATCCAAGTTGGCCAACTTGTTTCTCTCAAAAGGTCAGTGGACTTTAATTTGCCTAACACTTGCTTTCATTGTCAGTCCTTTGACTGCCGCATTCGTGATTGTCCCCTTTTGGCCCATTCTAAGACTGCTAAAGGTACACCGTCGGTTGAAAAGTCCAAGGCTATTTCAACTGGTGTATGGTTGGACCATAGTGTTGAATAAAAAACCCCATCAAAACCAAGCCTACCCAGATTGGTAGTGTTGCGACTAATGTCTAGCCCCGAACAAAGGTTCCTAATCCGACGGCTTTTCTCAACAATTCCATGTTGGCCCCCTTGTCCAATCCGCTCACAAGCAAACTAGAAAATTCTTTCTCAATCCTCTGTTGGGTGAGGTGGGACTACATCGATGATTTCTCAACCCTTGAGACGTTCAGAGCCCACCTAGAGATGGTTACGATTTGTCTAGGGGAGAAAATGGGGCTAAATGCCGCTCCATTGCCATTGACAAAGTTCGACCAAATCAACACACTCTTTTATCTAACAATTTGCTTTATTAGGCTTTGAGACAAATTTTTAGGATGGTTAGGAGAACATTCCAAGGAATATTTTCCTGCTTGAATTTTATCTCATGGAATGTTAGAGAGCTCTTAGAGGCCTCCCAAAAATCCGTGTTTTGCTTGTAAAATAATTGGTAATCTCGATGTGATTTGTTTACACGAAGTTAAAATTGCTGGTTTTTTACTTCATACTACTCTTAAGTGTATTGCTTCAGATTTCATGCACTTCCATACTTCGCATGATGGACGAGGTGGTGCCAATATTTTCATATCCCAAAGCTTTGCTTCATTAATTACTACCTCTTGGGAAGATTCGACTCACCGTGTAGTTTGGGTTGTGGTTGACATTAATGCCTTCTTTGTTTGCTTGCTTATTATCTATGCCTCTAATGACGACTAAGATCGAACATAGTTATGGCGGTGGTTAGTGGATAATTTACCGTAGGATCTTTGGCTCGTTTGTGGTGGGTTTACTTGGTCCAACTTGCGGAGTGGACTTGACAGGTCCTTACACGACTTGATCGTGTTATGCTCTCTAATCAACACGTGTTCTCTTTCAATATCTCCGACCATTCACCGATCATTATGTATCGAATTTGTGCTTTTGATCACAATCCCATTACTTTTTAGGCGATGTGGGGCAACATCCAACTTAAATTGTCACGTAACCAGCTTTATTTCAACTCCTCCTCACGATGCGTGAAGGGACTATTTAGCTCATTGCTGGATATCAAACTTAGTTTCGTGTTCTCCTTATGTTGCTAGTTACTTTGAGTGGTGGAATGAGGCCATCAACAACTCCACCATCTTGCTTTGCCTCTTTCGAAAATAAGTGACACGTGTTCGCGGTGGGTGGACTCGACACGCCGGTGGGACAATACACAAATTTGCGAAAGAATTTTATGCTATTCTTAACAAATATCAGTGTTTTAGACACAAATATTCAACATTTGGCAACTCCATTGGCCCAAAGATCCTTTTTCTCAATCAATGACCATTTCCTTCATCTTTCCGTCTTTTTATGAGGTTGTGCAATTATGACTTCAATTCCTCATTGGAATTCCTAGTCCCAAGAGCATTATTATTCCCCTCCATCGCTTTTTCCCAAAATCCTCCTCCAAATCAGTATTATAAGCCCTATCATAATGAATATGCCCATGATCCAAACCTCACTAATCCATATGGTTATCCTAATAATCATGGTGTTTTTCGGCGCAAGAATATGTAGATTATTAAAACAATTCCATGCCTAATGATGATTTGCAGATGCAGGTACAACACTCGGAGATAAAAATGTTACAAATGAGGGCAGCAAGTTCCATTAAGGTAGCCAAGCTTGGATTCAGGGTACCCTACCCATGGGCTGGTCCTATGCCAAACTGGTATAGCCCTTAAGAGAAGTTAGACTGTGTCTGAATTGTTACCACAAATATTAGAGTGGAATGAAGAAATGGAAGCTCACCAATCTAGTGTTGAGAAACCCTGTCAATGGGGTAATTCTTCACTATCATCATGCAACCCTCCTACTACTTTCCAACCACTTCAACCGGAGCCCAAGTCCCAAATTCCTAGCTTTCTTAAAGCTTCTCCTCCACAAGATCTTACACCTCTCCAATCATCTCAACCATTGCAAAATCAGTTAGCAACCCAACCCATCCCTCCCCTCATATTCCCAAAATCTTTTTTAGAATGAAACTAATCAACAAATTAGTTTGGAAGAGCAACCAACAAAAGAACCAAGCGAAGAAGTTCTTAGGCAAAATCTAAGAAAATGGAGCTTACAGTTTGAGGACAAACAAATTCCACGATTGGTTAAGCCTACAATAGAGGAGTGCACGAAAGTGGTTGAAGTTACAGAGCAATAGGAGGAATATGACCAGCAAACAAAGGTTAGACAAAGTTTTCTCAAATCTCTTGAGATACAACATAAAGATAATGTTTTGAAGGAACATATGAATGCTTCTAAGGATCAGATCATCAATCTTGAGCCTATATCATCTTTTAGTGAAGGAAATACTTCAATAAAAGTTGAAGAGGAAATCAACAAAGAAATTCAAATTCAAAAGGATTTTCCTCATGCATGAACAATAAAGAGGATGAGGTTTTATCAAACTTAGAAGATTTTGATGATGAGGAAAAGCCAATTAAAATTGTAAGTATTCCACCTCCATCATCTATCTTCTTCAATAAAGACTCTTGTTATTACATCTTCTTTCGAGCTTGAAAAGGAGCCAAATATGAGGTTGTTTGCAAAGGATGAAGTAGAAAACAGTTCAAATTAGTCTATAAACATCCAATATGATCAAGGAAGTGCCTCAAGTACTCCAAATGATGATATTACACACAAAGAAGAGGGGAAGATCAGAAAAATCAGTCTATCAACTATGAGGAAACCATGTCCAATCAGGTATTTGGCTAGTTTAGAGCCACATAAGGAGTTGTCATCAGTTGTGCTCATTTCAAAGCATAAGAAAGAGCTTCAAGTTGCCAAAAATCAGCCCCAACATCTACAAAGACAGAGTGTATCCTATAGAGCTGTTTATTCTTTTCTGGATTGATATTTTGAGAAAATCAAAGGTGCAAACGATCTTTTCACTTTTATCATGTGATCTAGTTGCAAAATTGATCTCATGGCCACACTTTCTGAGAAAAGGAAGTTATTTCTCCCAACCAATATGTGGTTTTGTCTAGCTTTCATTTCTCTTTGTTTAGATTAGGAGTATGCTAGGTTTGTTTCTTGCATAATAAGTGCTTGCATGCACATTGCTTTTCTAGTTTTCCTAGTTAGTTGTCTTTTCCATCGTGTTTGTATGCACATGTTTCCTTTGTTAGAGAGGGTATTTCAGTTGTTTTGTTTCAGAGGATACAAATTGTTGACAGAGGTATGTGACTCCATAGCCCAATGGATGCATAAGGCTACTGATCTCTTTGTTTAGCAAGCAAACAATTCCGTGATGTCGCCAAAATGCTACCATATTTTAAGCCAAAGGAAAAGGTTGCATGATGCAAAGAGCATGGAATAAATTAATTAATAATAGAGCTGCTGTACTAGGTTTGGCGCCAAAGGAAAAAGGTTGCATGCATGGAGGTGCATGGTGAAAAGCATGACATAAACAAAACAAAGAACTTCTAAATGTTGGCGCCATGGAGAGATAAAGAAGACTTTGCATGGAGGAGTAGATAAAATTTAATAAAAACCTCCTATTTTTGGCGTAGGAGGAGAGATGCATGGAAGTAATTAAAATAGAAATAGAAGCGTGCTGCTGTTCTATTTTTAGAGTTTGGCACCTTGCATGTTGGAGGGAAATAAATAAATATAAGAGAAAGAAACTGCTGTTCTATTTTTAGCGTCTTGCACATGCGCCAAAGATGAAAGAAGATAAATAAATAAAAGTGAAAGGAATTGTTATTCTATTTTTAGAGTCTTGCCCATGCGCTAAAGATGAAAGAAGATAAATAAATAAAAGGAAAGCATGCTGCTGTTCCAATAAAAGGTTGGTGCTAAGAGGAAAGTGCATGGTTTAAATTAAATAAATAAATAAAACTGCTGTTCCTGAAGTCTGCGCCAAGGAGGAGAGGTGGATGGGTTAAACTAAATAAAGAAAATAGCAATTGCTGTCAAGTGAGGAGATTGGCGCCAAAGTGCATGAAGAAATAGTTAAAAATAGCACTAATGTTCCACCTAGGTTTGGCGCCAAGCATGAGCATGGGTAAATAAAATACTAAAAACAATAGCAGTCTATTTTGGGGAAATACAACAGTCTATTCTTGTTTGGGGCACGCTATATGGGCTGATTTTTATTTGTAAAATCATATATATGCCTAATTTGCTTAGGCATCTTTAGCCTTTGTACTTGCACCTCCGAATTAAAAAGCTTTGTTTTGCCCTCTCATATTGCTGTTTTCAGATTTTTCATTGTGTTGCATAGGATATTGTGTTTGCTTTATTATGGAATGCACTCCCTCTACCGTAGTCATTTTTCCTAAACCCTTGAATTTATGATGCAAATAGTCTAGATTTGTGCAAGTGTGTGGATCTTTACATTCTCTGTGTGCAGAGTTACATGCAAGTATCAAACTATTGTCAGTATCACCCCTATTTCCCAATTCCTGCATTGCTTTTCCCTTTTCCTTGTCAAGTTTTCGTTTTTAGGTGATTCACAAGGGAACCAACCCTCTATGGAGGTTCACCTCGATATATGATACCAAGAACCTTGAGGTGTTCCAATTTTGTCAACAGGAGAGAGAGTACACACACCATTCTCTATCGTGGTGCAACTTAAGGTGACAACAAGACCTATCCTTGAAAACCCGAATTCCGAGATAGTCTCATCTCTTCTTGAATCTGCCTTTTGATCTTTAGTTGCAGACCATGGCTTCTAAGCTCCGATACAAGCTCGAACTTAACGAGAATTATGTTGTGAGAGGGGCTCAAATCTGCACAAGACTCCATTGGCTCAAAACTAGATATAGAGTCTCTAAAGAATTCTTTGAATCGCTTCAATCTAAGCAAGCTCGGAACAAATTAAAGCTATACGGGTGGTAGAAGACATGCTCATTAGTTTTCCTGAAATTTATTGAACTTTTGTAGAGCATTATAAGCTCATCTTCTAATTCCAAGAGAATTCCGAGGAAAGGAGGACCACTCTATAACAATGCCTTGATGTCATTTTGAGCAAGCTCTCTCCCGATGTTAAACCTCAATGTGATGCAATTCATGCAATGGTCTCGCTACTTGAAGCATCGCTTTCTCTATTCGGTTTTATTTAAGGCCGATGAGAAGTTTATAGATGGCCTCAATACATGCATAAAGAGGACGATCCCTGATGATGACACTAGAGATGTTATTGAGGAGTTGTAGATTTAAAAGAATGCAATGGAGAGATTTTTTTCGACTTTATGCAATAAAATAAAAACACCTCTTAGTGAGGTAAAAACAAATTGAGTTATTTGTTTTTTATTTTTAGTTTCGTTATTGTAGATACTAGTATTAGACTTCATTTATTTATTCAAGGCTAGTTGACTTACAAATTTATAAATGTCATATTTGTAGATGTTGGGTGGGAAGATTATGGTGCAAAAACACCAAATCTTCAAAGGTTAGTTATCCACATTTTGTGTCAGCCGTGTAGTTTTTTTGGTGAATGTAATCGGAACATGTTCAAGTTGTTCACATAAAGAAGAGCAACAAGTTGACAACACAACACCTCAATGACTTTTCTTTGTACGATACAATCTTTGTCTTCATGTGAGACAAGTGGAGGGGTACAAAGTTATGATGCAATTGACTTGGATGAGATTGATCCATATGATGGTTGGATTGCTGCTGACGTGGACGCCATGTTTACCACAAATGAGATAGCAGATTTGGAGAGGGAGATGGAAGAAGTAATAGCATCAAGGGCATTCAGAGGAGTTGGTGAGGATCCAAATGATATCTTTATGGATGATGATGTTGTTGCATAGGAGGAATCTTTACCTTCCACTTCCATAAGGTAGCCACAACAATCTTACTTTAGGCATACCTAATGAAATGTAATATGTATATTGACATTTCAAAATTCATATGACTCTATGAGCATTGTAGTTTGTAACTTTGTAGTTGTACTCTTTTTTGGTCGAAAATTAATAGAAAATATACTTATGGCATTCTGTACATTCACTTCTCATGTCATTTAACAATGTTTTACATTTAATTTAAGTTTATTTTATGAATTTAAATATATTTTAAAGTAGCATTAAAATTTCCGATTAATGACAATAAATTATCGATTATAGATTTATGAGTCAAAATTTGGGCTGCCAATTAATTGCCGAGTATGATTTTTTGAACTATGGCTAGACTATTAACAATAATAAACATAAAATAATAAATGCAATACATACCATAAAAAAGTACAAAACAACAACTTTGTATGCCTCAAGATTACTTCTATTACTATTTTCTTAGTTCAGGGAGGACGTGATTCAACCGCCTCTTTCCGATATTCCCGACGTTCATCGAAAGGACACGACCATACAATCGTCAGCTATCCCAACCATCCCAACCACCACAACAAAAAGTGTTGGGAATAACTTAATAACATGCCGATGAAGACACTAACAAAACATTTTGGTGTCAACACTAACAAAACATGTTGGCTACATTAATTCATAAATGCCAATTTAACTATATTACCCCTCCTTTAGATAAGTTGGAGTCCTTTCCGCTATACAATAAAAACCATATCAAGGAGGAGAAATAAGAGGGGCATATGAACATGTCCTTTGATGAGTGTGAGTTTTCTTGCTCACTAAGGAGCTAAAAGGAGCTGCCTTTGACTAGCACAATTCAACTTGTATGACATAGACTATACACGTTGAATTTGGCCTCGTACATTTTTAGCTCTTGCTCATGCTTGGCATGTACATGGTTGAGTTCTTGATCTTGCTTGGCCTTAACCTCTTTGAGCTATTGCTCATTTCGACACCCTATGGCTCTATACTTTTGTTAGTTGTGATAGTTTCTCTTGGAACCAACCTTGTTGATCACCTTATCTCATGACATAGGGTTGTCATCTTGCAAGCTAGACTAGCCTTCTCTTCATGCAAAATATGATACTTGCACATGGAGGATTAAAGCAAGAAGCATTGGTACTGTGGTACCCAAAATTTGGTTCTATAACACTTGGCCATGTCACTTTGTTATTTATGTGGACATTATCCCATTTACCTACTTATTGACCAACTTAAAGCCTCTTGCTTTGTCCCGTACCTCGAGTCCACTCGGTCATAACCACTTTTCGGCTTAGTACTTCAACAATCACCGCACATTTTACATAATACATCTTCAAACCTATGTTCTTAGGATACGGGTACAGTTCGATACACGGACACGTCAATTTTAAAAACCCTTGGGTATGTATGTGTTGGATACATCCGTACATATATTAAAAAATAAAAATATATATATTTTATTCATATACTCATTTTACTCATTTTTAGTCCATAACAAATACAAAACTTGACAAATATAGTATGATCAATGTTCAAAACATTAATTATACTTAAGATTTTACATTGTCTATGATATATGAATATTATATTCCTTTGTGTTTCATCCATTTCTTTGAGATTAGTTTTTGTGTTGCGATGGTGGCCATAAAATAGGGAGCTCCTGAAGGACCTATTTAATTAGGCTGACTCTAACCTGCCAATGATAACTAAAGAGGTCGGTCCAATGGTTTGTTCTTGCATTCATATTATCCAAAATCACCTTCTAATCCTCCTTAAGGATGCAGGAATGTTGTGCCTTAATACAACTCTTTGGCTCTTTGCTCATACACTTGCAAAAACCAACAATGAATTGTTTGTGTGATTTCAAATGAATGGGTGAGTGCTTTTTATAGCTTTTTGAGGTGTTTAGGGTTTAATGTTTTATTCATTTAAGTGTTAGGGTTCATTTTTTTGCATTGACTAAGTCAAAAAAATTGTTTTAAATGCCTTAAAAGACATTTTTAGGCTTGTATGCGTACCGGGTACGTTGAAACCCGTTACGTATCTAACACGTATTCGTACCCGTACGCTCATGTATCCGTACGAGATATGTATCGGGCGGGGTACATGGGGCGTGAGACAAACCCCTGTAACATAGCTTCAAACTATCTACAAACTACCACTTATGTAAGATTTGATTCCAATTTCAGCCCGAGAGGTTTGTGGGCCCATAATAGGTTTGGCTAATTAGTTCGTCTACAAAGGTCGACACACTTGTGCCTTATACTTACAACATCCAACTTTTCAAATGCACAAATTACCTTAGTCAACTTAGGGTCGGTTGAGCAAGAAAACTATTCGAATGACCATCTATATAAATACATGCATGTTAACCCATTAAAGGCATCCGGGCACATCTAGGAGATCTCATATTAAAACACATTCTATGAAGATCATGAGAAAAGCATTGAATATATCCATCTTGTAGAGCACAACTCCAACCGAGTTACTCAAACTCGCATACGAGTATTGTTGCTTTAGATGACAAGTTCACGTGCTACAATCAAGCCAAGTTTCAATTGCCAAATGTTGGGGGCCAAAACAAGGGCTCCATCTTGTTTACTTTATCTACTAATATCCACATCATCATAGGATTTAAAGAACTACATGAGGCTTGATCCCCCTTTTGGAGTATTGGTATGTAGTGTGATGCTTATCACACCATTGGGGATTGGGTCCTGCTCAAATTGGACTAACCACTTTTTAGGTCTATAGTGAGAAGAAGACATGTACAAGTACATAAGTGTCATCGTGAAGATCTAGATACATGATTCTAGATCCAAAAGCATAGGAAAAGCAAATCCGAGCAGCACATTATAACTTAGATCCCCAAAGGACATATTTGTAGGTCCTTGGACAGGTTTGGCCGTAAACTTGTGTCCCCTTTTGGACAAACTTGTCCTGTGCTCACTTCCGGGTCCCTAGGTTTTCCAAATAACTTGACGACAATCTGCACAACTTCTCCATCCTATTTCAGTCCATTGTTATGCGATCCTGAGCTTAGAGAATGACTTCCTTCTAAAGCCTAATCCCAATTGTACTTTCACTATCCTAGTTATAGTGTGTTGAGCGATATAATATCCTTACATAATTTAGGACTCTTTAATATATTATCTTTCTCTTTTGAATTATTTGATGCACTTAATAATATCTAATTAGACCATAAAATACTAAATTTGATAATACAATACCTATAGGTACGCTCAATGGTCCAAAAGAAATCAAGGACCTTTTTAAGCGGAGAAGTAATAGTTTGAGAGACTAGTGTGGGCATCCATTGTTTGCGCATCTAATGAAGATTCACTTTTGGCCATAACCATGGCTGAAATAGACCCTTGTAAACTTGACACAACAATTTCTTTGTTCAAACATCTAAATACACGATGCCTCATCCATTATCACCCGTCCCTATAAGGACCAATGGTAACTTCTATGTGCCCATCCAACCTAGAGATGCCATGTTGTGCCTTTGTGATGGGTTCCAGTGTAACTAAGAACTAAAACAAGGTTTTGTATAGATTGCCGCAATTAGGGCAGGGAAAACATATTGGGGTAATTGCATCTCCCGTGTCGTGATCAGTTGCCTTTGTCTCTGAGTTTGATGGTCCTGATGTATACACATCTGTGTTGGACAGATTGTGTATTTGAATAGCTCAATGGTAAATGTGACGCATCCTCCTCCTTTATAATGTCCCTTTCTAGGGCTAAAACTGAAACTATGGGTTTGGCCACAACCCCAAATGAATCAAATCTGAAGATACACCATCCAGCAACAAGCATCAATCTGAAAATGATTGGAAACACACTTCAACCCTATTTGAGCGATCAATAACCAGTCCTTTAAGGCAATGGACTGTATAAGCATTTCAAATCCTCCTATAACCATGCAATAACAACTGAAAATGCTTCTAAATAATTATTTCAAGCACGACAACATTTATCCATCCAAATTACATCAAAATAATAGAGGAAATAAGAGATTACACCCAGCTGCAATTAATTTTATGACAGCAGCAGGGCAGCCACAAACAAGGGCTAAAAATAGCTCATAAACCTCTCCAAAAATCACCAAATTGTAGATTCCAGCCTTATAAAATATGAAGAACAATAATATCAACTCAAATTGTCCAAAAGTGCCCTAGATGATATCAAACCCTTCACCCAAGCAAGTCGCCTAGGGTTAGAAGGGAAGAAATAAATATGAAATCCTCCTTAAAGCTCACTTGTGACCTCTATATGAAGCCACCAATGCACAAATGAGGTTTTCTGTCCTAAGTGTGATCCTATTGAAGGGTTTTGTCCTCAATAGGTGACCAAGGAAGGGTTTTCGTCCTTCAATGGCAAGAAGAGTAGCTACACTAGCTCCAACTCCAAGTAAATGTCAAAATAGATGAAAGATGATAATACTCCTCCATTCGATCCTCCTTAAGTACCCCTTCTTTGGCGCCAAGGATGAATTAGAGGCCCAATCCTTATGGCCGACCTCCTAATGCACTTTTTAATCTTCACTTAAGAAGACCAACCTCATAATGAAGAAATAGAAATTCTCCTTGCTTTGTTTGACAAGTCTTCTTCCCCCTAGTCGAACCATTCCAATGCCATGATTAGTAAATAAAATAATTAATTATGAAGGTACATCACTTACAACCATGGCAAGTTCCCCTCCTTTGCTCCTTCCTTGATGCCCACAGGAAGAGGAAATGGGCATAAGGTCTTCCATTGTGACTAGCTTGCAAAAGGGGACATTACATCCTTGACCCATCTCAACTATACAAGCGCGGATGTACCATAGTTGGAAACTGAAGTTCTTACACCAAAGTTTTGTAAAATTAGATAACTTTTTGTAGACTATTGTGATATGTCATTTGATATGTGGATCAATATAAGGAAGCATGTGGTCCTGTTTGTATTTTAGAGTTGATATATCTAATCTTGATTGATGTGGTATCCATGCAGGTTAGTTGTCTTGGCCATCTTCTTGGTAGCAGCATCTATATTATCTTGGTCTTTTGTTCCCCGCTTTTTGAAGCTGATGATACGCCTGTCTTCCCAGGTAATTTAATGATTATGAAAAATTCAAGCATTCAGAAAAAATTGGCTCTCTATTTTGACCTATGTTCTTTATCATACACTATTTCTAAACTACACGCTTGTTTTTATAGATGTAACTTCTTTGTTTGTTTGGCTGTCTATTCATTAAGTCAAATGTATTGCATACCAATCATGTCCATATGGAGCCCTCATATTTGGTGGTAAATAAGTAGGCCAAACATGTCTTTATTTCAGTTCCATATTTTTGAAGGTCATGTGCTATGGAGTGTAAGACAAGTTTTCGAGTAGAGATGTTCTTCCTTCAGTTTTATTGCATTATTATGTTTTAATTAGCGCACTATTGATAAAACTAGTTTCTAATGCCGGTAAGAAGGAAACTGAAATAGCATTCCCACTATACTGACTTGTGTTGATGCTGGAACATATGCAGACGAATGAACTTTATCAGTTGGCTTCAGTCGCATTCTGCTTGCTCGTCGCTTGGGTTAGTGCATGTCTATCAATTTAAATTCTAATTCCTATATATTCATGCATTTCCTTTTTACTCTAGGGTCTCAGTAAAGTTTATTAACAAACTTGAGCTGTTGACAGAATACTAATCCAGCATTATTGTTGAATCAAAATCTAATTTACATTTGGAACTGGTGATTGCATCAGTAATCTGCAATGTTATCTCTCCAATAATTTTTGAATGGTAATATCTGGCTTCGTATTTTGATGTTTTGGAAACAACATTTCTTGTGGACATACAGAAGGTTTAGGTTGGACTAGCCTGTCTTGGTTATCATCAAAGTGCTGAGAAATTATGCCTAACTTTTGAAAGTAACAGGCAAATTGAAGATGCTAATACTTTTAACAAATCAAAGAAAATGAAGGACAGATCGAATTATGTCACTTGGCAAAAATCATATGTGTTGACATGCGAAAATGGCCGGATGAATTGAGTAAGTTAGATGAGGTGAGTAATCACTTGGTGAAGGTTTTATTTAATGCATACATTGGCCACTTCTTCCCAAGCAGGTGGAGATCCTACATGCAAACCAATGGGAGTGGAAAAAGTGATGTAGTTTCTTAGGCTATCAGTATTGATTAAGTGACGCTCACTCTTAGGTTCACTGCATTCCTTATTTCCTGTTTTTTCATGAACAGATCTCTTATGACCTTTGCTAATAAAGATCTCAGGGAGACGAGGACATGGTCTCCTCCACATTGTCTCTTTCATCCTTCAAATCAGCCATTACATAGGACAATACTCGGATCTCCTAGGTTGAATTTTTGAAGTTTCTATGTTAGCATGTTCTAGCAAAAATGGCTTTCCACTTCCATCTGAATGATGTTAATCAGATGTTTGTCAAACATATAAGGAACATTCAATTCTCAAGGGCCAACCCATTTTCCATTACTTCACCTTCATGAGTGCGTGGTTGGAGGAGACTAATCTGGAATTAATTCACCATATGGTGGCCTCTGTGTTGTGTGGCTATGGGGATTGTTGTTTGTCTACCATACATTTGAATACTAAGGCCATGGGATTATTGCACTCCATTTCAAAGGAGTCTAGCTGCTCATTGTCTTCAAATTAATTCATTTTCCCTTTGGGATTGATGGCTCTGATCTATAAATATTGTGAAGGAATTTGTTTCATCATGACGATTTTCAACATTAATTTCTACCAAAGCCTTCCCCTAAAAGAGGCAAAGTTTAAAAGACTTGAAAGCAATGTTATGCGGGGCATGCCCTCTATGTTTTGGTGACGGCCCGAATGTCCTGGATGTTTTGGGGACTCAGGGACTTGGAGGGCATCCCCAATTTGTTTATTTTGTTTACAATAAAATTCTGACGTTTTGATTCAAAACAGAACCCCCAATCCCCCACCACCCTCAAAAATGCTCTTTTGCTTACCAAAAATATTGAACTGTTGTCCTGAAAGTACCATACAAAACATTAATTAAATTTGATACCCTAAGTTTCATGGAATAAAGTTAAAATATTAAAATATTAAATTTTATATATTGTTTTAAAAGCCACCCCCACCCCCAGTCCCTAAAATCTGGGATTTCTTTTGTCGCTTGGGAAAACACTGCCCCTGAGATTTAGGTAGATGTGCTTGAAAGACTTTTTATTTCAGTGTCAATGCAATCAATTCAAACACTCTTGTTCCTGTCTTGCCAAGTTTGCAGCCCCATGCCTGTCTACATTTCATTTTGTCCATCTGCAAGATGCCTCAATCTCAACCTCAATGTTGTGTCTTGTTGCAAGCTTTCCTCAAGAAGAGCCTGCATACACAATCATAGTTTAATCTTGAGGTCACTAGATGCCTGCAAGAAATGCCTGGTCGGTAAATGTGGAGGATGGACCGGACTAGAGATTGTCTTCTGCTATAGGTGTGACCCGTTCTCTTCTTTTTTGATGGACAAGATGCCCTGCTCCTCAATCTATTTACCTCACTTCCTTTACCACTTTTCAGAGTTTGACAAACTTTTAAAACCCTTTGTTTGTCACCCGCTCTCATGTCTTCAACTTTCACGATTCATCGGCCAACTAGGCTATCCTATTGAAACCCTCATATATCACCCATAAATAGTGTTTTTTCAACCATCGTCAGAGGCATCGGCTTCCATGCACTTGTTTCCCGCCAACATCCCTCATCTTTTCTACCAAGGCTGTTCGGGGTGGTGGACATTCAACTCTCGCCTGCAGGCAGCTGGTGAAATCGTCTTGTTGGACCCTGCATTTCTTGTTCCCAATCTACATCCTTCTATTGTAAGCCTCACACTACCTCCTTACCAGGTCAAATTCAAACCTTGTTTGGCTGATCTCCATTTAGAGCTTAACTTGCCAAATGAAGAATGTGTATGATTAGGTGGATGGCCAATCAAAAAATCAGCATGCATGAACAAATTCTCATAGAAATTAGTGGAGGAATTCAACAATAGAAACGCTTTCCACTCCTGGCAAAGAGATGGTTCAGTATGATGGACACTAAGCTGAATATTTTGGCCCATATCTTCAAGGAACCACAAGTACCAGTGACCTGGTAGGTACTTTAGCAACATTCATCATTGACCTTTACCCTATTAACAAAGGAAACCGAGACCTCTTAAGTGCGTTGGCTGCTGCCATGGCAGTACTGGTCAAGGACTGTTTGGGATCTCTTGAACTTCTTGCTGATGCAGTATATTTCCAGTCTCTTGATGCCATCGATACTGTTTTGGTTGTAATTTATATGTTTCCTATAGGTGGCCTCTTCATCTTTTTATGGATTTTGTAAGCCATCATGGAAATGCTTCTGAGTTTCCTTTGGTGTATGCTTATGTTACTACATTTGGTTACTGTAAATCATTAGTCTACTGTTTTGTTTCTGCTGTTAGCTATCACTCGTGATATAGACATAGATGTTTTCAAATCCTATATCAGATATGTAAATGGTCTCAACATGGTTAAAACTTAAGACAACTGAATTGGAATGCATAGGAGGACATTTACGTGATCTTTTGGAGTAGAGCGGGGACAACCGTAATTGCTAGGGAGGAGTTTATTTTTATAATAGGAAAAGGAAGAGGACTACTTCAAGACCTTTAATATTTTCACAAATGACGAGGGATATAGATTTGGGCAAGAGAGATTTACAATGACAGAATATGGATCCAAAACTTTAGTAGTTTCCTAAACTAGCAGAGTTTGATGGGGAGAAGAACGAGTATCCCATGACCCATTGTCTAAATTGGGAATGCTATTGGAAAGAAAACAATATGATGGATCATTAAATAAGAGTGGAATTGGTTCTTAAAACATTACAATAATATGCCATTGAATGCTATGATCAGTTAGATTCTGTAAAGAAAAAGACATGGACATGTGTTAAAATAGAATTCAACAAAGAAATAAAATAGGTGACACTGATTCCTAGATTTACAATGAGCTGGCTAGGTTAACAGAAAACGGGTGAATCCATTAAGGAGTATAACAGAAAAATGCTGAATCTGTAATAAATACTGGGAAATAAATGTAGGGTATGGACTCAAATAGCAGTATATTATGAAGGGTTCCAGAATACTTTGAAGGGATTTGTTCCAGCAGTAAGTTATCAGGACACTTAGAATATAATGCTAGATGTTGAGCATCAGAAATACTTGCATTCAATAATACAGCAGAGGATGATTGTGAGGATCCTCTGGGGTTAAAACTGACCACCAAGATGCTCAATAAAATAATGAAGTCAGAAGAAAAAAATCCTGTAATACTTGAACATGTTGCTTCAAATATTGGACAGAGGGACATACAGAATAATAATAATGAGTGAAACCATGCACCTTCTGTGATTTGAAGGCATGGGATTAAAACAAAAGAATATAAAAAAGCTCTACTTGCACAACCAATGGCAACAAGCAGTGGCTACAAGAATCAACAGAATCAGTGCTATAACTAAAATAGCAATAATAACAATAACTGAAACCAAAGACCTCCAATATCGAGAGATAAGAGGTGGAGGCCTATAGTTCAATGTAGGAATTGCCTTAAGTGGGGTCATTTTGTGAGAGACTGTCCCCAAAGGAAGTCACAAAAGCTGTGTATAGTGTGGCCTAGGAGACCATGAGGATGAAGGCTGTCTGAAATCTCAAATCAGCAAACATGGTCAAAATATAAGATGAAGAGTTCTTGGCAGTAGCCAGAGAAGATGAAAGGAAGAAGGAACTTGATAAACTATAAGAGACAAAAATGCAAGATGCCATATACGCACTAGAAGACATCTATAATGAATCAAACAATAGTTTGTGTTAAATGTGTGAAACTATTAAAATATATAGGTAGCAGTTAATGAACTATAAGTTATCTATTAACTAATGTTGGTTATGATTCTATGAACTTCCCCAACTACAATGTAACTTCTTTTAGCATAATAAAATGATTGACACACACACATATCTTAGAGAGATGTGTAGTGTATTCTCTTCATTCTCTCTCGCATCATTTTCTAACATTGGTATCAGAGCCACTATTCAAGGAAGCTGTAGGAGAAGGGTATGGGCAACAAGCTTGGAGTTGGAGGAAGCCGTGGAAGAAGGTATGAACTGTGGAAAAAGAAGATTGAAGAGGTCTAAATTGCAGAAGTGAGAGGTTGCAGATCAAAGCACTTGTTGCTAGGGCATGAGGAAGATCGGAATGAGGGCAGAGGAGTCATGGGAGAGAAAATTCTGGTCTATTTTCAGTATATTTTTGTGATTGAAAGGGTATTTCATGCAAGAAAACAATGTCATTTATTTTCAGGTTAATTGGGCCAGAATCGTGCAAATGTGATGCGTGGTCACCAGAAAGTGTTGTAGAGTGCTCGGCACATTATTTTTCGTAGAAGACAGAAGAAGGTTTTAAAATTCTTGGTTGAAATACTAACAAATTTATGATTTCCGCATCCTGTAAAGTCTAGCTGGCAGGAGAAAACAATTTTGACTATGTAAAATCATTCTAGGGCACACAATACTTGTAGGAGTATTCAAAGACTATAATTCTTGAGAGGGCATGAGTAGACTGTCATGATTCTGTAGTAAATAATTGACTTATCACTCATAAGTGCAAATCACAGCTTAAGAAGATTGAAAATGCAGAAAAATCGACTCACAAATTTTCACTAGACTTTTTATTTTGTGCACACAATTATTGTGAGGTGATTCTGCAAATTTTAGTTCAGTCATTTTTCTGACTCGTTTAATATTTAAATAATAGTGTATTCTTTGAAATGTCAAGAAAGAGATGTTGTCATAAGCTCAATTTTTTTTATGGGTGAATAAAGTCGTTTATGAGATTGTGGGCTCATTAATTGGATGTATATTGAGTTATTGTTAGGGAGTTTGAATTTTACCTTGATTTACAGGTCATATATTGTGTGTATAATGGCTAACGCTCAAACTTTAGTTTTATCAGAAGTGCTTGTGATTATTGCAATGTTTGGAGTTACAAAACTTTAATTGTTGTGGAGAATCGTGACTGTGATAAAATCATTCTCGGCACTGAAGCAAGACCTAGTACCAACTTTGCGGATTGTGACAAACGTCATAAAGAGGCCTTGTTAAAGTTGTTCATGTCAGATGATTTGATCTTGGAGGTCTGTAATGTGATCAAGAAAATTATGCTTTGGGCTTGTCTAAAGAAGTATCAAACTTTGGAGAAAAGTCGGGTATCATACTTGAAGAATTTACCCTTTTTAGCAAAAATGCATGAGGGTATGTCCCTCTCTGAATATCTTCTATAGATGAAAGATCTCCGAGACTAGATTGGTGCCATCAACAAACAACTGGATGATGACAATTTGGTTGCGCTTGTTCTGAATAGTTTGCCACCCACCTATTAAACATTGTGGAGGCTCTACGTTTGATGGCGAAAGCCATACCCTGATGTTTGATCAGGTCAGTTCCTACTTGTTGCAGAAGGAATGTAGGAAAAAGAACAATTGAGTCTATTTTTTCGACAAACAAAGAGTGCATTGATTGCCTAGTGAAAGGGAAAGTGGAAACATCACCTTTGTGAATCTTCCAAATACTAGATGAAATGCCATTACTACCATAAGGTTGGGCATACGAAAAGGATTGCTGGAAGCAACATTAGGATCTTTTCCAACATGACAAAAAGCTATGGGTAAGGAAAATGTGGCAACATTGTAGATGAATGAGATTTTGAGGAAGACTATGCTCTTGTGGCATCATGCTTAATTGATAGTGGTACTAGGTGTTGCTTCATTGATTCCAGTGCATCTAGACATTTTTCATGTCATAGGGACTAGTATTTAACATTTAATGTAGTTTTTGATTTAGTTTTATTAGTTGATGGAGAGCCTTTTGTAGTGGAGGGGATTGGGGATATTCGTATAGTAATGAATAATGTAAACTTCACTGTAAGGAATGTTAAATATGTACCCTAACATACATAAAATTTCCTATCTATTCATCAGTTAACAAAAATCGCGCGACTTTGTTGTAAATCTCTCTAGAAGCGAGTCTATTGTGTTAGATGTGAAACAAGAATGGGTAATTGCCTTAGGCATTGGGAAAGGTGGTCAATATATGCTTGTTGAATCTGCTATAGTCAACTTAAAAGCACGTGTTTACGGAGACTCCACCATACAAAATGTGCTAGAATATGAAATTTCTCATAGGTTTGTTGACCCTGTGGGTGAACTTACACACACTAATGGTGGATGGAATATCCATTGTAAAGAATGTGCGGGAGGCAAATGGTGAGCTTGCAAGAAAAGCCACTCAAATAATTGTGGAGGATGACTTCACTTTCCAAGATGCGTAAGAGGTGCATGGTGAGATGGCAGGAAAAGCCATGCGTGGTGAGATGGCACAAAACCCAATCAATCAATGTCACAAGCTTGAAGGACCGTAGACATGGTTGTTAATCCAAAGTTGGTGGAATTACCCATTGGGTATAAATGGTTGGATACAGTCACAAACAAAGCTGATGGTACTTTGGATGAGTACAAGGTTTTTCTTGTTGCAAAAGGATTTTCACAATAGGAGGGAATAAATGAGAAGATAGTTGTTTCCCGTATCATGGAGATGGTTGTTTTTATGACTGCAGAGATGGTTGTTTCTCCTACTATGGAGTTGGTTTTTACTCCTACAAATACTGTAAAAATTGGTACATTTCAGTTGCTTCTCTCCAAAGATTTGTATGAGGAGGTTTACTTGGTGCAACCAAGGTTAATAGGTACACAGTAGTGATCATTTGGTTTTCTTATTGAGTCCTTGTCCGGACTTAGGTCAACTCCATGAGCTTGGTATATTCACAATGACTAACATTTCCAAGATTCTAATTTCAGAATCATGGAGGTCAGGCTGAAGTTTTTAGCTAATGATGATTCTTCACTAGAAGAATCACTCTACATACAATTTGTGGGCAACCCGATACATCTTATGACCATATTTATGTGTTTCATTAGCAATCTTTCTTGGCTTTTGGTCTCAACCAAATCTCATACACCGGACAACAACAAAGCGTCAAAGGACTGCAGATTTCAAATTAACATCAAAGGAGCAGCCAACAAATTTAATGACTAAATCCTTTGGTCCCATTGTGTTTGTAAAATTTCGGGACAAACTTGAAGTAGTTTCTAGATTAGTCATTAAAGGGGGTATTAAAGTTATCAAGTCATTATGTAAACATTAACTAATTAAATATTAGTTAATATAACCATTGTTCCATAGAGTCTTGGAACGGGGGATGGGGGACAGGGGGTGATTCTCAAGGTGTGGGGACCAAGGGCCTAGGTTTGGGGATGGCGGGATGGTAGTGCAAATATATATAGTACTTGAAAAATTAGTTATAAAAAAATGTATAAGGAATAACAAATGAAACTTTGAAATACTAAACACATTGCATTGAACAGTGAAAATGCTAAATATCAATATATTAATATTTATATTCAAAATGATGATTACATTCAAAATGCAAATACAATTGGCCAGTGGTTCAATGCAATGAAGATTTGGCACTTGCTTTAACTCTTGTTATTACTTGTTGCTAATGTTGTCCCTCTTCCTTGCTAATGCTCTCACTCATGCTTGCTAATGATATTGTTCTCACTCTTGCTTGTTAATGTTCTCACCCTCTCACTTTTGCTTTGATTTTTGCTTGTGATTTGGAGTGAGTGTGTAACTCTTATTTATAGTTTGTTTTGAAGTGCTTAGGGATGGGTGGGGCCCATTAAGTATTAGGTTCAGGGTTGGGGGTCCAATTTTTTAAAACAAACTAAATTAAAATAAAACCTTTAAGGCAGCTTATGCCATGGGGATGCCTAGGAGTCTTCGGGACGGCCTGAGAGACTTCTAGAAAAGTCTCTGGGACACGAAAGTCCTCAAAAAAATTGGGACGCCTTAAAACGTCCCCTTTTGAGGAAAACCATTCAAGGATGTCCCCAAAGCATTGGTGGTGGTGGCGGGACGGTAGGGGGACATCCTCAAGGCGCCACCGAGTCTCCGGACATCCCAGTCTCTAGAACAACAAATTTTTAGGGGACGCATCTTCGGGAACACTCGAATATAACTCATATTATGAGTTATATTGACTATATTCTATTATAAACCTCTGAACTACTTTGTAACTTCTTCTAGTTTGGATCAAGTGGGTGAAACCACATGTACAATTGGAAGAAAATCAGCCATGGGGGTTTGGAACACCAAGAAAGAATCCTTCAACCAAACAAGAAAGAAAGGAAGGCAAAGAAGATAAAAGTTACCTGCAAATGATAAAAGCTAAGTAGCTGGGTATGGCTGCTCCCACTTCCTAGTACTAGTCCTAGAGGATATAGGTTCGGGTTGGACCCGATTTTGCCCTGATGGCCCAAGTATGACCATGTTATTTGGGGTGAACTTGTTGAAGGACACGAGTGTACTTGGAAAAAATGAGGCAAACCCCTTATTCAATTGTTTAACTTTGATTGATGACTAAAACACATAAAAATAACCCTAAAGCGTTAATATTTGTCATCACATTGATTCTAATTTTGATTTAATATATATCATGACATGCAACTTTCAACTATCGTTGTCATTTTATTTGTAGTGTTTTTGTGTTTATTTTGTTCATTCTATGAATATTTTGTGGTTAATTCTTGTTTGTGTGACTTGAATATTTATATGTTTTTTGTATCGTCATCCCCAAGTCACACCTTAGGGAAAGAAGAATGTACAAACCTGAATTATCATACCAGCATGCTTGATTCATTGCACCAATGTACCCGAGTCAAATTGGTAATTTAGATTAAAATAAGGAAAGAAGAAAAAAATTCATTAATTAATTCAATCATCAATAATTAAAATTTGATTATTAGTCCTCTTGGAGGAATATGGAGAAAAAGGTGAAAGCAAAAAGCAGGGAGATTTGGAGGAAGAAAGCGAGTAGAATATCATGAGGAGAGAAGAAGGGGCGAGGGGGAGAAAGTAAGAAAGGAAGATTTATTAAAATAAAGAGGTAATTATGTGACCAATGGAGGTTTTAACGTTTGAACAAAGGAAGCATTGTGTGGTGTTTGGGGTCAACACTCGAAATGGAAGATCAAAGTCAAAGGTAAGATGACTTGGGGACAAGTCACGATGAAGAAATGAAAGCCTTAGAAAGGCAAGGAAAGGTTTTTGGGAAGACGGTTTTGGATCAAGGTAGGATTGATAACCCAATAGATGACGAAGAACCCGGTGGAAATATTGGCTTAGATGGAAAGGAATAAGAAGGGGAATACTTTGCAATTAGGAGATCTCTAGATGCAAGTAGCTATGGTAATTCAAGTATTCAAATTGAATAAAAAAATGTTGGATAGGGCAACTCAAGATCTATATAAAAAGTCCCCAATGGGACGTGGCTAGGATTAGAAAGTCTCAAAAATGGATGGGATGAAAATGATCGATTCCCTTGAATTTAGATTCCTAACAAAAAGGTTTTTTCAAGTAGCTTTTCAAAGTGCAGAGGATAGAGAATATTTTTCATGGAGGGCCCTTGTTTTATGGCAATGCACGAGTGTATTTAAGACCTTGATCTCCACTATTTAATTCCGGGAGGAATTATTAATATAATTATTATTGTGGGTCGATTTGATAATCATCCTCCAAAATTTTGGGTGAAGAGATCATGAAAAAGTAGCGAGTAAATTGATGAATTTTTCTCGGTTAGCAAATATATCAAAATCCAAAGAACTTTCTACCTAAGCTAGGCCCCGTGTAAAGCAATCTCTCAAAACCTATGCCTCGTGCTATTATAATATGCACATTAGCGAGGGGTATATTGGTAAGAGATAAATTATAATTTTTTCTATTAAGATGTCAGCGAAATGTAGAAAAATTGGCCACATGATGAGATAAATCATAATGCTCTAATCTTGAAACACAGCTTAAATGGATTATGATTTTTTTCTATTAAAATGTCACAAATGTAGAAAAGTTGGTCACAGAATGAAAGAATGCTCTAATCTGTCAAACAAGGTTGAAAATTCATTTGTTCACCCAACACAAAATGAAACCAAAACACCTAGAATGAGATTGAAATGGAGGCAAAAAGGTACCACAAATGAGCAAAGAAAGGTTTTTAAACAGACGAAACATGATAATTTTTTTGTAATCCTAATGGAACACATTGAGGAAAACTACTTGAGATATTGTTTGATGAAGTGGATCCATTTTCGGACTATTCCAATAATCTATTGTTAAGGATAGAAGATGAAGTAGGAATATATCCTTGGATAAACTATGTTGGTTAGGAATATATCACTTGATTTGCACACCTTTGATATATTTCCCGAATATCAAATGAGGACCTAAAGTCCTTTATATATAAGGTGATCGGGTATGTCTCTCGACCCTCCTTTTCAACCTAAATGGTTGACACATACACCTAGGTTTAAAATATTTAATATTAGAAATATAATCATTTCATGATATTAAATATTTAACTAAAGTATATACCTAGGTTATCATATTTAATAATAGAAATATAAATATTTCATATTATTAAATATTAACCTATATATTAGTGATGGATCTATATACATTAAGGGTTGGCTAGACCACTTAATCATTATGTTCCAACACTCCCTTTAATGTTAAGTGGGATAACATAACATATGCCAATAGATTATCTCGCCGTGGTATACTTCGAGATTCACAATCCTTAAACCATAAATGTTTTAGGTTAGCATATCGGTTGAAGGAATTATAACACCTTCATCATACTCAATTTACCTTTTGGTATAAAAAGATTTGGAATCCCAAAGATCATCCCATGATCAGTGGCTAAGTATGATTTGTGAGTTTTACATGTTCTCACAAGTTCTCATAAAAGGTTATTGAACCTAAGCATATAGGAGTCTTTTACAACCAAGGACCTCTTTAACAATATGCTTGTATTGGATGTTTACCAGTAAACTTAATAACACTAAAGAGTTTACTGAAGACCGCCTTTAAGATCTTTTTACACTTCTTTCTAAAAAAGCCGAGGAGGTATACATGCCCGAAGGTCTTTTTACACTTGCCCGAAGGTTTTTTTACACTTGCCCGAAGGTATTTTATAAATGCCCGAAGGTCTTTTTACAAAACCAAGTTCCATTAGGAGGTGACATTGTCATGCACACTCCCCTCAATGGCAACTCCGACAATCCAAGTTTTTCACGAAAGTGACAAAACTTTGCGAAAGACTCAGGGACTTTGTGAAGATGTCGCAACGTGTTCTTCACCAACATGAACTTGAGATTTATCTCATCATTTGCACCTTCTCACTGGTGAAGCGTATATGTATTTCAATGTTCTTCGTCCTCTGATGTTGAACTGGATTCTTAATCAAGAGTAATACAACTCTGACCACCACATAGAAGATAAATACTTCCTTTAGCTTCCATGTGTATCTCTACCAACATTCGTTACAGCCACATGACTTATTTACTTCTTCCATTGTACTTCTTTGCCTCAGTAGAAGAAATGAAGACTGTTGATTGTATTTGTTGTTCCAAGTAATGGTTCTTACACCAAAAACTTGAACACATATCCAATATATTTTATAACACAACATCAATATGGTTAGAATCACAAAATCCATATAAGATAGTATTTTCATTCTTAGTATAATGCAACCCATAATTGATTGTTCCTTTCAAATATCTAAAAATTCTTTTTGCAAGATTTTAATGATCTCTAAAAAAGTTCCTGCATAAACCTTGAAGTAATTCCTACTATATAGGAAATATCTGATCTAGTTATAGTTAGATAAATCAAACTATCAACTAACAACGTATATAAAATAGGATCAACCTTTTTCATATGCAAATTTAGGATCAATATTTATTCCAACTTCCATTGAAGTAGAAAATGGTTTACAATCAATCATAAGAAACTTTTTCAATACAATGGTTGCATATTGTGTTTTGAAAAATAACAATAGAATGAAATACAATCATACAAATAACATGATGTGAGAGACCTAACTCATTCATTTCAAAGTACTGTTTGCAATTTCTCATTAATCTTATAAATAAAATCGAGTTGTCATTACTGACATAAGCAAATCATCAACATATATACATATAATGATAATATGCGAGTCTTATTGCTTAATGAATATATCATTGTTAGAAGAACAATTAACAAAACCTAACAATTTAAAGAAGGAAACAATTTTCGCATACCAAGCTCTAAGAGTTTGTTTTAAACCATACAAGGATTTCTCAACTTACAAACATAGTTTTCTTTACCAGTTTCTTCAAATTTTTTAGGTTGAAACATGTAAATTTCTTCTTTTAAATCGCAATTCAAAAATTATTTTTCTTATCCATTTGTTGGATTTCCCACCCAAATTGAGTGGCGATTGTAAAAAAGGCCCTAACAATAGTCATTTTAGCTACAGGAAATGTCTCAACATAATCAATACCAAGTGTTTCGATTGAAATCTCTAACAAATCTAGCTTTATGTTTGTTATTACTACTATCAAATTATATTTTACTTTGTATATCGACATAGATTCTATAATACTTTGCACCTCGGGTTCATACAAGGTAATTAATGCATGGTACATATGATGGCTTCTGGTCATTTTCCTATGGTTAATAGGATTTGAGCTTTCTAACATAGATTGAGCCCAATTTAATTTCATATCTAGGAAGATAAGAGTTTAAGAAACATCTATAACATCAAAACATCATCATGACAATTTACTAAATCGAATCAAAACAATCATTTAAAATAATTTAAGGAAGTAACTTCAAGAGAAGAAGACAACACATGTAAACCTTTCACTAGATTATATCTAGACATTTCATATAAGCTTCGATAATTAACATGTCCTAATCTTTCATGCCATAGTTTTGAATTATTCAAACTTTGAGATATAAAACAAGATGCAGAAGAGAAATCATAAAAATATACATACCATTTCTTTGAATTCCTTCAACTATTGTACTCTCATTACTATCCTTGATATACCAAGTATCCTTCATGCATGGATTCTAATTGTGTCCATACCTCTTTCGGATGTTCGATATTACCAATGTGTAGAAGGTACTCATTGTTCACATTGCGTAAAATCATAGAAAGAGCCTCCATTCGTTGTAAGAATGTATTCATGTTATTTACAATTGTTTGACGACCGGTGAGAGCAACCTCATATCTAGAAACAATCGTCCAGAGTTTCCTCGCCATAAATTTTGTTTTGACCCAAATGTTATAGTTGGTTTCATTTAGGATCTGGGTTTTGTCAAGACAGAAATACTTAGACGCCATTGTTTTCCTAAACTTGTAAAACATATCTCATTATAATATACAATGTACCACGAGTTAGATGAATGTTTATCGATAATAAAAACACTTTTAATAGAATCAGATCTAAATTTTATAGATCTAAAGAAACTATTTGATCATAACTAATTCAGTTCATTACAATGCATACTAATTACCCTCCCATGATCAAAATAATAACCCACAATATAAAGGGCTCTACATTATACCCCACATTTATATAAAAAATATTTCCGACCATATAGAAGTGAAGAAGAGACCCTTAAGAATGCATAACAAATTTCTAAAAAAAAATTAATGTAGACAAAGATCCGACCAAGCTTAAATTTGACGTCTAAATGACCATCATAATGGCTTATTTTTTGGTCTGTCATGATGGTCATTTGACCGTCAATTTTAACACAATGAAAGTTTCCTAGAACTTACGAGTTTAAATTTGACGTTTAGATGACCATCATATTGTCTTATGTTTAGTCTACTCGTGACGGTCATTTGACCGTCAAATTTAATGAAGCCAAAAACTTGTGTATTTCCAGAATGTGAAATTCCATAATTTTTCTTCTTTATAATATTAGGGAGGTTATATTTTAATACATTATAATAACCTATTATAATTTATAATGTAAAAATATATACTTTTAAAAAAAAGAGGTATATAGTTTATAGAATGTAAATAAAAAACAACATATAGTTCATAAAAATTATAAACTATAGTATTTTTTTATAAAAAAACACAACCCTTATTAAAGGGGTTTAAAGGACATAGACTAGGTTAAAATAATTTTACCAAGTGCAAGTAGATTTATGAGAGTATAGATTAACCCATATATTTTACATATAGGGACAAGTAAGCTAAAAACTTTAAAACTTTTATGTGGCTATAACTACCAATATTTTAATAAATATTTACCACACTTCACATGGGCCACCAATAAACTAGTTTTTTTAAAAAAAAATTCTCCATTTGTACCGAGAATTTACATTTATACCCTAGATACTATCTCATTTTATTCTCCACTCTTATATTAAAGAAAACCATTAAATAAGTTTATTTATATAGTTTTAATAAACTATAAGATATAAATGAATGGGGCCACCCCCTTACATGGATAATATAAATGGTTAGAGACACATGTTAGATTTTATTTAATAAGTATTAAGATTTAAAAAATAATCCCTTCATGGCCAAGCAATAAACACGGAACCCTTACTAAAAAAGATAAGCACTTAGTTTTTTTTTAAAACATATATAGACCAAATCTAATAAAATTTATATTTTAAGCGGTTTAAACCATAGTTGAAATACTCGCAAAAACTCATTTTTCTATATTAAAAACTCGCCAAAAACCATGCAAAACGAATAAACCATTTAAAACTCAAAAAACTCGCTAAAGACGACATTTCTTTCCTTTTTTGGCATTTTTTTCCTTTTTTGGATTTTTGGTGAAGAAAACACAATTAAAGAATAAAATTTGCCATTTTTGGAAAGGGTCCGAGAAGATGTAGCAGCAAAAACTTGCATGTGCCATAACTTTCATTCCGTGGCTCCGTTTTAGGTGCCGTTTTTTCTAAAAGTGCATATTTTCTCAAGCTATACGCATTGATGGCAATATTTTTCTTATTTTCATAAAATCTATTTTTGCACCTTTTTGGACCAAGCAACTTCTTGCAATCTTCTGAAAAAATCATGAGCTTTGATCGCCTGTAGACAGATTAGTAATTAAAAATACTGGATAGCTTTTCAAAACTCGACGAGTACCCGTCAAAACTCGACGAGTATTCTCTCGTGCTCGAGTAATCGTCCCACCTACCAGCTTGGTCGCAACCTGCTTATTCAAATGTTGACTTCACATATCAACAAATGCGTAGGTTTTTTTCGCTATTTTAAGAGTTTTTTTGTTCAATGATAATCACACAAAGAAGTGCAACAAGTTGACTCAAAAAAAAGGTTCAACGACTTGGTTTTTGTGCAATATAATCTCCGGTTTCGCACAAAAAAATTGAGGCCACATCGAGAGAGTCATTGATTTGGATGAGATAGATCCATATAGTGAGTGGACTAATGCAAAGAGGAAAACCCTGCGTTCACAACGAATGAGATTGCTTCTTTTGAGAGGGAGGCTATGGAGGGAGAAACACTAGCAGGACTCCGAGGAGATATTGATTGATGACATCTTTGGAGGTGATCTCCAACATGCAAAGAGAGCCACCAAAGACCACCATCTAGTTCCAGGATCGAGCTAGATTCACAAATTTCTAGGAGGAGCGTGGAGATGCAATCGAGTGTGGGGACTAGTAGAGGCACTAGATCCTCTCCCCAATATTTCTCTAGATTGGGGAAGAGGAAAATGTAATTTATCAGTATATTGTAATTTGATAGATATGAAATTTATGATGATATTTTTCAATGTCAATCATCATAAATTCATATTACTTATCGAACCGATTGTTGTATTCGCATGATGATGCGATTTTGTATTGTATTTGTATTCAAATCTAATGTAAAAACACTTCTCCAACATTTTATGGGCTCATTTGATACATTTTGTAGTGTTGCTTAAAATTTATGTTTTTAAAGAAATTTGAGTATTTTTTAAGTCATTCAGAGTATTCCGAGTATTGAATAATATTGCTTGAAGTTTTTTTTTTTTGGGTCAAACTGAGGATTTGGATTTGGCAAGTATTTCTACTATGGTTTAAACTATCCATATATATAAAATATGATTTAAACTTAGGCTTAGAATATGGTCTGTTGACTCTTCCCTCAATCCCATGTAATTTTAATATGGTTTAAGATTTTTAATATATAATTTTTTTCAAAACTATATAAATTTTAATATGATGTTTATATAAATTATTATATAAACCTTATTCTATATTATATATATTTTTATTTAAAAATAATAATATAATTTTCAAATTATATAAGATATAGTTATAGATTAACTATAAACTATAGTTTTTCAAATCAAATCCTTTTAGAGGGGACCAAAGAACACGAGTATGAATTTACCTTCCAAATATTTAACCTGCAAACATTTGAAATTATAGAAAACATGAAAATTATTTCATATAGTAAGAAATCCTTTCTTTTTCTGTATGTGATTTTCATGTAGGTAAATATTTGAAGCCCCTTTCACCTGTGCACACATCAATCTCCAAATAAATATTAATTCCATATAATTTACAAAATGTAAATGAAAGTAAAAATCATATCATATTACATCTCCCCCAAAAAAATTAGGGATTTAAAATTGAAAAACCTAAAATTTTTTACTGAGAGTTTAATTACACAAATGTAATGCCAAAATAAATTGGGGAAAAAGAAGGGGACCGGATACTTTTAAATACCTTTTCGGTTGGTTGAAAAAATTGTACAAATTAAATAAATAAAATACAAAACATTTGATCTTAATTTATTTAATTTACCTCGCTCTGATACCATGTTAGAATTTGAGGATTCTAATAAATACGGATTTAATCAACTTACATATTATATAATGTTACAATAAATATTTAAATAAACATTACAACATAACATAAATAAATAAAGAAATACTTATAGGAAATAAATAACACAAGTGACACATTATTTATAGTGGAAAACCCCAATAGGGTAAAAACCACTTTGAAAATAACCTTTTACTTCAGAGAACTTATTTTACATCCAAAGAAGATCACCTCCTCCTTTAAAACCCTATTTATCAAGGGTAAAACCAAATCACTTGATTTGCACACCTTTGATATATTTCCGAATATCAAATGAGGACCTAAAGTCCTTTTTATATAAGGTGATCGGGTATATCTCCCGACTCACATTTTCAACCTAAATGGTTGACACATACACCTAGGTTTAAAATTTTTAATATTAGAAATATAATCATTTCACGATATTAAATATTTAACCTAAAGTATATACCTAGGTTATCATATTTAATAATAGAAATATAAATATTTCATATTATTAAATATTAACCTATATATTAGTGATGGACCCATATACATTAAGGGTTGGCTGGACCACTTGTTCCAACACATTGTGGCCTCTACATGATACTCCCTCACAATGCTATCGAAGTCATCCTCCATAGAAGGGAGCTAGGTCAGAATTACTAATGGTCCGACTTAAATCTAACAAATGAAAAATGAAATCAAGGAGCAAAGCTATCAACTCTAAATCAAACCGGAAGTTAAAAAAATATAAATGTAGAAAATAGATGCAAAACTTAACAACTAAGTGCTATGAGAGAGAAGTAAAGAAACATCTTAACTAATTTAATCTACAAATGAAAGCAAACCTTACTTAACGAACGAACTTAACTAACTCAAAGAAAACTAAAAGATTAAGCTAGCTTAGACAAAGCAAGTTATGTAGTCTAAGGAAATCAAAGAAACGAAGTATGGAAAGAAATCTGAAATTAAAATGTAAGAAGAGCTAACTAAATTAAGAACTATCTAAGAAATTAGGAAACCAAAAATTCAAATTGCAAAAATCAGAAAGCTAAACTAAACAAAACTTTAAACCTTAACTAATAATATTGTATTTTTTTGGTTTTAAAACCGTATGAACAAATTGTACAAATATTTATGCCAAAATTCAACCAAAAGATTACACAAATTGAAGCAAAGTCAATGAAATATTTTTTTGCCTAATATGTTGTCCTTCCTATATACATTGAGTTCAAAATAGATGCCATTACAACAGAAAAGAGTCCCAACAAACCGACTCACACACAAGTAGGGTTTATAACTGAGTGGCTAGCTTTGAAATGTGAAGTCGCAAGACTGCCATGACACCTTTGAGATTCCTGCAAAATTCAGCCATTACAACATGTTTCACTCAAAGGATGCATTCAGTAAATTGAATGTAGTACAGTATACCTTGAGACAAGTTATGTTAAACAGATAACCCAAATTGTTTATTCCATTAGCAAATAATCTGTCTTGTTTAAGGTGTTGAAGAAAGGAAGATATGAACAATTGAAAGCTGAAACTATTTAATTGCAGTAATACCTAGCCAATTTCAGTTGATTGTGAATGAGAAGCCTTCCTCTTTCATAACTTTTCTTTAAGGAAGTTAGTTACTTTGATGATAGCTAATATAATTTGAGTTTAAAAACCTAACTTGAAATCTCACTTTACTATATAACAGAATCATAAAGCGACTTTATAAAATGAAAATAACATAGACATGGGGCTTATACAATAATTTTATCATACGACTTTTAGTGAAAACCAAGTTGGGGACTCACCATGCATAGCTAAAATATTGGCTTCTAGCTGAATGACAGTTACACTGTATTTTCATAACAATAGGCATTTCAAAGCAACATTTAATACAATTCCAAGTGAACCAAAAAGCATAAAAATTCCGACTTCCAGTAAAGATCAGGAGTACAGAATGTTCATCAAAGTCATCTCATCAAAATTGATTCATCACATGAAAGATTCAGTTCTGAGCATATATACCTACACAAATAATCGAAAATTTCACAAGATGCTTCCAGAGAAGTATTTAAAGATAATACAATGGAAAACTAAATTTTTGAAAAAAATGCATTTCATCTCATACTAAGCTCTTTACACTAAATGCATTTGATATAATATTTAAACCATCAAATTCATCCGCGTACAATAAAGATGTAGACTTGAATATATCACGAAACTATCCTTCTCAAAATAAAACTGTCCTAGAAAACTATTGGAGAAATACAAAAATTACTTTGTTGAAATCCATCCCAAACCTGAAAATAGAGTGCTCAAAATATTTAAAAGCAAAAATTCAATGCTTTCTGTTTATCGAATTTTTCAATTTCTTTTACCTTTCCCCTGCTACTAGCTCTGTGAGGTAACTCAGAACTAAAGGGATACTTTGATAAGTTTGAAACTCATGCCATAATGCAGGTTAAACATGGGTTGCCCTGTCATCACCTTACTTTCATCTTCTACATGGACATCGACCTTTTTCAAAGGTACTTGTAGGGTGGGAACAATAGACTTAGCACATTTTGGATGGCTGGGAAATACTGGCAGTAAAAGGTGGAACATGCCACATAAGAATTCAAGCAGCAAGCATATCATTGTTTAGCTCCTTAATGATTATTGCTCCGAAATGAGGGTACAAAAAGTCTGGCAGCATCCTGAGGAGCTTGAGAAAATGAAATGTTAGAAGCGCCAAGAAAACAAAGAAAACACTGATCATAATGACCATTCATAGAATTATTCAACATGTGCCAAAAGGTAGAATCCCTAAAATCTAAATGGAGAGATATCCTAGCTCACATACCAAAAACTCTAGAAGATGCCAAGGAAAAGCAGCAGATGGAAAGGAGCATCAAGGCCAATAAGTGGAAGGTTCACGAGAGAACTAGAATGAACATGGGTGGCAGTTCTATAGGCATTCCTGCTGTTTCTATTACCACTTTTACTACCTCTGCCATGACAGGATTCATGACTTTGAGTGTTAGTGGCAAGTGAAATAAGGTACCCTGTTCTTTTCGGAGTATCAGACAGAACTTGATCCTGCTGACCAAGCTAAGGCATCGTCCATGCTGCAATAATAGTGATATAAAAGTCAAAGGATTAATATAAACAATCAACAGCAGGTTGCTCCTAAACCAACAAGAAAGTTCCCATAGCAACTCTGAGATATCCAATTACATGTTTCGCTTTGGATTTCTTATTAGTAGTTACCACAAAATTTGAACAGAGCAAACAAACTGTATCTGTTTTAAACAATCTGAATCACTGAGCAATCAAAAACCTAACATGCATGCATGAAGTATACCAAAATATAACTCTATCAAGTCAATTTCATCTTGACATTGACACCTCAAGCTAAGTGTAGAAGATAAAATTGGATATTTTGAAGGAAAAGCATGCATATGAAAGCAAGTTTGCTCCCTTATATCTCAGAATTATGTTTCAAATTGAATATATGATGTTCAAACTTATCACCTTGCCCTGGCCATTACCTCATCTATTCATTTCCTCATGAGGACATATTACAAATGAACCTGGAATATTATAAAACTGGAAATCTGAGACAAATCTTATCAAATGAGAGTACAAAGATAATAATGTAAAGACTTGTTGAGACAAGACCATGACAAACTGCATATAAAATTTCACTCTTTATACCTTTCTAAATTCTCGCGAAAGATTTCTCAATCTTTCATAACTGAATTGAAATGAGAAATAAAATAGATGTTTCCTTTAAAATCTCTATCAATCCTTCATGCCAAAGAAGAGCCTTTGAAATACAGAATATCACATGGAGAAAGAAGGCATTCAAGCTTTCATATCAAAGATTCCATGAACACTCATCCACTGAATAAACCAGAAGGTAGCCAGAAAAACTAAGGAAAAATTACATATGCGAGCACTTCTATTAATTACCTAATTCCAAGCAACCAATCATGGTCAAAGTCTTCTTGAACCATTCACACTAAATAACCGAAAGAGGGAGTGTATTAAGAATTAAGTCCTGGTACACCAAAGATGAAAAATCAAAATCCCCCCATTCTTGCCTCTAAATATATCTCAGATTTTATTGAAACCCTAGCAACCAAGCCATGTGAGAATCTCAAAAGCAAACTACTAGGTTTTTCTACAAGCTTATTTCATTATCAACTGGCCTCAAAAAAATTATGAACTAGGAAACATTTAATAAAAAATCTTGCCCAAAAGCTCATATGACAATATTTGAAAAAACCCCGAGGACCCATTTTTAAAGGCAGAGGAGAAACATTGCATAAAATAGAAGCTCAAATTTTTGCATTGAAAATCTATTGCACAAATTCCTGCAGAAATGGTTGCCAATGAGAGTAAACTACACACTATAACACAACCCTACAGATATCTAAGAAAAAAAGACAGATTTTCTGTTTTTTCAAGAATTTGAAGCTCATTTGGAGAGAAAAAAACCCATTCATGTTGAAAGCAATGGAGATCTTCATCACATAGCAAATGAAAATGGCAAGATGTCCTAGAACCCTGATTCATTTTCCACAGAGCACGCAACTTCCAGATTTCTCCTAATCATTTCAAACCAGATAAAACCCAAACGTCTCCAAAAAAAAATTCCACATCTTATTGTTAAAGAAAACAAAGAATACTAAACATATGTGCCATCTATTTAGTTCATTTTCATCTTCATTTTTGAATATCACGGAAAATATGCATGCAAAGAATACCGTTTGCAGAGAGAAACTGCTGACATTTTGCAAACAAAACAAGCACAGTGGGTTGACCAAATGTGTGGCTATAAAAGCCCCATGATAATTTTTCACTTTCAGCAAACAGAATCCAGTCATATGGCCTGAAACTTACCTCACATTGCCCAAAATCACCAGAGAAAATACTGAAGATCTTTGTACTCTGAAAAATCTACCAACTCTTGTAAGGAAGAACACCCTAACTTTGTCAAGAAAACATCAAAATGGCAGAAAAATATGTAAAATTTCCACTTCCGAGAGGTAAAATTCACCTTCTGCTTTCAGCTTGACTAAAAATGACAAGGAATTGATTCAATTCTAGCTCAAAGGGAGTGGGATTGAATGCTCCGATAGTGTGCATTAAATGCATGCTTGGCATGGAAAGCGCCATTACACCTCACTGCCTAAAACATTAAAGCTAAAATCCTTCAAAAATTTCGTTGAAAATCAAATTATTTTATTCCCTTATTCATAATATCACCGGAGATTTGATGTTTCATGCTATATTCTTACTTTGCACCATACCTTCGTATCCTTTACCCAGCAAAAATCAAATATGAATAAAATAGTTATGTGCTTTGGAACCAAACCAAATTATGAACAAGCCATCATTTCACCCAAATTTGACCATGAAAAGGCATCAAAATAATAATGCTAAAAATGTGTGCGGTGAAAAACAAATGTGAACAGTAGTGTCAAGTAATATGAAAGTTTAATAGTCCATAAGCAACCAGTTTTCCAAATTACATGATCATGGTGCAGAAATCGAATTGCAAGTTTGAAGCATCATCAAGCACTAATTCATCTTATGCTGAAATCAAATAAACTCAGGTTTGGTAAATACTAGAAAAACATATCAAACATATGCAACATTAGACTTAAATTTTAAGCATGTCCCAACTTAAATCACCAAGTGGATCAATGAGATAATCATGCACGACGGCTAAGCAGTAACCTCAACAATGCATGCTAGCACCAACACAAATCATGCATACATAAAAAAAAGGTTGGATCCGTATGACTTGGATTTGGAACTCAACTATTAGTCATTACTCATATTTGTTTTTAACAACCTTGCGCAAATAAGTGAAAATTATTGTCCGTGCGAGAAAATGTATCTGGATTCTGCATCCAAATGATAATGTGGATTTTCAACTTGAAATGGTCCATAAGTTATTTAACTGCTCCTAAAGTCACTCCAGCAATGCACAGTGCCACAATATATTTGTGGTTTTAAACTGTGTGTTTTTATTCCTTTGTTTTCTTCTTTCACTTCTTCCTTCAAATTTTTAGGGTTAGGATTTTGTAATATTTCGCTGATTTATGTTTTTTTCTGATAAAATATATAAAATAGGTTTGCACTGAGCCTGACAGGTTCGGGTGTGCCAACAAGTGCAGTCCAAACTGAACTTGATTCAGGTTTGGACTGATCTGTTAACTATGACACAGCCTCGAGCCTCGTACCAATCCTCAACAATGGAATATTTACGTATTGTCCAACCAACGGTATTGTAAGTGATAGATATCCCAAATGCGCTAATATCTTATGGAAAGATATTTTTCAGCACTTGGGAGCCCAAATAAACTTCAGCAGTGATGACCACCCACAAATATATTAAGAAAAGTAGTAAAACAATCTTGGAAGACGTGATAAGGTCCCGTATCCTATGTAGACAAACACTTCCAGGTATTTTCTATGTCTTTAGAGGTCACTCAACACTGGCATCTATGCATTCCTAGAGGGGACCAGGTCTGATTGTATTTTCCTTATACAAACTGAACCTCCTCCTACTGAGATGAAAATATTGTTGGCTAACCATTCGTTGTTTAAGATAGACCTGGCTTTAATATTGAGAATTCTTGTCCAAGATAGACTGAGCTCTAATGAATTACTGAATTGTTTGACATTTGATTGTTATATTTTGCTATGGACTAGATGGATAAGATATAACTGTTTGGAGTCCCAAAATAGTGATGCTGTACGACAATGAACATCTAGGGATTTCCATCATCAGATGTGGTTTGATGATTGGGTTTCCTTCAGTTTGGGCCTTTTGTGTTTGTATGCTGTCTTGGTTGCGTTTGTCTTGCACGGTCCATGAAAAGTTGAAAACTTGAAACTATCAATTAATGTATACTCCGTAGTTTTTGTTCTGAATATATATTCTGTGACCTCACGAGTTCCTGAGTTCATTGTTGGTGAAGGGATTTTTTACTATTCTGTTTGTGCATCTTGATTTTGGGGTCCTTTCCTAAAAATCAAACATATTTTTAGGCATGATTCATTTCTCTTGAAATTGGTGTACAAATTAAAGAGGAAAATATAAAAGCATATTGCTCCTATTTCTTGTGCTTCATTTTCAATACTTGTAATGTATTGGTTACAAAGTAAGAAAGAATATGAAAATCTGGATGTATTTTTTTTTTCTGATGCTTGTGTTTTATTATGATTCGCAGTGCAGTGACAAATTAGGTCTCAGCCTTGAACTAGGGTCGTTTGCTGCGGGAGTTATGATATCAACCACTGATTTTGCACAGCATACTCTTGAGCAAGTAAGGATTGTCACAAATAGATTGAGGATTAGCAATCTTATTTTATGATTCGGTGGAATTTATTTGTATTGTTTTTTGGGTTGTTTTTATAGGAGATTGAGTTTTCATCAACTTGTTCTTTTCAAAATATAGCTTAATTTTTCTTGATTATAGATTCTACTTTCTAAACAGAGTTTTGAGCAGAAAATATTGAAGCCATATATGGATTATTCAATACTTTTGAGTAGCATGCAATGTTCCTAGAAAACTGTTATTTGCTGGGACTTTTCTGTAAGCCCTTGCTCGAGGCTTCTCGTTTCAAGGGCATCTACTAAATGTATTCAGTAAAGTATTTGAAAAGGAATTTGTTACCTGATGCTTTGGCACGGACATAGGAAGGGATTTCAAGAACCCTCCTGGTTTAATGCCTTATCCATTGGGTATGGATTGCCAACATCTGCAAAAGACTTATTAACAAACTAGGAAGAAATCCTAGTACAAAGAGGATTTTGGAAAAAAAAACTTTCTAGGGAAAACTGAAATGAATTGGAAATGAGTTTGCTTTTGAAGGCAAATCGTGAATAAGATTATTCATCACCGAGGAGCTACTGAAAATATTTGCTTGAACAGTCCATAATAAAAATAACAGAGGTTCAGATTTTTATGACCCCCTGCCAAATTAGAATTGCTTAGCTAAGCACCCTGAACATAAGAAACCCAAAAATAACTTTGCTAACCAAAGACATTTGACTCGAATTAATTTCTCACATATAAAAAAGGCTCAAATATAAAGGCGTAGAGCCATGAAATGAACAATTTAAATGCAGTTCTTAATGATGGAAACACAGAAGTAGTAGAGGTCCATATCTTATGCTAATAATCAAGAACAACCCAAAACGCTCACAGGCATGTGATGTCATTTTCTTAACTACACTGAAACAACAAGAGCTCAAGTATATGCCAATAAAAAAAAGGTACATAAAGAAATTATTACCAAAATTGGTAGAGTAATGAATCTCCTTTGCATTAAAATCTGAATCCACTTCGGTCTCTTTCCACAAACCTATCTCTTTTTATAAATTTTGTATACTACTACATCAAATTCTATCCTATTTGAATTCCCATTACATATTCATAGGCTCAGGTACAAAAAGTGGAGAGGGAATGTGAACCAAACGGTTGCGACCATGTGTCTTCAACTTGCACTTGCTTTCTTCATTATTTTTCTTTTTGTGTTGCAAAGTGCAACAAATTAATCAAAAATTAATTTGTTAGAGTTTTCTTTGGATTTTTGTTACTTCTATCTTTTCTTTCCCATCTTCATCTTTGAGGTCGAAAATTAGCCATGAACACTTCACTCAAAAAAATAAAAATTGTTTAGCCGACAATATTATTCCCCTTTTCCATTAACAAATTCTCTATTGATGCAAAATAATGCTCTGAAGTCCTGTAGAATTGAATGATAAATCTGTACATTTGGGAACTTTCATAGAAAGCCAAACCGACTCAAACATAAAATAAAACAACCCAACGTTTGACTTGTGGAAAGCCATGCACTATTGCCTGGGGTGCTGTCACATTGAATCCCAAGGCATGTTAATAGTACACCCTACTTATCAAGTTTGGGGGTGCCCAAAAATACTTCTTGTAATGTCCCGTATGGGACAAATCTAAGAAATTTTGGAATTTCCCTGAAACCCTTTATACAAAATATAATAATATGATTTTTATGCAAACCCTTAAAACAAAAAATACATGAATCTGAAATCTTCCTTTATTTATCAAATAATCACAATACAAAAATACCTAGAAGACCCAAAGCATCTAGAAATCCTCTTGGTACAAGTTGATGATGAAAAATAATTTTTCCAACCAAAGTCTGAATTTTTAAAAATTTATTTTCACACCATAAAACAAGAAAAATACCCACATAAGATTACAACAATTTTCTCACAAAATGCGCTCTAGATGACAAGAGGAGACCAAAAGGAGACACTATAAATTGAAACCAATCATTTCGTCCCACTGCTGATGCCCTAAACGCTGATCTGAAATCCAAAGGGGTGTAGACAGCCCTAGAAATGGCTGCAAATCATGCCCTAGCTGTCCCTGACTGAAGTCTGGTGGATTGTCTCTCCACTGGCTTAATTTCTTTGCTTGAAACACAAATTTGAAGCGGGAAAAGTAGAAAACGTGCCCTAGTTGAACTGCAAACTGACACAAATTGAAAATAGACGTGCCCTAGCTTTGATGATCCGAAATTATGCTCAAATGTGACCCCTGAGTGAAGCCACCAAGAAGATATTGAGGGTTTTCGTCCTCAAATCTGATCACAATGAGGGTTTCCGTCCTCAAGTGATGAATGCAATGGAGGGTTTTTGTCCTCAATGCACAAACAAGCAAAATGCTCAACGTTTCCCAAAAGGAGAGAGATAATAGACAAAATATATCCCCAAATGACCCCAACACTTCCTTTTATAACCTTTTCGTTGCTTCTCCCAAGTGGGGCGCCACATATGGGCCTTTAACTTTATTTAATAAAGTTACTTCCTATATAATCGATGTGTTCACTTAAACTAGAAACGTCGCCTTTATTTAATAATAATAAATTAAGTGTCTTTTATAAAGTCACTTTTCGACACTTAAGTTATATTATTAATTTTTAGACTTTATTTGAAAAGGGGACATGACAGTCCGCCCTTCCCAAATATTGCTTGTCCTCAAGCAATGCTAGAACACTGGGATCCCAAATCCATCTTGGGGATTTGCAATTCCCAACCCTTGAAGCTGTTGGCTTCTATTGCACCTCATTGATTTGATTAGGAAGCACTGATATGTGTGTTTCCTTTAGTTGAATCCTTCTACCCACATCATGCCACAGATAAAATCCTCTGAAACTCTGCAGACTTGCAGCTGTTCATGACTACTAACAGTGGTCCTAGGCCTGAGAATCCCAAGTCTAACAACATATAATAACTAAAAAACTTGAAACTCCTCTTTGATTTGTAGAGTAAGGGTGCACTCTTCCCAAAGCTTGAGGATATCCTCCATCTCTTCTAAGGCCAAAGGCTGCCCTATGATCTTACCACCATGCTTATGCTACGCTACTCTGTTATAACTATAAATTGAAGTGTGGGGAGTTTCCCATTGAGCATCATTATAATTTCCTTAAATTTTGGCAACCCTTACAGCTGCACTGCAGGATGATGTCCCCATCAAATGGCACAAATTGGATTGTACATAGGTTGGAATGAAATTGCAGCAGTCATAAATCATCTGAGACCATATCCACATCAGCAATATAGGAGCTGGGCTAATCATTTTCATCATATATAAAGACTGAAACCCATCAAAAACATCACAATGCAAGAGAACCCTCTTAAAGTATGCAATCATGTAGCTGTAGATGACCAAAAATAGCAGTCCAAAGTCAGAAACCCTGGAGATCAGCAAAACAAATATGGTACAACAGTAGTAATATTGGAATTCCTCTTTAAAAATTAGCCCTGTCAGCAATTTGGAGGTTGGAAAAAACGTAAAATCCTTCAACAATCAGCAGCTCACTCATGAAACTCTCAAAAATCAGCAACTCTATGAATAGAAACACTTGTACAACTGCAAATAGTGAATTATAGTGGCTGGACATGGTGATGACAACAACACAAAAATTTAGTCTCATTGCTGTCCCAATGAGAAGGTCTTATTTTTCTTGCCAATCTCTTTAACTTGCTCTTGTGAAAGTCTTCTCTCTTGCCTCTTGCTACTGCAATCGGATTTCCTCCTGCATGTCCTGTTGGAAACATCCTTGTTCAATCATTTTGCCACTCTCTCGTGTCTCCATGATGACTTGGAGTCAAGTCTCTTTTGCTGTTATATTCTTATCAATCATCTCTTCAATTGGTGTTGTCATACTATCATCTTGTTTCACTTCCTTACATTACTTCTCATACATATGAGTATGCTGGACTGAACTGTGCTTATGCCTTTTCTTTTCTATCGTCTCCATTCCTGGACTTGCACATAGGACAAACACATTTAGGGAGACAAGATTTCAACAACACTCCATCCGATTCATCATGCCTTATAGACATGTTAATTACCTCTCTTTTATTGTTTGCATCTTCTTCATAATTTCCTTTCATGTGATGGGCTTCCAACGGTCCAATCTTTCTGCCCCACACATGGCTGTAGCTGTAGCATTGCATTTTCTCACTCACAAACAACATTGTAGTGGATGGAAACTCTTTTATAACAACGGAAAACAATCTCTCATTGATCGTAGGCGGAAAATCCTTTTAGGTGTGAAGGAGCTGGTGCTGTTGCAAACAATAGCAAAAAGAATAGGACAACAATTGGCATACTTCGATTATTCACAAAATTCAGAATTGACAGTGATATAGGGACTGGAATCAACCATGTAGTGGCTGAAAATTTATTAACAGCTGCAAACTGAAAATTACTCGTTTATGACTGAAATTACTTGTATGGTTGCATAGAAACTGTTGAGCTAGTTGGAAATGAGGATGACAACAACTCTCTTTCTTGGATTGGTGAAGCCTTTATGAAGAAACATATCCTCTTTGCTTGAGTTGCCCTTCACACCATGTGACTGAAAGTTCCTCAAAAATAACCTGAAACTGAAAATCACTCACTTCAATGAATGAAACTACTTGCATGGTAGCAAGTGCATAAAGATCATATGACTTACCCACTTTCCCTATCAAGCATATAGCTGTCCCAGAAATGGTTACTATCCTCATAGCCTTGTCCTTCTTGTATCTCCAAAGATCACCCGGATCCCAAACTTTCATGTCAATTTGGAACTTGTATGAAAGTGTCTAGGTGCCCTTTGCCCTCAAAGGGTTCTTCACTCTATAACCATTTTCACTATGCTGTCCATGATGACCACAAATTTTCCGTGATATACCATGAAGCATCAAACTTGACATAAGATCATTCTTTTCAACATGCTACCCATGATGACAACACATCTGAAATGACATAGTAGGAAGCAACAAATCCACAACACTTCCATACCTTTGGCTGTCCACAACTTGTTCACCTTCCTTTGCCGGATGAAGAATGATTGAGATATCTTCAACACCTCCATCCTTGTGACTCAAAATTTCTGAGTTAGGATCAACATTCTCCTTCCTCTTAGACTCTTCACATTCAACAAGTGAAGCCCTTTCCGCCTTGACTTCATCCATATTTTGTTGACACATGCATGGAGCATCTTCATGGTTCTTGCCAAAGTCATGAACACCATCAACTTGCTTCTTATTGATTGCTGTTCTGAAAATTCCAGCAAGTTGAACATCAACATTATCATCCGACCATTGGGCTTTAACCACAAAATTCTCTCCACAATCTTGCAAATATGACTTTCCTTCTTTCTTTGGCTCATGCTCCATGATTTCTCCTCTTCCCTCATCGTCAAGGGAGAATTCTTTGCCCTAATTTCTGTAGGTGTTGTTTTGCTTGAGCGGCTATCAACTTAGCTTCCCTAGCTCTTCTTAGCCATTCATCACACCTTTGTTGGGTCTTCATTACATCTTTTGCACTTGAAAATCTGAATTCCTTTTTCTCTTTAACCCCAACATTTTGTTCATTCGAATCCATACCTTTTCCTTTGGAGGACTCTTCCTCTTCAACTTGCATGGTGGATTCCTCTATGGGCTGCTCCTTCTCACCTTCTTGCAGCTTTGATTGCTCTTTTTCCTCATGCTCCACCATCAAAATGTCTTCCTTAGCAGCTTCTGGTGTTTTTTGATTCTTTCTCTTCTTTCTGCAACCTTGTTTTTAACAGCTTCTAATCGTATCACCACCGTTGGAATGGGATCTAACTTTTCTTCCCTTTGTAAGAACTTTGCTCGAAAAAACATTGGTCGATTAGTTGTCCTCATGATTCATAGGATGGGAAGATCACGTGCTCTAATACCATTGTAATGTCCCGTACAGGACAGATCTAAGAAATTTTAGAATTTCCTTGAAACCCTTATACAAAATATAACAATCTGATTTTTATGCAAACCCTTAAGACATAAAATACAACAATCTAAAATCTTCCTTTATTTATCAAATAATCACAATACAAAAATACCTAGAAGGCCCAAAGCATCTAGAAACCCTCTTGGTACAAGTAAACGATGAAAAATAATTTTTCTAACCAAAGTCTGAATTTATTTTCACACCATAAAACAAGAAAAATACCTGCATAAGATTACAACATTTTTCTCACAAAAGACGCTCTAGATGACAATAGGAGACCAAAAGGAGATGCTGCAATTGAACCCAACCAATTCCGTCCGTTGCTAATGCCCTAAATGCTGATCTAAAATCCAGAGGGGTGTAAACAACCGTATAAATGGTTTCAAATCGTGCCCTAGCTTTCCTTGATCAAGTCTAGTGGATTGTCTCTCCACTAGATAAATTTCTTCGCTTGAAACAAAGATCTAAAGCGAGAAAAGTAGAATATGTGCCCTAGTTGAACTACAAACCGATAAATTGAAAATAGACGTGCCTTAGCTTTGATGATCCGAAATTACACTCAAATGTGACCCCTGAATGAAGCCACCAAGAAGATATTGAGTGTTTTCGTCCTCAAAACTAATGACAATAAGGGTTTCCGTCTTGAAGTGATGAATGTAATGGAGGGTTTTCGTCCTTAATGCAAAAACAAACAAAATGCTCAACGTATCTCGAAAGGAGAGAGATAATATACAAAAGATATCCCTAAATGACCACAATAGTTCCTTTTATAACCTTTTCACAACTTCTCCCAAGTGTGGCACCACATATGTGCCATTAATTTTATTTGATAATGGGACTTTCTATTTAATCATTGAGTTCACTTAAAATAGAAAAGTCACCTTTATTTAATAATAATAACTTAAGTGTCTTTTATAAAGTCACTTTTTGACACTTAAGTTATATTATTAATTTTTAGACTTTATTTGAAAAGGGGACATGACTCTTCTTAACCAAATTGGATTGCAATGATGATCTTGGAGATCTCAAAGTACATTTTGAATGACCATACAAAGTGACCGATTTCCACAAATCCATCGCATGTGACGCCATATAAGACATGCATTATGATTTATCTTTTCACACCACTTTTGTTGTTTTTGTATCGTGAGTTGATTGGTGTCTTGTGGAGCTTTGTTTCTTTTGACTGCTTTTCTTTGTTGCAAAATCCCTTTAGTTTTGTGCATCACTTTTCCTTTTGTGAAATTGGCACAAGACATTCCTTATTTGCACACATCATCTTTTGTTGTGAAATTGATGTGAGACAATCCATATTTGGGCACCTCATCCTTCATTACAAAATTGATGTGAGACATTCCTTGCACACCTCAACTTTCATCGTGAAGCAATTTTTTAGTTTTGGGAAGCTTCTATTCTTGCTCTCCACGTAGGAGAAGTGAAAACTTAAATCCATTAGAGGTGTCAAGAAAAGTGTTCAACTTATTTTGTGAGAGACATGTTATAGCTTCTGTTAATTATCACCTATCCATTTAAGGAATGGTTTTTAATGTTGAATGAATGATACTTGTGTCCTTCATTTTTGTGGTAATTTGAAAAAGATCATTGTCCTAGGAAATGTGCTTTTAGGGCTTGGCATAATTTTCGTGTTGCATTTTGCACCTCAATTAGTGATAAGATAACTATTGTTGTTACATAGAATTAATACAAACGAGTTGGGCTATAAACATAAAGGCTGTTTATTAGGTCATGGCCAAACCAGATGCCAATTCGAATATGATATCCTTCCTTCCCTCCTTTGGAGACCTGCCTGGTGGAAAAGCCTACAACGAGACTTTCTTTCTATTTATCTTATATATTGTTCAAATGTTGTGCCCTTGGGTTGTGATCTCATGTCCAAGCTCAAAAGTAAATCCAATCTTGTGATCCACATACATGTTACAACTAAACTAAAATAAACAATACTTTATATACAAACATATTAAGGATTAATAATAAATTGTATTCCATATTAAATTTAAAACCAAAAGATAGATGGGATTGTTTAAGGCCCATCATGCAGTTTGCCTATCGTTATGGGTCTTGTTAGGAATATTTATCTAATCCTAAGTATTTATTATTGGCCATCTTTTAACTATCATGTGATTGGATATGTTTACTATCGGGCAGTTAAATAGTTAGTGGTTACTCCCGTTAAGGGAGTTCTATCAACTTTGTAACCTATATATTCTTAGATATCTAATAATTCTTTACCAATGTCATAACTGCAGATCGGTCATTTTGTCTATTTTATTTGTTTACTTATCAATGTCATCAGAGTCTTGGTTAAAGAGATGAGGGGCCTATGAAGAGAAGGTAGTTGCAGACTTGCAGTATCTGGGACCCTCTAAGGAAAGAGGAGGCCAAAAAGAAATTTTTATGAAAATAATAAGTAGCCCATATCTTCGATGGGCCTGTGGATGAGATTGAAAAGAAGAAGCCCCTGTGAAGAGGAGAAGGCAAACTGAGGGGAATTAAAAAAAAATTAAAATTTAGTTACTCTCCATTTGCATTTTCAGTTTTGGATGAGAGAAATTTGAATTGACTCTTTCAAGAGGAGATCTAATTGTAGTATTCACAAATATTGAAAGAGAAAAAGTTCAATTGTATTTTTATGAGAGTTTTTAAAGATTTATGTGAGGAGATATAGTTGCATTTTGTCTGAGAAACTGTATTTATTAGAAGTCTGCTGGTTATCTGAAGTTCTCTAAACAACTTAATAAATCTTCCTGAAAGAGCAAAAACAATGAACAAGGAGAAAATACATTGAAAATGGTGTGATAAATTTGTCTTGGTGTTTTGGAAAAGATGTCAGAGGTATGTAACATTCATACGAGACATGTAAATTTTACAATCATGAGATGTGGTGATGGAAAAGTGGAAGTAAAGTGGAAGTAGCATTTGAGTTCCTCTCTGAAACATTAAACTTCTGCCTGAATGTTGTTTTCTTTGTTGGGGAGCATGAGAGAGATAAACAAGATGTTTGAAAGCATTGCAAGTTTCCTCGGAAGAGGATATTGTTATTTTGAGGTGTGATCAATGTTTGTCTGAAAAAACATTGCCAAATAATGCAAAAAGAAGATTAAAAATATTGCAAATGCTGCAAAGAATGCATTGGAAATCTGAATAAAACGCGAGTGTTACAAATGGCATCCCAAAAAATTTGAATGCTGCAAATGGCGTTCCAATGATGCATAAAACATTGAATGAGCATCTATGTTGCCGGAAATGCAGTGGGTCCGAAACGCGGAAATGCCGATTTTCAAAAAAACCTTGGGTACGAAATGTTACGAAACGTCCATACAATATATTATAAAAATGTAATATATATATATATATATATATATATATATATATATATATATACTCATTTTCAAAATTTTAGTCCATGGGCCATAAGAGAACTAATAAAGCACTCAAAATATTTTGTATTCATTGAAGTTCTAAAGATTCATCATTCAACATGGTTACAATTTCAATGTTTCATATATACATGATTATAATCTAGATTCTAGAATATATCATCTAGATTTTCCTCATAATCATCTCCATGAATACCACTGACAACTCCACTCCCACTAGCTCCACTATCCATCCCTTGTGTAGAACTTCCCGGATCTTCATCATCAATACCAAGCAATGAAAGTTGGCTAAGAGTAGCAACAAAAGCATCAAAGTCACTAGCCTCAGGATCAATATCCCAAAGTTTGTTGGGACCTCTAGTATAGCCTTTAGTCTTGTGTGATAGGATGCACAAATTGGAATGTACATACACTAAATCCTCAGCCTTCTTGGATGCTAACTTGTTCTGTTTGGCTGTGTGGATGAATGTATATATACTCCAATTCCGCCTTGCCGACGAATTACTAGCCACCTGTTACAAAAAAAGTTGTTAGAAATTTCCAATTAGTAATAATATTAATTTACGAGAACATAAATTTTTAATTAATAAACAACAAACTTTTGATATCATTTTAAAATTTTATACCTGTGAGAAGATTTTAATGGCAATAGATCGTAGGACTCGGCATCATGGCCATGTACATACCACCAGATGACTGGGGTCATGTTGTATTTGTCACATAATGCCTCCATTTCATTCATGCTACCATTAGACGTAGAGACAAAGATCCCCATTTAATAGCGGACCGCACTAGCTACAATTGGATCAGGAAAAAGCCTCCAGTTGCCTTAACTTCATTTGTAACTTCTTGGTCATTATATGGTGGTTTCCTATCAGGTAGCTCAAGTATTTCACTTATTCTAATATTTGGGATTCAGGGCATAGGCAAGGAGATGCAATGGGGTGGTCATTTTATTCCACCTTCTCATGATCACGCTTTTAACTTGATTGTAGAAGATTTCTTCAGATCTTGCTCTTTCTTTTGTATGATGTCTCTAATTTTTCAAGCATAGAGTCAATGCCATCATAGATTTTCCCTATGCAAGCGTGATCTTTGTTTGCATATCTAATCATGGATAAAATAGGCTTAGTAAAACTGAGCAAGTATTCAACCTTTGCCCACCAATCATCATCAAGTATCAATGATTTTATCTTGATGGCTCGTTTTGTGTTTCCTTGCCTCCACATGGACCAAACATCATCAATCACCATACTTACTTAAGGCTTGTTTTACCTTCACAAGTCGTCTCAAGACAAGCGTGTGAGAGGAAAATCTTGTTTCAACAACCTATTAAAATAAATTAAAACAAGTTAATAAAGTATAAAATTAAATTTAAAAGAAATTCAATTGATAATTTCATAGAAAGTTAGAAAATAAAAATTAGAAACTAGTAAATTGTTCCCTTACCTTCAAAGAACTTTGACCTTGAGAACCTCCTAAAATAGATTGAGACATGATAATTTGTGACAAACATTTGAATCTCATTTGGCTGCGTATAAATTTCTTGTCCATGGGATTCTGTCAATCTTCTACAACATCAAATTCAAGGAGTGTACTTTGCACAAGGTGTCCAAAATATGTGCTCATATCTCCCCTCTACAATCAACCCTGCTTTGCTCTACAATTTTTTGCATTGTCCGTGATAACTTGGACAACGTTTTGAGGGCCCACCGACTCAATAGCTTCAATCAAAATATTAGCAATAAATTCCGCATCTTTCACTTCGCCCTCACAATCAATAGCCTTTAAGAACATTGCCCCTTTAGGGCACACTGCAACAATGTTGGTTAGGGGTTTATTTTGAGCATCTTTTTATCCATCTGAAATAATAGATACACTGAGTCCTTTTATGAATCCCTAATTGGTTACAAAGAAGTATGTATACTATCCACTTCTTTTGCCAACGATGGTGTTCTAATTTTTTCATATCTAGGGCTTTTGTACCCTTGTGGTGTGCCTCATTAATACCTCACTAGTTGTCAATATGGTGACCACAACACATTGAAGGGCAACCCACATGCATAAATGCATCGAGCAACCAACTCATCAACAATTTCCCTTTTCTCATTTGCAAATGCTTGATCTAATGGACCTTTTGTTCTCTTTCGTGAGAAGCTCTCTTCCTCTATGGGAGTTTCAACTTCAAGTGGTTGGGTTGGAGTTTGAATGAAAGGATGGTTTGATGGGGTGGGTGGTTTTCCTGAACCCCTCCTTTGCAAAGGAATGGTTTTAGATCTAGCTCTTGCAACTTGCAAGTCAACCTCCTCTTGCTCTTTCATGTACGCCAAAATTTGTTCTTTTCAACCTTGGAACATTTTCTAATCCCTGTTCCCGTTAGCCCCATTAAATGAGCTTTGAGTCGGGTATATGAGGACTTGAAATGCATATTGCAATGATTGCATATCCAAGATTGAGAGCCACCGCCAACAAGGTACTCCAACACTTGCACATGTCTCCAAAGAGGAGATTTAGGATCTTGTTTTGTGGGATCCACACCCGACTTTGGCATGCTTCCCCATTCCTTCCCCCTAAGCTGATCTCGATGACATTTATGTTTTTATATCTCAAAGACTCAACATTCAAACCTACAATGAAAAATAAAAACAAAAACTTAGAAAACAATAAATAAAACCACACCCTACATATCCTATTTTGCTTTTGATCACCAAGTTCACCGTATAGGCGCGAGGTGAGAGCATGCATAGTGTTCAGATTTTTAATTTTAATAAAGTAAAATAAACTTTTAAAAAATAGCAAAAAAATTAAACCCTACGCATCCTATTCTGCTTTTGATCACCAAGTTCACCGTATAGGCATGAGGTGAGAGCATACACAGAGTTCAAAATTTTAATTAAAAAAACAAAAAAACTCTTAAAAATAGCAAAAAGAAACCTTACACATCCTATTATGTTTTTGATCACAAAGTTCACCGTATAGGTGTGAGGTGAGAGCATACACAAAGTTTGGATGATATTTTTATTTTAAAAACATATAGTTTTTATTTAAAAATGCAAAGGAAATGTTACATTTTATTTTTTTTTTACGTAGAGTTTAAAAATTATTAAATTAAAACTACATATTGATATCATGATCAATGATCATGAATGATGTGTGCATTATGCACACATCATTCGTGATCATTGATCACAATAACATTTTCTTTAAAAAAACTTAAAAAAACCTGATTTTTCCTCCTTGAAGTTGATCTCTCCTTCCAAATCTGCTTTTAAACTCCTTGATGCTCTTAGCTCTTAGTAACACCTCCTAAACTCTTCCTTCAAGCTGCTCCTTGATGTCTCTTTGCTCTTCACATTGCTAAATGTTAGTTTAATGAAAACTGAATTTAGCAAGAGAAAAAAAAAAGAGTGTGATTTAGAATGGACCAAAGATGTCATTATTTAGCTTTTAGAAAGTGTCTTTAGGAAGTTTGGGTTGGTAGATCAGGCTTAGGAACATTAAATATTACAAATTACTTTTTTTTAATGTTTTTAACTTTTAAAATTGAAAATCCGCGTAAACATCCCGGACACATCCGACACGTTTTGTACCGGTTTCCATTTCGTAAACGCTTTCTGGCAAGGTTTGGGGCGGGGTTGTTGTGTGGGGGAGAGGGGTGTTTCCTGGTAACACAGATGAGCATTTAAACATACAGATGGTGTTAAAAACAAATCATGGTTAGGTGTTTAATAAACATGTAAAAAGATTTGGAACATTTGACACAAGCTTGGTTTGCTGTTTTGGTTCCAGAAACGATTCATTTATTACTACATAATTCCAGCTAAGTCTCATTGCAGCCAAAACTCTATTCTTTTAAAGTCTGTGTGCAGACAAAATGATATGTATTTGATTTTTCCAAACCATATCCCATGTTTTTGAATGGCAAGACTGGAAAGCACAGTTTTCATATAGAATTCAGGCAAGAGGAGGTTTTTAGTTCAAGTCTCTCCCCATTATGTTTCACAGCTGGTACAAAAGAAAATCATGCCCAATAGTCGTGGTCAAATTCCACTACAAACATGCTTTTGTTTGCTATTGAATTACCATGTCAATGCTTATAAATTTTTTTGTAGGTATTATCTTTTCTAAAAACTCATTCCCAGCTCTTAGGTCATGTGTTCAAATCACACAAATGTCAAAATGTTGTATTTCATAAACTTGCCATTACTATTTCTTTGTCAAAACCAGGAAAGCCAGGTCCTGTACTTATGTTCATCAGCAGATCTTTAACATATTGAAGAATTTCTCTCTAAAATTTACATTTTTGGAAACTAGACTTTTATAAGATTCCAATGAGTCCAAATAACAAGGGGCATGTGAAGTTATATTGGTAGATTTTAATCCATGTAAATCAGGGCAGGTTTGTTGGATTTTCATTGGTGAGGGGTCTACCTACCCTGAAAGTTGAAGCTATAGAGAAATTTCAAAACAACACAACTTTTACATCTGGTGGTCAAAAGTTAAAACTGTATTATGACCACTCATTTTGACTAGAAAGTTGATTTTAATATGCTTTTATGAGAATTTTTTGAGTTGATGCTTCTATACACGTGTTTTTGATACATCACATCTTTTGACTACATGCAGAAAAGTTGGTTGAGTATTGGTGTGAAAAGAAAAGTTTGCATTGTAACCTGATTGAGGCATAGAGGTGTAAAACATATCCATTGACTTATTTGAACATGATCCAAGTGCAAAGCCTTGTCAAATCAAGAGATTTTTTGGTTTCTGAGCACTTTCAGTGTTACCCAACTCGGAAGTAGTCATAGTGCATTCTCTGCTTGATTTTGTTGATATTTTAGTACGGCATACACCATGAGCACAATGTATTCAGATCATGTAGTATTTGCATCGTAAGTAAGCACACGCTAAGATGCAAAATCAACTTCAGAGTGTTGGCAGCAGTTTCAACCACACTCCTGCAATATTAAACTCAATATGCTTTGTTGTGATAGGAAATAGTTCATTTCTAGAATCTGATCAATTCTTAAGAGTCTCATCATATTGTCCATCATGCTAGCATTGTCAAGAATCCTATTTTTTCAAACCTATAACTTTCATACTTGGACTTGACAGGTCAATTTTTTTCTGACTCGACAAAACTCAACAACTTAAAAAATACTTAAATTTGTAAAAGACCATAAATTTAATACAAATTACAGCTACAAAATTTATCAAATGAGTGTAAAAAATTGGGGAAGTGTTTTTATTAGATTTGAATACAAATAGAGTACAAAATCACATCATCATGTGAATAAAAATGTTAATTGATAATTATTATGAATTTATGATGGTTGCCATTGAAAATCATCATCATAAATTGCATATCCATGCAAGTTACAAATTACAAGAATTTAGAATTTCCTCTTCCCTGTTCTAGTGAAGTAATGGGGAGAGGGTCTTGTGACTCTAGTCCTCACACGTGTTGCGGCTCTTCACTCCTCTTAGGAGTTTGTGTCTGCAGCTCCACCCTAGTACTAGATGGAAGTGACTTCTCTTTTGCCTCATCTACAACTATGTTATCTAATCCAAGCTCTCCTACTTCTGTTGTACCTACACACTATCTCGTCTTTTGCAAACAAGAGGGTCTCCTCTTCCTACACAATCTGGTTACTGTAGGAATCAATCTCATCCAAATCATCAGGCTGCTGTGATGTGTCCACCACTTTTCTTGTGTGAAGCTAAAGAATGTATTGCACAACAACTAGGTCGTTCAAATGTTGTTGAGTCAACTTATTGCGCTTCTTCATATGATGGCCTCAAGCAAATTTTTGTTGCGCCTACATCCGGAAGTTCTACAAGGTTGAGATAAAATTTGGATGGCTAGCTTTTGAAGATTTGGGGTATTTCCACGTGACTCTTCCCACAAAACTCATGCAAACAAAATATTCCAAAGTTTATAAGTGATTTATAATTTGTAAGATATAAGTAAAGACTCCAATTTTTGTTAATCTCCCTCGGATACCTAGCGGTGATAGAAAGAGCCTCCCAAGCTTGCTTGTAATATTTCAACTCTACAAGTATTGAGGTGCCTCACCTCAACCTTAAGTGTTAGCATATCAATGCATGTTGAGAGGCCCTCCATAACCTCCGCATTAACATCTGTAAAGCCATCAAAGAAGAAAACTTGGGGTTGAGGTAGTACCTTGCTGCAGGAATGGGTTGGTGGAGTTGATTTTGCTACCTTCGATCAATCAACTCCCAAATGACCTCATAATCAGTATCAAATTGGGTTTTGCTCTCCGTCCACCAAGCTCAAGATCCTTACTAAAGTTTTCGACACCTACAAAGAAATTAAAGTTACAAATCTACAATTAAAGTAATTACTTCCAAAAATTGAAAATAAAGGAATCGACTTGAAATTTAAACTGAAGTTTGAAGTTACTTTGATGATGTTTGTTACTCTTTTTTAAACGCATCATCAAAAACTGCCTTTGTGGTCCTCTTTCCATCAATTTTTTTCAAATATGTTGACTCTAGCCATGTCTAACTCACAAACATCCACTTTAATGGTGTCAACAATCTACAAATACTCGTAACATTAGGAAGTTTGTTGCAAACCTCAGACACTATTTTGCACGAGCTCTTTCCCTCGTGTGTAATCTCTCATCAAGTGAGGACGCAAGGGTGATTATAAATGTATTTTGTAATGTTTCGGGATCTTCTACAATTGGTTTCACCCAATCAATTCAACTTATGTCCTCCAAAAGAAGGTTGAGGAAATGGGTCATGTAAGGGGTTCAAAAGAATGATGGATGCCTCTCTTGAAGTAGTCTCCCAAACACCACATACGTTGTTGCATTGTTAGCGAGAACTTGCACAACTTTCTTAATGCTCACCTCTAGGACAACCTCTTTTAGCATCAAGCTCAAGGTTTCGCATTCTTTACTTTGTTAGAAACATCAATTGATTTCAAGAAAACCATCCCATGATTTGAAGTCGCTAAAAAATTGATGAGGGTGGGATTCCTTTCATCCATTCACCCATTTGAAAGAATGGTGCTTCCAAATTTTCACCATTGCTTCTCTTGTTCTTCTAGAATTGACTTTGTGTTTACAACAACATTCTGAAGCAAATTAAAGAGGGTGCCTTGCACTCTTTCCCTACAACTATCACCGATGTCACCAAATACTTCCAAGACGTGCTCTTCACCATGTCAAGGAAGGTTTTAATTCCAAAACTTGCACACGCCTTTATTTACGCCGTGGTGCACCTTTTGTTCGACCTTGTACCTTGCAAAGTGAAAATTGTGCTCTAGGTATGTTTCTAGGTACAAAAAAGCCATGTGATTGGACTTTTCTTGAATTGGATGTAGTGGATGTGCCTTATTTGCATGAACATTGACAAGAGCCCACAATATCTGCCATATCTACCTTTGTTTCCACCGCTGAGTTGGGAGAAATCGTTGTTGTTATGGTTGCTTGTAACCTTGCTCTCTCTAGTTTCTTCTCATCCAACATTGCAAAGCATCGCATGTATCTGCTGCTTTGCCTCTTCTCGTGAAATTGGGACATGGATTGATGTCACAACAACTAATTCATGCGATATGGTACTTGAAGCAATTGATGCCTCCAAAATCACACTCCTCGCAGCTTGGTCCATATATTGCATTCTTCTAAGCGGGTCACAACTTCCAGGTTGGATGGCTTCCACTTATTGAGGCTAATGCAGAGTTCAATGTCATTGTATGCTAACCTATAACATGTGTAATTACCATAATAACATCATTAAATAAAACCTAATTTCTATGGGTAAAACCCATGTATCGAAAAAACCAACAATTTTGTTCATAAATTATGAAAAAATAGTGTAAATCATCAATAAAAATTACAGGACTTGAATAAAATGCATGTGAAATTATAAATCAGTTATAGAAACCTAATGTTCACATTTTATAAATAATTTGTGCTTGAAAAAATATAAGTATCATAGAAATTGAAAATTCCTCAAATCTGCTCTACAAGTCCTCTATATACTGCCTTCAATCCTCTCAAAGGATTCTTAAATGCTGTGTGATGAAAGTGTGTGGGCATGTGGGCTTAAAAATAATTGTGAATCATACACATGTTCATGCTCCTGTTGCCGTGCTTTGCACTCACAGTGCGTGTCTAGAAGAAAGTAAAACCCAATGCACATTGTATTGGTGTAGGGTTTAAGGGTGATGTGGACTTTCATATACCGAAGTTTCCAAAACCCATTGGTTTGGTTCTAAGTCACCGCATTCGCCGAACATCATCCATTAAATCCGGAAATCGCCGAATCTATAGCTGCCGGAAAAAAAAAAGTATTGAGATTCGCCATTAAATTCGTCGAGTGAAACATGGAAGATTTTCTGTGAAGTCTGGAAGGGTTTCTGTGAAGCCATGAACCTAGACGAAGATTTTCTGTGAAATCTGCAATTTTTTTGGGAAGTCTAGAAGGGTTTCTGTGAAGTCGTGGAATAAACTTGTGCCAAAGCGTGAAGCTTTCCGTGAAGCTTTCTGCGAAGAGAAGTCATAGCATAAACCTGTGCCAAATCGTGAAGCTTTCCGTGAAGCTTTCGATAGGTTTAAATTGATTATTAATGTTTGTTTTGATATTACTAATTTTAAATTATTATATAAAGTTATATATTTATAACTTTAATATTTATTTTCTGACTTAATATAATTTCATAAATTATTAATTTATTATAGCTTATTAATTTTCTGATTTATTAAGTGTGCTCTTTTATGGAGTCTCCTTTTTTATTGTAGTTTAATAAGCACAATTATTAATAAGCACACTTAATCACTACAATAAAAGCATTAATGTATATTGTAGAAATGTGTTGTAGTTTGTTAAACATTATAAATGTATATTAATTTTATAGGTTTAAAATATAATTTTTTAATATATGATATTTTTTTGAACATTTAATTTGAAATTATATATTTTTTTGTCGAATTTAATCATGAATTTAATTGTCAATTTTTTTAACAAAGTGAATTTTTAACGAATTTTATCCTTGGCGAATTCGAACACAAATTCGAATGCGGTGACTTAGGTATGGTTCGGAAAGGTATTCTGAACAAAATTCAAGTTGAATCTTCATTTGTTGTTCGTTCTAGTTATGTTAGACCATTGTCAAGTCAACCAAAATCAACTTGCACTAAACCCCATAAAGCCCAATCATGCAATCAGTAGACATCGAAATCGTACCTTCGGTGAATGTTTTGATCTACACCCTTGTATATCATGTGGCCAACATGATCATTCTATCAAACATTGTACCTTTGAGATCCGCTTACATATTCTATGAGACGCGTGCATTTTGGCTAGTTAGATCATTTTAGATTGCGATATGAGGTTTGTTCATTGTCAAAATCCTATAGGAGAGTCCAATCCACTATGTCAAATGACGACTTGTTGTAATGTCCCCTTTAGGGCAGAAATATTAAAACCTTGATTTTTTGTAAAACCCTAACTGCAGAAATAAAATATTGCTGGAAAATAATTGAAATAAATTCTAAACCTTGGTAAAAAACATATTTCCCAGATATCATAACCGTACCAAATAACACTGAAATTATATTTATTTCTACTGAAATGTCTCCTCAAGGGCAACATTAATTAAATATGGATTTTTGTAGCAAACCCTAGGTTAGAATTAATAAAACTGATTTTTATTTCAAAAATCCTTGGATAAAAATTCACAAACACTAGAAATTATGAAAATAGCTTCAAACCCTAGGAAAATATTCAGATTTCCTAAATACAACACAATTGTAGATAAATATTGGAAAAACAAACTCTGAAATGATACCCTAGCTGCAGTAAATGATGCCTTAGCTGTTGTGACTTATTCGTGACTGCAAACAATCCCTGAAAATGCCCAAGAACGTGTCCCTAGCAGCTAGCTGGTGCCAAATATGTGCCCTACCTAATGATAAAACTGTTCTAACACTATAGATCACTAATTGAAGTGCAAATGCAATAACTAGATGAGATTACTGCAAGCGACCTTGAGGGTTTTCGTCCTCAGATTGGTAATCGAAAGATGGAGGTTTTCGTCCCCACAAAGCTAATTGCAATGAAGGGTTTTCGTCCTCATTGTAGAAGAAGTTGGAGCAGCAGCTCAAACAATCAATGTAACATTAGATTATGGCCAAAAGATATCCATGAACCCTCGCCTCAATTGCTTTTATACTCTTTTGTCTCCCTTTTCCAAGTGGGACGCTCCATGTGGGATATTTGCACTTTAATTTTTAAAGTGACTTTCGTATTTTCTATTTTAGCATTGACTTGCTTTATCAAAAAGTTACTTTTCTATAATAATAAAACAAAAGTGTGTTTTATAAAGACACTTATGTTATATTATTAATTTATTTTACTTTATTTAAAAGGGAACATGATAGTTTTCCCTTCCCAAAGATTTCATTGTCTTCAAGCAATGTAATTTCAACAACTTGAACTTTATACCAGGATCCCAAATTATCCTTGGGAATTGGCAAATCCAGGTCCACAATTATTCGTGTGACACCGACATAAACGACTGTGCAAACTGCTGCTGTCCAAAAAACTACTGCTGTCCAAACGGCTGCCCAAATTGCTTATCATTAGTTGCTGTTCCAAAAATTTCAGCAAGCTCAATGCCAACATTAGTATTTGTTGAGTCATTTTTCTCATGTGCATGCCCTATGCTGCAAGTTGTATCCTTCACCCTATCACCCTTTTTAGCATGCTTTCCATGATGACAAGAATCTTGAAATGACATAATAGGGAGCAACAAATTTGAAATATTCTTATACCTTAGGCTGCAATCAAAGTGCTCACCTTCCTGTGCTAGGAATAGGAATTGTTGAAATACCCTCAACACTTCCATCCTTGGGACTCGAGACTCCCGAATTAGTGCTAATCAAAATGTTCTCCTCCAATGCATATCCATCCATAATGCTACTCTGAAAATCAATCAATGGCTTACCCTTTGGAAGTTCGGAGGATCGTTCATGATTTGGTGCATCTTCTTCCATCTTGACTTCCTCACTTTTATTTTTACAACTATTCTGTAAATCCCCTTCATATGGCACAAACTCAATCTTTGGGAGATTGATGGGTGCTTCTTGAACATGAACATCTTTTTCAACTTCCTCTTGTATGGTGGATTCCTCCATGGGTTGCTTCCTCTCAATTTCTTGCAGCTCTGATTGTTCTTTCTTCTTCAACTATCTTATGCATAGCTCAAAAAACCTCGTTATCGATTCAATTAATCGGCAAGCCAAATTTTGACTCGGAAATCGGGAATCGGCGATTTATTGGAAATTTATCGGCATTAATCGGCAACTTTATTGCTACTTTTAAAAACATTTAAATTCATAAAATAAACTTAAATTAAATGTAAAAAATTGTTAAATGATGCAAGAGGTGACTATAATTTTTTTTTAATCTATAAAAATACTTACAAGTTACAATTAAATACATAGAGTCACCATTACAAGTCGAATTTAACAACTAAGTATTTAATAGAGTCACTTAATATTAAATACTTACAACTAAATTAATATTACAAATTGCGATTAATCTATTAAATACTATACAATTAAATTAATAGATATTGCATGCTACAATTTAATACATAGAATTAATATTAGAAAAATCATTGTAATTTAATATGACAAATTTGCAACTCTTTCGGATTTTAGTTACGATTCAATTAATTCTAGTTATACTTTAAAAAATAAATACAAGTTACACGTCAAAATGAAATACGAAGGGTCACGTATAAATCTTAATAACTAAACTTAATAACAATACATAAATATTACAAGCGGGAATTTTAGTGACAGCGACATAGCCAAACAGAAATCAGGTAGGAGATGGACAACAACGACATAAGATTAATGGAAACCCTTGGTCGAAGGTCGAGACACGAAACATGAATCGCACAGGAGAAAATAGCCACGAAATGCTTTAAAAGGGTCACGTTTTTTTTGTTTTGGTCGTTTTTTGCTTTAAACCCTAACCCGCTTCGATTTTTCCTACGATTTTCCACGATTTTTTTGGGTTTTTCTTGCCGTAAATCGCCGATTTATCAGCAGGTCAAAAATCACGATTTTCTAAAAGATAAATCGTTTACACCATTCAAAACGATAAATCACGATTTCTAGCCGATAAATCACGACTTTTTGAACTATGATCTTATGTATTCACACAACCCTCTTTTATTTGGATTCCTCATTTCAAGTAACTCCAAGTAATCATCAAAGGAAACTTCGATTTACGATAATCGACATCCTTGATCTTGGTCAAGAATTTTCATGAAAAATGAGTTTGTACTTTTCTTTTTTATTAACACCTCTTGAATGGGATCTATATTTTCTACCACTCAAGAGTTGTAAGAACTTTGCTTGAATAAACATTGTCATGGATTCCTCCTCTGTCCGATCCCTAGCCCGGTGAGATCACCGCTCCGATACCACTATAATGCCCTCTTTAGGGAAGAAATAATAAAATCTGGATTTTTGGCAAACCCTAATTGCAGAAATTAAATAGTGTTGGAAAATGAATGAAATAAATTTTAACCCTTGAAAAATACATATTTCCCAAATACAATAACAATTGTACCAAATAATACCGAAATTAGATTTTTTCCACCGAATGTCCCCTCTAGGACAAAATTAATGAAATATGGATTTTGTAGCAAACCCTAGGGAAAAATTAATAGTGTTACGCGGGGACGTGTCCCTTAGATTTTGGTGACGTCCCCGAACGTTTCAACAGGACTTGGGGACTTGGAGGGGATGTCCCCCCGTTTTTTAAATCTTTCAAAAAAACATTCAGTTGTTTTTGCTTTTAAAAGCTGTTATTTTTACGAAGAACATTAAATTCTAATCTTGAAAGTACTGAATAGAGTTTAAATCCCTAAATTCGTTGAATAAAGTTAAAATATTCAAATATTAATATTTTGTATATTATTTTAATAGCCCTCCCCTTGCCGTCCCCAAAATTTGGGAATTTTTTCCCGTTCGAAAACCCCGTCCCTTTGTCTCCCGTCCCCGTCCCCCCTAAGTCTAATGAAATATAGACTTAGGTAACTATGAAATTTAATAAAACTGATTTTTATTTCAAAATCCCTTTGGTAAAAATTCACATATGCTAGAAATGATGAAAATAGCCTCAAACCCTAGGAAAATATTCAAATTTTCTAAATACAACACAACTCAGTAAATAAATATGGAAATACAAAACCTGAAATGGTGCCCTAGCCACGGTAAATGATGTCCTAGTTGTTGTGATTGATTCGTGATTGCAAACGTTCCACTGAAAATGCCCAAGAATGTGCCCTAGCTGCTAGTTGATGCCAAAAACATGCCCTAGCTGATGATAAAACTGATTTAACATTGCAGATCGTTGATTGAAGCGTAGATGCATTCTCTTGATGAGATCGCCACATGCGACTTTGAGGGTTTTCATGCTCAGATTACAAACCGGAAGATGAAGGTTTTTGTCCCCGAAAACTTGGTCAGATGGAGGGTTTTTGTCCTCACTGCAGAAGAAGCTAGAGCAGCAGGTCAAACAGTCTATATAACATTAGATTATGGCCAAAAATTATCCATGAACCCTCCCGTGATGTCCTTTTGTAATCTTGTCTCCCTTTTCCAAGTGTGCCACTCCATGCGGGATACTTGCACTTTAATTTTTAAAGTGACTTTCTTATTTTCTATTTTAGCATGGACTTGCTTTATCAAAAAGTTACCTTTTATAATAATAAAACATAAGTGTCTTTGATAAAGTTACTTTTTTGACACTTATGTTATATCATTAATTTATTTTACTTTTTTCATAAAGGGGACATCACACTTGTCTAGTCATAATGAGGATTTTGATCTTGTTGTTGTCGACCTTGATTCCTATGTTCGTGTTGACCACGATTCTTTTTAGTATCGACCCTAATTCCTATCTTGTTGTCAACGAAATGCTTTAAAAGGGTCACGTTTTTTTTGTTTTGGTCGTTTTTTTTGCTTTAAACCCTAACCCGCTCGATTTTTCCTACGATTTTCCACGATTTTTTTGGGTTTTTCACGCTGTAAATTGCCGATTTATCGGCAGGTCAAAAATCGCGATTTTCGAAGATAAATCGTTTACACCATTCAAAACGATAAATCACGATTTCTAGCCGATAAATCACGATTTTTTGAACTATGATCTTATGTATTCACACAACCCTTTTTATTTGGATTCCTCATTTCAAGTAACTCCAAGTAATCATCAAAGGAAACTTCAGATTTACAATAATCAGACATCCCTTGATACTGGTCAAGAATTTTGGGGCCCTTGAGTTTGTACTTTTCTTTTTTATCAACACCTCTTGAATGGGATCCATATTTTCTTCCCGTTGTAAGAACTTTGCTTGATGGGTTGTTTACTTGTGCTAGCGATGAAGATTTGTAGTTGTTAGAGTAGGTGTTTTTGAGGAGTAGAGCAATTGTTTGTGCACCTTGTTGCTCCATATTTGATGTTTGTTAGTACGATTGGATATGTGTGATCGACATGTTTGTCAAATTTTGATCGTGTATAGTGCACACTATTTCGAGCGATTGTCGATGTATATCACATCATAATTATGTATGAGGTTCCAAGTTTTCCAAATAATGTACTCAGATATATCTTGACATGTTGCTTGTTGAGGTGACAAGTTTTATGAGGAGGTGTCCCAAATGTGTCATGCGGAGACTACTCATATTGGTCATTGTAGTGTATTGCAGATTGCAGTGTTGCAGCTTAATATGGCATTGGACAGAATCTGGTCTTGATTATTGCAGCAATGAGGATGAGACATGTGATGCATCACAACATTTTGATATCCATTTTTTGAGTGATGGATGTTCGGACTAGAAGTTGACAAATAAAATTTCAAATATTGCAGATTGTAGAATTTGGCACTGCAGGTGTGAGTGAGTCATTGAGTATGGGGCTTTGATGACTATGTGTGGAGCTAGTTCATCACAGATTATGAGTTTCAACATCGTTTTTGGCCAGAGGGTTAGATTTTTTAATGTGTTGACGTGTGCCTTTATTTTGGAGTTTGAGAGCTTTGTGGTCAGATGTTAGTTCATATTTTTAGCTGGATAGATATTGAGGTAGTCAGGCTTTATAGTGTAGCTGTAACACGCTTTTGGGGTTTTGGGTTACTCATGAGCATCAGTTTGCGTCATCTAGTTTTTTGCTCTTTACATGCATGTGGTTTATCGGGATACACTACGAGTAGGTGTGATTCCTTTCAGGGGTCGAGATGAATCACATGCAATGATTTTGTTATGCTTTGCAGTTTTCAGAGTCTTGAGCACGCCATATACATTGTAGTAGTTGTAAAGAGTCAAAGACTAGTAGCTTAGTGGACTTAAGATTAAAGGGCGGTTTGATAGGAATATTAATCTTATCGTTAGTATTTATCACTGGCCATCTATTTTCTATTGGGTGGTTGGATAGGTTTACTATCGGGTGCTTGAATAGTTAATGGTTAATCTCATTAGGGAGTTATACTAACTTTGTAACCTATATATTATTTTTGTGATTTAATAATACATTATCAATGACATTATTACTCATTGGTCATTTTGTCTATTTTATTTGTTTACTTATCAGCTTTCCGACTCTTCTTTTTTTTCTTCCATTTTGTTCGTGTTTTGTGCTTTCTGGTCAAAAATACTCAAAACGCCCCAAAATCTCTCTTATTCAAGGGGATGCCCTCTCAAATGCAAAGGAAACTAACCCGTTCCATGGTGATATATCTGAATGTATAGCAATTTATGTCACTTCCTGATTGAGCCAGTGAAATAACCTGAAGAATTGCAATGACCTTAATTTGTGCTAACTAAAGACAAATTGTTTTAAAATTTGGTCTAGAAATAAGAGGTAGTTATGACCAAGTTATTATAAAAGGGGCACAACACACCCATAACACACAACATTTCAAAATCAGTTGGTGAACAAAACCAAAAAGGTGGAAAGCAAAGTGAGGGTTTGATGTTGAAGTGTAGCAATCAGTCTAGGCAAAGGAAAACTATAGAAGAAGACGGCTATTCTAGGGAAGAGAAATATCCATAAAATCAACCACTGTCGAGTAACAAAGAAAATATATACAAATTGTTGCCATACGGGTGTACAGAAGAGCCGTACAGTAAACTGTTCAGGCTGCATTGCCATTTAGGCGTGTACATGAAAAACATGACATGATCATATGATGTCAATAGTCAAGACCATTAAGACCCTACATTAAAGTCATATGGCATTGATAATGCAATAGGACCCATCTAGTAAAGTCATGAAACCCATTTATCATGCTGTTAAACTTATTCAATGGCACTGTACATGTAGTTATTGACTTCAACAATAGGCCATTTGTGTAGCTCCTCATGCAGCAACATAAATGGTCCTCAATATGCAGATAAATGTCTCATTTGTAGTTATTGATGTGTTAGTCAATAACTAGAAATGGCGCTGTAGAGATTGCCTACATTCATGTGTTGCAAGCATAAGGGATTCTTTAGGGCCCACCATGTAGTTGGACTATTGTTGGATGTGGCTTATATGACCAAGGACAACTTGATTGGAGAATATGCATAGGATGATTACTTGGGTTTGACATTTCTTGGATTGAGAGTCACCATGTCAATGGAAATTGACCAATCCTCTATTGCAAAAAAAGTTTTCATCGGCTATGAAGGCCACAATCAAATAGCCTCCATCAACCAAGTCTAAGATCAAACCAAAGAAGTCAGTTGTAGTTGTGTTGGATGATGAGAAGTATGAAAGTTAGTATGAGGTGCAAAAGATGTATTTGGGTGAACATTTAGGAAGACAACTCGATGATGCGAACAATTTATGACTATGCCCTGTGGCCACCATAGTACCTACTTCTACCACTTTGTTACTCATGACACCCATTTAATCATTGAGGAATCACTTTCCTCTAGGGACAACCCCTCTTATTTTTGATTGCATATCTAATATTTGTATAAATAAAGTAGTGTTTGAGTTAGGTGGAAGTATCCTCGTGTCCAATTCTCATGTGCTTTTTCCACATGTGGATGTGTTTTGTCTTGTATAATTATCAACTACTTGAAACCTACAATAGGCTTACCCACCAACCATCACTTGTCATAGTTGAGTCCGTTATAGTCACTACTCCCAAGGACACTCCCGTGAATGAATTAGAATTCCTTAAGTAAGCAATTAATAAAAGGTTCGTGGGATGTACTCGAGAAATTTCCTATAGTATTTTGATATCGAGACCTTAGTCCTACAAGAGTTGGTTCTTTAGCTCGAGTTAAGGATAATTAGGGTGAGCCTAGGGATGTTCTAGAGTAGGGGATTGATGTTGAGCGAATAATGATTAAGAATATTCATGGTAATGATGAGGAAGATAGTGGAGGACAACAAAATAGCTAGATAGAGAGTCACTAAGTGATTGCCAACCCACTCGTCCTCTATGCTAGAATGTATTCACCGGCTAAGGGGGTTAGGGGGAGTCCTAGATCGGGACTCTCTATATATATATGCATTGGCCTAATCAAACCGAATTTCTGGATATGCTACTAGAGCTTATCATCAAGGTAGTAAATGGTAAGCCGAGCATTGTAGGAGGCAAGGAGTTGAGAGAATAGATTTATTGGAGTGGAAGTGTAAAGCTTGAACAAAATAACATATTATTCAGAATGAAAAAGATTACATGAGGTTTATTTAACAATCATTACACACAACAGTCCCTGAAAATAGGGAGTGCAATAAAACAAAAATAGTTACATACTAAAATAAGACTACCCCCAAATAACCAAGTAAAGTCGACATGTCAACTTTACATCACAATATATAATGATGAATTAATTTATTCATAACAGCCCCCTCAATTTATCATGGTCTATAGAGAATGGGAGGACGATTCTCTGAATGCTTCAAATTTATCTCGTGCAAGTGACTTTGTAAGGACATTTGCACATTAGTCTTCTCGTCCGACAATAGTGGAGTGGAATGTTGTGTTGCAAAACATGTTTGCATATGAAATGAACTTGTACCTCAATGTGCTTTGTACATTCATGAAACACTAGGTTGTAAACAAGCTTGATCACACCTTCATTGTCAACATACAAGACTATTGGTTGCTTCTGTGGTATTCCTAGTCCTTCAAGTATGCGATGTAACCGTATTGCTTCGCAAATAACTCCTCATGCTGCATAATATTCCGCTTCAGTGGAAGATTGAGAAACAAAGTTTTGTTTCTTGCTCCCCCATGATATTGGACCAGATTCCATAGAGAAGACACATCTAAGTGGATTTCCTCTCAACAATATTACCTACATGATCTAAGTGTGAATACCCTATTAAGAAGAATTGATCATTCTTATATTCTAGGCCAAAGTCCATGATTCCTCTAATACACCTCAAAATTTTCTTTTACGCTTTCCAAAGTGACCGATTTTTGGCTCTTGCGTGAACTATGGGAGATAGTTGACAACATAGCTAATGTTTGGCCTAATGTATGTCAAGTAAATGAGGCTCCCAATCAATTATCATCACGAAAGAGTGACATTTACTTGTGGTGATGGATCATCACGAGATAATTGAAGCTTTGCCTCCATGGGTGTAGCGGATGGTTTATTTTCCATCATCTGAAACCTCTCGAGCGCTGTCTTGGCATAATTTATTTGGGACACAAAAATGTGGTGCTCCTTTTTCCAAACTTCCAGTCCAAAATAGTAGTGCAAAGAGCTTGATATTAGTCATGTCAAACGATCGATTGGCATCTTTCTTCATTGCATAGATCATCTTCATTGAATCGCTAGTGGTGACTACATCGTTGACATAGACAACAAAATTACAATCCCCCTCTTGCTTTTGAGGTAGAGATTGGGATCATATGGATTCCTCTAGAGTCTAAGGTGAATGAGATGCTCATCAATCTTGATATACCATGCCCAAGGAGCTTGTTTGAGACCATACAATGACTTGATGAGTTTACATACCTTTTCCTCTTTTCTAGGTATGACGAAAAATTCTGGTTGACTTTTGTAGTCTTCTTTCTACAAATCTCCATTTAGAAAGACACATTTTACATCCATTTGGTGGACTTTCCAACCAAATTAAGCAGCTAGAGAAAATATCATCCTGATAGTTTTGATCTTAGCCGTGGGAGCAAAAGTCTCCTCATAGTCAATGCCTTCTTTTTTAGCATACCCCTTTGTTATGAGCCTTGCCTTGTGCTTGTCAATACTACCATCTTGCTTTGTACTTTGTCTTGAAGATCCATTTGCAACCGTTTGATTTCTTCCCTGGTGGAAGATCTACAAGTTGCCATGTATTTTTTTCATCAATGATTGATATTTTGCATTCATGGCATCTTTCCAAGTTTTTGACTCTAGGGATTCTTGAACTATAGAGGGCTCTACAGATTCAAGAACTGTACTCAAAAAAGGCTAAATTAACCTTGTCTCAAGCCATACTGTGAGTCTTTTGTCCAGTGGTGGATGTGTCTGGGACTCCATCCAACTTAGCAATCCGTATCACATTAGTATACTATTTCGGCATACATTGAGTGTTCTTGTGGGTGGTGGAGCTAGCAGATCATCACCATCATTCCCATCATCGTGTCATCATCGAGCTTAGGTCACCTTCTTGCTTTACAACAAGACTGATTTTGTCATTAGGTGGAAAGTGGATCTGACTCACTCTTCTCATGAAACTCAACATCCCTGTTGATATAGATTTTTTTTTAATTTGTGGATACATGTGTCTATAAGTCAATGTTTCTTCATTGTACCCTAAGAAGATGTGTTTTTCATATTTCATGTCTAGTTTTGTTATCTTCTTTTTTGGGAACATGCATGCTTGCTTTACATCCAAAAACTCGAAGATGAGCTATAGATGGTTTATACCCCGACCATGCTTCTCGTGGAGTCACTACATGAAGAGTTGTAGTGGCAACTTTATTCACTAGATAGACTGTTTTCTTTAATGTTTTGTTCTAGTATGTTTTCTCTAAACCTAAATTGTCAATCATACGATGCACCATTTTTATAATAGTGTGATTCTGCCTTTTTTGCAACATCATTCCGCTATGGCGTGTGGGGTGGAGTTAATGTATTCCCCGTCAATCCGAAAAATGCAGAGTTTTTTATTTTATGACTAGTTTCAATTTCCACAGACACTTTGAACTAATTGAAAATTTAGAAGGCTTTGTCTCGGTCCCGAGACAATATACCCATTTGCATGAGTAGTCATCAACAAAGAGCATGAAGTGTCGAAACCCAACATGACTAGGTCTCATCTGTTTACAAAGATTGGTGTGCACCAAATCTAACTTGTCAAAAGCACAAAACCAAACGGTGTTTGATGTTGTTTTCCTGCTAGACACCGGGGCATTCATGAGTATGTTTCTTTAGTGGAGGTAATCCTCTCACCATATTGTAGTGCTCGAGTGTAGATAGGTATCCAAAACTCACATGCCCATATTGTGTTGAGTTTGAATCCTTTGCAAGAAGTGGTTGCTTGTTTCTCGGAACAAAATCAAGTTGGAACAATCTCCCAACTCTAGATGCTCGTGCAACAATTTTCGAGGTTTTGGTCTTATATTTGATAAGAGACATCTTTTTATCATCTTTGCTTACAAAATCAACTTTCTAGTTGTGCTCCAAGAATTGATTTTGAATTATGTGTTTCAGTGTAAACTCTTGGCAAGTCTGTGGACATATAGGAGCTATCATCACCCAATGAAACATGATTTTTGTTGTGTGTGTCTCTCAAACTGACGAACCAATCTTGTCTCCTAGTCATTTGCGAGTTTCACCTGAGTGAACATACCATATAGAACTTTGTGAAGTTGATTCCTTATGTGATTGTGCAACATACATGAAGTCCTCATTAGAGGGCTCTGTCTTCATCATCAACAATATTGCCTTGTTGCTTCTTTTGCTTAAGTTGCCCTTTTCTATTGCTAAGACTTGTTTTTTTGTCCCTATAACGATTGCTTGCTATTAGGATTTTTGCCACTGGATGAGCTCTGTTAGAATCCATTATACCAACAATCTTTCAATGCATGGCCTTTCTTACCGCAAATGTGACATTGTTTTAATTGTTTATTCCCTTGTTGATTCTGCTGATTACATTGTTTCTGAGGTTGTGTTGATGACTTTATAGACGTTTTCCCTTTTTAATGTGAAGCTAGAGCATGTTCCTCTTCTTCTTTTGTCATGTGCATGGATTTTCTTCTTGTTGCAACATGTTTACCAACTTATCAAATGTCTATGTTAGTCTTGTGACATTCAAAGTGGTCATACAGATCTTGTAGGAGGGGGCAATGCTCTCAAGACAATTTGTACGAGATATGGATTTTCACTTCCACTTTCAATGCTAGAAGTGATGCCCTCAAAGTTGCAATATGTCTTAAAAAGGATTTCATTTTTTACCACTTTTCAACTTGAGACTGTGTAGTTGACTTTGGAGGTAGCGAATTGTATTATGATTCTAGGCCTCATAGAATGTGTTGTGTTTATCCCATGCTTTCTTAGCCGTTGTAGCATGACGAATGTGAGGTTGTACCTCGTTTGGAACTCCAAACAACATGATCAATTTGGCCTTCTGATTGGCTTTATCAAATTGTCATTGTCTGACAACATCATTTTCGGACGAATGAATGAGCCATCAACTACATTCCATATGTTTTAAAATTCAAGTTGTGTTTTGATTTTTGTTTTCTAAGCAACATAATTGTCTCCTCTCAGGAGATGTGTATCTTGCAATTTTTTTTTGGAGCATTTGCAGCCATGTTTGCAAATTGTGGGAGTTGGATGAGTTTCTTATCACTCCAAACAGGTCTCCCTTTCTATATACCGTCATTCCAATGTATGACACCTCTTTATATACACACCCTTCCAAGATACCTGTCGGTATGTGGAAGAAGCTCTTCCCGTTGACATACGGGATGGTATGTGACAAAGACGCCAATGCACGTAGAGTAGAGTGATATGTGGTACCAAGCCGATTATGTGAAAAGGATTCGTCAAATCATTGACACCGCTTAGATGAAATTCTGCATAAGAGGGTGTAACTTATCTATATACTTAGAATTTCCACTGTTAGGATTTACACTTTGGAATTTCCACCGTTAGGATTTACACTTTGGAATTTCCACCCGTCATGATTTATGCCTAAAAATCGTGGTGAATGGGTAATGGTTTGTGAACAATTTTTTTGATCCTTATTTCTCCTTGGTAATTTATAGGACGATGTTTAGACTTCATTGTTACAACTATATTAGGCAATGGATGCAATAGTTCAATCGCAACGACATTACCCATAAACGTGAACAAAAGACACCACTAATACCAAAAGCAACGATTTACACTTTGGAATTTCCACTGTCACGATTTACGCTTTGGATTTATGCGTAACGATCGTGATGAATGGGAAATGGTTTGTGAACAAGTTATTTGATCCTTATTTCTCCTTGGTAATTTATAGGGACGATGTCTAGACATCATTGTTGTGACTATATTAGGCAATGGAAGCAATAGTTCAATCGCAATGACATTACCCATAAATGTGAACAAAAGACACCTCTAATACCAAAAGCAACGAATGTGCAAAATGCACAGAATTGTATATGCTGAAGTTTTCTGATCTACTTGTTTTATGCTTAGAAAACTCACAAAAACATTAAAAATGTACTTTTATAATGAGTAAAGCACAAAATTTTGGACAATTTTTAATTCTATTTCAAAAATTCTGACAAAATTTTGGCTTTTGGGCATGCACGGTTTGCGAAAAATCAATTAATTGAGGTTTCAGGGCCTTTTTATGATAGATTTAAAAAAAAAATCTGATTTAGTTTATATCTCATAAACTATAAGGGCTGTACAAAATTCCATAGAAGGATTTTTTTCGGCCGTGATTTTAGGCATTCTTGCAAAATTTTAGGGTCTAACTCTATTTGGTTTATCCAGTTCAAAATTAACAATAACTTTTTGGGTAAAAGACAGAAACATGAAGAACAAGAGTTCTAGGAGCTCTTCTTCAATTTTTTTTTTTGTCTGAATGGAAGAGGGCTGCCAAAAAGATAATGTGGCCAAGTTTCAATTCTTGACTCTTCTGGTTTGAAAGAAAATGAATTAATTTGCCTCTAGGCACTTGTAATGCATTTTTTTAATTTGCAAAAGTTTAACTTAATAAACTTTTATGTTGAATAAATATGCAGCCCTAATATTGCATAAAGCATTTGCAACTTGGGCTATAATCATAAAGAATAAAATCAACCAATAGCATGAAACTTGTAGGTGCAAGTTTCTGAAGCACTGGACTTGGATGGCCTCCTTCTTGGGCTGGTTATTGGCTGAATTTAGATTGTTTTGGACTACATCCTGACTATTTCAAGCTGATTTATCTTGCTTCGGCACCTCCTAGGGTTTTGTGTCTATCTATTTTCAAAATAAATTCCTCCCTGACATGCCTTCTTTCCTTCTTTGTTGCAACAAATACCAAATAACAAATGCAACGCCTCTGAATGGGCTATGCTTTGAATTTTTCTTTCTTAGGAAAGAAAAATTGAGCTCTTTCTTCCTAATGTAGAATCTATGTGTGCAATTCCTTGCAAAGATTGAAGGGAGTGAAGATGATTCTGGATGAGAATTGAGTAGAGGTGAGGGTGCCATGTGGCCGCTCTTCTAATTTCCTCTTCTTTAAAATTCTCCTGTTCATTCTCCCAAGTTCAAAGTCTTCCTGCCCTGATACCAAATGTAAGCTTGAATAAAATGATATATTATTCAGCAATGAAAAAAATTAGATGAGGTTTATTTAACAAGCATTGCATGTAACAATCCCTGAAAATACGGATTGCAATAACACATGGAGTTACATGCTAAAATAAGACTACCCTTAAATAACCAAGTAAAGCTGACACATTAACTTTATGTGACAATATGAAATGATGAATTAATTTATTCATAACAAGAAGCAGAGGGCTGAGACAATAATGGCAGAGGACAGTATCATTTCCAGTTTCACATCCAACAAAGGGAGACATTCTTTTATTGTTTGATGGGAAGCACAGTCCGACTTCTCACCATTTAAGGTTAGCATTATGAATGGTTGGTTCCACGACGTCCACTCTAGTTTGTCCACCCATCCATAAACAAAACCATGGACCACTTGCATTATTTATAGGTAGATTCCAGTTGCCTGTTATATGTATGGACCTACAGTAATGAGATCAGACTTGATTGAGTTTGCAGTGATTTGATAGCCACCAAGGACTCATTACTTATATAGAGGGGCAGATGGTAGAGGGAAAGAGAGCATCTCTTGGATGAGAAACAAAGACTCCAGTTGGACAATGAATAACTTTTGTCCAAGTTACAAAGTTGGCAACAACAACAATCCATATTCTTGGTCGAGCATTAGAAGTTGGAGGATGGCTTCTAGAAAGAAATTGGCAAGAAAGATTCCTTATTGGAATTCAAGGCAGGAGTTGGAGATCTCAGAGGGATCTTGTTCAACTCCAGATGCAGATTTTAGCGGAGCAATAGAAGTCCAAGGTTGACATGTTTGCACTCTGGCTGAAAATGAAGAAGAGAATGGAAGTGACACTAAGAATTAATGTGACAAGTGAGAAGAAGGAAGAATTGAAGAGGAAGGAGAGTGAGGTGGTGAGCTTGTAAGTGGAGCTTAAGAGATTGAAGACCTTGGTAGATGGTCACTCTGGTCTAGTACAGAGTCTTCAGTGTTGCATCCTCTTCAACTAGAGCAGCATGCTAGTTCAAAGGCACCGCCAGATTTGGCCACAACAATTTCCCACTTGCTAGTTTCATCTTGAGTGTCTGACATAATGTCCACCAGTTTTATTGGGGAGGGAGAGGGAGGGGGCAAGGAGGGGGGTTTGGTGGTTAAAAGAAGGGAACCTTGTTAATGCACTTCTAGTTTAGCATTTGATGTTGTAATAATGCAAATTAATGCCAGTTATGTTGGCCAAGTCTAAATACGCTAGTATTGGCCATTATTTTGGTTAACATTGGTCATTGGGTGGTTGGTGATGGTTATCCCAAGTGCCACTCTCGTCGTTGGCCTTAAGTGTATATATGGTTGTGACCTAGAATCAAAGAAGGAGATCTCGTGTGTACTTTGCTATCACTCTAATACAATGTTACTTCTATATTTTTTGCTCTCTATTTAGTATATTTGCATTGTTTATATTTATTTCTATCTACAACTGTGTTGCTGGTTTTATTGTACATTTAGATCAGGAAACCTACAATTATTGCATTTGCGGTGCATACAATTTGTTGTTACTATCTGTGAGTTACAGATAAGGTTATATCTGCATTATTTCCTATTATGCGAGGCTCCTACCGGATGCTTAATTCTGATTGTGAACAATGGGCTTATGACCAAAAGTCTTTTTGATCTGTCTTGATTTTTAATCTAAATGACTTCCTTTGAAAGATAAATTATTGAGCATGCTTCCCACTTGTTTTAATTGTTGTATAACATTTTGACATTTCTTAGTTCTAATTAGCTGGCACAGATTGAATGGGTGCAATTTATTGTGCAAGTTGTGTTGTACTCTACATGTGGGGGCCAGTGATAAGTTGATAACTATTTTTAATGAGAAGGATGAAGATAACAATGAAGCAGTTTCTTATTTCCTCAGTTTCACATAGCTTTTGACATTCTTGTTTGTGAAGATCTCAAATAGCTGCCAGTGTTGCTACCAAAAATCTTCTAATTGTGAGCCTGTTCAATTTTTTTCAGGTGGAACCTATACGTAATTTGTTTGCCGCTCTATTTCTATCCAGTATTGGAATGCTTATTCATGTACAGTTCCTGTGGAGTCATATAGATGTACTGTTAGCATCTGTGATTTTGGTAATCATTGCAAAGACAGTTGTGGTCACTATTGTTGTAAAGGGTTTTCGGTATAGCATCAGGACTTCTTTCCTTGTAAGAAATATACCTCCTTTTGATGTTTATGTACCGATTAAATATATCTGCTCTTAAATATATGACTGAATTTATTCTTGTAGGCATTTAATGTTCTTTTTATACAAATTATTTTTCAGGTTGGCATTTCTCTGGCTCAGATTGGAGAGTTTGCTTTTGTTCTCTTAAGTCGCGCCTCAAATCTCCATCTAATTGAGGTAAGTCCTTTTTGGATTTTCTCACTCAGTTTTGAATTTTCCACCAAAAAAATTGAGCTAAAAACAGAATACTTTCCAGCAGATAGGTGTCTTCAAGATTCTTATAATGTTGAAGTTCCTCAACCATTTTATGCCCTATAAAACACAAACTGTATTTAAGTAAACAGTTTTAACCATGATACTTTTTAATTAACCTTTTTCTATTCGAAAGCGATATCCCTGTAATAAACCTTTAAAACAAATTTCCGTACCAAGTTTAAACAAATGAATTTGCAGTCAAAAAACATTCAACAGTTATCAAGCTGTTCGGGAATTATTATATTCATTTCAATTGTAAATGGAACCGTGAAGACTTCAAGCTAACCATCATGATTAACTTTGCAGTTACTGCTATTAGGATTTTAGCTATAAACACGGAATAATTTGGCGCAGCTGCTTCGTTTAGCTATAGATACGGAGAATACTTTGGTGCAACTCCTGGAATTCATGGCATTCTCAACCTAAAGAGTTCTAACCTATGTCAAATGGAAACTGAAAATTTGCCTCAATTCTATGCCATTTATGTTCTAACAAGTTTTGTATATGAGGAGTTGACGTTTGGAATGGTTAGAGAAAAACTCAAGGGGATGGACAGGAGACTATTTGGGTGAGGATATAGGGGATCCCTCTGAAACTATAGGAAGAAAATTCTAAAAATATATAATTTTTGGCACACTGAACATGATTAATCACAAAGACATATTATGCATCAAAGCCCACATTCTGAAATACAATACCGGATTGCAGGACTCGTTGCTTTTCTCATTTACTAAAACAAAATGAAAATGATGTCATAGATGTATACCAAAACTTAGAATCCTAAATCTAGACAAACAAAATGGCAAAACAAGACAAAATCACAAATCGTATGTCAAAATGATAATAATATAACTAGAGGGTGATATTCCCAAAGCAATGGATTACATCCAAGGTTCTTCCCCCTTGCTAACAAATGCTTACAGTGCTCGTGCGCTAAATGGGTCCTTTGCCTTGTGATTGTTACCCTAACTACATAGGGAAAAAAGTTATGAGGGTAATCTCTACTTTTTGTTGAACCCTCGTGTGAATTGTACCTCGTTTTTGATTGGCTTATGTTCAAACCCGGTGTGAATCGTACCTCGCTTTTGATTGGCTTATATTCAAGTTTTTATTTTGTTTAGCATCTTAGCATTATTGATTTGTCAAGCATACCTTGCTAGCCAAACCTCTTTTATTTTTAACAACCCTAATGGCTATTCTCTCCTTCCTACAATGGAATATGTTCATGATAACCAAGTGGAAGCTACACAACGGTCTTCCTTCCTCCAATAACAACCTTCAATAAACGCGGTTTTGCAACATGACTTCCGCCAATACCAAAAACAATTACATCCTCCTAATAATGATGCCAACTCTATATCCAAAAGAAATCAACAATGATGCCAACTCTATATCCAAAAGAAATCAACAATTTCCACTCAATGAGATTTAGAGAACAAGGAGAACAAGTTGACTAGGTTGAATTCTCTCCCGAAATGCAACAATTTCTAACCAACAACCCTCAATGCCGGAAGAACCATGAAGAACTTTAAGGTCTCTTGGTTCTTGGTCATATCAAAACTCCTAGGTCAAATCTCTTCCGAAACATTCGAGCAAGCCAAAACATGACTTACCCTATGTTCCCTCATCCAAAAATCCATCTTTGGCTACAACCATGATGGGTGCTACCTTTAGTGATGTGCCTTCTCAAAGCACTAACACTAATACTCAAGCACCTCAAAATCCTCAAATAAATCCTACTCGAGATGACCATGCAAATTTTGGATTGAATGGCCAACAGAAAACACCTAGTGCCAATAGATTCATGCAAATACAAGCACAACTAGTTCAAATGTATAATAGGCCACAACAATTTAAATGGGAACCCTCATCCAAAAATTCATCTTTGGCTACAACCATGGCGGGTGCTACCTTTAGTGATGTGCCTTCTCAAAGTACTAACACTAATACTCAAGCACCTCAAAATCCTCAAATGAATCCTACTCGAGATGATCATGCAAATCTTGGATTGAATGGCCAACATGCAAACATCTAATGCCAATAGATTCATGCAAATGCAAGCACAACTAGTTCAAATGTATAATAGGCCACACCAATTTAAATGGGAACCAAGCACAACTAGTTCAATAATGAAAGGAACCTAGTAGGTAGTTGCATCCATTGAAGGGCTTAAATGGATAGGTTGCGGTGATCCATAATCAGTAATCAAAACTGAAAACAAATTCAATCGTGAGTGATCTCCAACCCACATTCTTCCATTACACACTTAAAACTGATAAAAATACTCTTTTACAATTTCCCGTAAAAAGAGTTAACGATTAAAATAATCTCAAATCTGATTATATTCTTCAACTGAATGTTTATAAACTAAAACAAAACTGATTATAGGTGAATGCAAACTCATTCAATTCACAGTTTGCTCCAAAACATCCAATTCCTTCTTATCCCGATTTCCCGTAAAATGAGATAAATGATTAAAATCATTAATTCACTTAATACTGAATTAGAAACTGATTATAATCTGCAATTAAACTGAATAATACTGCGTAAAATCAGGAAAAACAGAGACACCAAGTTGTTTACAGAGTTCACCAATTGGCTACGTCTCTGGGATTGCCTTTACGCAATCCAATCCATTAAAAACAATTTGTAAGTACAATTAAAAACTTACAATTCAATAATGAATCAAAAGACCTGAAAAAATCTGCCCACAGACCTCTGGAAGACTCTGAATATACTCAGCAATGTCATCCCAACTTCCCGTAGCAAATGCACAATCACTTTCCCAGCATTTTACGTCAAAGCGTCACTTCAATTGCTTACAAAGACGTCAAATAAACACCAAAACGGGAAAATAAATACATCATACAGAGCGTCTTTGAATTCTGACAAATCTCTAGTTCACTCTGAGATCTGAAAATGTCGTTATGATGGCCTAAATTGCCATTCTGTACAAACAGCCCCTTTTACCAAAATATACATGGTCTGAAATCTGACCCATTACAAATACCATGATGCCCTTTATATACCACTTGCAAGTGGTTGGCGGATTGGTAAGGGCACCTATCTTTTTGGTAGGAGGTCCGCGGTTCAATCGCTTGGAAGTGCATGATATACCATACATAGCAAATTCAAATCTTTTATCCCACATTTGGTGTGGAAGGTGGGTAAGGTTTGTTTAAATAAAATTGTGTGGAATTTATATGATGGCTAAAGAGCCGCTTTTGTTGCCATAGACTATGCGCATAGGGTAAGTTTGAATGCACTTGGCAAATATGGATAACGCTAGGTTTCCACGTGGACGCCATGTGTGGGCGTGTGGAGTGTAGTGTTGAGCGCATGGTTGGTGAGGTGGCAGCCACTGTGGCAAATATGTGGACTGTTATGTATGCGCCCAGCTTGCCAAATCATCCATGCTCCCATCTTGCCATGTGTCAACACAAGAGGGCACAAAATAATGCGATAAAAACAAGTGTAATTAAAAAATTAAAGTTGCACTAATACCACGGTGGTCGAGTCCCCTTCCAAAACAAAAGTGGACCCCACTGTTGAACCCCCTTTTCTTGCACAGGGCTTGACAAAGACTGGAGGAGTAAACAAACATGTCCAGGTCCAATTTTTACCTCGGCAAACCTTGACCCAAATTTTGACAAACAACAACTTGAGCATACGGTGTCCGTTTTATGCGTTCCAATAGGCATTGGAAAGCTCTTCCGTCTTTATCTTGGTTTAAGGAGATCTTGGGAACTTCTGATGCCCAAAATACATGGATCCCAAACTCTCATGTTCACGCAATTTGGAACTTGTATGAATGTTCATGTTCAACTTGATGCAATTAGTAGGCACAAATAATTTGTCAAACATCAAAAGATTATTACCATGCAATGAATGTTTCAAGATTTCTTCTTTTTGCCACATAGAACTAGACACAAATGATGTATTATATGAATGAGTATACCCTTCTATGGTGAGGTCATTGACCATGCCTTTTCCTTGCCCTTCAAATGGCTCGTGGTGGGGTTGAACAACTCCCCTCAAATCTGATTTTTCCATCACATGTTCCCTTGCCATCATTTCTCCTTGATCATGCATATGCTTGACACTAATATCCTCTTCATGCCCATCAACCAAATCTGATTTCTCCTTGCACCCACTCAAATCCATGCAATCATTAGATGCCAAACATTTATCATCAAAAACAAAAGGACCCATACCTTGGATGCATGTCTTCACTTTGCTTGAACATTGATTCACAATTCTTCTTGCTAAGGAGTGAGCAATGCATGACTTCTCTTGTCCCAATCCTTCCACAAGTATGGATAGCAAAGATTGTGGAGGTTCCTCATACTCATTCAACATTAGGGACATTATAGTTTGCATAGCATCCATTATTTCATGTGAATGATTCTCATGTAGAACATCAAAGAAGACTTCAAACATATGTGAAATGAGATCATCACAATCAAGATCTAACATTGGAATGCAAGACCTTACCTTAGCCATATTCTCCAAGATCTTAACCCTCTTGCCAAAGTGAGGGTTGGTGGTGTCCCAAAGCTTTTGAAAGCTTCCAATCATGAGCTCATAGATCTCCTCCATAGTGATGTCATCATATGGCAAGCTTGGGGTTGATATCCGTGTGATCTCACTAATGCATGTGATGACCAAGAGTCTCACATCCACCTCCTCATGCCTCAATAAATCGGATCTAGCCAAATGTGTCACCAAGGGATCTAAAACTGAAAACATAGAACCATAATCCGATTGCTCTACCAAACATAAACAACTTACCACCTCTTCAAGAGTGTTGAGCAATACACTCTTCTCAAGTGAAGGGCTCTCGAGCCATCTCCCAAGCCTATAGAGCTTGGTCCTCAAACCTCCATCACTAGCAAGCTCCATGATTCAATCTCTGCAAACAACACCCACAAGGAGTAGATGAAAGTAGCTCTGATACTATTGTAATGTCCCCTTTCTAGGACAATTTAGAAAATGGAGAAAATCAAGCAAAGAATGGATAAACCCTTTTGCTTCAACCTAAAATATCCCAATGTCAGCTATTTCGAACCCAAATGGGGTTGGAACTAGCCAAGGTGGTGGGATAGATTGGAAGAAAACAATTGGAATTTAAACACATTCAAATCAGATTTTTAACAGCTGAAAAATAATTAATAATCACACCCCAACTGCTGCAATCTTCCAAAATTATTTCCCGCTTAACCATCCAAGCAAAAATCTTCAAACTTTGGATTTTGGGCCACAAAAATATGAAGAATAATATTCTAAAACCAGATTTCGCATAGCAAACATGAAACCCTAATTTTGCCCTAAAAGTAGGTCGCCCAACACATTTAGGGCATCAAATCAACTCCAAAAATTATGAAATCACTTTCTCCTTATTCCTCCTAATTTCTACAACCACATTCAATATTAAATTGATCCCAAACTGCAAATCTGAAATTTATAACAGCAGTTAATTAATTAAAATGCACCCAGAACAACTGAAACTTAAAAAATTAATATCTTACTCAATACTTGGAGTTTTTGCATGAAACAAATTGCACAATAAAGTAGAAATGAGGAGCTTTCCAATGAACTATCAAACTGAATTTTCTAATCACCGAAACCCACTCAAAACTGCCCCAGAAATCTGCCTCCAAGTCGCTAGGGTTAGAATAAATTCTATAAATTAATTCCAGCTCATACAACCCTTCCAAAACACTCAAATAATCAACCCTTGATCTGAAATAATTGATTAGACACAACAAATAGATCTAACATAAACAACCTCAAAACATGATAGATCAAACCCCAAACCAAGTCGATTTGCCTCTAATAAATTGCAGCAATAATAACAGTCACAAAGTACCTCAAACCCTTCACAAAAATGCAGATTTATCCTCCAAACAAATGCATCAATACCCAAGACCAAGTCGTCAATGCTAGAATGAATATATCATGCATAAACACATTCAACACAAAAGAACACAATGGAGAGAACAATGGAGTCTTCAATATTCTTCAATAATGGATCCAAATGTGAGAGAGAGCAATGCAAGAACTAGGGCATACATCCCATTACTCCAAGCATGGAGTGAAATCAAAAGTTCAATCAACATAACCCCACTAAAGGAAATGCGACCTCCTTTTATAGAGTTAAGGGGTGCAATATTCAATAAAGACTGACCTTTTCCCTTTTGGAGGGAAAACATAAACTCTCATTATAAAATAAAGTCTCTAATAAACTAAGACTATGTGCACTTTATTATTTTTAATTAAATAATAAAAACAACTATCCTATGTGCACATTTAACTAACCTAGAGAGCCCACCTTGTAGTGCAAGACATACCAAGGGGTCACAAAATAGACAGTAGACATCTTTGGATTATCTTCGAGCTCAATTCTCAAGCCCATGAGAAGAGAGAATGGGTTGAGGGTCTTGAAGTCTTCAATTTCATCAATGTCCAAAGAAGGGGACATTACAAGCTTGTTCACCGGAAGGAGACCCGTTTCTAGATGATGGGACAACGTTGTTGGTATTCTCGTAAGTGGGAAAATGTAGAAATCTCATTGGAGAGGAAGGAAAGCAGATCCAAGCAGGAAAAAGTTTGATGCAAAGAAGAGAAAGATGAGGTGGAGCAGCTGAGTTTATTATCAGCCCAAGCATGTGTTGTAGAGGATGATGTTGCAGCTGAAGTGTGTCTTTTGGAAAGATATGAAGATGGAGGAGAAAGATGTGCAAGTGAAGGTGGATGATGCTTTACAAGAAGCATTGAGAGGACAAGAAGAGACTGGGGTTGCAGCAGAGATGCAATTGGAGAATGATGAGGTTGAGAAGATGCTTCTACAAGCATTAGAACACATGGTGAAGAAGATGCAGAGGATGCAGAGAGACTAGTTGGGACAGCATTCCAAATGGAGATGGATGATCTTTTTGAAGACATCTTGAAGGTGGACATAGTAGAAGAAGAAAAGGTTGCAGCAGAAGTTATCATGTTATTTGACATAGCAATGAGAGCAAAAGGAGAAGAATGAAGACTATCTTGGAGATAACATTGGAGAAGATGCATATGAGAATGCCAAATTCTCATGATACTATGTATGCTGAGTTTATTGCAGCAGTTGAGGAGTGGAGAGAGATGGAGATCATGCAAAGACAAGTTGCAGCTGAAAATGAGTTGGTAAAAAGTGATGCTACAGCAGTGGTGGTGTTGAATGGGCTAGTGCCCATGAGAATGGTTGATTCTCTAAATTATTTGTTCACTAACTTTGTTGCAGGTATGAGTGAATGCATAGAGGAAGAGAAGAATTGCTGAGAATAATAGTTCATTTGAATGGGCCTTTAAAGTACAAGCATGTGATCTGTTTCAGGAATGATGAAGAGTGTATATGATGAATTCTTTGAAAAGAAATCCATGAGAGAAAAAGTGAAGAGGAGATGGCCTTTAGAGCATGAGGTGCATGCTTCTATTAAAGGGAGAGATGGTTGGTTCAAAGCCCGCAAAGGCGTAATATCCCTTGTGGGATATCACTTAAAAATGCACAAAATATTGAAAAGTTGCAGCCAAATAAAATACTGATTTTTGCAGATTTTAACAGTTAGGGCAGTGAACTAAAGAAAATTAATATCACCCAAAATACCCACTCAAATCACTTGAAAATTTAAAGAGAGCTTGCTAATATTATAAAGAACATAAGAAAACTGTTTTTGAAATTTTTCAGATAATAAAATGTTGCCAGAAAATTACAGCGTGCCCTAGATAGCTGGAAAACTTCTAAAATTCGTAACTCTCCAAATACAAGTGCAAAAATTATGAGACTTTGGAAATAACATTTACAAATATAGGAGGTAATATTTCAACCTTCAGATCTGAAAATGGCCAACTGGATACCCTCCAAATAAAGGCTGCAATATTTCAAACAAGTCGCCTAGCTTGGAAAAGGGTTAAAAATCGGTGTTACGCGGGGATGCGTCCCCCTTTTTCAACACGTCCGGGACGTCCCGGACGTCCTGGGGACGCGGGGACGTGGGGGAAACGTTTCCCCCACGTTTCCTTCTTTTGCGAAATTGGGCGAAACGCCATGGGGATGGCTGGAGGGGGACAAACGTCCCGGGGACGTTGGGGACGGTGGGGGGGGACGGGGACGTCTGGACGTCCCCGGGAACTTCCCGGGCGTCCCCCGCGTCCTCCTCGCTCGCTGCTTTTTTTTTTAAAAAAATAGACTTTTAATAGACAAAAACACATTTTTTTATTGTATATGACTAATAGCATAAAAGTAACATTCCTAACCTAACCCTAACCCTAAAAGTGTTATTTTATGTTATAAATTTACAATATGGGCTCATTTCATATTCACACCAAGCAAGAGCAAGAGCAAGAGTGAGAGCAAGAGCAAGAGCAAGAGGAAGAGCAAGAGTGAGAGCAAGGGCAAGAGGAAGAGCAAGAGCAAGAGCAAGAGCAAGAACAAGAGGGAGCAAGAGGTATTTATAATTTTATTTGCTTACAATACATGTTAAAGTTTTTTTTTTTTTAAATTTAGATTATATTTGCATTTGTTAGGGGCTGTTTTTTAGCATTTGCATCTACATTCACAATGTAATCATGCATATAGTTTGTAGGATTTTTAAAAATGCATATTGCATAGGGTTTGGTTATACAAACTACAATGTAAATGGTTACGTTTTTTTTTTTTTAATTACATTTTTATTTCTAGTTTAAAATTTATATTATTTTTACATTTTTTAAGGGTTGTGTTTTAGCATTTGCATCTACATTCATAATGCAATCATGCATATAGTTTGTGGGATTTAAAAAAATGCATCTTGCATAGGCCCTAGGGTTTGGTTGTAAAATTTAAAATTTAAATGGCTACGTTTTTTTTAAAATTAATTCATTACATAATCAATCAATCATATAGTTATGGTTGTTTTTAATTCATTAAAGTGCAATCATCACCATGAGTTCTTCTACTGAGACTGAGTATGAGTATGAATCAGAGCATGAATCGGAGCGGGAGAGGGGTTGAGCGGGAAGTTGAGATAGGTGGCCGTGGAAGAGTTGGTGATGCCACAATGGGGGAGAGTGAAGAAGGGGCACAAAATGTAGTGGCAACGACAAGCTGGTAGTTCAATTTGGTAGTGCTACCAATTGCCCCTCTCAAATGTTGTCCAAATTTGCCATTGGACCATTTGATAAGAAGAAGCCATTGCAACAATTTGCCCAAATAATTGATAACCCCAAGTCTGGAGGGGGGAGCAAAGTATGGAAGTGCAACATATGTGCACCGACTTGGCTTGGCATAGTAGTATCACTTTAGGACCAATGCACACTTGTTGCATCTTACAGGAAGGGGGTTGGCACTTGTAAGGGCCTTTCACTAGAGTAGAGAGTTGAGATGGTGAGAATCTTCAATGGAAATACCACGGACAAAGTGCCGTGTTCGTGGTTCTAAGGCTAATACTCCATTGAGCGCTCATAGGACTGGCAAACTTACTAATACTTTGGCATTGGTTCTAGTTTTGAAGTGTCAGAAGTGGAAAGCAGAGGGAAGAGAAAGGCCGTGGGGGCAGCCCCAAATTCAGTTATTGACATGTTTGATTCAAAGGCAAGGAAGAGGCGATGATACTATTGGGAAATTTTTCTATCTTCTTTGGGATTCCATTTAGTCTTGCTCGCTCTCCTTATTACAAGGAGGCTATGGCTAAGGTTAATGGCAGTACAAGTTATGTGCCTCCCGGAGACACAAAACTCGGACAACAATCTTGGATAGAAACTATTCCAAGGTTAATGTATTGATGGAGGAGATGAAGGTGACACGGGTGTCACATGGATGCGATTATCATGGATGGGTGGACGGATATTAGACACTGTCCTCTCATCATATCATTGTCATCTGTCTCTTGCAAAATGGACCGTACTTCTTGAGAAGCGATTGATTGTTACGGGAAGCGAAAAGATGCTTGAGTTTCGATTTCAGATTTTGAAGGATGCCATTGAGGAGGTTGGACCTTCAAATGTTGTACAGAGTTATCACAGATGCACTTATGTGTGCGGAGCGCGAGTAAGCTAGTGGAGCGGGAATATAGGCATATTTATTGGACTCCATGTTGTGTGCATGCCATGAACAATGCACTGAAAGACATAGGGAAGATTCAGTGGGTTAATCAGATAGTGACTGATGCTAGAGATGTGCAGAAGTTCATATGCAATCACCACACATCATTGGCACTTTTTCGAAATTTTTCGAAGAAGGAATTTTTGAAACCAATTGACACCCGCTTTGCATCCTATTTTATTTTGTTGGAGAGGATGTCTCGAGTTGCGGAGCCCCCCGCAAATTATGATTATGACACAGATTGGACTAGGTGGCGTGAGTCCAAGACGGATCAAGGAAAAGAGTGAAGGAAGTGGTGTTGCGGGAAACATTTTGGGTTGATATGAAATACATCATATCAATCATAGCTCCGATTTTAGTGTCATGAAATATGGGGATTCTAACAACCCCAATCTTGGTGAGATCTATGAGTGCATTGATAGCATGCTTGGGCAAATGAAGGCAGCTATTCGAGTGAGAGACCCCACTTTGGAGTTCTATAATGAACATATACACCCATTATTCAGCGGAGATGGGAGAAGTTGAACACTCCTCTTCATATGGTGCGTATGCACTAAATCCCAAATGGTATGTGCAGAGGCCGAGGCGAGTTGTCCCATTGGATGATGATGAGGTGAAGAAGGGCCTTATGAAGGCTTTTAAAAAATGTACACTCCACAAGAGGCTTCACAGATCAGAATGGAGTGGCTTGACTTCACTGAACTCGATGGGTACAAAACATCAGCAAAGAGACAAGGTAACAATAGCACAGGAGAAACCAGTGAGTTGGTGGCGATTGTATGGGCTTCCAGGATTGCTGCGACCACTTGCCATTCGCCTCCTTTCCCAAGTTTCTAGCTCCTCTGCCTCTGAGAGGAACTGGTCTACGTATGGTTGGATACACTCTGTTAAGAGGAATAGGCTTACCTCTGCGAGAGCGGAGAAGCTTGTAGCTGTATACACAGTGCTTTGCGTCTTATAGATCGCAAGACACCTGAGTACAAACAGACTCCAACATTACGGTGGGATGTAGATCCCGAGGAGCCGAGGCAGGTTGAAGAGGACAACACTGTGCAGCGAGGATTGATTGGGCTTACCTTTGAGGACGAGGATGCTAGTACCAACGAGGAGGAGTTCATGGATATTGCTTCAGATGGAGATTCTGATTTTTAGGCTGATACTTGTAGTTGTCCTCTTTTTTTGTAATATTGACAATAGACAATTGTTGGTGTATTTGGCTATGAGATTAATGATATGAATATTAGCTATTGTCACTTGATCAATCGTATTTTAGAATGGTTTTACTTTTATATTTTGTAATATTAATATATTTGAAATTTCAAATTTCAGCTTGTCTCATATTCAAAATTCAAATATGTATTATGAATTTTCAATTTATGACATTAACATATTGATATTAGACTTTATAGTGTATTTGATGTTTATGAGTTCAAGTTTCACCTTATTTAAATCTCAAATGGTTTTATTTCAGCTTATTTATATAATTTAGTCACTATATCTTTTTATTTTAAATATTTATATATTTTTTAATCAGTCGTCCCCCCGCCGTCCCCAAAATTTAGAAATTTTTTGCCGTCCCGGAAACCCCGTCTCGCCGTCCCAGGTAACACTTATTAAAAATTGATGAAAATGCCTTCAAAGTGATGTTAAACTCTGCCCAAATGGCTGCCGTAAATCTGATCTGAAAACCCTATGATTATCTTCCCCAAATGTACCCAAAACCCTCAAAACCCTTTCTCTGAAACCTCTGAAAATATCTCTATAAAACAGCTCAAAACAGCTCTAAAATGACAAGCTAGGGTAGATCTCTCACTACCGAAGAATGCCCTGCTAGCTAGGGATGGATCTCTCACCACCGAAGCTAGGGTTCCTGTGGGATTTCACTCCACAAGCTATAGATTTGCAAATAGCAATTGCACATGAAAAGAGATAATTAGGTATGCAAGAATGCCTTTCCTTTTTTTCCCAACTCCTTATATAACTTCTCCAAGGCAGAAGAGCCCCAATAAACCCTAGTCGCATTTTTCCTTGGAAGGGCCAATAAAATAAAAGTAACTTAAGTACTTATCCCTTTTTAAGTCGCCATGGTCCAAAAGTAACCCCCCAACACAAAATTAGAACATTAGTACCATGTGGCCCCTTCCTAACGACAAAACATAACATCTAGTCCCTCCAAAACACATTTTTGCTTATGTCAATGAAGAATTATAACAAAATGGACTAGATATTCATACCCAATAGCACCTAGCGTCCAAAGCCCCTTGGGTATGACCAAGGCTTGGATTTGAATTGGCCCTTAGGCCTTAGGCATAGGAAAGGGGACATTACAAAAGGCTTGAGAAACAATGGTATTGAGTACACTTGGTGGTGTTGGTTGGGTGGTGGTGGGTCAAAGGCCATAAGAGAATTGAAGATGAGAAAGAGAGTATCTTAGAGGTGGTGGATGGACTATGCTAATGTAGTGAGTAAGATAAATAGAAAGGTGAGTAGAGATATGATTGAGTAGTACCTAACAAGGTGGAAGGGGACACCATGGTCATGCAAATTGATCAAAAGAGCAGTTCAATCACTCACCCTACCTTTGTGATCAAAAGATGATTGATTTTATACCTTAGATGTCTGATGTAGGAGCATCCAAGGAGTAAAACAATCTTGCATCAACAAAAAAAAAGAGGTGTGTTTGTATGGAATAGTTGGTCCTTTTGTTGTTTTGACATGGTGAAGTCAATATGTGGGAAGAATCAGCATTCCAACACTTCAAAAGTGGTCAGTATATCAAAGAACATTAGTTTCTGACATCTAATTGGGTTCCAAGAGAGTTGGTTGATGTTATCAACAATTAGAGGAACCTAGCAAGTAGTTGCATCCATTGAAGGGCTAAAATGGAAATGTTGTGGGGTAGAGGAAAAAAGTGCATCAAGGATTTGCCTAAACCTGAATTTGATTGCATGTTTGGATTCCCTTGAAAAGTTATGCAATTTCAAAAAATCATCTCTTTTTGAGTATATATGCCAAAATTATGGCCTCCATAATTTGGAAGACTTTGCATAGTGATACATTTGCCAATCTACACAAAATGGTGGTTTTGCAAGCTTAAGTGGCGATTACATAACCGCTGGGAATCGCCCCAACGGTTTTGCAAGCTTGAGTGGAGGTTTTGCATCCATGAATTACAAAAGTTAATATAACCTCCCCGAACAATTTGTTATCTTCTTTTGAGTGCTTTTAGGGCTCTTGGGAGATTGAAAAGATATGCTAGAATGTCAAGAGATAGAGGATGAGTTATTAAAAGCAATCAAAAGAGTTGAGAAATGACAATTAGAATCAAGCATTGAGATTGGGATTCAAAATTCAATTTGAGAGTGGGAGTGATAGTGGGTACCATCCAAAATAGTTAGATACGGATTTCTTCTTCTTGTAATGTTGTAATAAGCATGTTAAGGCCAAAAAGTGAGAGTTTCGAGTGTGTATGAATATTTGTAACTTACAATAAATTTCTCATAAAGAAAAGTGTGTTTTAATACATGGATGTGTTTGTGATATGTGTTTTCCCATTTAAGAGTAAGTTTCAGTTTCAGTTGTGTAAGTTGTCATTAATTTGGATCCACCCTATATTCGTCTACATCATAAAACAATCCATGTTATCATTCTCAATACTTCTCAAAATGCAGACCCTTCTCAACCACCTATAAGTAGCCCCTTTCAACCACACACTCAACTAGGAGAGTGTAATCATCAACTTCTAAGAAAAGATGAACCTAGAAATATACTTCCTAGAGCTCATCTTAAAGAACTAGATCCTACTAAGAGAACTTGTCAATTGTACAACACAATTTATTTTGGTTCCATGCCAATTGGGGTTATTCACATGATAATTGTCGTTCTCTTAGAGGTTCGTTATACAATTTCTTCATTGGTAATAACTTTTAAAATGATGTTACAGCTAGAGAGCAATATCACGAGTTCCTTGGCTTCCCAAAACATCGAAAATCGAAACAATCACAAGGCCTTTCACCAAGCCAACATCAACTTGGGTATTTATAAAAATATTTTATTGGATCATTCTAAAAACACAAACCAAGATCCTCAAGATGATACCAACAATCAAATTCCGCGAAATCCTACTTGAAACAACTAATGCCATACAAATTGTGCCTAATCCAAATTCCTTGACTAATGAGAAAACCTAGGACACACACATGGCATGAAACATGCTATTTCATGTATCAATTTGGTTCACAACACCTAATCTTCTCCTAACCAAATATAAGACCTACAAAACTATCTAGGCATATCCTACGAAATAAACATGTTTTGAAGCCTCCTTAAAATATCTAAAATCCCAAGACTTGTCAAATTCTAATGTCATTGACCAGGGATGATGATGTTTTAAGTTTAGTCTGTTGTTATCCAACATCAACAATAGGGCGGCGATGTTTCCCATGCCCATCTATGCCATTGGTAGAGTTGACGTCATCAAATAGGAGTAGAAAATTAAAAATCTAAATTTAGTGCTTCCCAAGGCCAAAGTCGATATCATTCCTTGCATCTCTTCAAGTATAGTTTGCATCATAGGAGCACATATTTGAGGAGTAAGATCCTCTGCAAAGCTCTCTAATCCTACTAAGTAAATTACTTCGTAAAATTTCATTCTTTGAGCTCACAAGAACATTGTCAAACATTGTAAGTGCCTCATGTAAATACTTATCAACATGAATATTCCTCAACCACTTGCTTTGGGGAAAGAGGTTCCATTGCATGGTTCGGAGAGAGTATGATGAAACAATGCAAAGGTTTATCTATCCAAATATATCAATCTACCAATCAAGCCTTATTGCTCGAATTCCCAATTTAGTCCATGATCCCACACAAAATCTTATTACGTGTTGATGATCCTCCACTTTTTATGAACTTTAAGATCGGTGATGTTCAAGTCAAGAGAGCCCTCATTGACAAAGTTTCTAGCACACGTTGCCTTTTTAGACGTCATAAAATCCCTTGGATACTCTACTAGTAATTATAAGTCACCTTCTCATCTTGTCAAGTATATGACATAAGACAAATGTACCCCATATGGTGCCTTTGGTTTCCTATCATTGTGCATCTATAGTGATTAGATTGGAAGTCATGATCTTCGACTTTCCCTCACCTATAACATCTTGATCGAACACACTTGGACTAGCCGAATAAGGGCCATTGGCTCCTTTGCGTGCCAATGTGTCAAATTTCCCTTCTTAGGAGCCATTTACAAGGTTCATGGTGACACCAACCCTTGGAACTTCGAACAATTCCAAGAGCAAGGCATCTATAAACTTCTTTCCCTCAAGATGTACCATGTTTCCCCTTTAGAGAATATCAACACAAACTATCACAATTCCTTCCAGGCTATAGTTGTCATCTCGATCTAGTTGGGAGAATTCCATCAAACCTTCTCGATTAAGATGACAATGAACCTAACGAGATTGACCTTAACAACAAAACAATTGGTTTACCTCAAAACATCATTTGATCAATTGCCTCCTAACTTGTGACCTAGATCTCTAAAGAAGACAACAAAATCCCCATAAAAGCGAAAGAAAGCCCACAAGGAAACCTCTAATAGAGAAATTGTATTTGAGTCACTCAACGTTGATCTCACCACCCCTAAATACGACAATGGCTACGCATAAGATGATCCCAACTTGTTTGGCGATGTTTAAAGGAATGAATGCAAAAGTTTTATGTTACGAAGGCTTCCTTAAACCCCAACAACAAAATTCATTGTATCCTCAAGTCTCTCTTGGCCGGCAATCAACTTGTCAACTTTGGCTTCTTGAGAGTCTTGATCAGCCATATTGTCTTCTTCCCTTGGCTGGTCCGCCTTTCTTCTTCTTTGGTAGTAAAGGAAACCCTTGTTGCCTTCTTCCATTGAAACCCTCGGCCTTTGAAGATCCGAGCTCTGATACCACTGTAATATCCCTTTCAAGGGATGAAACCAACAATCAAGGAAATTAGCTCAAACCCCAAAGCAATCAAATCTGATTTTCAAATCAGCAGACTGAAATAAATCCCAGATTTGGACAACGAACTGATTTTAGGAACAACAGTATGAAAACTCACAATTTCACCCAAAATATCAACTAGCAATGCATCCACAATTTATATAAACCTTTTAGAGATATTCTAGAACTGTTTTCAACCCAAAAAGACATGCATATGCTCAGCTGAAAATTAATAATGACCAGCAGAAGTGCAGCTCCAAAATAATTATTAAAGGAGGGTTTAGAAACCCCAAAAATTCACAAGAAAGTAGATTCCGACTTTATAAATATAGGCAAATCTGAAAATGAAGTGAAATATCAAATTTATGCCCTCTAAGGCACCAAACTTCACCCCAAATGCAAATAAAAATCTGAATATGAATCCTTCTCCTCAAATCTGCAACAATCCTTCAATCTCACACAAGGAAGGAGGGTTTCCGTCCCCCTACCAACCACTAGAAGGGTTTTCGTCCTTCTAGGAGATGCCACACACTTGGATTTTCGCCCAAGAGTGGAAGAACCAAGAGCAACCAGCTCACAAGTCCAAGTATATAAAATGCGCCAAGATAGATGATGTGCAAAATGAGGCCTTCACTTCCTTTTATACCCCTCCCTTTGGCACCAAAGCTAGGAAAGACATGGCCAACCCATAGGAAGATGTTATATTCTTTTATTAAGCCTCTTCAAATGCCTTAAGCCCAGCCGACCTGCTACAAGAAGAAATACACTAAAAAGAAAACATTAAAATTAGAAAAACAAATGCAAAAGGGAGCTCAATTTCCTTTTCCAACTCCTCTACTTCTTTGCCATGGAAAAGGAATGGCAAGAAGTCCAAAATCTGATCCTTAAGTGGGAAAAAGGGACATTACACATGTTATGAATTACACGAGAAAATCATCGAAGAAGTTTGCAACAATCTTGTAATACAATTGTAAGTTTTCAGGTATCTTTCTAATACTTTCATATTATTATCATATTCATGCATTTACCTCGAACATTTTACTTTAACTATTATTTGACTTACTTCCCCTTGGGTTTATCGACCATTGTGTGTTCTTGGTTCTTTCCCCGATTTATCTCCACATTTTTGACTTTCCTATTGTAGTTATCCAACCGTTGTGCTTTCTAGGTTCTTTGGTAGCTTTCTTTTCGCCTATCCTGTTGGATTTATCTGGCCATTGTGCCTTCTTGGTTCTTTGGTAAACTTTTCGTCTTCCCTCTTAGGTTTATTGGTCATTGTGCCTTCTTGGTTATTTGGTAGCTTTCTTTTCGTCTCTCCTATTGGGTTGCCTTTTTGGTTCTTTGGTATTTACCTTTCCGTCTTCCCTCTTGGGTTTATTTGGTCATTGTGCCTTTTTGGTACTTTGGTAGCTTACTTTTATGACCATTTTCCTTTTGAGTTTATGTTACATATACTACTTTTCCCCTTTGGGTTCACTACAACAACACTTGTGATAGACATATCATAGGTTTATTTTTTTATCTAATGTCATTGCTACCTATTCCCTCCATTGCACTCTTCCTCCTGGGATTTACTTTCACACTCCTATACTCATCCACATGTATTTCCAAATCTTGTTTTTAGTCCCTTATGAAGCCAAAACTCTTCTTTTGTAGTCAATTACTAGCATGCCACCATTGTATCATCTTACCTTTTATATAAATTGCTCATAGTCCCCATTTTTCTATTTCCATTGTTTGCACTTGTGGCACTCTTAGGTCGGAGATATGATGCAGTCTTTTCTAAAGTATAGGTCTAGGAGTACCTCAATGTCTTGGTTTATAGGTTCTCTATTGCGGTTAGGGGTAAACTCTTTAGTACTGTTATCTTACTTAACCATTGTCAGCATTCGAATCAACATAGAGGAAGAACATAGAAAAACCCCAAATATTAAAATCAAAAGGAAATATTCAAATGTCAACCACAAAACAAAAAGACACGATTGATTCATTGACAAACCTCTATCCTAGTTGAAATGCAAATTCCACAGTTGGCCTCACATTAGAGTCAGAGGTCCATTGAAGTGCGGTAGGCCAGTAGACTACCAAGGTCACATACTTGTAGAATTCAGAAAATCACATAATGATGTTCTACTTTGAATTTGCTCCCAAATGGCAATTCTGAATGTGTTAAAAGTGATGGAATGTGTATTAGAAAGAATATATTGCTTGCAAACCATAAACCAATAAGACAGGAATGGAGACAACACACAAGACAAAGGATGTTATCTTGAAAACCCTAATGTGGGGAAAACCATTAAGAAATGTCAATAGCCCATCTTCCTTTAATAAAATGGGTAAATACAAAGAGCTCTCAGAGCATACAACTCACACCCTCTATTTCTCCTATCTTCCTATGTTCTGATGGAAGAATTACAAGCAACATAGAATATATGTAGTGAAGATACCTGACTACTTTGTTGCTTTATTACATTCATTCACCAACTCACTCTCCAGTCCCATAGATCATGCTTCCATGATCACCGGTCCCGGATCCTTACTCCTGACCCGTGCCTTCTATTAAACAAGCCTGAGATGTCCTTTTGTGTATTGAAGAATCCCAAGAGTTGGGGCAATGGAAGAGACACTGTTTCTTTATCTATTATTGGTCTGTGCTGTGTTTATATTAGTGAAACTGCTGGTTTAAGCAGGCCGGCGGTTTTGCAAATTCTAAGAGCCTAGGACAGTTTTATATACTAGTTTCACAACCTACCTCAGATTTACTCCATCTAGAGCCCTGCTGATAGTGAAACCTTCCTTTTGGAGTTATTAATGAATTTCGTAGATTCTTACAGATCATACTTCCCATTTTTAGGTGGCTTTTGGTCCACAAAAGCTTATGTACGAGATATAGAAAGATATCTCCCTTGTCTCTTGGAGCTTCTATCAATTTTTGTTGGTGTTTGGCCTCAAGCCCAACCCACCAATTTCCTTGGGCCTATGCTCTGGTTTATCTGCACTTCCCGTGCCACACATCTTTATTCAACCCCCTTAGTTGACTTCAAGAAGACATGCATACCCACAAGAGAACATACTTGAACCCGCAACTTTTAAACTCCTCTCGTCCTATGAAAGGCATGGGGTATGATTCTCCTTTCCAATGAAATAGATTGATTGTCTGGTTCTCCTCACCAATGAAAGAGATGGTGTCTGATTCTCTTCTTCCAATGAACGAGATGAACTGAATTCCAACTTCTTGGTGCTGCAATCTAAACGGTATTGTGTGTAAACTGACCATGCTTCCGCTACGATATCCATCCGTGGTATTTTTTTGGTGGAATTCCTCAATGATGCTCTATTATTGATGTTGGAGTTGATCATGCTCTCGTATTGGCGTTGGGGCTGATCATGCATCATATGATGGTTTTATTGGCCAAATCCCTCAATATTCTTCCACGATGTTGCATCTTCCTTTTCCAATGAAAAATTGATGCTCAACTCCTTTCCTCCCATGTGAGAGTGAATTGATTTGCTTCTCATAGAGTTGGCTGTTTCAACCTCTTGCTCTACTGCAATGTGATTGGTGTTGTGGCTCCCCGTGGTTCTTCCTCAAAGGTGTCCACCCATGGCTGTCCCATGATGATCTCTTACTATTGGATTTGCTTCCCCAATGATTCCCTGTGATATTGGAGTTGATAATGCATCTTCCTCTTTCGCAATGCAATTGTGATGGTGTTACAACTCATGTTTTTGAAAAAAACATGTTACAACGTCCTTGTGATGTCAGAACAGTCTACAATTGCTGCCATTCACTCTTTCTTCCTACTGCAACATATTACTATAGAGGAAACACCTAATGTACAGAGCACATTCATTGTCAAGGTTAACGATATGTGCATACCACAGTGATGTTGCGTTAAGATCCATATCTGATACCTACTGTAACCATGCACAATGTGCATACAAAACTGAAATATGCATGCTCTATCTAATCATCCCTACTGCAACTCCTTATGTGCATACTACATACATGCTGAAATAACCTCCTTCAAAACCTATATCTATATCATAACAACTGTATGAAGCCAAAATTAGACTTGTACATTAATGTTGCTTTTATTGAAGTGCCATGCTACAACAAATGAATGATGCTGAAATAAATCTTTCTCATACTACAATTGTTTGTCCATTTGTATTTTGCATCTACCACAACAAGATATTTTCCAAATACAACAATGGAGAAAACAAAACAGCTTATCATTTCATTGCTAGAAGCTCTTTGGACAACCTCAAGCTTGGTTGCTTTCTCTCTTGGAGTGACTCTTTTCCCTTCTTTGCTATACAATAGGACAAATGGTGAGTGATAAAAACCATAGTTACCAAATCCGTCCGGATCTGCACAAAATCTGGCCGGATTCAGATTTTTCAGCTGACCCGGATAAATTCGGTCCAGGTCGGCCCTAATTTAGGAAATTTTATATTTTATATTTTTTAACATTTTTGTAGTTTTCTGGAAAAACAGTCAACTATCAACCTTATATATTAAAAATATAACATTTTACATTACATTATTGAAGTTTTTCATTGTATTTGTCAAATTTTCATATTTATAAAATTCAACTCGTATATATTTCAGATTGGATTTTTTTGAACTTTTTCAAGAATTCCGGATTTTTGGATTTTTTTCCCCTCCCGAACGGATCCGGATTTCTGGACTTGGTAACCATGGTTTATAGGAAAATAGTGATGCTACTGGATAGAAACTCTAAAACACGGGAAGGAAAAACCCTAATACGAACGTCAAACTTTTTAAGATGATTTTCAACTCTTTTCAAACACGATTTTCAACGTATTCCATAAAAAAGCACGTCCGGATTTCCAATGAATTGAATCGCAATTTTCAACGCATTTTTTGGGGCCTATTAAAATCTGCCGAATTTTGAATCTTTTCCTTCTAATTCGGCGAATGCGGCAACTTAGCACACAACCATCAACAATAGACACAAATGGGTCATTGAGGACCCATCAAGGTTTCATACCCTAGTTCTCAAAATCAAACATGTCTCTTGTTCATGTTTGAAACCATGCAGCAGCTATAACCCTACCTCCACCGATTCACAAAGAATATCTTTTATTCATATCAACATATCTAAATGACTTGGAGCATGGATAACTATCCACTCATAAGGAAAGATTAAGGCAAAAATATGCAAAAGATAGACAAAACACAGCCAAACAGAAATCTGGTTTTTTGCAGAAAATTACAGCTAGGGCAGCGAACAGTAAAATATGAATAACTCCCACAATATCCGTTCAAATCACTTGAAATTTTAAATGGAACTAGATAATAATATAAAGAACACAAGGGAAATATTTTTGGAATTTTTCAGTCAATATAACGCTGCCAGAAAATTACAGCGTGCCTAAAATAGCTGGAAAACTTCGAAAATTAATATCTTCCCGAATACAAGTGCAAAAATGATGAAACTTGGGAAATAACATATATAAATATAGAAGATGACTTTCCAACCTTCAGATCTGAAAACGGCCAACTGGAAACCCTAGAAATTAGGGCTGCAATCTCCCAAACAAGTCGCCCCCTTTGGTAGATGGCCAAAACCCTTGTGAAACCCTCTGTAGATGATGCCAAACCCTTCCTCTATGGCTGCCGTAGGTCTGATCCGAAAACCAGCTGAAAATCTCCACCAAAACTCACAAAAACCCTCAAACCCTAATTCTGAAAATCCTGAAAATACCTCTGTAAAACAGCCCTGAAATCAGCTCCAAATGACAAGCTAGGGTAGATCTCTCACTACCGAAGAATGCCCTGCTAGCTAGGGATGGATCTCTCACCACCGAAGCTAGGGTTCCCGTGGGATCTTACTCCACAAGCTAAATAGTTGCAAACAACAGTTGCACATGAAAAGAAATATAAGTGTATGCATGAATGAATATCCCTTCACTCCTCTTCTCCTTTTATAACCTTTTTCATGTCAAGGAAACCCTAAAACCCCCAAGTCGCACTTTCTCTTAGAGAGGGCCCAATTAATAAATAACTTAAAGTTACTTTTTTCCCCTCTAGGCGCCTTGGCCCAAAAAGGCGACCCCAACAAAGAAATATAACATTTAATGCAATACACATCCCCTCAAGTCGCCAAAAAGGGTCTTTAAGTGGCCCCAATGAAGAAACATAACATCTAGTCCCTTTAAAAGCACTTTATAACCCTGTCAATGGAAAAATAATAATAACTGGACTAGATACCATACCCAATAGCTCATAGTGTCCGTAACCCCTTGGGCATGACTAGGGTTAGGACACGCATTGGCCCTTAGGCCATGGGCGAGGGAAAGGGGACATTACAGTCCTCCCTTCCCAAAATTTGCTTGTCCCCAAGCAAATGCAAACTAGGATGCTGTAGAATCTGTTCTCCTTCCCAAGTAGCATCCTCAAGAGGCAAACCCTTCCATCGTACCAAATATTCTGTGATATCTCTGCTCCTGAGCTTCCTCTGTCTGACCTCAATAATAGAGTCTGGTTCTAAAACCAGCTTCCCCTCCTCATCCAATGGTGGCAACTCTGTAGAAGGTACAATGTGCTGTCCTAGGGCCTTCTTAAGGCATGACACATGGAAGACATTATGTATCTTACTGTGCTCTGGAAGATCCAACTCATATGCAACCGCACCCACTCGCCGGACTACCCTGTATGGACCATAAAACCGTGGTTTCAGCTTTTCTGCCCCCTTCTGCTTGAGTGACGACTGTCTGTACGGCTGTAGACGTAAGAACACCAAGTCTCCTACCTCGAAGGACCTCTCTATCCTGTGCCGATCCGCATAAACCTTCTGCTGATTCTGCGCCTTCTGGAGGTTCTCCTTAAGAGCTCGCAGGATATCTTGGTTCTCCTGTAACCAATCCCGAGCTTTGGGAGCTCGACTATCTGATAATACCAAATCAGCAAATGACATGGCATCGTATCCATACAAAGCTCTGAAAGGAGTCATGCCGATACTCATCTGATATGTGGTATTGTAGCAATACTCACCCATATGCAACCATCTGATCCATGCCTGCTGATGTCCGGTCACATAACTCCGCAAATAGCCCTCTATCCATTTGTTGACAATCTCCGTTTGTCCGTCAGTCTGAGGGTGGTAGCTCGTGCTAGGAGTCAACTCGGTACCGGCAAGTCTGAAAATCTCCTGCCAAAAGGTGCTCATGAAGATCTTGTCCCTGTCACTGATAATATTTTTAGGCAACCCATGTAGCCTAAAAATCCCTGTATAAAATACCTGAGCCACGTCAGCTGCCTCATGCTTCTTAGGTAGAGAAAAGAAGTGTGCATACTTGGTCAATCGATCAACTACCACATAAATGCAATTGTGCCCATGCACCATAGGGAGTCCTGTGATGAAGTCCATCGATATGCTCTCCCACTTCTGCTCAGGGATGGGAAGAGGCTGAAGTAACCCTGCAGGAAAAGAATGCTCCGATTTGGTTTGCTGGCAAACCATACACTCTCTGACATGATTAAGGACATCATCCTTCATCCCCTTCCAAGTGAATCTCTCCCTGATGTACCTGTATGTTTTGAAATATCCGGGTGTCCAAATAGTGGTGTGTGTCATGTACGGCACGAAGGATCTTATCCTTCATCTTAGACCCCTGATACAAGGAAAATCCGATCCTTGTAGAAAATGAGATCATCTACCACCCTGTATCGGTCATCTTTGATAATACCATCCATGATCTCGCATGCAAACTGATTCTTGGAGTACTCAACAAGTATGTGAGCCTTCCAATCTGCTGAAATTTCGGACATAGAACTCAACATAGTAGTAAGGTAAGGCCTCCTAGATAAAGCATCAACAACAACATTATTCTTACCTCTAGTGTATTCTATGTCAAAGTCATATGTTTGTACCTTGTTCACCCATCTCTGCTGGCGGTCGTTGAGATCCTTCTGCCCCAAAAAGAACCTCAAACTATTGTGATCTGTACGTACCACGAACCTGCTGCCCACAAGGTACTGTCTGAATTTGGCCAAAGCATGCATGATGGCCAACATCTCCTTGTCGTAAATCGAATACCCTCTCCACGGGGCTCAATTTCCGACTCTCGTAAGCAATGGGGTGCCTATCCTGCATAAGCACCGCTCCAACCCCCTCACCTGATGCATCACACTCTAGAACAAATGGCCGAGAAAAATCTGGTAATGCAAGGACGGGGCATGAACTCATCACCTCCTTGAGATGATCAAAAATTTGTTGTGCCGCTTCTGACCAAGCGAAAGCTCCCTTCTTGGTCAAATCTGTCAGTGGGGCAGTCAACCGTGAGAAATTCTTCACGAACCTCCTGTAATAGGTGCATAGTCCCAAGAATCCCCTCAAATGTGTCAACGTCCTGGGTGGAGGCCAATCCAAAATTGCCTGTATCTTCTCTCTGTCCACCTTTACTCCCCCTCCACCAATCACATATCCCAAATATAACAACTCTGTCATGCCAAACTCACATTTAGAAGCTTTTGCATATAGCAAATTAGCTTCTAGTATTCCCAATATCTTGTCAAGGTGGCGGATATGGCTCTCCCAAGTCCTGTTGTAGACCAATATATCATCAAAGAAGACCAAAACAAACTTCCGCAAATGGCGGTTGAACACGTGGTTCATGCAAGACTGGAATGTAGCTGGTGCATTAGATAGTCCGAATGGCATCACTAGAAACTCAAAATGTCCATAATGACATCTGAAAGCGGTCTTATGCACATCCTGCTCCCTAACCTTGATCTGGTGATATCCAGATCGCAAATCTATTTTAGAAAAATAGATTGCTCCCTGTAGCTCATCTAGTAGCTCATCAATACGCGGCACTGGATATTTGTTCTTGATTGTCCTCTTATTCAATGCCCGATAGTCGATGCACATCCGCATGGTCCCATCCTTCTTTTCACCAACACCACCGAGGAAGCAAAAGGACTAGAACTCGGCCTAATGTGTCCCATGTCAATAAGCTCATGGATGGTCCTCTCAATCTCATCCTTAAACCGTTTGGGGTGACGGTAAGGAGTAGTAACTACTGGTCTAGTGTCCTCGAGCTCAATCACATGCTCAAATCCCCTCTCTGGCGGTACACCAGGTGGTATGTCGCTAAAAACTGTATTGTGCTTGTCCAATAGCCCCTGTATATCCACATGATACTCTGGCTGTCCATCCTCTGAGTTCTTGGTAGAAACCAAGCACTGTACTGCCCAATCAACCCCATTGTGTCTGTGAATCCTCTCGATCCTCTTTGCTGAAACAACCCTGGGTGCCTCTGAAGATAAACCCCTCAAGGTTACATTCTTCCCCTCGGACTTGAACTTGAGTTCCATCGTCTGAAAGTTAGTCCGAAATTCTCCAAGAGAATGGAGCCACTGTACACCGAGCACAAGGTTGGTCTCTCCAATACCAACCACATAGAAGTCATCGGTGACTGTATGGTTACCCATGGTGATACTCAACTGCGGAACTCGCTGCATGCATCTCATGGACTCACCATTGGCTACCACTACATTGAAACCCTCAAAGTCTTCTGCCTGTAATCCCCGCTTCTCTACCAAAGATGCATCAATGAAATTGTGGGTCGCCCCACTATCAATGAGTACTACCACTCTCTGACCCTGTAATGTTCCCCTAACTCTGAATGCCTTGTACCTCGGGGTACTCGACAAAGTAGCAATAGTCTCATGGGGAAAAGTCTCCTCCTCCTGTTCAACCCCTGCACTATCCAACGCCTCCTCATCTTCATCTTCTAACTCCTGATGGTACCGCTCCTCGTTCTCGCTCTCCTCGAAGACCTCTATGAATTGGGCCTTTCCTTTCCTCTACAATCATGTCCTGGAACCCATGGTGTGCGGCAATCGAAACATAGTTTCTTTCGCCTCAACTCCTCCCTGTCCTCTCTCGATACAAATGGTCTCCTTGCGGTATCCTGCCTGGGTGGGGGCCCCTTCGGCTGTGAACCATCAGCTCTCGAAGGAAAACCTTAGGCTGAATTCGAGGGGGAAACCTCGATTTTGGAGTGGACAACTCCAAATCACGTGCTCGCCTAATCGCCTCATGTAGGGAGGAAGGCTCAAATGCCTTCACAAATCCTGCTAAAGCGTCAGTCAATCCTGCCATGAAGAGTGAAGTCAACCTCATCTCTGAAACATCAGATACCATCACTGATAACCTCTGAAAATCTGCAATGTACTGATCTAGAGAACCTGTCTGCCTCAAGTGGGTCAATTCTCTGAAGTGCCTATCTGGGTCCCTCCTGTCGAACCTGCTCATCAATCTCTGTGTAAAATCTGCATACGTAGTGATATGCATGTGCCCCTGTGTGATCAATCCATGATGCCACCAGTCATGGGCATCTCCCTCGAGGTGTAGGATAGCAAACTTAATTGCATCTTCTTCGCACATGGGATTCAAGTCGAAGTAAGTCTTCAACTTCTGAATCCAAGACTAGGCGGTACACTTCTTAGAGCCATCGAAGTGCGGAATAGAGATCTGTCCCAATCTCCTCTGAAACTCAGGTACCTGTGTCTGGTAATCTCTCCTGGGCCTGCTACCAATCTTCATTTTGCAATACTCCTGAAATGGCATGTTGTCCCGGAAACCCTCACTCAATGTCCGGTACTTCTCCCAACAAGATTCCTCATCCACAACGTCTGCGGGCTGTCATGTCTGCGAAACTTCCGGATCCTTCAAGAAGGAAGGCTCGTGGAGTCCCAAGGGCCTGGTAGATGCATGAGGGGACCCTTGTCCCGAATGTCCACTCTCACCTCTATTACCATGTTGTCCCATATTGCTGGCTTCTCCTTTCTCCGCATGAGCCTCAATCCTACCCTGTGCTAACCTCTCAGTAAGCTGGCTCAAATAGAGGTTGGTAGTCTCCTGCTGCTTCACCATATTGGTGAACAACTGTTTCATCATATCTACTCCCATCTCTTCACTGTCTCGGTCTCTGTCTCCCATCTTTCAACCCCAACAGGCTGGAGGAACAACAGCTCTGATACCACTGAAATATCCCTTATAGGATCTTACTGTAAAATATGCAAAAGATAGACAAAACACAGCCAAACAGAAATCTGGTTTTTTTGCAGAAAATTACAGCTAGGGCAGCGAACAGTAAAATATGAATAACTCCCACAATATCCGTTCAAATCACTTGAAATTTTAAATGGAACTCGATAATAATATAAAGAACACAAGGGAAATATTTTTGGAATTTTTCAGTCAATATAACGCTGCCATAAAATTACAGCGTGCCTAAAATAGCTGGAAAACTTCAAAATTAATATCTTTCCGAATACAAGTGCAAAAATGATGAAACTTGGGAAATAACATATATAAATATAGAAGATGACTTTCCAACCTTCATATCTGAAAATGGCCAACTAGAAACCCTAGAAATTAGGGCTGCAATCTCCCAAACAAGTCGCCCCCTTTGGTAGATGGCCAAAACCCTTGTGAAACCCTCTGTAGATGATGCCAAACCCTTCCTCTATGGCTGCCGTAGGTCTGATCCGAAAACTAGCTGAAAATCTCCACCAAAACTCACAAAACCCTCAAACCCTAATTCTGAAAATCCTTAAAATACCTCTATAAACAACCTTGAAATCAGCTCCAAATGACAAGCTAGGGTAGATCTCTCACTACCGAAGAATGCCCTGCTAGCTAGGGATGGATCTCTCACCACCGAAGCTAGGGTTCCCGTGGGATCTTACTCCACAAGCTAAATAGTTGCAAACATCAGTTGCACATGAAAAGAAATATAAGTGTATGCATGAATATATCCCTTCACTCCTCTTCTCCTTTTATAACCTTTTTCATGTCAAGGAAACCCTAAAACCCCCAAGTCGCACTTTCTCTTAGAGAGGGCCCAATTAATAAAGTAACTTAAAGTTACTTTTTTCCCTCTAGGCGCCTTGGCCCAAAAAGGTGACCCCAACAAAGAAATATAACATTTAATGCAATACATCCCTTCAAGTCGCCAAAAAGGGTCTTTAAGTGGCCCCAATGAAGAAACATAACATCTAGTCCCTTTAAAAGCACTTTATAACCCTGTCAATGAAAAAATAATAATAATGGACTAGATACCCATACCCAATAGCTCATAGTGTCCGTAACCCCTTGGGCATGACTAGGGTTAGGACACGCATTGGCCCTTAGGCCATGTAAATCCAACCCCGATATTGTAAGATGCCTACGTTTCTAGTCAACAACGTAACTAGGGTCCAATGTAGCACTTAATTGCATTAATGATAACTTATGAATACTTATTCACTCTTTGGGACCACACAGCTTGCTCTCAGTTGTTAGATTCCAATTGGACACTTGTTTAGATTTAAGATTTTGTTTTGTTCTGGCAATACTCCACTATAGGTATGAATCCACTTTGTCCCTAATTCCAATTGAACTTATCAATATGGTTTCAATTTCTAAGTCAATTCTTATTAGGTTTAACAAACCAAATTACCTCAACAAGTCACTTGCTCACACTAGTCATTTGCTCTAGCTTTAATAATCCATATGCTTAATCAAGTCAAATGCTTAAATCTCTAAGATGCAACAACATATAAATTATGTAGGAATCTGCCATTGCTTAATGCCGTAGATATTTACAGACCTTAATGCCATACCTTTTACATTTATATATGTTATGTACTTTTCAAATACTATAACTATATAATATTAACACCCGTCCCTCTGTCGTCCTGAAAAGCTTTTGTCATCCACGAAACCCGTCCCCTTGCCGCTGGGATGCAGGCATTGTTGGAAATAACAGTTCAAAAGCTAAATTTATCAAAACTAATGTTGAATGAAACTTTAGAACAAAACAGGAATGAAACAGAAGAAATAAAAATGAAAGGCAAGAAGCGTGATATTGTTCCTAATAAGGAGAGGGTGAATTAACCAACCCAAAATTGCCATAATTTATCTCTAGCCTTATTTTATTCTTATTGTTGCGGACAAAATGGTGTTGTATGTGTTCCTTCTTATGTGTGTTGCAGTGTTTTAATAATTTTGAATAGATATTTTATATATTAGCAAAAACAATATTTACAACAAAGGGGTGTACAAAGAATGAGCTGTACAGTATATACATTGAAAATCACAACTTAGTCCTTGTGTGTGTTGCAGTGTTATTAGTTATTAGTTATTACCATAGTAGCAGAAAACCTCCAAATTGGGGGAACAAAAAAAAAAAGCTTCTGCTGTATATATACAATGTTCATTCTTTTCTGAAGAGAATGAGCCAACAGTGACCCCACTCTCTCTCTAACCTTTCAATTTTACTTTTCAGTTTATATCGGCCCAAGTCAAATTATATATAAAGTTTGTTGTTATAGACTACATTTTTGCTTGAAAAAAATCTCTCTCCCAGCTCTTTCTGCTCAAAACATATTTTATATGTTAATTTTCAATCCTGTTTCTTCACAGAGCAGTAATGAATAATATTCTTCTGGATTCATTTGCATGGGAAAATTTTCCTACACAGATGAATCTAGACGAATATTATTCATATTTTACATTTTTTTGCACTTATCATATTTTGTTTTTTATGAGCATGGCTACTATGGTTTTCACCATAAGCTTTTGCTCATGATTTTTCTCTGGTGAATACTCGCAGGAATTGTAGGATTAAGGCTAGAAAAATGTACTGATGTTTGCTTGTTGAGTGGCAAAATTAATAGTCTATCTATGCGGGGATGTCATGTTTCTAGAAATGCAGATGTTGGGCCTCTTGTTTGTATCCAATGGGTAATATATTTATTGGCTAAAGTTGCTAAATGCTTTGAATTGGGGCTAGTTAAAGTATTTTCCAAATCACAATTGCATAGATGGTAGCCAATGTCTAATGCAGATTTTGTCAATTTCTTTTTTGTAATGCAACTTTTGCAAGGTGTCTGAGAAATTGTGCAACATTGTGCATGAAGGTATCTTGTGATAGATAAGAAGTTGTGTCAGTACTGGAAAATTGTGAAGAGATGTGGTCTAGCATGATCAATTTGAAAAATGATAATTTTTTTCATTAGGCAGGAACTTTATGGTGGTACTTCCCAAATTTGACATGCTCGGCAGTAAATGTTTTTAATTGTATAAGGACCTAAAATAATATTGTTCTCTACTGTATACTTACATTTATTATAAAGAATAAACATTATTTTCACCTAGTAAAATGTACTACGGGATTTTCTAATATTTTAATTTTTTTTTGAAAGATAATATATTCTTGAATATTTTGTAACTTTTGACATTTTCTAGATAAGTTCTAGGATTTTCCATGTAATATTGCATTGAGAGAAAACTAATATGTCCTGAAGATGTATTTTGTATTCTTTATTTTTAAAAACTAATTTCCTTGGTTTAAAGACGCATAGAATGTTGGTCCTATTGTAAAATTTAATCAAGCGAGGCATTTCTTGGAATTCAAGAAGAATCTATGATATAATTCACCATGTAAGTCGTCCTCTGATGTAAACAAGAATTTGGTGTACACAGGTTTAGTTTGTGAGGAATATAATAATATATGAAGGTCTGAAAAAGGAGAACCTAAGCACACCACTTTGACTGTTAGGTCCACAATAAGCTTAGGAAGCTAATATTATATTTACAACGCCTGAATTGTCACCCCCACACGCCTTTTGGCTTTTCTGTTTTGTGTTTAAAGGTAATTTAGAAAATAGTCTAAACCAGAGGGAAAGAGAAGGGAACTAATTTTTCACTGGCTTTAATTTACTGTAGATTTGATATCAGCTCTTTCCTTATGCATTAAAATGTTTGATATGTGGAAAGTGATATTGTCATAAGTAATTTCTATCCCCTGACCAGTTGAAAAATTGAACATCTAGCAGTAGCCTCTTCTGTATAGCAGATAATTTCTGAGATTATTATGTTATTACGGAAAGTTTATGACCTGCTGGATATGATATGGCATAGACATATTTGTACAAAAATATCTAGTATCTTAGATTCTAATGCATTCATGGAATGTTTAATAAAAGGATGAAATAGAATCATATTATTTCTGGGAGTATTTCTAGGACATTATTGAAGTGATGAGGTGGAATTTGGATTATCGATTCATTTATATTTCCTCATAAATCTTGTAATTGTATTAAGGGCAAGATAATGTCCTTATCGATTCATTGATATTTCCTCATAAATTTTGTTATTGTATTGAGGGAAAGATAACGTTCTAAAGATTTATTTTGTATTCTTTATTTTTAGAACCTTATTAAATTACCTTGGTTTAACTTTAAAGACACAAAATGTTGGTCCTACTGTCAAATTTAATCAAACAATAGGCATTTCTCGGGATTTAAGAAAAAGTTATGATATTATAATTTATTCACCAAGTCATTCTCAAATGTAAACAAGAATGTGGCACACAAAGGAATTGTTTGTTTGTAATATAATAATATATGGAGGTCGGAAAAAAGAACCTAAGCACACTACTTTGACTTTTAGGTCCGCAATAAGCTCAGGGAACTAATATTATATTTGTAGTGTGTGAATTCTCACCTCCATGTGCCTTTTGGATTTTCTGTTTTGTGTTTAAAGCCAATTCTGAATCTAGGCTAGAACTCAGAGGTAAAGAGAAGGAACATTAAAAGTTAAAGACCATTAAAGATAGGGTATTGGTTTATGAGAACTTATTTTTTTGATTACTTCAATTTACAGTATATTTGATAACAGGTCCATCCTTATGCATTAAAATGTTTGATAGGTGGGAAATAATTTGAACATTAGTAATTTCTATCTCATGACCTGTCGAAAAAATGAATGTCTAGCAAGAAAAAGTTATCCGTAGTAATTCCTGTGTGTTAATTAACATTAACTTGATTGGCCATCTTTATTTCCTTTTGGTTAAATAGACAACCAAATTAGCTCTAATTTTCATTTGTAACTACCAAGTTGCCATTCGTAGTGTTATTTGTGAGATTAAATTCTTTTCTATGATAGGATTTGGACATGGAAATTTTCAGTCAATTGCCTTCATTTTCACCATACACATTCTTCTGGTGTCTGTATTCATTATCTTCCCTGTTAACATTGGATTTACAGATAAGCCCTACTTAAATAAGCTAGTATTCTCATTGTTTCTTACTGTAACCTTCATTTGACCAAATTTAGTTTTCATTAGATCAGTTTATCATTTGTTTACTAATAGTAAAAGCCTTTTAAGATGAAGAATATTGATACATACACATCTTCAGAGGTGTGGAAATTTTATTTTCATTTATTCAATCCATTAATGTTTGATATACAACAAATAAAACTTGTGGGTAGAAGTCATAACTTGACTAGATGTTCCTTATCTAAGTCACAAGGTTCGAGTTCACGTTTATGTTCGACGAGGATAAAGTTCGGTTCAAGTACACCAAGGGATAAAGTTCGAGAAAAAAACGTTTTTAAGTTCAGACAATTTTATTTCTATCATTTTTTATTTTTGGAAAAAAACGCATAAATATGTCAGAGGGATAGAGTGGGGAGAGATTTTTGACTGCTACTTTCAGTCAGTATATGTATATATACACATATTTGTAAAATAATGAAAAGTCGAGGCCAAAACTTCCCATGCAAAAATAATGGATAAAGTTCAAGTTCATGTTCGATGAGAATAAAGTTAGGCAAAAATCTAACTTTTTCAATAAAATACGGGACATAGTTCCTTACAGTAAATAATTGAAGTTAGTGTTTCGTATGCCCTAATCAAACAAATCTCCTTTTTGAATTTTGTAATTGTACGAAATGTCTCCACCTGACCCCTGATGAAACCAGATCTGGACAAACTATGGATCTGCTCCAGATTCATCCGGGAGAGATGCCACATCTGCACCTGCTTTGACATTCCTGCTCCTGTTACACTTTGATTCTCTTGGAAATGTTTTGAATTCCATGATTCCTATTGTTTTATAAATATGGACATTTTTGCATTGTCTGCAAGGAAGGGGATTCCGTTGCAAATAAGCATTTGACAACCTCTTTCATTTTATATAGATTCATACCACATCCAAAGCAGTAAATTTTATACAGAGATTTTCAATTTTGGTAGCCTTTATTTCAAAACTTCATATTGATTACCAAGTGAAAATCTGTCTTTGGCTGCAATCGTTGTTCTAATCTTTCTTTGCCTTCTGTTTCTCCTTTATGGCTTGTGAGTTTGTGTTATCAATGCACCATTTTTCTCCTCCTACAGAAAATGCATAAAGCAGAACTTGGTTACGTTCTTTTAAATACGGATCAATATTCTAATAGATATGTAACTATCAATAATATCCCATGTTTCTTTTTTTTTTTACCAGGGAAAATTATATCTCTTGCTGCTGGGAACAACAGCTTTTAGCCTGGTAATATAAGGATGGTTTAGTTTTTTAATTTCCGGTAGGTATATTTTAAGTGATTTTATTACTTGACATTTTTATACAAAAGATGAGCAATCAATGCAGGTTACCACACCTTTGCTGTTTAGAATGATTCCGGGTATCATGCATTTGGGTGTCCTCGCGAATTGGTTCCCTGCTGACAGCAATCAAACAGAGGTCAGTTTCCCTTGAACTGCTGGTTTTGTATAGATTTTGTTTGTAGGGGATATTGTGGGTAATGATTGCGGAGCCTATAGCTCGAAAACTGCCTTCACTTTGGGCAGGTCTGAGCTAAGACTCTCATTTGCAGGTGGTCTCTAAAGGAGAGAACCTTCACTCTGGAAGCACACAATGTATTCTTGTTACAGTCCAAGGTTCTCAGAAATGATATTAAGGAGGCAGGATATTTTGCAGAAGCTGCAAGTATCCTGGATGTCTCCTCATTTTAAGAATTGTAGCATGCAGGTGCTATCAAAGGAGCGGGATTGAAGCTTTCCTCAGCCTGGATGCTTGGCGTGTGATGCTTGTTACTACTCTTAACAAATTCAGATGCAGTGCACTCAAGTTTGCAAAGCATGGTTTGGGGTACGATGAACCTTCTTTAAAGGTGGGAAATGCGCACTTTGATCAGGTCAAATGAATGATTGTATGTTATGACTTTCAAGATTGTCATTTGTTTGTGTTTATTCCAATGAGTTAATTTTGGGGTTTTAAACAAAATCCAAAGTTTTTGTAAAATCAGCCGTCCTTTGCTGCTAAAGATATAGGCTTGATTATTGTGTGCCTCTGAAGGCTATGGAGTTCATCTGCAATTCAAATGGTTCTTTGAGTACACGAAAATTTTAAATATAAAAATAGCCGCAAATGCGGAATATTTTCTTTATGGAGGCCTTCCTTTCATATGCCTCCTTAAGATGTCCCTTTTGGGCTCGTCGTGTATTTGTAACATTATAATAGTGTTTTTTATCAATAACATGTTTGTTGTCTTTGCATGGGCTAACTTTCTAATCCCCAGGGTCATTATTTCTATGTTTCAACTTTTGATACAGTTTTAAATTTGGTCTTTTATCTTTTCATATGGTGTAACAATAGAACATCAAAATGATGACATTGTGGATAGTTTTCGACTCTGGGACAATATGTGCATGAATTTGAGTCATTGTCAACTAAAAGCCTTAAAAAAATAATAAAGTGAAATATATGCAAAATGCTGGAAAGGTCCGTCCAGTCTTTCAGAAACTCAAATATCCTTGAGATGCTACAAACACCGATTGTTGAATCAAAGGTTTGCAAGTTAGATATCTCTAGTGTCTAAATCTTATAATTTCTCGTTGTCAATCACATCTAGTTTCAATCGCGTTTGAAAATCTAAATCAACCATATATTAAGCTTTTGAGGCTTTGTAAAGCACTTTGCTGCAAGAGCCTAACATAATCCCTACCCAAAGGTCAGCAGAGATTAATAGCATTGTCTTTCAATGGCGAGTGCACATGTTACAAATTTTTAGATTCTTTGTAAGGGTCTCTAGTTAATGGGACCAAGGATTCCTCCCGAGGAATAGAGTTTGAATAGTGCTCCACTAATTATTTCTGCGAAGAACACACCCAAAGTAAAGATTGACAGATCTAGTAGACTACATTATTATTATGTAAAACTTTTTTGCTTCAATGTCACTCGTCTTTGCAAAACTGTAATGTAATTTTGTTGGCATCTTTGTATTTAGTATTTCCTTTTACCTTTACTTTGGAAAAGAACTTTGGTATATAGACTTAAGCATACTATTTTAGTTATAATAGAATTAAACTAACTTTAATTTTATAATTTTGTATTAGAATAAATTTTAAGACTAAACCAACCTTCATGGGCCACTTTACCCTCGTAAGAAGGCCATAATTATTTTGCTTTCAAAACTCAAGTAGACAATCACCGTATTATCGAAAACATTATTTATCGTATAAATTATTGGTTTTTCCTTTTCCTTTTTCCTTTTTTTCTGGGAGCAATTTATGGGTGCAACTTTTTGGGAGATTATGGAAATCCTCTCTTAGATTATTAATTTTGTAGGATTTTATTTGGTATGGTTTAAATCATCTTGTAGATATCTAAAAAATGGTCCTTTGGTATTTATTAGTTGTAAAATAATATAATTTTTTAGTATGTGTACTTGTTGACTATTGGTCAAAATTAGTGGTATCCGTACTTTTGTGGGTGGTAGTCGTGTCTCCTTTTCTCTTTCTCGTCTTTATCTTCTCTTGTAAATCAAGTTTTTTGGATTTTCTATGTGGAGTGTCCCCATCCCACAAGGGGTTTTTAGTGGCCCTTATTGGTCAAGGTGCATATCTTTGTGGATCTATCTTTTTCATTTTTAGTCATTATTTTGTCATTTTGCATGCCAATAAGGGCCCTTATTTGAATTTCAGTTGTCTACAAGCCACAATTATTGTACTACCCCATGACGAATTCTAGAGAACTCATTATTTACAAGAGTTTATTGAGCATTTTAAAGAAGAACAAGCATTTATTCATGCTATGAGTAATCATTGAGACGGGTAGAGCATAGACTCTATGACATCATTTGATTGTCTGATAAAGTTTTGCAATTTCCTATTTGTTGTTTTTAATATTGTCATTATCTAGGCCCTCATGCTTAGACAATGCTTAAAACATTAGCTAACCCACTACACAAGCTTCAAAACACCTATGTTTTCCGTATAGTGTTCTAGATATTGTTATCCAATTCAAGAAGGGTGATGTTTCTTAGATGTAGGTGATTGGAACAAAAGTGTACAAATATGAGTGAGGTTTCTCGAGATTAGAACTAAGAAAACACAGTCATCAAATTTGTTTGGACTCGTCAAAAGTTTTATCCAAAGCATCTAGATTCTATGAACACTACCATTAGAGTACGTAATGGTCCCCAAGAAAAGTTACTTTGTTTCTCATTAGTTTTTTGGGTTAGTTTTCTCGTGTTTGGATGCACATTTTCATTGTAAGACCTTAAGGACTATCACTAGATATTACGATATTCAGTTACACTTATAAATCTTGGATGTCGCATGTTTACGCCCGAAAGGTGTCCCCCTATGGTAAAGAGCCCGTGGTTGTTCACGACACCGTTAAATTTGACAGGCAATTTGACGGGCATTTAGACGTTTTTTTTGTGTTTATAGCAATAGGACTCATGGGAATGGGCATCGGTCAATGGTAATTTAGCTTTAAAGGCTCGTAATTTTTCGCACACATGTGCTTCACTAATGGACTTGCTTTTCCCAGTCTTGGATTCACGGTAGCCATTTTTACTTAACTTTTCTCCAATGCCTCTTGCATGGCTTTCAATCACGTATCCTTTTCTCGATTTCTTTGTTTTTAGATGTTCCTTCATTTTGGAATTTTCCTTGCCTTGAGGATATTTGATCTCATCTAGAGAGCCATCACATTCAAAGATCAATGTGCACCTTATCAACCACATTAGCTTGCATCTCATAGTCTCTGAGTTGGAACTTTCTGAAATATCCTCTCTGCCTGTTTCATCAGATCTTTTTGATGTAATATAATTGATATTGCAAACAACCACCATGCCAGAGCGTTTGCTTCCAGCCCACCCAATCTGTATCTTCCTACGTGGAGAAGAGGACCTTCTATGTGGGGATTTAGACCTTCCTCCAATAACCTTCCTGGAATGTGACAAGATTGAGTGAGGTTCGGAAAGATGGGCACCCCTCTGTATATGGTAGACGATTGCTCAATAATAAAATATTGAATTCTAGAGGAAATCCATAAGATTGCAATCATTGGAGCTTGGGGTCCCGGATTCTTGGAATGAGTTATTGTATGCCTTATTTTTAAAGAAGTAATCATTTTCTCTATATTGAGGTATGGATGTACTCTTACCCTTATCAATGATTTGTAAATATAAGTTAGTATACTATCGCATCGATCAGAGAGGATAGGATTTTTTCTTCATTGCAAGTGGTTATTTTAAAGGCTCTGTGGAAGCACATATGCCAATGGAGGAGCTGATTAAGATTTTTGCAATAATTTAGCAGGAAGGTATCTTGGTGATGACTCCCATAGGGGTGGAGGCTTCAGGGAATTTTTTGAGTAAACTTAAGAAAGCTAGCAATACCAACAAATGATTGTAGAATACCATATAGATAAAAGTTGGATAAGAGTGTCTATGGTGAATGTTCATGGTGCCTTAAATATGATGAACATCATAGCTCTTTGTTTGGAGGCTACAAATTTATTGAAGCCATTCTGGAAATTTCTGTCGATGTGCTCTTCAAAATATTTTCAAAACATGCGTTTGAACATCATTTTGATCAAGGACCATCTAACCTTTGTGTTTTTATATTATGAATGATAACATGTGCTAGACTTCCATCTTTTCTTTCGAATTTTGTTTAGTAATTTCATGGCTATCTTTTTGCCTACCAGTATATACATAATATCTAAAGCTTTCCCACAAACTTGATATGTGAAATTCACATTTGATTTGAAGTTGTATTCTCTCAAGCAATACTTGTGTGGTAACCATAGAAATTATGTTACTCTTTTGAATTCAGACAAGAGTTTATGCATATGGTATGTGTATTAGTAGTCACATAACATGTTTTTCATAATATTATGTTCACTCTTTTGAATTCAAACAAGAGTGTATGTCTATGGTATGGTTATTAATAGTCACGTAACCCGTTTTTCGTAATATTATTTACAACTATAGTTGCAGACTACATAAAGCTTTTGCATATTAATATTTGCAATGATTAGCTAATATGCTACAGTTAAGCAAGAGTGTCCCAATATGTCAAATGTATGCCATCTCCCAACTAAAATTGACACAAACCCTTTCCAGTCGCTTTATGTAGCATTCTGTTAGACCATTATCATACTATGTTAAATGCAAGAACAACTCCGACCAAATCACAAATGATTGAATGACATCAAGAGTTATTGTATTAGCTGAAAATTCCAATCCATGCTAAAGGTAAGGTTTTATGTAAGATTTCCAAGTTTCGCTCAACTTTGTAGGACTCAGCATGACTCTAACAAATTGTGCTGAAAATGTTGAAGAGACAACAAAAAACTATTTGAAAAACTAACACAATTGTGATGAAAATGTTGATGTTTTGTTCTTGTAGATTTGGTTGGATTCCTTTCATAAATAATTTTTACTTCTAAACATTTTGGATTTTCCCCATTTTTTGGTTTGTCCCCTTTAAATGTAATTCACACTCACGTGAATTATGCGTTCAAGATGTTGCAAAATATGCTTCAAAAGCGAGCAACATTCTCAAACCTATCCACAAATGCTATCCAGATTTTCAAGAGATACTTGACGCGAATTCTCTAGCACATATTGCGATCCGTAAAATGCTCACAGAAAGCGTTGTTGAACATGACATAAGTGCACAAGAAACATGTCAGATGCTCCAAAAATTGCCACTTATGTGCAAATTATTCATTTGTATCATTAAATGTTGGCGATAAAAATTGAAATGTGTCGTTGAAAGTGACACTAATGTACAAGAAACAACCGTTTTCTTGGATGCATATAGAGTTTACCCTACAAGCATGGAACAACTACCTCTTATTCAAGTTGCTTGAGATTGGAGCTACAACAAGAACCATCAAGGAGATAAATGGAAACAACGATCGAGCCAAGCAATTGTTTGGGTACACCCGAGATTTGTGGATGTCCCAGCTCAGGATTTAGCGTCCTATGACTTTTTCTGTTGGTCAGAACTCCTTTTATACAAGCCTTTCAAAAATATTGTCTCTAAATTTGGCTCAACCCCACATGACATCAATGGCACTTGGGACTTGTTCAAGCACAACTACAAACCATGACATGTTTTACACACTACCGTAGACACAGGACATGCTACAAATGTTAGTTTTGACTCTGAAGTCGAATGCAATATTCAACAGGAAGCATTGCATGAATGAATGGCGTGTTTTAATACAACTTCGTCCATGAAACAACACGGGTCCGGGATGCTTGAAATGTGTGGGAAACGATAATTTGACATACACAATAATTGGAACATACATGACGTTCCACCTGATTTGCATATAAGTGGTTCATCATTCATCACTCATCGAGAGAGAAAAGGCAGACACAATTAACACTAGCATGCAGGCCACACCATCTTCCACACTTCCTTTGTCTTCAAAACAATAACTAGCTCTTGATACCATACTACACCATTCAACAAACAAATCCCTTCTACCTCCACTAAGATTTATAATTCAAGAAACACCGACAAAGGAAAATCATTTCTGATAAATAAAATAAGGAATTCATTCATAGCAGCATCAAATGCATCTCCCTCACCTCTCCTTCTACTTGCCCCTACCAGTGTTTCAACATTCAACATCTTCACATCCACAATCCATGCAAGCCTCTCGTATTCCAATCAAAGAACTAAAACCCCTTGAAGGCCATGCATTATCATCTTTTCAAGAGTCACTAAAACATATAGAATATATTCTTATTGATGAAATGAGTTTCATCGGCCCAAAGTTGCTAAGAAAAATTGACTACAAGCTACGTGAGGCTTTCCCACATTCAAAAACAATATTTCGACAACAAGGAACAACCAATGCACGGGTTTCATTCTAGAATTTACTGCTCCACATACGAGATTCAAATCCTCTTATTGAGGACTGGGAACTCCGAATATCTCGCACCGACTCACGCCGAACTCAAAGAGAGCTCAACATTTTGAAGGGTGCACCACATTTGTTTGCAAAAATGATCTTGTGAACTCCCACAACCTTCAGATGTTGAAAGCATTGAACGTTCCAATCGCCCAATCCATTGTTGAAAGTAACAGGAAGCTGCAACAGAGATCTTGATGATGATCACTTGGAACACAAAGTTCTGCTATGCAAACAACAAAAATCATGCTTATTACTAATTTATGGGTAGACGCAAGCCCCGTAAAATGGTGCTACAGGAATAATCACCGACATTGTCTACGACACATCAATGCCACCACTAACATTACCTTTATTTGTTGTCAAATTTGATAGATACAACGACCCATGTTGGGATCCCTCCAACTTGTTACATATTCCAATACCCCTATTTCGAGAGGGAATTGAAGACAATTGCAATTTAAAATGGCATGGCGATTAATTATCCACAAGTCCCGGGGACTTACTCAAAGCATAGAGCAACTATCGACATTGGAACCACTAAAAGGCAAGGTCTGACATTCACAACTTTCTCCAGAGTTCCCTCACTTGCCAATTTGTGCATTTCCCCTCCTTTTTCATTCGAAAGGTACTCAAAAATGGCGCACGTACCAACACTTGGAGCAAGAAGAAAGGAGGAGTCAAGACTACTATCACTCAACCAAAACAACCCATCATAAATACTACCCTCTACTTTGATAGCACCTCCACTACTACTTTACTCAACACTTCTTGTATCCAAAGCGGCAGTGCCATTCAAGGGGTATCAAATGTATTCATGTTTAGTGCAAATAAAATTGGCCACAAAGGCTACCACTCATGATATAAAATCTGCAAATGTATAGAGGTCTTCATGTATTCATGTTTAGTTCAGATCTCATGATATAAGATTTACAAATGTATATGTATGAATTTGTAAAAAAATTGAAATGTACACATAGAACCTTTCAATGTAATGTTTCATCTATATTCCTACACTTCCACTATCAATCACACCCCTTATCAACATGTTATCGACAGTACAAAAAAACTTTTTCAACAAAAAACCAACCAAACAACCGATGCAACCACCGTCTCAAACATGTTGCAACACTAACACAATTTCCCCAAATAATTACAAACCACATCAACTACAAAAGTAATTAACTATCCAAAGCGGTATCAAATGTATTCATGTTTAGTGCCAAAAAAATTGGCCACAAAAGGCTACCACTCATGATATAAAATCTGCAAATGTACGGAAGTCTTCATGTATTCATGTTTAGTTCAAATAAAATAGTCCGCAAAACACTACCACTCATGATATAAGATTTGCAAATGTATATGTACGAATTTGTAACAAATTTGAAATGTAGAGATAGAACCTTTAAATGTAATGCTTCATCTATATTCCTACACTTACAAAATCAATCACACCCCTTATCAACATCAACTACAAAAGTAATAACTATCCCTCTAAATCAAATAACATATACCGTTCGGCGTTCACATTGCATTGTACACATGCGATTGCTAGTTTAGAGGGTTTGAAATTAATTAATCAAGAATGATTTGCTATTTTATATATGTGGATTTGTTTAAAATGTTTGAGTGTTTGTATTGCGCTTTATTGAAATGCATATTTATCTAGAATAAATTATGGTGAACTTATGCTCTCTCACAACCTTTTTAGTGTTAGATCTTGATCAATCGAGGGCTAAATCTGGTTTTTTAGTCTCAATTCTCTTGTATTCTCATAGATCCAATCGTCCCACCATATTTGTGCTTCAAGAATAGCCCTAAACTCATTTATCTTTGATTTTTTTTTCAAACCCTAGGGTATTTCTATGTTGTCTAGTGCACAAACTTGATTTGAATAGCGCCTAAGTGCTTATATGTGATATTCTTAGGTTTGGTTAAAATTTTGTTCATTTTATTATGAAGATAATCTTTGGATCAAAGAAAAATGGAGTCTATAAATGTTTGTAATGTTGCTCAAAATGGCCTATTCTCTATTGGAGGTGGTGCGTCTTGAATTAAAATTTTGTGAATAGATCGCGAATGGATAATTTGCATGAAGAAGAATATGATCAAGATGCTTATCTACAAGAACAAGGTAGGATTGAGAATCTTAACATGATTTTGACAATATGTTACACAAATAGTTGATGAGATGTCTAAACACATTAATATATTGAAAAAATTGGCATGCTAACATCTACCTCCTCGCAAAGTTTTTTCTCAAGGTTCTTCTATTCCTCAAGTCTCCATTTCTTTCAATGGTGCTATATTTCCAAATGTTTCTCAAAATCTTGTGGTGTCTCAAGTTCCTTTTGCACCACATTTTCCTATTGCTTCTCACATTCTTCCATTCTCTTAACATGCTTCTATTCCCTCTTGTGTTTCTCCAAATTCTCTTATGGTAATGTTCCTCTTACCTCTCAATGGCATTGTTTCTAATGGCCAACAACTTGTTTCAAAATCTTCCATTTGCAAAATAGTAGCACATTCATTTCTTGTAGGGTTTGAATCATACAATGGAAAAGAGGGCCCTTCTCATCACATAAGAGCAATTTATGCTTCATGTTTAGAATTTACCCACGATGACATGTCAGTAAACTAAGTTATTTCCAAGAAGTTTGAAGAATTGTGCACTAGATTGGTATGTGTTACCATGCGAGTCTATTCATCATTTTACAATTTTAGTTAACTTCTTGCACACTTTCAAATTAATATTGGTATGAAGGTCGCATTTTTATAATTACCTCAAATAAAAAAAGACCAAATGAGATTATTAGTATGTTTTTTTAATTTAAGACTATGGTCATTGAGATGGCTTATCAATCACCATGTAACAAAGTTTGATTTTAAAAAAAAATTGCTTTCAATTATCAAAGACAAGTAATCTTCAACGTGACTCAATTTATTTGATGAATTTTGTCATGCCGATAGCGTTGTTGAAGTCAAGGTTTTAGATGCCAATATGGTTTAGTATGAGCATGGTGTTCTAACATTCAATGTCACCAAATATTCAAAAAAGACAAATTTTAAGGCTAGAGATAATGAAAATAGATCCCAACCAAATCATGATACTTGGAATATGGTCAAATGCAATAGAACCATTCAAGAAGCTCATATTGCCTCACAAAAAATGTAGGAAATTTACTAGAGTTAGTGAAAGTCTACAAAATGTCTTTACGAGATTGCTTGAATGAAATATGATAATGTTACCTCCACTAGGAGAATTTGATCGTTCAAGAAATTTGATGAAAATGTATTTTGGGAGTATCATAGAATCATGGGGTATTTTGCAAACCAATGAATTACTTTGAAACATAAAAGGCAAGATTCTATTAATAGAAATCAATTTAATTAGATGGAGTAAGCAATAACTTGAAGGCACCATTAGATTCATAAAATCACAAAATGATAAAGAAAATATTAATATGGTAGATAAACTCGAAATATAATAATTTGTGAAGTGGTTATGGAACACACCCACTTGATGGTTTAATAGGGCAATTGATTCGATCAAGAAAAATAAGTTACATATTTAAATTGTGTTTGATGAGAATTTTATTCAAATTGCTACATCATATGATAGAGCATTTATAGATGGTAATCAAAACAATGACATATTGGTTGATAACATTGAAAATTTTAACCTCGCAAAAAACTTGTAGAAAGGGTAGTGAATCTTGTTGTAGTATTCTTTTCACCGAATCTAGCGAAAATAGACACCGAATCTAGAGGCGAAAATGGGAAAAATGTAAAAAAATAGGTATAAATGAAATGGTGAATCTAGCCTTATTTCTCTAAGTATTAAAATTATTTTGGTGAATGGCCTTTGTCAATATGTGAATGAGAACTCAAAGTTATATTTGTTTATGATTTCAAGGGTAATTTGAGGTTTGTTTCATTAGTAATTTCTTGATTTTTCATTTGTAAAAGAGGCTTTCACCGAAGTGTTGTAGTGTTGTTTACGTGTGTGGGATAGTTCAGAAAGAATTCGAAAGGATTATTTGGTTTTGGAGGGAAATTATCTTCGTTTCGCTCACTTGATGTTCTAGCTCCTTGTTTACCCATTGCTTTAAACACATCAAAATCAATTCAGAAGAAACTTGTGTGGAAGGTATAAACTTGGCGATTTATTCCACATGTAACTCATCAACATTCCCACACTTGGGAGGACTTGGAAACAAATATTTAAAGGTTTAATTTTTTTATAAGAACCCGAGCACCGATTTCAACCACGTGTTTATCGAAGATCTATTCCATAGGAAGTCAATATAAGAGAAACACCGATTGATTCCATGTGTCTATTGTCAAGCCCACAAAACACAAGCCAAAAACCAAGATTTTTTTACAACACTTAGGCCCACTTAGCAACAAAATAATGTCAGGATAATAAAATAACATGTATCACCTCTTTGCACAACTAGGACAAAAGAGAAGGTGATGCCAACATATCAAACAAATGAACAATACAAACACAATCAAGGTATCCAATGGCTTGTTAAGCGGAAATAGGATGTCATTACTTCCTCCTATCCCTCCATTAAGGAATGTAGACTAGCCTTTGGTTCCTTCAAGATAGACATGTAACATACATGTAAAAGTTTTATCCCTCCAATCTTTATTTCTCCAATCCTTATCCGTCCACTAAGGTTAGCTTAACCAACTTTTGTTTCTCCCACATAAAATATGCAAAACCCATACTCCATATTCAACCTTATCCCTCCACCAATGGAAATACAAATCCTCAACATACACACACATACCTTTGCATGCAAATAACAAATAATATTAACTAGCAATCGTATGTGCACAATGCAATGTGTGAACGCCGAATGCTATATGTTATTTGATTTAGAGGGATAGTTTTTACTTTTGTAGTTGATGTTGATACAGGGTGCGATTGATTTTGTAAGTGTAGGAATATAAATGAAGCATTACATTTAAAGGTTCTATCTCTACATTTCAATTTTTTTACAAATTTGTACATATACATTTACAAATCTTATATCATGAGTGGTAGCATTTTGCGGACTATTTTATTTAAACTAAACATGAATACATGAAGACTTTCGTACATTTACAATTTTTATATCATGAGTGGTGGCCTTTTGTGGCTAATTTTTTGCACTAAACATGAATACATTTGATACATTTTATACTGCTTTTGATGGTTAATTACTTTTGTAGTTGATGTGGTTTGCAACGTATTTGAAATTGGTGGTTGCATCGGTTGTTTGGTTGGTTTTTAGTTGAAAAATCCTTCTTTGTCTTTGTCGATAACATGTTTATAAAGGGTGTGATTGATAGTGGAAGTGTATGAATATAGATGAAACATTACATTAAAAGGTTCTATGTGTACATTTCAAATTTCAAATGTAATTTAGTAGGATTTCACATTACGAAGAGTAAAAAAATTAGAGGGTTGACCACAAAGATATGTTCCCAATAACCACAAACATAACTCAATACCTTCATCTTATTATTAGTACAAATCCTCAACATACACACACATACCCTTGCATGCAAATAACAAATACCATAAATAAATAAAATTTTAGTCCAATGGGCAACCAAAAACAATAAATGATAAATAAGATTAAGAGAGAATGAGAAGGGCATTTCACCAATAACAACAACACATGTTAGTTATTGTGTGTTAGTGTTGTCATTGATGACGAATATATTGATGGAAAATGGTGTCATCAGGTCATGCGAGTCTCCATGAGGTTTCAATCAAATGTCAAGGATGAAGGTTGATTGCAAAGATCCATGTTTGGTGAATTCTAGGAGGTCCTGGTGCCCTGTCTTGTGTGTTGAATCATTGTTTGAGGTCTCCCAATGTGGTTGAAGGTTTTTATGATGTTATACATGGTACATGAGGTATGTTTTAGGTGTACATGTTTCTGCATGAGGTCAACAAGGTCGGGCCATGAGTCATTTCATGTCGTGTTGAGTCGTCAATCCATGCTTGTTTCTAGCCCTAGTGAATGTAAAATGAAGTAGAGATGCGAGATTTGGACCAAATAAATAATGGTGGAGTGTGGTAGAAGCACAATGACATGTAATCGAGGTGTATTGTGAGTTTTGGGTCATAATTCGAGGTTTGGTTCTTCTATGAGGTCTTTGGGAAGCAAACAGTGAGAAACAAACAAAGAAAACATGGGTAAATGAGATTGGTTGGATATTTTTAGAGCTATTTGGGCTAGGTGGTTAGTATATAAAGTCGAGAGGATGTTTGCATGATGCTTCATTACAATTTTTAGGTCAAAGTGCTGAATATTTTTGAAGATATGCAAGTTTTGGTGAAATCGGGTAAGTTTCAATGTGTTTTTAGAGCAAAAATGGACCTTCTAATGCTCGTTGTGAATTGTATGATTTGCATGGGGACCTGAGATATTTGAAATATATTATTAGGTTATTTATGAAGCTTTCACAAAAATAATGAGGTGGTTTGATTGTCACATTTTTATGAACGATCGTTAAGAAGGTAAGTTGGGTTTGAAACCCTAACAAAACCTAGCTAGGAGCAACTTGGAGAAAATTGAGTATACCAGCCGAGTTTTGATTATTTTTGCAAAATTTATGATTTTATGTTGTAGAGGAATATTAAAAATTTCCAGAAAGGTAAGATAGAGTAGGTGACAGTATGTGGGCCTCTCACCTCAAATGGCTTGTTTCTCGAAGAGTTCAGGCTTGAGGATAAGTTTCCCAAATAAAGTAAAGGCTAAATTGGAATTTATGATATCCCAGTTTTTTTCTTGATGTATATGAAGGATAAAGGTCATAGTGATGCTAAAAAGTGCAAATTTTAACCTATTTGTGAAGACTGGTTTTTGGGGCAATTTGGAGCAACTTTTGTAGTAAAATTGGCATTATAGAGCTACATAAGGAGTTAGGACTCCATTAAATTTTTGTTGTGAATATGGTTCACATATATTTCCATTTTTATATCAAATTTTTGTTTTTGATATGGTATGAAAAATTTATGAGCTGTTATTTGAGGGTAAAGTTTGAAGGATGCTTGTTCTAGGAGGGTACTAATTGGCTTGATGAGGTAAAGTGATGATTTTGAGTTGTTCATGATTGTTGAAGGTTTTTGAGCACTTAGAAATAATTTATAATGGTTTTCCATGCTTTGGTTAATCTTGGAAGTGTGTTTTGGTGTGATGGAGCAAGTTGGGCTCATACTTAGTTCTTGAGTCCAAGGGTATAAAAATATTTTACATAGATTGGTTTGTTTTAATGCCTTCCACTTGGAGTTGGAAGAATTTATAATAATTTATGGAAAGGTGATTCAGATATATTTTCATTTATTTATGGATTTGGTCTTGGTTATTTAATTTGGCAAATCTTTCAGTCAATTTGTGAGAAAGAATGTATGTTGATTTTCGGATAGGTTTGTTCTTATTGAAGATTGAGTTGTTTGAGGCATCAAATGGATTGGTTGGTGCTTTCTATTTCCTGGAGAGTGAATATGGATGAATTTTTTTCCTAGTGAATGCCTTTGTAGGTCTTGGAAGTGGTAGAAAGGGTGTTAATAAGCTGAGTTTGTAAAACTGGTTTTTGGGCAGCTTGTTTGGTGAAGAGTAAAGTTGTTTTGGTTAGAGCATGTGGAGGTTTCATAAGTTATAACATCCATATAAGTTATTTAAATGTCCTTGTAATTCCATATAGTGGTCACATGCCATAGTTGATTTTATCTTGAGGTGTATTGATGCCTAAAGGGAAAACCAGGGTGTTGGAAACAATTGTTTTGAGAAGGATATGAGCCAATGGGCCCATTTAATGAAATATTTGATTTGTAAAAGAAACTTTTCAACCATGTATGGTGATTATATGTTATATTACTCATGTATGGTGAATTAGGAAGCTTGAATAATCATGGTTTTGATATGAGTGGATTTTTTTCATCCTAGTGATGGGGTTTTGAGGATTTTTGGTGCAAGTTGATGGTTTTGGGCATGGACGACCTATATGGGTCATATGTGACCATTGTAATGAGTTTATTTTAATGTTATGAATTTTAATTGGTCATAAAAATGTTTATAACCGACCTATTTTGAGTTAGAAAGAAGAAATGCATATAAAAGTGAAGTTTGAGCTCATTTTGTGAGCTAGTCTTACATGGGTGAAAAATGTGAATTAGGAGAGAGTGAATTGTAGGGTATAAGGGAATGTTTTTAAGGCTGATAATATTTGTTACATTTTGAGTAATATTTTATAGTATGTGTGTAATATTTTAGAGCTAAGACAAGCCAAAGAGGAAGAAGATAGAGCGAGCTAGAGGAATGAGGGTTTGAAGAAGATTGTGAGCTGAATTAGAGATCTCCATCAGTTTTGGTAGCAAAAAAATCAGATATAATCATCATCAATTGGCTAAGTTGGTACTTGGTCATCTTGGGGGTTGTAGCCTCCTTGTGGAGTGGACACTTCACTAAATTAGGGTTGGTGCTCCTTGTAGGGTTGTTGTTTTATTAAATTAGGGGTTGGTGCTCCTTGTGAAGTTGGTGCTTCACTAAATTTATTTTATTTGTGTAATATAAGTAGAGTTTCAGTGGTTTTTCTTCCCCATGAGGGTTTCCACTTATATCTTGTGTCTATGTGCTTCTTCTCATGTGTTATGGTTGTTTGAATGTATTGTGCACACTAAATAAGCAATGATTGAATGTATGTGAATGATTAAATGTTAATGGTTGCTGAAATTAATGGTTAATGAAATGAGAAATTTGTAGGACTGATTACCCCCCTCTCAATCCATTTTTCTTCCAATAATTAGTATCAGAGTGGGTCCTTGTGAAGCAAGTTTAACAACTTGAAGGAGATCCTTTGAAGCACAAGCAATGGGTAAGTATTCAGATGTTGAAGAAACATTAAGGAAGAGGAATGAAATAGCTCAGTCAATGGTTAATTCCTACCAAAATAAGATCAAAGATATAGAGATAGAGCATGATCAAACCATCAAGGGTTTGAAATCTCAAGTGGAAAGTTTTTCTAAAGCCCTAAAGGAGAAAGAAGACATTTGTTTCAGGTATGAAGAAAAATTGAAAGCCCTATAATCATATTTGGAAAGTGCATCTAGTAGGTTAAGGATGTATGAGAGGATTGAGAAGATATCCAAAGATCTTGATGGGATTTTAGAAGGTCAAAGAGCCACAAATGAAAAACGGGCCTAAGTTTTGAAGGAAAACATGTGAGAGTGATGATGAAGCTGGTCCAAGTTATAAATTAGATGAGAAGGTGACTAAGAAGATTGATTTGAGAAGGTATAACTCCATTAGACAACCTAATGCTATGAGGTATGGTTCATCATTCAATGGATTTTTTTTTGTCATGATTTTGGTCATAGAGCTAGATTGTAAAAGGAGGTCTCCAAGGAATGAGGTAAGTGTTTTCAAGGGTGAATGTTTTTCATGTTGTGAGTATGGTCATAGGGCTAAGGATTGTGGTTGGAACCTAAGTGTGTTTGAACCAAGAAAGAATAACGGGATTTTATGTCACAAATACCACAAGTAAGGGCACATTGCAATATTTTATCATCAAATAGGATTTTCATGGTACACTAGCATATTTCAAGCTCAAATTGGAAAGGTTTTCAAGAAGAAGACTCTCACGAATGAGTACAAGGATGTAATGTCAAGTCCTAAGTGAAATAAAAAATGGTTGTTCAGTAAGCAGGAAGTTATGAGATATGATTCTTAGTTTGGATTGCATCCTAATCCTATGAGATTTGTCAAAGAAGGGTCCAAATCAAATAAAAGAAGTTGGTTTTCATTGGTCAAGAAGATCACATGTGTCTCAATGCTTCTATGCATGAGAAGTTGAAGTCACTTGGAATATGGGATACTTCAAACGTTATAAGGTATGTTAATTGATTCATTCATGTGTTCTAAAGTTCTTGTCTTTTGTAGGTGTTTGAGTTTGGCTTGTTTTCCTTTTTGAGGAAGTCCATGGTTTTCGTTGGATGAATAAAGGTGTGTTAGGTATGTGGTCATGCTTAGTGAGTTCATTCAAGGATTGAGTATTTTTTTAAGGTAATCTAAGCATTGTCAAGTAAAGAAAAGAGTATTAAGGTCATGTCTTGGTATATACATGTTGTACAAAAGGTTGTCAATATGGTATATATGAAGTCTCGTGACCAAATCCATGTATCGACTTAGTTTCATATATGTATGTCTTTTTAAAATAGTTTCTTCATAAAGGATTTCACTTGTTCAAGGAGAGATAAGTTTGTTGTTGATGATCATGTTCCTTCAAAGTATCTCTTTGTGTGTGATCCATGTATATCGAGTAGGCCTAAGTTGGATATAGAGTCATCCAAAGGAGTCATTATACCTAAATGGTGATTGTCGAGTGGTTTAAGTGAGCTCTCGAGGAGTATCAATGCCATCATATTTCCCTATGATTTGTATTATGGAAATGAATTCTATCAATTTATTAACATTGTGAGCTACGGTGTCCATTGTATTGTGAGTCCTTGTGTGAGTTTTGTAACAAGTCTACATGGTCTCAGATCAAAGTAAAATGATACTTTCTAAAAGTGGTATCCTAGTTTTAGGAGCTAATGGGGCATGGAGATATGTGTAGAGCGGTATAATTACCTACAAATGGGTGTCAACAATGTGTTATCATTGAATTCATGTGTCCATGTGTTATTCAAGTGATGGCAATTGTCTTGCACTAAAGAGAGGGTTTTAGTCTCGGTCAGGTGGTCGAGTTATTGTATCATGATGTAGTATTTTGAAGGATCATGAAAGCATGAAGTCATTAATTGTAGTATGAGATCTAGTGATTATACTTGGTCAAGTTGTCAATGTATGATTGATACCAAAGTGTCTTAGGATGATGATGATATCGGCTCCTTGAGTTAGTGTTTCATGACCAAGATGTTGATTTTTCACAACTTTAATGCCAATATTTGCACCATGAAGATTCTCAAGTGATCATAAGAGTCGGTAAGTGTTTATGTGTCTTGACATCATCAATTGTCATTATAAGACTTATGAGCAAAGGAAAGGTCTTTGAATTCTTGCTCCCATCTGTTGTCACAAGAAAAGAAGGATGTAGGTATGTGTCTCTGTTTATTAGCATTACATCATCAAAAGTATTTTTTTGTCCTTAATTTGTTTGAGGGTTCTTGTATCTCTGTGCATAAAAAGAGTGTGAATAAAGGTGTAAGGTCATGCATCAAGAAGATCCATTTCAAGTCTATGAAGATTGGAAGTGAGTATTTGTTGTTGTATGGCCAAAAAGAGTCAAAATTTGGCTTGAAAAGTCTTTGGTCAAGTTTGTTAAGTTGTGTTCATCATGTTGTCAAAGATGTCGAGTGCTATAACTACACATCTAAGTGTAAATATGCATCTAAAGTACAAATTCATCTATATAAGGTCTCATACGTTGCAAGATGGTATGTGGTGGAATGTTCATCAAGAAAATCCTTGTGATTTATCCGGTTTGAGGTTATGCATGACTGATTTTTTCAAGGATTAAAAGGTATTTTTACATGTATAACAATGTTCTTAGGGTCTCAGTATAACTTGGTGATTGGTCCAATCCTAAAGATGTCTAAATTTATATGTCTCGAGAACTCAAAAAGGGTGTTTCAAGGCTAGAGGAGTTTGCTTATTCCCTTGTTCAGTTCTAAAGCATTTGGTGAAGGAATTATATAATGTAAGTCGGGTGTATAAAGTGAGAAGCTCTTAGAGTCAGGTTACAAGGTTCAATGACATTGACTGTGAAGAATAAGATTAGTATACTACATATCAAAATGTGCTCTTGAGCTCATAATCAAGTGTGTATAGTGCATGCAGTGTCTACAAGTAAGTTCTTGATGGGATGGAATTTTTCATGGCATTCATCAAGTGTTTGAGCTTCATCTAAAAGGTATTCAATGTCTATAATAAGTATAAGGGTTTCAATGCAACTGGTAAAGAATGCAGATGAGTATATTCCAAAGTTTTAAGGCTTTTGAGACGAGAAAGATAAGAATCAAAGTATGGTACACTAAAATGAAAGGCTACAGTGTACAGAGAAAAAGATTTTGAGTTTCATCAAGTATGAATGGGTTTTAGAAGTTGTGACAAAAATATGAGATTGTGGACGATACAAATAAATGTACTCAAGGTCAGTGAAAGCTTCAAAGAGATGGTATAAGTATGCTTGAAGGGGCCTTAAGTTTTACACTTTGCATCTAAAAGTTAAACAAGGTTTACTTGATCTATACATCTGAAACAAACAAAGTATAACATAGGTAATTTGAAGTTACTAAGCTCAATATTGAACAATAAGTTCGAGGTATAGTGCACAAAGATATTAGTGCCAATCATGTGTTCTAGCACTATAATGAAGATCAAGGTCTAATGTTATGGTATCAAAGATGATTGTGTGTGAGAAAGGTGATTATGGTTAGCAAAATAGAGTTATTTGAAATAAGTATCTCAACAATGATTCAAGGGTCCTGTGTGCATCAAGAATTAATGTCTCCTCATTAAAAGTTGTGAATGAAGGTCAGTTAGGATCATTTATGACATGTACAAATAAGTGTCTAAGGCACAAAATGAATGCTACAATGAAATGAAGGTATGTAACTCTGTTTTATAAAATTTTGTGGAATTATAAGAAGATGTACCACATCTTGAAGCTTTCACGAGGTTTGTAGTAGTGTCCTAGTGATAATTAGATTGTGTCAAGATCTTGATTGACACGATCCTCAATGGTGTCCTCATTAATAAGGTTCAGTGTGTTAGAAAATAAAATCATAAAGAATGTACGTGTAAATCATGGGTTCCGTGTACTAAAGGTAAAATCATTGTTGATCTAGGCTATCTCAAGGATTCGAGTGTTTCGTAATGCTTTGTATGGTCCAAAATCCTAGAAGGTTTTAAACAAAGTATTCTTAGTCAAATGGCTTGTACTATAGAATCAAGGTTTGTCTTCCCTGTCCCGTGAAGGCACTCGAGTTGACATTATTGTTTGAGGTATGTTATTTTAATGTTGTATCTTGCATCATGAATTATCATGGCTCGAAATTATGGTATATAAAATGTGTGAAAAGGTATTTGATGAATCAATAAAATTACAAGACTCTAATTTGGAAACTAGAGCATATATTGTTGATATAGGTATATACTGGACAAAGGTAGTTACTCGATGACTTTAAAACAAGTGATGAAGGTATCAAGCCTTACATGAAGATATTTATAGAAGAAGAAAGAAGGCTAGCTAAACCAGAGGGAGTCATATTTGACCTTGTATAAGAAGGATTGGGTGTTTAGAAGTCTTGTTACATGCTTATAATGGAAATATATGAGACATTAGAGGCAGAAAGACTGGAATATTTCTTCAGGATGAGATATTCTTTATGATCCATCCTTGAGATATGAGTGTGGAGTAAGCAACCTAATTTTTGCATTTTCAAAGTGAGACATAGGATGCTATAAGATTAAGGGGAGAATTTCAAGGTAGTTTTGTATGCTTTATTTGATTTCATTACCTTGAGAAGTTTGTCAAAGATGCATTGAAGTTGTTCTTAGGGAAAGGGGTCCTAAAGAGTAGTATGATAATCTTGAGGCATTTATGAGTTTTTTTACATGGTTCATTTTAAGAGATGTTATGATTAGCATGAATAAAGGCTAAAATGGAGAGTATCAGTTATGGGGGTCTATTTTAGTGATCATATCAGGTCCATATGATCTTCAAATATTGCTAAAGGAGTCGAAAAGGAGATAATTTATTCTCGGGGGAGTTTATTGTGCATGTAAGTTAATTTTTGCATTGTTGTCATTATGTTTAGCCTTGTGTTTTCATTTTCCATATCTAGTAGTAAGTATATCATTTTTTTCATAGATGGAAAAGGGGAGAGAGACATCAGAAACATGGAAAAGAGGTCATGTAGGTGTTGGTCATGTTGGTTTCCATCAATATTTCTGAAGATGGTTGCCATCAATGATAAAGGGGATATTGTTGGCCATTGTGTGTTAGTGTTGTCATTGATGTAAACTCCATTGATGGAAAAGGGTTTCATGAGGTCATGTGAGTCTCCATGAGGTGTTAATCAGATGTCAAGCATGAAGATTGATTGGTAGTATCCATGTTTGGTGAGTTCTAGGAGGTCCTAGTGCATGGTCTTATGTGTTGAGTCATTGTTTGAGGTCTCCCAAGGTGGTTGAAGGTTTAGATGATGTTATACATGGTCCATGAGGTGTATTTTAGGTGTACACGTGTTTGTATGAGGTTAGCAAGGTCATTTCATGAGTTTTTAGTGTTGAGTCAAGCCATTCTAGGCTTGTTTCTAGTCTTGGTGCATGCAAAATGAGGTGGAGATGTGATATTTAGACCCAATAAGTCATGGTGGAGCATGGTAGAAATATGGTGGTAGTGTACCTGAGGTTTATCATGAGTTTCAGGTCGTAATTTAGAGGTTTGGTGCTTTTTTGAGGTCCTTGGGAAGCAAACAATGAGAAACACGCAAGAAAGAATGGGTAAATGAGATTGGCTAAAGAGTTTTAGAGATATTTGGGCTAGGTGGTGAGTATGGAAACTTATAGTATGTTTTCATGATGCTTTACGATAAGTTTTAGGTCAAGTTGCTAAAGAGTTACGAAGATATGCAAGTTTTGGTGAAACTGGGTAAGTTTCAGTGTGTTTTAGAGCAAAAGTGGACCTTCTGATGCTCGTTGTGATTGTATGCTTTGCATGGGGACTTGAGATATTTGGAATATATTATTAGGTCAGTTATGAAGCTTTTAAAAAATAATGAGGTGGTTTGATCGTCACGTTTTTATGAACGATCGTTAAGAAGGTAAGTTGGTTTGAAACCCTAGTAAAACCCTAGCTAGGAGTAGGTTGTAAAAATTTGAGTATACCAGCCTAGTTTTGATTAGTTTTAAAAAATTTATGATTGGATCTTGTAGAGGAATATTCCATATTTCCAAAAAGGAAAGATAGAGCAGGTGAAAGTATGTGGGCCCCACCTGAAATGGTTTGTTTCTAAAGAGTTTCGGTTTGAGGAGAAGTTTCCTAAATAAGGTAAAAGATCAATTGGAATTTATGATAGCCCAGAAGTTTTATGACTTATATGAAGGTTTCAGGTCATGGTTGATGTGAAAAATTGTAAAGTGTGCCCTATTTGTGAAGACTAGTTTTTGGGGCAGTTTGGAGCAACTTGTAGTAAAATTGACATTGCATGAGCTACATGAGGATTTAGGACTCCATTAAACTTTTTTGTGAATATGGTTCAGATATATTTCCATTTTATATAAAAATTGTTTTTTCATATGGTATGCAAAAGTTATGAGAATTTATTTAAGGGTTAAGTTTGAAGGATGCTTGTTCTAGCAGGGTGCTAATTGGCTTGATGAGGTAAAGTGATCATTTTGAGTAGTTCATGATTTTTTAGTGTTTTTGAGTGCTTTATAAATCATGTATAATGGTGTTCCATGTTTTTTTAATCTTGGAAGTGTGTTTTGGTGTGATGGATCAAGTTGGGCTCATAATCAGTTCTTGAGTCCAACAAGGCATAAAAATAGTTTGTTGAGATTGGCTTGGTTGAAGACCTTCCACTTGGATTTGAAAGGAGTTATAATATGTTATATAAATAATATTAAAATATACTTTTATTTATGAATGGATTGGGTGTTGGTGATTTTATTTGATGGCTCTTTCAGGTCAGTTTGTGAGAAAGAAGGTATGCTGATTTTCAGGATAAGTTTGTTTTTTCCGTAAGATTGAGTTGGTTGAGGTATAAAATTGATTGGTTGATGCTTGATATCACCTGGAAAGTGAAGAGGGATGAAAATTGTTCATATTTAGGGACTTTGGAGGTCTTTTAAGTGGCAGAAAGGGTGTTAATTAGTTGTGTTTACAAAACTGGTTTTTGGGCAACTTGTTTTGGTGAAGAGTAAAGTTATTTTTGTTTGAGAATGTGGATGTTTCATGAGTTATAACTTTCATAGAAGTTATTTTCGTGTATTTGGAATTCCATAGAGTGGTCACATTCCATATTTGAGTTCATCTTGAGGGGTCTTGAGGCCCAAAGGTAAAAATAAGTGTTGGAAACAACTGTTTTGAGAAGGATATGAGCCAGTGGGCCCATTTAATGAAATATTTGATTGGTCCAAGAAAAATTTGCGACCATGTATGGTTCTTATAGTTTATATTACTCATGTATGGTGAATTAGGAAGCTTGAATAATCATGGTTTTGGTATGAGTGGATTTTTCTCATCCTAGTGATGGGGTTTTGAGGCTTTTGGTGCAAGTTGGATTGTTTTGAGCATGAATGACCTATATTGGTCATATGTGACCATTAAAATGAGTTTATTTGAATTTTATGAATCTTTGTTGGTAATATAAAATGTTTAGGACTGACCGATTTTGAGTTAGAAAGAAGAAATGCATATAAAAGTGAAGTTTGAGATCATTTTGTGGGCTAGTCTTTCATGGGTGAAAAATGTGAATTAGGAGAGAGTGAATTGCAGGTATAAGGTCATGTTTTGAAGGATGATATTATTTTTTATAGGTTGAGGAAGGTTTTATAGCATGTGTGCAAGATTTTAGAGTTAAGACAAGCCAAAGGGGAAGAAGATAGACCAAGCTACTGGAATGAGGGTTTAAAGAAGGTTGTGTGAGCTGAATTAGAGATATCCATCAGTTGTGGAAGAAAAAAATTTAGAGATTATCATCATTAGGTGGCTTATTCGGTGCTTGGTCATCTTGGGGTTGTATCCTCCTTGTGGAGTGGGTGATTCACTAAATTAAGGGTTGGTGCTCTACTAAACTAGGGGTTGACACTCCTTGTGAAGTTGGTGTTTCACTAAATCTCTTTTCTTTGTGTAATATAAGCATATTTTTAATGGGTTTTCTTCCCCATGAGGGTTTCCCACTTATATCTTGTGTCTATGTGCTTCTTCTCATGTGTTATGGTTGTTTGAATGTATTGTGCACACTAAATAAGCAATGGTTGAATGTATGTGAATGGTTGAATGTTAATGGTTGACTGAGATTAACGGTTAATGAAATGAGAAATTTTTAGGACTGATTCATCCCCCTCTTAGTCCATTGTGCTTCCAACAACATACACTACCAAGCCTACTTACGAGGCTTGCAAGGGAGAGATCATCATTGTCTACTATTACTTATCCATGGACAAAGAAATCCCGACTAGTTTTTGGTTCCTCCAATACTAACATAGAATATAATATATCAATATAGCCTTATCCCTCCACTTGAAACATCTATTTATCCATCCACTACGACTAACAAAGTGAATCCCCTTGTTTTTTCCATATAAAACATACATCTTATCCCCCCTTCAACTAACACCCCCTTATCTCTCAACACTCGATGATGAAGCCCACTCCCACACATGCATATGCTCACGTAACATGAAAACAATAAATAATATCACATTTTCTCAAAAGAGCGAATTAAAAAACAATAAGTACAACCATAAGAAAAAGTAAGGAAAAAAGTTAATCCACAAAGTGCATAACTTATAATGGTTACATCTTTATTACAATTAAATTTCATGTATTAATCATTTGTTTGCATCTTTTTAAAGTATATACAAGTCGTATAACTCTCATTTTCAAGTTAGGGATTTTTGTTTCAAAATAGATGAGTTCCTCATGTAATAACTCATTCTACTTTTACAAACATCGAAAGGATTTAACATCAAGTTTAATAGGGAGAAAACAAGTTTCACTTTATACTTTCAATAACATCTTATTAGACACAATTTCGATCATTGTTATAGGCTAAAAGGTTTTGCTTGCGAGTAACCTCTTAAGAGAGCCTAAGATTAATTCATTCCAATTTTTACCTATTAAATATCACAATGAGATCGATCATCAATGTTATCACAATATCCTTGTATCGTAATAGTTTTGCATAAATTAAAGAATAATTCACTTGTTACTTGGTAAGAAAACACTCTTTTATGTATGAGAATAATGAGGTTACTCGCATGAGTTTAGTGAGTAGAATGCACAAGGTACATTGAGTCCAACTTACGAAATGTTCACTAAAGAAAGGTAAGCAAAATAAGGATTGGTCATCCTAAGCTCCAAAAGGTTTGCATAGTCCCGACCCACTTTACGTAGTATACGCGAATGCTAGTTTGTGATATAACATGGGTTCTTATCACACGGTTTAGGAATTTCACTAGTTTGTTACGTTCTTCTATATAAGTGATTAGTGCATGGCAAGTTTAAAGAATGATTTCGTTACGGTTTATGATTTGTTTCATTCTATTGTTGTAATATTCATTTGTCATGCAAGGCTAAAACTACATGTTAATTACTAGTTTCCAATAATTAATAAATCATTTAAATACAACACACTATTCACAAATACATAATATTTTACAATTTCAAATTGATACTTTTAATTTCAATTGATGTAGCTATCATCCAAAGTACAACCGTACATTAAATTTAACAATAGAGATCTCACTTTCTTTTTCAAATAAAATATACATTGTAAAGAAATTTAACTACAATTCAACAATCAAATACAGTAAATATTGCATTTTTTCACCCTCCCGCCACCTACATCAACATGGTGTCAGTACAAAGCTGACATGGATCCCTCCTCTCCTATCTAACAATGTCATCATGTGTTCATAGTTTGGAGATGCAATCTTATAATTTATTTTGTTTTCCAAGTTTGACATTAATTTCATCACATAAGCATATGGTTTATTTACAATGCTAAGGAAGAGTTGAACAAAGAGAACAACTTCCACCAAATAATACTTTCCAAAGAACATTACCAATAAGGCTTTCACATGGAGAAATCATCATTCGTTTAACCATACGTGTTGAGTTTCCATTCGTACTATCAGAAGTAAGAAAATTGTCTTTGTTTCATTTGCATATGTTTTTCATTTCAAGTAGGATCTAGGAATGAAGGTGACCATGTTAAAGTGTTTTCATCTCACCACATCCACACCACCATGGGTGGAACATACTACTAAGAAGAGGTCCCAAAACACTTTACATCCATGGCTAATCACAACCTGTACTAAAACGACCCGCCACCACTCGAAGGTCACATGGTGACCATTATGCCAATAAAATAAAATTCCTCTACAAGGGTGTTATGAACACATTCCCAAAGCCAACAACATATCATTAAAAGGTAAACCAACAATTTTGTTGGGCCCCTAAAATATTGGCCAAGTACAAGAAGGCACATGGGCACGCAAGGCCTAGTTAAGAAAGGGCGCGCAAGGAGAAAGCGCATAGGATAGGGTTCTAGGAGGGTTTAACAGAGCAAGTGGCGCGCGCGAGACAGAACAAAGGTTTAAAGACTTAGCCATATTTGACACATCAGGTAGAACATGAGAAAAGCATGACCCAGGCTGCGCATGCAGAATGGATAAGGTGCCGCGTGGCGATAGGTTGGCCTAGGAAGGAATATACCCTGCGATGGAAGTTTCTAGAAGGCCATCATTGCAAGGAGTGGAGAACTCACCTGAAGAAGCATGCTCCCATGAAGGACCACCTTGGACACTTGGCGACGAATCTACAACTCCCGCAAAGGCTTGATGATGACAAGAAGGGCTATAAATACAAGCACCCGCCAAAGGAAAAAGGGAGAAGCGTAAAGAAGGTGAAGCCATGCAGAATACTTGTGAGAGCTCCATAAGTTGGGTAGGGATCTATAGGAAAATGATGTAATAAGGGGTTGGGATAGTAAATTTTCTCTTGAGAACTGATGGGTATGAATCCAACATTGATGTATGACTTCGATCTGCATGCTGCAACTATGGTAGTCTGTAATGGATCCAATGAATATAATGAGGTTACCAAACTTGATTGAATATGGTTATTAGTGATTCTGGTCCATGTTTATAGCCTACAGTTCTGATTCATGAATGTTTATGGAATAGATATGTATTTCCTTTTTGTTTTGGTTCCTATCTATAATATGTTAAGTACCATTCGATCTGAGATGACTGCATTTGTCTAGAAGCCGTTCTGAGTTCTATGATAAATGTATGTCTCGTTTCCACTCACTCTTTTTAAGCTCCTATCATAGATGATGTTTCCCACTTAACTCACGAAAAGAGAGAGACTCAAACCCGTGCGTGCCTCGTGAGCGCCCGATGCCCTGCTAGGTGATAGAACGGCGTGCATGGGATTCCCTTGTTCTTTGGTGGGTATAAAAATGACTACAAATTTCAAAGTGAATTGACATGTAAAGTCAAAATTGGATAAGTGAGACTTAATAACCTCATGGTTCAAAAATAGCTGAAATTACCACAAAATGACATCATAAAAAGGTCACCAAACACTTGCACATTAATGCTTTCACTCCCAACCCATTCTCTTATATAGTAAGAATACAAGGAAGCTGATTGATTTGAAATTTGACAAGCGACACTCATTTTAGAGGCACCATTATGGAACGGGTTGGTGAAATTCAACCATTTGCACTTAGACATCATAAACGACAGCGGATCCAAAACTGACGCAAAAAAGTGCTTCCCAAGTAGATATAATGAATATAGTTATGGTTCAAAATTATTGGTGCGTGAATGAAGAGGTTTGAGGTGGTAGGACATAAATTTTTGGTCCGTAAGTATTAAAAAAACAAGTCAATTCCAAATTGATTCCACAATATGATGAATTCATTAAATGGGATCGAAATCCTACATCAAATGGATGTAAAACAAGGCCACACGTATAGTCTAAAAGATGTTATGACATCTCTATATATTAAGGAACAAGTTAAAATCATAAAATTAGAAGAAGTAATTTTTCAGAAACTCACCACACATCAATTCTAGAGAAAAATTTTAACTTTTGGAGGGTTGTTTTCTAGCAATAGAGATTTGCATTTCAAATGTTTTGCTTCCATCGTCGGGAGACCCAAACTACAAACATGTGGGAAATCATGTTTTGATTTATTTTATAACATGGTAAATGTCTGAGTAATTTGCAACACTGTCCAAGAAAAGGTGTTTTCGTGGTCTGTTATACAACAATAAATTCATATTTTAAAGGAAAAATTGCAGAGTGGGATAAAAAAATCAAGTTGATTGTTGGTTTAACATCTACTCAAAACAAGAACACAAATATGAAAGCAAGTTTGAAGAGGATCAGGTGGAGTTGAAGGCGCTGCCACCCCTGCAAACTCTTCTACAATTTTTGTAAAGGATGTGGAGTTTGGCATTCCTTCCAATCAAAACCCATTTTGTGCATATCCAGGAAATCATTGCAGAGCTCTTTTTGGGTATGTCAAGGTTGTGGAGTTGCCAGCATATTTAGTGTGTTTCCTAAAATTTCAAGAGGATGTATTTCTTCAACCAACTCTAATGTAATCAGCATTTCATGAAATCATTTCTTTGGCATTTTGTCCAACAGGCCACATGCACAACTGAAGGACGTTGGAAGAATCACAGCACATATTCCAGAAATCACGCCTCAAGTGTAGACATAATGACACCCAATTTCCGAAGTGCAATCATGCACCCCAATACCCCATGATCAACTTGATTTATTTGTTTTATTTATTTCATTTCGTTTTTAATTTATTTTATAATTTTAATCATTTAATTTAAATATTTGTATTATTATTTTATTATAAAAACTTTGCATTCGTAATTAAAAATGATTTCGGCTTTGATAATCAATGTATGCAAGTTGACACTTGAAATATTGACTGATGCATGGCGAGAAATTTGACGAACACCTCATGATGAAATCTAACACCAAAGTCATCCCGAGATTCTTAACGAGATGCTTGCAAATTATTTCGCCTCTCTTGAGCAGGGGAAGGGATTCGATCACAGTAACCCACCTTGTCCAAGTAAGCTCGAACGCTTATCAACCAAGTGTGATGGAGCACGACACTACATCTATAATTGACACCTAGAAAAAAGGGACTATAAAATAATAAAAGTGAGTGCTAAGTTTTGTCGAACACGAAACACCAATGGCGATGACTCCAAGTGTCTATGATTGACAATGATTTACATGTTTCATGGGAGAGATACAAAGCTAAGATATTTATGATATAGATGATGTCATAAAAATTCAAATGCCATTATTTTCGCACAAATGGTTGATGTGATCATCCACTCGAACTAAGAATTTATGGAGAAAAGATGGAAAATACTTGAATTAAGCTCTAAATGATTCAAAAATTCTACCTTTTTTATAAAATTTGGGTGTAAGCTAATGCAATTTATTACAAAGAGCGGTTAAAGAGGTCAAACATCCATCAAGAGTTGCATATGTGTGAAGGTATACCAGAGGAAGGGTAAATCAAAATCAAACATGGACCCAAGAAAGATGAGTCCACTTCGTGTACAAAGTAGGAATTTTGAGATACTCTATTCACGAAAGGTCTTCCAACTCGCATCAAGAATTATAGTGACCTTTTCTAGGAGATAAATGATTGTGATATAGTTTATAGAGGGAAGGAGCTCTCCGATGAGGAACAACTTTACTATGAAGATGTCAAATTGATTAGAGACTCTGGACTCGCAAAATCTATAGCTAAACTAGAGGTTTTCCCAAGTGAAGACTTGTTTGGGAATGTATTTTTGCATACACATTTTAGGAAGGTTAATGCGATGCTACTTAATAGGTCATTAATGTAGCATCCAATGAGACATTTAACAATTTATATAAGATGGACCCTCTCATCATTTCCTATAATTATAATATTGTTAAGGAATACTTGAATGAGAGGAATGTTTTTGAAGATTTGAAACAATGGACAATAAATCCCACTAGAATCAAACAAAGGTAGAAATTGTTGATGCCTATGGTATTATTCAAAACATGGGTTAAAGGGCCATGATATTGTTAAATAGATTATATGGAGCAAATAAGGATGACCATGTCAATCAAGCATGGGTCCCTTTATTAGGGATGATCCTAAAAGATGATAAACCAGATTTTGGGGAACTATTAGAGTATAATTTTACAGTTTGTTAGGATCGTGTAGTGCAATGAGGAATTTTAACATGTTTTTCTACTTGGTGGAACTATTTTGTGCTTCTCTCACCTTTGAAGCCCCATTTGATAACCGATTACTTATTTCTACTTCCTTGGTGCATGTAGTTTTGTTTAGATTGTATAATCATAATCATGGTCTTGCTATAAAAGAAACATGTGAAGAGTTCTATCATACTGTTTATTTGGCCATCCATGGTGCTACAAGGCCTAGAATGCTCTTGTCGACACAATAATCAATCAAACTCATTGGAGCCTATTAGTACTACAAGGATTGTACCATTATCAAGATAGAAGGATGTTTGACACCTCCTTTCAAACTACCAAGCCAAGTTCCGGACAAACTTATTGTCATAGAGATAACTTGGAAATTTTAAAATGGCATTGGATGTTGGCACAAAAAGGTTTCATAGAGGCCTTTTTGTGGATGTTAACACAAAACATTTTCAATAGTGGTAAGGTTTTTACCAAGTGAAGCAAAGGATACTTTTCAAGGAAGACATTCGTATGTCATGTTGAGAATTTAGAGCCAAGGGACTACCACCATTAATGCTAAAAAAGGGTAAATGTATTTGATGTGCCATGAACGGAAAGGGTCTTAAGACTCTAGAGGAAAACAAGAGAGGCCTACCAAGAGGAGTAGAAATAGATCTATTGGGAGGATACAATGATCTCTAAACCGATCTACCTCTTATTCTTTTTGGTGACAACTATAAATATTCAAAAGGCTAATTGTTTGCTTCTTGTTTCTTTGTCTATATTCTTCTCATGAAAATGGGCACGAGGTTGTTTAGAACCAAAAGATTTGAACCTCAGAGTCACCATATGTGTTGAAGAAATACCTCAAAAGGCTGAAAACACTAAGTCACACACCGTAACTTAGGAATAATGAAGTTAATCGTATCAATAACCCATCGGGCGTGCCAAAACTATCGAGCTCAAAATGGCACCCAACCTTGAATCTGATTACCAAATTACTCAAGTACCGATGGGGAACCAACCATTGAGGGTGTAAAACATGAAGTCGTTGTGGCAATCGGAGGAATTTTCGAGAAGATGGAAAAGACAAAGAAACCAAGAAGCAACTTAAGGAGAAGGTTGACATTTTGTCAACCTATGTACATAAATGGTTGTAAAATCCCAAAGAAGGACAAGAAATTGTAGTCGTTATAACCCTTGAAGTAATGAAGAATGCAGAAGATTTGAAAAATAGGGGTAAGCTAATAAACAAGTGGGAAGAGGAGTTGATAAGTAGAGGCAAGTCATCAAAGAAGTGAGTGAGTTTTATAGTCGTCTCAAAAAAATGGACGCAGTAAAACACTAATTAACAAGTATGAAGATGAAGTTGAATATTGGGATGACATGTTGCCCAAAATTGAAGTTATAACTGCCATGGAGTATGCAGAAGTAGTAAAGGAAGGGATAGTAGCCCCGAACTACAAAGGAAGATAATATGAATATGAGGGGGCTATCAAACTACAAATTAAGACTCTAGAGATCAGCATTAGCAAGCTACAAAATATGAGGGAGAAGGCATCAGAGTACATTGGTGACCTAGAATCTAAGATTGAGAAGATGCTCACCCTCGAAGGTGCATATAATCCAAGGATTACAGATACAGAAAGATTGATTGAAATTCTAAAAAATCATGTTACAAGGGAGTTAGAAGCTCCAATAAATTTTGATTATTCTTTCATTCAAATATTTTTCCATTTGGAAAGTTACACCAATAAATTGGCCAAGAGGGTTAAAAAGGATAATTATTTTTGCAAAGATGAACAATGTCTTGTCTAAACAAGAGATAATATTTCTCTATCATACATGGTGGATGAAATCCCCCTTTTAGGAATGTTTGAGCATATAGATGCATACAAGAGATAAATTGGAAAAGAAGGTGGAAAGTGAGCACATTGATCTTAACCCTTCTTGAGCAATGCCTTTATTCTTTATTCTTCATCCTCATTCCTTATTCTTCCATATTCATCATTCTTCCAAGCAAGGAGAATCAAATCAAATGATGACAATGAGTCACCAAAGTGCTTTCAAAGGTGCCACATGAACAATCTTAAACTTACTCGAATCAATGGAACTAGTTATTTTCTTATGAATTGATTTACCTACAATACAATTATTATTGTTATTTCATTTATTGATTTCCCACCAATATCGATCAAAAAATAATGCATAATGTAGTCAATAAAAAAACTAACACCGCAACTATTAATATTTAGTTCATTTTTGTTCCTCTCTTTTCTAGGATATACCATTTCATGGCCTCGTTTTTTATTTACTATAGTCTTGTTAATCTATTTATAAATTTTTGTTTGGCTTATCTTGTGTAAATTCATTTAGTTGTCTCCTTAAATATAGATGTTGGCAAGAAAATTTGTCAGGGACAAATTGACGGTTATCTTGCCAACTCTATGGGAGTCTAAGTCCCTCTATTTAACTGGTGGAGCTGTCGCACGTGCGTGTGTGAGTAAAAGTGAGTTTTATCCTGGTGGCCTTTTGATCAAGGATCCAACAGGGGCACTCCACTAACCCTGTGGCAAAATCTTGCATATATCTGCAAGAGAGGAATTTGCTAGGAAAGCGGGAAAGGGAGTGAGAAAGTTAGAAAAGAGAAACTAATGTTGCAAGTAGAAAATCAAAGACTTACATACACCAACTAGAAATTTCATTACATGCACTTGAATTTAGAAGAAATCAAATTTGCGTAACAGCAACAAGACCAAATAGCATTTAATGAGCCACTAAACTCCTTAGTCAAAAAAGGCTAAAATTTCTTCTTCCTTTATTGAAGCTCAAGCAAAAATTGTACATAACATAGAAATAGAATACATTTTTGAGTAGGGAAAATGGAAGAAATTTTCTATCTCTTTGCTCTCTTCACAAGGATATCTCTCTCATGAATTCACAAAAAATAGCTCCAATATCTAAGAAGTATAAGAAGTTTTCTAAGAAGCACAAATGAGGAGCTTGTTACAATTTATAGAAGAGAAGGCAACTCTTCATCTTCCCTGACTTTTCAAATACTTTAATTTGACTTTAGACTGTTCATATTCCACTTAAATATTTAAGTCCCTTTTATAAAATCAAGGTGACTTAAAGTTTACATTATGTTTCTAAAGTCACTTAAAGTAATATTAAAAAGTGTAAACATCAACACAAAATGATAACATTGATGAGAGAGATCACCGGAGAAGAGAAGAGAGAGAGAGAGAGAGAGATGAAGAAGAAGAAGAGAGAAAGAAGAAGAATTATGTAGAAGAATAAGCTAATACAGTGGATTTGATCTCGTTCCCTGACTGGTTTCCACTTCACGCTCCTGAGAAGGCCTATATTCCTCCAAACTCTTTATTGAAATGAGATGTTGCAAGTTCCAATTTTTCATCGTGAGGAATGTGAATGCAGCCCAAGGTATCTGTCCATCCATCAACCACACTATTGATGTCTTTGCACTTCCCAAACCATGATGAATGTTTCTCTGTGATAAGTGTAATAGAGGCCCAAATATCTGAGAGGAAGTCGAGGGTATCCTTTGTGAAGGACGATGGGTTGCCTACCTTTTTCTTCACGTATTCTTCAAATGGACCAATCAAGTCATCAGCAGTTGTATCCTCACCCATTTCAGGTACTCCAAGTTTATGAGTTTTCCGATTTACACTATCCTACAATTTGTATGCTTGTTCCTCTTTTCCTCCAACTCTGTGATGGACCGATTAATTTCCTCAAACCTGATTGCCAAGGCCCTCACCTATACACGTGATAAATGCTCTAAGGGAGTTTCAAATATCTTCCTCGTAGATCAACTCGTGGCGATGATGTGTTACTCATTTCAGCTATTATTGGGCCTAAAGGTTCCCAATATTCCCTTTCTTTCTCCAAGTCCTCTTTGAGTGTCCGTGTCCTATTTTTGTCACACACATGTAAGAAAAGATTTTGATTGCTTCTTGGAGCACTTGACTTCCCTTTTTCAGAAATTGAGTTATCCATTCATTATTCGCTCACTCCTGCATTTTGAACTTGTGCATCCTCCTGATGGATTCTAGATTGAAGCTACTAATGGGCACAACTTCCTCAGTGGGAATTGTTGTGGCATTAGGATCAACTAGATGTTGCACATAGAATGAAAGAGTTCACACATGCTCTTTTAGTTCATCAATCTTCTTCTTATACTCCTTATTCCTTGCCACCATGCGAGTGGAAGATTGTTGATACATGTGCAAATCTCCTTCATGAGTTTCCAATCCTAGTTGGATTATGCTCATCTCATAGTTAGATGGTGTCATCTCATCCACTATCTTGATTACCTTGGGCCGAGCTACTTCGATGTATTGGTTACCCGTTTCTCCACTATTAAACCGTGAGGTTGTATGTGTGAGCTTTCTTTATTTTTTTTTGGCCAATGAGATAATCGTTGATAGATCAGGGGATGCCACTTGCTGCATAGTGTGGGTGTTAGGGATGATTATTTCTTGCATCCAAGGAAATATCTCATCACATTCAAGCTCAATGCTAGGTCCACCAGCAATTAACTATTCTTGAGGGAGAGGCAAATATTGAATGAGAGAAGTATGGTTGTTAACAAGAGGTGGGACCTCCTGTGGTGGCTCAAGACTAGGTCTTGGACCATGTGTTCTTCCTCCACTTGTGTCTCGCCATTGGATTTTCTTCCTGCATTTCTGCGATCAAATCTTCCTCTCGCAGTGACTCAAATGAGTCTTCTTCTACCTTGTCTTTCTTTGGCATCTTCTTGTGAGGAGAAGCTTCCAATTCTATGGCCTTCCTTTTCAAACTTGCTCCAGAGTGTTTAGAACTGGAAGTCACCTCTATGACTTTTGAAGATGACTGATGGGAGGCTTGCTTCTGACTTGGGGAATTCCTTGTGACTAGATTATCATAGTTCTCTTCTTTTGAAAATAATTTATCGTTCTCCTCACCACCTTCTCAATCCGCTCTAATATATCCCCTGATTCATGAACATACCAATTGATTGGATGTAAAGGGTACATCTTGACTATCATGTACTCGTGGATCATACATCTCTGTCCTATCATCATGCAAAATATCTTCATACCAGGAGAACTTGAATTTCCTCATCTCACTGATTGTCATCCTCATATGGTCCTTTTCATGCACTTCAAATTCATCAGCATAATTGGCCCAGTAGTCCTCGAATTGTGGCTCATGTTGTAATTATGGGACATAGAAAGATTTGGGATCTTCTTGGATGTCAAAATTAGGCCTGGAAATGTAGGAATGCAAAGTCAAATGAGTGAAAGTGACCTCTAGATGAGATGTGTCATTTGAGCTCTTGCACGTGAATACCCTGAGAGAGATAGGAAATGGAATCAACTTATTTCTCCTACATATAAGCTTTTTATTCACTTGAATGATTTGTCTGTAGAGTTCAAACAATACAATTTGGTCACTAAGGTAATTAGGCAGCCTTAGTAGAGCTTGGTCGAAGCCAACAACTCGCAGGTAGGAGAAAGTCAAGAATTGTATGAAATAGAGCCATACTTTTTGATCGAGGATGCCGCTTGTGACAAAATCATAGCTTCCAAATCCCCTTCTAAGCTTCGGACCACATACATTGTGAACGTGTCATTCACACAAGTGAAATGCCTATGGCTTTCCTCCATCACCAATTGTGGGAGTTTCTCGAACACAGGCACCTTGGAAGCAATGTTTTGCATGAGATCCAATCCTTTGAATGATCTTGAGCTAGTGAGGATATAGACCAAGTAAGAATTCATGTGGAACTTCTTCATCATGAGTACTTGGTGTAGTTGTAGATGAAGGTTGTCATTGATAATCTTCCCAGTCAATTATTTTTTTTCCTTCTATCAACGTCAAGATGAAAAGACCCATCCAGTCTTGGAAGTCTCTTGTGATTGCTTCACCCATAACTCTACTAAGGAGAGTGATGGCATATGAATATCCTTCTCAAAACTCACACCTTGGAAGGTTCTTGGGAATCCTTGAGGTATTTCTTCCTATTTTCAACTACGAACCAATTGCAACCCCTTGTACATAGGCATCCATCGTTTTCCAATCATGCAAGGCTCTGTCCTTTAAGAGGATGACCATACTGGGTGATGTCGGTGTATGCAGTGAAATTGAAATAGTTCTAGGGATAATGACCACCATTTTTGTACCATTATCAGCTCGGATGGTTCATTTTTTAGGCTCATAGTGGTGAGAGCAGGCTAGGACCAACTCAAGACTTTGCATAGACACTGGGTGTCCCACGGTAGCGAAACAAGCCACTTGTGAATATCTGATCTTCAATCTTCTTTTGGTCCTTGGCTTCCATGTGAGTTCTAAGGTCATTCAGGTCCATGTACAAGACATCATTATCTTCTATCTTGTAATCACAGCGAAGATTTGTGCCAATTTCTATCCTATCCACTTCTGCTTCATGTTTTCCTTAGAAATAACAACTTACTATTTTTAGTAAGTGTGAAAAAGCAACTCCCTCAAACCTCAACTAAATGTTGCGACTCTAATTTCCCCTTCTCCCTGCATTCCTCTCTCCTTCTAGATCAACTTTATATTTTTAGCAGGTGCTCGTGGGACCACTTACTATTTTAGTAAGTGCCAAAATGCCCGTTTAAAGAATTCTCAGCTACAGTGCATCTTCAATGTCTCTGTCTCCTTCACAAGTTCTTCTATTGAGGATTTCCTAAAATAGCAGTCCCCTATGTAGAAGATGTTTAGAAAGTGGGCTTTTGGAGGTCATATTGACATGGAACGAAGTTTTTCGATATGGGTTTTTCCTAATATCACCCTTATGAAATTTTAGACCTACATGTTTAATAGTCTATGAGATTTTAAAATTTCAATTTTTCGACTTGACAAAGTGCTTCTGGACACGACAACCATTAATGGACCTCAAAAATTGTAGGTATGGTTTTCTCCTCTATTTGTGAAAAAATATATATTTTTGATATGGGTTTTTTCTTCTTATGCTTCAAGTGAAATTTTGTTTCAATCCGACAACCAGTTTGACGAAATCCAACTTTTTCTTCGTCGAGCCGAAAGAAGATTTCTTCACTATGAATGTTCTATGCAACACAAGGAGGGATTGAAGGTTTGTTTCTGATGGTTTTTGAGAGAGGAAGTAATAAAAAAATGGTGTGTTTTTTTTTCTTCACTGGTTTGCAAGATTTCTATGAATCTTTGTTTCACGGCAATGGAGATTTTCATATGTTTTCTTCTCTTCGTTCTTCACTTCTTCTTCCTTGTTTTCTCAAACCTCCTTCTGACCTGCATATTGCCATGGGAAAGGTATTTTTATGCCTTTTTGGATCTGGTTTAATCTTTGGCAATGGTAGAGTGATGGTAGGAAGTTGCAGAGAGAGTGTGTAGATATGGTTGTGCACAGGAATGTTAGAAGTTAGAAGTGGGAAGCAAGTAAGTATTTAAAATTTTAAAATTTAGCTGAGAAGGGAGATGGGTGAATTTTTCAAGGTTTTATGTCCCTGACATGTGATGGATGTGAGGGACATAAAATTCCATGGTGAGAAAGGCGATGACACGTGGCGAGGATCCGACAAAGAAGGAATGAAAGCAAGAAAATCAGCTTTAAAGCACTGAGGGGTTGGAAGCGGGTCATATGGGTGACCAAAAGTCTCCCTTAGGGGCTAGGCACATTTTTCAAGGTTTTATGTCCCTGACCTATGAGGGACATGAGGGACATCAAATTTCATGGCGCTCTTGCAGCAGACACGTGGTGGAGATCCGACGGTAGGGAATTTGAGCTCCCAAAAGCACTTGAGGGCTAAACTGGTGATCCTAGAGGTTGCATGAGGATCCAAAGGTAATATGGGGGCTGTGAAAATTATTCTATGGTTGATTTCCCTGACCTTCAAGGACATCAGGGACACAAAATCCCACCAAGCTCCTAGAGATGACACGTGTCCTCCCAAAATTTGACTAACTCTCGAACTTGCTCCAAGAAGACAACTTGAGACGATGATAACTTGAGCTCCCGATGGACGTTTTTGGTGAAATTTTATATGATCGTGACTAGAAATGGCCTTTTGAATACAATGATGGGGTTATAATGTCTTTATTATTACATTTTATCCCTAAAAATATGATTTTTGATTTGGTACTCCACCTATGCATGATAAAAACTACTTACAAACCTAATGCGCCATAAGTTGTGAAAAAAATAATTTCACCATATCATAGGGATTGAAATTATATTTCCGGTGATGTTTAATTTTTCTCCTAACTCCACCCAAAGCTCCTGAATCACCTTTGGAATTTCAGCAGTTGTTTTGGCATGTGCACTGACTAGGCTTGTGAACCCTAATTTTGGTGAAACTGCCCCAACTTCTCCGAGTCCTTCCAGAATCTTTCTAAATCACTTCCATGATTTCCCAAGGCCTTTGAATCACCTCCACACCCATTTTGGATTTTCTTCTCTGCTCCATGGGGTTTCTCCAGTCCTAGGAAGGCCAATGATAGCCCTTCCCACAACTACCTAAAGCTTGCAACTTTTAATGAACTCCTAAAATCACCTAGGGGGAATGAATGGACTTTCCTAAATCACCTAGGGGGATGAGATAACATTAATTTGGAGGTCACTTGGACTGACTGGACAGACCCGGGGTGTCTTGGAATGGTAAGACTTGAAAAAAATAACACATGGGTATAATTGTCATGCTCGGAAATCGTTAATTCCCTTGTTGCACATTTGCATGACAATAATAGTAGTAAAAAATGAAAAAGAAAAGAAAATGGATGATACTCACGTCACATAAATTATTAATATTTAAAAAAAATCTTTCATATGGCCTATAATTTGTCTTTTAGAACTTTTAATATTAAGATTGTTGTTTTAATATGTTATAGGTGTGTCTACAATAAGATAGATCCCTAGATAATGATGTAGTGCAAATAAGAGTTGTCTATCCTATTCCCATTTCTAAAGACTCGAAGGAATTTTGTTGTTGTTACCTAATAGCTATTGCAAAAATTTGTGTTGATTATCTCTACAAACAGCTTACCACTTATTTCAATAGTGTTGTGTAGCCATTACACACTTTTTCACCTCATTTATCTTCACCACGCTTGTTTTTCTCGCTTATGCTTTTCCTATTTATTTTTCCTTTGTTTTCATTCTATAATTGAATTTTCCCCAACCTTAAATGCCCCCATAGAAGAAGGTAGTATGAAACCATAATTTTTAACATTTTCATAATGTAGACACTAAAATTTGGTAACTTTCCTTGTGTAATGTCAAGTTTGATCATGATCCTCTTATTAAGATAAATGCTCACATTCAAAATCCAATTAGTTCATCTCTCTAGCTCTCCCATGACTTGTTTATCATTACACTCTTCTCTTTCATCAATTCAGGAATATTATATGATAAAAGTAGTAAACAATCCCTATGTTTCATGTCCAAACTTTTCTTTTGTGTTCTTACGCGTTCTCCAAAACCATACAACTAGGTCACTATGTGGGTTCCGGTCTTTAAAAACTTGTATGATCCTACCTCTTCAAGCTCACCAAATCATTGTCAATTTGAATAACATATTTGGGTCATTCTTCCTTCCTATGTTTGAACTTATTAGAATATTTCACCAATGGAAGACTATATAAGATATTCAATGCCACTTTATAACTCACTTGGAACTCTTACAAGCTCCTATTGCAAATATCATTCCAAAACACTCAAAGGGTTCCTAGATCTTCCCATATTAGTTGTACATCATTTAGATAACTACCTACTACATTTTTGAAGCACTTTACTAGGTCAAAGAGTCTAACTTCCTCCATTTTCAAGCATGCAAATGGCATAGGTCCATGACTTAGTAAGAGCAAGATCATTCCAAACATTGTTCAATGGTTTAAAGCAACAAAAGGTTAGGTCACATAGTTGAGACACACCACATCACACTACTACCATGTTGGGTACATTTTATACTATATATTTAGCGCATTATCTTGGTATTAAGAAAAATTATGGCACCGCTAGGAGTTGATTAGCTATTAATACTTGCCAAAGAACCTAGGATAAATACACGAGGATTGGTCCCGCAAGAGAGGGAATTTAGTGTAACACCTTGATTGGTTCAGTAGCTAGGATTATGGTCATCAAGGGTAGTCTAGTCTCAACCACAAAAATAGGTTTTCTCCTTTATTTATGCTAATGCTCTGATGAAGGGTTCAACATGTATCTAGGGTTTCCACTTTGTTGTAGGTGATTACAAGTCATCTTGAAATTGTGCAAGAAAGAGTGTCATAAAAATAAGTCCATTTCTAAACAAGTGGAGAAGATAAGAATGTTCAAATACATACTATTAAAGGGGTCTAATACCATACAATTATGGGTCAAAACCATATGAATCATGTATGGACCATATAGTAGTTGTATGGTCTTGCTCATGTTTATTTTTCAGCTCCATAAATTATATCAAGCACTTCATATTTTTTATATTCCTATTCCATCATCTTGTACCTCCCTATCCTCCCCGTTCTACCTTGTACAGTAAGTTTCTCTCTCCTCTCATGTATTTGAGAAAATACTTATTGATGATCAGTTGTTACATGCATGAATGTGTTATTTCTATTGTGAATGACTGATGTTGGAAGTTAATTAGATCATAATAGTCTACATGTTGTTAACACTTACATCCTTCTTATTTGTTGTGTATCCCATAACCTTCTAAAATTTAATTAGGGTGTAAACATTTGGTGAACCCTACACGTAATTTATTTTTCCACCTTTTTCCAAACCCTAATTTCCCGAGGGTTTTATTTATATGTTTTATATTCACATAAAAACATAATTTTCATCTATCACATTCCCTAAATTTGGTTTTCACAAATTTCCCTAGGGTTTCATGATTGGTCCTTTCCTTTGGCTCTCTTTCTAGGGATTTCTAATTATCAAAACCTTTCCTTACATATCTCGAGCATAATGTCTAAATTTTCAAATTCCTCGATATTTTTCTTATTTTTATATATTAAATGAAAACCTATTTTTGGCATAATTTTTAGCATAGTAATCAAAAATTCAAAATTACTATTTTTAGTAATTACGACATAATCAAAAAATATATCTTGTTTTTGCCATTTCCTTAGAGGTTTTTCTTCCCCATTATCGATTCAAAAATACCTCTCTCTTTTAATTTCACTATCTATTTTCATAAATTGTCATTTTAATAATTTGATTATGGTCATTTTTGCTAAACATCACTTTTTGGCCTACCTTCATTACTAATTTTTGGATTACTCTTATTCTTCTCCAATAATCAATTTTTTGGGATCTATCTTTTATATTTTTATGATAAATTGTATGTTGTATCTGTCCTTACTCTCTACAATCATCTCATGTTTATGTCGCTTTTCTAAGTAAAATATCTCAAAAGACCCTTGTTGGATGTATATCATATGGATTCTTCATCACTATATGGTTATAGCACTGGAAACACTTACAAGGTTATCTTGTAATCTATTTAAGCATTGCAATTTCATTTTCAAGAACAAATTCAAACTATAATTACCGAGATCAAATCTCTCAAGGATGGGGTAGCAGATCAATAGGATCCCTCAAATGTCCATGTCAATTATGTCTCTACAGATCATGATCAATCTAGTTCTAAGGCTAAATAAAAGAAAATTGATTAAAAAATACACATGATGCATGTGCTTATTCAAGCAAATTGAAATTCCTACATAGAGGAAAAAATGTATATGTTCTAAAATATCAACCTCAAATACTAGGACAGCCACATCAAAAGGTACAAAATTTTATAAAACCTCATTATTATCCCTCCTATCACTTGAAAAATAAAAGGTCAACCATTTTGCAATTAACATAGAATTATTGAACATCATGAAAATGATTTCTATACTTTACAATGAAGAATTCAACATCTTAAACATAAGTGATTTATTTCCGTCGACACGTCACATTTTATTATGTAATAATCTCATATCCCTAAATATCAATGGGTACCTAATGGTACAAAAACTATATCAAATGAGCATAATGTGATACTAACTTATACAATTTTGATATACCACAATATCCACCTATTCAAACGATGATATGAAATTGAATCCTTTGGAAGGGCCACCCTCGATGAAATAATTACATTCTAGTATTATGAAAATACAAAGGCAAACAATATCGATAAAACATTTGCAATTTCACATGGCCTCACAACTTTTAGAGCACACACAAACCTTATCAAGGTATAACACAACCTTGGATTCTGTAGATATCTATACTTCTCCACAACAAATTAGGATGGATTTTGACTTGAATGATGATATCATTTGTGATGTTAATTCTAGTACGAATATGGATCATCTTATTCATGTATTAGTTACTAGTAAGGGTGGAACCTACTACACTTTAATGGGATTATCTAAATACAAACAATGATGATGATGATGATGATATGTATATCTCTACATGCATGGAAACATATTGGCTTAATCTTAAGTTTTCTCCTATAAATTCATCTCTCACTATGGATCTCATCCCTAAAGAGGGGAGAATGAAGGAAGATCTCAAGAATAGTACTAATGTACCATTACTAATCCATTTTGAAAAATATAGTAACGGAATACCGATATCAATGATGATGAAATTGATACACCAAGTGAACCTTTATGTGAATTGACTATTACTATCTTTTATAATTATACTTCTTGCTTTATCCTTGACATCCTCGAGGCTTATCATAATGATCATTCTAAAATCCTTCTCATATCAGCTTAGTGTTTTATAGATGTTAACAAGTTCATGGCATAAATGTGACTTTGAGTTTACTATTTTTTAAAATATATTTTTATGGAACATGATTCTATTTAATTGTTTTATTTTTTTATTCTCTCTATGATCAAAAAATATTCATTGAAAAATACTCAATTATCGAATACCTAGGGAATATGTGGATCACCATTCCTTATTTTCTAGTAATAGGTTTCCTTTCATTATGTGTGCCCCTATGTACTTTGGTAAGAGTAATGCTTCCAATATGGTTTACTATTTGATACTATCCCTAGATCTTATACGAAACATACCATACTTGTATGCATATCATACATTATCATTCTTCATCTCTTCTCATACTTTTGGGGTCTACGCTCCTCTCACCCACTAAGTGTAACACGCCTCATGAGTCCTTATTTTGTATCTCTTATGTTATCCCCTTTACGGTAAGTAGTTTCTTTCAAAACACATTTAAAACACTAAAATACTCATGTTGCATATTTATTTGTCTCCTCACCATGGTCTCTACCATGTGAAACCCCTTTTATAGGTACAGATTCTCAATGGTGTCCACCATTCCATCCTTCTATGTGATCCTACATATATTATCAAACTTATTATACATGGGTACACATCTATTATTTTGAGTCAAACACTTAAATTTTTTATCACACGTGCCTCAAAAGAGGGGGAATTCATTGGGATATTTATACATCTATAGACATGTTAGAAAATATAGGAATAAATTTTTACACGGTGTAGATCCTAAAAAATATCACAAATACTAATATGTGGTAGAATTTAAACAAGTTCAAAGTCGTATAATAAAGTTAAGACCATGGTACAATCTTGACCATGATGGATGTTCTCAAATAGGGAAGAAAATATTTGTATTTTTCAATTATATCAAATTTGGTCAGCTATTTATAGGATTTTCATATAATTTCATATACATATAACATAGTAAAAACATGATATATGGGCTATGAGTACTTCATTCTTTCTTAACTACACAACTCAAATTTAGATGTAGAAATAGGGTCCTGGGGCATGAGCTCTCTTCTCCCCTATGATTTTTCATAATATACACAATTAGTTTCAGTGGCATAACACCTTATGGGGGCATGGAAATGTTCAATCCTTCTATGGTTCACATTTATTCAATTTGGAAAACAAATTGGGCCTAGATCCACATGCAGTTGTGTGGAATGTGGGTTTAGTGGAAAGCATCAAAGAAAATAAGTTATTTGTAAACTGATAGTTTATCTTCTCTCACCAAATCCCAAATGACAAAGTTGTCAAAATAGTTAAGTTCTTTGTAATCTAAATCATTCCTATCTACACACCTTCAAAAGGGGGAAACTTGGATCCTCTCGTCACAATCTTTGGTATTCGGTTATACCCAACACTCTAGTCTCTCTTATGGCACAAAATTGGGGATTGATCCCCTAAGCCTATGAAGTCTCCACAGCAACTCCAAGTCTCCAGGCATGACATGAATGGGAGCTCCTTCCTCCACAAAATAAACATGTGTATTCCTTCTCTTTGCTTACTTTTATGCAAAGTTAAAATTTACATGCATTATCTATGTTTTGAGTTGAAGTTTAGTTTATATCATATACATTAACTGCACTCTATGTTGTAGGTTTCATCATGGAGCATGCCAAAACTATGATTTAGAACTTTTGGTCAGTATAGGCAATTGATAATCCTGATGCATGAATCTAGACTCTCATAAATTTAAAACATCAATGTCGGATTCGAATATAAAAGAAATCCAAATATTCACCTTGTGCATTTTGACTATAAAAGAAATTGATATATACAATTCAATATTTTCAACTCCAAAATTAGTCAAAACTACCAAGTACACAAATTTTCTCAATTGTTATATAGTTAGACTTCAAAGAAAATTCATCCATTCACTTAGAGCAAGTTTTTGATTAAATTTTGAATGAGATTTCAAAATTTTATTATTCCCTTAGATAAAATTGCTCAAATCATATCAATTTGACGTGGATGTTCTAAATTTTTACCTAGAATCAAGTTTAGGTACAACATGTTTTTCCATAGATTTATGCCCTCCACACTTGAGACGAGAGGTAACATGCATTCACTTTCACAAAAAGGTATGTTGAGGTAAGAAAATTTCATTTAGTTGTCATATTTTTATCACTCATTATTACTTCATTTACAATCATTTCATTTTAGTTTTTGTGTTACATATTCTTTTTCAAAGACCATATAACATTATATTATTGTGATTCATGATGATACCCTCTTGGGGCCTATGTATACACCTTATATTTCACACTTACAACTAATTTCTCTTTACATGATGTTGAAATTTTGATTTCCTAAGTAAATTCCTTAAGCGGTGTCACCAAGATTGAGGTAGGGTAAACATTAATGAAATGGTCCTGTAAATTTATATATAATCCTAGAAAATCCCATCATAGAATCTTAATTTTCTAGGATAATTTAGGAATTAAAAAAATCCATAGATTGAATGGAAAATCTTCATCTCATATATGAAAATAATTTAATTCTTCGCTAATTTTTTACTAAATATACCTAAGTGATATATAAAATTTTATTGCCCTAAGAGCTATGGAAAACCCCTTAATTATTATATCCAAATTTGCAAGTGAATCCAATGCCTAGTTGAAAAAATATGGCACACTACAAATTTGATTCTTGAACAATTTTCAACAAAAACTATTTTTATCATTGTTATTAATTGTAACTTGAATGTGCAATGAACCACGTTGATCAATAATATATTATGAAAGAAATGCATCATTCCTAAAGGTAATAATTTTCTCACTATTATGGACCTAACAATATAAGAAAAGTAAGAAGGTTTGGTTTCACTTATTCATATAATCTCTTATAAGGCTAAGTAGAGAATTCTTATAAATTGTGAACTTAGTGTTTACACCCTTTTAGGTTAATTAGTTTTGTTATGAAATACACAACAAATTAAAAGGAATGTAAATCCTAGAGGCTAGGAGCTATTCTAATAAATTAATTGTATAAAATCATAATAACGCATTGATTCTTTCAATAAATTAATATAATTTCAAAATACACAATATAGAGATATACTTAACTATATACATCAAGATAGGAAGAATCTAGGAAGAAAATATTAAAAAAGCGGAAGTGCAAAGCTTGGAAAAGCTTCTCTACTAAAAATGTGATCTAGAAATCTCCTCAGTGCAAGACTCGTACGCCCGGTCAAGATGTATAATCTGGTTTTTTCCTTCTTTACGCCTTGTACACCTTAAAAATTAGGTTCTGCAACTTTATGGGTCCTTCAATGGCCTATAAATGTGCTTCATGCCAAACCATAGTTGTTGGAAAGTCATGATATCATCAAAGCAACCAATTGAATTACTCAAAACATTAACCACAAGTAGGAGACCCCGCAAGAATGTTAGTGTTTGGGTTGGGTGCACCCGTGCAATTCCTATGTCAAAGACAACTCCAAAGAGGCCTCAAACCACACTTAGTTCTCCACTTAGCATGTGATATATATATGGATTTAGTTAGATGGAAAATTGAACCCCTTTGATCATGATTTATCATAGTGTGCCCTTGCTAAGACTTTGAGATAGGAACTTGGTGTGTTTGGATGTGAGGAAGCTAGATTCCTTGACATAATTGAGTTCTTTAGAACTATAGTAGTGGCTGCCATAATTGATGTGCATCAGATTTAAGGATATTTAGAGAGCCTTGAGTTCCTTTTGTGAATTTTGTAAGAGAGTGCGTCAACAAAATTCCATATGATTATTAGGTTACGAAATGGGGTGAATTTAACATTATTATATAGGGTTTTGAATGTAATTTAATATGATAATGCTAATCCAAGAGAATAAAAGGAAAAAAACAAGTTATAGTGCATCGTAACCATAGTTGGAAATTAGGCTAGGTCAAGATCATACATATTGGTCAAGATTTTACTATATATCTTGACCTTATTGTATGGTTTTGGAAAGGAAAATAGAAGATGCAATATAAGAGTTGCATATTAGAACATAGATTTTTAGCATTAGTCTTGTATGGTAATAATAATAAAAATGACACATGGCTATATGAAATTGAAAAATTTAGGCAAAATAAGGCAACCTAAACTAGGTGGAGATAAGATATAGGTTTTTGTTTTAGCCAAGAAACATAATTACAATAAG